>CM077003.1:124460812-126860812 GCA_039090855.1 Macrothele yani | reverse complement strand
TGTCTTGAGAGAACACAACGTGACAGTCTGCACGTAAAAGCCACTGGTAGCTGAAAAGAACATTCGAAATATAAACAACATGCTAACCGTGCTGTATAGGTTTCGAGTGTTTTTGATGGTGTCACGGACATTTGCAGTAACCCTGCTTTCATTCTGTCACGTTTTGTCTAGACCTCATGCTGGAATACAGCTTCCTTTTTCTGAAATTGATATCGCCTGTGCTGATTTTCAATATACGACTAAATTTATTGGATCGACAACAAAACAGGCTACGCTTTTATGAGGCAATTTCACTTTTGTTTTCATGAAAAATGCATGGTGCACTCAGTGAAGCAACTAGCCAATGGGAATACAGAAGTCTTAGATGACAAAATTATCATTAATAGTAACTAGAAAAGCATACAAAGGTCTTAAAAGCTTGAGAGGGGATGGGGAGTTTCTTGCTACATAAGCAGGGCTTGTTTGGAATTACTTTTTTATTATGAAAGAACTTCCAGTTTTATTAGTATTCATTACCTGAAGCAGTTGATTGCCGAATTAACAGATAGGAAAAGAGGGAAAGAAAAATCTTTAGGAGTTTCAGTAGCATTGAAAAAAATCTTAGATACTGTAAGATTCGTTTTATATTTAAATTGCCTCAGTATATGCACACTTGCTTTCATAAGCTAAAGAATGACTTGAAAATGCTTTGTCAGACATTTCTCTGACTTTCTACATGTAAATCAGAATATAGGCTTGCATAAACTTTGTGCCCTTACCCCGTGACTGATTGGTCAGATGCATGGTCTTCTGGCCAACTACCTTATTTGGGATCTCGGCTAGAGTCCTGATGAATTACGGGCAATGTGTGTACCCTACGGCGATGGTTGTGCCCATATCCTGGAAACGGTTAACCTAATTTAGGGGTTGGGGACACCACATGACCTTAAATGTTACACGGTCGTTAAACACCGAAACAAAAATAGTTCGCAAGAATAACAGTTAAGAAGTGTTATAACTCTGATTTTCAAAACTATAAACGAATTGCAGGCACATGACCAAAACATGAATCTCACTAGAGGTAACACAACTGAATGATTATAGTGTGTGTGTGTGAGAGAGAGAGCGAAAGTAATGGTCACGTATCGTGGCTCCGCCTCCTACTTATGGATCTGAGGCGTCCACGCTAAATGGCTCCTCACAGACACAAGGAAGTGTTTGTGATTCTCTGAAACACTCCCATAACACTATTCGAGCGAACAAACGAAGCCTTCCCCACTTTAATATGAAATCTGTCATTCGGGAAGGCGGATCTAAAACAGCTGAAGGGGCAGAATAATACTCACACTAAAATATAATGATATCGAGAGGAGTTACTTTTGGAAACACACGAACATTTGTTACGTAATCAATTAGGTTCTGACGGCGGTGGATTACTCCTTCTCTAACATCAGGTTTCCCTAAGGATCAGATATGACAAGAGGCGTGAAACACGAAAGCTAGGATAACCACTTCCGAAGAAAATCTCTCACGGCGTTGAAGTTCTAGCTAGAGTCTACCTGCTATTAGGTAGATCTATATCTCTGCGAATATTAAGAAAATAGTAGTCTAACTATTCTTCTCTGCAATATGTTTCAATCTTAGCCTGTGCTAAGATGGGATTCTCCGTAGCGAAATATCTACTACACCAGCGGTATCCCTGACTAGAGCCTATACCGCTGCACTGAACACTCTCTTCTAGGATAGATGCTTGCTAAACTCAACCTGAGCGTCGGACCTCCGTGCCTTGGAGCGTCTCTCTGCTCACACACAAAAAAAGGCAAACGCTTCGCGTCCCCTTCTATCTGAGAACTCTTCTATCCGTTGGACGAAAGCAGACTAACTAACAGATCCTCTTCAAGGGACCTTCTAGTCTCCCTCTTCCGGGCTACGTATGCGCGAAAACCTCGGCGCTGACCTTGCCCTCACGCTGACCTGTTGATGTGGCTCGCCTTTTCCGGTCAGGTGGGTCACCTGTCGCGCCCTTCGCCGACCACACCCCTGTGCGTTAGCTCGGCGGCTCGCTGATGGGTTTCAATTCTACCTTCCACGTCTCTGCGGCCTGTCAGATCCTCCATTAGGACGTGAACCCTTTGAGAAAGTAATCCTACCGCCGAAGTACATTCTTATAATAACACAATATACATTATGTTTATAAAAAAGTGGATGGCTGTTTTCCAGACTTTAAGGCGTCTGGACGACGCTGACAATGTACAGCGAAAGTCGCGGTATCATTGAAGATGCTATCAGCTCGTCGAAAAAATGCCTCTCCCTCTCTAAGGCGTGAGAAACTAAAATTTTTTGTTCGAGGCTCTCGACATCTGAAAAATAAGAAATGTTCACGAACTTTCTATCGCCATCTTGGGCTTGTAATGTCTTTTTTTTTTCATGAAAAAGTAACATAATGTTCATCATTCTTATAAATTAACATGGTTAATATGTCCGTTCTTACAGTGTGTATCACATTTCACGGCTATATGGGTCTCTCACAGTGTCATGCTGCCAATAACAAATATCAGCAGCACTGCAGATAGCAATCTTTATTGCTCCCCAAGTTCCGGAAATATTTCAGGGACGAGATTTGAAGTTTCATATCTTTCGGTTGCAGCGTATGCATGTTCAATTGGATAACGATCGGGAAACCGAGCTGGACACTCCATACATTCGTAGTGCTATTCCCGAGGTTGAAATCGACGGAAAGCCAAGGATTGGAGCCAGAGTTTATAGCCCAATAAAAGACAAATATTCCTTATTGCACACCAATACGGTCGCATGTAGGAATTTGATCCTAATCCGTATACATGTAACTGATGAGGAGTTTGTTTGAACTACACACGGATATATGGCAGCCCAAAATCCTTTAAAACCATGACACTAGAAAAACATATTTCGGGCTGATTAATCCAAGGCTATAAAAAATTAAACGATCTGGTAGGCGAATGGACAGAAGCGTTGTTTTCTGACTAGTCGTCCGAATGAGGAATGGGTGGTGTGCTTTTCTTACGGAGAAGGCTGTCTCCCATCCGTGAAACCAGTGGCCGTAAATAGGAACAGCGTTTTGTAACAACCCTCAGAGTTGCTCACGGTGCTCTTTAAATGCAGAAGGGCCACTGTATGGTTCCAAGAAGGGCACACATCGCAAGTCTTATTCGGGACTCCAGCCTACTCCCAGCTAGGATGATTAGTCAGATTCCTGTCACTCCGACCTCCCGCCAAATGTGGGTGTCCCATAAGCAGGTATATTTATGAAATTAACATTTATTGATGTGTGCTTGCGATGCCATCATATCAATATGTTAATTACAGAAGATAATTATATTTGGAACAAAAATATAGTGAATTATGATTCTCAGAAGACTTGAGAAATGTGACGTCTTCCAGTGTGATTGAACAGTCGTAACTCCCTATATTTATCTATCACAGTGGCATCTTGTATGACAATTAATTTCCAAGTATCTGCGCTTTATGAATTGGAATAAATTTAATATAGGCGCTAGTGAAAGAGTGTACCTTCCTCGAAGGAGCGAAACGCCGCCACGGTAGAGCGGTTATTTATTTGTGTGTTTAACGACCACCATGTAACGTATACTCTATATTCACTTTCCTTTTGATTTTTACTATCTCTGGTTATTTTATTTTACTATGTAAATTATCTTCTTACTGAACGAGATGTTATTTCTCCCGCTGAATGAGATCTGGCAATGAGTGTAAGTCATGACGTGGAGGTAGCCAGTATAAATAGGCACGTTCAACGATACCTGAGAGAGCTTTTTGTTGATGTGCGTAGGAAGAGATCTTTGTTATATGCGTAAGGAGAGCTCGGTTTATGTGAGTAGAGCTTCGTTCATGTGCAAGGAGCTACGTTTTATTGAGTAGCTGTGTGTCCGGTGAAGTGTATGTTGGATCATATCAAGAGTTTCTCTAATAAAAAGTTGTTCTAGTAAGTACGTTTTTCTCAGTTCATAGTTTTGTCAGATCTCTGTCTGGCTGTTAGGTTTATTTCATTAGTTGTTATTATTAACAACCAGCATTAAGACTTTATTCATCTTAATTACTACTACAACATTACTAGCAGTTAAAAGCTTGTTCATTATTATTACTACACTACTAGCAGGAAAGTTTATTCATGATATAAATAATTAACACAACAACCATTACAAAAACCATTAGAAGCTGTATTAATTATAACCATGAGCAACTAGATATTCCGTAGGCAGTCGATATTCTCTAATTTAGGACCACTGGTTCTAGGGAATGGAAAGAGCCAGTGGCGAAAGACAAACACATCCATGCCTCACCGGATTAGAACCAATCGGACCCGTCTCGGACGAATGGTTAGAAGCTAATGCTTAGACTACTGCGCCATCGGAGCTGCGGAGAAATGATCTAAGGCGCTGGCTTTTGACCATCGGGTCCCGGATTAGGCTTGAGTGGCGTGTTTAGTTACGGCACAGGCTCCTTTCTTTCCGGGGAACCAGGGGACCCATATCTGGGACGTCCGACTGGCCTTAAGATGCTGAAGGTCATCGTTAACCTCACCCCCCCCAAACAAAAACCCCTACCTTCCTGATAAACAGCTCACAGATGAAGAGCCGCCTCGGTGGCAGAGTGGTCTGAGACCCCTGTTTCTGGCTATTCGCTCGAGATGGATTTTGGCCATGGCTCTAAGCGCGGCAAGGGTGGTGCACTATTCTGATGTCTCTAACCATTCATCCGAGATGAGTTCGAATCCGGTGAGGCATGGATGTTGTTTGTCTTACGGCTCTGGCTATCCCTTTCCTGGAACTAGTGGCCTAAAATTAGAAAAAGACAACTATCCATAATGCTGAGAGATGCTCAATGTGGTTGTTAAGCTGCCGCCTTTCTCAAAAAACGTAGATGAGAATTTGCGATTGCATTTAGGAATTTACTTGATTACCTTGTAGATTAAATTCATATACTTTCCACCAATTTTTTTCTCCAAGTGTTTCCTTTAAAATGTGTGTGCTGCTTGAAGCGTGCAGATATATCTCCGCATCTATAAAGTGGATTTTAAAAAAATCTTTCTGCATCAGATATCGTTACCATGCGAACAAAAATTCATATGTTCCTAAATTTGTGTGACTAACAATTTCACAGCTATATAGAAAAAAAAATTGTGTTTTGCACGTCTACGCTTGTATAAGTCAGAAAGGAAATTTTTTTATTCTCTTAAATGTGCAAAACGTTCCCAGAGTTTCGAGATGACTAATTCGTAGCCATATAAGGCCTATTTTCGTTTCTGTGCTTCACGATTTTTCAGTTAGTGTCGAAGATTTCAGTTATATGTTTGACGATTTTTAACAATATTTAGCCCTCACTAATGGTGACCAATATTCTCCACATGCTTCTGGTTTTCTATGAGTGTCACGTTTCCACTAGGGACGTAACATTTTGTATATTTCCGTTTGTGAGTGTACTTGCATTGTTAAAATCCTTTCTTACAAACTTCATGATATGTTCGATTGCTGTGAACGCGATCAAACTTTCCATGATTACCAAACAGAAGACATCGCTCTTTCCACGTTTATAAGCGAGTCACGGAAAAAGTCTCATTGGCCGCGACCGAGAATCGAACTCAGGGTCTTCCAGTTACGCCTAGGACATGCTACCACTGGAAGACCATGGGTTCTTTCCCGGTGGCCGCCAATGATAATTTTTCCGTGACTCACTTACAAACGTGGAAAGAGCGATGCCTTCTGCTTGATGTTCCTGATCCACATCAAATATATGTATTAATTATTAAACTTTCCATGATTTTTCTGGATTTTTCAGTGCGGAATTTTGCAGTTAGATGGCATAAAATCCTTGTTTTTCTGCACGTTGTTTGGACATATTTATAGAGAACGTATAAAACGTGTTCAAAGTTTGAAAATTAACTATTTATCATACCTGTGCTGCAGCCATGCTTTATTCTGGGAACGTAGGGAAGCCTGTACTACTTTCCACAATCATGCGTACGAGGCTAGACCTGTTTTGGGTGTCAGGATGTATAGAGCTGAAAGACAGTCTGACGAGACTGGGTTTTTACGCGCGGTCAAACAAACGCTTTGCTGGAAGTATGCATCCAGTGTAAATACATTATTATCAACGATGTGTGGAGATAAGGCTGCGTAAATATCCCTATACATATTTCGGTGAAAGGTAAAGTCAAATTATACTAATTGGTACAACGGTTAAAAACTAAGAACAGGTTGCCGTTTTCAAGGGAGCATCAATCTGTTGAGGCTCCCTTGAAAACGGCAACCTGTTCTTAGTTGTTTTCTCGTTACAATTCGAAGATTATTCATTTCCTTTAATTAGCTGAGATGCTCCGTCGTATTATCAGTGACTTTGAAGTGGATATGCCGCGTGGACGTGAACTTTCAGAGTTCCAGCGTGGGATGGTCATAGGATGTCATTTGAGTAACATTTGCATACTGAGTATTGCAGATAAACTAACATACCGAAATTGACTAAGTGATGTGAAGAGGCAGAAGGAGTACGGTACAACTACAGGGGGAAAAAAGAAACGTTGAGGAAGGCCACACAAACTGACGAAATGATAGAAGAGCCCTGGTAAGAAATCCCTTTCTTCCTCTGCTGTTTCCATCGCTGCTGAACTAGGAAATGCTTGTGATCGTTAGTACCATAACTACTGCAAAGAGTTGCACATATGGGTTATTATGACGCAGCAGCGGCACACAAACCACACATCACTACCGTAAATGCGAAGCGTCATTTGGAGTGGTGTCTCCCGTTGTTCCTGGATTGTAGGCGACTGGAAAGCTGTTTTTTTAGAGTGATGAATCATGCTTTTCACGCTTCCTATCTGATGGGCGTGTTTGGATTTAACGACAGCTTGGCGAACGATTTTTGTCGGACTGTTCTTTTAACTGTTAAGTTTGGCAAAGGCTCAATCATGGCATGGAGTTATTTCTCTTGAATGGGACTCTGCCCGTTGGTTATTATACCATTAAATCATGAACTCATAAGTATACCTCGACGTTCGGGATAATTCTGCCCCTGCCTACAATGTGGTAGTATTATGGAAATGACCGTTATGGAAATGACTTCTTCCAACACGATCGAGCTTCCTGCCACATTGCACGGTGTGTTCAGGACTGGTTTCTTCAAAATGTGGTGGAATTGTTAGACTGGCCTACTCAGACTCCTGGTCTTAATCCCATAGAACACCTCTGTGATTAACTTGAGCGACGAATACGAAATTGACCAGAGCGACAGTCTTCTCTCTTCTCACTGACGGTAGATTTGCAGGATGAATGGCGACCATTTCTGTCGAAACCTATCGGAAATTGGTTGATAGTATGATTCGATATGTTGCCGCTGTCATACAAGAAAAAAGTGGACCGACGAACTACTAATTGCGATAATAGTCATTTGTACAAAAAAGCATTGTGTTGTCCGTGTACTTTTGATAATTTAGTGCAAATTTAGACCTGCCTAAAACGGAATCTTTTTAGTCCAGAAACGAAAGACTGAAAATCTCGTAATATTTAATCTGTTTAAAACGGAACCTGCCTAATGCAGAAATGGCAAGAGAGTAAATGAACCTTGTAGAAACAGAAAGCTATTTCTGGGTCGTCAAGTCAAATTTGTACTTTAACTGAAAACAAAACGTTACACGATAAAATGTAATGATGAATTCAAACAGAAGAAATGTGTTTGAGGTTGAAGATAACATAGATAACCGGAGAGATTGATTTTGGGTTGTTTACACGAACGCACATATCTACTGTTAGGTTTCTTAAACACGTAGCGCAACTAAGGTTTAGGTCATGTGAAAAGCGTTGCTGTGTTTGCTCGATGCATTGTCAGAAGTCTTAGCAGCAGTTGGCATTTCGCACATATTTCAATGAGACGCTCCAATCTAATTCGTTAACATTTATTCATTGAGATGAACATTCAGAGCGTTTGGTTGTTGTGAGTTGCATTGTTTCGTTTGCTTCTTACCGTGGCGCCAAAGAAGAACGTTCTCAATTTGGATACAAAAATTGAAGTTCTTGAAATGCATGTAAAAGAAAGTGTGAGTGTCAAGCATTTGGCAGAGAAGTGCCGAACAAAAAACAGAAATTTGACATTTTAAAGTGAAAAAACGAGGTAGCAGAACAGTGGCGTAAAGGTAAGAGCTCAATAGCAACGTTGCGACCGAGCCTCGTGGGGAGGGGAAAAAAGAAATCTTGACTAAATTATTGAGCAACATGAAATAGAAGAAAAAACGAGGAATAGCAGGGAGAATGATGAAATAGAGAATGTAAACATAGAAATCACAGCTAGGATAAAAACTTATCGAACTTTTCAAAATGCATTTTTCCGCGATGACTGAATTATTTCAGTTAAATAAGCAGCGCGGGTGCTCTCACTGAGCTTCATATTCTAGTGTTACGTCATATTGAAAGGTCAGATAATGCGCAAACATATTATAGCCTCTCCTTGACAAATGCTAACCCCACCTCCTCGCGGTGCATCGTGCTCCCACTAAAAGGGTCTAACGACCGCCAGTAGCGGTGAAACTGTACCACCGGCATTAAAGGAAATGCTATCCCACACTCGCTAACCCGCTTGGCCAGCGTGGTGAGTTATAGCCCCCCCAACCCCCCAGTGATTCCACAAGTTAAAACTTGGCTTTCAGTCTTCGGCAGCCAGGATGCGGCCAGTGCAACGTGACGGCAGAGGGTGCTAAGAATCACGGGAGAACCGGACTAGGCTGCCAACTGAAATTGCCATGAGAACAGATATCATCGATGGACATCAAAAATTTCAGTCTGGATTCCAAGAGGTCGGAACAGACCCAAAAGAAGACCACGCGGGTGAAATGTGCATGACATTCCAAAGCTTCCGGGAGTGACATGGAGGAGACTAGCTCAAGACAGACCGTCGTGGAAGAAACTTGGATTGATAGTGGTTGACGATGCTATATACGTCGATGAGCCATTATACTATGACCACCACCAGACTAGAGAAATAGCCACTCCTGGAGATCGAACGATGGCGCAGGTGAAGTTCACAGAGCAGTATATAGGTATACAATTCGAGGACCGGAATTCGGTTAGTAGTGTTCGGAGTTAGAATGGGAAAGGCTGCCGATTTATCGGAGTTTGAGAAAGGACAAATTTGTGATGGTACGGCGCCTTGGAACTGCGATCTTGGAAACGGCGCGGCTTGTGGGTTGTTCACGTGTCCCGCTGCAGTGAGTACGTATCAAAAGTGGTGCAAAGATTACCAAACAACGGACCGTCGTCCAGTCGTGTGTCGTCCGCACCTCATCGTTGCCAGAGAAGAGCGGAGATTGTCACGCTCTGTACCTAGCGATTGCAGGGCCACATTGAGACAAATCACCCGCAGCTACAACACTGGTGATCAGGGCAATGTGTCACGGCACACTGTTTATCGCAGGGGTTTGCGTAGCCAGAGAACCAGCCAGGTCCCAATATTTACTGCACGTCATCGCCAACAACGCATGAAATGGGCCTAAGATCATCGAGACTGGACAGTGGGTGATTGGAAAAAAGTTACCTGGTCTGACGAATTAAGATTTCTGGTGCATCGCGTATACGGCCGAGCGCGGATACGCCGATTACCAACGGAGGCTATGGCACTTGGATGCACTGTTGGACGGAAACAGGCCGGCGGCGGTGGGGTTATGCCGTGAGCGATGTTTTCTTTGGACACTTTAGGCCCCATTAACCCAATAGCACAATCCCAGACAGCTGGCAGGTATCTGAACATTGTTGCGGGCCAAGTTCATCCACTCATGGCAACTGTGTTCCCTGCTGGTGATGGCCATTACCAATGCAGGATAATGTGCCATGGCACACTGCCAGAATCGTCACGAAGTGGTTCAAGGGACATGCTGGTGACTTTGTGTTAATGACCTGGCCTCCAAATTTACTTGACCTGAACCTAATTGAACATTTGTGATTCGACCTGGATAAGCAGGTTCACGCTAAATCACCCCCATCCGAAATGTACGTGAACTGGAGGACCTGCTGTTGACATTTTGGTACCAGGTACCCCAGAATACCTATCTCCATCTCACCGAATCGATGCCCCACCGACTGACCGCTGTTTTGCGGGCTAAAGGGGGTCCAACGACTTATCATGTAGGTGGTCATAATGCAATGGCTAATCAGTGTATACAATGTGTGCACGCTAAATGACCTGAAGCATACTGTTTGACAGGTAATACAATCTTACCGGCAATGATGAGCCACGTGTGGGATTCCGCTTGCAAGAGAACTGTTGACATTTCTAACGAATGTTGTGACTGCGTTAGCATTTCCCTACAATGTATAAATGCACTGATCGGGCACATAACTGTACTCGCTTTTATGTAATAAATTCACAAACTCTGTAGGCGCTCTGTAGGATCGCTGTGCCTGACGGTTGTGCCATATATCTTCTACTCTATATTTGAAAAATTCTGTCTTTAAGCTTGAACTAACATAACAATATAACACATGTTTTGGTCTCTTCTCAAAAAAAAAAAAAAAAAAAAAATATATATATATATATATATATATATATATATAATCGTGTGGCTAGAGTAAGCAAGTGACAATGCGAATGATATTTTATTCATTCGGATTGCTTCATTCGAAAACATGGCTTTAAAAAATTCAACCGAAAAAACGATTTTTTCTTTTGTCTGATACATTTCTTTAGAAGGCAGATATGCACATGTATTCCACTTCATTTCGCTTTCCCGCTACAGGGCCCAAATATACACTGCTTTCCTCTATCATTCTACTTTCCTCTACATTCTTAAATTATGATTTTGATACTGTTTCCTAACAAAAGGAGAGTGTATTTTTATTTGCAACGTTACCTCCTCTTCTGAGTATCCAATTAAAAAATCCATTTTCGTTTAAGTATTATCAAAAACATTTCGTCTAAATTTTCTGCTTTAATTAATGCACAGTTTTCCCTCTACGGGTGTAGATGTTTTTCATGTTTCCTTCGTAGTTTCTTCTTCTGAATGACCTATTACTAATTTTTTTTTTTTTGTTCCATAGGTTCCAGGAGGAGGAATATTCTATTTACGTTTGCTGATTTTAAGTTTTTCTTACGTATTTCTCCTTAGATTTATCGACTTCTAAAGCTGATTGAAACATTTATCTACCTCTTTGACAAACATTATTAGTTTTAATAAAAACATAGTTTTAAATTTTCATATGCTAATTAACTTTTTTTTTATTTTGTTACATTAATTTGAATTAAAGGTAGCATTCAATTACACCCGATAACACAATGTTAATACACTGTCGAGTCACATTATTGTGGCCACCAGCTAATATCCAGAGTAACCGCCGTGTGCAGCGCGGACAGCAGATTAGACGGGCTGGGAGTGACTCAATAAAGTACTGGAAAGTGGTCACAGGTATGCGGAGCCACGCTGACCGCAGTGCATCTCACGGCTGTTGAAGGATGCGTGATGGATCCATAGAGCAAACAACATGATCGAGGTGGTCCACAGATGCTCACTTGGGTTTAAGTCTGGGGAATCGGGGGGCAGGAAAGTACTTTAAAGTCTTCATCGTGCTCTTCCAACCACTCTCGGATATTTCTAGCTGTGTGGCACGTCGCATTGTCGTTCTGCAAGATCCCATCTGCCCCAGGGAAGACAATCAGCATGTATGAGTGTACGTAGTCTGCAAGGATGGATTCATAACGAATTCGGTCCATAGTGCCTTATACAGGTATGAGTGGACCCAGATAATGCCAACAAAAATTTTCCCCAGACCATAACGCTGCGCCCACCAGCTTGTGTTTTTCCAGCAATGGCTGAAGATTGTTTGTTCTCCGATGTTTCTTGCCTTACGCCAACGTCCATCCTTTCGATGAAGCAGAAAACGTGACTCATCGGAGAAGGCAATCCTTTGTGAATCAGCGGAGGTCCAATTACGATACTGCCGTGCAAATATAAGCCTTTTCTGCCGATGCACCTTCGTTAGCATAGACACAGTGACCATCCGTCTGCATCGGAGCCCCATACGCAGCAGGATTTGCTGAACTGTCGTTTTAAACACACTTCCGGTAGCCCCCTGGTTCATCCGGCCACTGAGTTGCTCCACTGTAGCGTGTCGATCTGCCCTCACGCACCTTCACAGCCTACGTTCACCTCTCACATCAATGGCACGTGATTGCTGCCATTTCTCTAATCACGATACACTTGAACCACAGCAGCACAAGAACAGTTCACAAACTGCGCTGTTTCAGAAATACTGCCACCCTTAGTCCGATAATCATCTCTTTTTGCAAATCTGATAAATCGCTCCTTTTATCCATGAGAGCAACGAGTGACATCTTTTCAGATTGCGTACAGCGCACCTAATGTATCCTCCAAGCCAGCTCATGGCATGTGCCTTCTTTCATTGGCTACGCGCTGTTGAGGTCACAATAATGTGACTCTACTGTGTATATTTTATTTGGCTTTCTGTTCTGAAATTTGTTTGACTTTATTTAGTTCTGAAATTCACGTAGTGCCGGTTATATGGAGGAGCTGGAGAAATGCATTAACATCATGAAAGGCCACGTCTTCAATACCACATGTGTTTCTGTAAAGTGGAAATTAGGAGCTTTGAAAAATTATTTTAGGAAAATGCTCACTTTTAACACCGTGTAACCTATAATTTATGCCGAAGCATTCACGTGTACTGTAGTTCTCACTTCCGTAATAATTAAATTAACATATATGGAAATTTAACACACCTGTCATTATTAATAGCTCAGCTTTCAGTGCGAAATATTCCCAAAGCTAAGCACAAAGTTGATAAATATCTTTTCATATAGAGTAAATGAAGTGTGGCGTTTTGTTGAATTTGCGTTCATTCCAGTCAAAGACTTTTTACTATGTGCTGCATCTCTTTGTTCTCCTCGAAAAAGTGAAATCACAGCATTTTGTGCACTCTCTTTCTCGAAAATAGAATCGCAGAATCTGCTGTCGCTTACAGAATTCGAGCAGCGTAGAGATTATTGTAGCACAGTGAATAAAGATGTCTTCGAGCAAATAGATTGCATTCTCGATTGCTGACTGCTCCTAGCGTCAGGTATTTCAAAAACATGCGAGTTTCCGTTTTTGTGTTCTTCTTTTATTTAAAAACTATAATCTATCAGGAGAAATACGTTACCGCTGTTTGAGAGCAGGAGGAGTGCTCCGCGCATGCCTTTTAAATAGCGCTTAAGTTAAAAAAACACATTTGCTATGTTTTTCACTAAAGCAGGTGTAAATTAAAAAATCAATTCAGTATGATTTGAAAAACAATATGAGAAACACTGGCGTTTACACACCTCATGGTGTACCTGAAAATTTGAAAAACAGTATTAATCTGACTTTTCGGTTGGTATCGGATTTCTTGCAGCAGAAATGTAACATGAAATTTGCGGAATAACGTGTGAAAATTTCCTTTTTCCAAACGCAGTGTTTCGTAATTTGAGTTCTTAAGCTGTCTGAATTTCAGCGCTGTGAAAAAAAAAATCAAACATGATGCTAAACGTGTTATAATTATTCCGTAGCACAGGTAGAGCGTAAAAATATCCTTTGAAAGTTTTCAGATGTCTTGGTATTACTAACATTTATCAGATGTAATTGTATTTATTTTGTAGAAGGTACAGTATGATATTTTAGATTTATTTTTCAAAAGACCTTTATGCTTAGTGTGTGAAAAACCGATGAATGACATAAAAAAACAAAAGAAAGAAAAGAGAAAAAGAACGAGATATTTTAGCAATTTAACTGCGTTAGATAAAATAGTCTTTGCACTTTTCAGAAATTGCACAGCGTAGCCCTTTCTGATGTAGAGGTGTAGCTCTCTGCGATAAACCAGCGGAACCGTGTTCGGTCTTCGAAACGAATATTCTTATTTTTTTTTCAATTCACAAGGCTAAAGAAAATAAATCTTGGCTTTACACTTTAAGCAGGATTAGAACCTGAAAGGGAACAATAAATTTGGTTCACATGAACAAGGTATTGAGTTACATAATACATTGTCCCGGATGTACGAGGTTTGTATGAAATTCAAACTGAGTATAAATAAAACAACAACAAAGTTATGGTTTTTTAAGTGAGGAACTGTTAGTATTAAAGTCAAGATAAGCCTCAATAACACAGTGATTGACCAGGTGAACGAGTTTGCATACTTGGGAAGCATGTTTGACAGATAGAACAAATTACGTGGTGAAACTAGTAGGCGAGTTAATTCTTTGGAAGTCAGCTGCTTTTGGAGGGATTTCACAGGGATAATGGGTTCTCAAGAAATTCCTGCATGGCTGTATGTGAAAGTGTAATTGTTTCTACTCTTATGTACGGCAGTGAAACCTGGATATTACAGAAGAAGCATAGTAGTGTGTGTGTGCTGGAGAAATTCGCTATTTAGAAGGAGTGGATTGTGACAAGACATTCTCTGATCATCTGAGAAATTAAGCTGTGTTGCCGATGTGTAATGTGAGACAAAATGTTGTTAGTAAGGTGATGGAGACTAATATTCTTAGGTGGTTTGGCCATTATGAAAGAATGAGTGATGAGATGCTTACTAAGAGTATTTTTTTCAGTCCAGGTGGCAGGAAAGAAAGGTAGAGGAAGCCCAAGGAAATCATGGGAGGACCAGATTCAGGAATGTCTGCATGAGAAAAATTTGAGTATGAAGTACAAATGTCTCGTGTGCGTCGTGTGATTGATGTCAGTGAAGCACGAGTTATGTACAGAGATCGCTGTAAGTTGAGACGTTTGATACTGCAACAATCAGTAAATTCTAGTTTTCTAGTTCCACAAGTTACACTTATCTGGTGGATTGTCTTTTTTTTGAGGAGCTAACCTCTGAATCTCGGAGAACAAGCTTAGGGGAGGTGTGTATTAATAAACATAACAATAAAAAAAATATTCTTGAAAGCAAGTGGTTCAGTACGTTTACTGTATCCGTCTGAGTACTAAGATCAGTTTATTTTAAATGATATAGGAGTAAAACGGAATATTTTACAAATGTCATTCACTCATTCTAGTAAATCGTAATATTCAGAGAGGCACTGACCTTCAATTTTCCACAAGGTAATGGATGAGTTTCTTTACTTAAATGGAACATGTTTCGCAAGAAATAAAACCGGAAAGCGGAAGATTGCTGTCGCTGATTTTGAAGACAAGTGAACAGAAAATATTTATTCAGTTCTTGTAAAACCAATTGCTCTTTAATTCTCCACATTGTTTTATTTCAGAACAATAAAACAGACACTATTACACATTTCCTTTCTGATGTTCAGCTTTTTTAACATTTAAAGAATTTTTCTTCCAGACATAGTTGATTTAAACAGTTGGCGTTTCTTTTGGGCTTCCCTAACTTAGCTGTCAGCTTGCATGTGACGTTACGGATTGCCGATACAAATAATTGGGCTTTGGGCATGCCGTTATTCATACAAAAGAAAAACTATCATCCGACTCTGCACTTCTGTTTAGAGCGTTTGTGTTGGCAATTTAGATCTGCCACGGAGGAACCACGGGTTTGATCCCGAGCAGGTACGAACGCTTGAACCACTAAATATCAGCCGTGATTCGGGAAGGGCACGTTAAGCCGTCGGACCCCAGGTACTTGCCTCCCCGGAAATAAATAATGGCGTCTTCCTCCCCCTTCTGCCTCCGTTCCGTGTGACTTTCCTATCGGGCACTCCAGCCCAAATCTCCTAGCTTCCTATTTCTAAGGGTTTGTAAGACCTGGCTGGGGTCAGGCACTCCCTTCCTAAAACCCTCTACAGATCATCTGATCTGAATTTAGAAGATACTCTCACTGCTATTATAACAATACAAAGGATGTTGGTGATGAAGATAATAAGCAAAATGAATAAATATGAGAGTACTGCTTACATATATGGTAAATGAACAATTGCTCCTTTTATACAAGTTATTGCATAACTTCCTCTAGTATACAAAATATCAATAGGTACGGGTTGCGTTTTTGTTTTTTTCAGCTCAGCGCGACGCGTAACGTTATGAACAGAATTTTGGCATTTAATAAAGCTGGAACAGGTTACTGATTCAACTTCAAATTTTGTGTATAAGAGACACTACAAGGTCTTAGTAAGTTAGCAAATTTCATTTGTAAAGCTTTAGTGGATTTTGAGATGCAGATATCGAGTTTAGTCACTATTTCGTTTAGAATAGGGGGGGGGTATTTTAGGGTGTTTGGCTGCTTGTAACGTAATAATTTCAGCTGTAGTTGCTGCTTCCGCATTAACAAAGCGCGTTGTTTATCTTTAAGCTTACATGGCGTTATTTAGGGATGTGACACATCAAACTATAAACAAATGTTTCGAACCTTTAGGTCAGACACCACTCATAGCGAAAACAAATTATACGTATTTCCTGCCTATAGGACTCTTATTACAAAAAGATAAGGTGATTTTCCCCCCTATATATGTATCATCATCATCATCATCATTCCACTGCTGGACGAAGGTCTCCCCAGTTTCTTTCACAACGGTCTGTCTAGTGCCAGTCGCCTCCATGTTACTCCCGTATACTTTAGAATTTCATCCACCCATCTCACATGTGGTCTTCTTCTGGGGTTATTTTTTTTTCGTGTCCCTTGGAATCCAGTCTAAAATTTCGGCTGTACTTCGGGCAATATGTCCAGCCCATTGCCATTTCAGGGATTTTACTCTGATCATGATTTCTTCCACTCTTGTCATTTTTCTGATTCACGAGTTTCTCTTCTTATCTCTCCTGGTTACACTAAGCATGCACTTCTCCATGCTGCTTTGAGTTGTCTGCAGTCTTTTGTCTCTTATAGTTAAGGTCCACGTAACTGCACCATACGTAAGCACTGGAAGGATGCATTGATCAAACACTTTTCTTTTAAGACATAATGGCATATTGCTCTTGAAAATTATGCTGTTTCTTCCAAAAGCTCTCCAGGCATGTTTTATACGCCGATTAATTTCTTCATCAATGTAATCCTCACTTGATATCTGCTGTCCAAGATAAATGTAGAAATTGGTTATCTCCAGGTTTTCCCCATCAATCAATAAATCTTTCTTTTTTGGAAAAGTATTGTACATCACTTTTGTCTTCTGAAAGTTCATTTTTAATCTCATTTCTTTACTCTTGTCAGCAAGTTCCTGGAACATACTGTGCAGCTGTGATGGGGTAGTTGCAAAAATGACTGCGTCACCAGCAAAACGAAGGTGAGTTAGATAATCTCAGTTAATCTTTATCCCTTCGTTTTCCCAGTTCAGTGATTGAAAGACATTTTCCAATGTGGCATTAAAGAGTTTGGTAGATATGGTGTCACCTTGTCTCACTGCCTTTCCAATTTTTATGGGTGCTGTATTATCAAATAGCTGAATCATTGCACTTGCATTTTCATAGATGTTATTAATAATATTAATGTATGCATCTTCAATGCAGCAGGATTTCAAAGCCACTGTGACTGCTCATATTTTCACCGAATCAAGGGCCTTTTCATAATCGATAAAAGCCATGCACAATGGAAGTTCACATTCCCTCGCTCTTTCAATTAGTTCTCTCAGTACGTGGTATGATCTATAGTTCAGTAGCCTTTCCTGAATCCAGCTTGTTCTCTCGGTTGAGCCATGTCCAGTGTCACCTTCAACCGGTGTGAAATTACTTTGTGAAGATTTTTTATAAACCACTGAGAGGAGGCTGATAGGTGTGGAGTTCTCGAAGTCCTCATTGTCACCTTTTTATGCAACAGGATCATTGTAGCATTGTTCCAATCCTCAGGACCTTCCCTTCATTAAGGTACCGAGTGAAAACTTGGGCGAGTACTGTTTCAATTTCTCCACTTGCGTCTTGTATGATGTCTACGGTAATTTCGTCTTCTCCTGGAGCTTTACCCCGTTTCATGTTCTTGATTGCATGTGCAACTTCTGCTGGGAGGACTGGAAGAACTGTGGTACTAGGGTACATGTTTCGTAATGTCTGGAGTATATGTATAATCCCTTTCATATAGTTTTGAGTAGAAATATTTCACTCTTGTCGAAATTTCACCTCTATTCCTTGTTACAGAAAAATATTTTTTTCTCAGAGCCATAATCTGGTTTATTCCCTTACCGAGGTGTCCCTTTGCTCTCTTCAGGCTTTGGTTGCTTTCAATTGCTTTCTTCACTAGTTCACACTTAAATTTCCTTACATCTTCAGTGATACCTTTTCGTACCGTCTTGCATAGCTTTTTATATTCCACTTTGGAAGTCGCATCTCCTTTAGTTGTCCTCATTTTCTTTTTTGCATCAACATTTTGTTTTTTCCTGATAATTGTTTCGTATGCAACTTATTCTTAGTACCAGCTATTTTTGTTACTGTTTCCATAACAGCCTTGGTTAGTTTCCTGTTAACTTTAGATATGTCTACTTCTTCCGACGTTAGACCTTCTAGAGCAGAGAATCTGTTCCTCAGTTCCAATTTGAAGATATGGTTTTTGAGGTTTGTCATGTCAATACACTTTATTTGTTTTATGAGCTTGCCACGCCCGAGTTTAGCGTTGAGGTGCATCTTTCATCGTACCATTCTATGGTCACTACCTGTGTTGAACTTGTTTAGCACACTGCAGTTTTCCATGACAAATATCTTGTTACACATAATAAAATCCATTTCAGTTGTCATTCCATTGGGATGCCTCCATGTTCATTTCCTTTGCGGCTTTTTCTTGAAAAAGGAGTTCAAGATGAAAAACCCTTCTGCCTCTACAAACTCTACGAGAGTATTTCAACCTGGTTTCTGTTACCGTGACCAAATTTACCTACTCAAGTTTCCTTCTGTTGCCGTTGCCCTATTTTTGCATTGAAATCTCCCATAATGATCTTCAAGTGCTGTTTACCTTTATTATTTAGATGACGAATTTTCTAATGAAATTCATCAATTTCTTCTTCAGGATGACTTGTGGTGGGTGCATAAGTTTAAATAATCTGAGCCTGGTATCTTCTTGACAGTTGGATAACAAGTTGTGCAGCTCTTTGAGAGGAACTTTCAACTTAACCAACTTTATCCTTCAGTTTCTCTTTTTTCATGAATCCAACACCACAAGTTCTGCCAGTATCTGTCCCACGATAATAGAAGAGATGTACACTTTTCAGTTCAATGAGATTTTCTCCTTACTTCACTTAGCCCGACGATGTCCCACTTGATCCTTTGTAGTTCTACTTCCAATTTAAGGAGCCTTGAATCAGAAGGTAGGGAGCGTCCATTATACGTAGCCAATGTCAGCATCAGATGGCATCCTATACCGGTCCTCCGGTGATTCGTAGCGCCCGCTGCCGTCATGTCGCACTGGCCGCTGTCTTGGCCAGGTACATTCCAGCTGCCGGAAACTGAGGGCTAAGATTTCAGTTGTGGATTCATTTTGGAAGTGTTTGGCCATAACTCACTACGGGTTGGTGAGTGGGTTGGTGAGTGTGGGATATCATGGGAACAGGATGCACCACGAGAAGGCGGGGTTGACATTTGTCAAGGAGAGGTTGTATTATGTTGCACATCACCTGACCCTACATCCCATATATATATATATATATATAAAAATTGGAAAGGGAGTGAGACAAGGTGACACCATATCTCCGAAGCTCTTTAATGCCACATTGGAAAATGTCTTTCAATCACTGAACTGGGAAAACAAAGGGATAAAGATTAATGGAGATTATCTAACCCACCTTCGTTTTGCTGATGACGTAGTCATTTTTGCAACTACCCCATCAGAGCTGCAGAGTATGATCCAGGAACTTGCTGACAAGAGTAAAGAAGTGGGATTAAAAATGAACTTTCAGAAGACAAAAGTCATGTTCAATGCTTTTACAAGAAATGAAGATTTATCGATTGATGGAGAAAAACTGGAGATCACAGAAACGTATGTTTATCTTGGACAGCAGATATCAAGTGAGGGTCACATTGATGAAGAAATTAATCGGCGTACAAAACTTGCCTGGAGAGCTTTTGGAAGAAACAGCATAATTTTCAAGAGCAATATGCCATTATGTCTTAAAAGAAAAGTGTTTGATCAATGCATCCTTCCAGTGCTTACGTATGGTGCAGAGACGTGGACCTTAACTAAAAGAGACATACAAAGGCTGCAGACAACTCAAAGCAGCATGGAGAGGTGCATGCTTGGTGTAACCAGGAGAGATAAGAAGAGGAACTCGTGGATCCGAAAAATGACGAGAGTGGAAGACATCATGATCAGAGTTAAATCCCTGAAATGGCAATGGGCTGGACATACTGCCAGAAGGACAGACCATAGATGGACAGCCGAAATTTTAGATTGGATTCCAAGGGACAGGAAAAGACCCAGAAAAAGACCACATGGGAGATGGGTGGATGAAATTCGTAAATATGCGGGAGTGACATGGAGGAGACTGGCACAAGACAGACCGTTGTGGAGGAAACTTGGGGAGACCTTCGTCCAGCAGTGGATTGATAATGGTTGATGATGATATATATATATATATATGTGGGATGTATGGTCAGGTGAGTATTTTTATGTAGAAAATGATGGTTGCTAAGAAATCGTGGTTGATTAAGGACGTTTGGTAATGAAATACTTATTGAATTCGTTGAAGTTATGGCAGAATGAGCCACTACGGTGGACTAGCAATCTCTAGGTCCGTAATGCTGCCCACAATACTATACAGTATATACAGAATAATTTACCCGATAAATAGCGGAAATGTACGAGTGTATATTTTTTCTCGGTATTTCTGCTCTTAAAAGTCCTATTTGAAAAAATATTTTAACATTGGATACCAATAACTTCGTGTAGAACATTTTGCCTGTACCCTTGGATTTTTCATGATGGACAGTTCTTATACTAGCTGATGTTAGTGTGCATTTCTCCTAGCAACTGTACATCTGCCATTTCAAAAATTCTATTAAATTTCTTTTTGTACTGTCTGCTGTGTTTGCTGTGCTTAAAATTGCTAATATTATCCGATTTACATATTGTACGGTTTATCTTCTAGACGGTGTACGTAAGAACGCTTTTGTCTATTTGTTCTTTTAGAAGCTGTATTTGAAAAATTCTGTTTGTCTTATATCTTTTGCTAAAAATATATTTTTCACTTTTTCATAAGGCAGAGTTCCGCAATCATGCACATACTCCTTCAAGTAAACGCAGCGTATGCGTTTACTTGAAGGAGTATCCCTGTTTGGTAAGCTATTCTTAACTATAAAGAATATTTTCTTTCCGCTTCTTCAAGTATGCCATAGCTTTTCCGCCTGGAGTAATAGTTATACGAGGGTTGTACCGAAAGTAATACAAAAGTGGACATAACTTATTTATTAACTGACAGAGGTCGTTCAAAAATCGCACATGTTGGTAAAGTAACTCTTCCTCTATACAAAGGTACTACTCAACATTGTCTCAATCACAAGTGATGCATTTGCGCCATCGTTGAACCCAAATCTCGAATCCTCTTTGAAAAAACATTCAGAGACTGTTGTACCCACTTCTTCACATCCACTTTCACCTCGACTGTGTCATCAAATCGGAGACTGTTTCTCATTGGACCTAACAGGTGGAAGTCGGAGGACGCCAGATCTGTGCTGTACGGTGGATGAGAGACCCGACCAGCCTGATTTCCTGATCGCCTGATTTGTTGCCAAAGTTGTGTGTGGTCTCGCGTTGTCATGGTGAATGTGGATCATTTCCAGATTCTTATTCGGTCCCTTCCTCCTAACGGATTCTCTAAGCTTCTTGAGTGTTTCAATGTACCTCTAGCTGGTCACGGTACTGCCACATTCCAGAAAATCAAGAATGACACCTCTGTCATTCCAAAAAACAATTACCATGACTTTCTGTGCTGACCTCTGGATCTTGAACTTCTTAGGCCTTGGTGAAGACGTGTGACGCCATTCCATGGATTGATTCTTTGTTTCCGGGTCATAAAAATAAGCCCACGTTTCATCCTCTGTCACCAGATCGAAAAAAAACGTGTCTTAATTGGCTTCAAACGCTTCGTCAAGAACACAATGATGGCACGTTGCTTCTGCTAGGAATCCATTATTTACCTGCAATGAAGAAGGGCTCCTACAGAGGAAGAGTTACTATACCTATATGTGGAATATGAACGACCTCTCTCATTTAATATAGTTTTGCCCACTCCTGCGTTACTTTCGGTAAAACAATCTTATCACGTTTTGCGACATATTACTTCTTCTAATGGTTAGATTTGAAAAGTCCCTTCAATTTCTGATAGCTTCCGTTATAAGGAACATTTTCCGTACAATTTGTAATCTTTCGTGTAACGCAGTTTCAGCCGCTTCTGCGCGTATGTAAATATTTTAGCGATTCTAGAAATAGAGTTAATTTTTTTTTTTTTTTTGGAAATTGTTCCATTCACTCTGAAGAACTATGCGCACATTTTGTATTTTAAACAGTGCATAGTTTCTGTTCTGTTTGGGTGGGGATTAAATACATGCTATTTTTCACTGAATCTTTTTCTGTTTTCTAAAACCTCTGCTTGGAAAAATTTAATACATGTCGCCAAGGATTCAAAAAATATGTTCAACAGACAAAACTTCGGTGTCATCTTTCCTGTCTGTCTTTTCGCGCTGGTGTGTGTTTTTGACTATGGCCATGAATGTCGGCGTAAAACAAAATTTCTTCGAACAAAAATTCGTTTCGGAGAAATTCATGAAATGAATTATTTCTTGCTTTTTAAAAATCGAATATCTTAAAGCTGAGTTAACAGAGATGGAAGAAATGGAGATTGAAAGGAAGACCTTGGAAGTAGATAACTAAATGCAAAACTAAGAGGGAACCGTCTGAGAAGGACCGTACGTTTTTTGAGAACGAAAGAAGATAACTCAATTCGAAATGCAATGGAAATGGAAGTACCAAGAAACTGCGGATTAAGAACACAAAGAAAAGTATTTTGGGTGAAATAACTGGAGGACATGGAAGAAGGCAAAGTGGAAAGGGGTGCTTCACAGGAATGAAAAACCAGACACTAGGACCGTCTGCAACTAAAATTGAAAAACAAAATGGTGAATAGTATCTGTAGGGTCGTTTCATCTGATAAACGAAACTCTTTAATCCCTGTTTAATCATTAAATGATTCATTCGAAAGGATGCGTCATCAAAAATGAAAGTACTGTCATCACAGGAAATTTGACTTGACATGGGCCGAATTCTAGAAGGGGAGCGAAGGCTCTGAAAAAATACATTCCTTTAATGAAAGATTAAAATATAGCTAATTAAACTCAGAATCAAAATTAAAGTTAACAGCGACGTTGAAAATTTTGAACTGAAATGAATTTTGAATATAACTTTTGGTCCTTATTAATTTTTTTAATTTTTGAGTGCTAATCAGAATGAAAATAATATTTCCTTTTGAACTCAGTGAAATAAATTAACATTGAAAAAGGGGATTGTAATACGGAAAGAATGAGTTAATTTATTCATGAAAAATAATCAGAGGAATAATTTTAATATAAGTAATCTGCAATTCACTTGCAAAATTTTTCATCTGAGTTCTACCTTGACACTGTGAGATCAACACTGGTATAACAAATAGAATAATTGGAGGTCGACCGAATTTCGTCGAGTACCGTACAAAAATGGGAAGGTAAATTTATCTTCAGTATATGTGCCTGGAAACACATACAACGCACTGCGTTCAGGTGTGAGAGATTTAGCAAATTACATCCCCGAATTTTACTTTTCTGATAAAGACAGCCAGGTCGGGAAACTCCACGATGTTTTATGTTTCGAGTTTCGAAGAATGAAGACAGAATGGCTCACCAAAACCTAAGATTCAAAAAAAGAGAAGGCGTGGGAAGTGAGAAAATTAACGAACGTTCTCTTATAGAAGTTGATCTAGGTTCGATTTTAAGAAATTACTAGGAGGCTTTCGTTCCTTTTGTCGTTAGGAAGTATTTCCTACGTTGGCTATACTGGGAAATGTTTCCTGCAGCTACTAAAAAGGAAAAGTTTTCTTTGTTTCCTTAGAAGGAAGACACGCCTTTTACAATCATGCTGTTGCATTTAGCGTATCCTTTAGTGTCTCTTATATCACGCAGACAGCATCGCTTCTTGTTTTCATGTAAAAAAATGGTCGTTAGAGTATTTTCCAGTTAAGTACGATTAACAGCATGGAGACAGTAGTAAATCTCACTCATGATCAAACAGAAACCGGTTGGCTCCGAAGATTGAAATGGAACAGCACGCCAGGGGACACGCATGAAATTAATGAACCGTTACCGTAAAATTCTGTCTGCATTTTTCTGAGTTTGAACTTTCACTTCGACCCTGTTCTTATAAAATCTTGTTTGGCATCACATGATAGATGCTAACGTAGTTCCATGGCTCTTCTTACACACTAATAAAAAAATCTCTAGTTCTGGATTTCCTGTTGTTTTTTTTCGGTTGGTAGCAGTGCCAAAAGAAATATCAAGTGCTCAGAATGAAACTCTATTTTTTTATTCGACTACTCTGGCCACGAAAAAGTTAAGGACATTGCATGAAATGCAGGATGTTGTATCTGACTCAAGTAACACTCATTGAAATAACATCGGTGAGCCTACGTAACATAAACGATAAACAGTTCATACATACATATCACTAAGCTGTTCTGAGATTCAGAGGTTAGCTCCACAAAGAAAAGACAAACTAAAAGATAATTTTTATCTGATTATATACTTAGCGTTGCCATATCAAACTCCTCCACTTACAACGATCTTGGCACACAATTCGAGCTTCACTGACATCCATCACACGACGCACACAAGATCTTCTATACTTCATACTCATTATCTTTTTCTCATGCAGACACTCCTGAATCTGATCCTCCCATGGCTTCATTGGCCTTCCTCTGCTTTTCCTTCCTGCCACTTGGGCTGAAAATGTTTTTTTTAGTAAGCCTCTCATCACTCATTCTTTCAACATGCCCAAACCACCGAAGCATATTAGCCTCCAACTTGCTACCAACATTTTGCTTCACATTACAAATCTGCAACATATCTTCATTTCTCACACAATCAGAACGCGTCTTTCCACCCACCCCCGTAATTAACACATTTCTCCAGCACACAAACGACTATGTTTCTTCTGTAGTACTCAGGTTTCACTGCCATACATCAGAGTAGGAACAATTACACTTTCGTACACAGCCATGTGGGACTCTCTAGAGAACCCATCATTCCTGTGAAAACCTCCCAGAGCAGCTATGACTTTCAATGAAGAATTCACTCTCCTACTAATTCAACCATCCAATTTGTTCTCTGTCAAACATGCTTCTAAATACACAAACTCACTCACCTTGTCAATCACAGTGCCATTTATACTTACATTACATTCAGTGCTACCCGTTCCTCTCTCAAACACCATAACTTTGGTTTGTCCCTTATTTATACTCAGTTTGAATTTCATGCAAACTTCGTACATCCGGGACAACATACTGTGCAACTCACTTTTGCTCCCTGCCAGCAGGACAGTGTCTTCAGCATACAGCAATCTGCACACACATATCACCAAGACATAAACCAGTATTATCTATTTTAGCATCACGCATGCATGCATCCATAAATACATTAAACAGCCAGGGTGACATTGCACAACCTTGCCTGAATCCTGCACCAATAGAAAACCATTTTGATAAAACACCATTCACTCGTACACAGGCTCTACTGCCAGTATACATGGCTTTTACACTGTTAAGTAGATTTCCAGTAACACCATATTCATTTCAATACCTTCCACAAAAGTGTCCTATTTACTGAGTCGTAAGCTTTCTCTAAATCTATGAAGGCAGCAAAAACCTTCTTACCAACAGCCAGATACTTTTAAATCATCATGCGTACTGCAAAAAGTTGGTTAGTGCAGTCTTTACCAGACATATAAAGCCGCTCTGAACATCCCACACTTTCTCTGATGTAAGACCCCGTACTTTTTCAATAACGACCTTACTAAACACGTTCCCTGGCAAACTCCGTAGGTTAATACCACGATAGTTATTGCATTCAGTCTGATCACCTTTTCCCTTATACAAGGTAACAATGATGGCATCCTTCCAATCCCGAGGGACCATTCCAAACTCCCAGCACAACTGGCAAATTTCAGTTAACTAGTCAATTAGAGTCGCCACCATATTTCAACATCTCAGCAGTTATGCCATAAACTCCAGTGTGTTTACAAAAACAATTTATTGTGTAATTTCTGCACACAACAAAGTAGCACTGTAATGTTGAAAAAACAGTAAATTCGTAGAATGTCCGTAACTCTGGATTTCAATACCCAGTAACACCACCTCTGTGTCGAAGAACTCCTTGACACTTTACAAAAGCATACCTGCAATAACATTATTGATGAGTGTCTGAGGTAGCTCGCCCTATGTTACAGGCAATACGTTACGGAGGTCTACCAGTGTACTGGGGTATACAACGTAATATTCCAGACGTCACTCTACGTTTTGCCAAATGTTCTCAATAAGATTTAGGCCAAGAAACCTCGTCGGCAGCTGTAGTGATTCAATCCCATGATTTTTCAGCTCCTGACGCTATCTGAACGGTGACTGGTTGAATTGTCATCGATAAAATGGAATGTACGTCCAATAGCAGGGTGAAACAGTGTCACAATGATCGCGTTTCGGTACACTGAGCCATTCATGTTCCTTTGACAAACATATAAAAAGAAGTACGGCCATTAAAACACACTCCTGACCGGGCCAGACTAGAACTGACTACAGCTGGTAAGGATGGACGGATTGCACACAGTGTGTTCGCATTCGTGCTTCGGATCTCCTTTAAGGATCTCCTTCGAGTATTAAAATAAAGAGCAAAATAAGATTCTTCTGTGAAAAGTACATGGTGCCACTCTGTATTCCATGACATGTAATGGTAGACGCAGGTACATCTCTGACCAAAGTGAGCTCATGTCATTGCTATTCATCTCAGTAGCCTCCTTGCTCTGAGTCCGTACTCGTGAAGACTGGTTTGTTCTGTTTGAGTACATACTGTGACACTAGAAACATCTCTAAATGATTCTCGGAGTTGGCTGTTGGTATACAGTGCCTTTTCGGAGTACTTTATTGTCACATAGCGATATTGCCTTCTGGTGGTTATCCTCCGGCGACCACTCGTGAGTCGATCTGCAACATTTCCATGTCGTACAAATCTTGTGTGTTACCGACTTATTTGTACTTTACGAAACTCCTAAAGAAGCAGCCACATCGATCTGCCGTACATCTGCCTGTAACATGCCATCAGTCCTATTTATATTGTCAATGCTTAAGCGTCGTCTTGACATCATTTCACATTGATCCTACACTTAAGGCAATACGTTCGGCAAACTTCTAAAACAAGCATTGAAACGACCAGTTTTCCAATTCCCGCAGGTTTACTTTTATCGAAGCTTGCACGCCGCGTACTCTGTTGTCATGATGCTAATTTACATACGACGTAGCTACCCATGCTGATAACCAATTTCCAGTAGTCGATAAATTTGCGTATAACCACGTTTTCACTTCAAATACGCGATATCCTTTACCTTTAGAGACTTGATGGTCAGGCCCTTTTCGTCATCCGATCGTGGCGGGACAGGATCTGAACCGACTTCGTAGTGGATTTAACTTCCCATTGCGTCGGCTATAAAAGGACGAAAAGAGGAAAATTCAAGAGCCCACGGTTTGCTCTGTGGTTAGTGCACCTGGCTCACAGCTTGTTAATACCATGCTTGACTCCTGCAGTTACCCAAATGAAAAATTATACGTCATTACTCGTAGAGCACGCTAAGCTGTCAACCCTGGGGGCAAGGACCCTTCTTTACCAATGAGTACATCATCCCTTGCCCCAACCGCGGTCAGTTGTGCTCCCCAAATTCCAGGACCCAACCAGGGTCTTCAAACCGCCTTCGAACTACTATAGTTTCAATGCATGGCACAAAGGCCTGTCCAGGGTCAGGTTGTTGTGTCTGAATCTCAAAATGGGAGTAATCCCTACGATAAATTGCAGATTGATTATTTCGAAAATTCAAGGTATCTATTTATCGGAGTGGTAACGGTAGAGAGATTTACTGCAAGATTAGGACTCTAGAAGAGAAGCAATTACTTTCGGCACATCACTAGCTGAGGCTAGGGTGTTGGGTTTTCGCATTTTAGAAGTTCTCAACAGCTACCCGCCACTGTTGATCTTGAGACCACTACCGGTTGTCTAATAGCCGAGCATCCATCCATATAGGGAGGCTCTGCTACCCTTCGAGGCAGTTATGTGATGAATCTACAATTGAAACGCCGGTGAATCATCTGTTTTGTCTTCTGTTCTACACCTTTGCAAACTCTCATCAAAGTGAGGATTCAGGTTATCCCGGGATTCGGCGCTTAAAGAAAATGCAAGCATTCATCAGCTGCTAATTAGTTGGTCAACATTAAGGAAAGCAAGATTAGGACTCCAGAAGACAAGCAATTACTTGAATTTTGTAAGGTAAGGCCAATTAGGGATGAAGTAGTAAATATATCAATGAAATCCTTGATTAATTTGTCCTAAAACATCGTAAAAATCAGATACAAACGACTAACACAGGACCGCCTTCTTTGACTATCAGATATGAGCACACCGAACAAAAAATTACGAAATGTAAACTTTATTCCTTAATATGAAGTTACATAACCACCTGCTTTAATTACAGTTCCAATTTTGTTTGGCCACCTGCTTTAATTACAGTTCTAATTATGCATTGCTATCAGTATGATTTAGTATTACATGCGTATCAAGTTTATTCCACTTCATGCGCAAAAGATCCCTTAATTCCGCCGAATTTGCTGGGTGGTTTTTTTTCATAGCCCTTTTTAACATGTCAGATTTTTTCCATCACACTTAGATTGGGTGAATTTGCAGGCCAATTTAGATATGTAACGCCTCTCATTCTTTAACACGTTGACTGCGGCGATGTTTTTCGGCGGTTTTTTTTTGTAGTACCTTACGACCCACCGGTGGGGTCGTAACTGTTTCTATACAGTGCTGTACGACACCGGTGGGTCGTTTAAAGATATATACATAAAGTGACTTATATGCACTACAGATTTATGTAATAAACATTTTTTCCTCTGAAAAATGTAGAAGTTAACGCGTTAAACCAATCCAGCACAATTCTAGCTCGATGGATAAGATAATTATCATCTTGAAACACAGGATCCACTACGTATTCTTCTTGTTCCAAAAACTGGAGAAATAGCAATGTATTATTTAAGAGTGGCACATAATCCATAGATTTCATGCGATTGGACTCCTGAACGAATGGTCCAACTCCAGCACTTGAAATGCAGCCCCCGAACACGACACTTCCACCTCCTTTTTGCACAGCTCTTTAGACACATACTGGGTTATATGCTTCTCCAGCCTTCCGCATGACCGTGGAGCGTCCATCATTAGAATACAAGCAGAAACTGGATTCGTCAGACCATATTATTTGTTGCCACTGTTTAATGGTCCAAGTGATGATGATGCTGTTTTGCCCAAACAAGGCTATTTTTCTTATGGGCAGTTGTTAACTTCTGGGCAACACGACTGAAAATGCTCAAGCCATGCAATTCTCTGTAGCGTTCATTCTGAGACTGGTTTACTTTGTCCAACATTGAACTGTTGAAGCAGTTCTTGATGATTCTAGAAAAGTGTAGAAGTTGTTAATCGTTCCGAACGCCTGCGATCCCGATTTATCATTACAGAACTCCTAATACAGTTGCTCCACCTGCAGTGATAGCTCCCTACGTCTTCCACTGGAAATGGACACAAATGATTGTACACACTAGTCCAACAAACTTCGCTATCTCCTGCAAGAAATGACCATGGTCTCGGTCAAAAACAATGGCCCCCTTTTGCCACTCAATGACGTCACATTTACAAGCCATTGTTTTACATGTAAATGAAAATACAGAATGCTAGAGATGCTTTAAATATACACCTTGGACATCTACCATCACAATCTAGCAGTCTCACTTTCCATATTTATACAACTCGTTACGTTCTACATGTGATTGAAACGTGTAAATGTTTCAATCAGCTTTCCGTAATTTTTTGTCCGGTGTATTTAGCTTAGCAACTGTCTGAAGACCCTGAAACACATACTACAGACGAAGTGATTCCGTTTATCCAGACTACTAGAAAATTCTAGGTGGATTTGTTTGGGGTACTTTGATGAATCTGTAACTATGACCTGAATTACCGATTCAGCGAAGGGTCACCTTGATATCGACGAAGAAGAACTGAGCAAGATTATTGATACATGTATTGCTAAGACCACTCACTAGTTCTGATCGTGAATATGTAGTAATAAAGTGGAGTGTTAGTCTTGTGTCTAGGAGGAAGAAGCTTACATTTGTGTACAGAACAGCATAGAATCTATGAGGTAAACTGAAGGACCTATGCTACAAAGTTTCTGACTGAACGACATCCTTGTGAAGATATTCATGTTAGATATTCATTTTATCTTCTCGGGGTATTTAACGGTCGTTACGAGAAGCTTTAATTTGCTCCCCTCTCTAAATTTAGAATTGGAATATATTCAGCCTATTAATATCAGACATCTTGATGATGAATGTGTTTCTCCAAGAAGTTCTATTTGTGGACAAACGGATTACCTCAAGTGCTGCGACGTCCGATTTGTAAAATCAGGAATCTCTGATAAAAAAATCTACCAGCTTAATCTGAAATATAATTTTTTTTAACCCAAAGAATAATCCTAAGCTTATTAGCTAGTGATATCCGTCCAATTGCTATTAATGCTATGCATGCGCGTACTCTGCATAAGGTATAAATTAAAAGCATTCAGCCACGTGACGTCCACGACTGTAGACAGAGCATTTGTTAGTGCAGGCAACTGTGCAGATAACATTTTCCATTGGATTTCATTAATTTCTTAGGAAAATAAATGCTTAAAACCTACTCATATAACTTTAAGCGATGTTCTCAGAGCTTTCGATAGTGTTTAACATAACAGCCTTTTAGATACATTAGTCTGATATTCCAAAACGAATCATTAGTTAACTTATTTAGCACTATGCATTTGGATTCTACTCTGAATATAAATTTCTAAGGAAGAGCGGCTTGTGTAACATTTCTGCCCAGCGTCGGACAGGGATACCTCTTGTTTCCTCTGTTGTTTAATTCGGTTATTGATGGCTTGTTACCAGACATTCTGTCCGAAGTCTAATTTGATATAACTCTCTGGAGGGTCAGCGCGATGGCATTTCCTGATGACTTTGTCTTTTCCGTATACCGCTCTAAGCCTCCAGTAACATAATCGACGTTGCTGTAGAGTACACCTTTCTGTCAAAGCTTTAAGTTTCAGTTCAGTTAAATTGGTAACACCGTAAATTCTGCTGTCGGGAAGACAGAAGAAAAATTAAATCCTTGAGTCCATTTGCAGGATGTGGATGCCATAACAACTCAGAAAAGTACCTTTACATGAAGATACTTGAGATATTTGGTGATAATTCTTTTGCCCGAAGCAGTTTATTATGACTACCACTCTGATTGTTTATAAAAGTTTAAGAGAAAGTGCCGCTCAAACCTCAGCTGCAATTGTACTTAAAATCGTTGTATCACCCAAATATTTTGTCTAACTTGTCACGGGTGTAAAGTGATACAAGACGAATTTAATAAACTTGTTAGATATAAATAGGAAACAAATCACCCTCTGAAAAAGTAATTTTTCAGAAGCACATGAAAGGCATATGCAAATGTCATTATCGGCACAAATGTGATATGTTTTCACTGTCTTTCCGTATAACCCTCTGCTCAAAAAATTTGAAAATTGCATCGTCCTGGAATGGGAATCAAATCCACATCATCCGATCTCCGTTCAAACATACCACAGTTGCACTACCCAGAGCAAAGACGTTCGAGGCAAATGAAGATAAGCCGATGTAACTAAGAAATCTGAATAATGTTCAGATGTACGCAAGACTATTTAGTCCAATGCTTCCTCATAGCGTCACGACCATTTGGCATCCACGTGCGATTATAGGTCCTAAGCTGCAATACTTCAGAGAACATCTATCTTCAGAGGGATTAGTTTCCATCTGTTGAACATCTTAGATATCAGTGGGAAACTAATTCTTCTGAAGAAATGGTTCTTCCCGTATTATACAATTTTCATGTTTCCTAAAGAGTTGGTTATATGAGAGTGAAAATACGGCGCCTTAGTGTCTATAAGAACATTTGTATATGCCTTTCTTGTACTGTATTTCTGATTGCCGTTGACCTTAGGAGGGATGCACCGGATTGCTTCGACTAACACAAATCGTAATACAGACATTTAACGTGGACCAGGAACATCAAACAAAGATCTTCGCTCTTTCCACGTTTATAAGTGAGTCACGGAAAAATTCTCATTGGCCGCCACCGGAAGTCGAACCCAGGGTCTTCCAGTCACGCGCCGGATATGCTTTTTCCGTGACTCACTTATAAACGTGGAAAGCGTAATGTTCATTGTTGTAACGTTCAAGAAAATAATTTCTCATTTGGGCATCACAAACGGAAAGAATAACTGGTTTTTAAAAAAATACTCTATGCATCTTATTTTTTGACATTATTGACGGGCTTTCACCTAGTCTCTGTAATATTAAATGATTAAAATTTAAGAGAAAATCAAGTCGACTCGGTATTTTCTACAAAACACTGAAAGCACAACTATTTACTAAATGGTCTAATGTCTCAATCTTTATCAAGAGAAATTTCACAAACATAAATTGCTTGTAATCTGGGAAAACGAAATATTATATTATAATAGTTTGAAGTGGAAAACAGACAGCGACATAGCGTTCCTCTAACAGTAGAGCGTCACGTCAATGAAAACAAGAAACAACTCAAATTTAACGAACGGGGAAACCTTTCTTAAGAAGTCTTAGGGTAAGAAATAATCCTGATGTCTCTTAGTAATGATCGATGCTCTGAAACTCCAGTTTTAGGAATTATCGGAAACTACTCTGATCCACTCTGACAAAATATGGCGAAAAAATAAAATAAAAGTAAAAACACAAAGATCTTTTAGATTTTTTCTGACCGTGGTCTGAAGCTGTTATAAGTGTCAAAAAAGCCATTAAGAAGTTGGAAAACTTACAGCATCAAGTTTGGTTCCTCACATATATACGTATAATACCTACCCAAAAAGCAGTTCAGCCAAATTAGTTTCCTTCTTTGTATCTAGTATGTCGCAATGTACCAACAAATAAAAAAAGTTTCTATTACAAAAATAAAAGTATGTTGTTGTTTATAAAAGGGTGACATCTTTGGTACAATGAACTATCCTGGGCAAGACAGAAGGTTTTCTTCTAACTTACACCCACTGGTTTTCATTGTGGCCTATTTATTAAAATTGTCATTTTAATATAAGAATGGAATAAATAAAACTAACCAGTGCCATCAAAAGCTCTTTGTAAAACATATAATCTTGATATGTTGGATCACGTTGCAAGTGAATGTCTTCCTACCGAATTTGAAATCAGTGATATTACACGCAATTATTTGATTTAGGGAGATCGTCACTTGAAAAATGATTGTAAACCTAGTATGCTCAATATTTTCAACTATTTTAATCCTTTTAATCAGTAAATTTAGCAAGAGCTATCTAGTGTTAAAATTTATCAAAAACAGCATTAAAATCCGCGAAGAATTGGGACAATACCTGTAACAATCGCAAGAAGATAGCTTTAAAAAACAAAATTACACTTTTAAGACGCAGACATTGCAATAAATGCAAATCTACTATCGCATACCCTAGTGAAACAATACAGGAAAATTTCAAACCTTAAATATTCACATCTCTTTTATTGAAAAACACAATGTACTGAATTACAAACTTATTTTTAAGCACGTCTTTTGTAAAAAAAAGTGCTTATTGTACCCATTTGTCCGTCCGCCTGCCCACCTGTGCACATCATATCTCTTCAACTATTGGACCGATCTCGAATATTTTTTTTACGGTGAGATCCCCGAAATATGAACACGATCTTTGCTTTACAGGTTTTCTCGATGCACAACTTTGCACCAAGAGGGTTTAAATACAGATGCTATCTAATTCAAAATACATTTTATCATGTATCAGTGCTTCTAAATATATATCCGACTGGAAAAATTTCTTCGGTATGGTACTGAAGGGAAGATTATTTTGGTACAGTTTCTTTTTCAAGTAGTTCAGTTTTCCCCGCTAGGGGTGTAAAGTTAAAATGCGATTTCCCCGATTTATTTTATCCTAAATGATAGACTTGAAAAACTTGCTGCATCGGATAAAGCTGCCGGTGGGAAATGTGCGTGTCATTTCAAAATTTTGGTAAAGAACGTTTTTGCCACCAGGAGCATAAGTGTATATATATAGCTCCAGGAGAAGATGGAATTACTGTAGACATCATACAAGAAGCAAGTGGAGAAATCGAAACAGTACTCGCCCAAATTTTCACTCGATGCCTTAATGAAGGAAAGATTCCTGAGGATTGGAACACCGCTACAATGATCCTGCTACATAAGAAAGGTGACATTGAGGATCTCGGAAACTACAGACCTATCAGCCTCCTCTCAGTAGTTTATAAAATCTTCACTAAAGTTCTTTCACACCGCTTGAAGGTAACACTGGACATGGCTCAACCGAGAGAACAAGCTGGATTCAGGAGTGGCTACAGCACAATAGATCATATCCACGTGCTGAGAGAACTAATTGAAAGAGCGAGGGAATATGAACTTCCATTGTGCATGGCTTTTATCGATTATGAAAAAGCCTTTGATTCGGTGAAACCATCAGCAGTTACAATGGCTCTGAAAACCTGCGGTGTTGAAGATGCATACATTAATTTTATTAATAACATCTATGAAAATGCAAGTGCAAAGATTCGGCTGTTTGAAAATACAACACACGTAAAAATTGGAAAGGGAGTGAGACAAAGTGACACCATATCTCCGAAGCTCTTTAATGCCACATTGGAGGGTGTTTTTCAGTCGCTCAGCTGGGAAAACAAGGGGATAAAGATTAATGGAGATTATCTAACCCACCTTCGTTTTGCTGATGACGTAGTCATTTTTGCAACTACCCCATCAGAGCTGCAGAGTATGATCCAGGAACTTGCTGACAAGAGTAAAGAAGTGGGATTAAAAATGAACTTTCAGAAGACAAGTCATGTTCAATGCTTTTACAAGAAATGAAGATTTATCGATTGATGGAGAAAAGCTGGAGATAACAGACACGTACGTTTATCTTGGACAGCAGATATCAAGTGAGGGTCACATTGATGAAGAAATTAATCGGCGTACAAAACTTGCCTGGAGAGCTTTTGGAAGAAACAGCATAATTTTCAAGAGCAATATGCCATTATGTCTTAAAAGAAAAGTGTTTGATCAATGCATCCTTCCAGTGCTTACGTATGGTGCAGAGACGTGGACCTTAACTAAAAGAGACATACAAAGGCTGCAGACAACTCAAAGAAGCATGGAGAGGTGCATACTTGGTGTAACCAGGAGAGATAAGAAGAGGAACTCGTGGATCCGAAAAATGACAAGAGTGGAAGACATCATGATCAGAGTTAAATCCCTGAAATGGCAATGGGCCGGACATACTGCCAGAAGGACAGATCATCGATGGACAGCCGAAATTTTAGATTGGATTCCAAGGGACAGGAAAAGACCCAGAAGAAGACCACATGGGAGATGGGTGGATGAAATTCGAAAGTATGAAGGGGTGACATGGAGGAGACTGGCACAAGACAGACCGTTGTGGAGGAAACTTGGGGAGACCTTCGTCCAGCAGTGGATTGATAATGGTTGACAATGATGATGATGATGATATATATATATGTGTTTCTGAAGTATTTGCAGTAATATCTCTTCCGAAAACTGGATTGAAAAATTCTTTTGTGTTCAAAATATTTTCTGCTTAAAATGTACATTCTTTCCACCACGCGACCTAGATAAAACAAAATTCCGATGTCTCTGCATCTAATAGTCCGATTTGAAATTTTTTTGTCTTTGTCGGGGAGCGTTTCTGGTGCCAAATGTTCTGTATGTAATTTCAAACATTTCTTAATATAAAGGTTTAGTTACTTTTTTTTTATTTTGGGTGAAGGGGGCTAACGACGACCCCACCGTGAGCAACTCCACGGGAAATTAGCAGTCTCCTATCCCTAATTTAGAGCAATTTGTCTCAAGGAAGGGGGAAGCCAGTGCCATAAGAAAAACGCACAATACCAGGCTCACCTGGGATTTGAACCGGGACCAATCTAGGACAAATGGTCAGAAGTCAACGCTTAGGCCACTGCCCCAACTGAGAGGCCGGTCGTTGTTACTTGACACTCAATTACTGGAAAAGAGTTGGTTGGCCCGATGTATTCAGGTTCTACTCCCAACTTGCCGATAGACGGATCCGCATCCATTATCTACGCTGCGGCGGCAAACGACTGCAAGGAATTTCTGAATGTGGATTATTCTGATGGACATCACTTTGCCTTCTCATACCCATTGAACTTATTCACCGTAAGTTCCTTCTCAGGCATGTTTTTCTGATCAGGCATTTAGACAGTGTATTCTCTCTTTCTCTCTCTCTCTCTCTGCGCGTTATAAAAATTGAAAAGTGAATGAACCATAGCTTCATGATGTGTTCTATGCAGTACAAAATATTTTTTCCAATGCTATTGAAGGATGCGAAGATAACACGTGAAACATAAAAGCCGTTTTTGTAGGATTAAGGTGAGTTAATACCAGTTGTTACGAAATTAGTCATTTATTAAAATACATGAAGTTAAAATTACAACACATATAAAATCTTTCAAACTCACTATGAGGTCATGATCAAATGTAATAATACTGATTTCTTTGTCCTGTTCCGCCAATGTTTCTTGGCTCCACGGGGACTAATGGAACTCCTTGGATTCTGTTCGAAAATGTTGCGACAGTTATCCTGCCTTGAGACACTGGTTCGAACCCTGGCCACCCCTGCGGTACAGAGGACCAGCACGCGATGTCGTGCAGGCAGCCGACCTAGCGCACTTTAGCTGGGTTCCCGCTCTGTCTGGCGAGATAGGCCGTTAATTTTTAGGGTTGACTGGGAGATTGTCTTGCCCTCGAGCATCTTTGATTTTTTTAGGGGAATAATTTCCCTTTATTTACTATAACAAGGAATTTACACACATCTATACACTGTTCTCATGCTTAGGACTCACAACATTCAGAGATAGAAATAAGTGTATTTACAAAGTATTTTACAATGGTAGTTCATTTGCCTACTTGATCACCGACTTTTGCCCTCATTCCGAGTCCGAATCGCTTTCGGTGTGCACGTTCACCTCTTGCGTTTCGGTTCCCGTTTGGCTGGGGGAAATCGTGTTGCTGAAGGGTTAGCCTCTCAACTAGGGCTATTAACCCCCTCCTGTTAACGGAGGAGTGGATGAGCAGATCCAATCATCGCGTTTTTTGCACACCTGGGATCAGTGTGTTTCTCCATTCGGCGAAGCCGCTGCGTTCAAGCACGCAGTGTTCGATGCTTGCCGCCCTATTTCCACCGGGACAAGTGCAGTTCCTGATGGCGAATCTGACCAAGTATTCAAGGCAGATGTCATGGCCGCTGAATACTTGATTCAGGAACTTGTTTGTCTGTGCACGTTTCGTCCAGACCTTTTGGAAACACTCTGTGTGTCTTTCGCCCTGTCTCTCCCGTGTCCCATCTGACCTGCCATTCGGTCATGGTCTGACGTGCCAATGCTGCGGGTATGCTCCTGCGCGGCGTTCTGCATTGCACGTCTACCATCTCTTTTAGTGTGGCTGCCTTCGCCAGCTGGTCCGCCCTTTCGTTTCCCTGGGTCCCGACATGGCTTCTTCTTTTTTTTTTTTTTAAATTGGAAGTTTAACGACCCCCGTGAGCAACTCAATGGGCTATAAGCAGTCGCCCGTCCCTAATTTAGGGTCACTGGTTCCAGGGAAGGGAGAGAGCCAGTGCCGTAAGACAAACACAACATCCATGCCTCGCCGGGATTCAAACCCGGACCCCTTTCAGACGAATGATCAGAAGCTATCGCTTAGACCACTGCGCCACCGGGGCGGCGACATGGCTTCGTACCCAGTGGAAACTAACTGCCCCATCTCCTACTGCCCTCCGGAGAGTTTTAATTCTCCGGACGATGGGATTTCTTCCCCTGAATCTACTCAGAGCCTGCAGTGCTGCCTCACAGTCAGAGTAGAGTTTGATTATTTCGTCGCTACGCCTGGGGAGTTCCCGGGTGAGTGCCTTTTCTATCGCCAGAAGTTCTGTTTGGAAAACAAGCGTTCTGCGATAGTTTTACGCATTCTGCTGTCGCTTCGTTCCCATCCGAAAACGCGCAGAAGCCTGCACCCACTTGTCCCTTTAACTTTGAGCCGTCCGTGAATAATGATCAAATGTAAAGAAACTTGAGCAAGTCCGACACAAATTTATATATCAAGTCCGTTGCCATTCCGCCCCCTACTAAAACGATCAAAATGCATATACTGCAATTACTAACCTGGGGTGTAGATCGTTGTATTAATATTACTTAGATGCCCAGGACTGTCTTGAATAGAGTTGTCATTTTCTGAAAATAACCTTCTCTAGGTCTCTGACACGGAAGTCGGTAATTCGTCATTACATCAAATTCCTCGGAGACTATGAATGCAAATGCTCTCCGTAAACAATACCAATTATGGTGAAAATCATCTAAATACGTGGCGTCAGTTGAATAAATAAAGATATCGCTCTTTCCGCGTTAAGCAACGCACAGCAACCTAATAATTATTTGGCCGCCGTCGGGGAATTGAATCCCGAATCTCTCGATATCTAGCCGAGATGTCGGATGCTGACTGAAAAAGAACACACACAGCGCCGTGAATTGTTGGCCGCTGTGGTGTAAAGCTAACGCGCTCTTCCAGATATAGAGAGATTCGGGATTCAATTCCCCGACGGCGGCCGAATAACAATTTTTCGGTGGCTGTGCGCTGCTTAACGTGGAAAGAGCGATATATTTTTTTATTCAGTAACAATGATTTCGATGTGGGGGTAACTGGGATAGTAAGCCTATCCCATGCTGAGTAAAATTTACCACCCGAGACTAAACGTGATAATGCTGTTGATTGAGAGTCCATCTTAAGACTATTTATGTTCTAAAAGTCTAGTTCGTAATCTACTTGAAGTAGAGCCGATGTACACACACTTTGTATCCTCATGGTTCTTTGGTGAGAGCAGTACACTGTGAATTCCATGTCTGTCGTTTAAGTCCACTGAATCCGGATCGTTCTTTAAACTTGCTAAAATGCTTGTGGTCCTAATACCAAAGTCTAAACGATATTTATGACAAACGTTCTTCAGAATGTTAACATTATTGGGAAAAATAAGGTAAAAATGCTACATATTTAAGGTTTTGTTTCTCGCCAGTAAAAGAGTTCAATGCTTTACTGCTAAACTTATGAACGATACGTTGAACCACATGGTCTGGGTACCCAAATGAGTGAACAAGATCAAAAATATATTTCAATTCGTCGTCACGAAAGGAATTATTCGAAAAATGTGAGAAAGCTCAATGTATTAAAAAATAAAAGGAAGTTTGTGATTATGAGCGTGAGCAGAACTGAAAGATATGAAAGAAGGAAATGTAGATGGCTTGTCGTGTGTCAAGGCTTTCCGTGATTCCAAACGTAAACTGGAAGTTGAAAAAATGCATTCGGACTTTTTTATTAACTGTAGGGATTTAGACGTTATTCAGAAATATTTTTCTATTAGACATAAACTATTGTCCAGACGTGACTTCAATATTCTTTCGGTTGCCGAACGGAAGATACTTTTAACTGAGATACGATTAAAACGTAGTTTTATTGGCCGCTTACAGAGCAAAGCCTACTATGCTTATTTACAGACAACCAAGAGTCTACACCCAGTGCTTTGGGATAGAATACGTATCTCTTAACTAGAAATATGTGACAACGAGGTGGAGCAACTTAAAAACACTCATATAAAAAACCCTCCGCAACTTGGTGAGTCTGGCCTTAATTAAAAAATATCCTTTACGTTGATATAATACCCAAAGCTCACACATAGCATTACCACTTAATTATATTAATCTGAGTGACTAACAACCTAATTCTGTACGGAAATCTGCTTTACAAAGGAATCTACAGTTCGCTTACCCACTTGTAAAAACCAATAACCTTCTGCTTGTTCCCCAAGTGGAGAACATCGTAAAAGCGCTCCCAATGCAAGAACAGGAATTCACTCGACAAAGAATAGAACTCCTCATTGTACTGGTAATAAAAAGAAACTTCTAGAGAACAATCTCTATAAAGGCGAGATAAGCTAACTGAAGTTACTGCACAAGAACCCAGACATGGCCATGGTAGGAGCCGACGAAACAATTCAGGTTATCACTTTAAACAAGACTAATTCTATCTATTAGGAATATTTATGAATTAGAATTTCTCCTGGGTAACACAAATTACTGGATTTCACTAATTATATTACAAGAGTATGACATTTTCTAAACATCTGTTAATTACAGTACCAGTTATTGGGATAAAAGTAAATGCTCTCCGTCCTCGCCAGCCGTTTCTGTTAACTGCAAGTCATGAATTTTTAATCGCATTTCTATAGCAATGGCCATTTTGAAAAAGCTCTTTGAAAAAACAACAACAATAAGCCGATACTTTGGTAGTGACAAATTTATCTACGGATTCTCACTAGTAGCATCAGTCATTTTGCCGAAACACCATAAACTCTGGTGTACAGTTTGCCGTGTTTTCATATAAAACACCTTACAAAGGTACCCGCACACACCTCGAGATTTTACTTCCGTCCTTGTTCCTCCCTTAATAAACTGGTGGCTATCCTTTGATTGACCTCTGATAGTTAGGTGTTAAGTCAAAAAATAGAAAAGAGCAGTCAGAATAATCCTCCTTTCCTTTTGTAGAGCAGTACCCAATTCCACAACCGATATTGAATGTATTAGGCTGGCCTTCATCCAACGTTTCATTTAGTCACATAAATGCTCAATAGGGTTCTAGCGGCAACTGTTCGCCCGTCAACCCAAATTTTACCCTTGGACTTCCGTGAATTATTATGTAACAACATTTGTGGTACTGTAGGAAAACGGAACAGGATCTTTTTGAATCAAATATGGGTTTTTACAAAACGAACTGTCACGTGATAGATTTGATTGTTCAAAATGTTGACGTAAGTTTCAGAGTCATAATTTCTGGAAAGCTCAACGAAGGACAGAAAACATATCATATGGGAAACAGTTTTCGCTTGATCACGCCATGTCCTCCGAACTTTAGTTCTTGCAGAATGCACTTTCGAAGCAGACACTACAGAAATCTTTCATGTCTACATTCATTCACTTGCGCACTGTATCGCATAGCGTGATTCTTCACTCCGTAGAACTTTTTTCGCCGCTATAAGAACCAATTACATCGTTTCTTACACTACTTAAGATGAGACATCTGATTGTAGTTGGTTATCTTGATATCTGAGACAATAATGCTCGATACGTAAAGCTTTTGTACAGAAGTCTATCCCGTGGATGTCTGAAACTAATAGTTAATGTTTTCCAATGGTGGTTGAAGAAAGTTTGATAACACAGCTCTTCCTAGGAACCTCCAGACATTTCTGTAAGAGCGTTATTGGGTGTTGAAAGTAGCGTAACGTTTTCATTTCCCCATGACATAATCTACGATTGATATGTAATGGTGCAGACTATCCACAGTTTAACGAATTGACAAAAGGGAGATGTAAGCTGCAACAATAACATCTCTGGTAAAATCCTTTGAGATTGACAGTATTTTCTCCAACACTTGGGAGTTAAAAAAATGTACCACTCGAACGCAAGATTGCTGCGAAACTGAAGCGAGTAGTTTGAAGGTCAAGGCATCTTCTTTGGAAGGACAACACGAGAAGCAAAGGATAATTATTTTCGTAACGCTCTGCAACACACAGTCCATGTCAGTTGATCAGCCGTGAAGAATGAGCAAAATAAGAACAGGAAAACTCTCGATATCCATCCACTACAAAGAAGCTCAGGCCGAGATAGGGATGGGAGAAAGGCAGGAACTTACAGAAAAGAATGGAATGGTGTAAAACCCAGAAATGAAGTGAGATAAATTTCAGATGATCAGTGAGAAGTAAATCAGTGAAACCTGAATGTGGCTTGACCATAAAACAGTACAGTCTTTGACAATAATTCTCTGGAAGTTATACTAATGAAAAAAAAAGTAGTGAGAAACTTCGTCACGCGGAGAAACCCCGTAAAGAGTTCCCCCTTTCTTAAATTTACACTTGTGGCTTTCCAGGACGATGTAATATTCGGCAATTCCCTTTTGAACAGACAAGATTGTTTTTCTGAAAGACTGAATTTCTAAAGCGAAGGAACTCTAAAATGTTTTGAAAACACAGCTGATGATACGGAGGGACATGCAACGAAGTCGTCCTACCCTCTAAGCCGACGAAAGATGGAACGAGCACCAAGAACCTGAAAATAACAATCTTGCAAAGATCTTTATCAAAGGTTGCCTTCACTCCTCAGAGAACTAAACAAGAATGATGTGACAAATTTCTTCGGCATTATAGTGTTTAATCGGAACTGATCAGCTGGGTAGGTTCACTTCAAACTTTGCCTCAAGATAACCTTTTATCAAGAAAATTGAAATATAAAAGTGCATGCAAGGTCATATTGATTGGAAGGTGTTTAAAGCAAGAAAGGAAAGAATTTAGTTTCATATGGTATGCTTAGATTTGTTAATAATGAGCATTCTGAACTGAGAGATTATCGATTTGACTTTCAAACCACGACTGCCATTTGGCTGCAGCGCGTTCTGAATATAAAAACCTTAGACTCAAAATTGGCGTGCCCAAATCACAAGACAATTTTTTTGACAAACTACTGTGAATAAATGATGTAGAAGATTTTAGGAAAGGAAGTATCTGATCTCTGATAGCCCTTCGAAATAGGAAGCAAGGAGATAAGGAATAGGTTGTCAAAACGGTAGTGGTTAGTAATAAAAGAAGAGAGCTTGAGGAACTTTGCATAGTCTGTCGCAAGGGACGATAAAAAGAAACAATCAAGGATAGGTACTAGAAGACATATGCCTCACGGGCAGTCTGGGAGGAGTGTACATCCACGACACCGGAGATCCAAGATTCGGTAGATGGAGACTGAAGGGACTTGACACGGGTAAATGGCTATCAGTGATCCAACATATGCTTCCTTCATCCGCCTTTTCTGGTCGTTGTCTACCACGCCACTAAAGAAATTTTTACAGAATAGATGGATGAGAACTCACTAATCGTTCTGACATGAAGCCGGTTCCTCAGGTCTCTGGGACAATCCGTCGAGGTGCTCTAGTTGTCATCCTTAACACCCTGTCTTTCACCACCTCAATATTCTACTGGGATTTATGAGCGCTTCCCCACGCTAGTGCAGCATACATTACTTTGTCGGACTACCAACATGTACACCGAAGTGCCAAAAGTCATGGGATACGTACCTAGTATCGTGTAGAACCACCTCTAGCATGGCGAAGTACAGCAACTCGACGTGGCAACGATTCCACATGTAGCCGGCACACGTCTAGAGAGATGTTGAGCCATATCTCCCACAGTTCACTGGTATTTGTAGGTGCAGGATCTTGAGTACGAATGGACCTTTCCACCATGTCCGATAAGCGATCTATGGGGTTCATGTCGGGCAAACGTGGTAGCCACACCATCCGTCGCAACTGTCCAGAATGCTCCTCGAACAAATTTTGGACATCTTGGGCCCGATGACATGATGCATTGTTTCCCTGGAAAATCCCATCGTTGTTGGGGTACATGAAGTCCATGAAGGGCTGCAAATGTTCACCCAGCAGAGCAACAAAGCGATTCCTGGTTAATGACGTGTTTACAAGGACCAGAGGACCCAAACCGTGCCCCACGTAAAGACACCCCACACATGTATGGAACTGCTACCAGCTTGCAGTGCCTTGTTGACAACTGGTAGCGTGACTCATCGGACCACGTCACATGATGCCAACCTTCCAGGGTCCAATTACCGTGTTCACGAGCCTAGATGAGGTGCTGTTAACAAAGAGACACTGGTGGGGTCTTGGCCCCCACACCCCATGGACGCTACATTACGCTGCACTGACCTGACTGATATGTCTCTGGTACCTCCTGCATTCAACGTAGATGATATTTGAGCCAGCGTCGCATGTCTGTTAGCATGGACAATCCTGACGCCGCTGGTCATGGTCATTCAGCCCCCGTAGTCACCACTGCGCTGTCCATGGTGGGTGGTAATGACTTCCATGAGATATTCTCTGTACACACGTGACACTGTAGATCGAGGAATGTTGAATATTCGCACAACTTCGGAAATTGAATGTCCCATCAGTCTGGCTCCCACTATCATGATTCGTTCACACTCCGATAATTCACGTCGGCTTGCCAAAATCTTACTGGCGGTTGGTTCACCCTGACTTCCGAGATTACACTTTGCAACTGATAAAAATCATGGCCTGCACCGAAGCCTTTATACGACAGAGGCGCCAGATAAAATTTTGCATAGTGCCATCTCATGACTTTTAGCACTTCAGTGTATATCATCTTGTGGAAAGTTGTAAGACAGTTCTTCTAAGATCGTAGGGGAGTCAGTTGCCCGAGACATGCCATGGCTTTTGTATTGAAGCAGGATATGTAGGCTTTCCATGAAAACAGACTGACTGCCCCTATTTCCAGCCTCAGGTGCAACGCACTTCAGAGGTTCTTCATATACACCGGTCTGACTTGCATGCTTTGACGAGAGGGCCCAAGGCAACAAGAATACCCAGAAGCGTGTTTCGCTGGGCACATCATCTTATGGACTCTTTAATTCTGACAATTTGCTTGTAATGATGCACGATGATTCGCTCTTGTTCAAACTATATGAATGTACAAAAGCCTGATTATGAATATCAGTATTTATTACTTTCTCAGATAACATGATAATTTAGACTATATTTTCGCCCAGAAAAGCAGTGTATTTTCACTGTTTATTCCATCTTGAGCAGGAAAGAATTAAATTTGGCCAACATACAAAAACAAACAACAAAAGCCCTCTACTATGTACATAAAAAGCCACATGTATGCTGCAACGTAAAAAAGCCCCTGTTCTGCCAGTTTAATTGTATTAGAAATTGCTCATCTTATCCGTTAAATTAAGTCTCATTTAGAACTAACTGAACCATTTCTCTTTTTGCCAGTTTATCCTCCGTAGATTTATTATCTGTCACAGAATTATGGTGGAAATGAAAATTTGTGTTAAAAGGCGATTTTTTTCTGACACATAATAAATACACCAGACATCTTTTTAACAAGAATTCCTCTTGAGGAAACAAATCTTCTGAGCCTGCATAAGCTGCAGATGTTAGCTACTGGTGGAGTCATTAATCACTACATTTTCTTTACAATGAGAACTGAATCGTTGTGCTTTGCAACGGTAAGTCCAGTTGCTGGCTTTCCAAACATGAATTTATCTCAGTCGTGCTTTTTTCATTATCCAATTATATTAGTTAACAACTCGAAGTATCCCCCCTCCTACCTCAAATGGAATCTTTGCCAGTCGTACTTGATTTATCGTTAATAATTTGGAGCACCTTATTTTATATCGCTGTGAATTCTGTTTTCCGTTTGCACGACTACAGTATAACTTTGCACAAGTAAATATCAGCAGATACTGGTGTCTTCCAGTAAGTGTCACATATGTATAGGCAATTCTTGGTTTTTTAAACGGATCTCCTTGAGAAAATGCGTCTTTTTCTCAATATAATTTTTTGGAATCGTGTGTCAGCGGAGCATGCATTTGTTTTTTCTATTTCATATGTGTTAATGGAAGTTCAAAACCGGTAGTCTTCCAGAGCTCGTAAAGGCACCGATCTTTAAAGAATGAGGAAAAAACGGAAATTGAATGCTTCGTTAAGAAACATTTATTAACCCTTTAAGTTGCCGATGTATATTAGCCAAATGGTGCCAATAATTTTTTGTGCTCTATAAACAGAAATGTTCACACAGCTGCCTGTTGTTATGAAAGCTTACAGCGAAGCAAAATCTCCTCCTTTTCGTAGCAGTACCGCCCATAAGCCTGTCACGGGTGAAAAGATCTCGCTTCTATTACTCTTTTCTACTCCACGACCTAACGCATGATGGAGATGACCTAGTCCTACTGGCACGGGCATCATGCCACTAGGTAGAAGCAGAATCTCTCTCTCTCTCTCTCTCTCTCTCTCTCTCTCTCTCTCTCTTTCTCTCTCTCTCTCTCTCAGGTTCGTGACCATTGTTATTACCCTTTCAGTCGGTAATGAGTCAGAAAGGATCAGGATTGATCCTTCCTCTAAATGACCACTTCGGTAAACAAGTTAAGGAGTCGGTTTGTGATGTGCAATTTCACTCGTTCGAGCCGCGTTCGGCTCCTTCTTAAATATTTTCGAACTGATTTTGCTCACCCAAAAGTAATTCGTTCCAACACTTCAAGAGTTAAAAAATTAAGCTCGGCGTTCAAATATTAGTCACCTCTGCAATTCCTCGCGTAAAACTATGGAACTGGATTGCAGCAATAATCATGTTAATACAGTGGAATTTCAGTTATATGTTTTGGCATTAAAAGTGTATAAATGTAAAACATATAAATTAAATTTCCAAATTGTTAAATGCTATAGTAAAATTTATTCTTTAAAGGTGTATGAGATGTTCCATAATGATTTAAAGTCGAATCGGTGGCGAAAAAAAAAACCAAAGTGTTGCAAATTATATTTTATCGCACTGCAAAACGACTGTGTCAATAAAATTCTCATTCTAGAATAAGTGAAATTGTTGCAACTAAGAAATTGAGACCAATTGCTTCAGAAATTAATCTGTCTATAAAAAGCCTCATTCCAGGTTAAATGAAATCCTCACAGCTAAGAAAGTGAGACCACTGCTTCAGATATTACATTTTTCCCCCTGCCCATCGTGACTGCATCCCTTTGAAACCAGAATGTTGTATATTGAGGATACATTTAAGATTCTATTACCACACGGATTAGTGGAACCACAAAATTACGTACCAAAGATTCATCAATTTTTCAATAGCACGTATGTGTCAGTCATGAAATGCGAAACCAAATTTTCATCCAAACCGAAAGTAAACAACACACCTTTCTCTGATGGGATTAAGATTCAACACAAAGACGGAAGAAGTCAATGCTGTCTTAGTTTTTTCAAAGGTAATAACTACCAGGTTTCGTATAAATGAATAAAAGAACAGTGTACGTTTGATAATCTGAAATTTAAATTTTAAGGTATAATCGGAAACAGTGTATAAATGAATTACGAATAACCAGGTTAAAAAGGCGTTAGAAACTACAGTAAAATATCAGGACTAAAACAGAATTATGTATAAAAGTAAAAAACGTATAATTGAGAAACTTATAACCGTGGTTTCACTGTGTATACGCCACCAGTCATCTGATATTGTCTACATAAATCCTAGCTCACATCTCTGACAATAGCACCCGTAATTCAGCTAGATTACGTTTATGTCTGTGGGTGTTTCAAGTGGATTTAAGTCCAGCGGCTTTGTCAACCATTTCCAAGTGATGGAGTGCTTAAGTCTTCAAGACCAGAATTAATTATTTCTTAATCGTTCCGTGTTTGATGTTCTGTATCAAATAATTACTATTTCCACACTCTCTCTCACCAGCTAAACTGCGGAAAGAAGCCTGGAAAGGTGCATGCTTAGCATAATCAGGAAGGATAAAAAGATCAACTCATGGATTAAGAAAATGACGGGAGTTGACAACATCATGATCAACGTAAAATCGCTGAAATGGAAATGGGCTGGGTATAGTGCCATAAGATTTGACCACCTCTGGACAACTGAAATACCAGACTGGTTTTTAAAGGACAGGAAGAGACGCAGAACACCAACACATAAAGACGCGTGGATGAAATTTGGAAGCATGTTTGAGTGACATGGAGGATTGGTTCAAGACAGAAAATAGTACACATATTTATGTATGCCTCACCAGCTTGAACTCAACAAAGATACTCTGTAGCATAAAAGATCTGGCGTATTTTATCCTTCTGGAAAGAGTTGTCTGTACATTACCGTAAAGTAAAACTGCTGGAAGCCGTTACGACTGTTTGGTTTTCATTTTACGCACCGAGATCAATACATTTTTTTTATCGCCAACACAGTGAGAAAAATTTCGATCAGATTGGATACCTTTAAAACGTAACGGCCTGGTAGCTCTTAGAAAAATGTGTGTTTTACCGCAGGCGGATGCTTAGCACGCTACAACCTATTCTTGTGCTACATTAGTACAATACGCTGGAATCCTGTTCTAGAGGAGTGTTTTGAACAGGATTCCGGCATATCGCAACTTCAAACAGCCGACTGGCGAGACAACAGTTGAATTCAGGAAAAACAAAGGTATTTTCAAGGATGTCTACTCGGAACTGTCACGAAAAGCTTAAAACCAGTTTCTTGGAGAATGTACTAAGGCATCTGATTGCCATGCGACGTCTCGTGTTTTACACATAGTTCTTGGTTGCACTAAATATTACAATTATACAGCCTACGTCCAAAAAGTTCCACAACTGACAACATAAAGAATATAAAAAACACCATTCTCAAATTTAATATTGGTCACATTCAGAGTACCGTCTTTTTGAATCAACATTGTGTCTAGCGTTTCTGAAAATCTTGAAAATAGTCCTGGAAATCAATTTCTTGGGTGTCCGCAAGTAGTTTTGTCACAGCTTCTTGGATAGACGTAATGTCTGTATAATACTGTCCTTTTAATCCTGGAAAATCACAGGGTGATAAATCAGGGCAATACGGCAGCACATGTGGCAAAACACAGTTATTTGATGGTGAGTCAGGAACTGTTGGACTGATAACGCGGTATGTGGCCTTGCGTTATCATGGAGCAAGAAAGAATTTTCAGATTCGCATAACTGGAGAGGACAGCGATGAATACTGCTGCGTAAATGTCATAAGACTTGCTTGCCGAATTTTGGATTTAACGTTTGACCCGCTGGTACGAATTCCTTGTAGACTATACCTTATACGTACATCGAAAAAGACTATCTGCATTGTCATTGATGGTTGCATGCGAACTCCTTGGTCGATGGTGAGTAGGTACCTCTCCATTCAGCGCTTTATCGCGTGGTTTGTGGATCGCACTGCAAGCACCATATTTCATCTCCTGCAATATTTCTGGAGCAAAAATCAAGGTCCTGGGCTGCAGTGCCTAGCAGATCGGAACAGACTGATGAACGAGTCTTTTTTTGGTCATCATTCAGAATGCGGCGTTCCAATCTGGCATAAAGTTTTCGCTTTTGCAGATTATCTTGTAGAATCTAATGACAGATGAACTTACTGACCCCCACCGACTCAGCCAAAAGCTTCGCTGTAATTTGGTGCTCTTTCTTTAACTGATAACGCTCTGTTAAGTTTTTGTCCGCTGTCCGCACACTAGAACACTAGAGGGATGCCCAGATCCCGGATCATCAAAGGATTCTCGCTAGCAGTGATGTAGAAGGGGCTTAGCGCGCCTTAGCGATGATCATGCATCCAGAAATAGAGAAAACTGTGTTCTTCATGGAAATATACTAGAATCTTTGCTGGATATTTATACTGCAGAGATGGCTGGCCCCGGTGATCGACTTTTTTGAGGCGCTGTCTTCTGACCATTCGTCCGAGCTGGGCCAGAGCTCGAGCTCCAGATGAGGTATGGGTGGTGTGTTTGTCTGACAGCGAATGATTTGTTCCTTCCCTGGAACCAGTGGCCCCAAATTAAGGATGATTGACTACTTATAGCTCTACAATTTGCCCATTGTGGTCAGTCAACCACGAAACAAAAATAAAACCGAGTGGTCTAAGAGGTCTCGGCCTACTGGCCATTCGTCAGGGTTGGGCCCTTGTTTGAGTCCCTGATGAGGCATGGGCAAATATACCTGTCTCATGTGGCTTATCGAAAATTCAGGAAGGGCGACTGCTTATAGCACATTGATTTTCTTACGGTGGTCATTAAACTACCAAATTAACTAAAAGAATCTTGTAGAAAAACGGAGAGTTTGATATTCTTAGCATCTGGCTGCCATGTAACACTCTTTTTATTTACAATTGCTGAAGTTAAACGATTTTATTGTGAATTGACGAAAATAATTAGTACTGAAAATGTAATTGAAACTAAAAATGAAGATTTCACAGGGCTTCTGAAAAATTGCTCCCCCGGTTGTATTCCTTTATCACTTCATCGCTAAGGCACTTTTTTGTTTACAACTGCATCACTGCCCGCTAGTCACGAAATCGTGCATACCATTCGAAAAAAAGACTGCTGCTGGATAATTCTGCGTTTCCATATGCTTCTTTTAACATTCTGTAAGTTTCAGTAACTGATTTGCCAAGTTGCCAAAAAAAAAAAAAAAAAAAAAAAAAAAGGATGTTTACTATCTGCTCTTCCACTGCTAAACTGAAATGGGACAAGAAAACACTTGCTGGGACTCCTTAATGCCAGTCTGCCTCCTCTAGGCAAAGAATATCTAACGAGAAGTTAAGGCTTGGCGAGACGTAACTAGCGCCGCCATATCTTATGAATTAAAATGCAGTGCACAGAAGCCAACATAGCCGCCCCGGTGGCGCAGTGGTCTAAGGCGCTGGCCTCTGATCATTCGTCCGTAAGGGGTCCGGGTTCGAATCCCGGTGAGGCATGGATGTTGTGTTTGCCTTACGGCACTGGCTCTCTCCCTTCCCTGGAACCAGTGACCCTAAATTAGGGACGGGCGACTGCTTATAGCCCATTGAGTTGCTTACGGTGGTCGTTAAACCTCCAATCAAAAAAAAAAAAAAAAAAAAAAAAAAAGGGGCCAACATACAGGCTGATGCAAGAGCAGACTGCGTATTTCTGTTGATTTCAATTCTTTGGGTAAAGAACAGTCAGCCGAGCTACTCACAGTACGCGATTGTTACCTTCTCGGTAGCATAATCACTTCGCTAATCGGATGTTAGTTTTGTTATGTCAATCGGGTTAGTTAAGGCTTTTGTTTGTTCTTCAGTTTTTCAGAAACATTTTCAGTAATGCCAATTACTAAAGAATGTCTGCATTTTGTACGGATCCTTAGGCCTAACTGTAATATTTGCTGAAATTTAATTTAAATAGTAATACTAATGTTATTGCATATTTTCTTCACCATAATAAGAGATGGGCGGGGATATCAGAAAACAAAAAGAAAAAAACTGCTCTAAGCAAATAGTCATCAAATCGAAGGAAACCATCTTGAGTCAAAGAAAAGCTTCACTGCCGTAGTCCCCCTAACGTGTTTTGCTCCTGAATGTTAACTTTCCTGCACAGCATATGACATCTTAAGATGTGGTGGCGCTGTTGTCGCCTGTTTTACGTTATCTCTGAGAGTTGGCCTTCTTTAAGCGTTAGATATTCTTTGCTCTAGGTACCGGTATAAACCGGTTTCCAGCTATTCGCTGATTGGCCGAGGACTGCTTTCTTCTGGTATACACGTGATATCCCCCCCCACCCCTCACACACACACTACTGTTAAGTCAGTTATGCGGTCAGTCGTGGAACTGATTGGACGTAAATTGTACTTTCTCGATATTTCCCAATAAAAGTCAAAAATTAGGTTACGATTAGGATTTCTCATAAGAAGCAGACATATTACCTGAAAGTGTCCGCAAGAGCGCATGATAAATATTCTTCAGATTGTAACAGCTTTAAAATTAAAATACCTTTTCCCACTGCCGAACTCGAAACGCCAGCGAAGTATTTGTCTTCATAACTTCCTCACATGCTCAAGAGCGAATAAATTAATTTCATATTCACCCTATTTTTAGAGTATGATCAATGTAGGTATAAAATCCAATTTCAAAAGTTTATATGTCATTGTAATAACAGATGTTATGATTTAGGGCTTTGAAAAGTAGCATTATGTTCTCAACTTCAGCGTTTTTTTTTCGAAGTGTCATACTGATTATGCATTTTTCGCTCCGATACTGTAATAAGATTGACCGAAAACCCTAAATCAATATAACATAAATCATGAAATGATACCTAGTAGTGTGTGTAAATCGATATTTAAATGTTTTGGTTGGAATCATTCACACACACACTTTTCGGCTGATTATTTTACCGTTGTGATAAGTTCTGGGGTAAAATACCTGTTATTTAAAACTTTGATCGCCTGTTACAGGTCAGAAGCTTCTGCAAAGTTGCTTCCGTAGCCACAAGAAAAAGAATTTCAATTCCCTAATTTATTTTTCACTGACATGACAAATCGTTTCCCGATACTTGACATTCTCCACGTTTTATATCGGAACAGCTAATGCATCTCCACTCCTATGATGAAAGTGGGCAATCCTCATGATTCACGTGTGGTTTAAGAAAAAGTTTAGAACCATTTCGAAGCTCAAAGATCATCTTCATTATCCCCAATTTACTTTTTTTAATTTTAAACTGTTTTTAATATTGGTGACCAAAATGGAAAGGTCAGAAATTTCGTATCGACCCAGTAGCACCGGTTTTTACCTTCAAAGATCTAAGGGGAAAAGGAAAAAAAAATGAGAAAATCGTGATCACATTTTTTTATTTTAGAAAAGTTCCTATTCCCTAAAGCACTGATTTAGTTGTCGTTTTCAAGATTAATCGTTTTCCAATATTTCTTCGTATTGCTTTTATTTCATCTTTAAATGTTTTTTGTGTTTTTGCCTCTTCAGAAAGAGAAACATTCTCTATACCTCAAATTCTTCTTGATGTCTGTGAAGGAAGTACAGTGTTAACTATTGTGTTTAAATGTCCAGCAAACAATTAATTATTTTAAGCATTATACACTATCTACCAACAAGTAATTGGACACCTGTGATAGCAAAGGAAAACCAAGTTTATTCACCTTCAATAGTTGGAGCCTCCACGAGCGGCGATTACAGCTGCGACCCTCCGGGGCATACTCTCAACCAGGCGTTGTACGGCGGCTAGCGGTATTTTCTTCCACTCGGCTTGGAGAAGACAGGTCAGTTCCTTCACCGATTTCGGACGGTGCCCCCCCCCCTTAAGTCGTCGCTCCAACTCGTCCCAGAGGTGCTCGATAGGGTTAAGGTCCGGGCTCTGCGCAGGCCACTCCTTTCGATGAACCGCATTGTCACCATACCAAGCCATGGTGGACATCGCAACACGACAGGTGGCATTGTCATCCTGAAAGTAACATGGGTCCACCCCGTAAAACTGCCACAACGTAGGAAGCGCATGGTCATCCAAAATGGTGCAGTAGGTCTCGGCGTTGAGTCTACCAGGAATTGCGACCGAGGGTCCCGTGCCATACCAGCAGAAACACTCCCATAGCATAATTCCACCGCCGCCGAACTTCACAGTTGGCATAATACATTCCGACAGGAGGCGTTCTCCAGGCAGACGCCAAACCCAGACCCTGCCATCTGAACGGTAGAGGGTGAACCTTGATTCGTTGCTCCAGAGAACCTGTTTCCACTGTTCAACGGTCCACTGTCGACGTTGTTTGCACCACGATAGCCGAGCAGCGCTATTAGACTTGGTGATCAAAGGCTTGTGGGCGGCAGCACGCCCATGATAACAGAGCAGATGGGCATCCTTAATGATGGTATTCATCGAAAGAACACTTCCGGATGCGTGTTGGAACTCCTCGCGAATGTGGCCCATTGATTTGGTGCGGTTCTTCCGAATTTCACTGGCCAGAACCAGTCGGTCTCTAACTCCCAGTTCTGTGGGTCTGCCGGGTTGGGGCACATTCCGACAGTCATCTCATCGTCCACTTGCCAATCACGTAGGCCACTGTCGATTTTGGGTACTTCAACTCGCTTGAATATGTCACGTATGGATCGGCCATTTCTGTGATACCCGACGATTACACCTTTCTCGAAATCAGAGAGCTCCGAACTGTGTGGCATCTTGCATGCGACTGGTTGCGTTGTTGTTCCCCACACGATATTTAACGGCTGCGGCCGTGACGTGTATCAGGACAGCAAATATCGTCGATTTCTGGGGTGTCCCATTACTTGTTGGTAGATAGTGTATTACCAGGAATGTTTCGTAAGTTTAAAAGAAAATAACTGTATTAAATTTGTGTATCGCTCTGTAATACCTTCGTAGAATCTGAATAACTTCGAAGTCGTACCAGCTGAAAGTAAAGATGTATGGCTAGGGTTGAGAAAGGGATCAATGTGACTTAAGTTTCCAATTTGTTTGTTTTTTAACATCATTTCAGAACTTCAACCAATTTGCACGCATTTGGTTTGAACCTAATTATTTAAAAATACATTACAGGGTGTCCCACTAGTTACTTTACCCAAGTTTTTATTATTAATTCCGTAAATAATTACAGTAATTGAATGATATTTGACAAGAACATATCTTCATCCATGAAAAAGAACTATATCATAAGAGATGTTAAAAGTGTTTGCCCTATGCATTGAGACAGGCTAGAACACGAGACTCCATATTTCGGAAAGTTCACGTCAGCTGCTCCGGCGTAATCGCTGCCACTGCCTTACAGATGTTGTTCTTCAATGCCTGTTGGTGCGCCCTTTGTGACCTTGGACGTCGCGCATGTCAGGTTTGTGATTCTTCTGGGTTAGTTCAGTTGTTTGATGCAAGGCTGGCCGTATGCGTTAACGATGTCCTCCGGGTTAACCATATCCGAGTATGTGTTTTTTTGTCCGTATTTATTGCGAGAGTAAGTCAATAAAAAAGTGTCAGTGTGAATTTCGTAGGAAATTCGAATGTCGGACAGCACCAGGTAAATCGTGTATTCTGCAACTGGTTAAGAAGCTGGAGACCCATGTAACATAATTATTTGCATGCATGGGCCGGTTCCGAAATGTCGGAGACAATAGGTCAGGACTTCCAGCAAAGACTACTTGCTTTGCCACGGAAATCTTTGCGTAGCCTAGAAATCAGGTAGGTCAAAGATCACGTGTCATAGACCAGCGAAGAAGGCTGCAATTCATCCGTACCATTTGTCTGCTGTTCACTAAGTATAAGTGCCAGTCAGAAGAGAAAAGAATCAGTTACTGTCAGTGGTTTCGGGCATTTGTTGCGGAACGGCCAGACATCTTGGACTACACCTTTTTTTCCGATGAAGCGTAGATTCACTTATGGGGTTACATAAAGGCCCAAAACACGCGTATGTGGGCAGCGGCAAATCGTAACGTATTTATTGAGAAGCCACTTCACGCACAAAAAATTGAAGTGTGCCGCTCACTCTCACGTCTGCGTATCATTGGGCCAATTTTTCAGGATACGGTCATAACAGCCGTCTAGATGGAAAATTTTCAGGCGTTCGTTAACCATCCGCACTCTGAAGTGCTGAATACTGGATATTCTCAACAAGATGGGATAACTTGCCATACATCATTGTGAGTATGGCTGAAATTGAGAAATTCTTTGGAGATGACGTGATTTCTAAAGGAATGTCGCAATCTCAATTCCCTGACCCAACACCTCCTGATTTCTTTCTCAGGGAGTTTCTCAAAGCAGTGGTGTTTCAAAACAAGCCGACATCCCTTGAGGCATCGAAGAACAGCATCTGTGAGTCAGTGGCAGCATTTACGACGGAGTAGAAGGCGTGAACTTTCCGAAACATGGAGTTCGTGTCCAAGCCTGTCTCGGCGGACACAATAAACATTTCTTATGATATGGTTCTGTTTTCCATGGATGAAAATTTTACAAAATATAATTCAATTACTAATTGTTCACGATGTTATGAATAAAAACGTAAAGTAGCGAGTTGTACACTCTGTACTTCGTGAATCCAACATCCAAATATAAGTATCTTTTTTCAAGTCATCATAACTTTAAGCATATAATTTTCCCTCACCGGTGGAAATTATAATATTAATAAACATAGAAAGACTGCCTAAGAATCGTTTACAGGAAAACAGAACGTTGTCTATTTACAAATATCATTCAGTAGGCCGCTTAAGAATAATCAAATCACATTCGCTTTACAATTTCTTAAACATCAAACGATATCAAGTATTGAATACGCAGGCTCTTATTCCTCGAGTCTAGTTGTGAAGGCTGCACTTTGACCTGATGTCGGTATTTCCAACTTCAAATTCTTCGAGAGTATCTGTGGCGTTAAAGCAGAAAAACCTTGAACAAGAAGAAACGAAATTGACATAAGAACAAAGGAACTCAAAAGGAAGGTTAAAGCAGAGGTATACACCATAATGCCTATTAATTCCTTCTTCGATGTAGCACTTGCTTGATATCTGTTGTCAAAGTAAGGTGTAGGCCCAAGTTATTTCCAAATTTGCCCCGCAAATCCTTAACTCTTCAGTTCTCGTAAAAGATTGAACCATCAATCAAAGATCTTCGCTCATTCCACGTTTATAAGTGAATCACGGAAAAATTCTCATTGGCCGCCACCGTGAGTCAAACCCAGGGTCTTCCAGTTACGCGCCGGATATGCTTCCGCTACACCACAGCGGCCTCGAATTCCTCCAGACTCACACGCTAACTGCCAAGCCAAGTTGGCAGGTTATTTCTTCAGTTGCTGCTTACCATCTTTGGTGAATCCCCAGCATTGTGCGGGGCTCCAAGAAGCAACTTGGCTTGGCAGTTAGCGTGTGTGAGTCTGTAGGAATTCGAGGCCGCTGTGGTGTGGTAGAAGCATATCCGGCGCGTAACTGGAAGATCCTGGGTTCGACTCCCGGTGGCGGCCAATGAGAATTTTTCCGTAACTCACTTATAAACGTGGAAAGAGCGAAGAGCTTTGATGTTCCTGGTACACGTTAAATGTCTGTATTAAAGATTGAATCATTGACACAAACATCACGAGATATGGGGAATCAATTGCCGAGAAACGACAAGCGCTTTCCGTTGGAATAAAGTACAGGGACATGTGAAGTACTACTTAGAACTCTCAATATTCGGAACTCAAAATACGGGTTTTAATCGGAAACGCGGATTCCAAATTTCCTTACTGTACAAAAAAAAAAAAATGTAAACATTCCAAATGTGAATAATTAGTTGTCCTTAGACACCATGTTTTAACGGGTATGTGTTACAAGTTAGGTTCAATGGAGGCTTTATCGGGTTAATTATCGCTACTATTTATTCCAGAGAACAATTTCTTAAAATACTATGGATACTACCTATCGGAAACGCTATATTTGGAGCTAAACAGGCGATTGCTAAAAATCTTTTGAATTGAACACAGCAACGACCATCACAAATAACTCAAAATATTATAGAGATAAGAGTGATGGGCAAATGACATGTTCATCCTCCGCGCAGAGTGGAACGGACCCAAACCAAACACAGACTATAAATAGGCGGACAGCAGGACTTCACAATAGTGAATCCCAGTCGAAGAACATGAATAAACTTAGTGATCTGAGAGACTTTCATCGTGGACGCATTGTCGGCGCTAGACAGATGGGTCATTTTATCGCCCAAGTGATAAGAACCCTAGGTTTCCTGACGGCAAACTTATCAAGGGTGTACCGTGAGTATACCATCGATGGGCATACTAGCACCCAGAGAGTAAGCGATGGACGACCACACGGTATTGACGACCGGGGTCGACATGCACTATGCAGGCTCATACCGACCGACCGACCGCTTGGCGGCGGAAGTCTCATCCAGGTTAAATGTTGGAGGACCAATCCGCGAGCGAAAGAACGAATGGTATAGTGCACGCTGCATATTCTGAGCTACGGGAGCCAACGACTTACTAGTGTGCCACTGTTGACTTTTCGTCATTGGAATGTGTCTGGTGCCGGGAACACCAAACTGAATCTTTGAAGAGTGGTGCCACGATGTGTGGTCAGATGAATCCCTTTTTCAGCTGTACCGAACTGACTGAAGGCTGCGGGTATGGCGTTGGTAGCACGAAACCGTAGCCCCATCGTGCCAGGTCGGCTCTATTGAAGGCGATGGTGGGTCTGTGATGGTTTGAGGAGCTTTCTCATGAGACACATTAGGCTCCTTAGTGTTTCTGGAGAGGTTCGTAACAACTGAACGCTCCCAGTATGTGCTGGCTGATCACTTACACGCTTTCATATTCTTCGCGCGGCCTGCGGCCGATGATCTGCTTCATCAGGACAATGCGCCGCTCAACTGGGCCGCAACAACCCAGTCATGGCTCGAGGAACACTCCTCAGAGTTTGGCACCATCAGGTAGCCTACAGGGTCGCCCGATTTACACCCTGTGGAAGCTCTCGGTGATGCCGTGGAGCAAAACATCGTATCCATGGATCCTGGACCGACGCCTCGTGTAGAGCTATCGACAAGGCTGCAACAGCCATGGCTGGCATTACCTACGAAACCCGTCCGGCATTTGGTGAAATCGATACCTTGACATCTACAGGCTGTTATTCGCAGTAGAAGACCAGCACCATATTAGGTGGGAATCAGTAATGTTTCATCTATTGAATGTACATTGAGCACATTTTCTACTTGAACCTATGCTATTTTTTCACCAGGAATACAATGCATATTTGATTTCTTCAATTAGCTCTTCTTCTAAAAGTCACATTTGAGAAATTCTGTTTGTCTCTGATAGCGTCCACTATGAGAATATGTACACTGCTGGCCACCCAAAATGCAAAGCCAGATTTACTGGACGCATAACAACAGACCGTGTACTTTCGCCATCACAAGTACACGGTCGAAGTGCAAAAACAGTTAGCTAGGAAATTTCGTGATGCAGACGTCCCCCACCCGTAATGCGATACGTCAGCTAACAGCAAAGTTTCGGGAAACTGGCAGTGTTCTAGATGCTCCCCTCCCCGGTAGGCCATGCACGGCACACGAAATCCTCACGATATGCAGGACAGGATACAGAGAAATCCACACATCTGGGAGGCTGCTGTTTCAACAAGCTAACGTGGCAAACAGTACAGCCCACGATATTCTCTAAAGAAAGTTGTGTTTCCACCAGTACAAAGTGTCTGTTTTGCATCAGCTGAAAGAACAGGGCCCGAGTTCAGTACTATAGGTGGTTCCAAGAGTTCCTGTCAGAAGAAGGTGAGGACATTCTAGACGGGACTTTCTTTACAGATGAGGCATGGTTCCCCTTGCCCGGGTATATCATCAGCCTAAACACTCGTCTGTGGGGTACTAAAAATCCCCACGAATTTAAGGAAGCGCCTCTCCATAACCAGAAGGTCAGTGTTTGGTGTGCTGTGACTCGTACGCGCATTATTGGGCCCATTTTCTTTAATGAAACCATTAACTCAGAATGGTACCGTGCCCAGATTATTCAACCATTCATGTCCGAACTCACGGAACGGGAAATCAAAGAAGGATGGTTCCAGCAAGACAGTGAAACTGCTCACACCGGTGGCGCATCAATACAGCTTCTGGAGGAATTCTTCGGAAATCACATCTCCCGGGGACTATAGCCTGCCCGGTCACCGGATCTAACACCGCCTGGCTTTTTTCTGTGGGGAGCACTGAAGGGTAAGGTATACGCAGGTAATCCGCATACACTTAACGATACAGGCTGCAATAACGACCGATATCCAACAAATCACACCACATGTCCTGAAAGAGAAATAAACATAGAAAGACTGCCTAAGAATCGTTTACGAAAACAGAACGTTGTCTATTTACAAATATCATTCAGTAGGCCGCTTAAGAATAGTCAAATCACATTCGCTTTACAATTTCTTAAACATCAAACGATATCAAGTATTGAATACGCAGGCTCTTATTCCTCGAGTCTAGTTGTGAAGGCTGCACTTTGACCTGATGTCGGTATTTCCAACTTCAAATTCTTCGAGAGTATCTGTGGCGTTAAAGCAGAAAAACCTTGAACAAGAAGAAACGAAATTTACATAAGAACAAAGGAACTCAAAAGGAAGGTTAAAGCAGAGGTATACACCATAATGTCTATTAATTCCTTCTTCGATGTAGCACTCGCTTGATATCTGTTGTCAAAGTAAGGTGTAGGCCCAAGTTATTTCCAAATTTGCCCCGCAAATCCTTAACTCTTCAGTTCTCGTAAAAGATTGAAACATCAATCAAAGATCTTCGCTCATTCCACGTTTATAAGTGAATCACGGAAAAATTCTCATTGGCCGCCACCGTGAGTCAAACCCAGGGTCTTCCAGTTACGCGCCGGATATGCTTCCGCTACACCACAGCGGCCTCTAATTCCTCCAGACTCACACGCTAACTGCCAAGCCAAGTTGGCAGGTTATTTCTTCAGTTGCTGCTTACCATCTTTGGTGAATCCCCAGCATTGTGCGGGGCTCCAAGAAGCAATTTGGCTTGGCAGTTAGCGTGTGTGAGTCTGTAGGAAATCGAGGCCGCTGTGGTGTGGTAGAAGCATATCCGGCGCGTAACTGGAAGACCCTGGGTTCGACTCCCGGTGGCGGCCAATGAGAATTTTTCCGTAACTCACTTATAAACGTGGAAAGAGCGAAGATCTTTGATGTTCCTGGTACACGTTAAATGTCTGTATTAAAGATTGAATCATTGACACAAACATCACGAGATATGGGGAATCAATTGCCGAGAAACGACAAGCGCTTTCCGTTGGAATAAAGTACAGGGACATGTGAAGTACTACTTAGAACTCTCAATATTCGGAACTCAAAATACGGGTTTTAATCGGAAACGCGGATTCCAAATTTCCTTACTGTACAAAAAAAAAAATTTAAACATTCCAAATGTGAATAATTAGTTGTCCTTAGACACCATGTTTTAACGGGTATGTGTTACAAGTTAGGTTCAATGGAGGCTTTATCGGGTTAATTATCGCTACTATTTATTCCAGAGAATAATTTCTTAAAATACTATGGATACTACCTATCGGAAACGCTATATTTGGAGCTAAACAGGCGATTGCAATATGCAGAAGCGTGTTCAGACATGTATGGACATCGGTGGGGCGCATTTCAAATGCTTCCTGTTGGAACCAGTTCGACTAGGTGTTACTTTCACTGCAGTTTTTTTCGGAGAATGGGGAAAGGACATCTATCTAGTCGAAAGTTTATATATATATAACTTTCGACTAGATACATGTCCCTTCCCCACTCTCCTGTTTAGAAAGACACTGATAAATCGAAATGGGAGGAAAGTGTGTGGAAATCTATATGAAGTGTTTTTTTCCCTCATTAGCAGCCAAAGTCACAGTTTTCTGGCTCGTGTTTTTGAAATTGAGCTCTAACTCAGCACGGTACCCACCACCTCTACTCAGCTAACCTGAATCCATCCGTCGGACAACCATCTGTTCCCGAATCTCATAAAAGAACTTGTCTGGTATTCATTATGGGACAGATTAAGACGTGTTATTGATGCTACTAAAGCCTATTTTAAGAAACTGCACGCTTTATTTGGAGGGCATAAGAACCTTGGGGTAGGATTGGAAAAATTACGTGAACCTTCAAGTCGAATAAATAGAAAAATAAGCCTACGATATTTTACCACGGCTATTTCTTCATGATCGGTTAGAGAACCCTTTAGGACACCTCTCGTGTAAATTGGTTTCTCTTTATTAACAGTACTTGTACAGTCATTCTTCCTTAAATTGAAAAGTATCATCTGTTCACAGGTTATTTCTATTGACTTTTAGTTTCCATTATCAAACTAATTCATGAAATTCAATTAGCAAATGGTTCAGTTTACGACTAAATCTGTTTTTTAATCTATTGCTTGAAGTGTTGAACAGTCAGTGGTACATATAGTGAATTTCTTCACTCATGCAGAGATACGTACTGGAAAATTAAGGATCATTTCCCCTTTGAAAATTTAGGATCATCACTCTGAATGACGGACGCAACACTTTTTTTTGTTGTTCAGAATTTGACAAGATGTATCATGTTGCAACGCATCCTGTCAGTCATTTCATTTCACTTAGTATGCCGTAATGGTGTAATGTCCCCCCATCTAGCATCATAAATTTGTTTCCTGTAATTTGTTGTTCGTCAAACATGTCTGCTTCTGTTCTGAGAAGGTGTCCTTTAATAACTTTGTCAATAATTATCCACGAGGAGGTAATGGTTTCCTTTCGATCCCTCCCTAATAACACTTATATGTCTCTCCTGGGAATATCGTACATTGGCTGTGCCTTTACTCTTTGCTAAAGCAGCACTTGCTTTAATTCTGGAAGCCAAGGATAGAAAAAAAAAACTAGAAACAACACTTTGTCGAGAAGAAGGAAAAAAAAATCATTCCATTAACATTAATGAAGCTTATCAATATATTTAGCTTTCAGCGTTCAAAGGTTAGCAGCTGTGGCCACCTGTACATGTACTTCCGAACATCAGATACAAACACACAGCGCTTTACAAATGCATGTAATCCTGCTATTTTTAGCGGTGTTTTAGTTACAGGGCATTGACTTTTTCATCTTTTCTTCAAAAAAGCATGCCAGAGGAGTTTTAAACCGGGTTTCAGATGAAAAAGAGGAGGAAAGAAACCTCCCGACTGGAGATTGGCTATATTTGGTTATTTATTGGGTTGAAGTGATAAAAATGTGTATAAAGCAAGTTGCGTCTGTACTTGGGAAAGAACGTTTCGCGCATTGTTCATTTTACCATTAACCGAAAGCATCAGAATAGCTACAGTGGTGTGCAAAAGTACCGCGTTTCCTGCAAAAACCGTTAATTTGTAAGTTTAACTCTTCTTTTAACTAACTTTCATAGCTGTTTCATCATTTACATGTTCATTAGATACGAAAGTTAAAGGAGATTTCAAAAATGTCTTAGGTTTTCCTGTAGCTACTTTCTGTTCTTAAGATATGGCATAAAATATGGGGTTTGACAAACACATTGAAATTCACGTTAGCTGTGTATCAGTTGTTGCAGCCAATCATAAACATTCTTTTACCTGATTGGCTGCTTCTTAATGCTATTCTAATCCTACTCCAACCTTTATAAGGGTTGACGTAGAGCTACTAGAGCATTGTAGTGGTCGCTTCTTGTTATTAGGGTATAATTTGTGTACATTCTAAATAATGGTTAAAACTGTGTAATTGTCCACAGCGGACAGAGTAAAAATAGTTGTTCTGCATGAAGGGTATTTTTTCTAAGTAAATCGCTGAAGGAGTGGGCTGTGATCAATCTACTGTTGTTATGCTACCGAAGAAAGTAAGACACTGGTAATATAAAAAATACGCGTCACAGTGGAAGGCGCAGATCCACTACAACCAGGCAGGACAGAGCTCAGAAAGCTAGCCTTGGCAGACAAGAGGTTGAATTCTCCTGAATTGCTTCATAGATGGTCTGAAGTGACTGGTGTTACTGTTAATACATCTAATGTTAGGAAGAGACTGCTTTACTACGACTTACGTGGCTGCAAAGGCAGGCGTAAACCACTGTTAGCCGCCGCGGTGGCGCAGTGGTCTAAGCGATGGCCTCTGATCATTCGTCCGAACGGGGAATCCCGGTCAGGCATGATGTTGTGTTTGTCTTACGGCACTGGCTCTCTCCCTTCCCTGGAACCAGTAACCCTAAATTAGGGACGGGCGACTACTTATAGCCCATTGAGTTGCTCACGGTGGTCGTTAAACATCCAATAAAAAAAAAAATTCGTCTGAACGGGGTCCGGGTTCGAATCCCGGTGAGGCATGGATGTTGTGTTTGTCTTACGGCACTGGCTCTCTCCATTCCCTGGAACCAGTGACCCTAAATTAGGGACGGGTGACTGCTTATAGCCCATTGAGTTGCTCACGGTGGTCGTTAAACCTCCAATAAAAAAAAAAATTCGTCTGAACGGGGTCCGGGTTCGAATCCCGGTGAGGCATGGATGTTGTTTGTCTTACGGCACCGGCTCTCTCCCTTCCCTGGAACCAGTGACCCTAAATTAGGGACGGGTGACTGCTTATAGCCCATTGAGTTGCTCACGGTGGTCGTTAAACCTCCAATAAAAAAAATATAAAAAAAATAAACCACTGTTAACTGCAAATCAAAGACAGCGTAGACTTCAGCGGGTAAACAGCATGTCTCATGGACAACCAAACAATGGGATAATGTTCTTTTAAGTGATGAATCAGAATTTTGCTTTTGCCTTGATGGGAATCAGAGTAGTGCCTATGTAAGGATATTCAAGCATGAAGAATTCCATCCAAGTTGTTTAGTGACTACTGTTAAGTATCCGGTGAAATTCATGGTTTGGAGCTGCATGTGTGCACATGGCGTTGGGAACCGCCATATTGTCGATGGAATGGTAAATGTCCAGAAAAACATCTGGATATTAGAACACAAAATGCTACCATCATCTAGAAGACTTTTTATGAGGGAAATTTTATTTTCTAAGGTGACAATGCTCCATGCCGTGGTGCTAAAGTAGTGAAAAAGTGGTTTCAGGAAAAAAATCTTCATCGCCTTGATTGTGCATCACAGACACCGGACTTAAACTCGATAGAAAATTCGTGATCCAAAGTGTCTTATGAACTATCAGAAAAGAAATCAAAATTCAACTCATTGGAGATGGGTGGAATCGTATTGTTCAACCCAATGTTTCACAAAACCTTGTTCTCACAGTATGTCAGCAGGATGCAAAGCTGTGATTAAAGCTGAGCAACAAAATATTAAGTACATTTTATAATTTTGCTTCATTGTGTTTCTGTATTTAAATGTTATTTGATTCCTTATGAACTACAAAAAGATTTATTGCTGTAAACCTAAGTATTGGATAAAGGATCCTTTTCATAATTGCGATTTGGTCATGATTTTTGTAACGTATCTGAAGAACAGATGTAGCTGTGGAAAAAAAAACAAGACTTTTTAAAATCTCCATTAAATGTTGCATCTAATGACATAAAAATGATGAAATAACTATGAAAATTAGATATTTTAAATCGCCCGGAAACTAAAAATGTTTTGCTGCAAAATTGTATCGAAAGTGCACAGAGGAATAACGTACAAGTTCTAATCCTCTAAGCTGCTCTAAGAGCATTTCAGGAAGATCTACTTTGGGCATTTTTACATGTTGGAATTTAATATTTACTTAATACGTTTGGTTATTACTTTCAATCGTACAATGTTCACGTAGGCATATGAATAAATAAGGAAATAAATTTTAATACAAAAAAAAAAAAAAAAAAAGAAAGTAATGCTTGTACTTGTGGCATAAGTGTTAGTTTCTGCTTCTGATGTATTTGCAGCATAATCTGAGCTCCTGAAAACTCGACTAAACATTTTTTTTTCTTGGACCGAAACCGCTCACATCGAAAAAACCCTTTGAGAATAATTTATTCCTAAAATAATGCATGGTTTTTCCGTCAGGGGGCGTAGATGCATATCTTATATATTTGTTCATATCTCTGCTTCGAAGAGTCCGATTTAAAAAATTCTTTCTTTGCTGGAGAGCTTCTCCGTTGCGAAATGTTTCTCATATAAATTCAAATTTTTCTTAACGCACAAGTCTGTAACCAGAGGGCGTAAGATCAAGATTCTGTTTACAACAATATCTGCTGGATTAAAACCCCGATTAAAAACCTTCTTCCGTACGATGTTATTGTTTTCCATACCGGTTTCACTGACTTTGAATAGCTTTGATAAATTTAATTTGCGTCAGAACGGATTCAAAAGACGTGCTTATTACACCCGAAAATTCGATGTAATCTTTCTTGTTTCTGTCTGGGTTCAGTGATCACAATAAGTTACTGCAAGATGCCATAAACAGTCACCCGCCCCTGAATTAGAACCACCGTGTTTCCAAGGAAGGAAGAGAATCAGCACCGGAACGCAAATGTCTCAACCGGGACTCTAACCCGGGAACAGTACAAACAACTAGCCAGAAACTGATTCCTCAGACCCGTTCGGCTATTGGGAAGGCTTGTGCATTGTTTGCATAATACATAAACAGACAAATCTGCCGTTCATGCAATGTTTGCATAATGCATAAACGGACACATCAACCGTTCATGACGCTTACGTGACGTCTCACAATTCATCCGTAATGGGTGTTGCATTTTTTCGCCCATGAAAGTACAGGGTGATTCATTAAGAAGTATACAGTTTCAACGCACTATAAAACAAGAACAATGTAAGATATTTTGTTACCTGTAACAGAATTGTAGAGGAATATTTCAAGTTTTTTTAGAGAAAGTCACAGATGTTCTATGTGTGCACCTTTAGTCACAAGACACACATCGAGCCGGTAATCCATTTCCGCCCAACGCGAGGTAAGATATCTGAATTTTGTGAAAGAAGCTGAAAAATGAATGGAATCATTTTCAGCTTCTTTCTCAAAATTCTCCAGATAGTGGGCTGTGAAATCTATACTTCACGACTCACCCTCCGCGTTGATTTTCCCCTGGCTTTGTTGAATGGCGGTGCAAACACTATCGACGACTGCTTTCGATACATGCGGTCACCCAGCACTTAAGTTTGCACAAACAGCCCGTAGTTTCAATTTTTTTTATGCCAATCGTAGATAGATTTTCTGGTTCGAGGTTCTTTTCCGAATGGTGATCGAAAATGCCGTTGCACAACAGTTACAGATTCCGTTTTGCTCAATTCAAAAACACAAAATGCCTTCTCCCCTGCAGACACTGCCATTTGGACTGACTAGTCACGTGACACGCGCTCTATGGCTTACGTCACTTTTCTCAAAAGCGGGACACAAACTTTATGAGTACATGTACCTAACGGTTCACAGTTGTGGTCAGTGTCTTCAACTGTTACTGTTTTACAGCATCTGGAAATTGTATACTACTTTATGAATCACCCTGTATTACTGATGCGTAAGTTATCCATCGCTGTGAAGGATTTCTGCCATTTTACTAAAGAAATTGCCGCTGGTTTATGGCCAACCGTACGAGATGGATACCGACATTTGGTTATAAACCAGCACTAGTGACGTATGGACGTGGATGTTGTTTGTCTTACGGCGTTGGCTCCCCCTCCTTCCCAGAACCAGTGACCCTAAATTAGAGACAAGAGAACGCTTATAGCCCATCGCGTTTCTCACAATGGTCGTTGAACCCCCAAACAAAAAAAGAAAAGGTAGTGGAAGTCTAAATTTGTCACAGTAGATACTAACCCATTAAAACAAAAGAGGCTTGTAGACGTGTTCCACAAATGAAGATCACTACCAAAATTGCATTTCGTACAGATAAACACATAGTAGCAAAGCAATTTTGATTTTTTTTTCCGATACTGTCAAAACGGTTATTTTTCAATTTTTGGATACCAGCAAAGAAATTTTTTTTTTCTCAGATGTTTTGTCTTGAGAATGAAGAAACATCTAGCGACCCTTTGTAACGTACCAGGAGATGTGACGTACCTGCCAGAAGGACGCACACGACATAAAGGCAGATAGGAATCAGAATAAAACGTCCGCGTAGCTCAATTGGTAGAGTGACTTATTCCGGAATGAGGGGGATCCGGGTTCGAATCCTGGCGTGGACAGAAATGACGGAGAAATTTACTTCGTCATACCTTGTATTTGGGACCGTATTTTTCCGTCAGAGTTCTGCTCAGCAGTTCATAGACCACAAAATATGGGTTTTGAAAACAAAAAGAACCACGAATGGCTTTATAAAAGATAGCTGCTTGCTTCCAGAAATAAGAGCGCATGAGGTGAGTCAACATATACAAATTTTGGGGAAAGCTAAAATATACAAATTTATAGATATTGTAACTGGAAATAACCACACGGCGTTGAATCGAGGTTTTAAATTCCATCAGTTTGTGCAGATTAGCTCTCATGTACACCTACGAACAGCTGTCTCGATGGCCGAGAAGCCAGGTGTCTGAGCTTCTGGCGAACCGGATTAGGCCCTGATGAAGCATTGACGGTGGGTGATGTCGGGAACAAATCCAAATTAGGGAAGCGTGACGCCATGTGCACGTGGATGCTCACAAGGTTGGTTAAAACTAGAGAAAGAGTGTACTTGGTGAATTGCATGATACCGAATGACAACAGCTTTATATGAACATCATTTAACCCTTTAACCGGTTAAGCACGAGTTAACTCGGGGTATCAAAATGAATTGAAAACAGTATGAACGAGTGAGCTCGTTGTCTAAGACGTAGACGGAACGTGGCTTGAACGAGTGAACCTGCACAACAAAGAGCCTTTTTTTCCCTCTTTGCTTTGTTATCCAAAGTGGTCATTTAGAAGGATGATTGGTATTGTTATAAACCTTTTAGCAGATAATCCATCATGCTTCCTGGTGGATTATTTGCTAAAAGGTTTATAAGAATGGCGACGAACTTAGGACAGGGGTGAGAAGCGCTTTAGTTACTTGTTTGTACTCAGTGGCATGATGTCCGTGTCAGGAGGATTAGCCCTTTCCCATCATGCCTTGACCGATGGAATAGGAAGTAAACAGCTTCAAGCAAGCACTTATTACGGGTGACAGGGTTATGTTCGGTACTGCTGAGATGGGGGGGGGTTATTATATTTTACAGTAGCTTTCGTATGACTCTACCGCTATATGAACATTTCTTATTGAGGAACGCAGAAAATTTTGGTCACCATTTGGTGGTTCACGTACATCTGGCACTTAAGGGTTGAAATGGTAGATTTCACCTGTTTGTAACCAATGAATCAACTGTCCGGCATCTGTTAGATCACGTGAAATATGAATGCCAAAGGAATTCAGTGTTTTTATGTCAGCTAGTCAAATGAATATTACCCTATTGAATATTTACTGTAAGTGCAATACATATCTCCTCTATTTACAAGCACTTTGTGGATATAAAGAATAGGTAATTATTATAGATAACTCCTGTGAGGTTTTTTTTTACTTTGAAAGTAAACCGTTCTTAAAAGTTAACCTGCAGAAGTGTACAGTACACAAGTGAAGTGCAACCTGAGTTGGAGAACCTACACTGCTGGCCACCCAAAATGCAACACCAAGAAGGACACGAGATAACAAAGCCAGATTTACTGGACACATAACAACAGATACAAAGATGAAACGATTGAGCTTACAGACAAGTGCGACTTGCGGAACACGCAGACATATGTAGTTCGTGTGGCCCCCATGACTGGTAATAACGGCCGCTACACGCCGCGGCATCGAACGAAAGAGGCTTTAGATGTGGGCTTGGGGTATGCCGGTTCAGGCTGCTTCCACACATTGCCACAGTTCATCAGATGTAGCCGCGGGTGGTGCTTGCCGGGCCACGGCAGCAGTGACACCTGGTGGACCGCGAAGAATTGTTGCACGATGCGAGCCACGTGCGGGCACGCATTGTCCTGTTGAAACGTGACCGCTGGCAGGTCCTGAAGGTAAGGGAGGACTACAGACTCCAAAACGTCGGAGATGGTGCGGTGGCTGTTAAGTGTACCGGCGATGCGTACCAGAGGGGTGCGGGTGTCATATCCAATTGCGCCCCAAACCATAACGCCAGACGATGGACCGGTATGGCGACTTATAATGCAGGCATCATACAGTCTCTCGCCGCGGTGCCGCCACACGCGGATTCCGACCATCGTGGTATTGCAGGCAGAAGCGGGTTTCGTCGGAGAAGACAATGTCGTGCCATTCCGTAGTCTAGGTGCGGCGTTTAACGGCCCACTGCCGCCTCACTCGCCGGTGGTGTAACGTTAATGGTAATTAGAGCAATGGGCGCGGTGCGGTAAGTCCCCGCTCCTGCAGACGACGTCAAACGGTACGTGCTGACACAGGTTGTTGCGCAACGCACCCTAATTCCTGCGCTAACGTTCGTGATTTGGCGGTGCGAGTCGGCAATGCCCGCCGCACAACGTGTCGGTCCTCTCGTTCGGTGGTGTGCAGCGGCTACGGCAATCGCTCACGTCGGTCGGTCCGTCAGTCCCTCCTGCACCCACCGAATCCATACTCGCCTCACTGTGGCTGGATGTCATCCCACACGGGTGCCGATGCCTCGGTAACATAAACCGCTGTCGCGATAAACCACTTTTCGTCCTCTGTCGAACTCCGAAACGTGCTGGAATGACTGCCGTATTCTGCGATGAGGCATCAGGAAGCTTCCCACGCACAGGTCCGGCAGCACAACACACTTCCACTACTTACACACCGCCTTCTGTGTATCCTTCTTATAGTGCTTTTCGGTGGAGTGTCACATGATTTGCATATGCCATGCCATGCAATGCTAATCGTTTGCATGTCCTCTCGCGGGCGACGCATGCTGCGAATTTCAGGCCAATCGGATGCTTTCTTCTTGGTGTTGCATTTTGGGTGGCCAGCAGTGTATTTCAAAAATCAGCACAGAAGTATAATAGAAATTTCGCGTTTGATTTAAACATGGCATTGTGAACTGTATACAGTGTGTTAATGTTGGATACCGGGAGGTAAGCACTAGTTGGTTTCCAAGAAGTAAGTTTGAAAAACACAGAGAGTGGAGTTTCAAAGTTCAGTCTTCAGTAGGTGGAAGAGGAAGGAAACTTGTTTTTAGACTTAAATAATGGCAGTGGGACGTGGCCTTTTCTTCCTTCTCTCCTTTTGTTTTCCGAGGTGTAACGTCCCCCTATTAACATCTATTTCCATGAGAAGTCGCGCATCCCTCATTCCGAGTCATTGGTTCCATGGAGGACACGGAACCAGAGCCGTAAGAACTAATGCGGAACTAGGTTCACACGGCCTTGGTTCCATATCTTCTTCAGAATCATTTCCAGGTCCAGATTAGATGATTAGCCAGAAGTCTTGATCGCTGGAAACTTAGTCACCGGGATTGGCAGATGTAGGTTAACTATGTTGTCCATGAGAGAAAGTGCGGGATAGTTCACGAAGTTGCGGGATACTGAACAGTGTGTTCTAACTGGGTTTTAGAAAGTTCAAGTGGCGAACCCAAAGATTGCAATTCAAAGTTCCTGTATCAAGCCCTCAGAGGGTCATATATAAAGAAAACTTGTTCCTGGAGTTAATGTTGGCTAATGAGGAGACTTAAACTAATTATTTTACTCCTGAAAGAAATCAGTCAACTGTTGAAGTGATACATCGAAGCCTTTTGAGATAACAAAAAGTACTGAGTGACAATATCAGCTGAGATAAAGGGCCGCCCCGATGGCGCAGCGGTTTAAGCAATGGCTTCTGATCGTTCGCCCGAGATGGGTTTGAGTTCGAATCCCGTGAGGCATGGATGTTGTTTGTCTTGCGGCACTAGCTCCCTCCCTCCCTCCTCCCTTCCCTGGAACCAGTGGCTCTAAATTAGGGACGGGCGATAGCTTATAGCCCATCAAGCTGCTCACGGTGGTCTTCAAACCTCCAATAAAAAAAAAAAGAGAAAGGAATCCGAAGCCAGCCGCCCCGGTGGCGCAGTGGTCTAAGCGATGGCCTCTGATCATTCGTCCGAACGGGGTCCGGGTTCGAATCCCGGTGAGGCATGGATGTTGTTTGTCTTACGGCACTGGCTCTCTCCCTTCCCTGGAACCAGTGACCCTAAATTAGGGACGGGCGACTGCTTATAGCCCATTGAGTTGCTCACGGTGGTCGTTAAAAAAAAAAAAAAAAAAAAAATCCGAAGCTAAGCGCACTTAACTACAGGCATGCGACATGGAGAAACATTTAATACTAACTTTTATTGCAGCACGTTTCTACGTTTCGAAGCGCCATCCCGGAAAAAATGTGACCGATTTATCCACACCAGTTTAAAATGCGACCTGGCAGTATACAACGTGACGCCATACACATTACTCCAAGCACCTGAATTGTGGGAGTCGTTGAAGTGAGAAATTGTGGAATATTCTTACGGTAGTCCTGTTTTAGCACCATCCGATTTCCTTTTGTTTGGGCTGAGTAGGCAACATTTCAGTGAACATCGGTTCTGGAATGCCGAAGAGCGGAAAGATACTGTCAATGAAAGGTAGCATGGCCACCGACTGACCAGCGCTTTACTATGATGGAAATTTCGATTTCATAACTGAGTCGATTAAATGTATCACTCGTTGGGACTCAGCTCCTAAATAGCAAAAAGAGCAAGTTATAATCATTTTTATGTGAACAGATCTCGTTGGTATAATATTTAGTCACTCATTTGTACGAAGAAACTTCGTTGGACATTGCGTATAACAGCGAAGAAAGTGTTGACTAAAACCAGTAGTTTACAGTGGAGCGGTATTAAACGGACTATTAACACTCCCGTAAGTTTTATGAAAGATAAAAATTGAACACTGTTTAAACGTTCCTGATTGGGGAAGTTTTCTTTTTCTTTGGCGCATTAAGTCGCATCCGCCCTACGTATATCTGCGCCACCTCTCTCTTTGGAAGTTAAGTTTTATTGTGTAGTTAGTGCTGAGTATCACTGCAGTCACCTTAATACTAGTCCCGCAAGAAAGTAGCATCGCAATTTTTTTTTTCCGATTTTCTCACAAGTATACTGCAAAACGCATTACGGAGTGCTAATATGAGTAATCTATCGCAGCAGATGAATGTTAAAACTTTGTTTCGATCATGTGGAAAGCTGGAGTTTGTAATGCTAAATAAAGCTGTCGTTTCAGTCAGGTATCAAAAGTGTCGATAAAAACGGTTTTTACTTTGGGATTCCTTTTTGATCAAATCTTTTACTACACAGCACTAAAATAAGAAGGAAGAAGCGAGATTAAAGGTACGTTTACGTTATCAATTTGAAATCTTCAAGGATAGTTCTGGAGGATTCATTTAACAAAACATTTGCATGTTTTAACACCGCGTTTCAGGTATGCCTTGGCCCCATCATTGTTGAAATTTTTTGTTAGCGAATGGCTTTATGCAATTATAAATGATACAATAGTCAAATTTTCCGTCCCTTTGCAAAAGTCAGTATAAGTCTTTTTCCCCGTAAATTAGACGTGAACGACAAATTGCAAGAGTTGATGTTATTCAGGATGACTGAAATCAACGAGATCCTCGGGGGTAATTGGCAACTGTCAGCTGCCCTCATTTCTGTCGAATCGCTTTCCACTTAATTTTTTTTATGTTTCTATTATTATTTTTTCACTTTTCGTTTTCGTTTGGAAGATATAGTGCGATATATTTAAGTATGCTATTAACTGAGAATTCTTATTACATTTGTGGAGAAAGAAATTGTGTAATGTATTTTCTTGAAATAACACTCCAGCGAGTTTGGTTGGAAGCATTTCTCTGTACTTTTTTTTTTTTTTTATATTGAAGGTTTAATTTTCTGTACTTATGGAAGCTTGAATTCTCCTAATGTGCGTCTGAAGAATTAAACTTTATTATCAAAATTAGAAAGGAATGAATAAAATTACTTACAGAACTGCTTGCGGAAATAAACTTAAATAAAGGGAAGATACTTCTTTTCTAGTATAAAGTCTGAACATTAAGAGAGCTATAGTGATTAAATTACACATGGTGGAAAATGTACAAAAATAAAATAGAAGTACTGCCTTTGCGAGAAAAACCTCATCAGAAATTCAGGATCACATGAAGTAAGAGTTTTATGAAGGAAATTTTAAAAGCTAATTAAAGCTGTCTACTTCGGTAGCTGAGTGAGTAAAGGCGCAACCTTCAGGCCGATAGTTGCGAGCGGTGTTCGGATCCCGGATGAGCCGGGTTGGTACGCCCGCCTCACGTCGCTGTCCCTGCTTCCCGAAATCAACAGCCCCATATTAGGAGCGGACTATTTTCTATAGAATTAGATGCTCATGGGGAATGATAAACTCCAAATATTGAGTTGGACAGAATGTTTTTAAAGAATATCACGTATTCCATCTAAAAAGAGTATGGAGAAAGTCAGAATGCCCGCGATTTTCTTTATATGAATATTTTCTTTGCATTTTGTCTAAAACATGAAAAACTGTTTTCTACGTGAACTTGAAAGGTGCTTTAATTCTTCAAAGCAAATCGAACCTACTACAAATCTGCTACTTCTAGCCAAATGATAGTTGTATGATCTGCATAGTGGAAAACTGATCCAGTATCTTTGCGTTTTCTGGTTCTCATTAACTGACAGCTGAATGATAGATTTTTTTAATCCTCAAAGGTGCACTGAATTACGATGCGTGAATTATTTTAGTGAATTTTTGAAATTGTTGTTCCAAAAATGTATTGAACTTAGACATGAATGTCCAAAAAAAAAGAGACAAGATGGGGTTTCAAATTGTGTTAATGAAATCACAAAAATATCGGCGCGTTTACATGAAAAACCCGCAAACTTAACTGTCGGGCACCGCTGAGTTCAATCTGCCACTAGGTCTTACCGATTCCGAATCTCCCAAATGGGCTCGATGTAGGTTCTTCTGATTCATGTAGAGTTGAACTCGATCGTTGGAATACTGGAACGTGTAGTCGGCAATTACTTGATTTAAGACAATGAGTGACTCTAATAACCAGTACTTACACGTAACAAAATTTAATAGATGAGAAACCATCTCCGGAGATTAGTTTCTTATCTCCACGCAAACAACAGGTATCCAGATGGCGAAAACTTTACTATCTCGGAAATATCCGGGACGACCCTTCGCCAAGTTTAACTTGAGCCTTTTGGTGTATTACCGGTCGATCTCTAATCGCCGATAAACCCAAATTATTCCGTCAGTCAAAACGTAAATCCCCGAGAGGCCTAACAGACACTCCAGGCTCAAGCACGTCGTTCGTCAAGAAAAAAAAAAATCCTGGTCCGCCCATGACACCGGACGACCCGCCGTCCGACCACGTTGAATGCGAAACACAGGAAGCATCTTGATTAGATCAGATCATATGTAGAGGATTTGGGGAACGGAATGTCTGATTTCAGGTCTTAAACAACCCTTTGAGATAGGAAGCTAGGAGATTTGGGCTAGAATGCCTAATAGGAAAGTGGCACAGAAGCGAGGTAAAAAGGGTGATGAAGATGTCGTTATTTATTCCCGGGTAGCCAGTACTCGCGGACCGACTGCTTAACGTGCCAATCTGACGCACGTCGGAGATTTAGTGGTTCGAGCGTTCGTACCTGGCTGGGATCGAACCTGAGGTCTCTCCGTGGTAGTCACGAACGCTGACCACTAGGCCATTCTCTTCCTGAGCGAACGTGTCGCTCCTTTTATATCCTTCCTTCCCCCATCGGCGTCTCTTGCCTCCTGTTCCCGTAGAATTCGCCTCTCTGGAAACAGTGACCTTGCCCCGATACATCGGACCCAGTCGTCAAGGTAAACGCATGCCACCTGGCTCGGCACTCCGTAATACGGCGCACAAAAAGAAACCCGCAGGGTGTCTTCCACGTGCATTGGAATTTGCACAACATTATACTTGAAATAATAAATTGATATAGAAAAGGTTGTTACATGAAACTAATTATTGGGAGCTTGAATCCGTCACCTTACAGTAACCTTTTAATCTTAATTTTCAAACTTCAGCCAAAAGTCTCATCTGGGTAGCAAAAATGTTATTTAACAATAGACTGTTTTCAGCGGAATTGTTCAAGATGAGAATAAATTAAATTTCTCGATCAGATCAAAAAACCCAATACTTATAATGAAATTCAGGTTAGGGAGTTAAGCAAAGTACGAGGGAGGATCGAAAAGTAACGCACTGTAGTTTTTTCTCTTTGCAAGTAGCAGATTGCAGTTTGGCAGAAAACGAATTTGGATATCACGCTACAGACTGGTTTGGCTGGATCAGGTGTCGCGGTGGTGGAAGACAGTGTGAACGACGACACAAAGATATCGCGTTTCTAAGCGTCTTCTACGAATGAAGGGCAACCCGGTGTATTCCGATGTTTGTGGGCTAAACTGAAAACTCCGACAGAAATTCACAAAGTAGTGGTCCAAGTGTAGGGTGGGCCGCCCCGGTGGCGCAGTGGTCTAAGCGATGGCCTCTTGATCATTCGTCCGAAAGGGGTCCGGGTTCTAATCCCGGTGAGGCATGGATGTTGTGTTTGTCTTACGGCACTGGATCTCTCCCTTCCCTAGAGCCAGTGACCCTAAATTAGGGACGGGCGACTGCTTTTAGCCCATTGAGTTGCTCACGGTGGTCGTTAAACCTCCAATCAAAAAAAGTGTAGGGTGGTGATTTGCTTGGACCGCACTAACATCTCCAGATGGGCTAGTTTCTTTGCAGAGGGCCGTGGCAACCTTACCGATTCGCCACGCTCCGGTAACAGCGTCATCACCTGCTACTGTGAGAGGCATTGAACAAGCAATTCTGAGTAAACTGCGGATCCATCTGCGCACATGGGCACAGAAGTTCAACATTTCGTACGGTATAGCGTACGATATTGTGCATGACATTGTGATTTCGCAAGGTCAGTGCGCGATTGGTTCCCCAAAATTTGACAGACGACCAGAAGGGACGGAAAATGATGTCATCTTTGCACCGCTTAATGCGTTACGCAGAAAAAAAGATCTAAATTTCTGGTAGATGTGGTGACGGGCGATGCGTATTGGGTGTACCACTACACACCCGAAACAAATGTGGCCAGTGTAGTGTGGAAACATTCGGGCTCCCCCCGCTACCAAAAAAATTCAGTTGCCCAATCTGCACAAGAAGTCCTCATCACGGTGTTTTGGAAGATGCGTCCTGGTGGAGTTTCATTCAACGGAGATAACTGTGAATGCCAAAACTTACGTTAACACATTGACAAAGTTGCGTCGTGCTCTTCTTGGCAAGACCCAACAGAGACGCTGCAAATGTCAGACTGTTTCATGATAACACTCGCCCATATATTGCACAACATGTTCGTTACAAAATGCGCACTTTGGCTGGGTGCTGCTCCAGAACCCACCGCACAGTGCCGACCTGGCTCCACCGGACGTTCATCTGTTTGATCCTCTGAACAGATTCCTGGGCTAATAAAGTCAAATCGGTTGTCCGCAGCTCGTTATACGCCCAGAAAACTGACTTATGAACAAGATATACTGAACCTGGTACCACGCTGGGATAAATGTCTCAAGCGTCTAGGTTCTTATGTTGAAAAATAGCTAAGAAATGTCTATACGCCCAGTAAACGGACTTTTATGAACAAGGTATACTAAAACTGGTACCACGCTGGGATAAATGTCTCAAGCGTCCCGGTTCTTATGTTGAAAAATAGCTAAGAAATGTAGTTTCCCTGTGTCTATCTTTTGCTTTGCTTATCTATTAAACTGTTGCCAACAATAAAGTGTGAGTTACTTTTAAATCCAACCTCTCCTAATTTAGAACATAACTCTTGCTGACCTTACTACTTTTCACTACTTGCATTTGAACAGATTGTTTAGGGCTGGAAAGAAAAATACTTGCACAACATATTTGAACCAGGGTTGCGAATCTTAAAAGCAAATATTTTGTGTGTTGCATTCGAAACATCACAGCCGCCAGCATTAACTTGACAAGCCGGTGGAGGCGATGTAATGGTCTGAGGTCCGTTTTCATGGCGGAAATAGGGTCTCTTAATATCATTGAAACAGCATTTGGATCTAACAATGTATCTTGACATGCTTGCCACTAGGCACAACCGTACATTTGCATAGTATTTCCAGATGGAGTGGCCTTCTTTCAGAAGGACAATGCGCCGTGCTACAATACATGGGTCATCATTACAGGGGTTTCAGGAGTTCAAAGTGCTAAAAGGCTCGTACAATCTTCAGATCTTAACTCAATTGAACACCTGTCTGAAGAGATTCTCCTTCAGAAAATATTCGGCAATTGACGGATGATGCCGCCGCACCCACTTAACTGTGAACATATCATACCTGTAGAATGATATTAGCAGGCCTTTGACTCAATACCACATCAAATAGATGCTGTTTCGAGGGCGGGGCAACACTTGATTAGGTAGGTGTTCCAAATAACCTCCTACTTCAGCGTACGTCGCAAAATGATTACAGAATAACTAAATGCGCATGAAGTGTGTGTCTTTTCGTTTGACAAAATGATAGCGAACGACAAGACTGTTTTTCGGCGAACAGTGATTAAGTTATTGCAGATAGAAGAAAATTCAGCAGCAAAATTTTGGAAACCATTTTGTGAAGTAGTGTGAGTAGCATGGGTGCTAGGATTGACAGAACGCTTGTGAAGTGCCTTAAAGAGGGGAAAACAGTAACTTCCTTGGTGGACCACATTGTGGTCCACCAAGAACTGCTGCAACGTAGAATATTGAGTAGATATTTGTGGTTATGAAAGAGCTCAGAAAAGTAATTGAGATAGAAATTGTAGCACAGGTTTAAAAAAAATGTAAGAAGTGCTGTGCAGCAGTGCTTCAAGATTTTTGGATTGCAGAGCGTGTTTACACTCTACGCATGCCACTCTGTCTTAATAGAGATCATTAAAAAGTGTGCACTTGCAGGTCATCGCAGTAATTTCTACATGTGCCGAAGGTGAGACTTTTAAACATTTCGAGTGAGAAATCAACGACCTACTCTAGAATGACGTCAAAATGTGTCACAAGAATTGGCAGAGACGCTAGCCCTTGACTAAAAGAATTATCGGAATAATTATCGAAAAGAATTATCAGAATTATGCCCTTCGTTTGGTCTCTAATAGGTCTTATTTCCATTTGAACAGTACCTACTTTAATCAAACAGAGGGTGCGCTAAATGGGGTTGGCACCGTCTCCCATTCTTGTGGAGAATTTGCCTCAACATTTAGAAGAGGTTATGACTCCTTTGCCACTAATTAAACCCTTACTGTATTTACGTTATGTAGATGATGATTTAATATTTTGGTCCTCAACTTTGGAAGATCTCAACGTTTTCGCCAAGTTAATGTCCTCTAAATTTGCTTCAATTAAGTTTGCCCTTGAGTTGGAAGAAAATTTGTCGTTCCCATTTTTGGACTTCTTGTTGCGTCGGGACTCAGTTGTTAACTCTATTTCTTATTCCGTCTACAGAAAACCCGGTTCTAATACAAATTTGATCCCTTTTAATTCTTTTCGCCCACTTTGTCAAAGTCATCATCCTTACATTTTTCGCTGTGATGGGCGATATCGCATTCATCGGACATTGCCCTGCGCAATGCGGAGTTTACAAATATTCAGAAGTTGGCCAGTGACTATGGATACCCAGTTTTCACTGTGAAAAAACTACTCCAACGAATTTGTTTTAACTCTGTTTCATCGTTAACTAGAGATCACCAATCCATCAAATATGTCCGAACTGTTCCTTTTATACCTGGAGTTACCAACCCTTTAAAAAGGTACTTGTAAATAATATAAAATCCGATTCAGGATTAAGAAAAATAGCACTTTAGCAATAATAACAAGTGACAGATTTGAACTGGACAATAGGCATGGAATTTATGCCGTACCACTGAAGGCTTCGCTGGAGGAAGGACAGAACATGATGTATGTGGGTTCAACCTCTCGTTTTTTGAAATGTAAAGTTTCGGAACACAAGTATAACATTAAAACTTCTACAACTCTCTTCAGGTTCTACTTAGCGGGTTACGCATACCCCTATTTGGGAGGCAGCAATTATACTGAATACCCCTAGACTTCGTTCTACTATTATTTTTACAGAAAGTTTACTGATGTATAAATACAGTCATCTTTGCTGTAATGAAGATTCCCCTTGTACTATCCCCCCCCTTGGAAATAGTTAATGGACCTTGAAAAACACCCCGAGTCTACAGAAATTGAGATTGCGCAATTATTTCTGCACATGCGTTAAAACTTTCTTGGGCATACGTCAATATATATATCGTCATCATCATCAACCATTATCAATCCACTGCTGGACGAAGGTCTCCCCAAGTTTCCTCCACAACGGTCTGTCTTGTGCCAGTCTCCTCCATGTCACTCCCGCATACTTTCGAATTTCATCCACCCATCTCCCATGTGTTCTTCTTCTGGGTCTTTTCCTGTCCCTTGGAATCCAATCTAAAATTTCGGCTGTCCATCGATGGTCTGTCCTTCTGGCAGTATGTCCAGCCCATTGCCATTTCAGAGATTTAAATCTGATCATGATGTCTTCCACTCTCGTCATTTTTCGGATCCACGAGTTCCTCTTCTTATCTCTCCTGGTTATACCAAGCATGCACCTCTCCATGCTGCTTTGATTTGTCTGCAGCCTTTGTGTGTCTCTTTTAGTTAAGGTCCACGTCTCTGCACCATACGTAAGCACTGGAAGGATGCATTGATCAAACACTTTTCTTTTAAGACATAATGGCATATTGCTCTTGAAAATTATGCTGCTTCTTCCAAAAGCTCCCCAGACAAGTTTTATACGCCGATTAATTTCTTCATCAATGTGACCCTCACTTGATATCTGCTGTCCAAGATAAACGTATGTGTCTGTTATCTCCAGCTTTTCTCCATCAATCGATAAATCTTCATTTCTTGTAAAAGCATTGAACAACACTTTTGTCTTCTGAAAGTTCATTTTCAATCTCGCATCTTTATTCTTTAATGAATATAACTTCTGCTACCAAGCTAATTATAGTGAATATAGCTTTCACTAATATTATAATGAATTCAATGCTTGTACTTAGCTAAGTATAATTCTTTATAATGCTTCTGCTACTGAATTATAATGAATTCAGCTTCTTCTAAGCTACTAATAATGCTTCTTCTAATGGTTGTTGTTTGTTAATTAAATCATGAATAAACTTTCCTGCTAGTAGTGTAGTACCAATAATGAACAAGCTTTTTTAACTGCTAGTAATGTTGTAGTAGTAATTAAGATGAATAAAGTCTTAACGCTGGTTGTTAATAATAATAATCAACTAATGACATAAACCTAACAGCCTGACAGAGATCTGACAAAAACTATGAACTGAGAAAGACGTACTTACGACAACAATATTTTATTTGGTCAACTTCTCGCTCTCACATAAACGAAGATCTCTTTATACAACAACAGCTTTCTGACACATAAACCACAGCTCACTTCGTACAACAACAGCTCACTCTACGCACATCAACAAAAAGCTCTCTTCATAAACAAACGCTCTTCTCCACATAAAACAAACTCTCCCTATACATCGTTGAACGCGCCTATTTATACTGGCTACCACCCCGTCATGACTTACACTCATTGCCAGATCTCATTCAGCGGGTGAAATAAAATCTCGTCCAGTAAGAAGATACTTTACATAGTAAAATAAAATAACCAGAGATAGTAAAAATCAAAAGGAAAGTGAATCGATAGTATACGTTACAATTCTTGTCAGCAAGTTCCTGGATCATACTCTGCAGCTCTGATGGGGTAGTTGCAAAAATGATTACGTCATCAGCAAAACGAAGGTTTGTTAGGGAATCTCCATTAATCTTCATCCCTTTGTTTTCCCAGTTCAGTGATTGGAAGACATTTTCCAATTGGCATTAAAGAGCTTCGGAGATATGGTATCACCTTGTCTCACTCACTTTCCAATTTTTATAAGTGTTGTATTTTCAAACAGCCGAATCTTTGCACTTGCATTTTCATAGATGTTATTAATAATATTAATGTACGCATCTTCAATACCGCAGGATTTCAGAGCCATTGTAACTGCTGATGGTTTCACCGAATCAAAGCCTTTTTCATAATCGATAAAAGCCATGCACAATGGAAGTTCATATTCCCTCGCTCTTTCAATTAGTTCTCTCAGTACGTGGATATGATCCATTGTGCTGTAGCCACTCCTGAATCCAGCTTGTTCTCTCGGTTGATCCATGTCCAGTGTTACCTTCAAGCGGTGTGAAAGAACTTTAGTGAAGATTTTGTAAACCACTGAGAGGAGGCTGATAGTTCTGTAGTTCCCGAGATCCTCAATGTCACCTTTTTAATGTAGCAGGATCATTGTAGCGCTGTTCCAATCCTCAGCAATCTTTCCTTCATTAAGGCATCGAGTGAAAATTTGGGCGAGTACTGTTTCGATTTCTCCACTTGCTTCTTGTATGATGTCTACAGTAATTCCATCTTCTCCTGGAACTTTTCCCCGCTTCATGTTCTTGATTGCATGTGCAATTTCTGCTGGAAGGACTGGAAGAACTCTGGTACTGGTACCTTTCATGATGTCTGGAGTACATGTATCATCCCTTTCATATAATTTGGAGTAGAAAGCTTTCACTCTTGTCAAAATTTCGCCTCTATTCCTTGTTACAGAACCATCTTGTTTTCTCAGTGCCATAATCTGCTTTCTTCCCTTACTGAGATGTCCCTTTGCTATCTTTAGGCTTTGGTTGTTTTCAATTGTTTTCCTCACTAGTTCACAGCTGAATTTCCTTACGTCTTCAGTGATACTTTTTCGTACTGTCTTGCACAGCTCTATATATTCCACTTTGGAAGTCACATCTTCTTTAGTTGTCCTCATCTCTCTTCTTTTTGCATCAACATTTTGAATTTTCCTGATAATTTGTTTCCATGCAACTTGTTCTTAGACCCAGCTAATTTTGTTGCTGTTTCCATAAGAGCTTTGGTTACTTTTCTGTTAACTTAAGAAATATCCACTTCTTCCGATGTTAGGCCTTCTAAAGCAGAGAATCTGTTCTTCAGTTCCAACTTGAAGGTATTATGGTGTTTATATATATATTGTATAGCTTATTGGGAAGGCATTCAGCTCCTATACATATATATTTTTTTCAAAACCAGAATCACAAAATATCAATTAATGAAAATATACAGAAGTACCACAAGACAGCGCCACAACAGCTTATCAAAATTGGGTTCTATAATAATATCATATGCATTCGACAGTCACTTATATACACTGACACACATGAAAGAAATGAAGTTAAAACCCTAGTGTAAAGGGAAGTACAAAAGTAAAATGATATGATATATGGAACACATTAAAAAAAGTTAACTTTCCAGGAACTGTATATATATATAGTATATATTTATTTATTTATTTATTTATTCATTCATTCATTGTATTAGTTATAATACCATGACAGTTGTCTTGTGACACAACTGTCATGGTATATATATATCTGACACCTCTTTGCTTGTGTTTGTGCATCTGAAGATGAGTTTATTTTAAACTCGAAAGGTCTAATGTGTATATATTTTAACTTTGTATATATTTTTAACATTAAATTTTTAAATCGTGCGTAAGACGGCATTGCTTTTTATATTAGAAATTACAGGAATTTTCTTTCTGAATGCGGAGGAGTTCTGATTGGTTAATTGTTTTTCTTTCAGCAAACTTCATCTTGCATTTCCTCACCAACAGATTATTGGGTAAATAAATAAATGTAAATTGTCATTATTCAACACGACTGAATTGGTCCACGTTCTGTGTCTGGCATAGAAAATCATTGAAAAGTGTGACCAGGAAATACCATTGTTTTTCGCAAACAATTATAAATATCATAAACTATCATTTTTAAATAACTGTAATAGTACTTCCAGTTATTTGTACATCTGTTGTTTTGAAAATATATTGCTATTTCACAATACAATACATCTTTTTTTAACAATGTCCTTTTTGGATAACGGTCTTTTTACTTCGCATAAGCGATGAGATTTTTCTTGGCATGCTTCATTCAACTTCGAAATTCTTAAGCGCAGTTGAACTACTGCTTAACCGCAGTATATTTTGTGTTCAATACAAATAAAAGCCATTGGAAGTAATTATCAAGTGGAAAGAAAAGAAAATGCGAAAACTTTAGTTGCATCGCATTTGTACGCAAAAATTGTTTAACAGGAAGAGCATTATGCTTTTGAAATACTTGTTTGGATAAAAGGAAATTTTGTTTGAGCAGTTCATAAATTCTAGTAAACATTTTTCGAGGCCACTTATGGATCATTTACGACAAAGCCTTTGTAGATGACAATTTTTTCCATAAAAAAGATAATAAAACATTTGAATATATGAATAACCGCCAATCACAAAGAACATTAAAAAAAGAGCTCTGAATGAGATTTATGAGGAATTCTGGAACGTGTTAGAAAATGAATTACATTTGTTGCTCAAGATGTTAAAATAAAAAGAAATGATACAGCAAGACTATTAGAGATCTATCATCATTTAACTCTGTCAAAAAAATCCCTGATCAATGGGGAGATTAACTGATGCACGAAGCGCGTCCCTGATAGCAGCGCCGCTCGACGGATGAAATTAGATATATCAGCCTTTCTTAATCGCTAACTCTTGATCATTTTAAGCTATGCATAGAACGAATGAGATATTGCAAGGCGCATTTCTTTTTGCATTGACGGCTTCTGAATATTTCATGTCATTTAAAAAGAAAAATCACGGCCAGAAACTGCCATGTGGAAGAATTTGTGCAGAATATTCGATCCATTTCCAAAAATAACCAGTGTAACTTATGAAGAACTAGCTTATTTAAGCTTAAGGGAAAAAATGCCACTGCGAGTTTCAATGACATACGTCATTCTATTAAGTTCAGAAAAAGAGAGATTTCGGTTGTCGCGCGTGAAACTTTCCGAAACAATCTGAAGAGAGAAGACAGATGACTTTCTCCCGAGGAGAAAATGTGGTGAGCAAAACATATGAAGATATCCTTTTGTTAATTTTAAATTAAGTTATTTTACATACACACATATTACGTGAGGAGGTACTTTTATAAATCTGTTTGTCGTATTTAGCCTCGAGATACAGATTCCATTAAGAGTAATTAAAAATAATCGATTCCTTACCATTCCAGTGAATAGTGTAATATGCTTAATGAAATGCTTGAATGAAATGGTTATCTTAACAGAATGTCGTCCGCAGTACTATTTTTAGTGTGATGCCAAACAGTTTTGTGATTAGAAAGAAGCGGGAAAACGGTAGGCCGCCCCGGTGGCGCCGTGGTCTAAGCGATAGCTTCTGATCATTCGTCCGAGATGGGTCCGGGTTCAAATCCCAGTGAGGCAAGAATGCTGTCTTCTCTCTTACGGCACTGGCTCTTTCGCTTCCCCGGAGTCATTGGCCCTAAATTAGGGACGGGCGACTGCTTATAGCCCATTGAGTTGCTCACGATGTTCTTTAAATCTCCAATAAAAAAAATGGTACGAAAGGAATAATATATAATTTTTTAAAATTTGAAAAGTAGTTTAGGAAACTTTTTATTGAGAACACAGAAAATATGTCACCAGGGTCTTAGGAACAGAAATGACAATTATAAGGGAGGAATATATTTTATAGACATCCAATATATTTTTATGAATTACGGCATTCATCTTTTAGAAGCATTGATCCTGTTACATTCTATTAATTCCTTTGTTTACAACTCTTGAGATATGTCCCCTTATTGCGTGAATTGTGTGAAAACACAAATTTGCTGGTGACAAGATTGAACTCTCATCCTTCTGCTCCGGAACTCAATGCTTTTTCAATTAAGCAACACCAACGGAATTTATCGCTGCAACTTTGCCATGTTTACATGTGCTTCACCTCTGTAGTGCATCACACGTACTCCCCGGAGATTGTTAGGGGCATGAATTATCAGATTTCGGTCTTCCGCAAACCATGCTTAAAGTAACTCTCTGTAGACAAAATAATTCTAATTCCAAACGATGTGTGGGAGAAGAATCGCACATTTTGGAAGCGAAAAACGAATTTTCATTACTTTCAGTTTACTTATGGAAGGAACATTGCACATTTTTCGTAGAATCCTATGGCCAGTAGATCCATTTCAACAATCGGGTGCTAATGTGAAAACACAAATGCCCCCCCGGTGGCGCGGTGGTCTAAGGCGCTGGCTTCTGATCATACGCTCTAGTTGTGTCAGAATTCGAATCCCAGTGAGGCATGGATGTTTGTGTTTGTCTTACGGCACTGGCTCTCAATATGTTACTTGTCCAACACTGGCTCTCAATATGTTACTTGTCCAACACTGGCTCTCTGTGTACATTGGTCATTAAACATACTGTAAAACAATGTTTGATGTGTATTTGTTCACGTTGTGTTACTTGATCAACGCTGGTCTCTGAATAAATGGATCAATTGGCATACGGTAAAATGTATATCTACTTATTGCTCTGAAAACTCTGTATGCAGTCTGACTGATTGTTTACCATGTCTCTGTACCACCAGGTACAATATCTGCCGGTGGCGGGACTAGAACCATGTCCGTCAGCTCCGGAGCCGAATGCTTTCCCAATTAAGCTATACCGACGGAATTTATCGCTCCGACTTGCCTTCTCGATGTGTGCTTCAGCTCTGTAGTACGCCACATATGTATCTGTGTACAGCGTATGCTGAACCTCGATACTTATCCGCTGCATAAGTTATCTGTAATTTAATTTTTCAGTCATTAATTTATATGCTTCACGTACTTCTAATTGCCGAAAACTATTTAATGTGCAAATATTGAAGGAACTCGTTTAAGTGTAACCTATGTATATAGAAATGTTTGGTGCATATTTACGTCAGTGAAGCCACGTCTGGTATTTTTATTCACACTGGTATAGTACGCGAATAAATCTCCATACTCAACAAACCTGCTGCATTGCAAATTTACACAATGCGATTCGGAACTAACTTAGTTTCCCTTTTAGTTGGAATATCAGATAGTGACACTGGGCTTCCCGTATTATTCAGTGTTCTACGAATGAGCAGAGCGATGCATATGACACAACATAAATATGTCATTTCCTGTCGGAACTATTCACGGAACGATTCCTTGCGATACTGTGAGTTCGCCATTTCTACTAGTTAGTGGTTGACTCCTTCATGAATTAGCATAGCTGATCGATCGTGCCACACAAGCCGGTCTCTAACCAACGTCTACCCGAAGTGCAAATTCCCATGATATCTGAGAGTAAACCATTCCCTACGAAAATATTTGGAATAAAATATTCAGATGAAACAAAAGGAAAGGTAATCTAATTGATGTCATAATTTATGTAAATCAGTGGAATGGAGTCCTACATCTATACAGATTTCCTTCGTATGGGATCCAATTTTCATGATTCTCTATGAAAAACACGTAATAAATTTTCATGTTTTACTATCCATGTGTGAGGGTGTTTGGACATGTCAGTATGTCTGGTTTGCCTGTACAAGATGTTTCCAGTTTTATGGGAATCACTACAAATATATAATTCAGTTTTTTGTTCACTGATCATCTCCTGGGCAACGGTATTCGTACCCCCTCCTTGGATAGACATCTTTTTTAGTCTACCCGTTATTTTGATCCCCGAGTCAATACTGGTAAACAGTGGCTCAGCCAGAAATTTCTTAAGGCGGAGGGAGGGGGAAGGGGGGTCCATGGATTTGGTTTATTGTTGAAGGCCTCATATGTACAGGGGTTGGACAGAATAATATGAATACCTAGGGAAAAAAAAGGTGTAACCTACCTAATAAAGTGTGGGATCACCTATTTGCATTCAAAACCGCCTGAATCTTCCTTGGAATGGATTCATACAATTTCTGGATGGTGGTTAGTGCAATGTTACACCATTCTTCGTGAAGAAACTTCTTCAGGTCCTTGAGAGATGCAAGAGGAGCATAATGGAATATTATTTTGTTTCCCAACGCAGACCACATTGGCTCGATGATTAAGTCTGGTGATTGGGAAGGCCAAGGGAGGTGTGAAAGTTCGACCTCGTGTTCCTCAAACCATGATTGGACATTGCGAGCTGTGTGAATTGGGGCGTTATCATCTTGAAAGACGGCATCTCCTGAAGGAAACAATGCCTGAGAACCATTGGATGGACTTGGTCGGCCAAAATGGTTTCATGCGCCCTGCCAGTCATATTCGCCCTTTCAAGGTAATCGGGGGACCTGCTGATAATCACATGACCGCCCAGAGCGTGACAGAACCACCACCATGCTACACTGTTGGGAGCAGACAGTCTGGGTTGTACGCTTGTGACTGTGTTTCTCCACACGTAAACATGTTCTGCGGTGGGGAATAGTGTTAATGTGGATTCATCCGACCACATTACATGCTTCCATGCATCGACAATCCACGTTGTATGCTCCTGGCACCACCACCCAGCAAAAAGTCTTGCTGGACCAGCACTATTGCCGCTGCTGAACCGTCAATAAAATGTCCGTGCGGCCAACAGAAGGACCAGCAGTTCAGGCCAACAGTTATATGCCACAACAGGGCCATCAGTGGTCCATCACAGGCAGTAGCTGCCACAAGTGGCCCTGCAAGCACGTGACAGAAATGATGGCTAGCCTAATGTGGTCCGCTAGTGGCAACCGGCAACCACGTGACGTAACTGGTGGCTTGTCGAATCTTGTCCGCCAATTTCCCAGTAGGTAGCCATAATAATAATAATAAAAAGCAAAGACAACCGTTGTTTCCCAAAGGTACAATTTTTTTTTCTACCCTTACGGAAGCTTGTGAATTAACGCACTGCGCTGGGGAAATTTTCTCAACAGATCGGAAAGACACCCATTTGAACCTCGGCCGTTCGCGTGATAGCTGAGCTCTCTACAGACCGGACTAATGTGTCACGTTCGAGCATATGCTTAAAGCTGTCTGTTTGGTATGCAATGTGTAATCGAATGCTTCCCTCTTTCATTTTACAATATTGCGAGGTATTTTTCATAAGTCAGTTTCATATAATTGATATATACATTTTTTCAACGTAACGATAGGTTTTTTTTTTACCTTAAGGGAATACTCATTTTCAAGGATTGTACATACTTAGAGTCGCTTTCCAAAGTTTTGTACTGTCCTTGCCGTCGTGAAAAGAGATTGTTGAATAAATATATATTTACCCGAGTTTATGTCACATTCTGTTACATTTTTAACTTTGTGTCTTTCCTTTCCGTTGTCCGAAGCTACATTTGTTTTAAAGAGTAAAATATATTTTATTTTACTTGTTATTTTTAGAAGCGAATTGCTCCCAGTCTTGTGTATTCAACACATGGATGAGTACACCACATAACGTTGCTTTTTTTTTCTTACAAATAATTAATAAATTTTGTACGCGTATAATTCTTTTTTTCCAACAAACGTTGTTTTAATGGTTTTCCAGGATATTTGTTTCAAGTGGTTTCAAAATTTTTCTTGTTATTCATCCACTCCATTCCATGAATTGTTATTCATGGGAATGGAGTGGGTGTATTTCATGGATGTAATCTAGTATATCACGGCTTAATCTGATATCTTCGTCGACGTAAAATTTCATTAGAAAATTAATTCGCCTCTCCACATATGGATTTTTTTCTTACCATCCACTAAAATAACGCGATGGCGATAGTGTCGTCTTCAACTAACTGGTACCATGAGAGACAAACAAGTGTTGCTTCTGCGCATGCGCAGTCCTGTTGCTTCCACCTGCTGTTGGAGGTTGCATTGGTTGCCAGCAACGGGCCACCAGTGGCACTTGCTTGGAGGCCCACAATTCACGGCGATGCTGCAGGGCCATCAATGGCTCGCCAACTGATAGAGCTGCCACCAACGGACCACTACCGGGCCGTGAGCGGCAGATTTCAGCCAGCAGTGACCCATCACTGCCAGCTGGTGGCCAGCAGTTTCCCAGCACTTGTGTTTTTGCTGGGCACAGTCGCATTTGTGCATTCCCCGGGTCACCAGAGGTTTTGCAATAACAGCTCTGCCATGAATATATTGTTTATGCAGTTCTCTGCGCACTGTTTTCGTTGATACTGCGGTCTGGAGATACAGATTGAGCTCTGCACTAATTTTCGGTGCCGTGGCCTTATTACGGGTAACAATCCTCTTTTAATGCATTCCTGTCTCTATCACCTAGGGTCATTTACCGGCTACCCTTGTGTTTCGCAGACGAGGTTTTGCCGCGAACACGGTATGCTGTCATGACGTTAGACACAGCTCTATACCGCAACTACCCTGGCGACTGTTGTCACGGAGGCACCAACTTTTCAACAAGACAGTAAATAGGACCGGAGGTTCTAGAGATGCTATTAAAGCCAAAATGTGGCGAGTACCTTTGAATATTGCGATGTACAGAGCTGCATTAAAAGTCAGGCTACGTATGAAGAAAATTTAGGAAAGGAGCGTCTGACCCTAGGTTTTAAAACTACCCTTAGAAATAGGTAACTAGGAGATCTGAGTAAGTGAACGCAATGGGAATGATAAACAGAAAAAAATGAGTGAAAGGAGAGAAGGGCATAATTGTTTGAACTGTGAACCGCTACACCAGTCCGGGGCAGGAAGGAAGAGAGGGGAAGGGCAGGGGAAACATATCACCACAGCACCCATCACAGAAAATCGCACCACCACCTAGCCGCTGACACCCCGGGGGACTGAAACTTACAGAAACCCGCATCAGCACGCCGGAGCAGCAATCAGTACTCACTATCTCAACGCTGACCTGAAAAAGAAGGGGGTGGTGGTCTGTGTAACACCCAACGATGTTCACACACTTCCCATCTGATCTAAGGCCTTCTGTTCAGGAAACATCGCTCTACAGTGACGCCCTTCCAAAAGTGCGGTGTGTGTGTGGGGGGGGCGCGGCAACGACCACCGCCTGATGGAATACTCTTGTACCTTCTTAACTCCAAGTTTGTTCCGAAGTGGTGTCCAAGGGGGAGCCCCACACTGACCATACGAAGTGCTCGCCTCTGCACCTCTCGATTCTGTCGCTGATTCCTACTAATACCTATCTAGATGGGGAGGGAGGGGAGGCGTAGGTAAGCACCGGCCCGACGGCCGTCTTGTACAGCAGTACTTTGTGCCGTGTTGTAAGGAAGCTTCTCCGGTGGAATAGTGGAGCTAGCTACCCAAGCCATTGTCTAGATTTATTCGTGTGGTAGCTGGTGTTCGCTACCCACGAAAGCCAACAATCTAGTTGGAGCCCTAGGTACTTAGTGGAGGCAGCCCAGGGGACTGTGTTTAGAAACTGTTTTGATACTCCTTGAAGAGATCCAAAAAGCCACTGCTCTTAATCGGGTTGATCTTGATCCGCCAGTCAGTGTAGTAGGTTTCCAGTTGAGAGAGAAAGCCCTGGAAGAGCTTCACTGCTCTGCTGTTGTTCAAGGACCCGATGAAAACAGCTGTAACATCTGTGTACATCATGACCTGCCCGTACTTGGGTTTCGGTAAGTCGTGCAGATAAATGGAGAACAGAGTTGGTCCAAGAACAAAACCCCGAGGAACACCAGCCCGAATCTTCATTTCCGAAGAAAGTTCACCGTTAATCTTAACAGTGATGCTGCGGCTGTTAAGGTATGAGCCGATCAGTTTAACAAGAGAGCGAACGTTCCGAAGTTATTACAACTTGTGAAGGAGACCATCGTGCCATACGCTGTCGAAGGCATTGCTGATGTCCAGGAAGACAGCAGTGGAATTCTCGCTCTTATCACGTCCTTCAAAAACTAATTCCGTAAGTCTGATCAACTGGTAGGCCGTGGTATGCTTCTCCCGGAAACTACCCTGTTCGTCAGGAATCGCACCATTAGCATCATAGAGCTCCAAAACCCTAGAGTGGATGACCCTCTACAGGAGTTTGCCCAGGATGGGCAAGAGAAATATCGGACGGTATTTCTCCGGTAAGGTATGATTGGTTACAGGTTTCGACAACACAACCACTACTGCCTTTTCCCAGTCCATGGTGAAATATTTCTGCCGCAGAGACCAGTTGAAAATTTCTACCTGTACCAGAATTCAGCTCTCGGAGAGCAGTTGAACAGCTCTCCATCTCTTCCCGGAGCCTTCTCCACCTATACCTTTTTGATGTGTCGAGTTACCTTTTGGAAACTGACAGGCGAGATGACCTCGTCTGTATCATCAAGATAGTGTGCAGATAAAGCCGCCATGACCCTGTTAGTGTGACCAGGATTTTGAATGCCATGAGGTGTAAGAACTTGTCCTCCAGGGTACCAGCAAGGACCCCAGCCTTCTCGCCATCACCGTACACCAAATCCTGTTGACAGATAATGAGCGGTTTGACAGTCTTACTACATCTGAGTTTTCGAAGGATGGTCTACACATCAACCTGACTAGGTTGACCCGCGTTGAGAAGATACTTGTTCCATTAGAAATCTCTAAACGCGCGGATTTCTGCCCTGACGAGATCGCGACACGAGTTATAACGAACCCTATTGTCGGTTGATCTTGACCGCTGCCAGATCCTCCGGAACTTGTTCTTCTCCCTGATCAAGTGCACAATACGGGGAGGAAGTACATAGGGGTCTCAGGCTGGAGCTGAGGGCTTCCTATATCGATCTAAGATTGCCGGTATGAAACGAATGAATTCCAGCACCGCATTGTCGTCGTTCGACCCGGAACTAGTGTCCACCGTAGGCGGATCAACTTGAGCAGTAATTTTCCTGGAACAATTTCCAATCAGTATACATCATCGTCCGCCGGGTGGCTGCCACTACCTTTTTATATCAGTAGGACGGGATCATGATCTGAGTCAAGACCAGAAACCTGATGAAAGTGCCTCACAAACTGGAGGACAGCAAAATAAATGACATCAACAACCCCGTTGGATGGGGTGCAAGTTAGATAGACCGAAGTTGCAACTGTAAGATCCAGCTTGTCAATGTATTGCTGTCCACACTGACAAGCTGGATCTTACGTAAGATCATTGACAAGCTGGATCTTATACATCAGCACTGTTGGTTGAACGACTAAACCAGTCAAGATGTTTAGCATTCCAGTCACCAGCCAGTACAGTGTGGATGGGGTCCCCAAAGAGGATGCCAAGATCATCGTCAGTAGGTACATTCCCTGGCCTGATATAAACAGAAGCTAATTTAATCAAGCGGGAGCTTGTTTTTATCTTAATTACCAGCGCCTCAATATCCTTGAGATGCTTGAAGGGTGTGATGGACGCACTTAAACTATTTCTGACTAAAATGGCATTACCTCCTGTTGGGGGGGACTATAGAGGGTAGTTTCTTTGTTCTGCCGGAACACCTGGTAGTCCCGTTTGCGGCTGTTTTGAAGCCAACACACCTTTTGTGATTGCAAAAGAATCGTCCAACTCAACTGTTCTCTGATGCTATCGAAAGGTACACACAATCAAAGTCCTTTAATTACAACAATGAGCAGTTTATCTGTCGGTAGAGTGAAAGTGAGAAACTCAACCTTACAGCTCTCAAGGAGATATGTCAACCGCCGATGATCGACGATAATCTTCACCTTTATGGTGTAAATGGTTTCCCACCATTTTTACCGACGCAGACTCATTAAGCTTTTTCTATCCTTTCATAGTTCGGAGGCCAGTTGCTGATATCTTTGCATACCACTGGTGGCACCCTTTTAGACACGTTAAATTGTAGACAGGTCTCCGGGTCTACAGTGGCCTACTTGCTCCGCGATCACGGAGACGCTTGAGTTCTCTCCTCTTGCATCTCTACGGACAGAGGGTTGGACTGGTCGTCCTTATGGTGCTCAATGTCAGCCTCGGTTAGGTGAACCAGCTTCCCATTTTCGATGGGAAAGAGAGACCTTTCCTTCCTTGGCTTTTTGACGCCATTATTCCTCTTGCTCGACAACCGAAGTGGATAGCCCAGTCATGGTTTTGGGTTGTGCTGTATCCTTTCTTTACAGCACCCTCACACTACGGGGAGGTTTTCCGGATACATTAGGTTGGGAAGGGGGTCTAGCTGTGGCCTCAGCATAGGTTGGCCTATGCGCTGAATCGGTGACCTCACCGTCATTCTTCGGGTCTTCCACAGGATATCTGGAGGCATCCAGTGCTAAGTCGTCCCTGCCACTTGCAGTATCCTTCTACTCTCTAGACTTTTGGGATCCACTTGATCTACCAGTTGTCAGAACATCCTCGCCAGCAGGGATTTCCGAACTAACAGTTTAATTCAACAGAAGATGCTCATCTCTCATGGCATGTGCCACCTTGCCATTCTGCTGGACTCCTTCATCTAAGAGTCCAGTTGCACCGCAGAGTGAAGCCAGGATGGTGCTCATCAGACCACGACAGTGTTTGCTTTCATCCAGGGAGGACAGGACAGGACAGGACAGGACAGGACGTACTTTAGCTTCATTCACAATAGCAAGGGAACTCGCTGCTCTCTGGCTGCAGACAGTTCAGATTCTCTCAAGTGAGATCATCATCTCTGAGTTGCCTTGGGAAGCAACCATTTGTAAGCAAAGTACAGAAAATAATGCAATACCAAAAATTACTACTTAAAGAATACTAATGCACTAAAATGCACTCCAATCACTCAACGAAGATCACTAAAACTTCTTCTGATTCAAGCCTAACGCTACTCTTAATCCTAGTCTCTAATCTTGAACCTAGTACCTGAAACTTAGGTCCCAATGCTAAACACAAATACACTACGGTAAGGTACACTACTGCCTAACTCCTATCTAATCGTTGTACAGAAGAACTTGCAACTGAGCAATAATACTTACATACATACATATCACTAAGCTGTTCTCTGAGATTCAGAGGTTAGCTCCACAAAAAAATACACTAATAGTTTTTACTTACTGTTGCCGTATCAAACTTTTCCATTTACAGCGATCTTGACATACAACTCTGGCTTCACTGACGTCCATCACACGACGTGCACAATATCTTCTATACTTCATACTCATAATCCTTTTCTTATGCAGACACTCCTGAATCTGATCCTGCCGCCCCGGTGGCGCTGTGGTCTAAGCGATGGCCTCTTATCATTCGTCCGAAAGGGGTCCGGGTTCGAATCCCGGTGAGGCATGGGTGTTGTGTTTATCTTACGGCAATGGCTCTCTCCCTGCCCTGGAACCAGTGACCCTAAATTAGGGACGGGCAACTGCTTATAGCCCATTGAGTTGCTCACGGTAGTCGCTAAATCTCTCTTAAAAAAAAAAAAATCTGATCCTCCCATGATTTCATTTGCCTTCTGCCTTTTCTTCCTGCCACTTGGGCTAAAACGATTTTCGTAGTAAGCATCTCATCACTCATTCTTTCAACATGGCAAACCACCAAAGCATATTGGTATCCACCTTGCTAACAACATTTTGCTTCACGTTACACAACTGCAAAACATCTTCATTCCTCACACAATCAGACCGTGTCTTGCCACAACCCTCCGTAAGTAACTAATTTCTTCAGCACGTAAACGACTCCTCAGTTTCTTCTGCAGTACCCAGGTTTTTCTGCCATACATCAGAGTAGGAATAATTAAACTTTCAAACACAGCCGTGCGGGAGTCTCTTGAGAACCCATCATTCTTCTGAAAACCTCCCAAAGCAGCCATGAATTTCAATGAAGAATTCACTTGACTACTAATTTCACCATTCAATTTGTTCTCTGTCAAACATGCTTCCTAAATACAAACTCATTCACCTGGTCAATCACTGTGCCATTTAGACTTATAATGCGTTCAGTACTACCAGTTTCTCTCTCAAAAACTATAATATTGGTTTTTACCCTTATTTATACTAAGTTTGAATTTCATGCAAACTTCGTACATCCGGGACAACATACTCTGCAACTCGCTTTTGCTCTCTGCTAAAAGGACAGTGCCATACAGCAATCTGAACACACTTATATTTCCAAAACATAAGCCAGTATTATCTATTTTGGCATCACGCACGCATGCATCCATAAATACAGTACATTAAACAGCCAAGGTGACATTACACAACCTGGTCTGACTCCTGCACCAACTAACGAGTAATGATCAGAGCCTATATCCGCACCTGTCATCATACAGCTGTCAACTGTTTCAGACGCTGATCGTAGATAACAAAATATATCGCACACTTTTGTTCAAGAGTTAGATTTTCCCAAGTATATGTGTGGATATACACTGAAGAGCACTTGAATTACAGATACCTTTTTAGTAACGTATAGCACCAGCTTTCGCCCTGATGACGGCGGCGATTCGTCTCGGCATGGACGCGACAAGACACCGGACGCGTTGGGAAGCCATACGGATCCACGACCCCTGAACAAGCTCCCACAGTTCACGAAGATTTGATAGGATGGGGGTCAGAGCCTCAAACATTTCTCTCAATGGCATCCCAGATGTACTCAATGGGATTGAGGTCAGGTGACCTAGCTGGCCAAGGAAGCGAGGTCACGTAGGTGGAGTGTTCATCCAACCATTCGGATACAATTCGGAAGTGATTGCACGGTGCATTGTCTTGTTGCAGGATGAGGTCCCCAGTGGAATGTTGAAGACGCACAAACGGGAGCAAATGGTCGTCCAGGATATTCCGGTAACGTTGACCTGTGAGGGACGATATCACACGTACCAGGGATCTGGTTTCAGTCCACGTAAATAGTCCCCAGACGATAATGCCCACCCCACGAGCTTGAAGAGTACCCTGCTGTCAAGAAGGATCCATCGCTTCATGTGGTTTGCGCCGTACTCGTATCCTGCCATCCGCATGTACCAACGTGAATCTCTACTCATCAGTCCAGGCAACATTTTTCCACATGTCTAGGATGCAGTGGCGATGTTCCCGCTCCCATGCTAATCTTTGCAACCCTGTGATGTGCGGTCAGCAGCGGTACCCTCGTGGGACGATGGCTTCTGAACCCCATAGCGAGGAGATGGTTCTGGATAGTGTGGCTGCTTACACGTTTTTGTGCACGAGCGTTAAATTGCCGAGTGATGTTTTTCACTGTGGCCCGTCTATTCGCTGTTACAATGCGAGCTAGCCGGCGATCACCCCGCTCATCCACACGCTGTTGTCTACAGCAGTTCGCCCTTGCAGAGATGGTTTTACCGAGTTCGATGTACTCACGGTAAACCCGTGACACAGTCGCTCGTGAAATTCCCAGTGCCTGCACGACTTTCGAGATCGAGTGACCCATTCGTCGTGCCCGACAATTTTCCCATTATCAATTGCGCTTAGATCCTTCGTCTTACCCATACTTCGTCGGACTCCTACCGATTCCCGTCGCATCTCTCCTTATATTGTCGAATCTCTGCATACGTCACGTAGTTTTCGTTTACAGTGCCGCCCACAGCGCCACATTTGAATAACGCCAGCAGTCTCTAATTCAATTTCTCTTCACTGTATATCACCACAAGTTTGTCTCACAAATAAATAAACTTATTTGAAAGTTTATTTTTTCCTTTCCACCTATCAAACTCAAGCAATTCCAAACCCGTCAATGGAATCAGTAGAAGTCTTTGTAAGCATAGAAATTAATTTAGGAAACGTTCTGTTATAACTATTGGCTGTGTGCATAAGTTCTACTCGTTTTAGCAAGCTACAAAGAAAGGAGAACACAACAAATAACGTACCTAGGATTTACATAATTTGCCATCATTCTGTATGACCTTTTGCCATCTGTCTATGAGTGGATGAATCCCACTCCGGAAAAACTCCTTTGTTTTAGAGTCAAAAAAGTCACGTAATGCCGTTTTCACATCGTCCACATCATTGAAGGTTTGGAGAGCGAAGGCGTTTTGTAATGATAGAAATAAGTAGTAGTCCATAGGTGCCAGGTTAGTGGAATACGCCGGGTCAGGTAACACTTCCCAATCAATGTCCAGTACTTCTTGCCGAATGATTAAAGCAGCATGAGGTCTGGTGTTATCATGATGAATGATCACGCCTTTGCAATTGCCGAATGCTGGCCGCTTCGATGTCCGTTCTCGCAATCTATCCAACGGTTGGCAGTAGAAATCAGCATTTATCGCTCAGTTAGGTGGATTATTCCCTGGACATCCCACCAAACACTCAACAAAACCTTTTGGGATGCAGCCCTCCTTTTGTGGTCGATGGAGCAGGCTCCGCACTTAGGCACACAGTCCATCGACGCTTTATATTACGGTACAGTACCCATTTCCCATCACCCGTTACAATTCGTCTCAAAAACGGTTCATTTCCGTAACGAAAAAGCAAAAGAAACTGGTACAGATTCTCTCCCCTCGTTGCTTTGCACAAAGCTGGTACGGAACCCAGTTATCGAACATGGTGATGAACCCAAGTTGCCGGCCCGAAGGCGCAGTGGTATAAGCGGTGGCGTCTGACCCTTCGTCCGAGATGGGCCCGGGTTCGAATTCCGGTGAGGAATGGATGTTGGTTTTGTCTTACGGCGCTGGCTCTCTCTCTCTCTCTCTCTCTCTCTCGGAACTAGTGGCCCTAAATTAGGGACGGGCGAGTGCTTATAGGCCCCCTGAGTTGCTCAAGGTGGTCGTTAAACCTCCAGTCGAAGAAAACAACAACCCCAAAGCGATGCATCAGTCTTTCGACTGTTGTTCTGTGTACCGACAATGTTTCCGCTAATTGCTCAACGGTTGGATGTGAGTCATTTGTTATGGATTGGTCCACATCCTCGTCGGAAACCACGGATGGACGTTCAGGACGTTGTTGATCCATATAGCTTCTCCGTTCCGGAATTTCCGAAACCAACCGCGACATGTGCTATCGTCAACTGCATCCTCCCCATAAAGCTTGAGATGTTGCGGCAAGCCGCGGTACTGCCTTTACCGAACTCGTACAGTAATCAATGTCTAATGTGCTTCTTATCGCATGCCATGTTACACCGTCCGTGATTTGAGTTACGAATGACTTATTCGGACAAACCTAGTGACTCTATATGCTCCACGCTTTATAGGTCGAAAATCCGCATCGCAACGTCATCTGTGACGTAACTACTCCGATCGTAATTTGCATCTATAACGAAAACGGGTAGAACGTTTGCTCACACCCAATATACACGCATTCGAAATTGCTCAAATGTCTGTCATCATGTAAAGCGCTGTCTAATACAAAATAATTTTCCAAAACACACTTATAAATTAAGACTGAAATTTTCTTCTCTCAAAGCACTTGTAAAACAACAAAAAACTAAAGCGGGCGATTACATGTGTTTAAATTATTCGTACACTAAACTTTTATGATTCTCGTGAACTTTCTCTGGTACCCTGAATGATTTATATAAGGTATTTTTTTTTGTTACCTTCAGTTCAGTTTTTGTGTGCTTATCCCTTTTTTTTTTTTCCACAGCGTTTTTCATTGTGTTTTGGGGACAAAAAATAAAGTGTGTCTGCACCCAGGACTCCAGCACATGAAGTGTAGAATGTACGTCAGTACATTGTGAAGACACCTCTGTTTCAAGTGGTCGCGCCCCCATGGTTACGTTGATGTTCCAGATAAGCTGAAAACCTCATAAGTAACCGATGTTCGGTGGTGGCCAGTAAATTTGAACATTCATTTCAAAGGAAGGAGCGGCCTCTGAACTATTTTAAACGGGTTTTGCATATTTAATTGGTCATGACTCTGGAAAATGAATATCTGTTTCTTTATAAAAACCTGCCAAAACGAAGCTTTTCATTCTTCGAAAATAACAGGACGGAGTTTTCTGATATTACATTGAAGTCCGGAGTGCGCTCTATTAAAGCCCATCGCATCATATTAGCGGCGGTTATACCAAATTTTCATCAAACTGTTCTCCGACGAAAACATCACAGATCCACAAAAGAATGAAATTGAGCTTCCGGACATAGATTTTGATGCCTTAGAGGCATTGATTGAATATGCTTACATCTACAAAGTGAACATTTCAGTGGATAATGTGAAGATGTTGTTATCAGCTGCTTGCAAGTTGCAAATGGAGGACGTGAAACGCGCATGTTGCAGGTTTATTGCTAAAATATTGAACTCGGAAAATGCGTTGGACTTTCGATGTTTTTCGTCGTCCCTAGGTTGTTCGGGATTAGTCGAGAAGATCGATTGCTTCATTAAAGAAAAATTTAGCGAAATAGTGGTGACTGAAAGTTTTTTAAATATGTCATTCTCTTTACTGAATAACCTTATGTGTAGTGATGAACTGAATGTTGAAAGTGAAGAAGTTGTGTTCGAAAGTGCTTTGCATTGGGTTAAAGAAAACCTTAAAGAGCGGCATGAGAAACTTCCAGAACTTCTGAAGAATATTCGGCTTCCTCTTCTAAAGCTTAAATACCTCAGAAATAATGTGTGGAAAGAAAAGCTAATAGAATCATCTACGTTATGCAGAGATCTCCTGGAAGAAGCAGTGTATATTAAATGTATTACTGACGAAAGAAATGAAAAATGCAGTTTTTGCATCACACCACGCATTAGTGTCGAAAATGCCCAGAAACCAGGCGATGAAGAAACGTTAAGTGTATGCATTTTGCGAGAAGGTTGTGTGGTTGAATGTTTTGATTTAGTGAAAGAGGAATGGGAGACCAGATTGATTCATGACGTTCCCGAGAAGGTTGAGCTTTCACACGTAGTGGTTGCGTTGGATAAGAAGATGTATTGTTTCGGCTCACGTACTACACATATCATAGATTTAAATGAAAACAGATATTCTTCCTGTAGGGGAATGATATGTCCTAGAACGCACAGTGGATCCATAGCGCATAAAAATAAGGTCTTTGTCTGTGGCGGGAAGAAAAATAATACCGCATCGAATATTTTTGAATGTTTTGACCCGAAGACCGAAAAGTGGACTGAGCTAACTCCCATGAATACATCTCGATCATCGATGGGTGCTGTGGCATACGAAGAGTTCATTTACTTTTTGGGTGGATGGAACTGTGGTGTTCTAAATTGTGTAGAAAAGTACAATGTGGAAACTCGTATGTGGAGTACATCATCACCGATGCTCAATGGAAGAGAAGCACCTAGCTGTTGCACGGTTAATGATAAATTTTACGTGTGTGGTGGATGGAGCAGCGACAATAGAAACTTACTAACTGCTGAGGTGTTCGATCCCATTGATGACGAATGGAATTTTATTGCTTCCACAAATATTCCCCGATGGTATGGCAATTTAGTTTCCTATTGCAACAAGATTTATGTTCTCGGTGGTTATCGTGGAATTACTTATTTGTTTGGGGTTGAAATTTATAATCCGGATTCAGACAAGTGGAAGCATGGCAAACCAACAAACGAGAAGACACGAATATTTGGTGCTGCGGTTGTTTCACTGCCACCAAAGAAACCTATCAGTTTCACGAGTCATAAAGAAAGTGAATGTGCGTAGTATGATATTAAAATCAAATGGCATGAACCTGAGAATGAGTTTCAGTACTGAGTTTTAATACTTACAAAGATCCTGTTCCTACATTTATTGCATTTACGCACAAGCATAATATTTTAAATACACGTTTGAAATTTGTATTTGGTTGCTCATTTAAGACTTAGAGGTAGACAGGAAACGAAGTACATGAATTTTCAGAGCAAATTTTTTTGTCATTCATTGATTTTGTAAAGCTTTCCTTCAGTCAGATGTTATTCGTATGATATAAATAGAAACTCATGTACCCATCTTTGAATATCATGGCACTAAGCGGTGCTGAACAGGTTCCTTTTCAAAGTGGACACTTCATCTGCTATCGACAAAAATTACTTGGTTTCACCTCCGCATTTTGTTGTCTACAAAAATTACTTGGTTTCACAGCCGCATTCTGTTGCCGACAAAAATTAGTTTGTTTCACAGCCGCATTCTGCTGTCGACAAAAATTAGTTGGTTTCACAGCCGCATTCTGTTGTCGGCAAAAATTATTTGGTTTCATAACCGCATTCTGTTGTCGACAAAAATTAGTTGGTTTCACCGCCGCATTCTGTTGTCGGCAAAAATTATTTGGTTTCATAACCGCATTCTGTTGTCGACAAAAATTAGTTGGTTTCACCGCCGCATTCTGTTGTCGACAAAAAATAGTTGGTTTCACCGCCGCATTCTGTTGTCGGCAAAAATTATTTGCATTCTGTTTCATAACCGATTCTGTTGTCGACAAAAATTGGTTGGTTTCACCGCATTCTGTTGTCGACAAAATTAGTTGGTTTCACCGCCGCATTCTGTTGTCGACAAAAATTAGTTGGTTTCACCGCCGCATTCTGTTGTCGGCAAAAATTATTTGGTTTCATAACCGCATTCTGTTGTCGACAAAAATTAGTTGGTTTCACCGCCGCATTCTGTTGTCGACAAAAATTAGTTGGTTTCACCGCCGCATTCTGTTGTCGACAAAAATTGGTTGGTTTCATAACCGCATTCTGTTGTCGACAAAAATTAGTTGGTTTCACCGCCGCATTCTGTTGTCGACAAAAATTAGTTGGTTTCACAACCGCGTTGTGAATCATATCACCGACAGACGGCATTTCTAAATAGAATCTGTACTAGCTTTATAGAGTCCTCTGTCACCGAAGTATTCGCATGTTTAATGTATTAAATAAAGGAAGAACTCAAATGTTTTAAAGTGTATTTGATTTTCCAATTTTTTAGCCTCGCTTCCAGAACATGAATCTTTTCAGAGAAAAGAATGAAAACTTACAACTAAGAAAAAGTATGCTGATATAATTTATTGTAAATTACTACTTCTAAAAAAAAAAAACTTTGATGTGCAGAACTTTGTTAAAGAATGAAAGTGTGGAATAGAAAATATTCACGTTCTTCCGCATTCAAAACGAATAACTTCCACAATTGTCCTTAGCTTCTTTTTGCGTCATTTCATTAAGTTTCGTAAGTTAACTACAGAAGTTACTTTTTAAAGTAGAATAAATCCATTAAGTAGTATTATAAACATTTTATTTCTCGCAAGAGGAAACTAATTAAATTTCACCTTTTATTGGAAATTTTATACAACTCTGATAATTTCGAGATATAATTACTAGGAAACATTAGCGGAAACTGAAAAAATAAAAGGAAGCAGTATGATTTATAATTGTGCAGCATTTTTAAACTGAAATGTTTGACTCAACAAGTGAAACCAGTTTAGTTTTATTCATTATATTGTCGCTTGTTTACAGAATATAAAACTAAAGCATATCAGTAATAACTTTGTTCCCAAGCATTTTTTATTTGACTTTCGGGAGAGAAATAAACAGTAAATAAACCACAGAATTTAAGTTTTCTTTAGTAACTTTAATACTAAACGACAAAATATGAGTAAAGTTGCATGAAACGAATCATACACTTCACACCATTTTTTTTTTCGTATACATGTATTATTTCTCTCATCTTAATGACTAAAAACTAGTTTGCTTAATCAGTGTCAATAAACCTTTCCATAGACTAAAATTTATTCACAATTTATCACATGTTAAAATTTGTTGCTAAAATTTGTCATGGAAAAAGTTATTATTCAGTTACATCAGGCGGCAGTTTCATCTGAATAGTTACACATTTTGCTATGAAAATTATACTGTACATTTTATAAAGCCACTAGCAGAACATGAGATCTGTCCGTTGTGCCGTTTACACAAAATGATTATCAAGTCTCACTACGACGAAAGAATGCGACCCCCACCCCGTTCTTTTTTTAATACCTCTTTGCATTTATGTGTCCAATGCAAAGGTTCTGCTCCTACCAGTTTTTTTAATACCCTTTTTTTTGTGTTTGTGTGTTCTTTTCAAAATGATGACTTTCTTTAAAAGGTTTTTAAAAATTGCATTTTTTTTATATCGATTTTTACTCTGCCTATGCACAAGGGTGTAACTAGTATGATTCAGGGGAGCCGTCTGCCTCCAGGCCTCGGAAACTCAGGTGACCCTTGTCTATCGTGGAAGTTCGAATTAGGCTTTAGCCTTTAACGTTTTTTTAAACTTCGATTTGATAATTTCAGTGAAACTAGTAAAGGGCAGCTTACGTATCTTACAGGCTCCAATGCTATGAAAGATGTCTAGAACACTATCATAAAAAAATTTCACCCACAGTTTATTTTAAAAGACCTGATGTTTTCAAAGAAATCGGTAAAGGGCAACTTGCATGTTTTAAGAGCACCAGTGCTATGTAAGAAACCTAAAACACAAAGATCCGAATGTTTTAACTTTCAACTTTTTTTTAACCTTCATTTGGTGATTTAAAAGAAATTAGTAGAAGGCTACTTTTGTGTTTTTAATGGCGCCCATGTTATGGAAACAAAGACTGAAAAGTAACAATTTCACCCACAGTTTGTTTTAGCAACAATTTCACCCACGCATCCGAGAACAATTTCACAGTTTGTTTTAAACTTCGTTCTGGGGATTTCAAAGGAAAAAAGCATGTGTTTGAAGGGTACAAATGCTGTCAAAGAAGCTTTGAACACAAGGAACAATTTCTCTCACATTTTGCCTTAAATCGCGATTTGATAATTTGACAGAAATTGATGAAGGACAACCTGCTTGTTTTGAGGGCACCAGTGCTATTATAAAAGAAGTGTTACGAAGAAAGATTTCATATTTTTGCCAAAAATTCCTATATTAAATCTATGTAACAGAAGCCTAGAACATTACCAGGAACAATTTCACCCACAGTTTATTTTAAATCTCGATTTGATGAATTCAAAGAAATTCATAAAGGGTAATTTGCGTGTTTTTAAGGGCACACAAGCTATGAAAGAAGAATAAGATAAAAGGAAAAATTTACCCTCTGGGACAATTCACCCACAGTTTGTTTTAAATCTCGATTTGATGATTTCAAAGGAATTGGCAAAGGGCAACTTGTGTATTTTAAGGGCACCAATGCTATGAAAGAAGCGTAGATTACTACCTGGAACATTTTGACAGTTTGTTTGAAACTTCGGCCTGATGATTTCAAAGAAATCGCTAAAGGTCATCTTACGCGTTTTAAGAGCGAAAGAAACATAGAATCTTACCAACAATTCCACCCACAGTTTTATTCAGTATTAGATAGATCTGTGGAAAGCTTAACAGTAGTGGGAACACGGCAAATGGTTCGCATAAGCCACAAAGTGATACAGTGATGAATGATAAATGTGAGAGAACTGGCGTAATTTACCACTGGAAGTTACTATTCTTACCCAGCAAAAACAGTCTTGCTGGGCCATTGCTGGCAGCCAGCACTGTAAGCAATGGGCCAGCACTGTTGCCGCTGCCGAACAGTCAATAAAATGTCCGGGCGGCCAACAGAAGGGCCAGCAGTTGGCACCCCCATCAGTTGTCATATGCCACAAGTGGCGCTGCAACCACGTGCTAGAAATGATGGCTAGCCTAATGTGGTCAGCTAGTTCGCCAGTAGTGGCAGCCGGCAACCACGTGATGTAACTGGTGGCTTGCCGAATCTTGTCCGCCAATTTCCCAGTAGTAGCCATAATAATGAAAAAAGCAAGGATAACCGCAGTTTCCCAAAGCTACAATTTTTTTCCTACCCTTACGAAACTTGTGAATTATCGCTGGAGAAATTTTCTCAACAGACCGGAAAATTGCCACGCTCGAGCGTATGCTTGAAGCTGTCTGTTTTGTATGCAATGTGTAATCGAATGCTTCCCTCTTTCATTTTACAATATTGCGAGGTATTTTTTTTCATAAAAGTAAGTTTCATATAATTCATAAATTAATTTTTTCAATGTAACGATAGTTTTTTTTTACCTTAAGGGAACTTCACTCATTTTCCAGGAGTGTACGTACTTAGAGTCGCTTTCTAAAGTTTTGTACTCCTTGCCGTCTTGAAAGAAGATTGTTGAATAAATATATATTTACCCGGGTTCATGTCATATTCTGTTACATTTTTGACGTTGTCTTTCCTTTCCGTTGTTCGAAGCTACATTTGTTTTAAAGAGTAAAAGATATTTTATTTTACTTCTCGTTATTTTTTAGAAGCGAATTCCTCCCAGTCTTGTGTATTCAACCCATGGATGAGTACCCCACATAGCGTTGCTTTTTTTTCTCTCAAATAATCAATAAATTTTGTACGCGTATATTTTTTTATCCAACAAACGTTGTTTTAATGGTTTTCCAGGATATTTGTTTGAAGTGGTTTCAAATTTTTTCTTGTTATTCATCCTCTCCATTCCATGAATTGTTATTCATAGGAATGGAGTGGGTGTATTTCATGGCTGCAATCTAGTATTTCACGGCTTAATCCGATATCTTCGTCGACGTAAAATTTCATTAGGAAATTAATTCGCCTCTCTACATATGGATATTTTTTTCTTAACATCCACTAAAATAACACGATGGCGATAGCTTTTGTGTTCAACTAACTGGTACCATGAGACACAGAAAGTGTTGCTTCTGCGCATGCGCAGTCCCGTTGCTTCCACCTGCTGTTGGGGTTGCATTGGTTGCCAGCAACGGGCCACTTGTGGCACTTGCTTGCAGGCCCACAGTTCACGGCGATGCTGCAGGGCCATCAGTGGCTCGCCAACTGATATCGCTGCCACCAACGGACCACTACCGGGCCGTGAGCGGCAGCAGTGACCCATCACTGCCAGCTGGTGGCCAGAAGTTTTCCCAGCATTTGTGTTTTTGCTGGGCAAAGAATTACTTTTCCCCATAACCTGAATCTTTCGTTAAGCTCAGTATCAGCTCTAGACAGGTCCTAATTCATGCACGGACATACAGAACAAAAGCCCTAGGCCCACACTTTTAGGGAGCTCTAAAATTTCTTCACAGTATAGGGTGTCGATCAAAAACATACTCTTGTACGTAGTTTCATAAAATGTGAGGGCCTTTGTTTTCAAGTAGACCCAAGGGCTCCTCATGTAAATGTCAATCTCTTGTTCTGGATATTAAAGATCTGTGGCACACTCAGTGGGGGTGGCCAAGCTGCCTGGGCCACGCCCTTGCGGCATCACGTGGTCCATCATTCTATGTTATTGGACATTGATTTTTAAACATATTTGCACATTTTACATACATTTACGAATAATTGAAAATGCATTTTCAATTGGCAGAGATTTTTTTCGCTTTCCAATATTTTGGGAGATGTTTTCACCATGGTATTTTCATTTGCGTCTTAATGTTTTCTGCCATCCCATAAAGAAATTTTGGGCGCGCCCCAGTAGGAAGCCTGGTATTCGGGAAATTGTTACACGGAAGATTAATACCCGGTAAACTCGTATATGCCGAAGATTGCTGCCGAATGAATTCTTGCTTATCGAGTTAATTTTCATCTGTGCAGCCAAGCAAGCGTGTGCCAATTTCATTAAAATAAGATTCTTCTTCTTTGTCTATTGTCATAGTTGATTACTGTATCCAGGTGCGGATTTTGCCGGCGGAACTTAGGCCCAGGGCCGAATTAAGGTGAGAGTGAGCGCCTAGGCTAAGACGTCTGAGTGAGCCCCCGAAGGACTGGTGACGTAGAAACATTATGAAGTCCACTGAAACGACAAAATCTAGCGGTATGCTTTGGACTTGTGATTATTAGTACTTTGTGTAATCTTTCTAAACTAAGAAATTATCTTCATTTTTCATAGCAACAGTCACTGTTCTTGCGAGAATGAGTTAAAATTTTAAGATTTCTGAATTTTGCCTTTGATTTTGCATTGATATAACATTGCTCAGTTTTCTTGGGAAATAGTTTGGTACATTATACAATGATTGAAGTCCAAAACGACGAAAACACCCCCAAAAGTTTTCAGTCATTTGAAACACATTTTAATGCGTTAGTATATAAAGCGTGTTAGAGGAAGTAAAGCAGCCTACTCGTACAAATACGCGCAAAATGGAATGTGCGAGTGGTCATAGCTGGAATGTTTTTTTTATATGCTTTTTTTACTTAAGCTTATCACTTGCGTTTTTCCTTATATACAGGGTGCATAGGAAAGTCCTTTTAGCCTGAAATAACTTGCCAACGGAGAGAGGTACAGTTATGCAAGTGGATAACGGTTTAGTAAAGCGACTACGCCCGATCGAATGCAACATACAGCAGCGCCCCTAGTGGCGAAATACGGAAGTTAGCCATTGGAAAACGAAAAGGGACAGCAAAATTTCCAATTACAAAGTTGTAGAGCCTCAATTAATTAGTACAAAACGACATTTATTTCACACGGATAAGATAAATTGTCGCCTGAATACCCTTAAATGTAAGAAATCGATACGCAACCTTTTGTGTGAACGTTTGAAGGGAACAGGCATAGGTATGAGCAAATACACAGAATTTATTGCATAAATGAGTACTTATGTCAATACAGTTTCATGACTTCTAACAAAACAAAATCAAAAAAGGCAAACTGGCGCACAATGATAAAAAGTTAATGTCTAGTATGTTCGAAGAGTTCGCCATTGCCCACGATACACATTTGTATTCCGTCTCACTACATTTGCGATGGTAACCGCACTTGGATGAGGCCCAGCTGGAAAACTAACGGCATATTCCCGTGCAGCTAGCGCCGCGTTTCGTTGGCATTCGCCGTAAATAAGCACAGTCGCGCAATATTGGGAGTGAGTGAAGCTCGCCATTCTCACACATCGAACGTAGACCTAAACTTCTGATTAGGGTACATCCTGCTATTGGTTTTTATATCGTAGGTACGGTACAATGTCACAATCTGCATTTGCATACGGCTACATTTGCGAAATGTGAATATGCAGATTCGAATCGTCGCGCATCGATTTCGGACATTGTAAGGTATTCAGACGACAATTTATCTTATCCGTGTGAGACAAATTTCGTGTTGTACTAACTAATTGATGCTCTACAAGAGGTAGAGCAAATTGGAAATTTTGCTCTACCTCTTTTCGTTTTTGATTTGCAATGGCTAACTTCCGCATTTCGCCACTAGGGGCGCTGCTATTGGTTGCATTCGATCAAGCGTAGTCACTTTACTATACCGTTATCTCACTTGCATAACTGTACCTCCCTCCGTTCGCAAGTTATTTCAGGCTAAAGAGACTTTCCTATGCACCCTGTATGTTATTGCTTATACATTTAATCATGTGCTTATCTATTGGCTACGTTTGGTTCACTAGGACAGATGCAGCTTAACATACTTTGACGGTGACCAGTACCGTTTTTGTGAGAACTGAATTGCTTTTCTGCATTTTTCAGTCAGAAAACTCGTAATTTAAAATTACTGCAGCGCCTAAGTGAAAAGATTTTGTAAACAACTGGTAGGAGGCTGATGGATAAGTAGTTTCTGAGATACTCTAGGTGTGTTTTTACGGAGCAGGATGACTAGTATTGTTCTAGTCATAAGCAATCTTTCCTTTATTGAGGCATTAAGCGAAAATTTGGGCGAGTACAGTTTTAATTCTCCATTTGTTTCTTGTAAAAATTGTATGTATGCAAAAACAGTGATGGGTTGGAGAGTAAGATGAGGCGTGACCACCGATACAGAAAGCCCTCGCACAGGTTTGTGACGTCACTGGCGGTGGATCACAGCCCACAAGAGAAACAGCCTGGGCGCATCCGAGCATATTTCTGATGGTCACGATCCTTGTTTTAGAATTTCGATATTACAGTGAAAAATTGCATCAAAAATGTGACATATCGCTGCAAGTATTGAACGCCTTTTTATTAAAATAATAAGAAATAAAATTATTACGAGTTATAGCTCCCGTGTTTTAAAACTTAAAGCAGATTCTGTATGGGTTTTTTTCAATCAATAACTTTAGTAATAGGAACGAACGATCGTGGGAGAATGTTTCAGAGTTGGAGCATATTTCCGATGGTCAATATCATTGTTTTCGAATTAAGATATTACAGTGGAAAAATGCATCACAAACGTGACATCGCTTCAAAAAAAATGCTGAACGTATTCTCTTTATTAAAAGAATGAGAAATAAAAATATTACAAGGTTGTGGCTTTCGTTTTTAAAATCTTAAAATCAATATGCGGACTCCGTACGTTTTCCAATTTTTTTCCGATCAATAACTTTAGTAACAGGAATGAACGATCATGGAAGAATGTTTTCAAAAACAACGTCATTGTTTTTTAGGTGTTATAAACAATTTAATATCTGAAGTAATTGTAATGTGAAAATTCGATATATACTTCTCCTCCTCCAGAAGTTGAATATAAAACAAGAAGTGTTCACTGTTAACATTATGGGGCCGCCCCGGTGGCGCAGTGGTCTAAGCGATGGCCTCTGACCATTCGTCCGTAAGGGGTCCGGGTTCGAATCCCGGTGAGACATGGATGTTGTGTTTGTCTTACGGCACTGGCTCTTTCCCTTCCCTGGAACCAGTGACCCTAAATTAGGGACGGGCGACTGCTTATAGTCCATTGAGTTGCTCACGGTGGTCGCTAAACCTCCAATAAAAAAAAAAAAAAAAAAAAAAAACATTATGGGTAAGTTGCCATGCAAAAATTGATAGTTGATGTCTACTGAATATAAATTTGCTAAAACGCTTTTTATTTTTTCAAATGCTTGACCAAATTAAATTAACTAAGGTCTTACGTATTTTCTAGAGGATGTCATTTCAAATTCACGTTACTTAGCATATAAGCTTCAGAGTTTCCCTTTAAACTTCACCTAATCACAGAAACGTTATAAATATACCAACTAGTGCGAATATTTTATGTATCTAAACACCCTTTTTCTGTAAATTTAAAAAAAGAATGTTAAGAAAAATGCTATAGGATTGTTCATCAGTCTACACTAATTTTAAATAGCCAGAAGAATACTTCCTTTAGAGTTAAGGCAATGACAAATAACAGAGGCTGCACACATGTGAAAATCCAAAGTACAAACCCAAAGATTTAACTTAACTTAGAAATGTGCTGCATTATAAATATGCACTTAGATCAATACATGCAAGAATTTAATACACATTTCACATCCTAATGAGCATTTTTCTTTGGGGCAACAATTATGAAATTTCTTACCTTGCTGTATTTTGTGATCTTGAACTTTTCTCTTCTCCCTGGATAAAACGTGTGTGACATTTCCTAACTATTATTAAATAACTAGCACAATTAAATGGTACACTCACGGACAATGAAATTTGCGCACCAAGATGGAAGCATCGGATTGAACTGAAATTTTATGGACTTAGTGATACAGGTGCATGACACACAGGATTGCAAAAACAGAGCTGCAGGATAATTACTGAGGGAGCTGTGACACGCAGTCCGGTCATCTTCAATAGCGCGTCGCACTGCAACGTGCGGCGATATATGCTGCAATACGGTCCGGCATTCTGGTGAACAGACTCCTGATGTCGTCCTACGGCAGACTGGCCCACACGTGTTGGACGGTGTGCTCCAAATCCTAGATATGGCGGCAGCTGGCGTTTCAACTGGTACCACACATGCTCGATAGGGGACGTGTCCGTGGAGCGAACAGGCCATGGAATTATCTGGACACGACATAAGCAGTGTCCTTGGGCAACCCGAGCCGTGTGTGGGCGGGCATTATCCTGCTGGTATAGCGCACTTGGAATCCCAGCCAGGAATCGAAACGCATGGGGACCGTAGGATCTCGTGCACGTACCGCTGATCCGTCAATGATCCACGTACCACTACTAGAGCTGATCGGATATCGTAGGCTATGGCTCCCCAGATCATAATACCTGCAGTGGGGAAGGTATGGTGGTCGAAAGCGAGGTTAGGATTGTGCCGTTGACCCGGGGATGTTCATACCCGGACACGATGATTATCTGTACCCAAAACGAAGCGGCATTCATCGCCAAACACCACACGTCGCCAGGCTGTGGAGTTCCATGTCGCTCTGACCTGGCACAACTACACACGGAGCCGGCGATATTACGGTGTTAATGGCAACACGCATAAGGGTCGCTGGGATAGCAGATTCGCTGACGTAAGGCATCGGGAAATAGTTCGTGGACACACAGGAGCCGCTACATCTGCCTGTATAGTGGACCGGGCCCCCTGTGACCCGTCGATCTTCTCTACCGGTGGTCCTCCTGTTCCGTCTGGAGCCGCTTCGCCGTGTGGCAGGTCCGTCACGTGTCCACTGCTTCCAGCACAGTCTAACGGTATGGTCAGAACGATCCACGTGACGGGCTATACGGCGCGCCGACCACCCTGCTGTTTTTATCCCGATGATCAGGCCTCTCTAAGTTGCATAAATCGACGTCTGTGGTATCTACCTGGCATTCTTGTCACTCTGTCCTTTTGCTTGCGTCGGCCGGTGCTTTTGGCTTTCATGGGGCATCGACTGCACACCACCGGTTTATAAGGCTGCCGGTTCGTGCTTGCAGCGCCACCATAGCGTGTTGGGCAGTCATGCGCACTCGCACCATAGTGGATCATTTGCATATCAACACGCACTCCAGCTATTTGCAAAGTTTCGCGGTTGTAGCATGTTTTCTTCTAGATGCGCAAATTTCATTGCCCGTGAGTGTGCACTAACATCAACGTGCAGCATCAACAAAAAATCATCTGAGCGTTCTCCTTGTGCTTTAATTTGTTTAATAAAGTGGTAGTTGCAAGTTAGCAGGCAACGTGCTCAATCGGAGTGGTGGATGTTTGTGCCCCCGGTGAATCTTGGTAGATCCACGTGTGCGGCGTCGGCGCGAAAGCCTGCTGTGTCTAAGGTGTCCAGACGTCCTCAGCTACTTTACCCCCCCCCCAATTTTTGAAATCCCCCCCCCCAAACTGAAATAGTGGAATTAAAAAAAAAAAAAAAAAAAAAAAAAAAAAAAAACTAACTTTCGGGATTCTCAGAGAAGTCGAAACATCATCACCAGCGTCAGTATCGAACAAAATCATCTAGATAATCGCGGTGTTATTTCGTTTCTGTTTTAATTGGATTTAAACAAGGCCTTTACTTAACTAAAATACACTCATTGTAAAAAAAAAATAAAAAAATAATAAATAGTTGCTCCCAGAACGAAGCAACCGGCAGGAATGAAACATTGAGGGTAGGTTTCATATCATAAAACATGCAAATAATTCGAGTATCACGCTCGGCCGCGCATGTATAGCAAGCAAGGAGTGCATCCTTTGCAAGTGAAGTATGCCTCGAAAAAAGTTCGAAATCAATTCGAGCAGTTGGAGGAGTTGCAATGGGGACCTCAATGGCGGGAAGCGGGATGGCGTTATCACCGTATTGCGTGAAATACCGGTCGTGCGGATATCACCATAGCACGTTGTTGGCGGCAGTGGATAGAACAAGGCACGCAGCAATGACAGGAAGGTGTTGGGAGACCTGGTCGAACCACAGAGAGAGAGAGAGAGAGAGAGAGAGAGGACCGACGGGTTGTTCAACATGCGCGGAGTAACCCAACAGCCAAGATTGCGGATATTCAGCGAGCAATGGTGCCCTCCATGTGTCGTCCGATTATTGCCAGCACAATTGGCAGACGGCTGCACGACGTAGTACGACACGCACCCACAGGCAGACGGTTACGACGACTGTCCTTAACACCATTTCACCGTCGCCAAAGACTGCAGTGGTGTGCGAGTCTCTCATGGGACCACGCAGAATGGCAGTGGATGATCTTCAGTGACGAGTCCCGCTTTTGTCTTCGTGAAGACAAGCACCGAATCCGTTTGTGTGGGCACCATGATCCGCGCCAAGATAAACTGTTCGTTGTCTAGCCTCACTTGCCCAGAATATCTGGTGTCATGGTGTTGGATGCAAATGCCTACAATGTCAGATCACCTTTGGTGTTCATTACAGGCACTTTGACAGCCCAACGTTATGTTAATCAGGTCCTGCAACCAGTGGCCTATCTTTTCTGAATATTCACTCCGGTGCGATTTTCCAACAGGACAACGTCCGTCCGCATACTGCTGCTGTTTCGAGAACTTGCTTTCAAGACACTGACACTCTACCATGGCCAGCCGTGTCGCCAGACCTATCGCCGATTGAAAATGTGCGGGATGCTATTGGACGTGCTATCCACACTCCACCCCTACCGCGCAATATGCAGGAACTGCGTAAGAAGATACAAGCTGCATGGGATGGCTTATTGCATTATACTATTAGGAACATTGTACAACTTCACGCCGAGACATCTGTGATGCTGTGTGAGAAAATATGGCTGCCCGACACCATACTGAGAGATACATTTTAGTAGCGTATAACTCAATAAATATAGCCTATATCAGTCTCAATGTTTAATCATTTATTTTTCCTGGTAATCTTTATATTCTTGCCAAATATCATTGCAATCCAACACGTCGTTTTGGGTGCAACTATTTTTTTGACGATGAGTGTATGTATAGGATGGGAAATCTGATCTTTTTCAGCATCCATTTTTCTACAAATAAACAAGTAATTGATGCCAAATTTCATTGACAGTTGTACAACTTTTGTTTAACACATTTTTCGTTAAACTGTTTCTTCAAGTGAAATTATTAGAGTTGGAAAATTCTTTCTCACAGAGATAACATACAGGTATCCATGATTTCTGTCCGCTCAGCTTATAGCAATTTTCTGGCTTCAGATATTTTTTCTTGTATTTCTATGACAATGAAGTTTCAGTACGAAATCAAAATGTAGCTTTGTTTGTACGTGCTGCCACCTATGAGCAACATTTAAATTTTATCAGAAATAATATTCTGCATGGCAGTATTTAATTTCTGTATTATATTTATTTCACAAGCAAATCATCCCTCAGATTTATTGTATGTTTTCGCGTGAAACTGGGCATTATGGTACAGGTCATAAGTCTTTGCTAATCTGCAGCTTTACCATAATGTGTCAGATGTTCTCAATTATTTCGTCATTTTTTAACGGAAATTTATATTAATTTTTCACTTTAATTGAGGACAACTTGTCATTTTATCCTCAATTTTGATCACAAAAATGTTGTCACCCTAGCTATATCACTGTTCACGGCAGATGTGGGGAAAACGTGGTTTAGAGCGCAGATCATGACTTCCCTGAGGATTGTGAGGCATACTTCAACGGCGCTTAAAATCGACTGGCATCTCTGTGTTTCTATTAGATGGAAGCAGAATTCATTTTGCCCAATGGGAGCGGGCAGACCAGACCAGACCAGACCAGACCAGACCTGATGCTCTAGGCACACTAGCTGTCTGAGGCGGACATTTCGCCTCGGCTCATGCGAGCGCGTCTGTTTCTATTGTAGTGCATTGAACACACTGCTTTTTCGCTAGTGTGCACTGTACAGTATTCTATATTTGAGTGCTGACTATTTGGAATGCGTGTCTTTGGTAGTTTCTGGTTAGGCGAGAAATGCGCTAATTTATTTATTTTTTTATTGCTCATAAATTTTGATTTATTAGTAAAATATTTTTTTAGAATCAAACTCATTTTTAAAAAGTAAATTGAATGCATTCGGTTGGGAAAAAGCAAATTTTACTGGCAGTCACTTCTTCTGATTTCTGTCATGTTTAAATTTAGCTGACCTGTTTTGATGAGAGATAGAGAAACGTGCTTTAAGCTTGATTTCTCTGCCGCCCTGTGGCGCAGTGGTCGAAGCGATGGCTTCTGATCTTTTGTCAGAAATTATTTCGAGTCCCGATGAGGCATGGATGTTGTGTTTGTCTTACGACACTGGTTCTGTCCCTTCCCCTGGAACCAGTGGCCATAAGTTAGGGACGGGCGACTGCATATAGCCTAATGAGTTGCTCATGGTGGCCCTTAAACCACCACCATTACCCCAACAACAACAACAACAACAAAAAAAGTAATTTCTTCTGACACCATTCCCACGGGTCAGGTCCTTGATCTGTAGCCTACGGACCTTAGTTATCTATGTACATGCAAGATGCATCTTAGCAAACAGACATGTTGCTTTTATTTTGGACTCAAAAACACTTTCAATAAAGTAGTTTTCCCGTTAAAAAGTATTTTCTTCGAAATTTTGGAGGGAGAGGGCCTTCGATTACTGTTATACATGATGCAATGATCACTCATTTAACTATCGCTACATAAAGAAATTGAGCACGAGGTGTATTTACAGTTTGCGCCAAGGAAGGATGACTTAAAGTAAAATGGATGAACCATTCTTTTATTTTTGATTTTTTTAATGTATCTTTTTTCCCTCCGAAATTATGCGTAATTTGTTTGAAGTGTACCTCTCTCCCCACCGCCGTGCTTTTGGTGTTTTCCTATGATTTTGTTGAACTATCGTCGAATAATATTTACAGGAATAAAATATGCATAAGTACATACAAATACATTCATTCATACATACATCAAATCGCTTCCCTACAAAATTTGGTTTTTAGTTACGTTACCTTCACAACTTACTTTGTTATGGGCAGGGTCTTCGTCTCCCCACGGGCCGCCACAACTGTACTTGCAATATTGATTTGGTCTCGATCAACTGTTTCAAACACGTAGCCTTGTGCTGAACGGATGACGCCATTTCTAGTTGAATGTTCGGCAGCTTCTTCGAGACTTCACCTTTCGTGTGATCCACGCAGCACAATCTGTTGGCATCCATACAGAACGCGCATTCTTGTTTCATTAGAATAGGAGTTCTGTATAAAAAGAAAAAAAAAACACACATTACAGCTACAACGCTTTTTGTCACACATGTTTGCTTTTGTGTTCTATTATATGCGCAGTCATATCAGAATAATATAACCACTCCCGGAATCGCAGTGCATGCGCCCAGGCGCATCATAGCGCACGCGATAAGGTCGACTGCACGGAGATATAAGCGACCGGCCAGGACAGATGAGCCATAATGTATTACGTGAGCACAATGAGCAAAAGTAGTTATTTGACGGACTTTGAATTCATGAGGGACTTTTGAAAAGGAATGATCATCGGCTACCGCGGCAAAGGTGGAAGCATCTCAGAAACAGCAGATTTCGTGGGCTGTTTGCGAGGTGCTGTAGTAAGGGTGTACCAAGAATGGACCGCTGGCACACCCAGTACCTTCTGACGTCATAACTGTGGAGCCCCAAAGGCCATCGACCCAAAAGAACGTCGTCTCCGTCGACTGTTAAAGGGCAATCGACGCACAACAGTGCAGCAATTGACCACGCAAATGAACGCTGGGGCACCCAGGTAAGTGTCCCTGATAACTGTAGAGCGAGGGGACACCCAGGTAAGTGCCTCCAATAACAGCAAAGCGAACCTTGTTACTCATGGGTCTCCGGAGTAGACTCTACGTCAAGGCGTCCATGTTAACCCAAGTCCATCGGGAACGATGCCTGCAGTTTGCATTGCACTACCTTCAGTGGAAGGATGGGAAAAGATTGCCGTCTCCGATGAATCGATGTCTCTACTTCACAAAAGTGACAGGCGGTGGCGGATACGGCGTCAAACACACAAGAACCAAAACCCGGACACGCTTGTTGGTAAAGTACAGGCCGGGGGTGTCATTATGCATGCCTGAGGGATGTATTCCTGGGATGACCTGGGATCGATGGTACCACTGGATGGGTCACTGAACACTAATGGCTGCCTGTCAATCCTTGCTAAACATATGCATCCCTTCATGTTGGACGTTAATCCTGGTGGTGATGGTGTTTACCACAGAACAATGCTCTCTGCCATGTCGTTAAGGGGGTGCGTGGCAAGTTCCAGGAACACGACAGCGATATCTGCATTCTCCCTTGGCCGGCGAGATCGCCCGACCTCAATCCCATAGAGCAGTAGTGGGACTATCTGGATCAATAGGTTCGACGTGCCGATCCACAACCTCGTCATTTCCGGGACCTCCGTGCTCATCTGCAGTCTGAATGGGCACGTATGCCTCGGGCAGCCTTCCGGGGCCTCATGGCGTCTGTGCCACTCCGTCTCGCCACTGTCATCCGGGCCAAAGTGGTCATATTATTCTGATATGACCGTGTATATTTTGTCGTTCCTTCTCTTGTACGTAGAAAACAACCATTGTGCGCATTACTATTATGCAGAACTACTTGCACACCTACGTAGTGCCGAACATACGTCAGAGCTGAGAGTTCGAGAGAGAAGACTATAGGGCGTGCATGTGAGGGGTGACTGAATAGACGAAAGAGCGTGCGTGCGTGCCGTGCCGTGCCGTGCCGTGCCTGTTTGTTTTGAGGTATGAAGTTCGACGGAGAATATAAACTTTATTTCGGTGTATATTTTATTAAATGTTTTCTGTCTTAAATTTCATTTGCTTCATTAGTTAGTCTTGTTTACTTTGAAGATGTTACAATATCCTTTATTATTCTCTGTGAACTCCTCCTTTCAACTTGAGATATGAATTGTATTTTTTTTTCATGTGGACTTTTCAGGTGTTTTTTGTTTTCGTAGAATAAATCTGAAGTAGTAGTCCTCCATACCAATATTCGACTACAGAATTTTCCCGAAGACTGAACTACAAGGTGCTCCAAAATGATCTGTACAACTTTGACCATCAATAAAACAGAAACTGAATAAGAGAACAAAAATCGGTTTATTGCATATTGAACAGCTCGTTCCAAAGTTTGTTGGGATGCTAGTAGAGTTCCACAGCCGCCCCGGTGGCGCAGTGGTCTAAGGCGTTGGCCTGTGACCATTCGTCTGTAAGGGGTCCGGGTTCGAATCCCGGTCAGGCATGGATGTTGTGTTTGTCTTACGGCACTGGCTCTCTCCCTTCCCTGGAACCAGTGACCCTAAATTAGGGACGGGCGACTGCTTATAGCCCATTGAGTTGCTCACGGTGGTCGTTAAACCTCCAATCAAAAAAAAAAAAAAAAAAAAAAAAAAAAAAAAAGAGTTCCACATGGGCACAGTTGGACGAAGTACGTCGAGACGGTATTTGACCTCCTGCCATGTTCTTTCGAGCATGTCCTCTGAAATTGTTGTGATGGCAGATGTAATCCTGTGCTTCACCTCTTCCACATCCAGAAACTTTTTGCGATACACTATCTTTCACATAGCCCTCACAGAAACACGTTTAGGGAGGCCAAGAGTTTGGACCATCCCTTCCAATCCATCGCTCCGGAAAAAATTTCATCAAGAAACTCTCAAACACAAGATGCCCATTGAGGGGGGTGTACCGTCCTGCTGGAAGATGATAGCCGGTTACAGGCCTTCCAATTGGGGGGTAACAAACTCACTCAGCATTTTAAAATAAACATTGGATGTGACTGTTCTTGTCGAAAAAGCATGGGCTGATGATGTGGTTGTGCAGGAGACCACGCCAGAAGTTAAGCTTAGGGCTGTCGCGTTCGATCTCACGGACCGCATGTGGCTTTTCAGACCTCCAAATTCTGCAGTTATGCCTGTTGATAACACCACAGACATTAAACGTTGCCTTATCGCTGTATAAAACACGTTTTAGGAAGCCTTCCTTATTATCAATCCTGTGTAGCATATCAACAGCAAAATCGAAACGTTTCGGTTTATCCCCGGAGTGCAGTGCACGTGTCAAATGCACTTTGTAGGCAGTCAGGTGTAAGCGTTTGTGCAGGACCCTGTGTATCGTTGTGCGTGGTAACTCCAACTATACTTAGAAGCCGTACGAATGGACTTCTCGGGACTTAGTAGGAAACTCTGTCGAACACGTTCCGTATCCTCTTCACTTGTGGTTTGCCGGGTAGCGCACTTTTTATGAAGCACACTACCAGTCCCCATAAACTTCTTGTGCCACTCGCGCATTGAGGGTCTAGATGGTGGATTACGTTGGTATTTGGTACGAAAATTCCTTTGGACTTGTATATCTGACTTCGTCTCCATGAACAATGCCACACACTGGACCTTTTCTTGTGGAGTAGCCATAACAAGTTCAGGGTCGTACCTACCAGAAAGTAAACAAAAACCTTTTCCTTCCCAAAAAAACTTTATGCGTTGCTGTTACATGTACACAAAAAAACAGAACTTCGCTGTCTTATTTCGTTTAGGTTTTTATTGAGGGTCAAATTTGTCAGGGCCGGATTAAGAGGGGTTCAATAGGGGCTATAGCATTGGGGCCCACCATGACCAAGGGCCCAGGAGGTGTGCCTAGGCAAATAATGGATACGGAGAAAGACAGAGAAAGGTTGTACAATAGTTTCTTTTGTCTTGAATAATTTCCACATGGTCAGAAACGGAGTGTGGAAGACAGTTTTCAAGCCAGTGACTCATCAAGGGTTAAACGTTTCATGTTGCTGTATACAGCGGGGTCGGCGAGACAGTTTCAGCTTTTTCATTACCATCCACCTATACCTTCCATTTTGCACTTGGAATATTAATGGTAGAAGTCCCCTATGGCTTCACATTGTATAACAAAAAAGATGCACTAAAAAAAGTATACAATGCTGAATCATTAGAAAATTCACGACAAAATCTAGGATTCTTAATAAGCTGTTAACTCATGTTCTTGTGAGAACAATGAAAAATACAGTAACTTATTCTGAAAACTCTGCAGATAATAGTAGCTACAGTTTCGTGTTTTAACGGATTTCATAATAGTTTCCTCGTCATAAGTTCTTTGGGGGCTCACTAAGATGTCTTATCCTAGGAGCCCACTAAGGCATTAATCCGGGAAAGAAAGTTGTGAAGATAATTTTGGAACACCCTGTATTTTTGAGCACCGGTTGTTTTTATCTTCACTCGAGGCTTGTGTCCTGTAAGAGGGTTTAACTTGATTGACGATTTATTTACCCACAAGAATATAAAAAATCGTTGAATAAATGTGAAAATAGCGATAGACCATTTTCTTTTCTCTTTCGTTTGAGAGTTTGAAGACTTCCATGAGCATCGGAAGCTTTAAAGACTATTCCGTCCCTAATTCTGGTCCACGGGCTTTCTAGGGATAGCGCATTGATGCGCCGTAAAGCTATCTAACCGCCCATTCGTTATCAAACCAGGGTCCGGCTTAACCAGAAGACCGCACCTTTGACCACTCACCCAACGGACCATTGTATATATGAGTTAAGGAATAGCCACCGCTTGCTACAAATATTTAGAAACAGCACCAATTTTAAGAAGGAAATCAGACTTCCGTCCTAGAAATTTGTATACTGGTGGTACATCTTATGTCTGAGTGAAAACCAAAAGAGGTAAAAGTGTTCAAATGTAAAAATCTAATTTTTTGACATGTGTTCTCAAAGTTATTCACACGAAGTTAATATTTCTGAAATAAAATCGAATCAAATTGTGTGCGGCATTTACACCAAGTTATACTTCAAATGCAGAGAGCGAAAAATCTTATTTATCGTCTGGATCAAAGTTTACCAATTGGAAAACAATCGCTTTAGGCTATGAAGAAAAAAATTAAGATGCGAAGAACGAGATAGCACAGCACATGGATATTCATTGATCGCAGTATTCTTAGATATTTTTCATGAAATTCAAAGGCACACATAATGGAAAAAAAACATTCGGTGAATTGATGAGCACAAGCTGTAAACAAACTTCGCTAGCAAATACCGGGCTTTCTTTTAGGGTTGTACTTTTATTTAGTAATCTGATTACAAAGGATGATTATTATTCGTCGTTAGCTTATTTACCAGGCTCAAGAAAAAGGACTGCATTAAACAAACCCATAAGAGGGAAATCTGTTTTCTCAGTTTTCTCGCAGAAAAGTTTTTTCCTTTTTTAAGTCTAGTTTAAGATGTATTTTTATATTGCGAAAATACACACAACGCTAGAATATTTTCTCAACTTTATTTCCAAGTACGTGTAATGGAATTTCTTTTTTCCGGGAAGAAAAACTGTCTGGGAACTCGCATGTAAGGCAAGAGTGAAAGAAATTTCGAATTTCCATTTTAATGGATATTGTGGGTTAATATTGTCGAAACATTTTTTGTTGTAAGACACACTCGCATCGAAAAGAATCACCGAAATTGTCCTGAATTAAGTTTTCAATTGAAATTGACATCAAACTTGCTTAAGAATGAGGCAGCAAATCTTATTCTTCGGTGGGTGATTGACCTGAGATTCGTATGACTGCTCCGGTGACTCCCTGTTATGCAGTAGTGTTATTCTTCAGGGAGAGAGCAATAACAAGAAGCTGGACCATCGCTCTTTTGTCTGGCAAATAATTAGTCTGCACAAACATTATATCACCCAAGGGGAAGCCGCGAGGATCCAATGACGTAGCAAGAATTTCATTTCGGAGGAGGAGGAGGAGGTGTGTGCGTGCGTGCGTGTGTGTGTGTCCGTCCGTCCGTCCGTCCTATCTCACTCTTTAAGTATAGTACAGCATGTTTATATATGATATACAAATTTTTCAATTTAACTTATTGTTCGATTAAAAATGTATATATATATATAATTTAAGTTCAATTAAAAGGTATATATAGTGTGTAAGTTCAGTTAAAAGTTTATACATAATGCAAGTTCAATTAAAAATATATAATTCAATTTAAATTTAGGAAAATGTTTCTTTTTACTTGAACTTGCAGAAGTAACTAAAGCACCATCTGTTTTTTCCATACCTCATAACATTTATGCTCTTCATATTTTATTTTGCAATCGTTATTTCAAAAAAAAAAAATTCATTACTGTAAAAATACTTTATTAGATACAAAAGAAAAAAATACTTTATTGGATACAAAAGAAAGAACCTTGAGTGGAGAGACATTACGTCCAAAACTTCTGCACTAAGAATAACAATTAGATGCACTGAAAGATAAAAATCATTCCGTCATTGCTGTCTAGCTTTTTTTCCCCTTAAAATGGATTCAACCCTCTTCATCAGCGAAAAAAATAACTTATTTTCTTTTGAGACTGTGAATTAATCCAGAACTTTCAGTAACCTCCGCATACTCCCGCAGAATGCCTGTTCACAGGAAACGCAAGAGCTTTAGTAACATCAGCGGGTGTTAATTTTCCTGGTCTGTTTCGTTTTCCGTTTCTCATAATACAAAATATTTTGATTTGACTGTTGCACAAACTACAGATTTCCAAAATAAGGCTCCAAGTAATGTAATAAATTTACTTTCTCCGACGAACGCAGTCTCTACTGCACAGCCACCACTGTATTCGCGCGCAAGAAGAGTGACAGTGAGAAATAGCACACACATAAATAGTGTAATGATCAGAGAAACAGTTACGAATGTGTAACATAACGTATATTCAAATTCAGTTGTAATGATTACAGCTAGCCAGATTAATTATATATTTGGGAAGAAAAAACAATGTACATACTGCGAATTATTTTGTAAAAGTACGTATTTTGAAGTGATTGTACGAAGACAATAAAAATGAAAAATACTGCAGGTGGAGCATTTCAGGATGGTGGTGAGGCTCCGAACCACTAGGACCGTTCCCTTGTCTACTTCTTTGACTAGAACAGTTAAACTTGAAAAGGAGGAAACCGATTCGCTGTAACAAAAAATAAGCTCAATCAGTTCATTCTGCCAAGCGGATGTGATGGCGCCAATCAATTGCAGAATGTTCACAGGAGGGAGATATCAGTTTGTGAATGGCTCTCCCAATCTAATGTTAAATTGGGCTAAGATCTAGGAATTATGGTGACCATTTTACCACTTGGAAGATGTCACTGTTGTACTCGTGGAACAAATATGTTGCGATATGAGCCTTGTGGTATGAAGCATTTTCCTGCTGGAAACAGCCCCCCTGCATCGGGAAACACCACTCGGCACAGCCTTGCAATTTAAAAGAAGTTCAATATATACACCTGAACACCAAATTACGTGGGAGATAGGCAATGTATATTAGGACAAGGTCCTTTATAATACGTCTGTATATTACTTTATTATAATACGGATATAATCATTTGTCTGTATATTACTTGATTATAATACGGATATAATCAAGTAATATACAGACAGAAATTTGGATCCCCCATGGGCTCTCCAATTTCGGGCCTGTTGCCAGAAGTCGTACTACAGCACATGGAAAACAAACTACTTCAACAAGAACATTTACCGATGATATTCCTACGATATGTGGATGACATTCTTGTCATCTGGCAAATACTCAGAAGATAGCTTAATGAAGTTTATTCAAAAATATAATGAATACTACCCAACAATACAGGTTACTGTTGAGAAAGAAAATAATGGACAATTGCCTTTCCTTGACATTCTGCTTTGTAAACATCAAGGACGCATTAACTACTCAGTATACAGGAAAGACTCTTATGTGCCAGTAATTATACCAAATGATTCAATCCACCCTAAACATTATAAAGAAGCTGCGTTTCATTCATTTATTAGAAGAGCTGTTTCCCACACATCAAATAAAAGTTTGGAAGAGGCAGAAATGAAATGGATCATAGAAACAGCCACAGTATTTGGATATGACGAAAGATACTTTTGGAAGATGTATAGAAATTATAAAACCAGTATTCACAGACCTAAGTGTGAAAATAACGTTGAGAACATCATAAAATTTTGCGGACGTTTACCTTACATACCACAGTTAAGCAGCATTTTGAAAAAGGAATGTAATAAAGTGAATATAAGATTCGCCGATATTGTAATAGATAATAACAAATTCCTTACAGCTGATTACAGTAATAATGTAATTATGCACAGAGCAGGAGTATACGGCATACCCACGAAGAATAACGACACCAATAATATCTACATAGGTAGTACTAAAAGACGACTGAAAACAAGAATTGAAGAACCCAAGAGAAATTGGAAAACGGGTGAGCAACGAACATCTCTTATTACATATTGCATTAATAATAATTCTATCCCCTTGTGGGAAAATGCAAAAATATATACTACGCACAACACACATAGAAAGATATTGTATTCTGAGTCCGTTGTGATAGAAAAAACCAGAGAATTTAACTGCAATGAACAAGCACCAATTGAATTGCCGTTTGCCTGGCGATACATAATAACAAAAGAAAAAGAAACTGAAGAAAAGTATATAAAAACTAAATTTGTTGAAAATATCTCAACCAACAACGATTATCAATGAAATTACAGGAAAAAACACCAGATGGTGCAACAATAGCAAAAAGTTGTAAATCACATGATTAACCTACGCACGGATACAGGACCAATGAGCGATGAGTCTACTGGTGACAAGGAGGTAATCAGCACAATAAAAGCATACGGTTGTCTCATACAACCGACCGCTGAAGATGGGCACAGTATTGCCAGAAACATGTTCGGACGATCGAGAAGGGACTTGTTGACTTCTTTTAACATTTTTTAAAGTTTTAAATCTTTTAATCTGGATACTTCATAGCAGCTTGGCATAGAACAGCGAAATGTTTCACCTGTTAAGACTCTGGCCGCATCAACGTAATTTTATCTTGACAGTGATCTCAAAATTATTTTAACTCGTCACCCCCTTCTTGTGGAATTGTGCAGATGTTCTTATTTGTGTCGAAGTTTGAACGCGGAATATCTTCAATGACATGGTACAGCACCAGACAAGAAGCATGATCGATTGCAAGCCAGAAGGATTGAAACCGGAGTAAGGTGAGCGCAACACGTGTTGCTCCATTTGCTTCATTGCCGTTTTGATGTCTCACTAAATATAACCTATGTTAGGATTCAACATTTAAATACTGTACATAAATAATTATTCTTAATTTCAACTATAAATATTTCATTATCATTGAAGTCAACATGTCTATTCGAAACTCATACTACGTGTGTAACAGTATTATAAAGGACCTTGTCCTAATATACATTGCTTGCAATTTAACATAGGCCCAACACTGAGAGCCAACAGTCTTCTATTCCTGAAAGACGGTGGCTTAATGTTGGTCATTGATATGTACCAGTGTTCCTAGTCCGCAATGATAAGATCTCTCGTGACATCCAAATGCTGTTCCAGAGATATTAAGGAATCTAATGTCCACCTAGAAAATACATCCCAGATCATTACACCGCCTCCATCAGCTTGTAGAGTTAACATTAGGCATCTCGGATCCACCAATTCGTGCTGTTAACGCGATATTCTGACACGTTCATTAGTGCGTATTGTCTAAAAACATGATTTATTGGACCAGGTGACCTTTTTCTACTCCTCAGGGGTCCCGCTTTGGTGCTCCAGTGCCAACTACAGACTAATTTTTCGGTTTTTAGCAGCGACAAGGGGTACACGAAAGGGACATCTGCTGTTAGACCTCATTTTAACGAGTGTACAACGGGCTGTATATGCTGAACCTCATCCCTAAATACAGGTATTGTACTGCACGTTTACTTGACGCAATAGAGTTAGTCTCTTACCACGTCAATCCTTTTCAGCAGCCAGTGCCCTCGAAAGTCGACCAGTCATTTTCTCTCAATGGGAGACCTCACTGCTTGTTTTGTTGTTTGAGCATTACTCATTGTACATGTACACCCTTCGTACAGTTAGTTGTTCCGGCATAGCCGAGAAGATTTGCATTTTATAAGATGCATGCACGTGCCCACCTAAGGCCCATTATCATGCATGCCTCTTTTAAAGTTACTTAAATCATGAGTCGTTTTCATACTGTTGCTGTGCATGCTTTGCGCACGTCTGTGACCTTTGTATTGAACTCTTTATGAAGCTATCTCAACGTCATAGAGTCTAGGTAAATAAGGATGGTACGTTGTCTAATTGCTACTGCGTGTTCCTTACAATTTGCTATTTCAGTGTACATAAAAAGATGGTTGATAAAGACAATCTCTACAACAAACAGCACACCGTGAGGCTCTGACAACAAGAAGCTTTGAAAGTTCTTTTATATATCGGGAAAATGCCATTAAAAGGTTGAACGACCGTTCTAATATAAGTAACTCACAGAAGATGTCAGATCTATATGCTGGTACATCAAACACAGTGTGGTGCTTAGGATGAACAGGGGGCACCGTAATTCCAAGAAATGGAACAAGAGTGATAGCGCCCATGTTAATATTAAAGACCTTATAGAGAAATAAAAGTAAAACGAGATCTTGTCTTGTTTTTTAAGGTCGACACGAAATTAGTTTCTTAGAGGAAAAGTAGAACTGCCTATGTACTTTTGAAGTACAGATAGCGTATATCAGGAAGCTGTTTTGAACAACTTCAATTTGTTCCACAAGAACTGTCTGTTAGGAATTTCAGATAGATGAAGCATATTCTAAACTAGGTCTGATGTATGTGAAATGCAATTTCTTTAGAATGGTGATTGTACGAAAATTGCGTATAATGAAGCCTGCGGTTTTCCTTGCTGCTGAAGTAATAGTGCTGATATACTTACGAAATTCGAAGTATGGGGGGGGGGGGGGTCAGCGTCATTTTCTTGTAGGACTTCCGTCCACAGGTAGTAGAGTTTAGGTCCCAGCCACCTACAGCGAGATCGCCTTTTGGGCAGGACACAGAAACGGAAGGAATGAGAGCAAGTCTAGCGACTTTGACAGAACAGTTTGTAGTGAGATTAGAGTACAGTAGATGGCGCCACCGTACAAGTACGATATTGCACATAGAGGGGTGAGAGAATTTCAGGTGGGGTATAGGAAAGGATACCCATTTAACCAGTGAAATACCCATTTAACCAGTGGTTCGAAGTATATACTATACAGCATTAAATATATAGTAACAACTCACGAAACGGTATGGGGTTGAAGCTAATTAATGGTAGCTTTATTCATTCGAATTCTTTGTATGCTTTTTAATATCATAAAACGAAAGTTCTGTTCCGTCGATCCGTATGCGTGTATGAAAAAAACATTTACGTTCATCAAAATACAAGCAGCATCAGTGCTTCCTTCCTTATTTTATTTAGGATTATATTTTTTTACTCCTAGCTGGGAGTTACCTCAGTTGGGAAAAACATAATGCTTTATGTACAGAGGATGTTCACATACTTTCTTGATGAGAAATTACAGAAAAAAAAAGTTCAAAGAATTGAAACTGACAATAGCGTGTTAGAAGAACACAAAGGAAATATCTGCTGCAGTTAAATATCGTTTGCTAAGAAAATGGCACACGTAAACGAGCTGTGGATTGAAGGTTATGTTTTTGCTCTTTACGAAGAGAAATATTCGTATTCTGTAATTAAAAGATGCTTTGAAAATCATGGAAATAGAATTCCTAAATGTACAATAAATAATATTATTAATAAAGGGAAAAATCGTCAAGCATTGCTTTTAAACACGAAAAATAACACCGAACGAATATCCAAAGAAGGTACGTACTTTTACGACTATCAAACATATCAAAAGTAAGGTCTCTGGTCTTCAAAGAAGTTCTACCAACACAAAGATCTATTTCTAAGTCGCTAAACATCTCAATATCAACTGTAAACAAGTTCATTATCAAAGATTTGAATCTGAAGAAATTCAAAAAACATTACGTTCAACGCATTTTGCCTAGGCACATCGCTGAGCGCAGAATACGGTGTAGACTTCTTTATGAAAATCACTCAGCCGGCTTTGTTGAGATTACTGATAAAGCATGGATCTACCTAAAAGACTCTAAAAAGAAAAGAAGAGGTTGATTTACTATCGCAAAAGAGCAGAAAAAGACTTACAAACTTGGTTCCAAGAATCCAAAGAAAGTTTCAGTAAAAGGTTCATGTATATTGCGTTTTCTCGTACAATGGGAAATTAAAGTTTACAAAAGTTGAAAAGAATGTTAAAATCAATTCCACATATCACCAAAATATTTTAACTCCTATATTTATGGAAGAAATGCCGTTCCTTTACCCACTTAATTTTCAGAGAATAGAACTCAGACAGAATAAGGCTGCCCAGTCATACATCTAAATCTACCACTCTATTTCTTGAAAAAATGAAAACAAAAAAAATTTCTCTGATGTGTCTTCGGACTGCTAAGAAAAAAGCACTTTATAAACGCATACCTAAAACAATGATTGGACTATGGCAAGCAGTGGAAAAGGAGTGGAATAAAAAAACCACTACCAGTTTAAAGAAATACCCTGTTATCTTGGAAGCCTAAATGTAGGTTCATGTCCAGAGAAAGGGCTATCAGATAGAACATTTAAGCAAGAAATAATTTTCCTTTTAACATTTTTTTATATTGCTGGAAAACTGTTCTACAAAAGATGTTTCATTATTAAATAGCATTTTTGGAGGATTTTTTTGTGCTATTTCGTAGCTTCAGATTTATCTGCTTTCAATAAAATTAGCGTGAGGAAAAAAAAAGGAAAAAGTGACCTGATACCTTTATGAACCTTTGAGACTTCTGCTTCTCAGAAGCTGCAGTGCAACATAACAAAGAAAATTCGAACATCAATGTATTGCCAGTAAATTATTTCAGTATTATTTTAATTTGAAAAGGATAGAAATGCCACTACTATTTTAGATAAGGATTGCTTTGTTTTCTTTTGATCAAATCTCGCGCAGGCATTCTCTGCTGAAGAAACCTGGTATTCGGCAGCAAAATATTTTTTGAAAAAAGGGAACACTGGTAAGAAATTTTTCGGCGAATATCTGAAACGAATACCTTACTGTGAAAAAAGAAATTGCAGACATGACATATCTGCCGTGGTAGGCGATTTTATTTCGTCGGCAGCATGAAAAACAGATTTTTCAAATTAATTAATCAACATACAAACATACATCAGCAAGCTGTTTTGAGATTCAGAGATTGATTCTGTATCTGATTTTACTTTGAGGAACTAAAGTTATTGATGGTGTTAAATTTTGCCTACTGCTGATGTATCAAACATCTCCATTTACAGAGTGTTGGCATCAACTCCACATCCATCATTACTCTCTCCTAGCAATATGGCGTTGTTGGCACCTCAGTTTGAATAAAAAGGCAACGCGCTGAAAACTCATTCTAGTGAAAATAACTGCCGTCCGAAAAGATGGTGGCACTCCTAGATACGCGTGGTGATTAGGTTTCTCTGGGTAGGAAAAACACAGGAAGCACATATCCATCGCCAACTGCAAGAATTCTGTGGCGATGACTCAGAGGCGTTTTCATATTAATGCAACGGTAGCACTTATGGTCCAGCTGAACGCCCAGGGCGTCGCAAGCAACAGAATTTTAGGTAGGTCAAAATTTTGCGGCATACGTTTCAACATTGAAGGCTGTAATTGAGAGCATGCGCTCTTTTAAGCAAATTTTTGCATTTACTAGAATCCGCAGATAATCTACAAGGATTCATGGCAAAATACACACTTTAATTTCGGGAACAGCTATTTACATAATTTATTCTGTTTACCTAGTGAATGCATCTAAACTATTAAATTGGTTATTGGGACCGAAATTCAAAGTCTATAATTCGTCTGACTATCCAATGATGTTTGCCTCCAGGTAAATTCAGCTGTTCAGTATTGAAACTAGACCAAAATTTGTTGCTGTCCTTGGATGACAGCCGTTGGGTAGTGCATATAACTTAGGAACAGTTTTAAGTACTTATAGGTAGGTATGTCTTGGTTGGGCTCTTCCAAACCCTTTCACTCACATTGGTGAACATCAGACGTCAGCCCACTGGGAGGTTTTCTTCTGTAGTTATATTCACATGCGTTTGCTGCTGTTGATGAATTTTTCGGATACATTGCACAACACAACGCTCACACGGGGAGATAGTGGATAAGATGGGTGGATCACTCTACGACCTCGATTTTCGCGCTTCTCACCGCGAATGTGCCGAGACAGCGGATGAATGGTGACCCCTGCAACATCTGCTCGCTCCTTCTGGTCACTGTACTGGTCATTTCTTGTACGCGAGAACTGAAGTATGTATGTTTTTACCGATCATTCTCCCGAGTGCTGCAACCCGAGAATTCTCTCCCTTATCGTTAGTTTACAGCTATGAGGATAAGCCAGACTCTCCCTTCGAGTCTCGGAAAGCAACCGATTTCCTTCTTTTGTAGATTTCAGCACACACAAGGTACTTGAGGTACATTTAAGGTGATCAATTTACGAGCGCAAAAGAACTTTCAGCTAGCCAATCATAAATCACTCTGCAAATGGTGCGATTCGAAGGCGACAGTACTGCCTCGAAAGCCCCCTTCGAACTCAGTTTGGTCTTACTAGTCTTAACCGATTAATTTACACAGCATGGCGTTAGTCTAGTCTTTACCGACTGATTTATGGTTCTGTTTCCTATATCTAGGACTACACACAGCCAGAAAGACCGTCTAGTTGGTAAACAGTTTCATTTAGGGAAATCTTTTCTTTTCCCAGAAACCCAGTCAGAGTCCACGAATAAATTAAACCATTTAGTTAATCGGCCAGATTAGTCATGAACATTAGATACAAAAATAATGAGGTCTAAATCGCAACAAGTCTATGGTCCTCAAATGATGAGCTTTCGGAGCGCGTCAGAATGGTTTTCAAAATTCATACACGGGCTCAATGCTTTAAAGTATGAGAAACGCAGTGACAGGCCTACAACATCAACAATAGACAGCAACGTGGCGTGTGTTTAGGATCTCTTGCAAGACTACAGAAGGGTAACTTTGCGTCAGGTTGCTGCAAATGTTTCTTTCAGAACCGCCGACTGAGATCATGTTTCCAGGGTGATCGTTATTTTCACTTGAGTCTGTTCTCCAGAACGTTGCCTTTTTGTTCAAAATCCTGAGCCACACAACGGCCTCTACTCAAGGGAGTGGAGTGACGTTCAGACACACTGTTATTTACGTATCTCCGATCCACCGCCGAAGTTAATTGCTGGTGCTTATTGATCGCTCTCTTATGAAGATTATTTTGGTACAGAGTGACATTCAGAAAAGCATCAGGTGGTCCTGTCACGAAAGAAAAAATTTCGGACACATTCTTAAAATGGGAAAAATCGCTAACTGTATCATCTCATAAAGGAACTGCACTGGTGTCCAAAATTAACGTGACAATATACAAAATCATGAATAACGCCAAATCTACATGACAGAGTTTAATATCAGTTGGTACGGACGTACATATATCGATAACGCAGATTTTGGGCTTCCCTCCTATCACAAAACGTACACATGTCGAGGATCCGTATTTAATCTGTACCTAAATCCGTCACGAAAGATCACACAGGCTCATTGGTCAGGGGTAATGTTGTTTGGGCCAATTCAAACAGATCCTCCTGAGTGATACGGCGAGTGGGGTACAGATCATTGACCTTCTTGCATACCTAACTCTCTCGTGGAATCTTCTGGGAACTGATTGCCTCGATGTCATGGTTTTCGCAGCAGAGAAGGGTTCCTGTCAGAGTTGCCTGGCTGCCGAATCCCTACGGCGCCGAGCTGTTACAGACAAATACCAGTCGTCATAACCTCTTGTATCTCGTGAGTGTCCATGTCTCGGCCTGCTGGTTAAGGTTCAAGTTTCCTGTAACGTCTGCAAAGATTGCAGACCATAGGCCCCGACGCATTCAGCTATCTTGCTACCTCCGCTTGCGATTGCCCTGCTTTGCTCACCGCTCTCCACCGAGAAGAATCTTCTAAGCGATGATGCGGAGTTATTTTCCCATTAAAAGTCCAACTCAAGCTTCAATTGTCACACCGTGCTCAGAACAACGTTTGTCAAGGTCACGTGCCTGCCAGCTTGATGACGTCATTTGCATATTTCCACAGGAGCTGGCACGCAACGTTGCTTGGGTACGTGGGGTTGGCGTTACCTCTTGCACATGCTCCTATAAAATCTTTACAATAGGTCCTCTCTTGGACATATTTTCTAATTTGTATTAGTCACGTTTATTTCGGACACCGGTGTACTTCGAAAAGGTCGTGTATGTTAATGAAGGAGTGTGAAAGAAGTTTCGGCTTATCAAAATGCCACCGCTTTTTTTAGTGGCACCTTGTTTTATAAATCTTGGGATAGTTGTTTCAACTTCGATAGGCATATTTTGATGTTTTTCGAAAAGATGGCTGTTGGTGATCATGGATATACCTCTATGATGCTCATGAAGGTAGTGTCGAAATGTCTTCTAAAAAGGAAGGAAAGTTTTTATAAAGCTAACTAATTTTGTCAACCGAGGATGTAGTGGGGAAACTGTGGGCCGCATTGAAGATTTGTTTAAATGGGATACGCTTATAAGTGTTTACACATCACACCCACATCACCTGAAAAAGATAACTTAACAAGAATGAGCACAGCGTGGGTTCTACATATCCAAATTTTAATTCCAATAATCGTTTCTTATTTACCAAAAATGATTCTCACTTACTAAATGCGTCGTATAATGTTCAAGAACAACCAGAATCGATACCTTTTTGGCGCAGTAAAATTCATTAGTCTGCAATTATATTTTTAGGCAATTAAGTTTCGAACCAAAAGACACATTGCTCATTTTTTATGAAAACAATCATGACCAGGTGGCGTAGTGGTCTAAGCGGTGGCTTCTGATCATTCGTCTTAGTTAGATTCTGGTACGAATCCAGTGAGGCATGGATGTGATGTTGTGTTTGTCTTACAGCAGTGGCTCTCTCCCTTCTCTGGAACCAGTGGTCCTAAATTAGGGACGGGCGACTGCTTATAGCCCATTGAGTTGCTCACGGTGGTCGTTAAACCTACAATCGACGAAGGAGAAGAAAAAAAAAATACAATTTAACTCTAACTAAAGCAAATGATTTCAATTACTGGCTATTTTCAATTTATTCAAGCTTCCAAAATTTTCTCCGGCATTATTTATAACTTCATAATTATTTACACTTTTCGATCTCTCATGTTCGGGGATTTTTATACTCAAATCTTGCGTTCTGCTTGGAGCCGTAGTATTGTAACAGTGAGAATAATACCTGAATAATATGTAAACGTGCAAAGCTTTCCAAAAATCGATATATGTTGTTTCTCATATGGTACGCAGGTACATTAAATTTTCAAAAATGTTTTAAAACATATTCAATATTTCCAAGTCTTTTATATAAAATCTCACTGGTTTGCGATATCCACGGTTTTGTCTTTGAAATTTTCCAGAAATACGAAACACTGAACATATTTTGCAAAAACTGAAACATATCTTCTGAAAGAAGTGCTACAAACAATTCACAATTTCTAATCTGGGCTATTCCAAACTTAAAACAACCGACAAAAGAGCAAGCAGAAGAAGGATTCATCTTAACAAAATAATACATAATTTATGATGCGAGGGTGTTCTAAAGACATGGCATTTTCATGTTGTAACAACATAACTGTAATTTTCGTGGTACTAGTAGAACCAGTGTTCTGCGGGTACAGTGAAAAGGAAAATGCATGGAAACTTTTACATTAGCTTTCTGGCTGCAGGGAAGTGATGTTAGTTACAGTGAATAATTAGCGTACTTCTGTTTTCTTCGTGCTGGGAAGTGCAAGTGAGACTATATTATGAGGTTTTAGGTTCTTGAAACATCCAATAAATGATAATTACCAAAGTCAGGAAAGGATATGGCTTTGCTCATAATGCACTTCCAGTGGTTCCTCATCTCCTCTTATTCGCATCTCACTCGGTTCCTGTGTATTTAATCCGTTTATTTCGGTCGATTAAACATGGTGTTTATTATCAGAGAATTTGCAGATTTTATTTTGTAGCAAACGTGTGTGTGTGTGTGTGTGTGTGTTTTCACTGTTTACAAACTTATAAGGACAGGTTACTATAATATAGAGCAAGTAAATTTTTTACATTGTAGAGAGAGGGGTCATTCTGATAAGCCAGGTGAAGTTTGGAAGGTATTAATGTGTTCGAAATACTGAAAACGTACGTATGAACGATTTTAAGGAAAATTAAGTTCATTTAAGGGCAAATGAAAAGCATAACAAACAAATACGACCTTTTTAGCTCTTCAAATCGTTTTCTAGCATCACTAATGAAATCTTCGAAAGAAACGCAGATGCAAATAAACTATGAATTGCTCTAATACCTACGAGAGGAAGATGTCACAGTTATGAGATAGCTGATAATGGTGGTTTTAGTTTTCAAAGGTGTCAGCACAATCCAGCTTATTCGTAGTTCAACGTAAAAGACGCTAGGTATCGCTTTCGGATTCCCATCTCCGATTGCAAATGGCGGCCGGATTGTAGGACCGAAGAGCAGCGTGCTGTTGTGCGTTTTCTTTGGACATAAGGACTTCCTGCAAAAGATATTCATATAGAAATGTTTCCTGTTCAAGGTGAGTAATGTTTGTCGCGTATACAACTGGGTTGATGAATTTTCTCAAGGACGGGCCGCGGGTGGCTTAGTGGGCAACGTTCGTGACTGCCGCGGAAAGGACCTCAGGTTCGATCCCAGGCAGGTGCGAACGCTCGATACACTAAATATCCGCCGTGCGTTGGATGGGCACGTTATGCCGTCGGGCCCCAGGTACTGGCTCCGCCGGTAATAAATAAGGGCGTCTTTCTCTCCCTTTCTACTTCGCTTCCGTGTCACTTTCCAATGGGGCACTCTAGCCCAAATATCCTAGCTTCCTATTTCTAAGGGTTGTTTAAGACCTGGGGTCAGAAACTCCCTTCCTAAAATCCTCTACATATGATCATTTGATCATTAGCAAGGACACTCAAAAGTTGCTGATGAAGACCGACGTGGTCGTCCCGTTCAGATTGCGACAGAAGCAACTGGGATGCGGGTGGAGGAGATGATTCGAGTTCACAAGTGAGTGATGGACAGTGTAGCAACTACAGTAGGATGTTCTCATGCTTTAGCCTACAGCGTAATGCATGATCGTTTGAATTTCCGGAAAGTGGGCCCATAGAACTGACTCAATAACACAAAATAAGCCGAACGAGCCTGTGATTGCAACATTTCTCTCAGTACGCATATGAAGTAGAAGACAGGCTTAATAAGATTGTTACTGGGGATGAATCATGGATGCAGCACTACCAACCAGAATCAGTTTGCTTCAATGCAATGGAAACTTCACTCTTCACCTTCAACCAAGTATTTCGCCATCATCAGGGAAGGTTATGCTTACAGTTTTTTGGAATTCTGAAGGAGTGCTGTTAGTCCAATTGCAGAAGTGAGAATGTGAATGCTGCATCGTAGTGTGAAATTCTGTTAATGCTTCTGGATGCCATTCGACAAAACGTCCAGGCTTTTTACTGATTGGAGGCGTACTGCTGCATCACAACAACGCCAGACCTCGTACGGCTCGATTAACCCGGCAGAAAAATTAAACAACTAGGCTGAAAACTTCTTGAAGAGACTCCTTACAGTCCCGACTTATCCCCGACCGATTTTAACATGTTTGGTTCGCTCACCTTGGCGGCAAACGTTTCCCGGATGACGAAGAGGTTGAACGTGAAGTACGAATGTGGCTGTGGCAGCATGATTTGACGCACTGATAAAGCGATGGAATAAGCGTGTCAGTATTGGTGGAAATTATGTTGAGAAATACGGGAAAATATAAAAGCAATAATAAATGCTTTTCAAGATCGTATCTCACTCAGTATTTCTTAAATAACTGACTTTTACCTATGTGATTCGGAATCAAGAATTTCAAATTGTTCATTAAATGATTGCTTTCGAATCGGAACAGATTGCCTTTATTTTCAGTTTTTGATTAAGGAAATTTGGCAAACGCTGCTGAAATCTTCACTATGTGTAAAGAAATTTATTTACATGGCACCAGTAATACAACATAACGCATTTTATTTTATGTATTAGAGTGATTCACTCCGGACTTTACACAAAAAAGCGCTATAATTTTGAAAGCAGAAAACATTTCAAGGTGAAATTTGAAGACGAAGTGCCTTTTTACGATCACATAGATGTCAGAGATGTTGAAAATGTCCGTCATTTGCATCTAAACAGAGATAAACTCGTCGCTGCATATTGTCAATGGTGCGCCTCGGCATGTTTGTATTTATTGCTTCAATTTCCTGTGTGTTGTTGTTTTTCAGCTGCCGAATAGGCTTAGGCTTATTGCTGTATATAGTGCCTTTCAGATGACCCCATAAGAAGTAATCGGGCGGAGTTAAATCTGGAGACCTGGGGGCTACAAGCCTATGGAGGTAACTCGATTGCCGAAGAAACTTCGTATCTCAGCCATGCTGGCTGGCATTGAAAGTGTAACAAGTGACACTGTAAGGGCGAAAAGTAATAGTGAGATGCATTTCAATTAAGATATGATCTAGTGCTAATTTATGTACATAAAAACAAGGAAATAACTTTATTTCATTAACTGTGTGCATATACAATGCCCAAGGTTAGAAGGGCGCCAGCCTGTCTGGGAAGACTGAATACGTCCTTTGTGTAAAAGGTCAGTATTGTTGTATGTTTTGTTCTGTTTGTATAAAGTCTGGTTTCCACGTACAGGAGTCCGTTAGGTGGAATGTGTGGTATGTCGTCGAGCACGGAGACAATAAGCGAGGGAGAGCGATTTCCCCAGAAGCAGGAGCGGCTGGGGTGCGGATTCGAAGAAAGGGTGCCTGCGGACAAAGGTCAGGTTCGCTCCAGGACCTGACAAGGTCAGCGCCTTGTAGTAGGTCAGCGCCTCGTGGTAGAGGGGGGCTGAAAAAAGAAAGGAGGGATCTTCTGGAGCGAGGGGGATAAGAGATAGCTTCGGGAGAGAGAAGAGAGATTTGCGAGGTGCGCTTGGACGGCGGGTAGACGTGCGGCGTCTATGCTCCGAGGAACGCAGTTCCTGTTATTTGTGTGAAGCTGGAGGCTTCGGGAGAAAGTGAAAAGGATTTGCAACGAGTGTCTGGAAGACGGATAGACGCGCGGCGTCTATGCACCAAGGAACGCAGTTCCTGTTGTTTGTGTGAAGCTGTAGGCTTCGGGAGAAAGTGAAAAGGATTTGCAACGAGTGCTTGGAAGACTGATAGACGGTGGAGATTTTATGCTCCGAGGAACGCAGTTCCTGATTTTTAGCGTGAAACAGAGTGTTTCAAATTACAGAGCGGAGTCGGAACGACTCGGATATTGTGGCGTTAGGGCAACGGATTGGAGATTGAACAGTACGTGACTGACGACGCATGCCACAAATTCGTCGACGCGGACATTGGCACCGGAACCAGACTCTCACTAGTACTTTGATTCATTAAATTTATTATCTTTCATATTCACGAAGTATTTATTGAAGTCGATGAAGTGCCTTACAGTAGCCATTCTCTCCCTTCCTTGATTCGCGGATAATTACACAAAAAGGCGGAGGAAGAGGGGCCTGGATGATAAATTTATTATTAATAAATTACGAGAGTGAGAACATCAGATTATTTGCTGTAGGGGAAGTTGTTAAATTAACTCACGGACGCCTATCGGAAAGAAGGCGGGACTTAGCACGAAAGTCTGTCTCACCCCTACAGCAAAGTAATAAATGGCGCAGTCGGTAGGATGAATGTTTGATACCAGGTAAACCCGAGGAGGAGAAGGCGAGGCTGAGGAAAAAGTGAATAAGTAATTCTTGTTGTGAGGAACAACGGAAGTCAACCTCTGCTACTAGGACTCTATGTACAAAGAAAAGTGGTGATTTCATCGACGGCAGTGACAGGGAGATCCGTACCTCGGATCCACGTACGCTACCGACAGACGGCAGTGACAGAGAGAGTAACCAGGATCAACGGACGAGACCGACTACTACGAAGATCGCAACCGGATTCAGGACGAGAGGAGCCGGCAAGGCGCGTTACCAATACACGACGGAGAGAGCCGACGAGGCTTGGACCCAGTGTGCAAGACAGAATTCCGGGAGACCACGTCTCACGTCACCAGTGGGGCCGGACTTTCCCTGTTTAGGGAGTCCCATCGCGGGCTGTAGTTTAGCTGCAACAGAGAAGCTGAGGGGGCCCGAGGAGCCCGGTAAGTACTACTTTTGAAGCCGCAATTTGATTACCTGTGTCGATACCTGTGTATAAGTTAGAAATAGCTGAATAAGTTTCATCAGGACACTAGGAGTACTAGAGGTAACCTTTCTAAGATAAATTTAACTTAAGATTAGCGAGGATATAGTAAGAAGAATTTGAGATAATAAATTGTGAAAAGTATAATTTTTTTATGTGAAGAAAGAAAATAGCGGACAGAGAAGGATAGGTACTAGCCTAGATAAAAAGAAAAAGTAATAGGTAGAGATCAAAATGATATTTAACTAGGTATCTCAGCGAAGTAGATAGAAATTAGTAGTGTGAGAGCAAAAGCTAACCATCGGGGAATTGTATTATTTTATTTCACTGTATATATATTTTTGTATTAAGCGTATATTATTGTTTCATAATAATGGCAGAACAGTTTTTGGAAGGGAAAGCTAGTGAAGAACTCGATGACCGGAATTCCGAGGGAAGCAAAAGAGAAAATGAGGGAGGAACAGATAATGAATTGAATTTTAGCAGTGAAGTAATAATTAATGACAAAGGAATAGAAGGGAATTCGATAAGTCTAGAATGGGAATATAAATTTAGGGTATTGGAAATGGAACAGAAAAAGCTAGATTTAGAACAACAGCGAATTGAGATGGAGCTAGCCGATAGAAAAGAGACTAGGGCTTATGAGCTAAGAAAATTACAGATAGAACAAGAACGCGGCGTGGCATCAGCGTCAGGGAGACAGTCAACGAAGCTGACCGACTGCATCATAATTCTAGAGAGGAATTTACCCAAAAGCCCTACAAAACCCGAAGAGATATTGGAATTTTTTGACACCTTAGAGAGAGCGTTTATTCTGCATGACATACCAGAGAGCATGCAAGGGCGGTTAGTGATTGCGTTATTCAATGCGGATTGCGTAAACCATTTGTTCCGACGTTTGACCGTAGAGCAATATGATAATTATGATACCGTCAAGGAAGCTATTCTCAGTGAATGTCATTTAACTCCAGATGTATATCTGAAGCAGTTCGAGGCGATACGCCGGAACAAGGGGCAGAGCTTCCAACAGCTAGTGGGACGGATTGGCAGGTCCCTCAGGTATTATGTAGCCAACTGCGGAGTAACCGAGTTCGACCAATTAGTAAATCTGCTAGTGTGTGATAAGTTTAAAGGATTGCTATCCCCATCCTTAAAAACCTATTTACTGCAGAGAGGTGCGGTGGATAAACTAGTCTTGGCTAAAGAATTGAGGGAGTTAGGTGATTCATATGAGAGTCATGTGGTAGCACTAGAGATAGGAAAGGTGAAGGATATTTTTTCGTCGAATTACAATGCCAAAGGGAGTCAGTATATTTCTACGGGAAGCGGATTCGTGAAGAGGGAGAGCGGGAATAGTAGTGGGCAGTTTCAGAAGGAAAAGTTGCAAGCGCCTGATAGGAAGTTCGGGAGTAAGGTAGAAGGAGAACGACCTATGAGAAGTCAGGATAACCCTAGTTTAGATCGAGGCATAATCTGTTTTTATTGTAGGAAGCCGGGTCATCGGCAATCCTTAAGTCCCCAGAAGGGTAGCGTAAGACCGGAGGGCAGGAGTAATTCATATTATTGGCTGAACGACGGGGGGAAAAAGGTAGGAAGGGTAGCTGTGGAGAATAATCATGAAGTAGAGAAACTTAGAGAGGAGACCGGAGTAAAAGCAGAACAGGATGTGAGAAAGATGAGCGCAACGGTGGGAAGAGTTTTCGGATCTAACCAAGCAGAGATTAAAAAGATAGAAATACCTGTAGGAGAACAAATGATGGTGTCATGGCGAAAATTTTAACCTCTGGTGAATTTCGGAAAGACCTGATCAATCTTTCTGTTGGTTTATCGGAGATTAATTAATGCAAAAATTTTCTCCCATGACATACGTTAGAAGAAAATTCCTGGTTGAAAGGCAGGGGAATTCATGCGCAAAATTCGCTTGTCTTAATCACAACCAGGAAAACAAAATTTCATGTTGGAGAAAGAAAAAAAAAAAGAGAAAAAGAATAATATTTGATTTAACTGACTTTGGGCTTTTGAAAATAATTATTTTATCTGTTCTTTTATCGCGATAGGAAAAGGCGAGTAGGTGTGCAGCTCAGAGAATCAAAATTAATTTTACTTTCACATCACGGAACGAGAGAAAAAAGAAAATTAAAATTAGTGATTTTCTGCAAGGCAAGAATTCGCCATTTTTGCGTTCCTGTTTCCAAACGGCGTGAAAAAGTCGCACAAAAGTGTAACATCTTTTCGTCTTTTGGGTAAGGAATTCAGCAACAGAATCTATTTTTAGACCTCAGGGTCAAAAGCCTGGGTCCCCTACGTGTTGAAGGTCAAGTTCATCTTCCCCTAGCCGACCAGAGGATGCACGTGCTAGTAACATTTTTTTTTTCGTGGTGAGTGTTGGACGCTGCAACGATGCCTGAGTGAAGGTCAGAGGTCACTCGAGGCGTGGGAGAGAAATTCCGCTGTTTGCAGAGTTCAGCCAATCAGGGGTCAGCATTTTTTTCCAACATCCCAGAGTTTCTTTTGACACTTTGAGACGCTTGTCTCAGTCACTTTTGTTCTGGTCCTCTTGCTGGCTGGGAGAAAGAGGGGACAGCCGAGTCTCTCCTCGCCTTTTGGTGGGGAGAGCATTTTTGCTGACCGCCATGATTTGACATCGAGGTAAAAAAAAAAAGCTTAAGGGGGAGCCTAGTAGCGGCGGTCTTCTAGCGTGGGGACTTGTCAGGCTCATGGTTGGTTACATGAAAAAAAAAATTTAAAAGGAGCTCAGGGCTGGCGATAAATGTCTCGCGGATTCCACCAGATAAAAAGAGGTTTAAGAAATTATGAAGAAAGGACAGGACCACCGTAGGACGAGACCTCCTCGGGGCGCAGCGAAAGATGATCACCGATGCACTCCTAAGCATTCTCGTGAGAGCTGATGGATAAAGAAAGGGGAACCTCCGCGCCTTTGCCGTCCACCTTCCAATGCAGCCGACCAAATTCCTACCAGGGATGGGCATCGAAAAAGACAAGGGAGAATTACTCCCTCTGAGAGGGTCCATCATCACCAGCTTCGGGATGTCTTTTGTTTTTCCTGTGTTCAGGTGAAGTGCTCGGGCACATTGTGTCCAAAAAGAAAGAGAAAGACATTATTGGAGGCGAAGAGATTATCAACAGTGACAGTGTGACGAGAAGATTTTTTTTTATGTGAAACAAGAGTTGTTCCTGCCCAGCCCAGAAGGTAAATTCTTTCTCGATTTTTTTTTGTATAATGTTGTGACAGCTGCGGAATTGTTGAACGAGTGGGTCAGCAGTGTGAAATCAAATTTATAGTTCTGCGGAAAAAAAAAAAAAAGGAAGTTTCTTTTTTTTTAGGTTAGCTGGATGTGGGACAGATGTCCCCATATTGTTATCGTTCAGTTTTCAAAATTAAGACTTATTAGTTCCTCAGGTATGAGTTCAGAAAAAAGAGAGGGGAGTTGAAAATGTTTTCATTTATGTTTTTTTTTGTGTTGTCGTGTCTGGTATTGTAGCAACTTCCCAGGCCAGTAAATTTTGATGTATCAGAAAAATTTAGTTTAATGTTTGGGCACAGTAAATTTTGGTGCATCGATAATAGTTTAGTTGGGCATGTGATAATTGAAAAGCAGTGTTATTGTGAGGCCGTGGGTGATAAAATAATAGTAAACATTTCTCTCTAGTCTTTTACAGCGTTGAGTTATTTTCTTCTTGAGTGAAGATAAATTATGGGATGATTTATATTGGGATTTTGGGAACATATTATAGTGTGATGAAATTGGAAACCTAAAGTGCTGTTTACATTCTTGGAGTGTTGAAATTAAGATGGTAGATGTGGTATTTGAGGACCAGTATTTTACATGCTCCAGATGAGTGTTAATCTCCCATTGGAAAGGGGTGATCTTAGGGCAAGCCGGGAACTTGTCCTAGGGCAGAGTGCTCTGAGTAGGGAATTTTCACCAGGATGCGATATGTGCAGAATAGAAGTTAAAGTACTTTTTGTTCTCAAGTTTAGTATTTCACAAAAAGAATGAACATCATGGGTTGAGAAGACAAACTTTTGCTCACCAGTTCCAGTATTAATTGTTCTTTTCTTTGGCCTAAATTTTCTTGTTTTTACTATAAGGTTAAAAGTCTAAATGTAATTTTAATTTTCAATAAGGTGAAAATATTTAGTGGGTTATGTAAATGGTCAGTGTTATTGTCTGAAGTGGACCTGCGCATTGCCATGGTGCAGAAGAATTTCCTTGCTAGTGATTTTTCCTGGGATATATGTGGAGAGAGATAAGTGAATTTTCCTGGGATATATGTGGAGAGAGATAAGTGAATTTTCCTGGGATATATGTGGAGAGAGCTAAGTGAATTTTCCTGGGATATATGTGGATATTGTGATTTAGGATTTCTTGGGATATATAGAGAGACAAGTGAATTTTCCTGGGATATATGTGGATATTGTGATTTAGGATTTCTTGGGATATATAGAGAGATAAGTGAATTTTTCCTGGGATATAGTTGTGTTGGTTCTGGGCCGGATGTGCCTGGAGTACTTAGGGTTGAAGTACGACAGGCTCTTGCAGGCGTGGTTGATCAAGGTGGGATCATGCATTAGTTCGAAAAGGGAGATTCTTGAGGACGTGGTTTTTGGGGGAAAACTTGTCTTCAAACCCCCCCAGTAGTTTCGCTGCTCACGGAGATATGTACTGCCAGCGAGGGTCGGTCGAGCGTTGCTTCAAGAAATGTGGTGAGATCATGTTAGAGGAAATTCTGTGCCTGATGATGATGTGTCGCACTTGAGGATTTTTTCCTTTCCTTTTGCATAGGCTGAAATTGGATTCACGACCCAATTTCACGCCTTCAGCCTGACTGGTATTTTCTTCCAGTGTTGGTTCTCAAAAACCCAGGGTAGTGTCTGAACTGAGAGTATTTGCCTCACCGCTACCTCAGTAATTCACTGCAGGTGTTAAATTTAAGTTTGTTTGGTGATTTAAAGTATCTAAATTTATTTGTTTATGATTTACTGTAGTGCTAGGGATGTAAATTCTGGTTGTTAGTGTTAGTGAGCATGATATTTAGTTTGGAAATTTAGTTAATTGGTATTTTGAGCTTTTGTTTACAGTATAGAGTTATTAAGTATCTTGAGCTATTATGTGAAGTGCAGAGTGAGGTGATTTTTAGGAGCAAGCTAGTGCAAGAAGATTGTTTGAATTTCTGAATTATGTTGATGTTATGAATAGTGATAATTTTTAAGATTAGTTAGTGAGGTTTCTTTATAAGTGAAGTAGGTTCATTCAGGGTAGTTCTATAGGTTATGTCATGTTAATTAATGCTTGTGCTCAGTGTAAATTCTGTTGTGAGGATAATTTACTTGGTTTGTTTACTTGCTGATAGTAGATTTGTTAAAGTATAATTGGTGGCTCTTAAAATAACTGTAAATTTAAATTGAAGTCTTCGAAGCTGGTCTGGGAGATTGCGAAGTTTGCTAAGATTGTTTAGGTGCTGTAAATTTAAATCAATAAGTGTAAAATTGTAAATTTGTCATTGAGCTAACTAGGTGAGAGAGAAGAGAGTACGTTTCAAAAGAACAGAACTTGTCCACCTTGTGGAATTAAAAATAATCCAGTATCTTTTTTGTGTAAGCTATGTGAATCATGGTATAATTTTGGATGCATAAAGTCAAAGCCTAGTGTGCAAACCAACTGTGCTGAAATATGTAAAGTTGTGCTGTTCATAAGGCCAGTGGCCAAAGAGAAATAGAAAAGAAATTGAGATTCTGTTTTTATACTGCTGTGTTTAAGCAAACAACAAAAAAGGAAATGCCATCTGATTGTCCACTAAATGACCTTATTAAGTTTTTAAAGAAAAATAATAAATACAGGCAGTAGCCTTTCAAAAAAAGTCCAAAATTAGTGAAGTGTGATAAATTTTGTGTGCTGTTGTCTTCCATGACTTGAGCCCATGTACCCACCTTAGCTTGACTAAGGCTATCGATCCGAATCCTGGTATTATAAGGTATTTCATAACTGCAATTTTTGTCCTATCCTTTTAAATTGACTTTCACCACCTCCACAAGTTGTTATTGAACGGGTACATTTTATCGTATGACTTATGGTGACACATTTTCATACACATGCAACAATATCCACTTAATTTTGCACTTTCAGGTGACTCAACTCTGCGTGAACACAAACAACGCAAACTTTCCAATAACTTCTTGTGGAATGTAAATTTTAGATGCATTTGTGTTTAGGATGTTCATGGCCTTTTCTAATACTTAGAAAATATTTTTGTTTCGAAATGCATCCACCCATCTCCCAAATAATAACATTTTTCTATAATTTCCATAGAAATTTCAATACCAGCATAAATATAGTAACGCTTTTAATAAAATAGCATCAATTCAATATACACAAAATAAATTAATTTTTTTCTCACCATAACAATGGTAACTACAGAGGCAGGGCTCCAAGCCAATATACTGGTAGATAGTGGGGCAGAATTCAATTGTTTAAAGAGAGGATTATTGGGAGAAGAAAAATTGGAGGAAATTGGGAAGGTAAAATTGACAGGGTTTGATGGAAGAGCAGCCGTTTTTCCCATAAAAATGGTTGGAATTAGGATTATGGAAGCAGGTCCAGAAAAGGCGGGGAGTAAAACGATAGGAATCAGTGAAATTGTTTGTGCGATAGTACCTAATTTGAGTAATGAGTTTATTATTACTCCAGAAGATTACGTAAAAATGTCAACGGTTAGAGACTGTAGTCCCGAGTGGGCGATTAATTTACAGAAAGCGCTAGAACCTAAACAGGAGAGGGAAGAGCGAAAGTACGAAGAAAGGGAGGATTCGATAGCGGAGAATGAGAGTAAGGAAGGCCGTACCCACCGAGCTAATATCGCGGTGAATCAGGTAGGGGTCGAGGAGGAACGGGAAGCGCCTAAGTCAAAGAGCGAGCCGCCGCCGATAGAGGAGGGCGTGGTCGAAGAGGAGGCGAAATCGGACAGCCAATCAGGAGACGAAGAGGCAGGCGCACGGGGAGAAAGTAAGCAGACGGAGATAGCTCGATCGGTCTCCGGCGAGGATGTTGGAAATTCTCTGCAAGTAAGCAGATCCGATCACGCGGTATTCGCAGGCCAACAGGAGGAAGATAGGACCTTATCGGAAGCTCGTAGATGTGCTAAAGAGGGAAAAGGAGGTTATGTTTACATAGAAGGGATGCTCTACCATAGAGAAAGGGCGTTAGGGCAATTGACAAATCAACTTGTAGTCCCGGAGATTAGGAGAAAACAAGTGCTAAGCCTGGCCCACGATTCGGTATTTTCGGCGCACTTGGGACACAAAAAGACGCTAGAGAGGATTCGATATTCGTTCTATTGGCCAACCGTGAAGAGAGACGTGCGTCAGTATTGTGACGTATGCGAGGGATGTCAATTACGACGTCCTGTCACAAGAGGAGATAGAGTACCTATAACTGCAGTTAGAAGGCCCGCTCTACCTTTTCGGGTCGTCAACGTGGATCTGATCGGCCCAATGGAACCGCCTTCTAGCAAGGGGCACAGATGGATTTTGGTGATGATGGATCAACATACACGCCGGCCGGAGGCCGTATGTCTGACCTCCTTAAACGCGAAGAACACTTGTGATGCGCTTTTGGAGATCTTCCAGCGCACGGGCATTCCGGAGGTGGTGGCGATGGACAGGGGCACTAATTTTGTGTCGGGACTGACACAGGAGATCTTGAAGAAGTTGGGTTCGACTCCCAGATTCTCGGTACCAGGAAATCCCTCCTCCAATGGGTTGATCGAGCGTTTCAACAGGACCCTCAAGGGGATGTTACACCAGATAATAAGGGAGGAGCCAAGGTAGTGGCATAAGGCACTACCTTATCTCTTATGGGCGTATCGTGAGGTGCCCAACGTGACCACGGGCATAGCGCCGTTCCAATTATTGTACGGTCGGGAACCAACGGGACCGCTAACAATCTTGAAAAAGAACTGGGCCGAAGAGTGCAAGCTACCCATTGGTATTTCAGTGTCGGCAGGGCAGTACCTCCAAGAAATAAAAGAAAGGATGGAAAAGGTGGCGCTCCAAGTAGAGGAGGTGGCGGAGGAGGAGCATCAGCGTCGGTATACTTCTTACTACAACTGACGACTGCGGCAGAAGTCCTTCGAGGTTGGGGATCAGGCTATAGCTCTCATTCCAGATTCCCGGAACAAACTTTATGCCAGATGGACAGGCCCCGTGCATATTGTAGAAAAGAGGGGGGCAAGCAGCCATGTGATTGAGGTAGGCAACGGGCAGAGGCGCCACGTTCACGTAGGCAAATTGAGGGAGTTTAAACCCCAGATGAATGTGGTGGGGGTAATTTTTGAATCAGACTGGGAGTTCGGGGAGATTCGGGAGGTGCCCATGGAGCCGAAAGATGGAGAGAGGAAGGATCCCAAGCAGCTGAACGTAGAAAGTCCAGAGATCACGCAGCAACAACTTTGGGAGCTACAGGAGTTGGTAGATCGCTCGAAAGTATTTTTTTCGGGGGAAGTAGGAAGAACCACGTTAGGTAGCCACGAGATAACGGTTAAACCGGGTAGTGTGCTACGTACTCAGCACCGATACAAAGTGCTCCAATCTATGCAGCGGGCGGTGGATGATCAGATTCACACCGTCGCAGACGCATTTCCCATGTCACACATCTTTTAGCCAAGGTGGGGGCAGCAAAATACATCACAACTTTGGATATGCTGAAGGAGTATTATCAAATACCGAGGTACCCCGGAAGCAAGAAATACACTACGTTTGCTACCCACCGAGGATTGTTCCAGTGGAACGTAATGCCTTTTGGATTCTCGGGGGCCCCTGCAACATTCCAGAGGATAATGAACAAAGTGTTAAACCCTAATTTGGATTATGCAGTAGCTTACCTCGATGACGTTGCAGTATTCTCCAAGAATTGGGAGGAGCACTTGCAACATTTAGAGAAGGTAATCGGTAGCTTGGTGGAAGCGGGGTTTACGGGGAACCTAGAGAAGTGCTGCTTCGCCAAGGAAAAAGTGCATTACTTGGGGGCACGTGGTCGGTTCTGGGAGTCACCAGCCGTACCCGGAGAAGTTACAGGTGGTCAGGGACTTGTTACCGCCGAAGACGAAGAAGGAAGTACGTAGTTTCCTGGCACTCTGCAGTTATTATCGGGAATACGTACCGGGGTTCGCCGAGATCGCGAAACCGCTAACCGATTTAACGGGCAAGAAAGCCGCGGATAAAGTGAGTTGGACGGCAGAGATGGACATCGCATTCAAAAAGCTAAAGGAATGTTAATGTACCGCACCAGTACTAGCGACGCCAAGCTTTGACCGTCCGTTGTTATTGTACACGGATGCAAGTTCATTTGCCGTAGCCTGCTGTTTAGCGCAGAGAAGTAACGGGGGAGAAATCCGACCGGTAGCTTACGCCAGCCGGAAGTTGAACGGCACGCAGGCTAGATGGGCCGCCAGTCACAAGGAGGCCTACGCCATAGTATGGGCACTCCAGAAGTTCGAAGGATGGATTTTCGGGCATCCAGTGGAAGTAATGTCCGATCACAATCCGCTAGTTTATTTGACTAGCGCAGCATCCCAGAGCTCTAAACTACAGAGATGGAGTTTGGCCATCTCACAATTCAACCTTAAAATAACGCACATAGCAGGCAAGCTAATCCCCCACGCTGATGCTTTGTCTCGGTTATCTTTTGAGGCAGGTGATCAGCGTTCTGATGAACACAAGAGGATCACTACACAGGGAGACTCAGTGAGGCTCGAAGGTGGTACTGTTGTACGACAAAAAAAAAGAGAAAGGAACGGGGGAAGTGATATTATTATTTTCGCCTGTTTGTCTCTGTATGTGAGGTGATAAACTGAAAAACAATATATATAAAGAAACTCAAGTGAACAGGACTCACCATGCGAAGTAAGGACCCCGCATGTTTCGTCTCAGGGACCGAGGCCTGTAAGGGCGAAAAGTAATAATGAGATGCATATCAATTAAGATATGATCTAGTGCTAATTTATGTACATAAAAACAAGGAAATAACTTTATTTCATTAACTGTGTGCATATACAATGCCCAAGGTTAGAAGGGCGCCAGCCTGTCTGGGAAGACTGAATACGTCCTTTGTGTAAAAGAATGTCAGTATTGTTGTATGTTTTGTTCTGTTTGTATAAAGTCTGGTTTCCACGTACAGGAGTCCGTTAGGTGGAATGTGTGGTATGTCGTCCAGCACGGAGACAATAAGCGAGGGAGAGCGATTTCCCCAGAAGCAGGAGCGGCTGGGGTGCGGATTCGAAGAAAGGGTGCCTGCGGACAAAGGTCAGGTTCGCTCCAGTACCTGACAAGGTCAGCGCCTCGTGGTAGAGGGGGCCGAAAAAAGAAAGGAGGGATCTTCTGGAGCGAGGGGGATAAGAGATAGCTTCGGGAGAGAGAAGAGAGATTTGCGAGGTGCGCTTGGACGGCGGGTAAACGTGCGGCGTCTATGCTCCGAGGAACGCAGTTCCTGTTATTTGCGTGAAGCTCGAGGCTTCGGGAGAAAGCGTAAAAGATTGCAACGAGCGTCTGGAAGACGGATAGACGCGCGGCGTCTATGCACCAAGGAACGCAGTTCCTGTTATTTGTGTGAAGCTGGAGGCTTCGGGAGAAAGTGAAAAGGATTTGCAACGAGTGCCTGGAAGACGGATAGACGGTGGAGATTTTATGCTCCGAGGAACGCAGTTCCTGATTTTTAGCGTGAAACAGAGTGTTTCACGCTAAAAATGTTTCACAATATCCGAGTCGGAACGACTCGGATATTGTGGCGTTAGGGCAACGGATTGGAGATTGAACAGTACGTGACTAACGATGCATGCCACAAATTCGTCGACGCGGACATTGGCACCGGAACCAGACTCTCACTAGTACTTTGATTCATTAAATTTATTTTCTTATTCATGAAGTATTTATTGAAGTTGATGAAGTGCCTTACAGTAGCCATTCTCTCCCTTCCTTGATTCGCGGATAATTACACAAAAAGGCGGAGGAAGAGGGGCCTGGATGATAAATTTATTATTAGTAAATTACGAGAGTGAGAACCTCAGATTATTTGCTGTAGGGGGAAGTTGTTAAATTAACTCACGGACGCCTATCGGAAAGAAGGCGGGACTTAGCACGAAAGTCTGTCTCACCCCTAAGGACACTATCCTGTTGGAAGAAGCCATTCTGTAGTTCAGTATCATCCAGTTGGTTCAGAAACTGCGTGAAAGGAAATGGGACCGATTATCCGGCTCCTTGAAATGGCACACCATACGCCAATCTTTATGAGATGCATTCTCTCCTCGTGAATGACATAGGGATTCTCACTCTCCCATATCCGTGTATTCTGTGAGTTCACATAGCCTGAAAGGTGGAACCGGGCTTCGTCCGTGAACCACGGAATGACTAATATGCTTGGAGTTTCACAAATTCTTTAAACCACCAGCAGTAATGCATGCGCTTCGGCATGTCAATTGGTAACAGCTCATGAACAACTGTAACACGATATGACTTAAGTTTACCCATTTCTTCAGCCCTCTCGTAGATGGAATATGACAGTCCTCTTGCTTGCGACAGCCTGCGTAACTATTTCTTTGGAGACTGTAACAACTTCTTTTTCACACACTGCACAGTGTTTTCTGACATTGCGGGTCACCGTCCTGAATGCGTATCAACAAGGCTTCCCGTCGTCTCAAGTTTCTTCGCAAAATTTAAAATCTTTGGCTACATAGGTGGTTCCTGACCGGGAAATCTTTTCTTAAACTCTCTTTGACACCTTAAAAGGGCAGGAATTCCAATAATTTGGAATGATAGACACGCGCTCAGCAATCTTGAACACCATCGTACTCGATGCTAGCCGACGGACAAAGCTAATGGCGCGAAACCGTTCCAACCAGACGCCGTGTATTATGACGCCATCTGGGCATACGAGCCAAAGGGCGCAGATATAGATGCGAATGTCAGAACGTACGGCACTTCGTTTTCAAACTTCAACTTGGAATGTTTTCTCTTTCCAAAATTATAGCGCATTTGGGTTAAGTCCTGAGCGACTCACTCTGTACAAAGTTCGTGCACGCTGTTCTTTTTTTTTAAATTGCTTAAAAATGAAAAATGGTCATAGTAACAAAATTAATTTTCAAAATTTCAGTCGTTTCTCTTACAAAAGAGTGCATTTTGTTTTATTATTCTTTTTGAGGAAAGGGTTTAACCACTATGAGTAATACAAAGGGCAAAACCCTGTCTCTGATGTGGAAGGGCGCTAGTCTCATTGACGGGGCGCGCAACGGATGCCGTCCAGCAGGCTCATCTCTAATACCTTATCTGGGATTTCGGCCCAGGCCCATCTCGAACTACTGATCTGAAGCGCATGTCTCAGACAACTCAGCCACCGTACGCTGCATTGTTTTTGAAATCTCTATTTATTTGAAGTAAAATATTAGTTCGTCTGTTGATTTCTTCTGCATGGAACTAAATTTTATAGTCTTGATTGTTAAAAATTGTTGTCATCGATTTACCATCGGAAGTTTCAGTTGGAGTACGTCAGAACGATGACTTCGCCAGTCCTTCGCATGCGAGTGAGACGAGCTGAAGTCTAATGATAGAAATTATTCTAGTGTCTGGAAATGAATTCCCGGAATCAGCATTTGTCCATCGCTATCGCACTCTGAATTTTCAGCGAACTGCAAATCCCATTTCGATAAATACATTCTCATAAATTATTTTCATCTCACTGAGACTTATAATAAAACTAGAGGCAGTCAAATATTTTACAAAACAGAGTTCACTGGACCATCACTGAAGCGTCCTTCAGAACACAGAAATTAGTGTATCTTGGGCCAAACAATTAATTCCGTTCATTAATCAGCTGCAGGGTGGTACGTAAATTTTCCTGGAGCTGAACTAGGTTGCATCCGGAAAGGAATATTGGGCACTTGTCGGGACTTATTTGAGAGGAGCATAATTAGCTATTCCGCGGAATCCCTAACGGACTGATTACTGCAAATGAAGCACCCCTAACAACAATCAAGTACAGAGAAATCGGTTTACGAAGTTAAGGTATTAATTTCATTTCAGAAAGCTTTTTTTTTCGTTTAGATGCAAACACTAAGAAAAGATCAGTGTAAAAGATAAAAGTTCTTTCTTTTATTAAATTATCACAAGGCGATAATGCTATTATCATCGTTTGGGCGTCATTGTTTTGTTCTTTACTTGCATATACGCATCTTAATTGTTTTCTTCTAATGAGAAGACGTAATGGTTGCTGTTGTTTTTTTTTAATCAAAGAGCTGATAGCTTTATTATTTAAATCACCGAAAACTAATGCAGCAGGATGTTCTAACAGCAACTACAGTACATTCAAGCCAGATCGAAGTGAAAATGTTTCGTATATTGACGGTGAATTGCCGTTTTTAAGATGCGTTTATAGAAAATTCTGATTTTCCAGAAACCTTTCCGCAATTCCTTTCGCACATTCACTGAAAAACTCCGTTCTCACTTTTTTCGTATTCATATGACGCGAAATATTCGGTAATAGGAGCGAGTTGATTAACTGTTACCTTTCAATCGTCTGTCGATGGATTTGATTTTGAAATTCTGTAGCCAGATCGGATAGTGTGCATAGCATATCGCATAAATTTTGGTTATTGTGGCACAGGTTACTTGCTAACAAGAGTAACGAAATGGGTTTAAAGTGAACTTTCAGAAAACGAAATTGATGTACAATGGTTTTACAAGAAATGAAAATTTATCGACCGATCGGGAAAATCTGGTATTAACAGATTCCGACATTTACCATGGGCAAATAGATATAGAGCGAGAGTCGCATTGATGAAGCAATTAATTGGCGTATAAAACTTAGTTGTAGAGCTTTTTGAAAGAAACTACAATTTTCAAGAGTCAATATGCCATTATTTCTTAAAAGAGTGATTATCAGTGCATCCTTCCAGTGCTTACATACGGAAAACAGACTTGCACCTTAACTAAAAAAGACACACAAAGATTGGAGACAACTGAAAGAAAGCATAGAGAGATGCATGCTTGGTATACCAGGAGAGATAAGAGTTATTTGTCGTTCAGGAAAAATGACAAGAGTGGAAGACATCGTGAACAAATAAAATCCTTGAAATGGTAGTGAGCTGGACATATTGCCAGAAAAACTAACCACCAATAGACATACTAAATTTTAGACTGGATATCAAGGGACAAGAAGAGACCTAGAAGAAGACCACGTGAGTAGTAGGTGATTTTCTAGTAGTGGTTAAATGAATCTGGAGCAGGTTCGAAACCGATTGGTGAGTTTTTCGCTGGCTCTGAAAAAATTTCCTCGTGATGTAACACCGTCCAAATTCAGTTAACACCACTAGATAATAAATACGGCGGGAAAATATTGGCGGGGAAAATTACAATATCAAAAAATCGGACACCCAGGACACCGCCTCCACCGGTAGTGTTGCCATCGGAAAAAGTTTAGGGACAAAGTGACTCACCTACTACTCACGTGGGAGATGGGCGTATTACATTCGGAAGTATGCTGGAGGGACACGCGGGAAGCTGACTCAATACAGTCAGTTGTGGAAAATACTTGGAGACCTTCATCCAGTAGTGGATTGATAATTGACAATGATGATAGTATCCGGGTCAATGACAATAGTTACAGAAGAAGCGTATGCAACTTTTCACAACTTCTTCCTTCACTTTTTTTTTCTTACAGTAATACCGGAAATGCTCGAAACATTTGTTAGTACGTACCGCACAACTACTGCTGTAAAATTTTATAGTGTGAACGTAAACTAAATTTTCGCTTTAAATGAAGAGAAAAATGCTATTTCATTTTTTTAGAATACAGCAAGTTGAAGTTATATATCATTATACCTGAGTGCAGTATATTATTAAAATACTGTAGTAACCTTACACTCGAATGTAATATAACAATCCTCTGAATTTACTTACTTTGAAGAAACACTTTTTGCGCATCTGTCCGTTCCACTTTCTGCTTCGTGAAATGATTCATACTATCCAGTGTAAATCTCCATGTATTCGAATAAAATTCAGCTATTTATTTGCATCTGAAAGAAATAGAGGGTATTACTGTATAATATTTGCCTTCCATATCAAAATTGAATTTTTTCTGCAAGTTGAAGATATTTCCTCATGAGTTAGGTTTCCCTGCGTGAGTAGCTGGACTTCACTGGGACCCCTGGTATGTCTACAAACGTCTGTGACCGGCCAACGCTATGTGCGCATTCTTTCTGACGAGGTATACCCGCTTATGTCCTGCATTCATGCTGAAGGGTTGGTCCTGTTCCAACAGAACAATCACCTCCACACAAGCGTCGGGACGCTACATTTTGGTTAGAGGAGCATTCATCTGAGTTTGGGGTGTTGCCAATTCCACCCAAGTCCCCAGATCTGAACGTGATGGAACACATTTGGGATGACATGCAACGCGCTATCGAACACAGGAATCCGTGACCTCTGAATACACCCGAATTGTGGAACGCTCTGAAGGAAGTATGGTGTGCATTGCCTACAGCATATTTCCAGAAGCTAGTGGAGTAGTCCATGCCACGTCGTATTTCTGCAGTCCTGCGCGACCCGTGGGTGACCTACCAAGTATTAGACTGGTGTACCAGTTTTTCTGGCACTTCAGTGTACGTTAAGCACAATTTACCAGTTGTGTGAAAGCAGGAATTTGTCGGTGACAGGGATCGAAGTACCGTGTTTTCATTCCAGAGTGAGTTGCTCTAACCGTAAGTTCGCCCCTGGAATGCAATGCTGCAGATTTGTCGTCTTAACATGTGCATTACCTCTGTAGTACATCACAAGTGTCAGGGTCTAGTAAGGCAATCATGCAGGCGACTGAAGCGCATCAGCTGTCAAATGAGTTGACACTTTTGTCAAAAAGAAACAGGAGTTAGACTTCTGGTTACCGATACAGCGCACGAGTTCCATATTTATCCGCTGGCGCGCTGTTTTATTCAGATCTTAGGGGTCAGCCGACTTTAATTAGTCTACGAAAATTTAACTCTATCTCCTCCTCTGTAAATCTATAGAACAATAAATCATGTATAAAAACATGGGACCAACGCGTGCAGTAGTTGTAGAGTGGTTAAGGAGATGGATTTGAAATGTATCGTAGTCTCCCCGCGCGGGTTCTGATCCCGCCGGCTGCGAAGTGAAAGTTTTCTCACCTTTCAAGAAATCTGATAACAATCGTAAGCCTTTTTAATGTAAAATTGTTTCTCCTCCGAGGAGAAGCTTCCAAATTCTTTTTAAGATTCTCATTTTGTTAGCTACACCAGGATTTATTGATACTACGAAAGAAAGATGCTGGTGTTCTGGCCTGGAATATCTTGTGGTACCCGTGTCTCCGGTTACGCTTACTTAAAAGAAAGTATATTACAAGTTCTTCCGGCAACTTACGTAACTACTTTCTAAAATGAAATGCTGGTGCCTAATTCTAATTTTTCTGAAAGTCCGCCTTTTGCTGAGAAAATAAATGGATCATTCAAAATTAATTCAGCGGGATCGGACATTTACGTATATTCCGCAACACATTTTTGTATTACCTAAGAATTTCAGACATACGTTACAAAAATATTTAATTATGAAAATCGGTAATTACGTCTTTCCAGCTGAAAAACTGGAGGTTTCGTGTTAATTACTTAATATCATTAATCCTTTCTTATTTTCTGGATTAACCTCTGGTTCTCGGGGAATCATTACAGAAGCAAGCACACTATTATTTGTGAAAATTGCAACACCAAGAAAGAATCTCGTTATTCAGATGAAATGCACTGAAGAGCAATTGAATTAGAGACATCTAGCGTTATGTAAATGTGGCGCTGTGGGCGGCCCTGTTAACGGAAACATGACGTATGCAGCGATCCGACAATATAAGGAGTGATGCGACGGGAATCAGTGAAGAGTCGAACGCAGTATGGGTAAGACGAAGGATCTAAGCGCATTTGATCGTGGGCAAATTGACGGGGCCCGACGAAAAGGTCAATCCATCTCAGAAGTCGCGCAGGTACAGGGATTTCCATGAGCCACTGTGTCACGGGTGCACTGTGGGTACATCGAATCCGGTAAAACCATCCCTGCAAGGGCCAACTGCCGTGGACAACAGCGTGTGGATGAGCGGGGTCATCGTCGGCTAGCTCGCATTGTAACAGCGGATAGACAGGCTACAGTGCAAGAAATCACTCGGCAATTTAACGCTGGTGCACAAAAAAGTGTAAGCAGCCACACCATCTAGAACCATCTCTCTATGAGATACAGAAGACATCGTCCAACAAGGGTACCGCTCCTTACCGCACATCACAGGGTGCAAAGATTAGCATGGGCGAGGAAACATCGCGTCTGGACCCTAGACATGTGGAAAAATGTTTTGCCTTGACTGATGAGTCGAGATTCACGTTGGTACATGCGGGTGGCAGGATACGAGTACAGCGCAAACCACATGAAGCGATGAATCATTCTTGCCAGCAGGGTACTCTTCAAGCTGGCGGGGGTGGCATTCTCGTCTGGGGACTGTTTACGTGGACTGAAATGGGACCCCTGGTACGTGTGACACCGTCCCTCACAGGTCAACAATACCGGGATATACTGGACGACCATTTGTTCCCGTTTGTGCGTCTTCAACCTCCCACTGGGGACATCATCCCGCAACTAGACAAAGCACCATGCCATCGCTCCCAAATTATATCCGAATGGTTTGATGAACACTTCACCGACGTGACCTCGCTTCATTGGCCAGCTAGGTCACCTGACCTCAATCCCATGGAGCACAACTGGGATGCCATCGAGACAGATGTTCGAGGCTCTGACCCCCCCTCCTCCATCTAATCTTCGTGAACTGTGGGAGCTTGTTCAGCGGTCGTGGATCCTTAAGGCTTCCCAACGCTTCCGGTGTCTTGTAGAGTCCATGCAGAGACTAATCGCCGCCGTCATCAGGGTGAAAGGTGGTGCTACACGTTAATAGACAGGTATCTCTAATTCAATTGCTCTTAAGTGTATATATATATCACATATTCCTGATGGTAAAGAAGTTAACCTATTACATTTGTAGACCTGTACAAGATTTTTCGCTCCCAAATTCAGTATCGTGTGAAGCAACCTCGCTCAACAATAACAGCCTCTTACAAAGTGTGGCCTTGAATGGAAGAGGTTTTGATATTACCCTAAGGAATAGCTTGACAGGTTGCTTCCATGCGAGACCAGAGTTCATTTGTGGTGACTGGCGGAGGCGCTTGACGGGCTAGTCGCTTTGATTGTTTCCCAGACATGTTCGATCGGGAACATATCCGGCGAACGTGAAGGCCAGGGAAGAAGTGGTACCTGTCATGCATGGTAGATGTCCTGGATATTCCGCCCCACATGCGGCCGAGGATTGTCCTTCTGGACTATCGCGCCAGAACAACTCTGAAGAAAGGGTACACCTCTCTCTATAGCATCCCTGATAAACCGCTGGCTGTTGAGGGTTTCCTCCATTCGCATTAGGCGAGATCGCGAATTCAATCGAATTGGGCCCCCAAACCGTGACTGCCGGGTGGCGCAGTGGTCCAAGCACTGGCTTATGAACATTCGTCCGAGAAATTGTCCGGATACGAATCTCGGTAAGGCATGGATGTTGTGTTTGTCTTACGACACTGGCTCTCTCACTTCCCTAATACCCGTTGCCCTAAATTAGGTACGGGCGACTGCTTATAGCCCATTGAGTTACTCACGGTGGTCGTTAAACCTCCAATTTAAAAAAAAAACCACTACGCTTGGCGTTGGGCCGGTATGACGCTGCAAGGTTCCGTTCACCATGATGTTTTCGAATACGTATGCAGGGCCGGATGGAGCTCTTGCTGGGGCCTGGGCGAAATTTCATTGCGGGGTCCAGAGCAAAATTTCATTGTGGGCACTAAGAAATAAATCTCGTATATTAATAGTAGTTTCTGAAAATTATCGTTCGTGAGGAAGATACACGACCACTACCGTAAAGACAAAACGATTATCTCAAAGAAGTATTTGCTTTAAGCTTAAGAAAAAGAACATAATACGGTCTGGAACTTCAGAGAGAGAGAGAGAGAGAGAGAGAGAGACAGACAGACAGCGAGAGAGAGAGAGAGAGATATAGAGAAAGAATGAGAAATGGAGAGGAGGGAAGAGAGAAAAAGAGATAGAGAAAGAGGGAGAGAAAGAGAAAAAGAGAGGAAGAGGCATAAACAGAAAATGAGAGGGAGAGAGATAGATATATACACTATCTACCAACAAGTAATTGGACACCTGTGATAGCAAAGGAAAACTAAGTTTATTCACCTTCAATAGTTGGTGGAGCCTCCACGAGCGGCGATTACAGCTGCGACCCTCCGGGGCATACTCTCAACCAGGCGTCGTACGACGGCTAGCGGTATTTTCTTTCACTCGGCTTGGAGAAGACAGGTCAGTTTCTTCACCAATTTCGGACGGTGGGGGCACTCCTTAAGTCGACGCTCCAACTCGTCCCAGAAGTGCTCGATAGGGTTTAGGTCCGGGCTCTGCGCAGGCAAGTCCATTCGATTAACCCCATTGTCACCACACCAAGCCATGGTGTACCTCGCAACATGACAGGTGGCATTATCATCTTGTAAGTAACATGGGTCCACCCCGTAAACCTGCCACAACGTAGGAAGCGCATGGTCACCCAAAATGGTGCAGTAGATCTCGGCGTTGGGTCTACCAGGAATTGCGACCAATGGTCGTGTGCCATACGAGGAGAAACACCCCCATAGCATAATTCCACCGCCGCCGGACTTCACAGTTTGCACAATACATTCCGGCAGGAGGCGTTCTCCAGGCAGACGCCAAACCTAAACCCTGCCATCTGAACGGTAGAGGGTGAATCTTGATTCGTCGCTCCAAAGAACCTGTTTCCACTGTTCAACGGTCCACTGTCGACGTTCTTTGCACCACGTTAGCCGAGCAGTGCTATTGGACTTGGTGATGAAAGGCTTGTGGGCGGCAGCACGTCCATGATAACCGAGCAGATGGGCTTCCTTACGGATGGCATTAATCGAAAGAACACTCCCGGATGCCTGTTGAAACTCCTTGCGGATGTGGCCCATCGATTTGTTGCGGTTCTTCCGAATTTCTCTGGCCAGCACCCGTCGGTCTCTAACTCCCAGTTTTGTGGGTCTGCCGGGTCGGGGCACATTCCGACAGTCACCTCTCATCTTCCACTTGCCAATCACGTAGACCACACTCAATTTTGGGTACTTCAACTAGCTGGATATGTCACGTATGGATCGGCCATTTCTGTGATACCCGACGATTACACTTTTCTCGAAATCGGAGAGCTCCGAACTGCGTGGCATCTTGCATGCGACTGGTTGCGTTGTTGTTTCCCAGACGATATTTAACGGCGGCGGCCGTGACGTGTATCAGGACCGCAGATATCGTCGATTGCAGGGGTGTCCAATTACTTTTTGGTAGATAGTGTATATATATATATATATATATACAGACAGACAGACGGACGGAGAGAAAGAAAGTAAAAAGTGTTAAAATCTAAGATTTTCTTTCCCGGGAGAAGAGGTTTAGATTGCATTGTGACTCTTAGAACAGCTTATTCACAAAATGCTAAAAAGATACCTGCTTAGCGAATATTTTCTCATTGCTAATATTTTTGTATAGGAAATATAAGGATCCCACTAAAATAAATTGGTATAAACAGTTTTTTCTCCTGATACATGTTTAGTGATTCATTTTTAATGCACAGTGGAGTAACTGACAAATTAGAAGTGGCCTCCATATGTAGTTCGAAAGTAACTTGGATATTGTTCTTTTTATTTCCTTAAATTTAAGTATCAGGTTTTCACACAAATTGTTGGATATATAAAAGTAGGGGACCACAAAATGATGAAATTTAATTTGCTATTTCATGAATGCGGAAAAGATTAAGGTGGTTACAAAAATAAATTCAAATCTGTGTCTGTACGACAAACAGGGGGCAATAACGTATTCGAAAATGAGGAGATTGAAAACAAATTAAAAACTTAAAAAAAAATAGTTTTAAGTACCGTGCGCCCCAAAAGTTACAAAACAAAAATGTAGTTACAATTTTTTTTGTAAACTGCGGGGCCCCGCGGCGACCGCTGCTGTTGCCCCTATGGTCCAGCCGGCCCTGTACGTATGCGATCATTATGTTGCATCAAGATGGATCGTCGGAAAGCACATTTTGCCAATTAGCGCCCCAATGTCTGTGTTCGAGACCGCATTATAGCCTGAATCGTATGTGGTTGAGAACCAAAGGAATGCGCAGCAATGGGGTGCAAGCGACAAGTCTTCTGTTAAGCAGATGTCGTCGAATTGTACTTGGAGGACAAAGCCTGACCTACGACAGTGCTCCACTGCTGGGCTAACATCGTGGATGTTGCTGTGAGATCAGTCTCTGCCAACCGTTAGAGGTTTCTGCCGTACTGCGCATTCGTGCTACGATTTTGCGGTTCACTTCCCGGATTTCTGTGCGTCCTACCCTCATCTGTGCACTGACGTGACATTCGTATCACTGTACTGGCGTTTCGTTCCGTACGAGTGGCAATTTCGCGACAAGAAATCCAGCTTTTCTCATCCCTACAATTCTTCCTTGCTCAAAGTTCGTTAGGTTTTTATAATGCTACCTTCTTCGGCGACGGGACATAGTGAGACGGAAGAAACATCCTTTCGACTCAATGTCGGGTCTTCACTTATTGCAAAATCTTGTTTGAGCCAGCTTTTATACCCAAGACCGCACAATTCAGGGGGCGCTGCTCCGAAACCACGTGTGCAGTTTCACTGAAATTCTAATAATTTACATGTCCCAACCTGTTGTACCTATTTTGTAGGTTTCAAGCTAATACCATCCGTCCTTTATGGTGTTGCAACTTTCACAAACAGAGTAGTGTAAATCTAATCTATGAAGATTGTTTTCCGTCTGTGGACGTATAATAGTCATTTTTATTTGTTTCGCGTTTAACGATCACAGTGAGCAAATCCAAGCGCTATAAGCAGTCTCCTGTCACTAATGTAAAACCACTGGTTCTATGGAAGCGACAGAGATACGGCCGTTAGACAAAAACACTACACCCATACGTCATCATGAACTCAAACCCGGGCCCCATCTAAGACTAATGGTGATGACCCAGCTGTTAGACAACTGCGCCAACGGGTAGGCACAATTTTTACTTTTTTTATCATCCGTAAGTTTTTTCTGATTATTCTTTTAGTGTGATTGTAAAGGAAATAAAATCTCCCACAATCTGGCTGTGGTAAGATTTCAGTAGCCGCCCCGGTGGCACAATGGTCTAAGCGATGATTTCTAACCATTCGTTCGAGATAGGTCCGAATCCCGGGCCTGGATGCTGTGTTTTCACTAGCTTTATCCCTCCCCGGGAACATGGCCCTAAATTATGGACGGGCGACAAATTTGCTCACTGTGGTTGTCAAACCCCCCATTAAATAAAAAATTACTCTTCAGTAAACAGCTAAGTGTTAAACTTTACGTCTTTGACCAACTTCGGATAACAGATAACTCCCTTTCAATTTGTGAAGTTTAACGTCCACCATTTTGTCTAGTTTTAACTCGTGTAACTTGAGATACTACGCGACTTTTTCCATGAAAAATCTGAAAGAACGGGCTTTTTTCAGCAAGTGGCTTCATTTGATACGATTCAAAAGCGGTGTGAAAAGCCAACATTTTAGATCTGTATTTCATACACCAAAGCTAAACTATACTTTAAAATGCCCCAGTATACTACATCCTTGATTTTACAAAATTTTTTTTTTTTGAAACATTTCGACGAAAGATCACATTTGACAAATAATTTGAGTTCTGCTAAGTAACTTTCTTCTAAAAGGCGTCTCACAAATGTGAATAAATGATTTCAATTATGAAATTAGGAAAATAAAGGAATTGATTCATCGCAGAACTGGAACCGACACAACAAATCAGGAAATGAAACATTTGTACTCCGATTTGTGGAGAGAAACCCGTTTGCAGGATTACATAGTGCACCCACTCGTACAGATCTGCCGGTGACGTGATCGTTCCCTAATGAGTGTATTTTGATGTCCACAGGAAAAAAGACAACCTAATCAATGTTCCATTAACCTAAGATCCTGCTACTTTGCCATGTTTCATCGCGCGAGTAACTCGCCGACATCACCGCTGCTTCACGTTAGAAAACTGCCTCGGTGCCTGCTTTGTCAATTATTCCAGGGCACCACATCAAGCCTTGCATTTTTTTGATACCTCAAAGCTTCATCTTTCTCACACAGCTGGTTTCACACTGTGTAATGTCGTGGTATGTTCAGGAGGAAACTTGATAGTCATTCTTTTCTCTTTCTATGCAATTCTGGGCAGTACGATGATTCAAAGTTCCAAACTATCGTAAAGGAAAGCTGAATATTATGTGATTTACAGCTATGTCGTAGGAACCACTGGTTTATTCCGGCTCTAGTGCGTTTACCCAACGATTACTTCACTGAAGCGTCTATTTTTTTTTCCAAAAATCACTTGATCGAAACTTTCGTTTCACCGAAAGATCTCTTCACCTAAACAGGCATTTCATCAACAGATCATTTCACCGAAGAATTAGTTTATCGAAAACTTTGGATTTTATTAGGAGCTGTTGAAGTGTTGTGCGGTCTTGGAAAACTAACAACCAGAACGTTAGAAGGATTGTATAAAAATGGCACTTTTGACATTACCTGTTCGCTATCCCGTAGATCGGTCTTCTGTATTCTAACATTAATTATAAGGCCTTCGCATTTGTAGCAAATTTTAATCCTCTGTGCTCATATTTATAAGGCTTATGAATATCAGCACAGCGGGTTGAATTTAGTTGAAAAGAGACTTGCTTAGAGCCCTATAATCCATTTGTTTCTGACTAAACGTTCATTTTTAACTTACGTAAACCTTGTACACATGAGTGCGTGAGATTATAATTTGATAAGAGCCCAGGCCCCTATAATTGACGCATTTTTCCTGAGTAAAATTGCAACTTGATTTGGTGAGTAAATCACATGAATAATTAGCACGGCGGATTACAAATTGCTAACAAGACCGTGGCTTTATAATTTTTTACAGATTAGAAGACCGACCCACGGGTAAGGAGACATTTAGGTTAGGAATAAAAAAGTGTAATTTTTATGCTCTCTTAACGTTTGGTGGTCAGTATTTCTAACCCGCACTACACTTCAACAGATCCTATAATGCACCCATTGTTATAAAAATCAGCGCACCAAGAAAAAGAACCGTGCGATTGAAGCTCTGCCAGTAGCTACGGGGAGGACAGATATGCAAATTATTAAAGTTTCGTGCGATTCCGCATGCCCGCGCATCCAAAACCGGCGCTGCAATCGCAATCCTTCAAGCTTATAAGGCTCCACGCAGGGAATTCCACTTGTGTACCGAAGTTCATGGTAAGTGTCAGGTGAGATTCCTGAGCGATAGACATGCCGAGGAGCCGCCGTAGATGTGCGCACGGACAACTGACGGAGTTTGAACGAGGCCGTATCGTCGGGATGAGAGAGGCAGAGTGGCCGGCGCGCCGAATCGGCCGCCATTTTGGCCAGTCCGGCGGTACGGTGCGATCGTGTTGGGAGCAATGGACACTGGTAGGAACCCAGACACGGCGGACTTGCTCTGGACGACCGAGACACACCACCAGCAGAGAAGACCTTGAGAGCGGCACGCACAGATGCAAAAACGTATTTTTTTTAATATCCGGAGACGTGGCTGCTGCACAAGGGACTTCTGTGTCCGACAGAACCATTTTTCAGACGCCTGGCAATGGCCAATCTGCATTCTCGACGGCCCTTAGGTTTTCTGCCATTAACACCTGACCATCGTCGGCGTTGATTGCAGTAGTGTCAGCAGCGAGCAACATGGAATGCTACGAAATGGCGACGTATAGTGTACATCGACGAATCCCGCTTCTGTATGGGAACGGACGACAACCGTGTCAGTGTGGAGGACCTCTGACGAGCGCTACAATCCCAACCAAACTGTACAGCGGCACACATTCCGAACTGCAGGCGTGATGATCCGGGGAGCCATCGTGTATGACACCCGGACTTCCCTCGCAGTTATGCGAGGGACGTTGACAGCCCAGCGCAACGTACAGGAGATCCTGCTGCACCATATGCTGCCTTTTCTGGCTGGACGGCCAAGAGCCATTTTCCAACAAGATAACGCTCCCTTCCGCATACGGCTCGCGTTTCCCAGGACTGCATACGTCATACTTCGATGCTTCCATCCCTTGATCTCTCGCCCATCGAGCACGTGGGGGTACCAGATGGGACCAGATTCTCCAGGTCCCGGTGTTCGTGATTTAAGCGTAAGTTGCAAGAAGTGTGGGCTAATCTGACCCAGAATAACAAACGGGCGTCGCTTTGACTCCATGCTGGATCATATTACCGCATGTATTCGAGCACGAGGCGGTCAGGCACGGTAGTCACGCTGACCGGAATGTGTACCGTATGGCCGCGGAAAATCGTCCTGCTGCTGTGATCTTGTAATCACTTCTCTCCTTGGTATGTGCCATCTCACTACTAAAATATCATTTCAGTCCAACGCCTCCTTCTTTGTGCGCGGAGTTTTATGACAATGAGTGTATAAACATTTTCGGTAAATTAACCCTTCAGGGAAATAGCTTTCCGTGACTTGATTGACTGTCCGTCGTAGCCTAGAAATGGAAAAGTCTTGGAAAATCAGACGTAACGTTCAGTATGGAGACCATTACGAGAAGCAACCAAAATTTAGATTAGCAAAAAATTAACAAAAATGGAAGATCAGAACGCCGCCAAAGCAGTTTCATCGAATTGCAACCAAGTATACCGCTAACAAACTGCCGAAAAAAGAACTTTATTTTTCAGTTTTAAGAAAATCATTAAAAAAAAATGTAATTCAGAACTTTCATGTCAGAAATAAGCAGGGATCTTGCTTTTACTTGGCTACCATTTGTTTTTGTTTAAGGGTTTAACGAGCACCCTAAAGAACTCAGAAAGCAGCAATCGCCCGTTCCTAATTTGGTCTACCTATAAATCAGTCTCCCGTTTCTAATTTGCCCCCCCCCATTCTAATGAGAGGAAAGAGCCTGCGCAGTAATACAAACACACCATCCATGCTTCACCCTTTAACGACCATAAGGCCAAAACGCCCGTACGTACGACGACCAAAGCTGCCCGAAGAGCCTGTCTGGAGTGTGTCAGATTCCCTACCCTTACCTGTTCTTTAAATTTGCACGACCTATGATGGATCAGAAGGAGTCTCCGACAGTCACCGTTGTTACTGAACAAAGAAGTGAAACACCATACAGTTTCGGGCGTTATGGTATTTGGAGTAATACTAGATTTTAGAGTCCTGGTCGTTAAAGGGTTGAAAGACAGCTTCGGCCACCGAGGCGGCTGTCCTTTTTGTTTCAGCGGGTAGTAGGTTTAAAATAATGTGACTTCTGCTTCTTTAATAGCTATTCTTTATTTGCTGCAGTTTTCATGCTAATTATTTTTTCTATCAGGCATGGTTCCCTTAAATAAAGACTGCTTTATGAAATCGGAGGTAATGGTACTTTGGTAAAAGTGAATGGATTACTGAGTGTGGTAAAAAGACACCTGTCTTAACCACTGTTAAATTTACAAGATCTCTCGAAGATTTGGGGAAAAGTCTTGACCCCTCCTCCTCCTCGTATTACGGTCTTCTGGATTCGGATGTTTGCTGGGTCGTTTCTTGGCAGATTCAGCCCCTGTCTGCTTCATTTTGCATTTCACATTACCAACAGTCAACCCAATGCCGCTGAAATGTCACGTACGAAGCAACTGCTTCTGTGGCACCCTGTTATTAATCCGCTCTTGAAATCAGTTAATTCTGCCTTTCGAGGCATCTTGCATTCACAGTCTTGCTATTGTCTCAACATAGTCCTACGAGCATATATTTACCGTTGGACCTGTTACGTGGTGCTTGGGTAGAATCTAATTCACTATGAATAGATGGGTGTACGGACATTAATGACAGAGCAATGTATTTTTGTTTGAAACTACTCTAGCGACCGATTTAAAAACGTATTTATGCATCCGACTGCCATAGACTTGATCACAATTTTACTTGCCTTTCACAGTTTTTCTGATGCAAATATTTCTCATTAGACGGCGCAAATTTAAATTTGTTTGACGCTATCAGAGTTTTCATAGTTCGGATTCGAGAAATATTTTGACATTTTTTTTCTTTCCGTTGAACGACATTATTAATCCAGTGCCTTCTGATTTTCCAGTTACGATTATTTTTCTATGGGCAGTTAAAATGAATTGGCAAAAATAAAATATAAAATATAGTTAAAATATGTTTTGCGCTTCTTTGAAGTTCTCGTTTCTAATCCCATTGATATCCCCTTGCATGCATTTTTCAAGCTTTTCCGACGGAAAATGTGTCTTGTAGCTAGGGTGAAATGCGATGTTTTGTTTAGGAGACTACGAATTTTATTTTAAAAAAATCTTGAAATTTATCTTGCATGATAGAGTTGGAACGTTTTTTTTCTCAAAAGACGTGATGACTCATGCCGGAGAATTCGATGACTTCGGCTTTGTTTTGGTTTTCTGTGAAAATCAATCTCTGTATACGCCTTCCGTAGAATTTCCCCATTCGCACGTCTTCTTTGTCCGATGGTAGGATCGTGACATGCAGAGGGCATCAAAGTTGACGTGCATTGCTCCGATGGCGCTTGAAGAAATGATAGCTCCTCTTAAAGGTTCTGACATTAGTAGTTTCAATAAATGTTAGAAGCTTTCTTCAGAATACATGCCGAGTACGTCGCAGATTTTTTTTTTTTTTAGATTCTACGTTTAACGACCACTGTGAGCAACTCAATGGCCTAAAAACTGTATCCTGTTCCAAATTTAGGGCCATTAGTTCCAGGGAAGGTAGAGAGCCAGTACCGTTAAACAAACATGCCATCCGTGCCTCGACCAGGACTCTAACCCGGACACGTCTGATACAAATGATCAGAAGTCAACATTTAGACAGTACGCCACCGGAACGGCCATTGTCGAAAGTAGGATATCATAACAGAAACTAAGGCTGTATCATAACGAGGCAGTATTCCTTCCTAATTATTGACGAGACAAATTGCACCCGGAGCTGCACCTGTATAAAATATAAGATGGAATCTGCGCATTCTATTTTATACTGCAGTGAATGACGGTGCTGTTCTGGTAGCGCAGTGGTCTAAGTGTTGGTCTTTGACCATTGGTTCGAGATGGGTCTGGGGTTCAAATCCCGCTGAGGCATGGATGTTGGGTTTGTGTTACGGCACTGGCTGTCTCTTTTTCCCTGGAGCCAGTGGCCCCAAATTCGGGACGGGCGACTGCTCATAGCCCATTGACTTGCTCACGGCGGTCGTTAAGTCACTCAAACAAAACAAAAAAAAAAAAAAAAAAGAGGAAAGATTGTTTTGTTTGAGTACTACTTTTGAACCCGCGAACCACGAAGCATTTTCTAGGCACTCAATGTGTGTGAATCCTGTTAAATGTGTAGTAACAGTATCTTTGGAATTCATGATTTCAGAAAAATCTCTGTTATAACTTCACAATTCCTTTTTAAAAACTACGTCATTCGTCTTTCCATTAGGCGCCAAAATGTTTCTTTGCTCATCTCTTAGTTTCTTCAGTTTTCTTAGCTCCAGCTTCAGCCCTGAATAACTTCTTTTGGAAGGAATATACAGTGCATTTGACAGGTATGGGTTTTTCATGAACCATAGGTAAAAGAATTTTCTCAACTCAAGACCGATAGTGAAATACTACATGCATCGAGAAAGCGACGTATATTCGTCGCCAGCTAGCATTACGACAACTTTCCTTATAATGCTTACATAAAGAAAGTTGTTTTGCTTCTCGTGATGAACATGGACAAGAAGATATTCATGCTGGCGCCAATCGCAGCGCACGCACGTACGTGACCTCAGACGCTTATTCAGCTGTCTAGATCGTGAGATTCTGATTCCAAGAGAAAGATTATTGCAAAATAAACACAGTCGTGGCCAAACGTCCTGCACCAGTAGACCGAAAGTAAATTTTTGGTGTTTGAAGTAAACTTATACAGCGTAATGGTAAAGTCAGGAATGCATATTATACATCATTTTAAAGGAAATGTTATTCTGAATTCAAATAATTTTACAGGATGTTATTAACAGTAATAGAAGTTACAAGCAAAAGTACAGCGTCTAGTGATAAAAAAGCAAAAAAATAGTGGAATTTGTGAAACTTGTGTACAATACATTTAACGTAAAATTATTGTACCGTACATTATCGAAACTTGCAGGACACTTCAAATAACTTACCAACAAGCAAAATACGCTTTAATAATTAATGGGATAACCACGGTTTCTTAGTAACAAAGTGCACTTTCTTGGCATGGAACAAATTAGCTTCTCCAGTTTTCCATTGGTTATAATACGACCCTTACAGACTCCATGCTGTTTCAGATGTGAGTCCATGTTGACGGATCTTTTGCTTCAATCTCACCCACAGATTCTCTATGGGATTAAGATCCGGTGACTGTGCCGGCTCCTGAAACCTTATAAATTTTTGATTAAACCACTCTTCAACCAATTTTGACCGATGACATGGCACGTTATCGTCCTGAAAGATAGAATTCCGCAAACCTATGTCTTGTGCAGATGGCAGCAGTTTAGACTACAAAATATCCACATATTCCGATCCATTCAATGTGCCATCAACATCGTGCAGACGGCCAACACCACTGGCTGAAATACAGGACCATAACATCACCGAATGTAGGTGCTTGATTCTTGGCTGGGTTCAGCATGTCTTACACTGAAGAGCAATTCAATGAGAGACAGCTGGCGTTATGCAAATGTGGCGCTGTGGGCGGCCCTGTAAACGGAAATGACATGACGTATACAGTGATCCGATAATATAAGGATTGATGCGACGGGAATCAGGAAGAGTTTGATGCAGTATGGGTAAGACGAAGGATCTAAGCGCATTTGATTGTGGGCAAATTGTCGGGGCCATACATTTTTTTACACTGAAGAGCAATTCAATGAGCACTTATTCATGTTTTATAGTATCTGCTATCTATAATTTCTTAACGAGATATAGCTGACTCGCACGCACCCGCACACAGATGAGTGCGCGCGCTTAGACACTCATGTGAACACACATTTTTCTTTTATATTATGGAAATTTGTTTTCCGCTGTGGTGTAGCATTTCCACGTTTTGTTCTTGTAACACTTTAAATCCTCATTTATCCGATATAATTGATACCATAATCCTCATGTATGGATATAATTGGGGCCATCGGAAATTCCTGCTAATCGAGGACATGGTATTGTTTCCGGTCATGTCTGAATAAGTGCAATTTGGCGTAATATAAATTGGTTTGTTCAAGAAACTTAAGAAATATGTAAATAGACAAACCTAAAATGTCCTACATGTATGCATGGTTTATATGCAGTACCTTATTGGCATGGCTTTTACACTAATTTAAATGGAAAATTCTGTTGGAGCAGTTATTAGAGACGTTGCTGTGCGGTTTTATCACTGATTCATTTTAATAACAACTGGTGTGTTGTGTCGACATCAACTTGCTAGTCTAACAGTACTGTCCTTCGGTGAAACAACAAAGTTTCATATAATATCATACACCTTTATAAAAAGTGTATGCTTGTATGAAAACTCTTTACACGTTGCTCTTGAGTAGCCAAGGACTCTTATGAACATTGAAGTGTATTAAGTCTAATGGATGTCAACTAATATATGTGTTATTGACATTTATTTTATGAAACTTTTACATAATGAAAAATGTATGAGCTATCCGCTACTTTTGTCGTTGTAAAAATCATGCATGCGAATGATTTAGAGACATATGTTCAAACACATCTGTATAAATAAATTCTGTGGCAAGTCCAATGTGCAAATATCACAAAAATATATGAAACAGTTCTCTATGATGCGTTTCAATAAAGTTTCACTGTTGCTAATGTTATTCACTTCCGTTGTCGTTTGCTCGAATTTCAGCAATGCTTCCATCTTTTGTCTGGATTTGAAATCCAGGAACATACAGTATTTTTTGTCGCTGTTTAGCTAGGCCGCTGCATCGTTGCTATCAGTCCTAGGGAAACCAACCGCAAGAAAGAAGTAGACACACCGAACTGAGGGTTTGTTGGCTTTGTCTTTCAGCTCTCTCTCTCTTTTCTTATCTTTGTGGATTATAATTGGCTGGTGTCCACGACGTTGAAGAGGAAGATAAGGAAATGAGATTGGTATGTGATCTTGATATTTCACCAGACGCGGAGCGCCGTCGGAAAATTACAAAACTGAAAAAGTGACACCTAACACGGGAGGCGTCGCGTCGGTTAACAGAGAATTTCGGATAAACGAGCATCGGCAAAATGAGGTTTTACTGTAAATACAACATTTGGAAATTGAACTTTGTATTTGGTGCGAGACTGAATTTAAATGCATATTCATAAAATTCACAAACCGAGTTTTCCCGACACAGTATCCGATGTTTTTGAAAGCAAAGCATAAGAAAGATCCTTTGTTTCTTTCAGTATAGTTTTCGAAGCAAGGCAAAAGGAATTTCGCTTCTGCCTTTGAAAAATCGGATTTCCGATGAGGATCACAGCAAAATAAATCCCAACAGAACACAAAGGTGAAATGAGACAAGAGGACGCAGCGAAAAAGAGAAAAGATAGCGGCAGGAGTTTCTATTGTAGATTATATTGTTTGCTGAATTCGGCTCATCGCTAGATTCACCGTCTGGCATCTGAAACACGCGATCTAAAAAGGTACTAGGGACGAGCTCGATGAGAAATCAGAAAGCAAAGAAAAACTGCCGAAGTGCTTCACAGAAGCTGGACTACACACACAAGCTCTGCTTGCTCTATAACGTAATCTGACACATAACTGCAGGCTATTTCAGTAGGAAAGAAATCGCCTCTTATATCTAAGAAATATTTTCCCGAACGGTACTGAAATGAATGAAAACTACGAAAACTTGGAGAAAGTATTTTATTCAGAGCGCTAGAAAGTTTAAAACAGACCATTTGTGAATCAGATCTTCAATAGCTCTTTGAGGGGAAATTACATAGCGGAATCGCACGTTTTTCGTTACATTCTTTTCCCTGGATATAAACATTCTTTCTAAACTATTCCCACAGATATTCTAGAAGTACGATGCATCAGTGTTGGCAGAATTCCTGGGAATTCGGATGTCAACGGCTTATCATGTGGTACTACGAATATCTTTGAGGTTTGAAGTCCTTGTTGGAGCGAAACGAGCGCAGTTCCTCTCATACGCGACTTATATTGCAAAAATGTAAGTCATACTTCTTCTCCTAGACCACTTGGTTGATCATCGTGATATTTTGTGCATGGGTCGTTGGAAGGATGGATTTAGTCAAAGTCATATAGAATGTTTCCTCACAAACTGGTGGAACTATTTTCTCTGCCGACAGAAGACTCAAAACGGAAAAATACAGCGTTGGCAATTAACCATAACAGATGGGAACTTCAGAAGTCCACCTCTTGTTCGTTCTAAGAAATTCAATAAAATAAAGAAACTGCACTTAATGATTATTCGGTGATGTTAATTTTGTCTTGGGACCTGGTCCAAGATTTTGCCGAAAGACAATCCCAGCTGACAGGAATTTAAATTCACGCATACATTTTTAAGCTCATCTTAAGGGGATTCATTTTTTACTCTAAAATTACCGCTTTTTTTTAGTGTTTATTGACGATACTATGCAATCAATTGATTCCAAAGTAAGTACATCTATTTATCATCGTTTCAGATGTATACAAAACAATGTTTAATGAGTTTCATGAAGCATCACGCCCGCGCAAATCCCCCTCGACTATGACACTGAGCGAAAATCCGCGGTCGCTGGTTGGCACGATTTCTCCCCTCCAGATGGTCTGAAACAAAAAACTCGAACGGCGTTTTACTCTATACACAAGTAGTTGTCGTTTGATGTACCAGAAAAAAATATATATATATTTGAGGAAATTGTGACTTGTCAAACGCAAATTATCAATTTAGCTCAAAAAATTGACAATGTTTTTCTGCTATTAAAAAAATATACATAACGTATCGCGTTTCTGGTTCATCAAACGATAAAAAGAGGTTTGCTGAATATGCAGATTTACATTTGAAGTCGATCGGTCCAATACTTTTTGAAATATTATTCCAACCATTCGCGGAAAATCTGTTTCGAGAAAAATGCATTTAAAATTTCAAGTACAGTTTATACGGAAGTATATCGAGTACTTACACTATTTTTCTGCTAATCTGCTATACCAGAGCCATACAGTGTTCATTTCTCTGCTTCGTAGAACTCGTTTAGAGACATTTACTCGCTTCTACGCCTCGTACGAGCTTCTTTTCTAGCCTCGGGGCTGCGTCTCGACGATCTCTGCAGACCCTGTTGGTCCCGCGCTTTGGCAAATTTCTTCGTTTGGTCGCCAATAACAAGTCTTATCATTGTCATCATTTTCAGGACGGCAGAAAAACCTTCATTAAGATGCCTGCTTCTACATAAGCTGCCGTTTCGATGGTTTTTTGAGCCACAGTGAAGATGTTTGATCGCGAACCCCCAAACAGTAGAATTGAAACTTTCGTTGTTGTTTTGAGTGTCACCCGAACACCTTTCCAGCAACTCTCTTGATGACAAATCGTTGTAAATTGGCTGTATAGCATTTTCGACATCTATATGAAGTGGAGGTTTGCGATTGAATTTGTTCAGAGTTTTCTCAGCTTCGGCTTTTCGACAGTTGCACCAACTCTATGACCCAGCTCACTGGAAAATAATAGATTATAACTTGGCTAATTTTGCGGATTTCGACTTGAAATTTGGTACACACATTCTTAAGACCCGAAATAATAAAATAACGTAAAAAAAAATTTGAATTTTTTCACAAAAAAAAAAGAGAATCCGCTCTTAAGGTTCACCAGTACTTACTTTCTTTTTATTTTTTGCTCACTTTAGACACGCCTTGGCAAAGCCGCATGACCGCTCCTATGGCGCAGTGATCTGAGCAATGGCTTCTGATCATTTGTCCTGAGAGGTGTCTGGGTTCGAATCTTGGGTAAGGCATGGATGTTTGTTTTTCGACACTGGTTTTCAATGCGTTACCTGTTCAGCACTGGCTCTGTCTGTGTAACTTGATCATTTGGTATACTGTATACCATGCTTCCTACGTACATTGCTGATGTAAAATTGATCAGCACTGGCTCTGTCTGTGTAACTTAATCATTTGGCGTACTATATACCATGCTCCTTACTTACATCGTTGATGTAAAATTGACCAGCACTGGCTCTGTCTGTGTAACTTGATCATTTGGCATACTGTATACCATGCTTCCTACGTACATTGTTGATGTAAAATTGACAAGCACTGGCTCTGTCTGTGTAACTTGATCATTTGGCATACTGTATACCATGCTTCCTACATACATTGTTGATGTAAAATTGATCAGCACTGGCTCTGTCTGTGTAACTTAATCATTTGGCGTACTATATACCATGCTCCTTACTTACATTGTTGATGTAAAATTGATCAGCACTGGCTCTGTCTGTGTAACTTAATCATTTGGCGTACTATATACCATGCTCCTTACTTACATCGTTGATGTAAAATTGACCAGCACTGGCTCTGTCTGTGTAACTTGATCATTTGGCATACTGTATACCATGCTTCCTACGTACATTGTTGATGTAAAATTGACCAGCACTGGCTCTGTCTGTGTAACTTGATCATTTGGCATACTGTATACCATGCTTCCTACGTACATTGTTGATGTAAAATTGACAAGCACTGGCTCTGTCTGTGTACCTTGATCATTTGGCATACTGTATACCATGCTTCCTACGTACATTGTTGATGTAAAATTGATCAGCACTGGCTCTGTCTGTGTAACTTAATCATTTGGCGTACTATATACCATGCTCCTTACTTACATTGTTGATGTAAAATTGACAAGCACTGGCTCTGTCTGTGTAACTTGATCATTTGGCATACTGTATACCATGCTTCCTACGTACATTGCTGATGTAAAATTGACCAGCACTGGCTCTGTCTGTGTAACTTGATCATTTGGCATACTGTATACCATGCTTCCTACGTACATTGTTGATGTAAAATTGACCAGCACTGGCTCTGTCTGTGTAACTTGATCATTTGGCATACTGTATACCATGCTTCCTAAGTACATTGTTGATGTAAAATTGACAAGCACTGGCTCTGTCTGTGTACCTTGATCATTTGGCATACTGTATACCATGCTTCCTACGTACATTGTTGATGTAAAATTGACCAGCACTGGCTCTGTCTGTGTAACTTGATCATTTGGCATACTGTATACCATGCTTCCTACGTACATTGCTGATGTAAAATTGACCAGCACTGGCTCTGTCTGTGTAACTTGATCATTTGGCATACTGTATACCATGCTTCCTACGTACATTGTTGATGTAAAATTGATCAGCACTGGCTCTGTCTGTGTAACTTAATCATTTGGCGTACTATATACCATGCTCCTTACTTACATTGTTGATGTAAAATTGACCAGCACTGGCTCTGTCTGTGTAACTTGATCATTTGACATACTGTATACCATGCTTCCTACGTACATTGTTCATGTAAAATTGATCAGCACTGGCTCTGTCTGTGTAACTTCATCATTTGGCGTACTATATACCATGCTCCTTACTTACATTGTTGATGTAAAATTGACCAGCACTGGCTCTGTCTGTGTAACTTGATCATTTGACATACTGTATACCATGCTTCCTACGTACATTGTTGATGTAAAATTGACCAGCACTGGCTCTGTCTGTGTAACTTGATCATTTGGCATACTGTATACCATGCTTCCTACGTACATTGTTGATGTAAAATTGACAAGCACTGGCTCTGTCTGTGTACCTTGATCATTTGGCATACTGTATACCATGCTTCCTACGTACATTGTTGATGTAAAATTTACCAGCACTGGCTCTGTCTGTGTAACTTGATCATTTGGCATACTGTATACCATGCTTCCATACGTACATTGTTGATGTAAAATTGACCAGCACTGGCTCTGTCTGTGTAACTTGATCATTTGGCATACTGTATACCATGCTTCCTACGTACATTGTTGATGTAAAATTGACAAGCACTGGCTCTGTCTGTGTACCTTGATCATTTGGCATACTGTATACCATGCTTCCTACGTACATTGTTGATGTAAAATTGATCAGCACTGGCTCTGTCTGTGTAACTTAATCATTTGGCGTACTATATACCATGCTCCTTACTTACATTGTTGATGTAAAATTGACCAGCACTGGCTCTGTCTGTGTAACTTGATCATTTGGCATACTGTATACCATGCTTCCTACGTACATTGCTGATGTAAAATTGACCAGCACTGGCTCTGTCTGTGTAACTTGATCATTTGGCATACTGTATACCATGCTTCCTACGTACATTGCTGATGTAAAATTGACCAGCACTGGCTCTGTCTGTGTAACTTGATCATTTGGCATACTGTATACCATGCTTCCTACGTACATTGCTGATGTAAAATTGACCAGCACTGGCTCTGTCTGTGTAACTTGATCATTTGGCATACTGTATACCATGCTTCCTACGTACATTGTTGATGTAAAATTGATCAGCACTGGCTCTGTCTGTGTAACTTAATCATTTGGCGTACTATATACCATGCTCCTTACTTACATTGTTGATGTAAAATTGACCAGCACTGGCTCTGTCTGTGTAACTTGATCATTTGACATACTGTATACCATGCTTCCTACGTACATTGTTGATGTAAAATTGATCAGCACTGGCTCTGTCTGTGTAACTTAATCATTTGGCGTACTATATACCATGCTCCTTACTTACATTGTTGATGTAAAATTGATCAGCACTGGCTCTGTCTGTGTAACTTAATCATTTGGCGTACTATATACCATGCTCCTTACTTACATCGTTGATGTAAAATTGACCAGCACTGGCTCTGTCTGTGTAACTTGATCATTTGGCATACTGTATACCATGCTTCCTACGTACATTGCTGATGTAAAATTGACCAGCACTGGCTCTGTCTGTGTAACTTGATCATTTGGCATACTGTATACCATGCTTCCTACGTACATTGCTGATGTAAAATTGACCAGCACTGGCTCTGTCTGTGTAACTTGATCATTTGGCATACTGTATACCATGCTTCCTACGTACATTGTTGATGTAAAATTGATCAGCACTGGCTCTGTCTGTGTAACTTAATCATTTGGCGTACTATATACCATGCTCCTTACTTACATTGTTGATGTAAAATTGACCAGCACTGGCTCTGTCTGTGTAACTTGATCATTTGGCATACTGTATACCATGCTTCCTACGTACATTGTTGATGTAAAATTGACCAGCACTGGCTCTGTCTGTAACTTAATCATTTGGCGTACTATATACCATGCTCCTTACTTACATTGTTGATGTAAAATTGACCAGCACTGGCTCTGTCTGTGTAACTTGATCATTTGGCATACTGTATACCATGCTTCCTACGTACATTGCTGATGTAAAATTGACCAGCACTGGCTCTGTCTGTGTAACTTGATCATTTGGCATACTGTATACCATGCTTCCTACGTACATTGTTGATGTAAAATTGATCAGCACTGGCTCTGTCTGTGTAACTTAATCATTTGGCGTACTATATACCATGCTCCTTACTTACATTGTTGATGTAAAATTGACCAGCACTGGCTCTGTCTGTGTAACTTGATCATTTGACATACTGTATACCATGCTTCCTACGTACATTGTTGATGTAAAATTGATCAGCACTGGCTCTGTCTGTGTAACTTAATCATTTGGCGTACTATATACCATGCTCCTTACTTACATTGTTGATGTAAAATTGATCAGCACTGGCTCTGTCTGTGTAACTTAATCATTTGGCGTACTATATACCATGCTCCTTACTTACATTGTTGATGTAAAATTGACCAGCACTGGCTCTGTCTGTGTAACTTGATCATTTCTCATACTGTATACCATGCTTCCTACGTACATTGCTGATGTAAAATTGACCAGCACTGGCTCTGTCTGTGTAACTTGATCATTTGGCATACTGTATACCATGCTTCCTACGTACATTGCTGATGTAAAATTGACCAGCACTGGCTCTGTCTGTGTAACTTGATCATTTGGCATACTGTATACCATGCTTCCTACGTACATTGTTGATGTAAAATTGACCAGCACTGGCTCTGTCTGTGTAACTTGATCATTTGGCATACTGTATACCATGCTTCCTACGTACATTGTTGATGTAAAATTGACCAGCACTGGCTCTGTCTGTGTAACTTGATCATTTGGCATACTGTATACCATGCTTCCTACGTACATTGTTGATGTAAAATTGATCAGCACTGGCTCTGTCTGTGTAACTTAATCATTTGGCGTACTATATACCATGCTCCTTACTTACATTGTTGATGTAAAATTGACCAGCACTGGCTCTGTCTGTGTAACTTGATCATTTGGCATACTGTATACCATGCTTCCTACGTACATTGTTGATGTAAAATTGACCAGCACTGGCTCTGTCTGTGTAACTTGATCATTTCTCATACTGTATACCATGCTTCCTACGTACATTGCTGATGTAAAATTGACCAGCACTGGCTCTGTCTGTGTAACTTGATCATTTGGCATACTGTATACCATGCTTCCTACGTACATTGCTGATGTAAAATTGACCAGCACTGGCTCTGTCTGTGTAACTTGATCATTTGGCATACTGTATACCATGCTTCCTACGTACATTGTTGATGTAAAATTGACCAGCACTGGCTCTGTCTGTGTAACTTGATCATTTGGCATACTGTATACCATGCTTCCTACGTACATTGTTGATGTAAAATTGACCAGCACTGGCTCTGTCTGTGTAACTTGATCATTTGGCATACTGTATACCATGCTTCCTACGTACATTGTTGATGTAAAATTGACCAGCACTGGCTCTGTCTGTGTAACTTGATCATTTGGCATACTGTATACCATGCTTCCTACGTACATTGCTGATGTAAAATTGACCAGCACTGGCTCTGTCTGTGTAACTTGATCATTTGGCATACTGTATACCATGCTTCCTACGTACATTGCTGATGTAAAATTGACCAGCACTGGCTCTGTCTGTGTAACTTGATCATTTGGCATACTGTATACCATGCTTCCTACGTACATTGTTGATGTAAAATTGATCAGCACTGGCTCTGTCTGTGTAACTTAATCATTTGGCGTACTATATACCATGCTCCTTACTTACATTGTTGATGTAAAATTGACCAGCACTGGCTCTGTCTGTGTAACTTGATCATTTGGCATACTGTATACCATGCTTCCTACGTACATTGTTGATGTAAAATTGACCAGCACTGGCTCTGTCTGTAACTTAATCATTTGGCGTACTATATACCATGCTCCTTACTTACATTGTTGATGTAAAATTGACCAGCACTGGCTCTGTCTGTGTAACTTGATCATTTGGCATACTGTATACCATGCTTCCTACGTACATTGCTGATGTAAAATTGACCAGCACTGGCTCTGTCTGTGTAACTTGATCATTTGGCATACTGTATACCATGCTTCCTACGTACATTGTTGATGTAAAATTGATCAGCACTGGCTCTGTCTGTGTAACTTAATCATTTGGCGTACTATATACCATGCTCCTTACTTACATTGTTGATGTAAAATTGACCAGCACTGGCTCTGTCTGTGTAACTTGATCATTTGACATACTGTATACCATGCTTCCTACGTACATTGTTGATGTAAAATTGATCAGCACTGGCTCTGTCTGTGTAACTTAATCATTTGGCGTACTATATACCATGCTCCTTACTTACATTGTTGATGTAAAATTGATCAGCACTGGCTCTGTCTGTGTAACTTAATCATTTGGCGTACTATATACCATGCTCCTTACTTACATTGTTGATGTAAAATTGACCAGCACTGGCTCTGTCTGTGTAACTTGATCATTTCTCATACTGTATACCATGCTTCCTACGTACATTGCTGATGTAAAATTGACCAGCACTGGCTCTGTCTGTGTAACTTGATCATTTGGCATACTGTATACCATGCTTCCTACGTACATTGCTGATGTAAAATTGACCAGCACTGGCTCTGTCTGTGTAACTTGATCATTTGGCATACTGTATACCATGCTTCCTACGTACATTGTTGATGTAAAATTGACCAGCACTGGCTCTGTCTGTGTAACTTGATCATTTGGCATACTGTATACCATGCTTCCTACGTACATTGTTGATGTAAAATTGACCAGCACTGGCTCTGTCTGTGTAACTTGATCATTTGGCATACTGTATACCATGCTTCCTACGTACATTGTTGATGTAAAATTGACCAGCACTGGCTCTGTCTGTGTAACTTGATCATTTGGCATACTGTATACCATGCTTCCTACGTACATTGTTGATGTAAAATTGACCAGCACTGGCTCTGTCTGTGTAACTTGATCATTTGGCATACTGTATACCATGCTTCCTACGTACATTGTTGATGTAAAATTGATCAGCACTGGCTCTGTCTGTGTAACTTGATCATTTGGCATACTTTATACCATGCTCCATACGTACATTGTTGATGTAAAATTGACCAGCACTGGCTCTGTCTGTGTAACTTGATCATTTGGCATACTGTATACCATGCTCCATACGTACATTGTTGATGTAAAATTGATCAGCACTGGCTCTGTCTGTGTAACTTGATCATTTGGCATACTTTATACCATGCTCCATACGTACATTGTTGATGTAAAATTGACCAGCACTGGCTCTGTCTGTGTAACTTGATCATTTGGCATACTGTATACCATGCTTCCTACGTACATTGTTGATGTAAAATTGATCAGCACTGGCTCTGTCTGTGTAACTTAATCATTTGGCGTACTATATACCATGCTCCTTACTTACATTGTTGATGTAAAATTGACAAGCACTGGCTCTGTCTGTGTAACTTGATCATTTGGCATACTGTATACCATGCTTCCTACGTACATTGCTGATGTAAAATTGACCAGCACTGGCTCTGTCTGTGTAACTTGATCATTTGGCATACTGTATACCATGCTTCCTACATACATTGTTGATGTAAAATTGATCAGCACTGGCTCTGTCTGTGTAACTTAATCATTTGGCGTACTATATACCATGCTCCTTACTTACATTGTTGATGAAAATCTGACAAGCACTGGCTCTGTCTGTGTAACTTGATCATTTGGCATACTGTATACCATGCTTCCTACGTACATTGTTGATGTAAAATTGATCAGCACTGGCTCTGTCTGTGTAACTTGATCATTTGGCATACTTTATACCATGCTCCATACGTACATTGTTGATGTAAAATTGACCAGCACTGGCTCTGTCTGTGTAACTTGATCATTTGGCATACTGTATACCATGCTTCCTACGTACATTGCTGATGTAAAATTGACCAGCACTGGCTCTGTCTGTGTAACTTGATCATTTGGCATACTGTATACCATGCTTCCTACGTACATTGCTGATGTAAAATTGACCAGCACTGGCTCTGTCTGTGTAACTTGATCATTTGGCATCCTGTATACCATGCTTCCTACGTACATTGCTGATGTAAAATTGACCAGCACTGGCTCTGTCTGTGTAACTTGATCATTTGGCATACTGTATACCATGCTTCCTACGTACATTGTTGATGTAAAATTGATCAGCACTGGCTCTGTCTGTGTAACTTAATCATTTGGCGTACTATATACCATGCTCCTTACTTACATTGTTGATGTAAAATTGACCAGCACTGGCTCTGTCTGTGTAACTTGATCATTTGACATACTGTATACCATGCTTCCTACGTACATTGTTGATGTAAAATTGATCAGCACTGGCTCTGTCTGTGTAACTTAATCATTTGGCGTACTATATACCATGCTCCTTACTTACATTGTTGATGTAAAATTGATCAGCACTGGCTCTGTCTGTGTAACTTAATCATTTGGCGTACTATATACCATGCTCCTTACTTACATCGTTGATGTAAAATTGACCAGCACTGGCTCTGTCTGTGTAACTTGATCATTTGGCATACTGTATACCATGCTTCCTACGTACATTGCTGATGTAAAATTGACCAGCACTGGCTCTGTCTGTGTAACTTGATCATTTGGCATACTGTATACCATGCTTCCTACGTACATTGCTGATGTAAAATTGACCAGCACTGGCTCTGTCTGTGTAACTTGATCATTTGGCATACTGTATACCATGCTTCCTACGTACATTGTTGATGTAAAATTGATCAGCACTGGCTCTGTCTGTGTAACTTGATCATTTGGCATACTTTATACCATGCTCCATACGTACATTGTTGATGTAAAATTGACCAGCACTGGCTCTGTCTGTGTAACTTGATCATTTGGCATACTGTATACCATGCTCCATACGTACATTGTTGATGTAAAATTGATCAGCACTGGCTCTGTCTGTGTAACTTGATCATTTGGCATACTTTATACCATGCTCCATACGTACATTGTTGATGTAAAATTGACCAGCACTGGCTCTGTCTGTGTAACTTGATCATTTGGCATACTGTATACCATGCTTCCTACGTACATTGTTGATGTAAAATTGATCAGCACTGGCTCTGTCTGTGTAACTTAATCATTTGGCGTACTATATACCATGCTCCTTACTTACATTGTTGATGTAAAATTGACAAGCACTGGCTCTGTCTGTGTAACTTGATCATTTGGCATACTGTATACCATGCTTCCTACGTACATTGCTGATGTAAAATTGACCAGCACTGGCTCTGTCTGTGTAACTTGATCATTTGGCATACTGTATACCATGCTTCCTACATACATTGTTGATGTAAAATTGATCAGCACTGGCTCTGTCTGTGTAACTTAATCATTTGGCGTACTATATACCATGCTCCTTACTTACATTGTTGATGAAAATCTGACAAGCACTGGCTCTGTCTGTGTAACTTGATCATTTGGCATACTGTATACCATGCTTCCTACGTACATTGTTGATGTAAAATTGATCAGCACTGGCTCTGTCTGTGTAACTTGATCATTTGGCATACTTTATACCATGCTCCATACGTACATTGTTGATGTAAAATTGACCAGCACTGGCTCTGTCTGTGTAACTTGATCATTTGGCATACTGTATACCATGCTTCCTACGTACATTGCTGATGTAAAATTGACCAGCACTGGCTCTGTCTGTGTAACTTGATCATTTGGCATACTGTATACCATGCTTCCTACGTACATTGCTGATGTAAAATTGACCAGCACTGGCTCTGTCTGTGTAACTTGATCATTTGGCATACTGTATACCATGCTTCCTACGTACATTGCTGATGTAAAATTGACCAGCACTGGCTCTGTCTGTGTAACTTGATCATTTGGCATACTGTATACCATGCTTCCTACGTACATTGTTGATGTAAAATTGATCAGCACTGGCTCTGTCTGTGTAACTTAATCATTTGGCGTACTATATACCATGCTCCTTACTTACATTGTTGATGTAAAATTGACCAGCACTGGCTCTGTCTGTGTAACTTGATCATTTGACATACTGTATACCATGCTTCCTACGTACATTGTTGATGTAAAATTGATCAGCACTGGCTCTGTCTGTGTAACTTAATCATTTGGCGTACTATATACCATGCTCCTTACTTACATTGTTGATGTAAAATTGATCAGCACTGGCTCTGTCTGTGTAACTTAATCATTTGGCGTACTATATACCATGCTCCTTACTTACATCGTTGATGTAAAATTGACCAGCACTGGCTCTGTCTGTGTAACTTGATCATTTGGCATACTGTATACCATGCTTCCTACGTACATTGCTGATGTAAAATTGACCAGCACTGGCTCTGTCTGTGTAACTTGATCATTTGGCATACTGTATACCATGCTTCCTACGTACATTGCTGATGTAAAATTGACCAGCACTGGCTCTGTCTGTGTAACTTGATCATTTGGCATACTGTATACCATGCTTCCTACGTACATTGCTGATGTAAAATTGACCAGCACTGGCTCTGTCTGTGTAACTTGATCATTTGGCATACTGTATACCATGCTTCCTACGTACATTGTTGATGTAAAATTGATCAGCACTGGCTCTGTCTGTGTAACTTAATCATTTGGCGTACTATATACCATGCTCCTTACTTACATTGTTGATGTAAAATTGACCAGCACTGGCTCTGTCTGTGTAACTTGATCATTTGGCATACTGTATACCATGCTTCCTACGTACATTGTTGATGTAAAATTGACCAGCACTGGCTCTGTCTGTAACTTAATCATTTGGCGTACTATATACCATGCTCCTTACTTACATTGTTGATGTAAAATTGACCAGCACTGGCTCTGTCTGTGTAACTTGATCATTTGGCATACTGTATACCATGCTTCCTACGTACATTGCTGATGTAAAATTGACCAGCACTGGCTCTGTCTGTGTAACTTGATCATTTGGCATACTGTATACCATGCTTCCTACGTACATTGTTGATGTAAAATTGATCAGCACTGGCTCTGTCTGTGTAACTTAATCATTTGGCGTACTATATACCATGCTCCTTACTTACATTGTTGATGTAAAATTGACCAGCACTGGCTCTGTCTGTGTAACTTGATCATTTGACATACTGTATACCATGCTTCCTACGTACATTGTTGATGTAAAATTGATCAGCACTGGCTCTGTCTGTGTAACTTAATCATTTGGCGTACTATATACCATGCTCCTTACTTACATTGTTGATGTAAAATTGACCAGCACTGGCTCTGTCTGTGTAACTTGATCATTTGGCATACTGTATACCATGCTTCCTACGTACATTGTTGATGTAAAATTGACCAGCACTGGCTCTGTCTGTAACTTAATCATTTGGCGTACTATATACCATGCTCCTTACTTACATTGTTGATGTAAAATTGACCAGCACTGGCTCTGTCTGTGTAACTTGATCATTTGGCATACTGTATACCATGCTTCCTACGTACATTGCTGATGTAAAATTGACCAGCACTGGCTCTGTCTGTGTAACTTGATCATTTGGCATACTGTATACCATGCTTCCTACGTACATTGTTGATGTAAAATTGATCAGCACTGGCTCTGTCTGTGTAACTTAATCATTTGGCGTACTATATACCATGCTCCTTACTTACATTGTTGATGTAAAATTGACCAGCACTGGCTCTGTCTGTGTAACTTGATCATTTGACATACTGTATACCATGCTTCCTACGTACATTGTTGATGTAAAATTGATCAGCACTGGCTCTGTCTGTGTAACTTAATCATTTGGCGTACTATATACCATGCTCCTTACTTACATTGTTGATGTAAAATTGATCAGCACTGGCTCTGTCTGTGTAACTTAATCATTTGGCGTACTATATACCATGCTCCTTACTTACATTGTTGATGTAAAATTGACCAGCACTGGCTCTGTCTGTGTAACTTGATCATTTCTCATACTGTATACCATGCTTCCTACGTACATTGCTGATGTAAAATTGACCAGCACTGGCTCTGTCTGTGTAACTTGATCATTTGGCATACTGTATACCATGCTTCCTACGTACATTGCTGATGTAAAATTGACCAGCACTGGCTCTGTCTGTGTAACTTGATCATTTGGCATACTGTATACCATGCTTCCTACGTACATTGTTGATGTAAAATTGACCAGCACTGGCTCTGTCTGTGTAACTTGATCATTTGGCATACTGTATACCATGCTTCCTACGTACATTGTTGATGTAAAATTGACCAGCACTGGCTCTGTCTGTGTAACTTGATCATTTGGCATACTGTATACCATGCTTCCTACGTACATTGTTGATGTAAAATTGACCAGCACTGGCTCTGTCTGTGTAACTTGATCATTTGGCATACTGTATACCATGCTTCCTACGTACATTGTTGATGTAAAATTGACCAGCACTGGCTCTGTCTGTGTAACTTGATCATTTGGCATACTGTATACCATGCTTCCTACGTACATTGTTGATGTAAAATTGACCAGCACTGGCTCTGTCTGTGTAACTTGATCATTTGGCATACTGTATACCATGCTTCCATACGTACATTGTTGATGTAAAATTGATCAGCACTGGCTCTGTCTGTGTAACTTGATCATTTGGCATACTGTATACCATGCTCCATACGTACATTGTTGATGTAAAATTGATCAGCACTGGCTCTGTCTGTGTAACTTGATCATTTGGCATACTGTATACCATGCTCCATACGTACATTGTTGATGTAAAATTGACCAGCACTGGCTCTGTCTGTGTAACTTGATCATTTGGCATACTGTATACCATGCTCCATACGTACATTGTTGATGTAAAATTGATCAGCACTGGCTCTGTCTGTGTAACTTGATCATTTGGCATACTGTATACCATGCTTCCTACGTACATTGTTGATGTAAAATTGACCAGCACTGGCTCTGTCTGTGTAACTTGATCATTTGGCATACTGTATACCATGCTTCCTACGTACATTGTTGATGTAAAATTGACAGCACTGGCTCTGTCTGTGTAACTTGATCATTTGGCATACTGTATACCATGCTTCCTACGTACATTGTTGATGTAAAATTGACCAGCACTGGCTCTGTCTGTGTAACTTGATCATTTGGCATACTGTATACCATGCTTCCTACATACATTGTTGATGTAAAATTGATCAGCACTGGCTCTGTCTGTGTAACTTAATCATTTGGCGTACTATATACCATGCTCCTTACTTACATTGTTGATGTAAAATCTGACAGCACTGGCTCTGTCTGTGTAACTTGATCATTTGGCATACTGTATACCATGCTTCCTACGTACATTGTTGATGTAAAATTGATCAGCACTGGCTCTGTCTGTGTAACTTAATCATTTGGCGTACTATATACCATGCTCCTTACTTACATTGTTGATGTAAAATTGACAAGCACTGGCTCTGTCTGTGTAACTTGATCATTTGGCATACTGTATACCATGCTTCCTACGTACATTGCTGATGTAAAATTGACCAGCACTGGCTCTGTCTGTGTAACTTGATCATTTGGCATACTGTATACCATGCTTCCTACATACATTGTTGATGTAAAATTGATCAGCACTGGCTCTGTCTGTGTAACTTAATCATTTGGCGTACTATATACCATGCTCCTTACTTACATTGTTGATGTAAAATCTGACAAGCACTGGCTCTGTCTGTGTAACTTGATCATTTGGCATACTGTATACCATGCTTCCTACGTACATTGTTGATGTAAAATTGATCAGCACTGGCTCTGTCTGTGTAACTTAATCATTTGGCGTACTATATACCATGCTCCATACGTTACATTGTTGATGTAAAATTGACCATGGCTCTGTCACCATTGGCATACTGATACCATGTACGTACATTGCTGATGTGACCAGCACTGGCTCTGTCTGTGTAACTTGATCATTTGGCATACTGTATACCATGCTTCCTACGTACATTGTTGATGTAAAATTGATCAGCACTGGCTCTGTCTGTGTAACTTGATCATTTGGCATACTGTATACCATGCTTCCTACGTACATTGTTGATGTAAAATTGATCAGCACTGGCTCTGTCTGTGTAACTTGATCATTTGGCATACTGTATACCATGCTCCTTACGTACATTGTTGATGTAAAATTGACCAGCACTGGCTCTGTCTGTGTAACTTGATCATTTGGCATACTGTATACCATGCTTCCTACGTACATTGTTGATGTAAAATTGACCAGCACTGGCTCTGTCTGTGTAACTTGATCATTTGGCATACTGTATACCATGCTTCCTACGTACATTGCTGATGTAAAATTGACCAGCACTGGCTCTGTCTGTGTAACTTGATCATTTGGCATACTGTATACCATGCTTCCTACGTACATTGTTGATGTAAAATTGATCAGCACTGGCTCTGTCTGTGTAACTTGATCATTTGGCATACTTTATACCATGCTCCATACGTACATTGTTGATGTAAAATTGACCAGCACTGGCTCTGTCTGTGTAACTTGATCATTTGGCATACTGTATACCATGCTTCCTACGTACATTGTTGATGTAAAATTGATCAGCACTGGCTCTGTCTGTGTAACTTGATCATTTGGCATACTTTATACCATGCTTCCATACGTACATTGTTGATGTAAAATTGACCAGCACTGGCTCTGTCTGTGTAACTTGATCATTTGGCATACTGTATACCATGCTTCCTACGTACATTGTTGATGTAAAATTGATCAGCACTGGCTCTGTCTGTGTAACTTAATCATTTGGCGTACTATATACCATGCTCCTTACTTACATTGTTGATGTAAAATTGACAAGCACTGGCTCTGTCTGTGTAACTTGATCATTTGGCATACTGTATACCATGCTTCCTACGTACATTGCTGATGTAAAATTGACCAGCACTGGCTCTGTCTGTGTAACTTGATCATTTGGCATACTGTATACCATGCTTCCTACATACATTGTTGATGTAAAATTGATCAGCACTGGCTCTGTCTGTGTAACTTAATCATTTGGCGTACTATATACCATGCTCCTTACTTACATTGTTGATGAAAATCTGACAAGCACTGGCTCTGTCTGTGTAACTTGATCATTTGGCATACTGTATACCATGCTTCCTACGTACATTGTTGATGTAAAATTGATCAGCACTGGCTCTGTCTGTGTAACTTGATCATTTGGCATACTTTATACCATGCTCCATACGTACATTGTTGATGTAAAATTGACCAGCACTGGCTCTGTCTGTGTAACTTGATCATTTGGCATACTGTATACCATGCTTCCTACGTACATTGCTGATGTAAAATTGACCAGCACTGGCTCTGTCTGTGTAACTTGATCATTTGGCATACTGTATACCATGCTTCCTACGTACATTGCTGATGTAAAATTGACCAGCACTGGCTCTGTCTGTGTAACTTGATCATTTGGCATACTGTATACCATGCTTCCTACGTACATTGCTGATGTAAAATTGACCAGCACTGGCTCTGTCTGTGTAACTTGATCATTTGGCATACTGTATACCATGCTTCCTACGTACATTGTTGATGTAAAATTGATCAGCACTGGCTCTGTCTGTGTAACTTAATCATTTGGCGTACTATATACCATGCTCCTTACTTACATTGTTGATGTAAAATTGACCAGCACTGGCTCTGTCTGTGTAACTTGATCATTTGACATACTGTATACCATGCTTCCTACGTACATTGTTGATGTAAAATTGATCAGCACTGGCTCTGTCTGTGTAACTTAATCATTTGGCGTACTATATACCATGCTCCTTACTTACATTGTTGATGTAAAATTGATCAGCACTGGCTCTGTCTGTGTAACTTAATCATTTGGCGTACTATATACCATGCTCCTTACTTACATCGTTGATGTAAAATTGACCAGCACTGGCTCTGTCTGTGTAACTTGATCATTTGGCATACTGTATACCATGCTTCCTACGTACATTGCTGATGTAAAATTGACCAGCACTGGCTCTGTCTGTGTAACTTGATCATTTGGCATACTGTATACCATGCTTCCTACGTACATTGCTGATGTAAAATTGACCAGCACTGGCTCTGTCTGTGTAACTTGATCATTTGGCATACTGTATACCATGCTTCCTACGTACATTGTTGATGTAAAATTGATCAGCACTGGCTCTGTCTGTGTAACTTAATCATTTGGCGTACTATATACCATGCTCCTTACTTACATTGTTGATGTAAAATTGACCAGCACTGGCTCTGTCTGTGTAACTTGATCATTTGGCATACTGTATACCATGCTTCCTACGTACATTGTTGATGTAAAATTGACCAGCACTGGCTCTGTCTGTGTAACTTGAATCATTTGGCATACTATATATACCATGCTCCTACGTACATTGTTGATGTAAAATTGACCAGCACTGGCTCTGTCTGTGTAACTTGATCATTTGGCATACTGTATACCATGCTTCCTACGTACATTGTTGATGTAAAATTGATCAGCACTGGCTCTGTCTGTGTAACTTAATCATTTGGCGTACTATATACCATGCTCCTTACTTACATTGTTGATGTAAAATTGACCAGCACTGGCTCTGTCTGTGTAACTTGATCATTTGGCATACTGTATACCATGCTTCCTACTTACATTGTTGATGTAAAATTGACCAGCACTGGCTCTGTCTGTGTAACTTGATCATTTGACATACTGTATACCATGCTTCCTACGTACATTGTTGATGTAAAATTGATCAGCACTGGCTCTGTCTGTGTAACTTAATCATTTGGCGTACTATATACCATGCTCCTTACTTACATTGTTGATGTAAAATTGATCAGCACTGGCTCTGTCTGTGTAACTTAATCATTTGGCGTACTATATACCATGCTTCCTACTTACATCGTTGATGTAAAATTGACCAGCACTGGCTCTGTCTGTGTAACTTGATCATTTGGCATACTGTATACCATGCTTCCTACGTACATTGCTGATGTAAAATTGACCAGCACTGGCTCTGTCTGTGTAACTTGATCATTTGGCATACTGTATACCATGCTTCCTACGTACATTGCTGATGTAAAATTGACCAGCACTGGCTCTGTCTGTGTAACTTGATCATTTGGCATACTGTATACCATGCTTCCTACGTACATTGTTGATGTAAAATTGATCAGCACTGGCTCTGTCTGTGTAACTTAATCATTTGGCGTACTATATACCATGCTCCTTACTTACATTGTTGATGTAAAATTGACCAGCACTGGCTCTGTCTGTGTAACTTGATCATTTGGCATACTGTATACCATGCTTCCTACGTACATTGTTGATGTAAAATTGACCAGCACTGGCTCTGTCTGTGTAACTTGATCATTTGGCGTACTGTATACCATGCTTCCTACGTACATTGTTGATGTAAAATTGACCAGCACTGGCTCTGTCTGTGTAACTTGATCATTTGGCATACTGTATACCATGCTTCCTACGTACATTGTTGATGTAAAATTGACCAGCACTGGCTCTGTCTGTGTAACTTGATCATTTGGCATACTGTATACCATGCTTCCTACGTACATTGTTGATGTAAAATTGATCAGCACTGGCTCTGTCTGTGTAACTTAATCATTTGGCGTACTATATACCATGCTCCTTACTTACATTGTTGATGTAAAATTGACCAGCACTGGCTCTGTCTGTGTAACTTGATCATTTGGCATACTGTATACCATGCTTCCTACGTACATTGTTGATGTAAAATTGACCAGCACTGGCTCTGTCTGTGTAACTTAATCATTTGGCGTACTATATACCATGCTCCTTACTTACATTGTTGATGTAAAATTGACCAGCACTGGCTCTGTCTGTGTAACTTGATCATTTGGCATACTGTATACCATGCTTCCTACGTACATTGTTGATGTAAAATTGACCAGCACTGGCTCTGTCTGTGTAACTTGATCATTTGGCATACTGTATACCATGCTTCCTACGTACATTGTTGATGTAAAATTGACCAGCACTGGCTCTGTCTGTGTAACTTGATCATTTGGCATACTGTATACCATGCTTCCTACGTACATTGTTGATGTAAAATTGACCAGCACTGGCTCTGTCTGTGTAACTTGATCATTTGGCATACTGTATACCATGCTTCCTACGTACATTGTTGATGTAAAATTGATCAGCACTGGCTCTGTCTGTGTAACTTAATCATTTGGCGTACTATATACCATGCTCCTTACGTTACATTGTTGATGTAAAATTGACCAGCACTGGCTCTGTCTGTGTAACTTGATCATTTGGCATACTGTATACCATGCTTCCTACGTACATTGTTGATGTAAAATTGATCAGCACTGGCTCTGTCTGTGTAACTTGATCATTTGGCATACTGTATACCATGCTCCTTACGTACATTGTTGATGTAAAATTGATCAGCACTGGCTCTGTCTGTGTAACTTGATCATTTGGCATACTGTATACCATGCTTCCTACGTACATTGTTGATGTAAAATTGACCAGCACTGGCTCTGTCTGTGTAACTTGATCATTTGGCATACTGTATACCATGCTTCCTACGTACATTGTTGATGTAAAATTGACCAGCACTGGCTCTGTCTGTGTAACTTGATCATTTGGCATACTGTATACCATGCTTCCTACGTACATTGTTGATGTAAAATTGACCAGCACTGGCTCTGTCTGTGTAACTTGATCATTTGGCATACTGTATACCATGCTTCCTACGTACATTGTTGATGTAAAATTGACCAGCACTGGCTCTGTCTGTGTAACTTGATCATTTGGCATACTGTATACCATGCTTCCTACGTACATTGTTGATGTAAAATTGATCAGCACTGGCTCTGTCTGTGTAACTTGATCATTTGGCATACTGTATACCATGCTTCCTACGTACATTGTTGATGTAAAATTGACCAGCACTGGCTCTGTCTGTGTAACTTGATCATTTGGCATACTGTATACCATGCTTCCTACGTACATTGTTGATGTAAAATTGACCAGCACTGGCTCTGTCTGTGTAACTTGATCATTTGGCATACTGTATACCATGCTTCCTACGTACATTGTTGATGTAAAATTGACCAGCACTGGCTCTGTCTGTGTAACTTGATCATTTGGCATACTGTATACCATGCTTCCTACGTACATTGTTGATGTAAAATTGACCAGCACTGGCTCTGTCTGTGTAACTTGATCATTTGGCATACTGTATACCATGCTCCATACGTACATTGTTGATGTAAAATTGATCAGCACTGGCTCTGTCTGTGTAACTTGATCATTTGGCATACTTTATACCATGCTCCATACGTACATTGTTGATGTAAAATTGACCAGCACTGGCTCTGTCTGTGTAACTTGATCATTTGGCATACTGTATACCATGCTTCCTACGTACATTGTTGATGTAAAATTGATCAGCACTGGCTCTGTCTGTGTAACTTGATCATTTGGCATACTGTATACCATGCTCCTTACGTACATTGTTGATGTAAAATTGATCAGCACTGGCTCTGTCTGTGTAACTTGATCATTTGGCATACTGTATACCATGCTTCCTACGTACATTGTTGATGTAAAATTGACCAGCACTGGCTCTGTCTGTGTAACTTGATCATTTGGCATACTGTATACCATGCTTCCTACGTACATTGTTGATGTAAAATTGATCAGCACTGGCTCTGTCTGTGTAACTTGATCATTTGGCATACTTTATACCATGCTCCCTACGTACATTGTTGATGTAAAATCTGATCAGCACTGGCTCTGTCTGTGTAACTTGATCATTTGGCATACTGTATACCATGCTTCCTACGTACATTGTTGATGTAAAATTGACCAGCACTGGCTCTGTCTGTGTAACTTGATCATTTGGCATACTGTATACCATGCTTCCTACGTACATTGTTGATGTAAAATTGACCAGCACTGGCTCTGTCTGTGTAACTTGATCATTTGGCATACTGTATACCATGCTTCCTACGTACATTGCTGATGTAAAATTGACCAGCACTGGCTCTGTCTGTGTAACTTGATCATTTGGCATACTGTATACCATGCTTCCTACGTACATTGTTGATGTAAAATTGACCAGCACTGGCTCTGTCTGTGTAACTTGATCATTTGGCATACTGTATACCATGCTCCATACGTACATTGTTGATGTAAAATTGATCAGCACTGGCTCTGTCTGTGTAACTTGATCATTTGGCATACTGTATACCATGCTTCCTACGTACATTGTTGATGTAAAATTGACCAGCACTGGCTCTGTCTGTGTAACTTGATCATTTGGCATACTGTATACCATGCTTCCTACGTACATTGTTGATGTAAAATTGACCAGCACTGGCTCTGTCTGTGTAACTTGATCATTTGGCATACTGTATACCATGCTTCCTACGTACATTGTTGATGTAAAATTGATCAGCACTGGCTCTGTCTGTGTAACTTGATCATTTGGCGTACTATATACCATGCTCCATACGTACATTGTTGATGTAAAATTGATCAGCACTGGCTCTGTCTGTGTAACTTGATCATTTGGCATACTTTATACCATGCTCCATACGTACATTGTTGATGTAAAATTGACCAGCACTGGCTCTGTCTGTGTAACTTGATCATTTGGCATACTGTATACCATGCTTCCTACGTACATTGCTGATGTAAAATTGACCAGCACTGGCTCTGTCTGTGTAACTTGATCATTTGGCATACTGTATACCATGCTTCCTACGTACATTGTTGATGTAAAATTGATCAGCACTGGCTCTGTCTGTGTAACTTGATCATTTGGCATACTGTATACCATGCTTCCTACGTACATTGTTGATGTAAAATTGATCAGCACTGGCTCTGTCTGTGTAACTTGATCATTTGGCATACTTTATACCATGCTCCATACGTACATTGTTGATGTAAAATTGATCAGCACTGGCTCTGTCTGTGTAACTTGATCATTTGGCATACTGTATACCATGCTCCATACGTACATTGTTGATGTAAAATTGATCAGCACTGGCTCTGTCTGTGTAACTTGATCATTTGGCATACTGTATACCATGCTTCCATACGTACATTGTTGATGTAAAATTGACCAGCACTGGCTCTGTCTGTGTAACTTGATCATTTGGCATACTGTATACCATGCTTCCTACGTACATTGTTGATGTAAAATTGATCAGCACTGGCTCTGTCTGTGTAACTTGATCATTTGGCATACTGTATACCATGCTCCTTACGTACATTGTTGATGTAAAATTGACCAGCACTGGCTCTGTCTGTGTAACTTGATCATTTGGCATACTGTATACCATGCTTCCTACGTACATTGCTGATGTAAAATTGACCAGCACTGGCTCTGGTCTGTGTAACTTGATCATTTGGCATACTGTATACCATGCTTCCTACGTACATTGTTGATGTAAAATTGACCAGCACTGGCTCTGTCTGTGTAACTTAATCATTTGGCGTACTATATACCATGCTCCTTACTTACATTGTTGATGTAAAATTGATCAGCACTGGCTCTGTCTGTGTAACTTGATCATTTGGCATACTGTATACCATGCTTCCTTACGTACATTGTTGATGTAAAATTGACCAGCACTGGCTCTGTCTGTGTAACTTGATCATTTGGCATACTGTATACCATGCTTCCTACGTACATTGTTGATGTAAAATTGACCAGCACTGGCTCTGTCTGTGTAACTTGATCATTTGGCATACTGTATACCATGCTTCCTACGTACATTGCTGATGTAAAATTGACCAGCACTGGCTCTGTCTGTGTAACTTGATCATTTGGCATACTGTATACCATGCTTCCTACGTACATTGTTGATGTAAAATTGATCAGCACTGGCTCTGTCTGTGTAACTTAATCATTTGGCGTACTATATACCATGCTCCTTACTTACATTGTTGATGTAAAATTGACCAGCACTGGCTCTGTCTGTGTAACTTGATCATTTGGCATACTGTATACCATGCTTCCTACGTACATTGTTGATGTAAAATTGACCAGCACTGGCTCTGTCTGTGTAACTTGATCATTTGGCATACTGTATACCATGCTTCCTACGTACATTGTTGATGTAAAATTGACCAGCACTGGCTCTGTCTGTGTAACTTGATCATTTGGCATACTGTATACCATGCTTCCTACGTACATTGTTGATGTAAAATTGATCCAGCACTGGCTCTGTCTGTGTAACTTGATCATTTGGCATACTGTTATACCATGCTTCCATACGTACATTGTTGATGTAAAATTGACCAGCACTGGCTCTGTCTGTGTAACTTGATCATTTGGCATACTGTATACCATGCTTCCTACGTACATTGTTGATGTAAAATTGACCAGCACTGGCTCTGTCTGTGTAACTTGATCATTTGACATACTGTATACCATGCTTCCTACGTACATTGTTGATGTAAAATTGATCAGCACTGGCTCTGTCTGTGTAACTTAATCATTTGGCGTACTATATACCATGCTCCTTACGTACATTGTTGATGTAAAATTGATCAGCACTGGCTCTGTCTGTGTAACTTGATCATTTGGCGTACTGTATACCATGCTGCCTACGTACATTGTTGATGTAAAATTGACCAGCACTGGCTCTGTCTGTGTAACTTGATCATTTGGCATACTGTATACCATGCTTCCTACGTACATTGCTGATGTAAAATTGACCAGCACTGGCTCTGTCTGTGTAACTTGATCATTTGGCATACTGTATACCATGCTTCCCTACGTACATTGTTGATGTAAAATTGACCAGCACTGGCTCTGTCTGTGTAACTTGATCATTTGGCATACTGTATACCATGCTTCCTACGTACATTGTTGATGTAAAATTGACCAGCACTGGCTCTGTCTGTGTAACTTGATCATTTGGCATACTGTATACCATGCTTCCTACGTACATTGTTGATGTAAAATTGACCAGCACTGGCTCTGTCTGTGTAACTTGATCATTTGGCATACTGTATACCATGCTTCCTACGTACATTGTTGATGTAAAATTGACCAGCACTGGCTCTGTCTGTGTAACTTGATCATTTGGCATACTGTATACCATGCTTCCTACGTACATTGTTGATGTAAAATTGATCCAGCACTGGCTCTGTCTGTGTAACTTGATCATTTGGCATACTGTATACCATGCTTCCTACGTACATTGTTGATGTAAAATTGATCAGCACTGGCTCTGTCTGTGTAACTTGATCATTTGGCATACTTTATACCATGCTCCATACGTACATTGTTGATGTAAAATTGACCAGCACTGGCTCTGTCTGTGTAACTTGATCATTTGGCATACTGTATACCATGCTCCATACGTACATTGTTGATGTAAAATTGACCAGCACTGGCTCTGTCTGTGTAACTTGATCATTTGGCATACTGTATACCATGCTTCCTACGTACATTGTTGATGTAAAATTGACCAGCACTGGCTCTGTCTGTGTAACTTGATCATTTGGCATACTGTATACCATGCTTCCTACGTACATTGTTGATGTAAAATTGATCAGCACTGGCTCTGTCTGTGTAACTTGATCATTTGGCATACTGTATACCATGCTTCCTACGTACATTGTTGATGTAAAATTGATCAGCACTGGCTCTGCCAGTGCTTGATCATTTGGCATACTGTATACCATGCTTCCTACGTACATTGTTGATGTAAAATTGATCAGCACTGGCTCTGTCTGTGTAACTTGATCATTTGGCGTACTGTATACCATGCTGCCTACGTGCATTGTTGATGTAAAATTGATCAGCACTGGCTCTCTGTGTACCTTGATCATTTGGCATACTGTATACCATGCTTCCTACGTACATTGCTGATGTAAAATTGATCAGCACTGGCTCTCTGTGTACCTTGATCATTTGGCATACTGTATACCATGCTCCCTACGTACATTGTTGATGTAAAATTGATCAGCACTGGCTCTCTCTGTGTAACTTGATCATTTGACATACTGTATACCATGCTCCCTACGTACATTGTTGATGTAAAATTGATCAGCACTGGCTCTCTGTGTAACTTGATCATTTGGCATACTGTATACCATGCTCCCTACGTACATTGTTGATGTAAAATTGATCAGCACTGGCTCTGTCTGTGTAACTTGATGATTTGACATACTGTATACCATGCTCCCTACGTACATTGTTGATCTTAAACGAATTCTTCAACGTAGCATTAATAGGCATTTTACACACCTTTTGGTTGAATCGATAAAGACAAAAATATGTCCATTGTCTGCACTGCAGCGGGTGATACCTAACTAAACCGGAAAGAATGTGCTGTTTTTAATGCTATCGGAACGCTTAAATTAAACGAGGCCAATATTATGCAGCCTGGAATAGTTCCTGACGAACTAAAAGAACTTACTCAAATAATAAATGTTTATCGCTCGTGTACAATCGGTACTTCATGTCTATCAGTTATATGCCTATGAACAGTGGCGGACTGGGTCTAAAAATATTGGTTGGCAAGAGACAAAGTAGGGCCCACCCATAACTATACGGCTATCATTGAATTTTTTAAAGAAATAAATAAAATTTGCAAAAAATACATAAGTGGGAAAAAGGTAAAATTAAAATTTTTGCGAAATAAATTTATATTTTTTAATTAGTGTTCATATATTGTACATAATGCTGGCAGTAAAATGTGCAATATGACGAAGCTCCAGTATTAGTGCATACAGCAAAATAATATTGGAACTTCTATTATATTTTCAAGCTACTAAAAAGGTCATTAACATTTGTGTTTTGAATATATCAATTTTGAGTTTTAATAATTCTAATGGCTGACATTAACTGATAAGAAGAAAGCTTTCTATATATTATTAAGAATATGTTCAACTCTTGAGATATTTTTATTGTTCTCGTCCGCTCTTTGCTTTTCGTATCCACTACCGAATGGTGACCTCTTAGGAGCCACGATCGAGAAGAGTGTTTTGTAGGACAAAAATATGTTGGTGAAGGCCCAACAATTATTAAGAATAATAATGAGGTTATTGCTGTGATTGAAACAGAAGACCTAATTGAAGTGATTCTAAATTCGTCTCATTATAAAGTCTTTCACATTCGCTACCAGATTCATTTGCTAGAAGATACAGCAAAGATTTGCAAATATTGTCTAATGTTTAAGGAGACCCACTTCATCAGGGGCCCACTTGCCATTAGGCAAGCTGTCACCCTGGCCAGTCTGCCACTGCCTATGAATCTGCAAGAAAGTAGCAGCCCAATGGGAACATTATGAACTTTGAGCAAGATATCCAACCTATCACAATACAGGAGACGGTCAGTTCTGTGGTCATTACACAGACTCTTGCGCGCTTCGCTAAACATGTGACAGTATCTCCGCCCCTTTTCCCCCGATATTAGGTTTTCTACAGATTCTGCTCTAACTTCATATATATGATATTTTCGGACAGTGCCCTTGCCATGTCTTCGAGTCATAAAATTATTTTCCATCGTGTTTTATTTCATACTAAAGGGTATTGTTTGTCATTATATCGTGTCCCCCTTCAGGAAATAGCTACATGACCAAACAAGAAAGATGACACCGAATTTTCGGGTGTAATGAGCACGTCTTTTGAATCCGTTCGGACGTGAATTAAATTTATCTAAGCTATTCAAAGTCAATGAAACCGGTATGGGAAACAATTGTATCTGAAGGAAGACAGAAGTTTGTCAATCTGGTTTTTAATCCCGCAGATATTGCTGTAAACGGAATCGTACATTTATGCCCTCTGGTTGCAGACTTGTGCGTTAAGAAAAATTTCAAATTATATAAGAAACATTTCGTAGAGGAAACGCTCTCCAACAGAGAAAGAATTTTCAAAATCGGACTTTTAGAAGCAGAGATATTGACAAATAGAAGTTATACATCTACACCCCCCCTCTCCCCCGGCGGGAAAACCATACATTATTTTAGGCAGAAAATGTTCTCAAAATATTTTTCGATGCGAGCGGTATTGGTCCAGGGAAAAAAAAATGTAGAGTTTCCAGTAGCTCAGATTTTGTTGCAAATACACTCACAATGAAATTTGCGCACCAAGAAGGAAGCATCGGATTGAACTGAAATTTTATAGACTGAATGATACAGATGAGTGATATACATGTTTGTAAAAACAGAGCTGCAGGGAAATTACAGAGGGATCTGTGGCGTACAGTCCTGTCATCTTCAATAGCTCGTTGCACCGCCTCGTGCGGCGATAAATGCTGCAATACGGTCCGGCATGGAGGCGAACAGACGCCTGATGTTGTCCTGCAGCAGACTGGCCCACACGCTAGACTGTGTTTTCCAAATCCCGGATAGAGCGTCAGCCGGCGTTTCAACTCGTCCCACACATGCTCGATAGGGGACATATCTGGGGAGCGGGCAGGCCATGAAAATGTCTCTACATGACGTTGACAGTCCTGGGCAAGCAGAGCCGTGTGCGGGAGGGCATTATCTTGTTGATCTAGCGTACCTGGAATCACTGCCAAGATTGGGATCACATGGGGCTTTAGAATCTCATCCACCTACCGCTGGCCCCTCAATAATCAACGTATCACTACAAGAGCTGATCGACTATCGTAAGCAATCTTTCCCCAGACCGTAATGCTTGCAGTGGGGGAGGTGTGACGCTCGATAGCGAGGTTGGGATTGTGCCGTTTACCCGGAAACGATCGGTCCCCAAACCGAAGCGGAACTCATCTCTAACCAAACACCGCACGTCGCCAGTCTGTGGCGTTCCACATCGCTCTGGGCTGGCACCACTGCACACGGAGCCGTCGATATTCCGGTGTTAATGGCAGCACACGTAAGGAGTGCTGGGGTCGCAGATTCGCTTCCGCGAGGTCGGAAAATGATTCGTAGGTACACAGAAGCCGCTACATCTGTCTGTATAGTGGACCGGGTCCCCGTGGCATCCGTTCGTGCTTGGCGCACGATCCGCCGATCTTCTCTACCGGTAGTCCACCTGGTCCGTTCGGAGCCGCTCCGCCATGTGGCAGTGCCGTCACGTGCCCACTTCTCGCAACACAGTCTGACTGTATGGTCAGAACGATCCACGTGGCAGGCTATACGGCGCGCTGACCACCCTACGTTTTTAAGCCCGATGCTCAGGCCCCTCTCAAACTCCGTAAGTTGCTTAAATCGACGTCTCTGGTGTCTACCCGACATTCTTGTCACTCTGTACTCTTGCTTGCATCACCCTGTGCTTTTCGCTTTCATGGGGCATCGACTACATGCCGGTTTATAAGGTTGCCGGTTCATGCTTGCAGCACCACCCCAGGGTGTGTGGTCATGCACGCTCGCACCAAACGGGAATCATTTGCATTCCAGCACACACCCTAGCTGTTTGCAAAGTTTCGCGATTGCAACATGTTTCCTTTTAGGTTTGCAAATTTCATTTTCCATGAGTGTACATCAGAAGCAGAAATTAACACTTATGCGTCCTGGTAGCCAAACCATTTATTACCAAAAATCAGAAATCATATGCAAAGGATTTCCTATCAGGAGCTATATCCGACGCAGAAAGAATTTTTCGAATCAGAATACTGGGAGCAGAGATATCGGAGAAAACGCAATTTATCTTTACGCCCTCTAGCCGAAAGTCTACAAATTACTTGAAAATTTTGAAATTATATGAAAAATATTTCGCATTAGAAACTCTATCGAATAAAGAAGACATTTTTCAAATCGGACCATTAGAAGGAGAGATATTTACTAAAATAAGTTATACGTCAACACCATTGCCGGCGAAACCATGCATTTTTTTTAAGAAGAAAATATTCCGAATGGTTTATCCACATGTGTGGCATCGGACCGCGAACGAATTTTCTCAAGCAAGATTTCAGAAGCTCGGATTTATGGCAAATAAATCAAAAGTCTACAGACGGACGGACGGGCAAACTGATAACATAAGCACTATCATATTTTACAAAAGAAGAGCTAAAACGTAGCAGGAATACGAGAAGATTGAACGTCAAGAATTGTCACTGAAATCATTCTGGAAATATATTGTGTATTTGATACATCTCCGGAAATTACTTATTCAGTCTCGATCGTAACTGCGAGATATCTTATGGACACTGCGAAAGGACATATAGGTGATAATCGAAAAATATTTGTTACTTACCGGTAAATATTAATGTTACAGCTCCACAAATCGGAACAAATATTAAAATATACTTCTGCAAACGTAAATATTCGTGTCGGATGAACAGATACCACTCCTGAATATCAAAGCTGCATGTAATAATTGGTGAAAGAGGAATACAGTAAAGAATCACCAATAATATTAATAAATTTCAAACGTATTTTCAAAACAGAACGCAAGTAAATAGTTTTACTTATGATTTAATCAAAAGAAAAGAGGAACCGAAAATAATTTTATTAGAAATACCGCCTTCAATATTTATTGGTTGTACTAGTCCAAGTTAAAAATTTTTTTATAGTATGCCTTGATGTATTATTGCCCGAAATATATATAGGGGAGCGGGACAGACATACACTCAAAAAATTCAAGTTCAACTTAAAGTTTGTCTTTGTTTACAAAAGTTCTTCATATACTAAACTTAAAATAAAATACACTGGCGGAAAGTGAAAAAAGAACACCAAGAAGGAGACTTCTGATACCAACGAAATTTATACAGCATAATAACGGAATACAGAAGATAACTTGTTCAAAACATTATGGCAAAATACAGCTGTATTCGCTGGTAAACTGATAAATAACATTTCCATGTAACATGGTTAGTACGAGGTTGAACCGCCATGAGCTGCGTCACACTGAGCAATTCTGGCACGGAGTCTGCCGTACAGATGTTGGATGTAAGTTAGGTGTTGGATGTAGTAAGCATCCTCAATCCGGACGCGTAAATCGGGGATGGTCGTGGCGACCGGATAAGTCTTGTCCAATAAAATCCCACACGTGCTCAATGGAGACACGTTGCGTTGCACGTGCCGTTTGTGGGCGTGCGTTATCTTGCTGGAAAACACCACGATGGACCGACCTTAAAAATGGCACAACAACGGGCTGAATGATGTTGTTGATGTAGGAGGTGCTGTTTAACGTTCCCGGTACAAATACTAGTTGTGTACGGGAGTGATAGCTGATCACTCCCCACACCAGGAGACCAGGTGTAGGCCCTGTGTGTCGCTGGCGGATGCAAGAAGGGTGGAGACTCGTACAGCCATCGGAGGCTCCCAAACAGAACTGCTTTCATCGCTGAACACGACAGATCGCCATTGCGTTCTCCAGTGCAGACGTTGGCGACATCACTGCAGCCGTTCCTGAATGTGGGCTGGAGTCAGAGGCACACGTAGTCCTGCATCCAGTAGATGGTTGCGGATTGTTCGCACAGTCACCTCAAGTGCAAAGGCAGCTCGGATTTGCGTCGCAGTGGATGTTCTGCTTGACAACGCCGCTCTTCTTATGCATCGATCGGTCCGCTCATCAGTCCATCTGTGACTCCCGGTTCCACGTCTTCTCGTGTGAGAATGTTCCTCGGACCATCTACGCCACCATCGTACCACCACCGATACTTCCCGTCCAATTCGCTCCGCGATACGACCACCGGGCCTCGCGGAGTCCGACTAGACGACCTCGCTCAAAGTCCGATAACTGCCGAAATCGTACACGTCTTCCATGTCCAGGCATTTCAGCTTCTTCTCAGTTAGTGAACTGGGGTACAGCTTAAGGCTGTACACTGTTCTGCTGAAACCCATATTATGGGTCAGCCAAGGCAACTACAATCATCGAGGAGAAACATACACACACTAAAAAGAAAAGAAAAGAAAGGAAAAGAAACTACTTACCTTACTTACCAAACTCGGAAGACGAAACACAAGCAATAACACTTCCAGGGAAGAAGTATCTCTGAAAACAGGGTGGATGTGCTTAGAGAAAAAAGTGAACCTACATCACAGCACCTCAAACCAAAGCAAAAGCATGAAAAGTCATTTGTCACACCCCTCCCCGCCCGAGAGGCATGACAAAGACGCAGGAAGTAGTCTGAACTGTCGTCCGAGAGGCATGACAAAGACGCAGGAAGTAGTCTGAACTGTCGTCCGAGAGGCACAACACCTGCCACAGACAACAGACAGAACAAAAGCGCGGGCCAAGCATAGACAAATGCAGACAAAGACAATATACACACATTAGAAAAGCATGTAAATACAATTCATGATGCAAACACAGGATCTAGACAAGCAAGTAAAAAGAGCAGCGGTCGTCAGGCATGCGACATGCTCCAACAGAAAACACATTTAGAACCGAAAGCAGAGCACATTATTGCGTAAGGAAACCAGCCGAGACGAACAAAGCCATCGGACGCGAAAAACGTCTTCCGGCCGGTGGTGAAAGTCGGAAATCACGCAATCTAATCTTGACAAAGAGAGCGACCACATCAGGCATATTCGAATAAAGCCTAACGTGGTCAGACAGAACAGTATCATGTAACAGAGTACAAGCAGTAGCAAGAATCGCCTTTAAACCATAAGCACGCTGACCGGAAACAGGTAGCGGGTGCTTAAAAACAATAATTTTAAAATTACACATAACAGAAATCCATCTAGACAAAAGTTGCCAAACCTTTCGAACAAAATTACATTCCACAAATCGGTGGAATAAAGACTCCGGCTGTCCTCAGTGGGGACAGTCCGGGAGTCTACGACTCCCCAACGAAAAAGGGAATCACGGGTGAAAATCACCCCATGGGCCAAGCGCCACTGCAGGTCACGCACACGACCTTCCACACCCGCAAACGCAACATTGGCTCATGCGACCCTCCAGTTCATCCCCCAAGGCGGGAAACCTGCGCTGCCGCCCCGGTGGCGCAGTGGTCTAAGGCGTTGGCCTCTGATCATTCGTCCGTAAGGGGTCCGGGTTCGAATCCCGGTGAGGCATGGATGTTGTGTTTGTCTTACGGCACTGGCTCTCTCCCTTCCCTGGAACCAGTGACCCTAAATTAGGGACGGGCGACTGCTTATAGCCCATTGAGTTGCTCACGGTGGTCGTTAGACCTCCAATCAAAAAAAAAAAAAAAAACCTGCGCTGAATGTGAGGAGCAAAGGATGGTAAGAATACATTATAAAGGGCATCGGGTTCATGCCAAGAGGAACACTTGATGTTCTGGCTAGTTAACAATTTAGCCTCACAAATGGTAGTGCCATGTGGTCCACCGGGCCTCTGAGCTCTTGGCCCAAGGTAGTTACAAGCAAAAGAAAATAACCTAAGATTATAGGAAATGAAATAACACGCGAAGTTAAAGCTAGGATGTGAATCGCTTTTCAGGATGTAGGCTACATTAGAAACCATCAACACGCGACACCACGCAAGAATGTGCCGAACACCACCCCCCCGATGGACTGGTTGAACCAGGCAATCCCGAGAAAGGACAGCTCTAGTTCCCCAAACTAATCGAAAAATTAGAGAATTTAGAGCCAAAAGGAGTACGTCGGGGGTCGTAGGGTACCACAAAAAGCAATTTTGGAAACCAAGAGACTGTTATCCAATTTGGCAGCCCTCCCACAGAGCACATTCCGACGTGAGCTTCTGTTGAACACAGCTCCACGTCTTGCGGTGAACCTCCTTTTTATCAAAGCAAACATCGAGGATCTTTATGGGATCATCGGTTGAGACTACAAAACGTCAGGTGACCAATCCCCAAAACACAAGGCTTTAGTTTTATCCACATTCAAAGCAGCGCCTGCACTGTCCGCATAAACATGAAACAAATTTCTCAAGGAAATCTCATCCCGAAGGAAGAGAACGTCATCTGCATACGCAAGGTATGTGAGCTCAGCTGTTGTAAAGCTCGAACCCGGAACTGGGATGCCAGAGATATTCGGTGCAGATTGAATCTTCTTAAGGAGAGTTTCAATGCTCAGTACGAACAGTGCAGCAGACAACGGGCAGCCTTGGCGGACCCCTCTCCGCACGGGAAAGCAGTCCGTAGGCTGACCGTTGACTTGGATAAAACTAAAGATATCAGTAGACAAGACATTCACAATGTGAACAAAATCTTGGCTAAAGTTACAAGCCTCCAGCAGGGTCACAAGGTACTTGTGACAGACCCTGTCAAAGGCTTTGCTCTGATCCAAAGAAAGGATACAGCACTTCAACCTCTTGCGGTCGAGGTAGTGAATACCGTCCCGCACGAGGACTAAATTTTGAAAAATTCTTCTCCCCGGAATTCCAGAAACCTGGCACACGCCTACAAGGCCAGAAATAACCCTAATCAGTCTGTTAGCAAGGACTTTAGCCAAAATCTTTTAATCGTAATTGAGAAGAGTTATGGGTCTCCACTCTCCCAAATGACGACCAGGGCCATCAGGCCGCTTGTTAACCAAAACGATTTGACCAAGCCGCATCGTCGTGGTTAACTGCCCAGTTAACAGAACATGATTAAAAACATCACATAGAGGTTCAGCAAGCAAATCAACAAAACATTTATGAAATTCGACACGGATGCCATCAGTACCCGGACTGCGACCATTACGCAAGTCTGCAATGGCTTGCCTCACCTCAGAAATACGGACAGGGCCCGATGTAAGCACAGAAGCCGCGGCGTCGAGTTGGGTCACGTCAGCGACCCAAGAGTCGACGGACGACTGCTGCATTTCATCAGATGCAAACAGGTCCCTGAAATGCGAGAAAACCAAATTGTGAATTTCTGGTTGAGAGGTCACGATGCGTGACTCATGCTGTAAGCCAGGAATTACCTGGGAAATAATTTTGTTTCTGCGAGATGTCGCAAAAAAACTTGCAAGTGAAATCTCGTTTTCTAAATTTTGTGAAATAGAGTCCTGTGTGCATCATTGGCCGGTTTTACAATATAAATCTGTCAACTGAGCTTGAAGTTCAGCAATCATACCAACATTCTACGCTCCCATTTGCTGCTCGGTTTTGCATGCACGCAACATACAGACAAGGCGAGTTCGCTCTAAAAGCCGCTGACGAGCCGAAAGTTTCCCCTGAAGTTGTAAATAAGACTTCACTTTAAGTTTAACCCCTCCCACCACTCACCAGTGTGATGAGTCTCAGACTGAATTTCACCCCGAAGCAACCTCTCAAGACCCTGAAGGATGTCATCTTCGAGAAGATTAAGATTCATCCTCCGCGGGCCCTGAGTTCGTGTCCGGGCCCCTGTCAGAACGATCTCACCAGAAACGGCACGATGGTCACTCACACGGAGAAACACAGAATTATCATCACAATGAACAAAGGACACAATTCCCAGGGACCCCCCACAAGAATCCTGTCCAGGCGGGCCCGAACCGAGCCATCCGTCCAAGTCCAGTCGAAGACCCCAGGATGAGTAGAACGCCATGCGTCCACCAGCCCCGCACCCGACATGAACCCGGAGAAGACAGCCCAGGACGAGTCCCTCTGCCAGGTACCCCCTGTTTATCAAGAGGCTCCGTTACAAGATTATAGTCACCCCCCAAAATGAGGAAGTCTTCACCACCCCCCAAAAATAAAGGAAGACTCCTGAGGAATCTACCCTGTTGGGCGGGTTCCAATGGCGCATAGGCTGAAATAACGCGAATTTTAAACTCTGCGAGGGCAAAGCTGACAGCAGTTACCCGACCCTCGTCGTCATATTGAAATTTCAGTTGTCGACCCTTGAAGTTAGAGTTGACAATTATTCCGACGCCCCTGTGACTAGTAGGAGAAACACTAAACCAGCACGGGGCATTAGTGTAATGACGAAAATCCGAAACATGCCTAAAATTGTGAAAAAATGTTTCCTGGACACACAGGATATCAATATCCTGGGTCATAACCCAGCCGATGAGCCAACGCCTTACTGACCGGGACCGAAGTCCCTGAATATTTAATGTTGAAACTTTAAGGTTGAAGGTTAAGCAGATAATTGAAATACAAAAACACACAAAACAAAGATCAGTAAGGAGGGTAGATTCAAATTAGCCCACCCGTTTTAGAAACCTGGACCGGCACTTAGAACTGACGATGCCAATCTCCAGAGGTTGAGCGGTTGTGATTCCGGCGACTGTGCCGTCGGCGGCTACGTGGGGAAGTTTCCCTTCCTCCAGTTGGACGGGAGATCTTTCCCGACGGCCAGGATGAACACTTGCCGAACGGCTGCCGCGAGTCCTGCCCTCCGAAGATGTAGAGGACTGTCGTTGTTGACTGAAGGAATGATCAGCAATCCGAGAGTCTCTGGTAGGAGTAACATTGGGGATGGTAACAGGAACACGGCCTGCTGGAATGAATGACGGGTACAACTTTGTCCCCGGAGGTGGAAGGGAGGGAGACAGTTCCGACAGGAGAGGTGAAATTAACATCAACGGAATCTATGTAAATGTTGTCATCATCCGAAATAACCTCTGGAAATGCAACAGTGGTAACAAGTCCGACTTCGGCGTCAGGTGAATAAGGCACATGGACCGCGGTACATACGTCGGCGTCCATGGGAGACTCAGACTTAATAACAGCCGATTCAACGGCAAGAGGCAGTGAGGTGACCTCTATAGATGACATTTCAAGAACCTCTAGATCTTGCACTGGTGAAACAGCAGGAGAAGCTCCAGGATCGACGCGGCTGTCAACAACCAAGGTCTCTTGAATAACAGAAGTTACGACATTCTCGAAAGGCGGATCGACAGGTATGACAACCGGTAATTTCAAAGAAGCAACATATTCCGAGTCCATGGTAACAACTGCATCAGGAACACCAGAGTCCCCTGGAACAACAATAGCACTGGTGGAGGGTAGCTCTGGAAACTCCTCATTGAAAACAAGGGCAGCTGTTGAAGGCAGAGCTACAACATCTGCGAAGGATGACTGGGTGCATCTGGATTTGGTGTGAGAATCCGCACCGCACTTGGAGCAGGCTTGCTCACACGAGATCTCTAAGTGCCCCACCGTACTACAGTTGGGGCAAACTCGGGACGGGCACTGAGGAGCAATGTGGCCATCATTACCGCATCTACGGCATGTGCGTATCATGCCAGCATATGTGACCATGGCCTTCCAACGGCCCACTTGAAGGAAATTGGGTACTGGCTTTGTCATAAGCAGGCGAACAATTCTTGTGCCTGTATAAACATGTTCCAGACCTTTGAGCGTGTGCCGCTCATTCTGAATGGGGGTGACAATATCCCCATATCCAGTAAGTGCCGCAGAGATCTTTTCATTAGGGATGTCAATGGGCACGAGTTAGACATAGACGGTACGAATGTCGTCATCTACTGGCGAAATGTTCACCACAACGTCCTTGTAGGCTGTCAAGGGGTGCTCAAGGTAGTGCAGTGCTTGTGCAGCAGTTTGGAAACGCACTGTGAAAAGTCCATTGTTAAGTCGCTGGACTGTGTGCAAATGTTCCGGATAGTCAAGTTTGTCGACTAATTCCTTAAGAATATTGATATTGGGGTACTTCCCATTATGAGTAACCTGAATGGTTTCAGGTCGGTTCAAAAAGTTCGCCATTCCGGAGGCACGGAGCCCCGGTTGGCCTGGAACCGCAAAACAAAAATGAAGCTTCTAACTTGAAGTTTAAAGAACAAGAAATAAAAATAACTCAGTCAAATCCTTGACGACCACAAACTATATGAGAATTACTTAGTGATGAAGCAACTCAACTCCATGCAGCTAAATTATGAGAAGGATTTGTCCCACGTACTTTGCTCTTCACAACTGCAAGAGACCGAAAATACCTAAGTTCACCGTTTTCCGCGTGGCCTTCGCACGTGTTCGTACGCCGACGACTGATTACATTCACTTTGCCGTACTCCTTAAATACCACCGACGATAATTTGCATATTATGCCGTGCTGTGGCGTAAGCACTCACCGGTTGGTCCCGAAATTAACATCACACCTACGTAAACTCTACCCCATTAACATATGTAAATTTCTAGATCGTCCGCCAATTCCTTCTTGGTGTTCTTTTTTCACTTTCCGCCAGTGTATTTATTCTTTAGTGTTTATTACCTGTGAGTGATACAGATCCCGTCACCACACTCAGCCTCTTTCAGCCTCGCTTCCTGAAGAATAACTTTTCAGTTGAGAATGTTACCTTCTTACTCTTCCTCTCCTGTCGAAAACTACCTCTTTCACGCTAATTTGTTTATTTTTAAATAATCTTTGACTTTTGAAATTTTTGAATCAGTATCTAATACATTATACAACTTCACGTGAAAAGACAAAATGCTTCCGAATGCGGCCGGCTGATCATATGTTTCTTTGCCAACCTTACATGGAAGTGGGACGCTTTGTATTCTTGGTAATGAATTTTTGCAGTTCCCAACAAAAAGGCTAAAAAAAAAAATATCGCAGCAGTTTTCTGCCCGTATACTGGGTACTTTGTCACAACGGCTTGTTGAATAAGTCTGAAGAAAACATGTTTCCCGCACCCTTTTTGTTTATTGCATTTTCTAATACATCATCATTTTTATTACTGTCGTTTGTGAAATCCCTTCTAGATGTAAAGCATTCGTTTTGTACTTTTTGTCCTTACCTCCAGATTGTGTAAAACATGGTTTTAATAATTCAGAAATATTTTATGAAACAAGTCTGTGGACGCTAATGAAATTAGTGTGTCACCTAAGGACAGTCGATCAAGTTCACAGCCACCCTCATTTGGAAATCTGAAACTTTGGTTTATTGTAACAAATTATCTTTATCACGTACGTGGAGCGAGCTCGTAAGTTCAGGATGCAAAATGGGACATTTTTATAAAAGGAAATAATTCGCTTGCCGTTGTGTGAATAAAAATACATGTAATTACTTCTTATTTTTCTTTGATAAATGTGTCAATATATCATGGCAAAGTGATGTACGCTGAACGAACAAATTGTTATATACACTGCTGGCCACCCAAAATGCAACACCAAGAAGGACACGAGATAGCAAAGCCAGATTTACTGGACACATAACAACAGATATAAAGATCAAACGATTGAGCTTACAGGCCCGTGCGACTTGCGGAACACGCAGACAGCAATAGCTCGTGTGGTCCCCATTGCTGGCAATAACGGCCGCTACACGCCGCGGCATCGAACGAAAGAGGCTTTTGATGTGGGCTTGGGGTATGTCCGTCCAGGCTGCTTCCACACGTAGCCACAGTTCATCAGGCGTGGCCACGGGTGGTGCTTGCCGGGCCACTCTGTTGCCGATCAGCGACCAGACGTGTACGATGGGTGACATATCGGAAGAACAGGCGGGCCACGGCAGCAGTGATCCCTGGTGGGCCGTGAAGAATTGTTGCACGATGCGAGCCACGCGAGGGCGCGCATTGTCCTGTTGAAACGTGGCCGCTGGTTGACCCTGCAGGTAAGGGAGAACATCAGGCTCCAAAATGTTTGAGATATAGCGGTGGCTGTTGAGTGTACCGGCGACGCGTAACAGAGGGGTGCGTGTATCATATCCAATTGCGCCCCAAACCATAACGCCAGGGGACGGACCGGTGTGGAGATGCATAATGCAGACGTCATACAGTCTCTCGGATCCGACCATTGTGGTGTTGCAGGCAGAAGCGGGATTCGTCGGAGAAGACAATGTCGTATTATTCCGTAACCCAGGTGCAGCGTTCAACGGCACACTGCGGCCGTACTCGCCGGTGGTGTAACGTCAGTTGTAATCGGAGCAATGGGCGCCATGCGACAAGTCCGCACTCCTGCAGACGACGTCGAACGGTACGTGTTAGCACAGGTTGTTGCGCAACACACCCTAATTCCTGCTTCCTGCGTTAACGTTCGTGATGTGGCAGTGCGAGCCGTCAATGCCCGCCGCACAACATGCCGGTCCTTTTGTTTGGTGGTGTGCCGTGACTGCGGCAATCGCTCACGTCGTTCCTTCCGTCCTGCACCCACCGAATCGATACTCGCCTCACTGTGGCTGGATGTCGTCCCACACGGGCACCGATGTCTCGGTACGATAAGATAAACCGATGTCGCGATAAGCCACTATTCGTCCTCTGTCGAACTCCAAAACGTGCTGGAATGTCTGCCGTATTCTGCGACGAGCCATCAGGAAGCTTCGAACGCACAGGTCCGGCAGCACCCCGCCTTCTGTGCACCCTTCTTATAGTGCTTCTCCGTGGCGTGCCGGGCGCACATGATTTGCATATGCCCTGCAATGCTAATCGTTTGCATGTCCTCCCGCGGGCGACGCATGCTGCGAATTTCAGGCCGATCGGATGCTTCCTTCTTCGTGTTGCATTTTGGGTGGCCAGCAGTGTACATCCCGATAACAATATGCAAAGCAGAAGCATCGCGTCCAGTCACGGAGACACTGAAACTGGCAATGCCTATAAATACAGCAGGTCTCTACGCGTTAGAGTCCACCTGGATAGGTGTAAGTATAGGAGTCAGCGAAAGAGAATCGAGGGGACTCTCATCTGTACCCCACTTCGGAACTCGAGACAAAGACTTGGAGTTGAGAAGGTACATAAATTCTCCACCAGACTCTGCAAAATGTTCTTCAGGAAAGCGGCAGCCCAGCCTAATGAACTTTTTAGGGCTGCAGTTGACTACGATCCGAATTCCTTCGATGGCGACCATTGCGCCCACACACACTCCACCGACAGGGCATCACAGTTGAGAACTGTTCCCTGGGGTCAGAAGGAGGATTGGATCGGATGGAATGTAAGCGTTTGAACATTAGGTAGGTGTTAGTCCCCCCCCCCTTTGCTTTGAGGTTGGCGTGAGAGGGTGATTTCTGATAGCTACTGCAGCTTCCAGGTGTGGTTTTCGTGAGTTCGCTCCTTCCCGACGGTGTCCGCGGCTGGCTGGTTTGTGGTGTGCGGGGGGTTGTCCGCCTGTGCTGGGTCGTGCCCCCCCGTTTCACCTTTGCCATCCTCCCCGTACTGGTGCGGCAATGTGCTTCGGAGATCAGTTCTCTCCCCCGTCTCTAAATTCTTTTTGTTTCTCGTTCCTATTGAGTTTACTAGCTTCCAATTCCTAAGGGCAGTTTTAGACCTGTGGTCAGACACTCCCTTCCTAAAACATCTTCAACAAAGTGCAAGTTCATGGCTTTCTTCGCCAAACTCACTTTTCTTCGTTTACCCATGATTACTTATCCGACTGCAGTCACGTAAAAGTAATCATGGGTAAACGTAGCAAAGTGAGCGAGTTTGACCAAGAAGACCATGACATTAAAGAGCTGAGTTCCCTCAGTTTGTGACGTCATCTTCGTGTTACGTGGACTGACACGTCGGTGTGGTGTTTAACATCCCACTCGACAGAGTTGGAAACCAAACAGAAGCCGTATTTTCAGCGCGGCGAGACAACAAAAATAGACAACAAAATCTATCACTCTTTTGACTAAAAGTACGATTTTCACAAGTATATGTATGGATATACTTGTGGTTGAAAAACGTATTCGATACACACAAACCATTCTCAATGCAGAGTTCAATTAATCTTTCACCATTATCATTCACACAAGGATCATTTAACTTACCCAGAACATTGTCAGAAATTGCATTCTGTGCATTGAAATTCCCTGCTATTATAACTTTCTCTTTAGCACCAAACTGGCTCAAAACAGCTTTTAGCTCATTCCAGAAATCTTCCTTCCTATCAGAAGGTTCCGAGTCACAAGGAGCATACACTAGAACAATTACTATTCTCTGAATCTTCACTTTCAAACAAATCCAAAGAATTCTCTCACTTATGCAGCTATAGTGAATCAAGTTGTTCTTTATCTTTTCACTTAAAATCACACCTACACCAGCTTGTCCTCTCACATTATCCAATATTCCAGACCCCACACTCACCGTTCCATTCACTTCTTCAATTCCAATTTCCTTTCCTTTGGTTTCCCTTACACATAGCACATTCAATCTGTACTTATGCATCTCTTCAATCACCTGATTCATCTTGCCATTTATACCTCTAGTATTCCATACACCAATCTTACCCTCACTCAGGCGAGATATCTTTCTCATACGCCATTTAGAAAGTCCAGGTCGGTTCCGGGGTGGACCGTCCTTCTCAAGTGTGGTAGGTCCACCACATCCCACACTAGAGTCCGGATATTGATTTCTTTGTGTCTGTTTAATCAGGTAAGTACATCAGTGTGGGGGATTAGCCACAGCTGGCAGTTCCAGTTGGTCATTCAACCTAAGGGTTCTGGAACAAAATCCAGTGAGTTGAGGTCTTTTCCCCAATGTCACACAGAACTAGTTGGCACCTCTCAAAGATTCACAGAGGCCCTAGTAGCTGTTGTGTGTGCTATCGTTACCACGGAGCGCCCCGAGGAGGTAAACCCATCTTTCACTTAGATGCCCCTTCGGAGAAGGTTTAAGTAATATCCCATTAATATTACCTGTTAATAAATTTTACTTTTTGACGTTTTGAGGAGGGTTTGAACCTCTAGAACCCCCTCCTCTGACTACGCCCATGCTGTGGCTACATTGCCAGTTCTTTCATTAAGCGAATGATCATTTTTTCGTTATACAACTGACAAAATAAAATCATTACTCACCAAACTTTTATCAAATATAGGTACTTTAAAAATTACTTTGTTTTAGTTTTGACGATTTTCTGCCTGAGGTCGGTGGCAACTATAATACTTACCGGCCCTGTTTGGGGACGGCTTTATTTTCAATAAAAAAACAGCGTAAAATTTGCTAAAAAAGCTTAAAATTTACCAAAAGAAATTAAAATTAACTAAAAATAACATTTCAAGGGGGTAAATCGAGCCGGAGCTCATATCTGTAAGCCCGCCTATAAATCGCATACATCGGGGGATACTTTGGTTGGGTCCTTCCTCGTAGTGTGGGGAGGGGGAGGGGTCATCACTGACCGGCCGATGAGGGTGTCATGTAGGTCCCGATATTATTAAGCAGGGTTGTCAACCTTAGTTTCGGACAACATATTTTTCAATTTCAAATTTCTCTCAGGAAAGTTACGCAGACTCCCCACCAACTCCCTCTTGGTGGTCCGCGATAAGTAAAGAAATGCTTAAAATTGTCTATGAGGGACCAAAGTTTGAGAAACACTGCGGTAGGGAATACTCGGCGTGGTTCTTGTTGATATGAGTTCTTTTTATTCTGTATTTAACTAAATCTCAATGAGCAACTGGTAGGCTCACAAGTAGTAATCTTTCATCCCTAATTCTCAGCTACTGGTTCCAGGGAAGAGAGTGTCGCAATTCAAATCAAAACACACCATCCATACTTCACCTTGAATTCATACTTGAATCCATCTTCGACGAATGATTCGACGCCAACGCCTCACGCCTTTTTTCCACAAGTATGGCTGATTGCAGTTCTGCACGAACCTGAACTTAACTCAGGTAGCACAGCCTTGCAATGTAACGTTTGCCCAACACTAAGCCATCGTCTTTTAGGAATAGAAGAAGATGGCTCAGTCTTGGGACCCGTCCGGCAGAGAATTTTCAGTTTACGGCCCTGCCCGTGCAGAGCTCTACGGCTGATACCAGTTTCCTGAAGTATGACTACAACACGTATGTACGTCGATTGCATTACTCTCTCTGATGATGCTATTTGAGCTGTACTTATCGGTCTTGCGGATATTGCATCTAGCTTTCCCTTCATTTTTCTCTACTGATGTCTTCTGTGTTCGCTGTCATGCAGAGAGTATTCTGCTTCAATCGTTTCATAAGTCATCCAATTGAATGACAAGATGAAAAAGAATCAGTTTAGAATTTGTCGGTTACCTATCGTGCGCTGTTTCTTTTCATATTACGCTATCTATACAACATTTGTAAGATGATACAATCACGTTTCAGAATATTGGTGGTCGTAACGATTTCACATTTGTGGTACTTACTAATTTTTCCGCTTTGCCGGATGTTCAAAACAAATTGTAATTCACTCCCCTATTGTAAATCGTACATGTTATATGTCGTAATTTATTCACTCCAAAATTTTCAACTCCTTTTTTTTTTTAGTGGTGGTGTGTTTCCTGAAGTTAAACTTCTTGAGCTGATTTCTTGCCAACAATGTTAGGCCTTTGAAATATAGGTTTAATCTGGATTAAGTGTTTTTCGAAAAGCGAAGACAAGAAAACACTTGCTTTTGTTCTCCAATGAAATAAGAATTTCTGTCACCAATTAAAACAGTTTTCAAAGGAACTATTACCTAAAGTTTTTCTAATATTGCAGACAAAAGAAAGTAAATTGGTTGCAAAACTTCATATCTCTAATAATAATAATAATAATAATAATGTTACATCTCCCCTCCGTGTTACTTTCGGTCGTCATAGCAACAACCGAGAAACAAATGATTGTGACGTCAAGCTTAGCTTTTCCCGTTTTCGTGTAGGTGACGTCATCACCTACACGCGCACAATCCACGCGTATATCACTTTGTTGTCATAGAAACAAAACGCAGCTGCTGGTGTGACGTTATCTTATCCAAATCATTCTTACATGACGTTAGAGATGCGTTACGTCAACAGTCAACTCTGGAGATAACGAAAACTTTTTTAAATGATTTATTGGACCTAGTGGTATACAGTCATGACAAACAGGCAGACATAAACAGGATACAGATTTTTCACATCAAGTATTTATTAATATGGTTTTTACAGAATGCTAAATGACCAATGTACCCAGAGAGCCAGTGTTGATCAAGTAACACATTAACAAGTGCCGAAAGACAACAAACATCCATGCCTCACCGGGATTCGAACCCCGAACCAACAAGGGTGAATGGTCACAACCCAGCGCCTTAGACCACTGCGCCACCGGTGCTGCTACGAAAAATTGCCATCTGTATGTGGCAGCGTCAAGAGTACGACGATCTGACGACGTCAAGATAAAAATAGTTCACGAAAAAGAACAGGGGAAATTGATACAGGGTTCACAGTCAGTGTATACGAAAAATGTTGTGTACAAGGAAGTCTTGACGAAATAAAGACTAAAGGTTTTACAAAACACTAACAGACCGCCCGTCGTATCAAATTCCATAACCGACTGCTCGGGAAATTTTCAGAAAGCTGTGAGTCAACGTCGCCATCTATTGACGTGGAACTCAATAAATAAATAAATGTCAATTTCTGTATCATAAATTTATTTTTCCCCGGTAATTATTGGCGAGCTTTCATCTAGTTTAGGAATAAAGTATTACTTAAAAAGTGTTATGCCACTATTAAATTTATTTATTTCTAACATGCGGAAGACGAGTTTTCTAATTTCATTTGGAAAGAACTAAATGACTCTTATCACAGATATTATGAAAAGAACAATTTATTGATCGATCGATCATGTGTTTGATGTTTTCCTTCAACTACTGTTTTGTCCGCCCTGATAAATACTTATATTATTGTTCCTGTGGTAAAACAGTGAAAGCAAAACAAAATGAAAAATGTAGATGTTATCCCGTCTCCTTGTCTCGATTGACACATTTGGTACGTGATAACAATAAGTCTTGTTGTTGGTCCTTGACCCCCCCAAAAAAAAAGACAAAATGTAAGTAATCGTTAAATTATATGCGCATCGATCATCGCAGCAGTAAATGACAGTATGAAGGCACTCGTCGGATAACACAAATTTAGAGAAATAAAAGTATGATGTAATCAATAAAAGAAGTGCAGTAAATGTGTTTAGTTTGGCAAATACCAGTGTGGTGTTGGGTGAAATTTCGATTTATGCTTTCTAAGAAGGAATAAGATAAACTTCTGTTTGGAAAAAAATTCTGTTGCGTTTCCTTTTGAGCGTGGATACTTTCGTTGGATTTACTCGTTACGAAGCCCAATAGTGTATAAAAAAATAATGAATGCTTTACGTACGATTTGCCAACACTCACTAAACACAATATCAATTTTATAAAACCGCTGCTTATCGACAATCTTAGTGTCATGAAATTACACATTGCCGTATGACATAAATTGTATTTTTTTAGGCATGTGTCTTAAGAAATTCTGGCGTCAGAAGCCTCAATCGCAGTCTCTGATACTATTCAATAAAATGCAGCTGCTGCTGTGTATTTCTCGCAGAATATCACAGAACCATTCTATAGAGACTTGCAGGATCATACCTCACAGTTCGATGTCAGCTGCTCAGATTGCACTAGACTGCCTTTCATCATCGAGTACGACTGAACTGGGGTTGGGAATGGGTTTCTTAAAATACGGAATGGCAACATAAAGTTTCTAACAATCAGTACCTGTTCTGTGTCTATGCGCACCCTACTATAATCCGGGTATGGAAGGTACTTGAACGTACGTAGAATCGTCGTCCAAAGCCAACGTTACAAACCTGGTTTACCGAACGCTCCAGTTTGAGGAGTGAGATCACCTGCATCTGGAAGAGGTAATTAAACTGTCCCTTTGCAATATCGCTTCTGGAAAGTACTCCTCTTACTAGCTTCTAGGAAGAAAATTCTCCCGTTTTCGGATGTCCTCTCTGCCGATGGCCGAGCCGCTGGTTTCTAACCATTTGTCCGAGGTGGTTGCAGGTTCGAATCCCGGTGAAGTATTGATGTTTGTCTTACAGATCTGTCTGTTTCTCACCCCCTGGCACCAATGACCCTAAATTACTCTAGCAACTGCTGATATCCAAAGAACTACTCACGGTGCTAGTTATATTCCTATTCATAATCGTGTCTACAAAGCGTCCATGACGCATCCTAGCCAGATATGTCACATTTTGGAACAGAGGGCTCATTCACTCTACGACTGTTCTATCAAGATCATTTTGAGCTTTCCAGAAGTGAAGTGGTTCTTGAATTTTTCCTCAAAGAAGTATTGTAGGTTCATTTAGTTGCTTCCGCGTCAAAGTGATGATTTTTTTTTGTCTACCGCCTTTATACAGATCATATTGTTACAATTTTTTTTAATTGGAGGTTTGACGAATACAATGAGCAACGCAATGGGCTATAAGCAGTCGCCCGTCCCTAATTTAGGGCCACTGACCCCAGGGAAGAGAGGGAGCCAGTGCCGTAAGACAAACACATCCGTGCCTCACCGGGATTCGAACCCGCACACCTTTCGGAAGAATGATCAGAGGCCATCGCTTAGACCACTGCGCCACCGGGGCGGCATTTTTCTTTTCCACTGCCATGATGCTGCAGGGCATCGGCGACACGAAACTTCTTTTGCAAGTTTCTGGATGAGAAGAAACATTTCTCGCACTTATCTGTAATACGAGACCATGCAGTTCTTTTTTTTTTTTTTTTTTTGATGGTGTCTTAAAACAGCCTTTATCCAAAAATAACCCCGTCGGTTCTAAGCATTTTCTAGCTTGGCATGCTGTACTGAAATTCTACTCACTGCGGTTTCGATTTGTCGTGGGACCAGACTGATAGTGTCGATGATTCGTTCACCATTTGAGCTGAAGTAAAGCAGTGCGAGACCGTATTGGCAGGAACTGGTATGTGAGGGCACGCATATGTACCTAGAAGGCTCCAGCCGGCCCAAGAGGATCGTATCGTAATCTTAAAAGTCCAACAGCTCCAGCGATTTCTGTGTCCACCATCCAGTGAGATGTACAATCTAATCTGTGACAGCTATGTTTTGCTCTCTAGGCAGCGCCTTGTACCGTCGCCCCTTCCGACGGCTTTCATTAACCACTCTATATCGGTGGCTTAGCATGTAGTGGTAGGTTGCATGAGAATCGCAGTAGGCCTCCGACGGGCGTTGGATCGTTTTTGGTGACGAATGCCGTTCCCCCCCCCCCTGGAGCGGATAACAGCCGAACTCACGTATAGATGAGGTCTGGGCAGCGCTCACATCCGGACACAGTTGTAGAGCGTCACATTGCCCCCCTCTCCTAGTGATGTCATGGTGTGAGAAGCCATCTACCACTGCAACAGGATGCTCTTAGTCGTGGTAACATGGGTCTTAACAGCTCAGTAATACGTTCGAGGGATCCTGCGATCCGTCGTCTTGCTTTTCATCTAACGTCTGCAACAATGCACTTAACAGTAGGATAATGCCCAGTCGAACACGGTCGCTTCTCCCGGGCGTGCTTCCATAGTGTTGTTACCCTTCCTTGGTGAGTCAGGTTCTCTGATCTTTCGCCTATCGAGCACGTCTGGGATGTCAGGTGTGGACATTGCGAAATATCAGGAATCTTGTGTAGTACTCACATGACATCAGAGTTTTGTTTGACTTCATACCACGCAGTATATCAGCGTGCATCGCAGCCAGATGTGACTTCACGTGGTACTAATCTGTAACAGTTATGCTACGACTCTTCCTAAATAACTAGTCCGTCTGCGGTGATGTTGCAATCACTTCTTTATCTCTTCCACCTCAACGGACGTGCTGAGTGTCACTAGAATATGACGCTAGCCCTCAGGTATGGTGTTTTTTTTTTGTTTTCTAAGAGTATTACAGTAATCATACGTGTATATTTTTCAGATCTAAGTTTGATATTTGTTTGTGCTTTAACCACGCTTAAAAGTTTTAATTAAAGATTTGTTCTCCGGTCTTCAAAAAACAAAATTGAAGTGCATCATATTCAGTCGCAAAAACCACTGTACGCCATTTATCGAGAAAAAATTCAGAGAAATGCAGACAGAAATTCACAAGAATTACATATTAACCAGCATGCTAGTACATGACAGAAATTTTAGAATAACTGAGAGTGCTTTAAGCCGATTATTGGCCGCCCCGGTGGCGCAGTGGTCTAAGCGATGGCCTCTGATCATTCGTCCGAAAGGGGTCCGGGTTCGAATCCCGGTCAGGCATGGATGTTGTGTTTGTCTTACGGCACTGGCTCTCTCCCTTCCCTGGAACCAGTGACCCTAAATTAGGGACGGGCGACTGCTTATAGCCCATTGAGTTGCTCACGGTGGTCGTTAAACCTTCAATCAAAAAAAAAAAAAAAAAAAAAAAGCCGATTATTGCATTAAACTTAAATACTCTAACTTAAACCAAGGAAACTTGCTGCCCAGACAAATTGGAGAGGCAAAATGATTAGAAAAGGGAAACAAGTGGAGCGTTGACAAACATCTACGGAATTAGAGTTAAGCTCCCAGCGTTGTCTTCATGAATACAACAAATGGGAGGATTATGTTTACTTGTGCTTATATTTCCGGTTGTTTAAATTTAATACCTTTCTCGTAAACTTCTGGATAATCCGCAGAAATGCAGTGTGTGTGCGTGACGGGAATAAAGAGAATAGGGTTATTGCTTGACTTGGAGTGGGCTTATCAGATTTAAAGCTCTCTGAATAAAGGTTTTAACCGCCGTATTCAAGCATTATCTACAAGTCAATGTCATCCCTTGATTAAAATTGTTTCTTTGCAAAGTTAAGCCGGTTCGATAGATTGGAGTTTAAAAGGAAATCCACATTGTCGTATGACTGTAAGCATGGGATCTGCGTAACATGCGACAGCCTAATTTCTTACTGGGAATGAAAAATATTAGGAACTTTCCCCAACTGTACATAAGATATTAGAATGCAAAATGATGGAGCTTATCTTAAACGGATATACACAGTGCGTCAAAGAATTCTTAAGACTGGCACTAGATTTCAGCCTACAGTGGCGCCACCAGTGTAATCGCGAATGCGTTATAAACCGTGACCATCTGCTTGCTTTCTGCCAAAAGTACTGTGCAATTGTTAAAGTAACTCAAACGAAACGAGCGTTCATTAGAGAAGTAAAATTTCTTTCATGTTGAATTATTAAGATGGAACAAAGAGCTGTTATTAAATTTAACGCACAACTTGGTAACAGTGCCTCGGAAACGTTCCAAATGATGAAACAAGTTTATGGTGAGTTTTGTTTAAAGTAGATCAAATGTTTTCCTGTGGCATAAACTTTTTTGGACGGAAGAGAGACGCTAGAAGATGATAAGCATACCGGAAGACCAAGTTCATCTAGGACACCTGCGATTATTGAAAAAGTGCGGGATTTCGTGGCAAACAATCGATGTGCGTCACTAAGAATGATGGAAAAGTCTTTAAACATCAACAAAGAAACTATTCGAACCATCCTGCATGAAGATTTGGGCAAAACAAAAGTCTGTGCTAAATTTGTTCCACACACGTTAACCAATGAACAAAAATCAAGGAGAAGTGCACATTGTCGAGATATCATTTCAACCGCTGAAAATAATCCAAACTTCTTAAAATTGATTGTTACTAGTGATGAAACATGGTGTTTTTAATATGATCCCAAAACAAAGCGACAAAGTGCGGAATGGAAGTAAAAAAACTCACCACAAGCCAAAAAAACAAGAAAAGTTCCATCTAAAATCAAAACAATGCTCATTACATTCTTCGATAGTAAGAATTTCTTCCACAAAGAATTTGTTCCAAGTGGACAAACAATTGTTGGTGAGTTTTATTTAAATGTTTTGAGGCGTTTGATGGGCAGAATTCGCATTTGTCGAGAATATCAAGATGAAAACAGTTGGTGTTTGTTGCACGATAAATGCACCCAGTCACACCTCACTTCTTGTTCGTAGATTTTTGGCGAAAAATAGCGTCTGTGTGTTGAATCATCCACCGTATTCGCCTGATGTAGCACCCTGCAACTTTTCTTTGTTCCCAAAACTTAAAATGACGTTAAAAGGGTGTTATTTTGATGATATTTCGACCATACAAACAGCTTCGACGCGTGCTTGGGAGGCAATTTCGCAAAGTGAACTGAAACAGGCATTTGAATCATTATTAAATCGCTGTAACAAGTGTATTGAAGCCGGAGGGACGTATTTTGAATAACAAACCAAAACAAATTATAATTTCTTGTTTCTATTTAATTTTACAGACCCAGTCTTAAACTTTTTTTGACACACTGTGTACAACAGCTAGAAGTTATGTACACTGCTTCAGATGTCATCTTTTACCATAGGCAGACGTCTGGGATATCTTCAGCACGTTCCAGCGTAATAAAAATACTTGAAGCGGCCACTGTAAGTTATTATTAACTCCAAGTATAACTCGTTCTCCTTATCTTTACGTTTTGCTCTTCTTCAGTATCGTTACAAGGTTCGTGATCAACAGTAGTTTGGGATATTACATCTTAGAAGATTTAAATAACCAGTTGTATTTCTGATACGAAAATCAGATTGTAATTGGAAGGAGGGAGAGATGACATATTTTAAGGAAGCTTGCATGATCTTGGAATTTGGAGCCGATGAGGAAAATCGGAAAACTGTGAAGAAGTAATGATAATCAGATAGAAAATTTAGAGCCAATGAGGAAATCGGGAAACTGCGAAAAAGTAATGATAAGATCGCAAATTTAGAGCCCGTGTTGAAAACTGTGAGGTAAAAAGCATATCATATTAGAGCTTTGGAGCGGATGAAGACACAACTGAAAATTGTAAATTCGTAAAACCGCATCAAATTGCAACTTTGGAGCCGGTGAGTAAAACTCAGAGCTGCGAAGAAGAATAAGAACAAACCAGTTTACAAATTTAGAGACAATGGGAACTATAAACGCCTCCAAAATGACAATCCAACCAGATTAAATTAAAATTTTTGAGCCAATAGAGGAAACTGAATTATGAAAAGTAAAATCACATCAGATTGCAACTTTGAAGCCAATGATGCAATGATGAACATTAAAATCTCCTTGAAAGTTCAACCCAAGTACATTATATCCGATCAATAACTGAAAACTGTGAAAGAGTAAAAACACATCAGATTGTTACTTTGGAGCCAAACACCTTCAAAATTGTAACACGAACACATAAGATTGGAACTTTCGAGCCGAAAAATAAAATTTAAAACTGCGAAGGAGTGAAAACACATCATGTTGTTACTTTGGAGCCAATTAGGAACACCGGTAACGCCTTCAAAGTCGCAACACAAACTCAGAAGATTGCAACTTTGGTGCCGATGAGGACAATTGAAAACTGTGAGGTAAAAATGTATGTTTACAACTTTAGAGATGATGAGGAAAACTGAAAACGCCTCCAAAGTTGCAATCCAAACACATTAGATTGAAACTTGGTAGTAGATGAGGAAAACTGTTCAGAATAACCGTGGATACTTTAGACCGATTATTGCATTGAACTTAAATACTCTGATTTAAACCATTGAATTTGTTGCCCAGATACATCTGATTGTAAAGATCACTATCTCCAAGCCGAGAATCAAAAATTCGACGTCATTAGCTAAAAGTGTACGAATTGGTACGGTCAGTCTACATGCACTGCTTGTCAGCTACGAATTGGCCAAGTTTCCTTGAATAATGATCTGGGATATTTGTGAACCTTCTTCGGAAGTCGGCAGTGTGACAAATATATCTTTTTTTGCACTTGTTTTGCTAGAAAAAGTGCGTGCTCGTGTCATCACTATATGTTTTCGGCTGCGGGACGATACAGTCATCTGTGCACCAATTAATCAGATTTGAGAAACGAATTTTGCATTTGGAACCCAGTCTTATGGGAACGAAATCCATACATTTTCATCTTCATCCGTTGCATTTTAAATTTTCGCTTTGCGGAGTAAAATGCAGATGCTGTTTGATTCAAAAAGTATTTTATCCTATATCATTACTTCTAAGAATACGATTACGAAAACCTGCATTCGCACGGCATGCCATTCGTTGTGATGAAGACTCTGAATATTTTACTTTAAGTAATGCATATTGTTTGTTCCCGGTAAGAGGCTCATGCATATAAGCTTTTTCCTTCATATCTGCTACTTAAAAGTCTCACCTGAAATTCTTTTTTCATCGCACAGTTTGCATATGCACAATATTTTGCATTAATTTTCTGCTCTTACATAATGCACAGCTCTGTCGCTGGGGAGCATCAACGTGTACATCTACCTGCAAATCTCTCAGCTTTTAAATATCCCATCAAACTTATCTCTTCGTCACATACTTATCATTGGAGCAGCATTTTGCGTCAATTTTAGTTTTCAAACAACTCAGTTTTACCACTAGAAGGCGTAAAGTTTTTTTTACATTTCGTTTCATATCTGTGCTAACAATTGTTCGATGTGAAAATTTCCTTTTGCTTCAGATATCGCTGCTCTGAATGACATTTTGCTTACTGTTGACTTTTCCCAACGCACATTTCTGATTTTAACACGCGTAAACAGCTTTTTTCAATATGCAAATGTTTTCCCGATCCTAGAAAACCGGTTGAGAAATTTCTTGTTGTAAACCTCAATGTGAAGAATACTGGCGGCTAGTGTATGTTAAATAATGCGCGGTTTTTCTGCTGATAGGTATAAAACATTTTCTTTTTTGCCGATTTTCTGCTTTTCTAAAAATTCTTTTTGAGAAATTATTTTGGGGTCGGATTCAAAACAGGTGCTCTTTATGCCCGATAATTCGATATCATCTTTATTGTTTGGTTTTCTTAAGAGTAACTTCCAAACTTTTAGCAAGCCGTATAAAAGAATAAAAACTTGCGGATGGTGATTACGTTTCTGTTATTCTTGTATCTTTAAATTTCATAAGCACCTGTAGCGTAACTTTATTTAATTTCAGCCTGAGTAGTTATTCTGCATTATTTTACACTCCGATAATTCGCATAATTTTCATCAAACAGAGACGTGTTGGCAATAACCTATGCCTGACAATGACTTTATTCGGTGGTTACATTGGCACACGTAATTATAAAATGTTAACTGAACCATGGGTAATAAAATATCGTACGACTGTCAGGAAATACACACATGGCTGTTTAATAGATATTAAAGGAACTCAGGAGCTTAAACAGTCTGTTGAACGAATTTCATACTTAGTATTCAAGATATAGTATTTGTGCAAAATACGTTTTTCTCTTGTGGTAGCGTAACGAACGCCACTTTTACCTCTTCCACTATAACCGTCGTTTTCAGGAGGAATCTTTTCAGCAGGGTCGAAATTTTAGTGCTATTAATTTATTCCGAAAGAAAGGTCATCTATATTCACATTCCATATTATATCGTTCTGTAGCTTTGACATCCATTTGTCGAAATCATACAGAACGCAATTAATGGTCACTGACTGTATAATTTGGAGCCCTCAAACACGTTGATGACAATTAAAGCGATTTTGTTTAAACAGATAAACAGACTGTGCCTTAATTGAAAAATTCTAATCGTCTCACTTGATATTATAAAATTTTTGTTTAATCATCGTATCGAAACCTCTTAAACTCTAGTTATGTGACCATTATGCGTTATGTCACTGGCTCTGTAATTTACTTTCTGGGCGTAGCACGCGTTTGTTCTTCGAAAGTACAGTATCTGATGTATTTTGCCTTAATGCAGGCGTTCTTTAGTTCTCGGTATAACAAAAAAATCATTCAATCGCATAGATGAAAATCAACGGTTTTGATGAGAATATAATTATATTAGCATCCTCCACCTTCGATTGTTTACCATACTAGAGGAAAATTTATAACTGCGCTCTTCCAAATATGGACATTTCTACAACTTTTTTTTTATTGCAGGTTTAACGACCACCGTGAGCAACTCAATGGGTTATAAGCACTCGCTCGTCCCTAATTTAGTCCCACTGGTTCCAGGGAAGGGAGAAAGCCAGTGCTGTAAGACAAACACAACATCCATGCCTCACCGGGATTCGAATTCGGACCCCCTTTTGGACGAATGATCAGAGGCTATCGCTTAGACCACTGCGCCGTTGGAGCGACCAACTGTTGTTTTTTTTCACAAGTATTTTTTGTAGCGACCTATCTAAATCAGTGACTCAAAAGATTGAGGCTTCTTTCGAGCTAAATGCTTCTTATCTTCATAACAGATTTTCATGTTGTATGAACCACAACTTCCACATAGGTAGTACTGGTTCCACGTTTTGTGTAACGCACGAAAACCTGAGGTATAACTGCTTTCTGAAAACATATCGGTAAACTATACAATGATATTCACAGGTTAGCTCATCAAAGCAAGATCATCTTCAAAATCAAGGATGCCGCCCCCCCCCCCGGTGGCTCAGTGGTCTAAGCGATGACTTCTGATTTTTCGGACGAATGATCACAAGCCATCAGGTTCGAATTTTGGTGAGGCATGGATGTTGTGTTTGTTTTACGGCACTGGCTCTCTCCCTTCCGTGGAACCAGTGGTCCTAAAATAGGGACGGGTGACTGCTTATAGCCCATTGAGTTGCTCACTGTGGTTGTTAAACCTCCAATAAAAAAAAAATCAAGGTTACTGATGGTGTTAGATGTTTCTTACTGCTGGTACATATATCTCCATTTGCAGCAATCTTGACAGTAGTTCGAGCTTCGCCAACATCCCTTGCATGTCCCACACAAGACCTTTTGTACTTCATACTCATTAACTTTTTTCGTTTGCAGGCATTTTTAAATCTTGTCTTCCCACGATTTCCTTGGCCTTTCTTTACCTTTTTTTCCTGCTACTTGAACTCAGTAAATTTTCTCAGTAAGCAACTATACACCTCTTTAGTCTTCACGTGATCAAACCAAGACTTGCAAGTAATGCGCCTTTCCAGCACACAAACTATTTTTCCGTCACTTCTGCAGGACCCGGAATTTGCTACCATATATCAGAGTAGGAAAAGTATACATTCACGAGCAGTGACGCAAGAACTGTTTGACAACCTAGAAGTCCTGTGAAATAATCTTAAAGCATCTATGACTATCAAAATTTACTCGCCTAATGATATCACCATCCGATCTGGTTTCTGTGTCAAACATACTTCCTTGTTACATAAACTCATTTGCCTGGTCTAACTTTGAAACATTTAGTCTGACCTGAAATTAACAATAACGCTTCTTCGATTTAAGTCCATCGTTTTGGTTTTCCTTTTATTTACACTCAGTTTTAATTTCATACAAACTTTGTTCACCCTGGAAAATGTACTCTTATACTCACTTTTCTCTCATACAGGAAGATTATGCCAGTAGCACACATCAACGCACACGTGCACGGAAATTTCGAAGATATAAACGATGTTTATTTTGGCGTCACGCATGCATGCACTCATGAATATGCAGAACAGCCATAACATTGTACAACCTTATGTAATTCCTGCACCAACAGATAGTCTTTTTGACAAAATGCTGGTGTAACACTGTTACTGCTAACATACAAACCTTTATCGTATTGAAGCGGATTCTGTAATGTTTTAGCTAAATATAGGTTATTTCGTTGCTTTAAGTTAGCTTTACTGCAATACAACTAACGCTTCCCTTAACTTAGTGCTTATTGATTAATAAACAGGAACTGTACACCAACTATCTAGTTTGCTGTCTAACCTTCTTGAGAAAGTCATCTGGTTGATGTAAGAAAGCTTGAAAACTTTGATTTTCTAATCTACGCCAAGAAATTTGGATCACTAGTATAGCTATATTTTGAGAAATTTGCTTTCGTTGAACCAGGATGTTTGACTTTTCGTTGCAGCTGAAAAGAACTTAACTAAATACAAAAGATACTTCAGAATAGATCCAGATAGAAGAAACGAATCAAGTAACTTAAGTTTTAATCCACTTTTATTGGGTTCTACAGCACGTCATCCAACTCACACGCGCATTCTGATCAACTAGTGTTTCGAATCAAAAGCACAAAACTACGTGACCCAAACTACCTCCAATTATTATTATTTATTATTTATTATTATTATTATTATTATTATTATTATTATTATCCTCTGATCGAAACAATCTTGAGCTTATTCTGATTTATTGAAATAATCTAAAATAATTTTAGGAAGGGTATATCTGACCCCAGCTCTAAAACTGCTCTTTGTAAATTAGAAGCTAGGCGATTTGAGTAAGTGTACTGGATAGGAAAGAAAATCCCTCTTATATAAATATAAAAGGGATTTAGAGATAGTGAGAAAATTCTGAGAAGCAGAGGTGGGTGTGAAAGAAGGAAGTAAGCCAAAGCACTCAGCAGGAAGGATCCAAGCGACTAGGACTACACAATAGCCATCTACCATCACCACCGTCCCAGGGGCCGTGTAGAACTTCGCAAAACTACATCCGATGCCGGAGCAACCATTAGTTCTTATCATCTCAATGACCTCCCCCTCAAAAAGAATGTGTGTGGGTGGTTGGTCTGTCTAGCATCAACCTGAAATGTTCACAATACTCGGTACTGTTTCCGATCCACTCCGCCATCCGACCCATGCCCTTCCCCTCCTTCCAGCAAAAGAAACAGTACTGAACAGTGCAGTTATCCCTTTGTTCCTATCCAGGGGGGGGGGGCACACCATGGTCACCGCCTTAGTTCTTCTTGAGCTGAAAAAAACTTCCGTTCCCTTCCGGAACAATCCGGAATTAGATTACGATAGAATAAACAGCTTTGTTTCAGAATAGAGTAATAAAACAGTGCATTACAATAGCCATATTAACAGCACTTAATCTCGCATAGTACGAAACAGTGGGCACTGAACTCTTACCCCAACTCTCTTGCTAGGTAGTTTACCCTTTTGAAGCGCTGTGAAGAGTTGCGATCTTTAAAGTTCATCGAGAGAAGTTTTGCGGCGTTAAATTAGAAAAATATTTAACGAAAAAGAACCAAAGTTACATAAGGAAACAGTAACTCAAAAGTGTTAATGATTTTATACTTTTTAATGTGCACTCAATAACGCTTTCCGCATTGATCTCAAATGACGACTAATGAAAGAACTAGATTTTTCCATGTCACTGAACGGAAAACCAAAAACAGAGAAAGTACTTACCACTATTCATTAAGTAATCCAAATTTATTCACATTCAGTTGATCCACAACACCATAATCGTTTACTGATAACTGCAGGTTGATTTAACACACACATAAGTTGATATTGTTTTTACAATAAGACAAGCACACACACCGCCATTTTAATCTTTTCGTTGCCGACGAGAGAGAAGGGAACAACAACATCTTCACTTCGCCTGTAGGAGTGAGTGTACAGATGGTTGGAAATCACGTCACTGATACGACTATGTCACTGGATGTGACTTGTTTGCTAAAATATCAGTGACAGAATCACTGTCGGCGCCAGCTTTTGCTGTATTCGGCCGAAACTTTCAGCTCCACAGTTCCTGCTCTTAGGAGACGGATTTGGTGTCATTGAGCTGTGACAGCGATTCCCACAAGAAAAAACAAACTGTTTTTTTATTATATCATCATCATCATCATCATCATCATTGTCAACAATTATCAATCCACTGCTGGACGAAGGTCTCCCCAAGTTTCCTCCACAACGGTCTGTCTTGCGCCAGTCTCCTCCATGTCACTCCCGCATACTTTCGAATTTCATCCACCCATCTCCCATGTGGTCTTCTTCTGGGTCTTTTCCTGTCCCTTGGAATCCAATCTAAAATTTCGGCTGTCCATCGATGGTCTGTCCTTCTGGCAGTATGTCCAGCCCATTGCCATTTCATGGCTTTAACTCTGACCATGATGTCTTCCACTCTTGTCATTTTTCTGATCCACGAGTTCCTCTTCTTATCTCTCCTGGTTACACCAAGCATGCACCTCTCCATGCTTTTTTGAGTTGTCTGCAGCCTTTGTATGTCTCTTTTAGTTAAGGTCCACGTCTCTGCACCATACGTAAGCACTGGAAGGATGCATTGATCAAACACTTTTCTTTTAAGACATATTGGCATATTGCTCTTGAAAATTATGCTGTTTCTTCCAAAAGCTCTCCAGGCAAGTTTTGTACGCCGATTAATTTCTTCACCAATGTGACCCTCACTTGATATCTGCTGTCCAAGATAAACGTACGTGTCTGTTATCTCCATCTTTTCTCCATCAATCGATAAATCTTCATTTCTTGTAAAAGCATTGAACATCACTTTTGTCTCCTGAAAGTTCATTTTTAACCCCACTTCTTGACTCTTGTCAGCAAGTGGGGTAGTTGCAAAAATGACTACGTCATCAGCAAAACGAAGGTGGGTTAGATAATCTCCATTAATCTTTATCCCTTTGTTTTCCCAGTTCAGTGATTGAAAGACATTTTCCAATGTGGCATTAAAGAGTATCAGAGATATGGTGTCACCTTGTCTCACTCCCTTTCCAATTTTTATGTGTGTTGTATTTTCAAACAGCCTAATATTTGCACTCGCATTTTCATAGATGTTATTAATAATATTAATGTATGCATCTTCAATACCGCAGGATTTCAGAGCCATTGTAACTGCTGATGGTTTCACCGAATCAAAGGCGTTTTCATAATCGATAAAAGCCATGCACAATGGAAGTTCATATTCCCTCGCTCTTTCAATTAGTTCTCTCAGTACGTGGATATGATCTATTGTGCTGTAGCCACTCCTGAATCCAGCTTGTTCTCTCGGTTGAGCCATGTCCAGTGTTACCTTCAAACGGTGTGAAAGAACTTTAGTGCAGATTTTATAAACCACTGATAGGAGGCTGATAGGTCTGTAGTTCCTGAGATCCTCAATGTCACCCTTTTTATGTAGCAGGATCATTGTAGCGTTGTTCCAATCCCCAGGCAATCTTCCCTTCATTAAGGCATCGAGTGAAAATTTGGGCGAGTACTGTTTCGATTTCTCCACTTGCTTCTTGTATGATGTCTACAGTAATTCCATCTTCTCCTGGAGCTTTTCCTCGCTTCATGTTCTTGATTGCATGTGCAACTTCTGCTGGGAGAACAGGAAGAACTCTGGTACTGGTACCTTTCATGATGTCTGCAGTACATGTATCATCCCTTTCATATAATTTGGAGTAGAAATCGTTCACTCTTGTCAAAATTTCGCCTCTATTTCTTGTTACAGAACCATCTTCTTTTCTCAGGGCCAAAATCTGTTTTCTTCCCTTACTGAGATGTCCCTTTGCTATTGGTTGTTTTCAATTGCTTTGGTTGTTTTCAATTGCTTTCCTCACTAGTTCACAATTGAATTTCCTTACGTCTTCAGTGATACTTTTTCGTACTGTCTTGCATAGCTCTATATATTCCACTTTGGAAGTCACATCTTCTTTAGTTGTCCTCATCTCTCTTCTTTTTTGCATCAACATTTTCGTTTTTCCTGATAATTTGTTCACATGCAACTTGTTCGTAGACCCAGCTAATTTTTTGCTGTTTCCATAAGAGCTTTGGTTACTTTTCTGTTAACTTCAGAAATATCCACTTCTTCCAATGTTAGGACTTCTAAAGCAGAGAATCTGTTCTTCAGTTCCAACTTGAAGGTATTATGGGTTTTTTAAGGTTGGTTATGTCAATACATTTTGTTTGTCTTGTGAGCTTGCCACGTTCGAGTTTAGTGTTGAGGTGCATCTTACATCTCACCAATCTATGGTCACTACCTGTGTTAAACTTGTTTAGCACACTGCAGTATTTTATGACGAATTTTCTGTTACACATAATAAAATCAATTTCACTTGTCGTTCCGTTTGGATGTCTCAATGTCCATTTCCTGTGTGGCTTTTTCTTGAAAAAGGAGTTCATGATGAAAAACCCTTCTGCCTCTGCAAACTCAACGAGAGTATTTCCACGCTGGTTTCTGTTGCCGTGACCGAATTTACCTACTGAAGTTTCATTCTGTTGCCGTTGCCCTATTTTTGCATTGAAATCTCCCATAATTATCTTCAAGTGCTGCTTACCTTTATTATTTAGATGGCAAATTTCCTCATAAAATTCTTCAATTTCTTCTTCAGGATGACTTGTGGAGGGTGCATAAGTTTGACTAATCTGAGCCTGGTATCTTCTCGAGAGTTGGATAACGAGTCGTGCAGCTCTGTCAGAGGAACTTTCAACTTCTACAACTTTATCCTTCAGTTTCTTGTTTATTATAAATCCAACACCACTAGTTCTGCCAGTATCTGTCCCACGATAGTAGAAGAGATGTCCACTTTTCAGTTCAATGAGATCTTCTCCTTACCTCACTTAGCCCGACGATGTCCCACTTGATCCTTTGTAGTTCCTCTTCCAATTCAAGAAGCCTTGAATCAGAAGATAGGGAGCGTCCATTGTACGTTGCCAAGGTCAGCATCAGATGGCAGCCCAGCCCGGTCCTCCGGGGATTCTTAGCACCCTCTGCCTTCATGTCGCACTGACCGCTGCCTTGGCCAGGTACATTCCAGCTGCCGGAGACTGAGGGCCATGGTTTAAGTTGTGGAGTCATTTTGGAGGGGTTTGGCCATAACTCACTACGCTGGCCATGCGGGTTGGTGAGTTTTTTTTATTATATACAGTTAATAAAAGATTAGGCTTGTATAACTGATGATTTTTTAATCCCTCATTTTATCTTGCCTGGATGTGACGGTACCTGCAGCGCGGGCAGTGACTTATGGCGGCCAGTGCAGCGTGGATATAAGCTCCATGGTTTCTGTCACTGACGGAGAAGCGTTGCACGGTTTGTAGGCGCTGCTGTCACTGACTGTAATTTTGTCGCTGATACTTTTCCGGAACCGTCACTGTTGTCACTAAAACTTGAAAGTCTCCGTCAAACCCATCTCTAAGTGAGTGAGATAGTTTCTCCCAGTGCGGCAGCGTCACCTATCGTCTTCTTGAACTGTACAGACACATCTTGGTAATTCTTCTAACAAAAAGGTTGAATTTAGAGATTTGCGTCAAAATTCCCGGTTATACTGGAATGATCCAAGGAGTTACTGAGATTTTGAAAGAGGGTGCTTTCACGGAAACGCGCTACATGGTTAAAAACTTTCTCCCAATCAGTAAAAAAGAAACAAATACTTTCTTACAAAGGAGGAGATACTTTTCAAACACCATATGTAACGCAAAAAATTTGGTTAGTGCCGCACTAACGACTAACTGTGAAGACACCACTCCTTCTTGGCAGCGTAGTACTTACTGATCTTTCCTCAACGTTTTTTCAATACGCGGATATTGCAGCTTTGTGTGCAGCCACATCTGTTGCTCTCAAAAACTGTCAATCCCGGACACCTACTATACGTTCAGCTGAAAAAGTGTCGGCCCAATCTACAATACTTGTAAATAATTGCTTCCTAATACACAGGAACCTCGGTTTTACGTTTTCCTGTTACAAGTTTTTCTCTTTTGTACGTAATTCTGCGTTAGTCCTGATATATTACTGTAGTTTCTACTGCTTTTTTAACTCGATTATACGTAATTAATTTACACGCTTTTTGCGATTATACATTAAAATTTCAATTCCAGGTTATCAGAAATACACGGTTCTTTTATTCTTTTATACATAACCCCGTACTTCACAACTTTGAGAGAGAATTGAAAAATCGGTGTTGTGTTCCTTCTTGGTGCAGCTGAAGTTGGATCTTGATCTCATCAGAAAAGGGTTTGTTGTTTACTTTCGGTTTTGGATGAAAACATTGCTTTCGCATTTCATGAATCGCGCACAAATACTGTATAAAAAATTGATATATCTCTGGGACATAAATTTGTGGCTCTATTATTTCGTGACGTAATAGAATTCCAGATGTATTAGCAATATCCATTAGTCCGGTTTCAAATGGATACACCCACAATCTGTACAAAAAAGCTCTTAATTTCTGGGTTCCATACTGAAGCAGCGGTCTCCGATTCTTAGTTGTGAGGATTTCCCTTAATCTACAATCAAGATTTTCATAGGCAGTTGTCAAAAGAGGAGTTTGATTTTCAAAGGCTTCAAAATTTTTGCAATGCAATAAAATATATTATAATTTGCAGCGTTTTGTTCTTCCACCGTCAATTGCACTTTTACATGAATAATTGTTAAGGAACAACTTACACTCCGTTAAAGCAAACATTTCACGATAGTATTTAAATACCATTATGAAATTTCGTTTCAAAAGGTTTAAAACGCATAATCGAAGTATCGCTTTACCTCAGAACTTTGAAATTCTTTATCTAGTTACTCAGAATTTTTTTTACATTTATCTATTTAAATGAAAAGAAAAAGCTACGTTTGAGCATTTGCGCAACAGACATTAGAAAACTAAGATTAATCATTAGCGATGTGGCATTTAACATACGAATCTCTCTAAAAATATGAGGTCCAATAAGTGACTCAGCAACCACCCGATTTTTTATTTTTATTTGCGGTTTTACCATGCATCTTCCTTGAATGTTGACGTATTTACCAGAGCGAGAAATCAATTAATCCGTGCGTCCGTAATAGCAGTTAAATTCTTGTGTAAGGAACGGAAAGCTAACTACACGTAAATCAACCTCTGGACTAAACATATGGCAGCTACGATGGTTAGGAAGATTTAAAACTAGCGTTATTCTTTCTCGTGGTGGTCATAAATATAAAATGGATTTCTCGGAATGTCCCGTAGAATTTCTCTCTCGAAAGGTCTGTGACATCATTTTTCTATGTTTTGACGGCTCATTAAATTCTCCCTGTACTTGGTAATTTGTCAAAACGATTCACCACCACCGATGGTTCTTTCGACCATTAAACTTCGGGATGTCTTCAGATATGCTCCACGAAAACCCTTTTCTTATCGAACCGCCGTCAGGAATTTCGGCTACTTTTTGGAGAAGGGCTTGTCAGGGTTGAAATTCGTATGCGCTGCTAGTGATTAATCTACCATTTTGAAGTGGTAGATTGATCATGATAGAGAGGCACATATAGATTTTTAAGTTCAATTTTTTGAATATACCTGGCATAGCCACCTTGTTTCTGCTCCAACGTTTAATTCCGTCCAAACTCTCCTAAAGCCACAAGAATTCTGCAGTCTCTAATTTAGGGCCGCTGGTAAGAGACCAAAACAGAGGCGTGCTTTATCCGGGACTCCAACTGATGCTCATGTAGGTCGAATGTTAAGAAGCCTGCGCCTATCACCTCTCAGGCATTCCTAAGCATTTTTTCGTTTTAGAAACTGATATCCATTTGGCTGGGAATTTAGATTTCACGAAGGCGATAATTAGTCCGGGTTCGAATCACGGTGAGGCATGAATGGTGTGCTTGTCTTAAGGTATTGTTTTTTTATAGAACCAAAAGCTTGAAATTAGGGTATAGTGACTGCTTACAGCACATTGAGATTACTCACGATGGTGGACAATCCCCCTCTTCTGAAAAAGATAAAATAATTATAGCAAACTGCGAAACATATGTTATGTGTGACGTATACCTTTACTTTTATTTAATCTTTCTTTTGAGTTTGTTTTTTTTTAGGTAAATTTAGTTACCTCTCGTTAAACGTGTTCTCACTGAATGACGCATACTTCCCCGAAGAGCCTTTACTATTGGGCAACCATTTATTCCTTGGCCTCTCAAATGTTTCCTTTTCTATTTCTTTTCCTAATTTTGGTCCTCTACTTTTTTTCTAAAGATAACTTTGACAGGTGTACAAAAATTAAACTCTCTGGCATGATGTTGGCTCTATCTAAACCTAACACATCAGAAAACTAAAAGAAATTTCAACTCGTGTTTTTAACTTCAAATTTCCATCTTCATACTCCTATTTTTTCCGACATAGTTTGGCACACTTTAAAACCAATTAAAATGTTTTCCTCAAATCTCGCAACATTGTTTCCGAAGATATTTTAAATGCTTTTCTGTCACCGAAAGCCGTGGCGTAGTGGTCTAAGCGATGGCTTCTGACCATTCGTCTGTGATGGGTCCGGGTTCGAATCCCGGTGAGGCATGGATATCGTATGCCTTACGGCACTAGCTCTCTCCCTTCCCTTGGAACCAGTGACTCTAAATTAGGCACGGGCGACTGCGTATAGCCCATCGTGCTGCTCACGGTGTTCATTAAACCTTCAATCAATATCCCTATAGAAATCCGACATATGGAATCCTCACTTTCGTATACAACTCTGACTACTTTATGAACAGGCAATGGACAGGATTCAGACGTACACGAAGCGCAGATGTGACAGTGTGGGAGAGATCCGTAATTTAAGCAACTTTGAAAGAGGCATACCAGAGGGCGCTAGCCAGGAAGGTGCATGCATGCATCTCAGAAATAGCGAACCTCCTCTAGTCCTCACTTTCGTACGCAACCCTGAGGACTGGATAAAGGTCGTCTGGTTCGATGAATCGTGTTACGACCAAGTACACCCTATCTTAACTTGTCAAAATATCGCGTCAGCAACATGAATTTTGAGATTCCAATGTACAAGCTGGCCGAGAAGGTGTAAATCTACACCGACAGAAAAAAATCCTAACACCACGAAAAAATAGTTGTAGAAGAATGAAATGGCGGCAATACATTTGTTTAGGTAACATATTTAATCGATTAAGGTTTCAAGATCACAGCTTAATGTAAGCGCGAGAAGAGCCATTTTAAATGTGAAATGCTGGTACATTAATAACCGGTGTAACCGCCAGAATGTTGAATGCAAGCACGCAAACGTTCATGCATTGTGTCGTACAGGTGCTGGATGTCAGTTTGTGGGATGGAGTTCCATGTCTCCATTCCACAAACTTGGTCGGTTAATACAGGGACGGTTAATGCTGGTTGGGGGTGACGCTGGAGTTGTCGTGCAATGATGTCCCATATGTGCTCGATTGGTGAAAGATCGGGTGATCTAGCAGGCCACGGCAACATGTCGACACTCTGTAGAGCATGTTGGGTTACAACAGCGGTATGCGGTCGAGCGTTATCCTGTTGGAAAACACCCCCTGGAATGCTGTTCATGAATGGCAGTACAAAAGGTTGAATCACCAGACCGACGTACAACTGTGCCGTCAGGGGGCTAGGGATAACCACGAGAGTGCACCTGCTGTCATAGGAAATTGCTCCCCAGACCATAACTCCAGGTGGAGGTCCAGTGTGTCTCGACCGCAGACAGGTTGGTTGCAGGCGCTCACCTGGCCTCCTTCTAACCAACACACGGCCATCACTGGCACCCAGGCAAAACCGGCTTTCATCAGAAAACACAACAGATCTCCACTCCGTCCTCCAATGAGCTCTAGCTTGACACCACTGACGTCGCAAACGGCAGTGGTTTGGAGTAAGTGGAATGCACGCTACAGGGCGTCTGGCTCGGAGCTGTCCTTCAAGTAACCGATTTGTAACAGTTTGTTGTGTCACTGTGGTGGCAACTGCAGCTCGAATTGCTGCCGCAGACGCGGTACGATGCGCCACGGCCATACGCCGTACACGGCGGTCTTCCCTCTCAGTAGTGCCACGTGGCCGGCCGGAACCCGGTCTTCTTGAGGCAGTACTTTCCCTTGACCACCGCTGCCAACAATCATGCACAGTGGCTACATTCCTGCCAAGTCGTTCTGCAATATTGCGGAAAGATCCACGTTCTTGTAGCCATATTACACGACCTCGTTCAAACTCCGTGAGCTGTTGATAATGGTTTCTTCGTCTTCTTAAAGGCATTCTTTACTAACATCAACACCCTACGTCGAATCTCAACGATAACTAACGCTCACGAACAGTACAGCGCGTATTTACAGCAAACCTGCTTTGCATGTTCCGATAGGCGCTACTAGCGCCACACGTATGCGCCGAGCGTGAAATTTGCATAAACGTCATCTTACAGATGTACTCTCACCGCCTACCAACTGTCGTTTATCTAACACAACCCCTTCTTGGTGTTGGGATTTTTTTCCCCGTCAGTGTATTTCCACAATGGGCCTTGCGTTCCTTCATATCTCTGCAACAGAATTTCACAACTGCTCACGGTGGTCGTTAAACCTTCAATCTGTCACCGAAATACGTTTTAAAAACAAATCCGATCTTTAAATCGTTCATGGAAAATTTAGCATATATATATATATATGTATAGTACATATATACATATATATATATACATATATATGGGATGTAAGGTCAGGTGATGCGTAACATCACAGCCTCTCCTTGACAAATGTCAACCCCGCCTTCTCGTGGTGCATCCTGTTCCCACTAAAGGGGCTCTGACGACCGCCAATAGCGGTATAACTATACCATCGGGATCAGAGGAAATTCTATCCCACACTCACCAACCCGCTTGGCCAGCGTGGTGAGTTATGGCCAAACCCCACCAAAATGACTCCACAACTTAAATCTTGGCCCTCAGTCTCCGGCAGCTGGAATGTACCTGGCCAAGGCAGCGGCCAGTGCGACATGAAGGCAGAGGGTGCTAAGAATCCCCGGAGGACCGGACTAGGCTGCCATCTGATGCTGACCTTGGCAACGTACAATGGACGCTCCCTATCTTCTGATTCAAGGCTTCTTGAATTGGAAGAGGAACTACAAAGGATCAAGTGGGACATCGTGGGGCTAAGTGAGGTAAGGAGAAAAGGAGAAGATCTCATCGAACTGAAAAGTGGACATCTCTTCTACTATCGTGGGACAGATACTGGCAGAACTAGTGGTGTTGGATTTATAATAAACAAGAAACTGAGGGATAAAGTGGTAGAAGTTGAAAGTTCCTCTGACAGAGCTGCACGACTCGTAATCCAACTATCGAGAAGATACCAGGCTCAGATTATTCAAACTTATGCACCCACCACAAGTCATCCTGAAGAAGAAATTGAAGAATTTTATGAGGAAATTTGTCATCTAAATAATAAAGGTAAGCAGCACTTGAAAATAATTATGGGAGATTTCAATGCAAAAATAGGGCAACGGCAACAGAATGAAACTTCAGTAGGTAAATTCGGTCACGGCAACAGAAACCAGCGTGGAAATACTCTCGTTGAGTTTGCAGAGGCAGAAGGGTTTTTCATCTTGAACTCCTTCTTCAAGAAAAAGCCACACAGGAAATGGACATGGAGACATCCAAATGGGACAACAAGTGAAATTGATTTTATTATGTGTAACAAAAAATTCGTCATAGAAGACTGCAGTGTGCTAAACAAGTTCAACACAGGTAGTGACCATAGATTGGTGAGATGTAAGATGCACCTCAACACTAAACTTGAACGTGGCAAGCTCATAAGACAAACAAAATCTATTGACATAACCAACCTTAAAAAACACCATAATACCTTCAAGTTGGAACTGAAGAACAGGTTCTCTGCTTTAGAAGGCCTAACATCGGAAGAAGTGGACATCTCTGAAGTTAACAGAAAAGTAACCAAAGCTCTTATGGAAACAGCAACAAAATTAGCTGGGTCTAAGAACAAGTTGCATGTAAATAAATTATCAGGAAAAACGAAAATGTTGATGCAAAAAAGGAAGAGAGATGAGGACAACTAAAGAAGATGTGACTTCCAAAGTGGAATATATAGAGCTATGCAAGACAGTACGAAAAAGTATCACTGAAGACGTAAGAAAATTCAACTGTGAACTAGTGAGGAAAGCAATTGAAAACAACCAAAGCCTAAAGATAGCAAAGGGACATCTCAGTAAGGGAAGAAAACAGATTATGGCACTGAGAAAAGAAGATGGTTCTGTAACAAGAAATAGAGGTGAAATTTTGACAAGAGTGAAAGATTTCTACTCCAAATTATATGAAAGGGATGATACATGCACTCCAGACATCATGAAAGATACCAGTACCAGAGTTCCTCCAGTCCTTCCAGCAGAAGTTGCACATGCAATCAAGAACATGAAGCGGGCAAAAGCTCCAGGAGAAGATGGAATTACTGTAGACATCATACAAGAAGCAAGTGGAGAAATCGAAACAGTACTCGCCCAAATTTTCACTCGATGCCTTAATGAAGGAAAGATTCCTGAGGATTGGAACACCGCTACAATGATCCTGCTACATAAGAAAGGTGACATTGAGGATCTCGGAAACTACAGACCTATCAGCCTCCTATCAGTAGTTTATAAAATCTTCACTAAAGTTATTTCACGCCGCTTGAAGGTAACACTGGACATGGCTCAACCGAGAGAACAAGCTGGATTCAGGAGTGGCTACAGCACAATAGATCATATCCATGTGCTGAGAGAACTAATTGAAAGAGCGAGGGAATATGAACTTCCATTGTGCATGGCTTTTATCGATTATGAAAAAGCCTTTGATTCGGTGAAACCATCAGCAGTTACAATGGCTCTGAAAACCTGCGGTATTGAAGATGCATACATTAATATTATTAATAACATCTATGAAAATGCAAGTGCAAAGATTAGGCTGTTTGAAAATACAACACACATAAAAATTGGAAAGGGAGTGAGACAAGGTGACACCATATCTCCGAAGCTCTTTAATGCCACATTGGAGGGTGTTTTTCAGTCACTGAGCTATGAAAACAAGGGGATAAAGATTAATGGAGATTATCTAACCCACCTTCGTTTTGCTGATGACGTAGTCATTTTTGCAACTAGCCCATCAGAGCTGCAGAGTATGATCCAGGAACTTGCTGACAAGAGTAAAGAAGTGGGATTAAAAATTAACTTTCAGAAGACAAAAGTGATGTTCAATGCTTTTACAAGAAATGAAGATTTATCGATTGATGGAGAAAAGCTGGAGATAACAGACACGTACGTTTATCTTGGACAGCAGATATCAAGTGAGGGTCACATTGATGAAGAAATTAATCGGCGCACAAAACTTGCCTGGAGAGCTTTTGGAAGAAACAGCATAATTTTCAAGAGCAATATGCCATTATGTCTTAAAAGAAAAAGTGTTTGATCAATGCATCCTTCCAGTGCTTACGTATGGTGCAGAGACGTGGACCTTAACTAAAAGAGACATACAAAGGCTGCAGACAACTCAAAGAAGCATGGAGAGGTGCATGCTTGGTATAACCAGGAGAGATAAGAAGAGGAACTCGTGGATCAGAAAAATGACAAGAGTGGAAGACATCATGATCAGAGTCAAATCCCTGAAATGGCAATGGGCTGGACATACTGCCAGAAGGACAGATCATCGATGGACAGCCAAAATTTTAGATTGGATTCCAAGGGACAGGAAAAGACCCAGAAGAAGACCACATGGGAGATGGGTGGATGAAATTCGAAAGTATGCAGGGGTGACATGGAGGAGACTGGCACAAGACAGACCGTTGTGGAGGAAACTTGGGGAGACCTTCGTCCAGCAGTGGATTGATAATGGTTGACAATGATGATGATGATGATGATATACATATACACTTAAGCAGCAAATAATTAGGAACACCCTATTGAAATCCGACACATGGAATCTTCACTTTTGTATGCAACTCTGACGACTTTATGAACAGGTCAGTGGAAAGGATTGACTAGTACACAAGCGCAGATGTAACAGTATATGAAAGATCCGCAATTTAAGCGGCTTTGAAAAAGCCATACCAGTGGGCGTTAGTCGGGAAGTTTCGTGCATCTCAGTAAGTCATACAGTATTTGTAATTTTCTTGTAGGACTTCCATCCACAGTGAGTAGAGTTTAGGTCCCGGCTATCTACAGCGAGATCGCCTTTTGGGCAGAACACAGAAACGGAAGGAATGAGCAAGTCTAGCGACTTTGACGGAACAGTTTGTAGTGAGATTAGAGTACAGTAGTGACGCCCCCGTACAAGTACGATGTTGCACACAGAGGGATAAGAGAATTTCTGGGGGGGGCATAGGGAAGGATACCCATTTAACCAGTGGGTCCAGCCTGTGGGCCGTCACTTAACGTGCTCGTCCGATGCACGGCGGATATTCAGCGATTGCTAATAAATCACACCATCTCTGAAAGATTAGCCCAGGTTCGAACCTGAGGACCTTGCATTGATAGTCTGACTTGCTAACCACTAAGCCATCCGCGGCACTCATGCATCTCAGAAATAGCGAACCTCCTCTTATATGCAAAAACAACTATATCGAGGGTATAAAATGAGCAGTCGGCAGTGTTTCTATGCTCAGAAACGACTGGTCGATGTTCCACGGAAATTGCGTCTAAAGAAGATTGTACTTGGTAACAGACCTGCATCGCACCAAGTAGCTGAGCAGTACAACAATGATACATATAGGATAATTTTAGCATGCACGGCCTGCGTGACGTGAATGGCTTATAACAGCAGACGTCCCCTTGGTGTGCTACTAGTCTCAGCTAAAAACTGGGAAATTCATCTGCAGTTGGCACGGGAAAACTGGAACCTTGAGGACTTGGTAAAGGTCGCATGGTTCGGTGAATCATGTTTTTATTTCGTACACGCCGATGAATTTGTCAGAATATCGATTTTGCCGCATGAATTTAGGGATTCCAATCGTACAAGCTGGCCGAGAAGGTGTAAATCTGTTTCTATAACGGGTATTGCATTCCTTCATATCTCTGCAACAGAATTTGTATGCCACGAGGTATCCTAACATTACTGGAGACCAGGCACAGCCTATCTTAACATCACTATGCCGCCCCGGTGGCACAGTGGTCGAAGCGATGGCATCTGATCATTCGTCCGAAAGGGATCCGGGGTCGAATCCCGTGAGGCATGGATATTGTGTTTGTCTTACGGCACTGGCTCTCTCCCTTCCCTGGAACCAGTGGTCATAAATTGGGGACGGGCGGAATGCTTATAGGCCATTAAGTTGCTCACAGTGGTCGTTAAACCTCCAATAAAAAATATCACTGCGGACCAAGCACACCCTATCTTAACATCCCTGTGTATACTAGGCACACTACTACATATACATAGTATTTTTTGGTCAGGTGTGCGACTTTCAACAGGACAATGCGTCGTGCCACAAGTTTCGGATCGTTATACCCTGGTTCTAAGAGCACAACATTGATTTCAAAGTGCTAAAATGGCAGTTCGAAGACAATGTGCTAAAATGTCCCTCTCAGTCCCCCAATCTTATCTTAATTAAACACCTGTGGGAGGAGTTTGAGAGAGCCATGAACCAAACAAGCCGTCTTTCGTGCTGCCTTGTCGTTGTATGTTAAAACACGAGGCTGACATTGTGCACAGGCTTTCGTGTACTGTAACATATCCACCACAATCTGCTGCATAATGCCGTAAGGTAATCTCAGATTGGACGCCATACACCGCAAAGTTGCTCGTCTGCCCTCTTATATGAGGTTCTCGAGTGTTGACCTCTATTATAGACATGCGCGGTCGGTCACTTCAATGCGGATTGCCGTTCGTTACTGCCTGATCAAACGCGTTTTGCTATCTGGCAACCTCTCGCTTTAATAACATCAGTGCGTTGTCGTATACTTCGATAAGCTGTCGATGAATATAGTTAGTAAGCACTTTCTTTGCTCACAAAGAGCACATCATTCCATGTACTTCCTCGCGAGACCAAGTTTTCCTAGCGTGTCTTCATATTTCGACTGCCACAGCTCAGCTTCATCTGTGCATAAAATTCCACTCAAGTTATCGAGACAATGTATTAGCAGCTGTTTGAGGTTTCAACGACATCGGAGTCTTGAATAATACTCATTGTAGACTGCTTTTCTGATCGACCTACGTGCATTGCATTATTGGGCAGTAAAAGTACTTTTTTATTTTACAAAAAGAAAGGCCATACCGAATTCTGAGATGTAATGCGCATTCTTTTTTACGCTTTCCAACCATAGGTTGAAGAAGCTTATATGCCCCCGCTTAGTCAATCAGTCAGTGTGTCTGTCCGCAAGATAACTCGCGTAAAAGTGGTTCGATTTCAATGAAATTTTAGTATGTGGTAGGGGACAACCTGGGGACGAAACATATTGAAAATGGGCGAAGTGGGATCAAAGGTCAGAACATAAAAGCGGGATCCATTCCATTGCCTCTACGCGTCATAACATGCGTAAATATAGTTCGATTTCGATCAAATTTTAGTATGTGGTAAGGAAGCAATTGGGCACGAACCCTATTGAAAATGGACGAAATGGGGTCAAAGGTCAGGCAGGGCATAAGAGCGGGATCCATTCCATCGCCCTTACGCGTCATAACTTACGTAAAAATGCTTTGATTGCGACAAAACTTTATCATGTCGTTCCGGAGGTATATTGAACTGGTTCTATGAAATATAATCGAAATGGGGTAAAAGGTCAGGATACAGGAGCGATATTTTTCCACAGCCGTTATCCTCATTACTTGAGTAACGATTTCTGGTATGTTGGAAAGCGTATCATAATCAATGCATTGCATGATTTTACTAACTTGTATCATTCCAATAAATACGGAAATATCGTTAATATTGATATGAAAGTTACCGTCTATAGAAATAGCGGAAGGACAGACACACTAATGAATGATTAAATGATACATCTGGACCATAGCTTCTGTAAGAGACAAGTTAAAATCAGTTATTTCATGAAAGAAAAAATATAATAAAAAAACGAAACACTGAATTATTACATGCCGTGAGCCTGTTCAAAGGCTATATATACAGCGACGCACAGCTAAAAAGCTGTATGTGAGACAAAATATGCGGTTCATCTCACCTATGGGTTTCGTTTAAGAGATGGCATTTTTTTGTAAGGTGTTTGCGTGGAACTGACCAAATTGCTCCAAGAATTGATGTACCATTTAGCCAAAGAAAAATATAGGAAAGAAAAAAACAAGGATGAAACCGTGTATGGGTAATAGTAGTTTTATATTCATTTACATTATCTGGTCAAAAATATTTGGACACTGTCCTATCTACTAAATCCCTGTAGTGGGATAAGAATTAATTTTTTTTTTTTTTTTTAAATTGGAGATTGGAGGTTTAACGACCACCGTGAGCAACTCAATGGGCTATAAGCAGTCGTCCGTCCCTAATTTAGGGTCACTGGTTCCAGGGAAGGGAGAGAGCCAGTGCCGTAAGACAAACACAACATCCATGCCTCACCGGGATTCGAACCCGGACCTCTTTCGGACGAATGATCAAAGGCCATCGCTTAGACCACTGCGCCACCGGGGCGGCGGATAAGAATTAATATCGGGTTAGTTGTAATCAGAGTCTTCACTCTGCTGAAAAGTATTTCTCCTTGATTTTGGTGCTTTGATGCAACAAAAACATTAATCACGGTATGTTACCGATGTTGGGTGGCTCGAACTGGCTAACAGTCTGCATTCCAATTCATATAGGTGTTCCAAGGGGTTGAGATCCAGGATCTGTGCATGCCAGTCAAGCTTCCACACTCATTTCATCCAACCATTCCAGCACGGATCTCGCTTGTGGAAGCGGCATTGTTCTTTTTGTAAAGGAATGTACCTTCAACGACCTCTTGCCATAATTTTGGGAGCACAGGAGTGTGGAGAATGTAATTAAGGTCACAGCGTTAAGATGTCTGGTGGATGGAACTAGGGGGGCCTCATCCCAAACCATTAAAAACAGCCCCAGAGCACGGGGTCTTCTTCGCCAGACTTCAGTTTGCACAATACAATCAGGCAGGTAATGTTGGCCTGGCATCCTTTACACTCAGACTCGTCCGGCGTACTCTCGGGTGCTGAAGCGTGATTCATCACTAGCACTGAGCTATACACCAATAGTGGTAAAGCGTGATGAGTCCTCTGGCACCGAGCTATACATCAATTAAACTAACACTCGGCGTTGATATTGCGGTTTCTACGTTCGTGTGCTGCTGCTTGCTCATGGAAACCCAATTTCTTCATCTATCGGCTAACCATTATGGTGCTGGAGTCTCTTTCAGATGCATTTCGGAACTCAGTGGTGAGTATTGCAATCGAGGACGGGTAGGAGTACAGGTGTCACACTAACCGCTTCAGCTATAGGCGGTTCCTCTCTGTCATTTTACGTCGCCTTGCAGATCGCAACTGCGCTGTTGGTCTTCTTAGGTGTTTCCATTTCAGAAGAACATCCCGTACATTTGTTCAGAGTAGCTGTAGTACGGCAGAAATTGCCCGAACTGACTTATTGCTAAGATGGCATCGTATGACTGAGTCACTGAACTCTTTCGTACGACGCTTTCCATTATACCGTCCATCACTGTCGATGATTTATTTAGTCAGTACCTGTATGGACCATAGCTGTGACGTATATGGGTAAAGTCCATTGCAGCCTTCCTGGGCTGGGAAATTTATTAATAAAACAAAAGCTTTGTAAATGAGAAATCTACGTCATGGTAACAGTGTTCTTAAGATAAAATAATTTTTCTGTCTGACTTCTCAAGCGGATATTTCGTTTCATATGCAAATATATATATTTGCGCCACCTAGAGGAAAAATTATAGCAGAAGAATTAAGCATTGTATGAATAAAATTATTTTCTTCAAAGCAAGAGCAGTTTTTCCAACTACTCTAGTCGTTGAAGAGCCTATACTTTAGATAATTGTTGTTTACACTAGAGCTAATGCTCTATGCTACAACTGTTTGCGCTGTACTAGAAATTCTAATGTAACCACAGATAAATTTTTCTACATGTGAAATAATTTCAGAAGTGCGTCACCTTAAAGCTATGGAAAAATATTTTATATAATATTTTGTGCAGCGAAATACTGCCTTATTTGTCAAAGTGAAAGGAGAGTTCGTTATGCACACCCGCGAAATAATGTATCGGCCCTCCTTTCTCCTTAACAGCAGCAGTGTTGCGGACTGCCGAGGTTATCCAGCTGAGGAGAGTACTGTTACGGTTCACCCCATCTCGTGGGAGTTAGCACTTTTAAAATAAGTGGACATTCGTACGAACACTGGACCAGAATAGCTCTACTCTTTTTTGGAAGGAAGGTAACTCACACTTCAAAGAATGCGGGAAAAGAATACAACTCGATATCGAAATTTAATTATTAAAATGCTTTCACTAGAGAAATGTACGAATCTATGTACAATTATTGGATGTGCTCAACAGTCTGTTTCGGATTATGCCAACACTTTGTGAAGAAACTAAATGCTGTTAACTTTCACGGCCTGTACGAGACCACATACTTGGAACACCAGGGACATTTTGTGAGTCTATTTGTCCTCCTGCTTTTCAAACGCGTAAAATAGAAAAGACACGACCTACTTACTGCTAGTCAATCACTCGCCGTGGAAAGCCCGATCGCACACGCGCACAGAGAACAGATTCTCCGCTTTCTGCCTCCTGATGTTGCATGGAAAAAGGGCGCCGACGAGAGGCATTCCATCGTCTCTCTTTGTCGATCTGAGCACAACTGCAGGTGTAACTACTCAGGCAGCCATTGCAATCCGCGTCGAAACTGAGCCCTTTCTGACAGTACTTCCAGCTGGGCACGATCTCTGAGATACTCCAACACACTCTGTCATGATTCATTTGTTGTGATCGGAAACTGGTGCCGTTCGACTGGGAGAACTTTCTTCATTGAAACACTCGTCGCAGCAATATAAACAGACGTGCCAACTTTCCAGATTTAGGCGGGAGACTCCGGATTTTCAGCCATTCCTCCTGCTCTCCGGATAAATATTAAATTCTCCCGATTTTCGCCCGATAATTAGCCGTTACGATGGTCAAAATTCCATGGACCACCGCCTTGCATCGACGCAGAAGAAAAAGATTTCGAACCACTTGTGAAATCTTTTCCTTTCTGCGTCGATGCAAGACGGCATTTACAGTCATCAGTATCATACCTTTCCTCTCATATCTGCAAAAAGAAAGCTACCCCCGGTGGCGCAACCTACGACTCCTGTTCTGACGCCTGAGATACTGTTTCGACTAACCTCGCGACTGGTTGGGTATTGGGCTGCAATTTTGTTGCTTAGTCCCGCATCCATCACACCTGCAAGTCACTCCTTGGACTTAATTACAGTACTTATTGTCCTTCTCTTTAGCACAACCTACAACTTGCATATAAGACTTTTCTTCACTCAAATTGTATTGTATTTTTTGTTCTAACTGTAGAGCTCATGTTTTTGATTATTTCATTAGTTTGCATAATGTATTGGTTTTTCTCTTTTTCAACATATTTTAACTCATTGGTTGTTCTAGTATTTTGCTTCACTATTCTGTTTGCACTAGTACTTGTGTTCCTTGTCACGTTCGTGTTCTTGCGTAACATGTTGATTGTATATTTTTCCTGTTGTGCATAGCCTCATTTCTGTTTGCACTTATTCGCATATCATGTTGTATCATGACCTGGGATAATTGTTGCTCGTCCACAATAGCTGTATATAGTGATGTCTTCGTATACCTTTCTATGTTTTTCATCTACCTGTGCATGTCCATTGCGAATCAGTTATAGTGTCATCTATTGCTTTTGTCGCAAGGTATTATACCTTATGTTACCGTATTTGCTCAATATTGATGATGTTCTTTGTATTTATATGACACTGCCTATGCGCCTGTTGTACATACATTACTATTTTGCTCATCTGATACATATCTGTTTCACTTGCACTTATCACAAATATGCCTTTACCTTGTCTGCCGTGTGTCACGGATATACTTATTGTCTCGGTTGCACTATATTTCATGGTACTGCACATATTGTTTCATTTTACGGAGTGTCTGCCTATACTGTTTCACCTGTTTCTCTTTGTTGTATCCACTTAAGTCTGTGAAACAATCCCTCGAATATGAATTTATCACTGTAAATAGTACATTTTTCATTTTTACATATATCATCCTCGCTGTATATATGTTGTCATTTAATTTTTTCTGTTTGGCGCTGTAACTCCAGGCCTTATGTACTTGCTTAATTTGTTCAATAAAGTGAAAGCAGTGGTCTATTTTATGTTGGTTACAAACACTCGCGCGCCAGCTGTGACACACTTATCGTTTCACGTCTCCCCGCTCTTAGCTGCGAGCTCTGCTTATGTTTTCTTGAGAGTTTTGCGGAGTGCTTTTCAGTTTTACTTTACTGTGGAGATTTTTATTTCTTGTTTTACACCATGTTTGTCTCTTTTTCCCTTCTTCGTCGCATTTTGTAGAAGATTAATGTGCTCCTTTTGTTCATTTCTAATTGCAAATTTGTTATTGTCAGCTTTGTTTTACTTTCTATTGTAGCATTTTGTGTACACTTATTTTGTGAAATTTTTTTTCTCATTCCTTTCGCTTACTTTTTGCGGGAGATTTTTCTTTTGCATTACGCCATTTTCGCGGTTTTTAATGTTTTATTTTATGTCATATCTTTGGCAATTTGTTTCTTCTTTACATATTAGCTTTTATTGTCTTTGCTGCATAGTAAAGTTGTGAAACTGAGCGCCGGCTTTAGACAAATTGTCCGAGATGGGTCCGGCTTCGAATCGCTGTGGGGCATGGATGTTGCGTACTTGCTAACTATTACGGATTATCCGTAAAATTTACGGATTTCTGCTTAATTTTTCTGACCCACGGATAGAAGTATTTTTTTTTTTTACGGATCTTTTAATATTTCGATTGCTCAATCGAAATATTTCAATCCCCTGCAATCATCCATTTAGATTTTCTACCGGAGCTTACGAGCGCCGTGTTACGCGATGATGTCATCTTTGACTTGCCGGCTTCGTGCGGAGCCATCAAGTATAACGATGGCTCCGCTTCGTGCGGTAGCTCTCTCTCTCTCCCATGGTAGTGCTCAAGTGACGTGCCGACCAGAGTTCTCCAAAATGCGTAATTTATTACGCCTCTAGTAAGCATCGAAATTTTGTCAACGCGTAAAAATACACATCGAGAATTTTTCTGGGCGTGTAAAACTACTCATCGAAGAATTTTACCAATTCGTAAAAATACGCATCGGGACGGTATTTCGTCTCTCAGAGACGGAAGTAAACGAAATAAGGATTTTTTTCGTAATCGAAATTTCTTTTTTCTGTGATGTTGCCTCTGTCCAGTATTATTGTTATATATCATTTTATTCCGTAAATATTTGTATTTCAGTTTAAAAATGGAGGAAAAATATCCGAAAACGGAAATTCGAGGGCGAAAGAATTTCGCTGTAACCTTTAGGCATGAGAGTGCGACGGCTTCGAGGAATTTCTCCTTTTCCGTCATGATTTGAGTTATCCACGATATCGATGCATAACTGAATAGAAATTTTGGGGCAATTAGTAGTGGTGGACGATGTTTTCCGCCTCAAACTTTATAAACTTTCGAAAGAGGAAGTTTCGTCTTTCAAAACTTTCGGAAACGGAAGTTAGACTCACTGAAGATTTCTCCCATAATCGTAATTTTATTTCTCATGCAATGTTTCCTCTGCCTAGCATTGTTGTTAAATATAATTTTATTTCATAAATATTTGTATTTCAACTTGAAAATGGAGGGAAAATGTGCGAAAACGGAAATCGGACGTAGCAAAGATATCCCCTGTAAGTGTAATTTTTTCAACCCCAACGCTGATCAGAACATGTATCCTGTACTCTTAAGTATTCCTCCCTAAAAATGTTTGCATTTCAGTTTGATAAACAGAGGGGGGGGGGGGGTCCGAAAACGAAAGTGACTAAGTTAAAAAATTGATGCATGGTGTTTTTCTTTTCTTTTTTTTTTTTTTTGGATTGGAGGTTTAACGACCACCGTGAGCAACTGAATGGGCTATAAGCAGTCGCCCGTCCCTAATTTAGGGTCACTGGTTCCAGGGAAGGGAGAGAGCCAGTGCCGTAAGACAAACACAACATCCATGCCTCACCGGGATTCGAACCCGGGCCCCTTACGGACGAATGATCAGAGGCCAGCGCCTTAGACCACTGCGCCACCGGGGCGGCGATGCATGGTGTTCAAAAGTATTTATATTTTAAAAGTTACACGCTTTTGTTTAAAATAGTGAAAGCTGTCATGCATTCATGATGGATAAAATTGTCATCCAAGGGCATTAAAAAAAAAGACGATAATAAAGAAATGGGAAGGGAAAGAAAGATATCAGCAAATGAAAATTTAGTTTAGTATTAACACACCACAAGTTTGCAAGGTTAACATTGAACAAAATTAAGATTTTATTTTATGGTTTTTTAAATTATTATTTTAAACACAGATAATACTAGTTTAGTTATTGTGGCATATGCAGATATTTTTACTGCATATTTATTAATATAATTATGTTTTGTTTTGTGGTAAATGGTGTTCGTGCAAAAGTTTTGCTGATGCACATTTTCCAAAGTTGGCAAGTATGATGTTGTATTTGTCTTACGGCACTGGCTCTCTCCCTTCCCTGAAACCAGTGGCCCTAAATTAGGGATGGGCAACAGCTTATAGCCCCCTGAGGTGCTCACTGTGGTCGTTAAACCTTCAACCAAGAAGAAAGCTTGACACTTCCACATTTGTTTTGACAGATACCTGTCTCTCTCTATTCCAACACTGGAAAAACTGCTGACAGTTTAAGTCCAGAATGAAATAAAATGCTTTGAACAAAACTTTTGTAGATATTTGTTAAAGAGAGTTAAATTGGCTACTGTACATTCACTAAATAAGGATAAAGATTAATTATGATTAAATAATGTATCAAAAATTAAGTACATGTCTTCTATTAATTATAAATGTTATTAATTGTATCTGGTTGACAACTATTTTCACTATGCTTTTTATTTTGCATATAAACATACAAGTCTGCATTTAGAATAACTTTTTAAACATTAAAAATGCTATGTACCAATAATACTACTTCTGGAAAATTGCTCCTGCATCTGAAAAATGTCGATAAAATAGCACTCATGATTTTATGAGCTGTAAAAAATCTCCTGATTTTTAGATTTTGAAGGTTGGCACGTCTGTATAAAGGATTTCTCATTAATAGCTTTTGGCATTTATTGTTGCTATTCGTAGCTTCTACTTATTAACTGCAATACACGGTTGGAGAAACAAGGGTCCGAGTCTCTTTTAAGTGTTCCTTTCGGCTGCTCGAATTATAATTTCTGCTGAAGGATACGAGCGATGATGCCTTCTTGGAAACACGTACAGGAAGGCTACCTTTATTTATTGAGCTTTGAACGTTTCCAATTTAGAGGGACTTTGATTTTCGGATTAAAAACCTACAACAACAACAGCAGCAACATGTTTGTTGTGACATAGACTGTCAGAAGTTTGCAGCCCATGATTCCAGTATAGGCATCCGCAAAGCGCCAAGCGTTGCCGTTGGTAGGTTTCGAGCTCTAATTCATAGAACTACTTCGTCCCACAGATGCTAAATTGGGTTCAAATCTGGAGAGTGAGAAGGACATTCGAGGTTTTAGAACTTAGTGGAATTCTTTTGGAGCCAGCTCTTTTCCAAACAAGAGCGATGAGACGGAGTGTTATCTTTTTTAAAGAAAGTATCTTTGAGTGAGATATCGATAGCGATGAATGGATGTTGATGATCGGCGAGTACGTCAACATAACTCGTGCGGTGGAGGTGGTCTCAATACGTACAAGGGTTAAATACCATTAAAAAAACTGCTCCCCCTCTTCCGGTCTGTAATACTCCAATGTTGGGATTTATGGTATTGTGTGGTCTACCCCACTCAAGCATTTTTTTCCGTTAGTGTGTTGCAGCTGGAGCTTCGATTCTCCGGAGCAAGCTACCTGTTTTCACTCATCCACGGCTCCGTGGCAATGGTCATTTACTCACTGAAGTCTCATATCCCAGTGATGTCTTGCTTACAAGGGTACTCGACGTGGCCATCGGCATCCATGGCCCCTGTTCTGACATGGTACTTTGTATGTTTTCCACAAACCTTTGTAGACGTCGTTTCGTTGAATGCCGATTTTCACCTGTCCTCTGTGGTCATCCGTTACGACGTTACACTATGGGGAAGGCGGCGTTTACTTCGAACATCGACTTCCCGTTTTTGGCAACATTTCCCTGACGGCTGCTGGTTTTTTCCGATCTTGGTACACATGTGCGACGGTCGCACATGAAAGTTTCAGACGTTTTGCAGTAAAAATAGAGAACCCTATCTTCTCATCGAATCTGCTTACTACCGAACTCGCTGAGATTCCCGTGTTTACTCTTCCACATTTAGAGCATTTAGGTATTTGACCTATTATTAGCTCGGAGGGATTTTCGGCTGGTTATATTATTGGGTGGTAGGCAGGACAGTTACTGGATGGGTGCGGTGTGTTTCGTAAATTGTACGTTATGTTTTTTATACACTATAGTGACAAACGTCACCGGACACCTAGAAGAGAAACACAACATAGCATTTATTGACATACATTAGTACGGTGTCGGTCCACCTTTGGCCTTAATGCATGCATTGACACTTCGAGACATTATTTCGACAAGGTTTTGGAATAAAGCGATAGATGGGCGCTTCCATTCAGTACATAATTCTGCCGCTAACTGTTGTTTAATAGTAAGCCTTGGTTCCAAACTTCTTATGCGACGCTCTAGTTCATCCCATATGTGCTCTGTGGGATTATGATCAGGGCTCTGTGCTGTCCAGTCCACACACGATACGGAATTATCTTCAAACCACGCCGTAACAGTCCTTGCTTTGGATCGGTGCATTATCCTGCTAGTACCAACAAAGGCTCGGTTCGATAGTATTGCTACAGTTTTGGTAGAGCATAATTGTCCAGAATATCGAGGTAGACGTACTGGTTGACAGGTTTGTCCATAATAACCAATGGGCCGGGACCATACCACGAAAAACATCCTCACACTGCTAGCTCCAAACTTGACCGCAGGAACAGTAAAGTGTGGTAAATAGCGTTCACCCGGCTGCCGCCATACCCACACACGGCCACCAGACTGATGGATCGTCTATCTGGATTCATCAGTCCTTAGGACCTGTTTCCATTGATATACGGTTCACGATAAATGTTCTTTACACCATGCTAAACGACGAGTAGCATTCCGCGGTGGAGATGAAAGGCTTTCGAGCAGTCGCACGACCACGGTAACCCATGGAATGAAGTTCTCTACGAATGATACGTGTACATGTCGAGGTTGCAGCATTTTTACTCAGCTGTATACTGATGTCTTGTGCAGTACTCCGTCGATTAGCTGTAGCTACTCTCCTGAAGCTTCGACGTCCTCTATCAGTGATTTTCTTCGGTCTGCGGGTATGTTTTGCTGCTTCAAGCACGCCATGTGTCTTCCACTTATTCAGTACATCCAAAACTGTTGACTTGGGTATGTTTAAACGCCTCTCGTTTTTTCTTATGGACAACCCACTAATACATGTAAAACACCCAACAATCTTTCCTTTCTCAAAGTCATTTTTCTCCCGGTGCGACATTTTCACTCAACCTCACAGTGCGACATGATCGCGGTCAGTTGCAGGCTTGTTTTTATTCCGTTTGCAGCTGTACCGCACATTTTAACAACGCAGTGGATTCGTTGATTTGCTTTTGAAGGGGTGTACGGTGACTTTTGTCAATGTAGTGTATGTACGCTTCCTTCAGTGCATTTTGTAGTTCTGATTGTTTTATTTATATTTTGTGTTGTCTTCATATTAATATCTGTAATAACTTTAAAAATGGAAAAAGAAGTACATAAAAGGAAGCTTCTAGTGTACCTTTGGAGGTGATTTTTCCGTATTCGTACTAGGTATTAAAAATTTGCCATTTTGATTAGTAAAACATACCAGTAAGTGTGCTCTGTAGTTACATTTTTAATGCTACTTTATATTCAGTAAGTGCATTCTATTTTTTTCTTATTGCTTGCCATTATCAATTAATGTCTATCTGCATTAATGCACCTAACGATATAAGATTTGCCCCCGAATACAGCTTCCATAAATATCTATGTTCATGCAAATTCAGATACATTTCTTTCCATTTTTTGAAAAAAAAAGAAAAGTGTCAAAAATCTACTTTTCTTGAGATACGTGCGATATTGTAAATGAAGAAAAATGGGAATACTTTGTCGCACGTCGTGGAGTGAAAGAAAATGCGTATACCAAAAGTAATTCAGTAATGTTTGGCAAAGTTAATGCTCACGTATTACAAGCATATACTTTAGATATTTATGAAGTTTTGACGTGACCCGAATATTTCAGTAATATTAACGAGGGAAATTCTTCCATCGCATTAAAACGACGCAATGCTCCCTATAATTCAAGCAAACGCTTATAGTTTGAGAATCGTTGATCCACAGCATCACGCAGGGAATACCAAGAGTGTTTGCGGTGTTTTAATCTCGCTTATCCTTTTGGCCTACTTTCTGCTCTCTCCCTCTCTCTCTTACATTTACGCTCTGTCTCTCTAGCAGTTTCCCCCTCTTCTCCTGTTGCTAGGGGCAACGGACTCAACAGCCTTCAGCATCAATCCATTGTCAAGTGGTTCTCTTCCTGCTTCACCAACCCAGGCGTCGCTAACTGCTGAAGGACAACAAAGAGCAACAAAAAGTAGACGACTCACTCCGGGAACTGGTCAATAGTAGCAGGTTGCAGGGAAAGCCATCTTGAAGAGGCCAATATTTGTTGCATGCTGATTTTTTTGTTCGGTTTTTGCTTTGTCTTCTAGGAATACGTCTTATTACACCACAGATGTTGGCATGTATGCAATAACAAAGAAGATCTGCATCTAGAGATGTTCAGTTTAGAACAAAGGTGACTTTGGAATTAATTTCTGCTTAATGAAAAGTAGTCTCCACTATAGGAATTCATTGGTCGATAAGTTAAATAGTAAACATTTTCTACACGTTTTTGGAGGCGACAATTTTCAAGGAACTAAAAATTCTAACCGCAAGACTCTTCCGCATTGTGGCAGTTCGCCGGTGACTAAGTGGTATGAGAGGCTAACTTCCAGTCATTCGTCCGAGCGGGTCCGGATTTTAATCCCGGGAACTGATTTTACGGCAGTGGATCTCTCCGTTCCCGGTAACTGTGACCCTAAATTACGGATGGGCGATTGCTTATACCACACCAAGTGTTCGCTGAAGCTCCAAACAAAAAACGTACGCAGTCGAATATTAACCTGTACAATTCCTTCTCTCTTTAAAAATTGACGGCAATATTGGGCTTACCCACATTTTGTGAAAACGGAGAAAATGAACTCTAACATGTCCAGGCATGTTACTCTAATTGCCGTGGGCTCCGTTAACTAGACTAACATACCTTCAGACAGTACTTGTCCAGGCATATTAGTCCAGTTACCTTTTATTTAGTTCATTTTCTCCGTTTTTACAAAATGTGTGTTATCCCACTATTGCCGTAAGGTTTTCAATTAGATTATTAGCCGATAATTACATTTAGAATTTTCTTCCCCTGTTGTTGGCTGAAATCACGCACCTTCCCGGTGGCTTATTGGTCACAGACTGTGAAGATGTCAATACATTATGACATCTTCCATGTTCAGGTCCTGCTTACACGGAGCTCTCCAAAGTTCTCACTTATCTTTCGTGCTGGGTCCGAGATCCTACCCTGAATGAGAAATGGGCGGTTTGTTTTGTGCCACAGTGCTGTAGTACAAAACAATTATCACCTTTCCAAACACTAATGACCCCGCGTTAGAAATGGGAGACACTTTATGGCCTTAAGTGATCCCGAAGATCTTGAAAGCCAGAATAAAAAATGTACCGGATCAACTACTTGAATTATGACAACTGGTGTTCAGCACTCAATGTTGAAGTGGTACTTACTGAATATCAGTATGCCGCCCCGGTGGCGCAGTGGTCTAAGGCGTTGGCCTCTGATCATTCGTCCGTAAGGGGTCCGGGTTCGAATCCCGGTCAGGCATGGATGTTGTGTTTGTCTTACGGCACTGGCTCCCTCCCTTCCCTGGATCCAGTGACCCTAAATTAGGGACGGGCGACTGCTTATAGCCCATTGAGTTGCTCACGGTGGTCGTTAAACCTCCAATAAAAAAAAAAAAAAGAATATCAGTATGTAGTACGCAATAGTGACCTGAACTGTTCTTGTCGTACATCGGAAATACACTGAAGTGCCAAAAACAAACACTGGGATACCTCTCTAATACCACGTTAGTCTTCCTCGCGATCGATAACGGCAACAACGCTACGGGGCATGGACTCCATGAGCTCTTTGTAGTACTGCAGAAGCAGTGCATACCATGCTTCCTGAAAAGCGCCTCACAATTCCTTAATATTCGCCTATGGACGGTTCCTGGTATTGACTGCACGTTGAACAGCATCCCAAATGTCTTCGATGGCGTTTAAATTCGGTAAACGAAGGGACCAAACCAGGATGCCGAAGTTTGTAGAATGTTCCTCCAGTTATGATCGGGCGACTGTAAACGTGTCTCGTGGTGCATTTTGATGTTAAAAGAGTTCGCACCCGTTGGAGTGGTTGCATGACATGAATGGATTCAAATGATTCCCAAGGATGATTACGTAGCCTCCACCAGTCAGAGCTGTTTGTAGACGTATTAGGGGTCCTAATGCGTGCCAGCTGAAAACACCACATGCCATAACAGAGCCATCGGCGGCCTGCACTGTTTCTTGTAGGCACGCGGGATCCATTGCTCCGTGGGGTCACTACACCTAGAGTCAGCAGTCTGCCCGAAACAGTTGCTACCCCGATTCGTCGAACGAGGCAACGCGTTCCCACTCACCACGCCGCGTCCCATGGAGGTGTTCACGAGCCCAGGTGAGGCACAGAGCGTTGTGTGGCGGGTGGGTCAGCAATGGCACCCAAGTGAGCCGTCGGTTCGGAAACCTATACAACCCAGAGAACGTTGCACTGCCCGAACGGTGATGCTACTACTGGCCCAATTATTGAATTGCGCTGTGATTTACTTCGATGTTGCACGCCGGGTGAATGTGACGAATGCGTGCTGTCCACGATTGCACAGGGTTGTTTTACTGCGGGCACACCGGTCTAGCTCTCTGGATTTTCCCTCCCGAGTTTGCATAGTTTAGGTACACCCTCGAAATTGTTGATCATGTAAATCCAAATTTCTCGGTAATTTCCGAGATGGAGTGACACACTCTGAAAATCCGGGGTTTCAGGACAACCTGGATTTTCAGAGTCGGGGATCCTCATGTATATATATATATATACATTTATCTTGGACAGCAGATATCAAGTGAGGGTCACATTGACGAAGAAATTATTATTCGTATAAAACTTGCCTGGAGAGCTTTTGGAAGGAACAGCATAATTTTCAAGAGCAATATGCCATTGTGTCCTAAAAGAAAAGAGTTTGATCAATGCATCCTTCCAGTGCTTACGTATGATGCAGAGACGTGGACCTTAGCTAAAAGAGACATACAAAGTCTGCAGACAACTCAAAGCAGCATGGAGAGGTGCTTGCTTGGTGTAACCAGGAGAGATAAGAAGAGGAACTCGTGGATCAGAAAAATGGCAAGAGTGGAAGACATCATGATCAGAATTAAATTCCTGAAATGGCAATGTGCTGGACATACTGCCAGAAGGACAGACCATCGATGGGCAGTCAAAATTTTAGATTGGATTCCAAGGGACAGGAAAAGACCCAGAAGAAGACCACATGTGAGATGGGTGGATGAAATTCGGAAGCATGCTGGAGTAACATACTGGCACAAGACAGACCGTTGTGGAAGAAACTTGGGGAGACCTTCGTCCAGCAGTGGATTGATAATGGTTGATGATGTATATAAATAATGTGTGTATATGTGATCGGACCCCCCATATTTTGAAACATGGTTACGCCATTGGTTGGCTATGACTTACATTCAGTTAAATCGCGATACTATGTATAAATACAGGGACCACGAATTTGTAGGTCAGTAGTGATTAGGAGCTACTTCGTTCTTGTTTTAACTCCGCCTATGAAGGTGTGCCACTGTACATATTCTGTTGAAGCTTGCATTGTGCTACCAATTGGTGTGGTGCTAAATCTACTTTTTTTTTCTCGGAGAATAAACCAGTGACTCCGAAGACCTGAGGGGTAAGTCAAAATGTTAACTTTTTGTTTCCTTATCCCTTTAACTGGATGAAAAGAATAAACTTGTCTGAAATCAGCTCGAAGCAGAATATTCGCTGTCTAAGAAGTGGTTCGAGATCAGCTGGAATGAGGGAACCTGCGCATCAGAAACCGTTGCTTCCCGATAGCTTTTTCATTCAGAGTATTCCTTGCAGCATGTAGGAGGTAAAATTTAAAAGTTTTGGAAGTTAGCATACTTTATACATTCGTAAAATGTTTTGCTTATTGTAAAACATTTAATGAAATTGTTTTTTATATTTTTGCATTCGTGAAATGTTTTGTTTATCTCAGATCTCACTCACATTATTTTGCTAGCTATAGTTTTCATTTAACAAGTATTACACTCATCGTCAAAAAATAGTTGCACCCAGAAGGCAGCAACAGACAGGAATGAAACTAGCCGCAACAGTGGCGCAGTGGTCTAAGCGATGGCCTCTGATCATTCGTCCGAACGGGGTCCGGGTTCGAATCCCGGTGAGGCATGGATTTTGTGTTTGTCTTACGACACTGGCTCTCTCTCCTTCCCTGGAACCAGTGACCCTAAGTTAGGGACGGGCGACTGCTTATCGCCCATTGAGTTGCTCACGGTGGTCGTTAAACCTCCAATAAAAAAAATGAAACTAGGTGGGTAGGTTTAACATCGTGAGACATGCAAATTATTCAATTATCACGCTCGGCCACTCATGTGACGCAAGCAAAACGGGGTCGTAGCGCTGTGCCTGACAGGCTATATAAGGTCGTTCCATTACGTGTGCTTCCTATTCTGACTCGTGCTGTTTTGTTGGTTGCATTCTTTGCAAGTGAAGTATACCTCGGAGAAAGTTCGGAAGCAGTCGGAGGAGTTCAAGAGGGGCCGCGTCGTCGAACTCCGAGAAGCGGGATGGTCTTACCGCTGTATTGCAGGTCATACCGGTCGTGCGGATATCACCATAGCACACTGTTGGCGGCAGTGGATAGAACAAGGCACGTAGCAGGTACAGGGAGGTTCTAGGAGACCGAGACGAACCACGGAGAGAGAGAGAGAGAGAGGGGGAGGGAGGGAGGGAGGACGAACAGGTTGTCTGACATACGAAGAGTGACCCAACAGCCACGACAATGGATACTCAGCGAGCAGTTGTGCGTCCACGCATCATCCGATTAATGCCAGCAGCATTGGCAGACGGCTGCACGACGTAGGACTACACGCACGTAGACCGTTACGACGACTGCCCTTAACACCATTGCATAGTCGCCAAAGACTGCAATGGTGTCGTGCCAGACTGCCATGAAGCCACTCAGAATGTCAGCGGGTGATCTTCAGTGACTATTCTCGCTTTTGTCTTGGAGGAGACAACCAAGGAATCTGTGTTTGGAGGCACCGTGGTCAGCGCAAAATTTACGGTTTGTTGTCAAGCGTCACACGTCCAGAAGGTCTGGTGTCATGGATGGAATGCCATTGCCTACGATGCCCGATCACTTTTGGTGTTCATATAGGCACGTTGATAGCACAACGTTACGTTAATGAGGTCCTGCAAGCAGTGGCCCTACCTTTCCCGAACGCTCACTCCGGTGAGATTTTCCAACAGGACAACACTCGGTCGCATACTTCTGCTGTCTTGAGAGCTTGCATCCAAGTCACTGACACTCCGCATCACCAGCCGCTTTGCCAGACCTATCGCTGATTGGAAATGTGTGGGATGCTATTGGACATGCTATCCACACTCTACCACTACCTCACAATCTGCAGGAACTCGTGGGAAGATTCACGCTGCATGAAATGGCTTATCGCAGGACACCATTAGGAACCTGTACAACTCCATGCCGAGACGTCTGGCATACTGTGTGAGCAAACATGGCGGCCCGACGCCATACTGAGAGACACTACTTATTGGCGTGTAGCTCAATAAATATTGAACATATCAGTCTCAATGTTTGATCATTTATTGCTCCTGATAAACGTTACCTTCCTACCATATAGCATTGCAATATGACACGTCCTTCAGTGTGCAATGCGTTTTCACGACGAGTGTATTTACCTTTGATTAATTGATAAACTGTTTATGATTGACTAGTGTTAACCTGTCATAATGTAGTATCCCAGGTAGCACAGCCTTGCAATTTAACGTAGGCCCAAAATTGAGCGACCGTTTTTTAGGAATAGAAGACGATGGTACAGTATTGGGCCTACGTTAAATTGCAAGGCTGTGCTACTTTTGATGCCAAAACCGGCCCTGTCCGGTTATAACGAAGTTCGCATATATCGAATGTTTTTGACTCTCCCTTTAACTTCGTTATGCATGGGTTTCACTGTACTTTCAATTCGATAGCATCTACATTTACGCTCTCTAGCTATACAATTACTCATCCTAAAACAACGGTAAAGCAGGGATCATCGATCTCACATTTCAAGCTTCCCAATTAAAAAAATTCAAATATGATTAAGAGTTGCAGAGATATGATGTCCACAGACGGGCGAACAAAGTGATACCGTAAGTACGTACATTTCGTTTTTACAAAAAGAAACAATGGACTTCCTGTGTGAAGTAACATCTTTAAAACAACAATTATCGCTCTTCTGATTGTAAAGGGAATGGCCGTAGCAGTGTTGGAAGTTTGTTGCCGAAACAAACTGTCTTCCTGTAGTGTGGTCGTCCTAGGTCGACGACGGGGTTATACCAAAGAAGGTTAGAATAAGGTATCTGGAGATGCCCTTGTTAACGGAGCAGTACCACTTTGCGTGAAGCCTATAACCGCGAGAGACGGTCGTCAAAATATGGGAAAGCTCATGGGCCTATTGCAACGCATTTTGTGTTGGCCGAATCGCCTTCTTTCATCGCAAATGTTTCCAATTTCGCATCGTAACTTGTTACCAATGCGTAAGAAAAAGCTGAATTCATAAAATTCTTAATTATGTTGAGTCTCCTTCCCAATTTTATTTTAAACCGATATACATGAACTTTAGTGCGAATTCCAAACAAACCATAACGTTAAAATTGAAAACGTCACTCGTATGAGAAGTACGATTCCTCCCTGTTTTATATTAACACGGTTTCTGCAACCTAGAACCACACTATTCCAAAATACATACAGTTGAAATTACGTAGGTGCCATATAAACAACGTCAAATCCCACAGTTTGAGGCTTCACGGTTAAGAGACTCGGGGCATCTCTAGAAGTATTATTCTAACCTCCTTTTTTATACCGTCTTGGAAAAAACTACAGCCAAACTCGATGCTTTGTTACTGCTCTATTCTGCTAGTTAACCTTCTACTCTATCGAAGACCAGTAATCCGTTCGCTCTGAAATGCAATCAGCTCGTGATATGGTCGCCGAATTGGGATTTTTATCATTCTATATGAAATTCGTTTCTTTCCAGGAATAGCAGCTCGAAGCCGGAATACCCTTTTCACGTGGAAACTAGTCTTACTTGTAACGATACGGCAGAGGTGTTCTCGCTAAAATCACCAAACGTTGGAATCAGATTGATTCTACGTTTCAATCACGTGCAAATCTCATCTCATCTGAATTTAGCCCCCTACACTTGCGATCAATCGCACAGGGTGCTGCAATTTCAATATTATAGAGCATAAGTTATCGTACAAGGTCTTTGGGAACACTACATCACAAACGAATAGATATCCACTTGTTCGTCCTCTCAGCACCATGCAGCTATTCCCTGCTCCGAAGATACGAAGCCGTAGTTTAATAAATGTTTGTTTTAATGACTCTCACGTCTTCTTTTATTTGTTTTACGACAATAAAATTCAGTGTTAGGAATTACACTGACGTGTAAAAATTAAGGACGAGACGGGTTTTCGAATGTAACGTCGTGCAGAAGTGCTTCACATCGACTCAAATCATGCCATAAGATCCCCAAGATGTATGAATATGGGACAAATGAGCAAAACCGTCCAAACAAGGAATCCAAAGGATACAAAGACACTTTATTGAAAAGGTAGCTTTGCGCACAACTGGACAGAAGACAGAAACGTCCATGTGACAGGCAGGTGCCAAGAAAAATCCAGTCTTTAGTATGGGATATGATCACCCTTGACCGTTGCAGGATTTACCACGTCTGTCCAAGCTGAGGACGAGGTTGTCAAGGAGCTGTTGCGGCATCGCGGCCCATTCCTCTTGTAGCGCCAATCGTAGCTGCGGAATCGTTGCTGGCTGCTGGTGACGTGCTACCAAGCGTCTCCCGAGGAGGTCCCACACGTGTTCGATTGGATTTAGGTCCGGGGACCTTGCGGGCCAATCCATGTGTTAAATATCCTCAACTCTCCAACAGCTCTGCGACAGCCACTGTACGATGAAGTGTAGCGTTGTCGTCCATGAAGAGAAACTCAGGACCCACAGCACATCTAAACAGACGCATGTGAGGCAGAAGAACATCGGTACAATAGTGGACACCAGTAACTGACCCTCCTTGGAAGATGTGGTGTTCAGTACGGCTGCCAACCATGATACTGCGCCAAACGAGAACTCCGCCACCTCCAAGTCGGTCCCTTTCGATGATGTTGTGGGTGTGATTGCATGTTCCCTGCTCTCTCCAGATGTGTATACGTCAATAATCGCTCGTCAGACTAAATCGGCTCTCATCCGTAAAGAGAACTCGACCCCATTGCTGATGTGTCCAGTTCTAATGTTTCTGGCACCACAGAAACCGTCGTTTCCGATGAGCAGGCGTTAATGTCACACACCGCACTGGTCGTCGTGCTAATAGACCACCTTTGTGCAGCCTCTTGTCCACGGTAAAATGCGTAACGGACGTCCAGTTGTCTGTTTTATGTACCTTGCGATTTCTCCCGCTGTCTGCCGTCTGTCTCTTCTCGCCTGTAGGACAATATACCGGTCGTCCGCCGCCGTGGTTGCTCTTGGACGACCACTGCTAAGCTCTCGGACAGCTGTTCCTGTCGTTTGAAATGCTCTCCAAGCTCGTAAAGCGATGCTGTGAGCGATCCAGAACTCCTCGGCCACACTATTCACACTTCGACCTTTCAAACCAATGTACACCAAGCAATAGCTTTCACTGAATTGCTAAGCGTACACCGCCCGTGTGCTTTATACCTTTCCGACATCCCCCCCACGTCATACTGCATATATGCACATGCCCTACCGTACCGGATCCTAGTCTATCTCCTGAGTGGTCTTTCGGTCCGTTCTGCTGTTATGCTAATTTCTCCTCTTCGTCCTTAATTTTTGCACACCAGTGTAGTTGACTTAATTGTTTGTTGTTGTGATTTAATTCCACTTAAGGTATGTACCGGACTGTAAGAAGTCCCATACGTACTAAGTGGAGTTATTTTGATGCGAATAAATACCATGTATTGTACGTAAATAAATGTATACCTTCGAATAACTCTTTGTTTCACTAAACTGTGACGACGGCAGTAGCAAGTATTTCGACTGTGTAGTTTTTCAAAAACAATATTTATTATTATAACTTATTATTTAGATTTAGACGAACGGAAGAAACGACCCTGACACTGCTAAAAAGTGTAGTTACGAAAGTCCATCTACGCATGCGCAAGCTAAAATCTAACCTCAAGACAAATAAAAGCTGAGTCGCATGTGTGTAAGTGAGGGATAGACTGGTAACATTTCTTCTAGGATATCCCCATCCTGTTTTACATTCTCTTAAAGCTCTCGTCAAAAGCAGGTAACCCTTCCTTCCTTGCCTTAGAGTCCAGAGGAAGACAAATTTAGCTAAGATGAACGGCTTTCATAACATGAAAAAGGCATTTGTGTAATGGCTTTTATCACATTTAGCATAAGGTTCTGGTAATTTATGCAGCTAATTTTTTTTTTTTTTTGATTTGGGGTTTAACGACCACAGTGAGTTACTCGATGGGCTATAAGCAGTCGCGCCGCCCCGGTGGCGCAGTGGTCTAAGCGATGGCCTCTGATCATTCGTCCGAACGGGGTCTGGGTTCGAATCCCGGTGAGGCATGGATGTTGTGTTTGTCTTACGGCACTGGTTCTCTCCCTTCCCTGGAACCAGTGACCCTAAATTAGGGACGGGCGACTGCTTATAGCCCATTGAGTTGCTCACGGTGGTCGTTAAACCTCCAATCAAAAAAAAAAAAAAAAAAAAAAAAAAAAAAATAAGCAGTCGCCCTTTCCTAATTTAGGGCCACTGGCTGCAGGGAAGGGAGAGAACCAGTACCGTAAGACAAGCACAACATCCATCCCTCACTAGGACCCGAACACAGACCCATCTCTGATGAATGGTCAGAATCCATCGGTTAGACAACTTCCCTACCGCAGATTGCAATGAGATATCGTTACGTTTATGTTACACGTGATGAAATAATGTCCTGCGATGTTTTAGTAAAATGTATTGTTGAGTATCAATGAAATATACTATTGCTGTGTCACTTCGTGGGGCAACATTCAAAAATCAGATTTCATGATGATTTTGACGAGTTACGTTACCCATTTTCGTTACATCGAAATTTCATGAACGGAATTTACTTTAATGATGTCGAGAAAGATGAAGAGCATCAAAAATTGAATACAGGGCTTTTGTGACTTCTTCATCTTCGAGCTTTATTTGTCAATGTTTCTCTTCGCCGATGCCTTATTTAACATTTGCTCCGCTTTGCAGTCTAACATTTGATAAATCTCACATTCGGCAGAGAGGAATGTTTTCCTTAAACTGGAGTTTCGAAGATTTCATTCAGATCTTTGCTAGTCAAACATCATTAATTCACGATCAAAGAGATTGTGATCCCTTTCAAACAAGTCCAGTACGCAGATCAAACGAAAGAAAACTTTTATTCTGCTTAAAGTAATCGATGTCGAGTGGCTGTTCTGTCTTTCAGTGCAAATATCTCTCTCTGATGTCTGGGGCGGATTTGGATGAAAACATTTTGGGAATCAATAATCAATCCTTTTGTCCTTAGCGACGTTTTTATGTACCTGCAATGAAGCATGTCGTGAAAGTTTGTTATTGAAGGAAGGAAATCTATTTCACTTTTCCTTCTGTGCCTAAAGGATGTAGCAACGATTAAGTAAAATTCTTGTTGCTGTTCGTATACATGTCTACCAAGAGATAAGATTTGGGAAATTCGTGAGATCCCCTTCCTCTATCAACCCAAAAGCTCTCCGTCATTCCTGCGAAAACGGCAGAAAAAAAGGATTCCCTTTTGAAATGGAATTTACAGCAGTCAAGTTAGATAAGCCAATCACGTTTGACATCAGTGTGTTTTATTTTCATGAAGCTGCAAACATACTGTACGTATAAAGCGCGAGTTTTTGCTTTTCGAGTTATATTGTAAAAATTGCTCTTCAAAAGGTATTTCACATGAATTAATTTCTAAAATTGAAAACGAAGAGAGAATCTAGAAGAAAGACTTTTCATCCTAAATTCAGCTGAATATTTTTTTCAGCCAAAATCGAACTTCCCCGGTGCCCTAACGGTACGAAGCGCTCGCTTCTAATCGTTCGTCCGCGAGTGGTTCAGGCTCGAACAATCCGGGGAAGACATTGATGCTGTGCTTGATCTCCCAAGCACAGCATTTATGTCTCACTTCCCTCTCTAGAACCAGCGGCCCATAAGGTAGGACCCTCCCCTCTCTAGAACCAGCGGCCCCTAAAGTAGGGACCCCTTCCCTCTAGAACCAGCAGCCCCAAAAGTAGGATTTCCTCCCCTTCCCTTCCCTCCCTAGAACCAGTGGCCCCAAAGGTAGAACCCCCTTCCCTCTCTAGAATCAGCGGCCACAAAAGTAGAATCCCATTCCCTCTCTAGAACCAGTGGCCCTGAATGTAGGACCCCCTTCCCTAGCTAGAACCAGTGGCCTCAAAGGTAGGACCCCATTACCTCTCTAGAACCAGCGACCACAAAGGTAATATCCCGTTCCTTTCTCAGAACCAGTGGCCCCAAAGGTAGGACACCCTTCCCTCTCTAGAACCAGCGGCTCCAAAAGTAGAAGCCCGTTACCTTTCTAGAACCAGCGGCCGCAAAAGTAGGATCCCTTCCCTCCCTAGAACCAGTGGCCCCAAAGGTAGCACCCCTACCCTCCCTAGAACCAGTGGCCCCAAAGGTAGGACCCCCTTACTCTAGAACCAGTGGCCCCAAAGGTAGGACCTCCTTACCTCTCTAGAAGCAGTGGCCCCAAAGGCAGGACCCCCTTACCTCTCTAGGACCAGTGGCCCCAAAGGTAGGACCCCTTTACCTCTATAGAACCAGTGGCCCTAAAAGTTGGATATCTTTCCCTCCCTAGAACCAGTGGCCCCAAAAGTAGAACCCCCTTACCTCTAGAACCAGTGGCCTCAAAGGTAGGACCTCCTTACCTCTCTAGAACCAGTGGCTCCAAAGGCAGGACCCCCTTACCTCTCTAGAACCAGTGGCCCCAAAGGTAGGACCCTTTTACCTCTATAGAACCAGTGGCCCCAAAGGTAGGACCCCTTTACCTCTATAGAACCAGTGGCCCCAAAAGGTAATATCCCTTTCTTAGAAGCAGTGGCCCCAAAGGTAGGACCCCTTCCCTCTCTACAACCAGCGGCCACAAAAGTAGAATCCCATTCCATCTCTAGAACCAGTGTCCCCAAAAGTAGGATACCTTTTCCTCCCTAGAACCAGTGACCCCAAAGGTAGGACCCCCTTACCTCTGGAACCAGTGGCCCCAAAGGTAGGACACCTTTACCTCTCTAGAACCAGTGGCTCCAAAAGATAATATCCCTTTCCCAGAACCAGTGGCCCCAAAGGTAGGACCTCCTTACCTCTCTAGAACCAGTGACCCAAAAGGCAGGACCCCCTAACATCTCTAGAACCAGTGGCCCCAAAGGTAGGACCCCTTTACCTATATAGAACCAGTGGCCCCAAAGGTAGGACCCCTTTACCTATATAGAACCAGTGGCCCCAAAGGTAGGACCCCTTTACCTCTATAGAACCAGTGGCCCCAAAAGGTAATATCCTTTTCCTTAAACCAGTGGCCCCAAATGTAGGACCACCTTACCTCTCTAGAACCAGTGGCCCCCAAGGTAGGACCCCCTTCCCTCTCTAGAACCAGCGGCCACAAAAGTAGAATCCCATTCCCTCTCTAGAACCAGCGGCCACAAAAGTAGAATGCCATTCCCTCTCTAGAACCAGTGGCCCCAAATGTAGGACCCCCTTCCCTAGCTAGAACCAGTGGCCTCAAAGGTAGGACCCCATTGCCTCTCTAGAACCAGCTACCCCAAAGGTAATATCCCGTTCCTTTCTCAGAACCAGTGGCCCCAAAGGTAGGACACCCTTCCCTCTCTAGAACTAGCGGCTCCAAAATTAGAAGCCCGTTACCTCTCTAGAACGAGCGGCCCCAAAAGTAGGATCCCCTTCCCTCCCTACAACCAGTGGCCCCAAAGGTAGCACCCCTACCCTCCCTAGAACCAGTGGCTCCAAAGGTAATATCCCCTTCTCACCCTAGAACCAGTGGCTCCAAAAGTAATATCCCCTTCCTTGAACCAGCGGGCCCAAATGTAATAGGACTCCCTTCCCTCTCTAGAACCAGCGGCCACAAAAGTAGAGTCCCATTCCCTCTCTAGAACCAGTGGCCCCAAAAGTAGGATACCTTTCCCTCCCTAGAACCAGTGGCCCCAAAGGTAGGACCTCCTTACCTCTCTAGAAGCAGTGGCCCCAAAGGCAGGACCCCCTTACCTCTCTACAACCAGTGGCCCCAAAGGTAGGACCCCTTTACCCCTATAGAACCAGTGGCCCCAAAAGTAGGATACCTTTCCCTCCCTAGAACCAGTGGCCCCAAAGGTAGGACTTCCTTACCTCTCTAGAACCAGTGGCCCCAAAGGTAGGACCCCTTCCCTCTCTAGAACCAGCGGCCACAAAAGTAGAATCCCATTCCCTCTCTAGAACCAGTGGCCCCAAAAGTAGGATACCTTTTCCTCCCTAGAACCAGTGGCACCAAAGGTAGGACCCCTTACCTCTGGAACCAGTGGCCCCAAAGGTAGGACCTCCTTATCACTAGAACCAGTGGCCCCAAAGGTAGGACCTCCTGACCTTTAGAACCAGTGGCCCCAAATGCAGGACCCCCTTACCTCTCTAGAACCAGTGGCCCCAAAGGCAGGACTCCCTTACCTCTCTAGAACCAGTGGCCCCAAAGGTAGGACCCCTTTACCTCTCTAGAACCAGTTGCTCCAAAAGGTAATATCCCTTTCCTAGAACCAGTGTATCCAAAGGTAGGACCTCCTTACCTCTCTAGAACCAGTGGCTCCAAAAGTAGGATACCTTTTCCTCCCTAGAACCAGTGGCCCCAAATGCAGGACCCCCTTACCTCTGGAACCAGTGGCCACAAAGGTAGGACCTCCTTACCTCTCTAGAACCAGTGGCCCCAAATGCAGGACCCCCTTACCTCTCTAGAACCAGTGGCCCCAAAGGTAGGACCACCTTACCTCTCTAGAACCAGTGGCCCCAAAGGCAGGACCCCCTTACCTCTCTAGAACCAGTGACCCCAAAGGTAGGACCCCTTTACCTCTCTAGAACCAGTGACCCCAAAGGTAGGACCCCTTTACCTCTATAGAACCAGTGGCTCCAAAAGGTAATATCCCTTTCCTAGAACCAGTGGCCCCAAAAGGTAGGATCCCTTTCCCTCACTAGAACCAGCAGCCCTAAAGGTAGGACCCCTTTCCCTCCCTAGGACCAGTTGCCCCTAAAGTAGGATCCCGTTCCCTTCCTAGACTCAGTGGCCTTAAAGGCAGAACGGACGACTACCTACGGCTTATTGAATTGCGCAGGGAAGTCGTTAGAAGCCCAGTCAAAATAGAGGGGAAAAAATCCAAACCAAACTGTTAACAAATTTACCGAAGGTTAGGCGTCCGTCCTGAAATAAAAGTGAAAGAACATGAAACAAGTTGATCAAATGACGCAGCGCAAAAGTTTGATTTCCAGCGTGAAGAAAAATCAAATTACCTGAAGTAAAAATTTGGATACACTGACGGAAAAAAATCCCAACACCACGAAAAAATAGTTGTAGAGGAATGAAATGGCGGCAATACATTTGTATAGGTAACATTTTTAATCGATTAAGGTTTCAAGATCACAGCTTATTGTAAGCGCGAGAAGAGCCATTTTAAATGTGAAATGCTGGTAATATAATAACCGGTGTAACCGCCAGAATGTTGAATGCAAGCACGCAAACGTTCATGCATTGTGTCGTACAGGTGCTGGATGTCAGTTTGTGGGATAGAGTTCCATGCCTGTTGCACTTGGTCGGTCAATACAGGGAAGGGGTATGCTGGTTGGGGGTGACGCTGGAGTTGTCGTCCAATGATGTCCCATATGTGCTCGATTGGTGAAAGATCTGGTGATCTAGCAGGCCACGGTATCATGTCGACACTCTGTAGAGCATGTTGGGTTATAACAGCGGTATGCGGGCGAGCGTTATCCTGTTGGAAAACACCCCCTGGAATGCTGTTCATGAATGGCAGCACAACAGGTTGAATCACCAGACCGACGTACAACTGTGCCGTCAGGGTGCGTGGGATAACCACGAGAGTGCACCTGCTGTCATAGGAAATTGCTCCCCAGACCATAACTCCAGGTGGAGGTCCAGTGTGTCTCGGCCGCAGACAGGTTGGTTGCAGGCGCTCACCTGGCCTCCTCCTAACCAACACACGACCATCACTGGCACCCAGGAAGAACCGGCTTTCATCAGAAAACACAACAGATCTCCACTCCGTCCTCCAATGAGCTTTAGCTTGACACCACTGACGTCGCAAGCGGCAGTGGTTTGGAGTAAGTGGAATGTACGCTACAGGGCGTCTGGCTCGGTGCTGTCCTTCAAGTAAGCGATTTGTAACAGTTCGTTGTGTCACTGTGGTGGCAACTGCAGCTCGAATTGCTGTCGCAGACGCGGTACGATGCGCCACGGCCATACGCCGTACACGCTGGTCTTCCCTCTTAGTAGTGCCACGTGGCCGGCCGGAACTCGGTCTTCTCGAGGCAGTACCTTCCCTTGACCACCGCTGCCAACAATCATGCACAGTGGCAACATTCCTGCCAAGTCGTTCTGCAATATTGCGGAAAGAAAATCCACCTTCTCGTAGCCCTATTACACGACCTCGTTCAAACTCCGTGAGCTGTTGATAATGGCTTCTTCGTCTTCTTAAAGGCATTCTTGACTAACATCAACACCCTACGTCGAATCTCAACGATAGCTAACGCTCACGAACGTTACAGCGCGTATTTACAGCAAACCTGCTTTGCATGTTCCGAGGGGCGCTACTAGCGCCACACGTATGCGCCGAGCGTGAAATTTGCATAGACGTCATCTTGCAGATGACTCTCACCGTCTACCAACTGTCGTTTATCTAACACAACCCCTTCTTGGTGTTGGGATTTTTTTTTCAGTCAGTTTATAATGTTTCTAGCTTTAACTTTATTTATTTTGAAATCTTAAATCTTTTGTAGAACACTTTCCAGGTTTCATGTTAATGAAGAAATAGACTGTTCTGTAATTAAATCTAGAGGCGGATACAAAAACTTACCTTAGACCAGAACAACTCCACCCGTCCCCTAAAAAGATTAATTGCACTTTGTGGATGGATCATACACATGCATGCACACACAAACTGACAGAGCTCCCGCTTTCTGGCATTGCACTACTTTTTGAAGACTTCTTACTGAGAAAAAAATGTTCTAAATTTTTAAATTAAAAGGTGAGAGAAACAGCTGAAAATTTTGTTTTTTTATCGAGTTCCATTTCCCTCGCGTTCAATTATCTCCTTTGCAAGGAAATGAGCTCCGTGCTTTATAAATATCAAGTCTGGACTACGCTCTTTCAAAATAAATTTGAGCTTTTCTATTCGGCCAGCTTACTTTAATAGAAAAAAAAACAGCTTTAATCATCAAATCATTCCTAAGTAATATGACCGGTAATTCCTCTGTAAAATATTCGTTTATTCTTTCGCAATGCAGGATTCCAAATTCTTTTGAAGAGAAATGCCATTTATTTCACTTCATCAAATCATTCCTTAGCCATTCATTGTCTTACATGCGATCTTCTCTCTGCAGTTTGTGAAACTAATACATCAAAGCACACCCATTTCTTTCCATGATCAGTTAGAATTTCTTTTCTCTTACGTTCTCGGCATGCTCTGTTTCTGGAACTCAGTTGTTTTTTTCTTCCGATTATGTCTCTCTCTTTCTCTCTCTCTGCAGCTAGAACAGAACATTCATTCCCAAAATTCACGGCACATTTTAATCGTTGTAAAATCTTAGAGAAAATCTGTGCATTTGTAAACAAATTTTTCCAAAACTAAGTATATTAATTATTTATAATCTTGGCCATTTTAAAAGGAAAAGTGTGTTTTAGGGGTGGGGGCATCCCCAGTTGCTGCCCGTTGTATCTGCTACCGCTTAATTCGTTTAATTATATTCAAAAATAAATTTTTTATTTATTTTTTCCAGGTTCAGGCTAAGCGTCGTACCTAAAAAAAGTAACTAAAGTTAAAAAAAAATCTTATGTAACCAACATTTTCTGTTTATTATACATTGATGTATACTCCTATCAGTGGTTTGTAAAATCTTCACTAAAGTTCTTTCACACCGCTTGAAGGTGACACTAGACATGGCTCAGCCGAGAGAACAAGCTGGATTCAGGAGTGGCTACCGCACAATATATCTTTCAACTTTCCGATCAATTTGAATATAACCATCACAGGATTCGCTAGTCGAAGCAACCGGCATTCAGTTTAGCGAATCTGGAGGTTAAGAATCTTATCCGGTGTTTGCCCGGAGAAGCAGATAAATCATGAAAGAAATACGGGATTACGCCATATAATACAAATTTTGAAGATGACAATCCGATTTTTGGCGTAAATGTGACAAAGATGGTAAGTCAGATAATATCCGAAAACTTGAAAATTTTCATACCCGGGCGTTTTCTGCGAGACACGGGTTCAAGTTCCGCGATGAAAATTTTCAAGTTTTCGGATGTTATCTGACTTACCATCTTTGTCACATTTACGCCAAAAATCGGATTGTCATCTTAAAAATTTGTATTTGGCGTAATTCCGTATTTCTTTCATGATTGTTCTGTTTATTTTACAAGGGCAGAATACTCTCAAAAATGTCATTAATCTGTGAAATAGAACTGATTTCCTGTTCAAATTTGAATTGCGTGAGTTGTCAATATCACACAACACTTAATTAATTCTGTAAAAAGAATATCCTGAAGGAGAATTTTCGATCTCCAAAAAAAAAAAAAAAAAAAAAAAAATTCTTCCAAGCAACGTCAGTTTACGTTAAATTAAGAATTAAAATATAAGAAAAATAACTTTCAGTTACTGCGATTGAAAGCAGTTTTTTAGAGAGAGAAAAAAAGAATAAAAAAATAAGGTCGCAGCTTCACATCGGCGCAAGCAGAAAGAGGCAATTTGAACTTCTCCTTCGACGAGAGACGAGGCTCTTATCCCGAAAATTGCGGTAATTCCCGTAATTTCACTCGGAAATGATCCGTTTACTTAAGCTGCAGTACCGAAGTGGGGGCTTTCTATTTCCATAGCTTCGCAGATACGTCGAATATTTTGCGGATCTGCGGCATTGTGGAAAATGTACATAAGAGAAAAATATAAGAAATCGCGCGCGATTTCTTTCTGGATGTCAATACCGGTCGTTGTAAACAAGTATCACAAAAGTTTAAAGAAAGAAAAACATTCTTTTCCTTTCACCATTCTAAGATATTCATAACGAATTCTTGCCGAACACCTTCAGATGCACAAGTAGAAAAACAGAAATCGTTATATCGAAACCCAAAGATTTTCGCACAAATCGTGTACTGAAGAATATGCACTGGATTTCTTCAGCGTACTTTCTCACATTTCCATGTAGCAAGTTTCCAACCTCTCTTTATTCTTATGTAGTTATAGTTTTCTTTGACCTGAAAATGACTTCAATATTATTTAAAAGTACGCATGAGACTTGAAGAGTTTGATAATCCGGTTTATTAGATCTTAAAAAATAATCATGAAAACAAAAATAAATAAAAAGACAGCAACAACAATAATATATGAATTAAAAAAAACAAAAAAAAAACCAACAACAACCGAGCTTTTACATGGGCGGTTTTGCCAAGGCATCAAACAGCAAACCGGCGATAACTGCAAAGTGCTAAACAAAACCGAAATAACAAAAAAAAAAAAAAAAAAAATTAGTAATAATAAATAATTAAGGCGAACAGTGTGGTGCACCTTCGTATATAACACAAGCGCAATAGCGCTCGATACAGTTCCGCGAAATAAGATTTGGGTGTACTTTATCTGGAATCCACAGTCCATGCGCTTAGTGATTAGGTAGAAAAACAATCATTACAAGCCTCCTGGTGAGAAAATGTTCTTATTAACGTTTGTTTTTCGGAAGTAAACGGTGCAATAGGTGCTGGCCGCCCCGGTGGCGCAGTGGTCTAAGCGATGGCCTCTGATCATTCGTCCGAACGGGGCCCGGGTTCGAATCCCGGTGAGGCATGGATGTTGTGTTTGTCTTACGGCACTGGCTGTCTCCCTTCCCTAGAACCAGTGACCCTAAATTAGGGACGGGCGACTGCTTATAGCCCATTGAGTTGCTCACGGTGGTCGTTAAACCTCCAATTAAAAAAAAAACAATAGGTGCTGAGTAATTCCAGAGAGTTGTTGTTCCTTTCGATAAAACTCCTTAATGTGAGAATATGTTTACTGAGCTCATTAATGATTTTGTGACTCCCCCTCCCTTATGATCCTTAGCCAACTTTTGAGTCTGTCGGGCACGTGCATCTCATTATTTTACTTTGATGACTGAAAAAAGTTCTGTATTGGCATAACCAAGAGAACTTTTGCAACCAGGCTTTGTGAGCATAAGAAGAAGAATAAGTCTGAAAAGTTGACCACAGCATTGTCAATGGAAGTTTCATCCAAAGGAGCAAAACTACTCAGGAATGACTTGAAACCTATTGCCCCGCACACTTCTGCAAAAGGTGCGTTAATGCGAAAGACCATTGAAATACTAAGAAGTGCGTAATGATTACCTTTTTTTACCGACTTATCAGACGCATATCAACTGTTTCATTAGAACTAAATATCAGGTAAACTGCACTGGGACTTAAAATTAGAGTAACTACCGCAAAAATCTAGTTAAAAGAGAAACCCTGCCCTCCAAATCGCACTTAAGTGGTACAAAAGATGACGTTTGTAGATTTACAAATGCTGTGGCCAATAAGTAAACAACGACGCTATACCACGGGAGAGCAAAATTGCATATGTCACAGAAAGGGATTCAGTATGTAAGCAATCGGAGTCTAATACGTGGGCAATCTTCGGGTTTGCACTATCGGGTACAGTGATAAGACGCCATTGTACCTCAGAGTTCGTTTAGGTGGTTCATTGCGATGGAAAGCTATAGGGTGATTAGAAACTGGACAGTCTAAAGTTGAAGTGACCAGATGATTAAATGTGGATCGATCCGTTGTATGCCTCCTCTGGAGACAATTTCAGGACACTTGAAACATCTCGAGAAGACCTGGACAAGGTCATCCGAGGTTTACTTCTGCTCGACAAGAGCACTTATTGGTGCTGACCGCTAGGTGCAATCTACGCAACACGGCCCGCCACTGCAGCAAATGGGTGGGGTTGTATCCCGAGATACGTTTTACCCGAGATCGGTGGTCTGTGTACAAAATGTCATGTTGTGTGTGTTCTCTGATCGCGTATCTCAGAGAAGACCGTGCTTCCAAATGGTGTCAGCATGTTCATTGGAACCAGAAGGGCACGCGTACTCCTTACCGAGCCGCCCCGGTGGCGCAGTGGTCTAAGGCGCTGGCCTCTGATCATTCGTACATAAGGGGTCCGGGTTCGAATCCCGGTTAGGCATGGATGTTGTGTTTGTCTTACGGCACTGGCTCTCTCCCTTCCCTGGAGCCAGTGACCCTAAATTAGGGACGGGAGACTGCTTATAGCCCATTGAGTTGCTCACGGTGGTCGTTAAACCTCCAATCAAAAAAAAAAAAAAAAAAGTACTCCTTACCGATTAGAAAAGATTCTGTTTACAACCATATTCTTGTAGGAAATCGATATAGCCAGAACGTGGGACACTATATCTGCCGATCAACGTTTGGGGTGGGGTTAGGAGGTGATGAAATAATAGTTCCGGCCGAAATATATATAATTCTACCTTCTGCACAGTTTACTGCACACGCAATGTCCCCTTCATTATGTTGAATATATTTTTAAAATATTAGTGACTGTGTGTATAATTTAATGTAACGAGATGCCCTTCTGAGTATATTTAGCGTTATTTCCCCTTGTCACTGAATACTTCTGTTCATATGTTATAAATTTGAATGTAGCATCACTGTTGCATTTCTGTTTCATGAGAAGCTGCCCTTCTGGGTATGTTTAGCGGCTTTCTTCCTTGTCACTGTATTGTTCTGTACATAAGATATGAAACTTGTGCATTGCATTACTGTTCGATTTCTGTTTTTTTTTTTTTTTTTTTTTTTTGTAAATTTGCTCTCCTGGGTCCGTTTAGCGTATTTCTCTCTTGTCAATGCATAATTCTGTTCATACGATAAGTATTTGTGCTTATTTGTTTCTACCATTACTGTCATATCTCTAAATACTGTTGCACCTGTTAGTTCCTTCTCACCCATGGTCTTTTATGTGAATTAGTACCTTGTGCATGTTTAATCTTGAGTATGTAAGTAATGCTTGATTGGAATTTGTAAATAGTATAGATTCATGTCTTTCCTTGTCTACAATACTGTAGGTATACATTTTCATTTGTATCGCTCGTGCTTTATTGTCTGCCTGTGCTTCGCCTTACGTGGCGAAATAATTTTATGATTTTAACAATATTTTGTTTTACGTTTCACTGGAACTTTCCAGCTGGTGTATATACCACTGTATTTATTGGCAGAATTCCATTGTCATGTCCATAGAAATGTTATTTTACTGAAAAATAAAGGCAATTTTGAAATGTATCAACGATCACTCGCCTCTCCACCTAATAACCAGAGAAATCAGTTGAGGTCTAACTGCTTCCCGATGTCGTGGCACGATGCTGAACCCTTACGATCGTCTTTCTAGAGGTGAAGTAGAACCAGATTACCTGCTAATGGACGAGAACGCCGTACCACATAACGCTTTGCTGGTCAATTAATATCCTGAAAACGAAGATATTGCACGTATGAATTGACCGGTTTGGTCAACAGATCTTAAGCCGGTTGAGCATGTTTAAGACACTTCAGGTATTGCTTCTCTCCCGTTCTTCTACAGGGCGTACCGTGTGGTCTTGAAAGCATGGGACTTGATCTCAAAAACTCTTGTGGATACCCTCATTCAAAGCATGTTTCAGCGCTGTGGTGCTTGCATTGCTGTTCGGGATAATCACATTCCTTAATGAACACTAGTACAATTTGTTTTGCTGATTCATGTGATGTCATTCCATGCTCTATTTTACTAATTTTTACCCACAGGATCATAATTTGAGCGCATTTGCATTCATGATAGTAAATTTGTGTTCAGCAGTATGAAAAAACATTGTGACACGCAACGTACATTAAGTTCCTTATGTTCATTATTTTGTCTGTTAGCTAGGGTTTTGTGGTTGCAATTTCGATACAGTGTGTATCTAAATTAAATCCCGCGGAACTGTATCGTGCGCTAGGCAAAATCGATACATTTTTTTTTTTGGAGGTTTAACGACCACCGTGAGCAACTCACTGGGCTATAAGCAGTCGCCCGTCCCTAATTTAGGGTCACTGGTTCCAGGGAAGGGAGAGAGCCAGTGCCGTAAGACAAACACAACATCCATGCCTCACCGGGATTCGAACCCGGACCCCGTTCGGACGAATGATCAGAGGCCATCGCTTAGACCACTGCGCCACCGGGGCGGCCAAAATCGATACATTCTTTAGGATTTTAGGAGCCTTCGTACCCAAATCAGCCTGCGTCCTGGGACCCTCAATGACATTTTTGTTGGGGGGGGAGAAGACCACAAGTCGATGGGCGGCTCTAAGCAGTCTTCAGTACCTAATTTAGGGCCGCTAGTTCAGGGGAAGGGGGACAGAGCCAGTACCGTAAGACAAAAACAACATCGATGTCTCACCGGGATTCGAACTCTGACCCATCTCAGATGAATGGTCAGAAGTTAGCGCTTAAACAACTGCGCCACCGGGGCTGCTCGCAATGACTTAAATGATTCTGAAGAAGGTCATTAAACGCAAGTTGGCAACCATCCCATTGCGTTTATCACATAAAGCTGTAAATGCGTTTAAATGATTTCCTTTGAAGGTGCTATGCATGAGCATATACAAAGCAGCATATTCTTTCAGAAATGCATGATTTTATGTTTTAGACTTCTGACTTCAATGAGCTAAAAGAATCTGCAATCTCAGCTAAAAATTACGGTTTTTATCTCTAGTTTCGTGGGTGACAAGTCCCGATTTTCAGAGTTTTTATAGAGTCAATGTCCCTGGTTTTTGACTACGATTGGGTGTGAGCAAAAGTTCTATCCGTTTTTGTAATCGATGCAAATTGCGATCGAAGTAGTTAGGTCACAGATGACGCTGCAATGACAAATTTTTGGCCTATAAAGTGTAGAGCATATAGAGGCATTAGGTTTGTTCGAGTAAGTCATTCGTAACGGAAATCACGGACGGTGCAACATGGCATGCGACGAGGAGCACATTAAACCATGTTTACTGTACGAGTTCGAGAAAGGAAGTACTGCAGCCGCGGCTTGCCGCAACATCTGTCAAGTGTATGGGGAGGATGCAGTTGATGGCAGCGCATGTCGCCCTTTGCTTCGGAAATTCTGGGACGGAGACAGAAGCTGTAAAGATCAACCACGTCCATCCGTGGTTTCGGACGAGGATGTGGACCAAACCATAACAAATGGCTTACATCCAACCGTTGAGCAATTAGCGGAAACGTTGTCGGTACACAGAACAACAGTCGAAAGTCTTATGCATGCGCTTGGGTTCATCACAAAGTTTGATAACTGGGTACCGCACCAACTTTCTGCAAAGCAACGAGAGGAGAGAATCCGTACCTTTGTTTCTTTGCTTTCTCCTCACAGAAATGAATCGTTTTTAGGACGAATTGTAACGGGTGATGAGAAATGGGTACTGTGTACCGTAATGAAACGCGTCGACGGACTGTGTGCCAAGGTACAGAGCCTGCTCCATCGACATCAAAAAGGAGGATTGCATCCCAAAAAGGTTTTGTTGAGTGTTTGGTGGGATGTGTAGCGATAATCCATTGGGAGGTGTTCTCCTGCCAACAGTTGGACATATTGCGAGAACTGACATCGAAAGAGCCAGCACTCGTCAATCGCAAAGGCGTGATCCTTAATTATGATAACTAACACCAGACCTCATGCTGCTTTAATTCCTCGGCAAAAATTCGGAAGTGTTACCTCACCCGGCGTATTTCCTTGACATGGCATCTACGGACTACCACCTTTTTCGATCATTACAGAATGCCTTGGATGATGTGGACGATGTGAAAACTGCATTACACGACTTTTTTTATTCTTAAATACCGGTGTTTTTCCGGCGTAGGATTCACCTACTCATAGACAGATGGCAAGAGGTCATACAGAATAACGGCAATTATGTAAAATCCTAGGTACGTTATTTGTTGTGTTCTCCTCCTTTCTTTGTAGCCTAAAAAATGGGTAGAACGTATGCACACATCCAATAGTTCCAGGAAGGGGTGGGGGTGGGGGACCCTAGCCGTAGGACGAACGCACTGCCTCACACAGAACTGGAAGACAAACTAAATTCTAACAATCTGGAAGAAACTCCAACTTCTGATTACTCAGCTACTATGGGTGACGAAATTTGAAATGCTGAGATAAACAACTTACTGCGTGGTTTAACTGCTACACTCCAAGGACAGAAATCGTGCCGTTCCTGGACAATGCGATGTTTTCACTTCTCTCGTTAATGGAGGAATTCACTGCTTGGTGGACATATAGGTAAGACATCACTGCTTTCATACGGAGACCGCAATTCATGTCAGTATTGATAAACGTCGTGAGGTAACAGAGTTCAAAGAGGGATGATAGTGGGTGCCTGACGCATGGTTAAATCTATCGCAGAGGTGATACAAGAATTCCATCGCATCGTGGGATACTGCATGTCCACCATTTTCGTAATTGCATCGCATCGTCGACAGCGCTGTGGGCCGAGAAAGGTGGTGTTTGAACGTTTCCATTGACGTCTGTCCCGCATAGTTACTACCAGTAGGAGAGCGACAATGGCACAAATCACCGCCGACTTCAACGAGGGAAGTGTGAGAAATGTCTCTACCAAGACCATCAGGCAGTCATTGGAAGCAATAAGCTATGGGGACCACCAACCCACCAAAATCCCATTGCTAACACCTCATCATCGGACTGTAAGCTTCAACTGGGTAAACAAAACTCGTCTGAACTGGACCTTGGATGATTCGAGACGGGTCTCCTGGTCGGATGAATCCTGTTCCCAGTTACTTCATGCTGACGGAAGAGTGTGAATCTGGAGGACACCTTATGAAGCGATGGACCTGAAATGTGAACAGACTGGTGGAGACTCGGTTTTGGTCTGGGCAGTGTACAACTGGCACACGTTGTGAGTTTTGGTACGTCTAGCCGCTTCTGTAAACGACCCATGCAGTGTGTTCATCTTTGCACCTCTGTATCCATTCATGGTCTTTATGCACCCACAAGGCAACTGAGTCTTCCAGCAGGATAGTGCACCTTCCCACAGAGCCGTGGTGACTAGAATATGGTTAGAAAACTATTCTACAGAAGTTCCCACCCTGGAATGAACTCCTCGTTCACCCAGCATGAACCCTGTGGAAAATCTTTGGGATGCTGTGAAAAGGTACGTTCGAGCTTTTGATTCTCCACCCAGGAATGCGACGGTATGACGGCACTGCAGTATGTAGAGCCGAATTAAGGGCCTTAGTGGACCCCTAGGCTAAGACATCTGAGTAGGCCTCCAAAGAACCTACGACGGCGAATCATTATGAAGTCCGTTAGAACACGAAACTGTACCAATATACTTGCGATGACTAACACGCACTGCATTCTTCAAACTATTAAGCAAAAGTAAAACTATTTTATAACCCCCTCCCTCCTCTCTCTCTCTCTCTCTCTCTCTCTCATATTTGCCCAGGCATGCCTCCCGCGCTCTTGGTAATGGTGGTCCCTAAGGCATAACCCCTATACGCGGTAGATCCTCTTAATCTGGCCCTGGGTGATGATACCTGTGGTAAGCTTTATTGACCTGGTGGAATCCATGCCTTGCCGTGTGACTGCGCTTATCCGGGCGAATGGTGAACCTCCCTGGTAGTAGGTAGGTATTGTTGGATGTAAAGATACATATGTATACAGTATTTATATACGCGCTAACTTTTGTTGACAAAATATCATAAACGATAAAGTTCGCTTGAAATCAGCAAGGCAAAAAAGTAAAGGCTACTATCGTTCTTCCTTGAACACACATGTAATTTTAATACATGATCAATGTGCACCAAAGAGCCAAAACATTATGACCACCTGCCTAATATGAAGTTGGTCCTCCACGTGCCTCCAAAACAGCTCTTACTTAGCGAGGCATAGACGCTACGAGATTTCTAAAGGTGTCTTGTGGTATTTGATAGAAATCCGTTACCAGTAGATCCTATAACTCCTGTAAGTTACGTAGTTGGGCAGTCCCAGATTGGATTTTCTGTTCCGACACAAACCACAGATGCTCGATTGGATTGATGTCTGGGGAATTTGGAGGTCAGGGCAATACTTGAAATCCTCCTGGTGTTCCGCGAACCATTTTCGAATAATCCAGGCAGCATGTCATGGCGTATTATCTTCCTGAAAGAAGGCATTACTAGAAGGGAATTCAGTTACCGTGAAACGATGTACCTAGTCTGCATCGATGTTTAGTTAGGTGATAGGCGTCGTAATTTCCTGCACATGAATGACTGGACCGGAGATTTACCAGCAGAACATTACCCAAAGTTTTACACTCCCTCCACCAGCTATTGGTTTTCGTCCCACGGTGCATCCTGCTGCCAAACTTCCTGAGGTAAACGACGCACACGTATCTGGCAGTCTGCATGGTTAGGCAGGAAACGAGATTCATCGGACCAGACGACTTCCTTCCTTCCATTCATTCCAGGTAAAGTTCTGATGCTCACGTGCCCATTGCAGGCACTTGCGACAGTGAACCAAGATTAGCATGGACACTCAGAGGCCTGCAGCTGCTCAGCCTCATTTTCAGGACTGTTCGATGGACTGTGGGTTGTGTGACCCGTTACTCTCGTTACCAATTTCAAGTTGTCGGCGAGTTGAGTCACTGTATCCATTCTGTAGTCTTGAACCACGCGTGTATAGCCTTCGCTCACCTCTAGCCGTGCTCGACTGGCACCTTGCTGGCTGCTCTTGGCTTTTCCATCCTCGGACCTCTTTTTGAAGGTACTAACCATGGCAGAGTGTGATCATCCTACAAGCATTGCCGTCTCGGAAATGCTCTCACCCCGTCGTCTGGACATTGCAATTTGGCTTTTCTCAAGCTCTTTTAAGTCCGTTGACTTTCCGATCTGAAGGACAAGAACAACACTGCTTAACAGAGTTTAGTATCAGGCGTTATTTACACCGTTTCATGATTTCCACACGCGCTGTAGTTTACGTGCAGTTGCTTCGATTTGCATAGACTCGCTGGTCATAATGTTTTGGTTCTTCGGTGTATATGCATTGTTAAACACGACATATCACCGCATTTGGGTTGCTGAAACACTTTGTGTACATCATCATCATCAATCCACTGCTGGACGAAGGTCTCCCCAAGTTTCCTCCACAACGGTCTGTCTTGCGCCAGTCTCCTCCATGTCACCGCGCATACTTTCGAATTTCACCCACCCATCTAACATGTGGTCTTCTTCTGGGTCTTTTCCTATCCCTTGGAATCCAATCTAAAATTTCGGCTGTCCATCGATGGTCTGTCCTTCTGGCAGTATGTCCAGCCCATTGCCATTTCAGGGACCAACTCTGATCATGATGATCATGATGTCTTCCACTCTTTGATCACGATGTCTTCCACTCTTGTCATTTTTCGGATCCACGAGTTCCTCTTCCTATCTCTCCTGGTTACACCAAGCATGCACCTCGTCTCCATGCTGCTTTGTGTTGTCTGCAGCCTTTGTATGTCTCTTTTAGTTAAGGTCCACGTCTCTGCACCATACGTAAGCACTGGAAGGATGCATTGATCAAACACTTTTCTTTTAATACAAAATAGCATATTGCTCTTGAAAATTATGCTGTTTCTTCCAAAAGCTCTCCAGGCAAGTTTTGTACGCCGATTAATTTCTTCATCAATGTGACCCTCACTTGATATCTGCTGTCCAAGATAAACGTACGTGTCTGTTATCTCCAGCTTTTCTCCATCAATCGGTAAATCTTCATTTCTTGTAAAAGCATTGAACATCACTTTTGTCTTCTGAAAGTTCATTTTTAATCCCACTTCTTTACTCTTGTCAGCACGTTCCTGGATCATACTCTGCAGCTCTGATGGGGTAGTTGCAAAAAGGACTGTCATCAGCAAAACAAAGGTGGGTTAGATAATCTCCATTAATCTTTATCCCTTTGTTTTCCCAGTTCAGTGATTGAAAGACATTTTCCAATGTGGCATTAAAGAGCTTCGGAGATATTGTGTCACCCTGTCACACTCCCTTTCCAATTTTTATGTGTGTGCATATCCATTGCACACACATAAATACTTATTTGTGTACATATCCATTGGAAATTCGGGATACAAACAGTTAAAGTATAAATAATCCATCAGTGGCAGCTCTCAGCACTCCCTTCTATCTCAGCGCGAAGAAGAACCAAAACCCTTTGTTCTTCTCACCAGCAACTGCGTACTGCTTTAGGTAAACAGCGCATGACTGTTGTGTGTCACGTGAACAGGAAAGTATGCTTTCTCTATTCTGATGTGAGCAAGAATTCACTCTGCATCGCAGTTATCCCATGATTTCTGCCCACTCAGTGTATATTAATAGGGAATAGGAATTCTTACTAAGGTTTTTTTATGTATTGAACTTTAATTCAGAATGGCACCCAGCGATTGCAACATTTAGTTCTGGACCAAAAGTTCTTGCTTAAGTAGCGTCATTTTCCTGAAACAAATGAACTCCAATATTTTGAAATTTGTAAATATCATGTGTACTCTCTTCTTGTTCTTACTTCTGAATACTGTCCAAGGCAATCTCTATTTTAATCCATGGGCGGTTTCACCGTCAGGCACAGCACACTACTAAAATTGATCATTCTACTGACTTCCGCTATCATCAGTGGAAAATGGACACTCCTTTCTGAGATATTTTGTTCAACGATACATTCTCTCTCCGTATGCCAAGGAAAGTTGTTAGATACGTCCTTAAGAGGAATGCCTCTCTACTGATGCAAGGAATCATAAGTGCGAATAATAAAAAGCAAATTACTACAGAACAAATTGGGATACAATGGTGTCTCAAGTAGTGCTTGTTATGTCACGTTCGCTGTAACGACCACTTGAGATTCCGGAGAGTTCCAGGTCTGGATCGATGAAAATTTCTAGTTCAGAAAACTTCAGCAAGTGAATGTTTGTAATTTTTCTAAGGCTCAAAGCTTCCGTTGTATAGAAGTGGTCCATTATGAGGAGAAAACAAATCTTCCTTCTATCTTGAGAAATAAACTCGCCTTCCTCTCTCACAGCTAAACTCAGCATGCCTTTCATACAAGAGAATTATGATAGGAAATGCTATACAGCTGCACTAGTTACCGAAGTTTTATCTAAAACCTGTTACTGTTCCAAAAAATAAATTTCTTCTTTGAAACTTGGTCCACTTTCTTATTAGAATTTATAGACATATGACCCGGAAGCAATCATTTCGTAATTCTTTAAATACTTAAGAGTCGTGGCGCAGTGGTCTAAACAATGGCTTCTAATCATTCGTCCGAGAGGGTTCGAATCCCGGTAGGCATGGATGTTGTGTTTGTCTTACGGCACTGGATCCTATATTAGGGACAGGCAACTGCTTATAGCCCATTGAGTTGCTCAACGTGGTCGTTAAACCTTCAAACAAAAACAAAACATATCGATCTCTGTGAATTGGGGCGTTATAGTCTTCATAGATGGCATCCCCTTTCGGGAAACAATGCCTGAGCCATTGAATGTACTTGGTCGACCAAAGTAGTTTCATACGCCCTGCCAGTCATCCGTCTTTTCAAGGTGAACTGCTGAAAACCGCGATATGACAGCACAGAGCATGACAAATCCACCACAACGCTGCACTGTTAAGAGCAGACAATCTGGGTTGTACGCTTCTGATAGTGTTCTCCACACGTAAACACGTCCTGCAGTGGGGAATAGTGTAAATGTGGATTCAACCGATCACATGACATGCTTCCATGCATCGGCAGTCCACGTTGTATGATTCTAGCACCACTGCCGTCGCCGTTATGCATTCACCCCGATCACCAGACGTTTTACAATAGCAACTCTGCCATTAATATTTTCTTAATGCAGTTCCTTGTTAGCACGTCTTTTGTAAAAAAAGATCGTGCTTCTGTTATCGGTTTGTCCGTCTGTCCGTCCGTCTGTACCCACGGTATCTCTGCAACTATTAGTCCGATTTGATAAATTCTTTTTGCATTCGGAAGCTTGAAATATGCGAAAGATGATCCTTTATTTATTTATTTTTTTACGATGTACAATTTTACCGCTAGGGTGTGTACATGCAGATGATGTCGAATTCAAAATTACGTCTTAATCCACAAATTTGCTTCTAAAATCCGATTGAAAAAATTCTTTTACCTTTCGATTCCATTTATATCGAAGAGTGTTTTAAATATAGTTTCCTTTTCAAATTACAACTCTTCTCCTAAAACTCCGATTTGAAAAATCGTTTTTTCAGCGGATACATCTCCTAATGGAAAATCTTTTGCATATAATTTCGAATTTTTGGTAAAGAATACTTTGGCAACCAGGGGGCGTAAGTGTTAATTTTTGCTTCTGATATATTTGCCATAAAATATGAGCTTCTAAAATATGGATTGAAAAAATTCTTTCATGGACTGATGCCACTCACATCGATAAACCTTTTCGGAATACTTTCTTCATAAAATATCCCACAGTTTCTCCGCCAGGGGGCGTAGATGTATATCTTATTTTTGTCAATATCTCTACTTCTAGGAGTCCGATTTGAAAACTTCTTCTTTGTTGGATAGTGTTTTCCGTGTGACATGTTTTTCATATAATTTCAAAATTTTCAAGTAATTCATAGACTTTCCGCTAGTGGGAGTAAAAGTAAATTGCGTTTCGCCCTATGTCTCTGCTTCTAAATCTCCGATATGAAAAATTCTTTCTGCACCGAATACAGCTCCTGATGGGAAATCGTTTGCACATAATTTCTAATTTTTGTAAAAAAAAAAAAAAATATATTTTGGCCACCAGGGGGCGTAAACCCTTATTTCCGCTTCTGATGTATTTGCAGCAAAATATGAGCTTCTAAATTATCGATTGAAAGAAACGTCGTTTGTAGACCGATACTACTCATGTCGACAAACCTTTTAGAAACTTTTTCTTCTTAAAATAGTGCATAGTTTCTACGCCAGGAGGCGTAGATGTATATCTTATTTTTGTCATTATCTCTACTTCTAGAAGTCCGATTTAAAAAATTCATTTTTAGTTGGATAGTGTTTCCAGTATGACATGTGCTTCATACAATTTCAAAATTTCCAAGTAATTCATAGACTTTACGCTAGGGGGCGTAAAGGTAAATTGCGTTCCCCACTATTTCTCTGCTTCTATACCTCCGATTTGAAAAATTCCTTCTGCACCATATACAGCTCTTAATGGGAAATCATTTGCACATAATTTCTAAATTTTGTAAAAAAATCGGTATGGCCACCAGGTGGCGTAAATCTTAATTTCCGCTTCTGATGTATTTGCAGCAAAATATGAGCTTCTAAAATCTCGATTGAAAAAAGGCTTTGGTTTACCGATGCTACTCATGTCGACAAACCTTTTAGGAACACTTTCTTCTTGAAATAACGCATGGTTTCTACGTCAGGGGGCGTAGATGCATATCTTACTTTTTGTCAATATCTCTACTTCTAAAAGTCCAATTTGAAAAATTCCTTTTTTATTAGATAGTGTTTCCGATGCGAAATGTTTTTACTATATATTCAAAATTTTCACGTAAATCATTTAAGACTTTCTGCTAGGGCGCATAAAGGTAAATTGCGTTTTCTGCCTAAAACTCCGATTTGAAAAATTCTTCCTGTATCGCATACAAGACCTGATGGAAAATATTTTTCACATAATTTCTAATGTTTTGTAAAGAATGGTTTGGCCACCAAGAGTCATAAGAGTTAATTTCTGCTTCTGATGTATTTGTAGCAAAATCTGGGCTCCTGAAAACTCGACTAAATTTTTCTTTGTTCGACCGATAGCGCTCATATGGATAAACGTTTTGAGAATACTTTCTTACTAAAATAATGCATGGTTTTCCCACCAGGGGACGTAAAGTCACATCTTATTTTTGTCGATAACTCTGTTTCTAAGAGTTCGTAAGCTCACAATTCCGTTTACACCAATATCTGAGGGATTAAAGACCCGATTGAGAAACTTCTTTCTTCCGTCAGATACTATTGTTTTCCATACCGGATCCATTGCCTTTGAATAGTTTTGATAAATTTAATTTGCGTCAGAACGGATTCAAAAGACGTGCTTATTACACCCGAAAATTTGGTGTCATCTTTCTTGTTGATACTGGGGTCTCGAGATGCAGATCGAACTCCGCATTAATTTTTGGTGCCGTGGTCTACTTATTATGGGTAACGATCATTTTTAATGCTCTCCTGTCTGTATCAGTCAGGGAAGTTTTCAGGCCGCTCTTGTGTTTCGCATATAAGGTTTTGCCACGAACACGGTATGCTGTCATGACGCTAGACACAGCTCTCGATACCCCCACTACCCTGGCGACTGTTGTGACGGAGACACCAAGTAGCCGGCCACCAAGAATTAGTCTTTTTCCTAAGTCCGTTAGGTTGCTCTTTTCGTTGTCACCCTGAAAGAAATTTTGCAACAAGATACTTTAAATGCACTTAAACAGGACCTTGAGGTTCTAAACAAAGCTATGACAACCAAAAAGTGGTGGATACCTTTGCGTATTGCGACGTACGCTGCTGCATTAAAAGTCACGTCTCTGAGCGTGGTGTTCACATTATTCTACCCAACCTCTGTATATACGCAATATTAAGCGCACCGGTTCCTATGGTTTTGGTATTTCTATTGATTTCACGACATTTAATTTTGAATCTTCACCGTGTAATGAGCGATTTTTGTGTTTTTTCTTCGCACTGCCCACCAGTATTTTTCCTTAGCTAATTAACGGGAAACGGCTATGCTAGACATAGAGCCGCGTGTAGTATATATTCAATAATTTGTGCTTATTCGCACAAATTATTTATCTTCCTTTCTTAGCACGTTTTTGTAAAAAAAGATCGTGCTTATGTTATCGGTTTGTCCGTCACTCCGTCCGTCCGCCTGTACCCACGATATCTCTGCAACTATTAGTCCGATTTGAAAAATTCTTTTTGCGTTGGGAAGCCTGAATTATGCGAATGATGATCCTTTATTTCGTTTTTTTTTACAATGTACAACTTCGCCGCTAGAGGGCGTAAGCGCAGATGATGTCGAATTCAAAAATACGTTTTATTCCACATATTTGCTTCTAAACATCTGATTGAAAAAATTCTTTTATCTTTCGATTCCATTTATGTCGAAGAGTATTTTAGGTAAAGTTACTTTTTCAAATTACGCATACATTTTCCGCTAAGTGGCGTTAAAGTAAATTACATTTTCCCCCGATAACTCTGCTTCTAAACCTCCGATTTGTAAAATGTTTTCTTCAGCGGATACATCTCCTGAGGGAAAATCTTTTGCATATAATTTCTAGTTTTTGGTAAAGAATACTTTGGCCACCAGGAAGCGTAAGTGTTAATTTTTGCTTTTAATGTATTTGCTATAAAATCTGAGTTTCTAAAATATCGATTGAAAAACTTCTTTCGTGGACTTATGCCACTCATATCGATAAACCTATTCGGAATATTTTCTTCTTAAAATATTTCAGTTTCTCCGCCAGCGGGTGTAGATGTATATCTTATTTTTGTCAATATCTCTACTTCTAGGAGTCCGATTTGAAAAATTCCTTCTTTGTTGGATAGTGTTTTCAGTTACATGTTTTTCATGTAATTTCAAAATTTTCAAGTAATTCATAGACTTTCCGCTAGGGGGCGGAAAGGGAAATTGATTTCCCCCTATATCTGTTTCTAAATCTCCGATTTAAAATTCTTTTTCTTCAGCGAATACACATCCTGATGGAAAATCATTTGCATATAATTTCTAATTTTTGGTAAAGAATACTTTAGCCACCAGGTGGCGTAAGCCTTCATTTCCCATTCTGATGTATTTGCAGGAAAATATGAGCTAAAATTTCGATTGAAAAAAGTTGTTTGTTGACAGATACTACTCATGTCGACAAACCTTTTAGGAACATTTTCTTCTTGAAATAATGCATGGTTTCTACGCCAGGAGGCGTAGATGTATATCTTATTTTTGTCAATATCTCTACTTCTAAGTGTCCAATTTGAAAAGTTCCTTCATTGTTGGATAGTGTTTCCGATGCGAAAAGTTTTCCCTATAAATTCAAAATTTTCAAGTAAATTATAGACTTTCCGCTAGGGGGCACGAAAGTGAAAGTGCGTTTTCTGCGTTATTTCTGCTCCTAAACCTCCGATTTGAAAAATTCTTCCTCTATCGCATACAAGACCTCGTGGAAAATATTTTTCACATAATTTGCAATGTTTGGTAATGAATGGTTTGGCCACCAGAGGTCATAAGTGTTAATTTCTGCTTCTGATGTATTTGTAGCGAAATGTGGGCTCCTGAAAACTCGACTAAATTTTTCTTTGTTCGACCGATAGCGCTCATATGGATAAACCTTTTGAGAATACTTTCTATCTAAAATAATGCATGGTTTTCCCACCAGGGGACGTAAAGTCACATCTTATTTTTGTCGTTATCTCTGTTTTTAAGAGTTTGTAAGCTCACGATTACGTTTACAGCAATACCTGAGGGATTAAAAACCCGACTGAAAAACATTTCTTCCGTCAGACACTATTGTTTTCCATACCAATTCCATTGACTTTGAATAGTTCTGATAAATTTAATTTGCGTCAGAACGGATTCAAAAGACGTGCACCCGAAAATTCGGTGTCATCTTTCTTGTTATTATAAAGTGTCGACGGATGAGGAAAAGGAATTTTGGGCTTTAATTTTAATAAATTGCTTTCAGTTTCCAGCAGGATTTATTTTCTACATCAGAATTCGGCAAAGGCAAATTTCGCTTTGAGCGCTCTTATTACATTTTAAGCTTTTTGTCGCTGTAGTCTCGGTAAATCGGATAACGCTGGTTCCTCTTTGCCAATTGTTATTGAAAATTTCTTATTTCCGTTTAAAATTTCATAATACGTTATAGATTTTATAATTCACGAAAACCCTTCGTGGGCTGCCTCTTAAAATGTTCGCGATATTTTTCAAGAAAGATCGGATCATCAGTTTGATTGAAACACATAACAGGAACTGCTAAAATTAATTTCATGCTGTTCCTTGCTTGATCATACAGACGCAACTATACATACAAACGCAACTATAGGGCATAAAGAAAGGAAAATGATGCTTTAAAACTACAAAATAATTTAACACCCATAGTTACAGATATTTCAGCGGTAATTTTTCTCTACTTCGTAATATATTATTATACCAGCTGTTTTTATGTCACAGTTTATATACTTTTTTGTGTATACGACTCATATTTTCATTAACGCGAATTTAATGGAAAATCTTATCGCTTAAAATTTTGCAGATTCTGCAGTAATGCACCTAGGTACTTTGACATCTTGTTGGGTATATAAAAGCTCGTTAACTGCTGAGGCAAACTCAAACTTCAGAATAAAAATATCCCCTCTGCCATATTGTTTTTTCTATAATGTATGCCTTTACAAAAATAAAAGCAAAAAAGATGACACCGAACTTTCGGGTGTAATAAGCACGTCTTTTGAATCTGTTCTGACACAAATTAAATTTATCAAAGCTATTCAAAGTCAATGGAACCGGTATGGAAAGCAATAGTATCTGACGGAAAATGAAGTCCTTCAATCGGTTTTTAAATCTCTCAGATATTGCTGTAAACGGAATCGTGAGCTTACGCCCTCTGGTTGCAGATTCGTGCGTTAAGAAAAATATGAATTTATATGAGAAACTTTTCGCACCGGAAACGCTCTCCAACACAGAAATAATTTTTCAAATCGGACTCTTAGAAAGAGAGATATCGACAAAAACAAGATGTAACTTTACGCCCCCTGTTGGAAAAATCATGCATTATTTTAGGAAGAAAGTACTTTCAAAAGGTTTTTCAATACGAGCAGTATCCGTCCAAGAAAAAAAATTTAGTCAAATTTTCAGGAGCCCAGATTTTTGTACAAATACATCAGAAGCAGAAGTTAACATTTATGCACACTTGTGGCCAAAACATTCCTTACCAAACATTAGAAATTATATGAAAAATATTTTCCATCAGGTGCTGTATGCGATAGAGAAAGAATTTTTCAAATCGGAGTTTTAGAAGCAGAAATAAAGCCCAAAACGCAATTTACCTTTGCACCCCCTAGCGTGAAGTCTATGATTTACTTGACAATTTTGAATTTATATGAACAACATTTCGCTTCGGAAACACTGTCCAACAAATAAGGAATTTTTCAAATCGGACTCCTAGAAGTAGAGATATTGACAAAAATACGATATACCTTTACGCCCCTGGCTTAGAAACCATGCTTTACTTTAAGAAGGAAATGTTCCTAAAAGTTTTTTCAACATGAGTATAATAAGTCTACAAACGAATTTTTTTTGCAGTCGAGAATTTAGAAGCTCATATTTTGCAGCAAATACATCAGAAGGGGAAATTAAGACTTACGACCCTTGGTGGCCAAACCATATTTTTTTTACAAAAATTAGAAATTATATGCAAACAATTTCCCATCAGGAGCTGTATCCGGTGCAGAAATAATTCTTCAAATCGGAGATTTAGAAGCAGAGATACAGGGGGAAACGCAATTTACCATTACGCCCCCTAGCGGAAAGTCTATGAATTACCTGACAATTTTGAAATTATTTGAGAAACGTCTCACACTGGAAACACTGTCCAACAAAGAAGGAATTTTTCAAATCGGATTCTTAGAAGTAGAGATATTGACAAAATTAAGAAATACATCTACGCTCCTCGGAGAAACCATGGAATATTAAAAACATATATATATTCCGAAAACGTTTATCGACGTGAGTGACATCGGTCCACGAAAGACTTTTTTCAATCGAGATTTTAGAAGCTCAGATTTTATGGCAAATACATCATAAGCAAAAATTAACTCTTACGCCCCCTGGTGGCCAAAGTATTCTTTACCGAAAAATCAGAAATTATATACAAAATATTTTTCCACCAGGAGCTAAATCCGCTGAAGAAGCAATTTTTCAAATCGGAATTTTAGAAGGGTTATCGGGGAAAACGTGATTTACTTTTACGCCCCCTTGCGGAAAATCTATGCGTAATTTGAAAAAGTAACTACATCTAAATTACTCTTCGACATAAATGGAATCGAAAGATAAAAAAAAATTTTAATCGGATGTTTAGAAGCAAATATGTGGAATAAAACGTATTTTTTAATTCGACATCATATGCATTTACGTCCTCTAGCGGGCGAAATTGTGCATCGCAAAAAACAACGAAATGAAGGATCATTCGCATATTTCAAGCTTCCCAATGCAAAAATAATTTTTCAAATCGGACTAATAGTTGCAGAGATATCGTTCTACAGACGGACGGACAAACCGGTAACATAAGCACGCTCTTTTTTTACAAAAGACGTGCTAACAATAAACAGAGCCGTCAGTCAGATGGCCCTCTTTAGTATGAAAACAGAAAAAGAGACTGCATTTTCGTAGCATAGAAAACATTCAGCGTCGCGTCACTTGAGATATATATCATGGCAATAGAAATATCCATTTCAAAAATGAATCTTAAGAAACTATTAATCAATTGTGACGAAATTTCAGGTAATGAGAAACTTTTAGAGGACATCATGCAATAATTTATGTCTGTAGAAAATTTTAATCTTTATTATGGTTTTCAAAGAAATGAACCAGTAGTCAAATTCAGTTTATCAATCTTCGGGATTATTCGACATGGATAATTAAAAAAAAAACATTTTATGATAAAACACGAAACTGAAGTAGGCCGAAGGAAAACACTGCGTAATTCTGAATCTTTTTTTTTTTTTTTTGTTAAATTTAGAGTACGTAAGTTGACTAATTTTTGTTTCCAAAGTAAATTATATTTTCCTCCCGAAAGTCACACTGCTGTTTTTGATAAGAAAAATTCATAGTTATTGAAAAAATTCATATCCCTGTTGGCTCGCGTTTAGCTACGACGGCTTCCGCAACGATACTCAACTGGACACTCAAAGAAGATAATATATTACTATATACTCCCTTTTAGAGCTATAGTGATAAATTCGTGGAAACGGCGTCATGACGGTTTGTTGGTCAGTACACTGTTAAAACATTTTGTGGTATGATTTACAAAAATGTCGTGCTACACCAGCTAAATATGATTCAACAATGTAACATGCTATGGTATTCAATCTGATTGGCCGCCCCGGTGGCGCAGTGGTCTAAGCGATGGCCTCTGATCATTCGTCCAAACGGGGTCCAGGTTCGAATCTCGGTGAGGCATGGATGTTGTGTTTGTGTTACGACACTAGCTCTCTCCCTCCCCTGGAACCAGTGACCCTAAATTAGGTACGGGCGACTGCTTATAGCCCATTGAGTTGCTCACGGTGGTCGTTAAAATTCCAATAAAACAAATAAAAAATCTGATTGGTCTGATGTTTCGCCAATTGCACCATGATGTGTGTAGTCCAAGTACCAAAGCCGCAAAAGGTAGTGTTATTCCGCCTTTTGGTGCAACCTGCTTCAAAATTTCTAACAGTGTAACGCTCAGGTGCTGTTCCATAAAATTTCCACAATATAGGTGTAAGATTGCCGATTACTTCAATGGAGGACACAGCAGTAACTGTTCTGTAAATTGCAATTAGTGACGTCAGTTCATGTCTTTAAACAAGATCACACCATTACCTCAAGATTGTCAGAACACATTGTCAGAACACACACAGGTAATACGCTTTCTCCAAGCTTTATCGGTTACCAAAACTTCCCCGGAACGCAAGACTGTGTGGGATGCACCATTTTTCCAAGTTGATCAATGGAAATCTGTCTTGTCACTCCACAAGGTCCATTGATCAACTGCCCACGTTTAATGCACTTTGCTTTATACCAGTGACGTAAAAGGCGGTGGGTATACAACAGCATACCCAATTTATTAAGTGAAGGCATGTACAAGTACTTAATACCAAAACCCCTGTGCAAACCCAGCTCAGAACCATGAACAATCTTGGAGCGCCTGTCGATACGTGAGAGTAAGAAGATTAACGCGGGAGTACAGAATGGTACGGTGGTTACAGTGAAGCACAGTGTAGGAGAAGTACACGCAGTATAACACAAGAAACAAGAACATTAATACAGAAATTTAACGTGGACCAGGGACATCAAGCAAAGATCTTCGCACTTTCCACGTTTATAAGTGAGTCACGGAAAAATTCTCATTGGCAGCCACCGGGAGTCGAACCCAGGTCTTCCGGCTACGCGCCGTATATACTTCCGCTACACCACAGCTGATGCGAATTCCTCCAGACTCACACACGCTAACTGCCAAGCCAATTTGGCAGGTTGTTGCTTGGAGCCCCGCGCAATGCTGGGGATTCACCAAAGATGGTAAGCAGCAACTGAAGAAATAATTTGAAGGCGAATGAATAATTAATACAGAAATTTAACGTGGACCAGGAACATCAAACAAAGATCTTCGCTCTTTCCATGTTTATAAGTGAGTCACGGAAAAATTCTCATTGGCCGCCACCGGAAGTCAAAGTCTGGAGGAATTCGAGACCGTTGTGTGTCTGAGTCTGAAGGAATTCGAGGCCGCTGTGGTGTAGCGGAAGCATATCCGGCACGTAACTGGAAGACCCTGGGTTCGACTCCCGTGGCGGCCAACGAGAATTTTTCCGTGACTCATTTATAAACGTGGAAAGAGCGAAGATCTTTGTTTGAAACAAAAACATAATGAGAAATAAACACTCAAAAAACAAAAAAACACATATTACAACAGCAGTGTGCACAAAAGAGGGAATTCTCGGTGAAACAAGAAAAGATACACAAAGCGAGCGACTCCCCTGAGAGGAAACTTCTTCGAGGGTAGGTGAAGGGACTCATGACACACAGGTCAAGATATCTGGGACACACGTACAAACCAGCCAACTGGACTGGCAAATAAGGCAAGAATGACAAGAATATGGGTAGTAAGATAAAGCAATCGGACAACAAAATAACAGCTGCAGTAGTATCAAGCAGGTAAACTCCCTGCAGCGGAACAAAAGACAGACATAAAGTGTAAACAACACCTCTAGAGCAAACAAGCCGGAGGAAGCAGCAAGGTATTGAGTGCACAGGTAATATGTTCATGACACGCGAACAAAACCAGTCTCTGAGCTGATCCTATACGCCAGGAATTGACACTAAATTTTTGTGAATAGAAGATTTTAGGGAATAATTCGCAGCACGCAGCTCCCTGCGTGCTATTTGAAACCTTTAAGTTAAGATCAAAAGCAGCTAGCTCTAAGATTCATACCTTTTTCTTATGTTGAAATTAGCTTTTACTAAAGAAATTAAGTTGAAACGTAAAATGACATTTTTCGAGAATGTGCAAAACCCAGACACATTTTGAAAACAAGAAAAAAAAAAAATAAAAAAAAATGAGTTGATTGGTATTACCTTAGATAATTTCTACAGATTATCTGGACATTAAAAAAAACCTTTTTTTTTCTTCCGTTCAATCAATACCATTTATATCGAAGACTGATTTGGGTGCAGTTCGTTTTTAAAGTAACGCATATTATTTTAGTTAAGATGCGGAAAGTTAAAATGCGGTATCCACTTTGTTTGCTTCTAAAATTCGGATTTGAAAAATTCTTTTTGCATAGGATACAGTTCCTTGGTGGAAGATGTTTTGCATATCATTTCGAATTTTCGTAGAGAATAGTTTTGCCACTAAGGGGTGTAGGTGTATATTTTTTTGTTTCTGTTTCATTTGCAGCAATATCGGCGCTTCTGAAAGATCGATTTAAAAAATTCTTTCGCAGTCAGACCGTTAGTACATCGAATCCGGTAAAACCATCACTGCAAGGGCGAACTGCTGTGAACAACAGCGTGTGGATGAGCGGGGTCATCGTCGGCTAGCTCGCATTGTAACAGCGTATGGATGGGCCACAGTGCAAGAAATCACTCGGCAATTTAACGCTGGTGCACAAAAACGTGTAAGAAGCCACCCCATCCAGAACAATCTCCTCGCTATGGGGTACAGAAGCCATCGTTACACGAGGGTACCGCTGCTGACCGCACATCACAGGGTGCAGAAATTAGCATGGGCGCGGAACATCGCCACTGGACCCTAGACATGTGGAAAAATGTTGCAAGGACTGATGCGTCGAGATTCACGTTGGTACATGCGGATGGTAGGATACGAGTACGGCGCAAATCACATTAAGCGACAGATCCTTTTTGCCAGCAGGGTACTCTTCAAGCTGGTGGGGATGGCATTCTCGTCTGGGGACTGTTTACGTGGACTGAAATGGGACCCCTGGTAGGTGTGACATCGTGCCTCACAGGTCAACGTTACCGGGATATCCTGGGCGACCATTTGCTCCCGTTTGTGCGTCTTCAACATCCCACTAGAAACCTTATCCTGCAACAAGACAATGCACCGTGCCATCGCTCCCGACTTCTATCCGAATGGTTGGATGAACACTCCACCGACGTGACCTCGCTTCCTTGGCCAGCTAGGTCACCTGACCTCAATCCAATCGAGCACATCTGGGACGCCATCGTGAGAGATGTTCGAAGCTCTGACCCCCTTCCATCAAATCTTCGTGAACTGTGTGAGCTTGTTCAAGGGTCGTGGATCCGTATGGCTTGCCAAAGCTTCCGGTGTCTTGTCGAGTCCATGCCCAGACGAATCACCGCCGTCATCAGGGCGAAAGGTGGTGCTACACGTTACTAGACCGGTATCTCTAATTCAATTGCTCTTCAGTGCATTTTAAGCATCCCCCATCTTTCCTCCCCGACAGGTTTTCTGGGTTTGCACATGCCCTGAGAGAATTTGTTGAGCTGTAATTTATCAACGCTGAAAATCTCCGGATCAGGTCAGAAATTCTTTATATTTTTGGTATTAAGTCCCCTCCCGGGACTGGTTTCCTGAGTTTGCATATGCCTGCAGATAATTTGATGTGTTGTAGTTCATATACCCTGAAAATATTTTGTTGAGTTGTAGATTAGAAATATATTTTTATAAAAAATTACATTAAATATCACAATTAAAAGAATCCGAAATTAAAGAAACTTTGTGACTCAGTTAACCAGCCTCTCGGGACGTGGCCACGAAACGGTCAAAAACGCAATTTTTATGCGGTCCCATAAATGTTTGGTGAGAGTTCTCTGCTCTGCTCTGTCTTTGGCGCGAAAATCGTGGAAATGTCTAAATTTATTATTGAAAAGGAAATATTAAGAAAAATGTTTTAGGAACAATAGTTGCTCACGTAGTGCGAAATATGTCCACACGATGGTTGTTTATTCAGAACAATTTTGTGGCACTGAAATTGCAATGTGGCCAGTTCTCCGTACTCGGCCTTGCAGTATCTCGTTGGTCATGCCATGCCTCATGCGGGGCTTGAACCCGGGGCTCACTTTCGAAGATTAAGCAGTTGGCCACCAGGCCGGCTCTTTAGATTAAACTATTTATAACATGACTATCTAATTCAGTCAGTGAAGTTGAGTTGCTTCCTTACTGCGCTGACGATTGTTCACCGCTTTGAAGTTTTATGTCTATTCTAAGGCTCCATTAATGAGGTCTGCACCCGAGTTGATTTAATGCTCAGAAGTTTAGTCCGCAGTTCTCAAATTAAGAGAAAACCCAATCCGCATAGGTTTTTCTTTTTCCCCATCTTCATCCTGCGGTAGAGAGGACAGCTGTTGCTCGCTGTGCATCACGGACAATTTCAACTTGGAAATGACCGACGATAGACCTTGGCTGTAAAGGTCATGAGTGTGTGGCTGACGATTGCGCGCATAATTGTTTTCCGGAAGAGCTTGTTTTTTTTTCTCTGGTGGTTGTCTAAATCCCAAGAGCAATTCAGCCGATGAGCAGAGGCCTTTTGTTGATGAAAGGTTACTGGCTGCAGAAAACAGAGAGGAATACAACAATTGCAGGAATTAAATAGCCTTTCCTCAAGTGCAGCTCGATTCTAGATCTTCATTAACAATGTCTTCGTTACCGTTTGCTGTTCTTGAAGCTTGAATATGCGGAATAGCAGCACCTGCTAATAGATGGAGAAACTTTTAAAAAAATGCTAAGACCCATTGAAATCCTCTCTGTAAAATAGCTTAGGTTTACAAGATATAAATGAAGCACCAGAGGATAAATAACTTATGTTGAGATCGCATCCAATAAATTAAATAACTGAAAACTTCTCTAGAGATATTTCAAGGAAAAATACTCATGCAAAAACAGCATAGGATCAACGAATGAAGATTCTTTAAACGTTTAGTTTGGCCAATAATGCGCAGTCATCCTACAAATTGCTGTAGCGACCAGTTCCATAATAATCTTGGGGTCTTAGATATGAATCCCTGTTAAATGCGATAAAAAAAAACTCGTACAGATATCAAGCTAGAGCCTCATCGAGATAAAATTAGTAGACGCATAAAATGTGGCTGGAGTGCTTGCAGGGAACAGTAAATTTTTCAAGAGCAGTTTACCATCATTTCTTAAGGATTTAACGACCAAAACTCCCGAAACGCCAGCACATGCAAATAAACACGGCCGCCCATAATGCCTGTGTGAAGTGAGTAAAATGTCCTTCTCCCCTGTATTTGAATTTTCTGTGGTATTAGGAGAATTTACTCTCAGTCACTCTTACTGTCATTAAACAAATGCCAGGGGCATTCATTAACACAGTGCTGTGTTAATGAACAACAAATGCCAGGGGCATTCATTAATACAGTGCTGTACGACCTACAGGTGGGTTGTTTAAAGATATATACATAAAGTAACTGATATCCACTACAGATTTATGTATATACACTTATTATTTTCTTTTCTGAAAAATGTAGAAGTTAACGCGTTATGACCCAGGGGTGGGTCATAATCATGATCAAACAACTAAATGGTAAATGGTGGACAAAAATTAAACAGAAAGCTGAGCATTTTATGATTAGCTTGGTGCTGTTATCAGTTTTCCTCAGAAATAAAAAAAACATAACTTGATAAATATGTTGAATGATAATGTGCTTAAAATTGACTTTTATCTATGCGAAATGTTTGGATAAAATAGCAACATCATCTGTCAATTTGATTCAACAACAAAACTGAATTGAGCTCACCAAAATATCTTGAAATGAAACTGGAAGCTTTCGTAAACTGAAACGCAAATGAACCTCGTTTTCAAGAGCATGTTCTAACAAATTCCGGAACGTTTAGAACTGTTACACTCAATTACTTCAGTTATTTGTAACTGATTATTAAAGTCATTTGTTTCCACTCTCTCGCGTGTCAAATTACATTGCTCCAACATTAATTCTCGGACAGCCCCGTACTGGTAGTCAATTATTACTGAACTGACCGATATATCACAGACCCAACTGTAAATACGCTCGTGTAGCTGTGATAGGATTATTGCTAATACAAGATGCCTCGATCGACAAAGTGAAACGATTTCCAGCGCTGATTGATAATAGGGTACCACATAAGCATTCGTTTTGTATGTGATATTTGAGCTGCATTGATGGTTCCTAGGCTGACGGTTTCTGACGCGATATTCAAATTGAAAAGAACTGTGACTGAATCTTTCAAGAAACAAACTGGTAAAGCCCAGAGGTTAACGGAACATGAAAGGAGAGTTCTGCAACGGACTGTCCACTCAGAACACAAATCAACGTTGTATCAAATCGAGTAAACACTACATGGAGACTACTGAGACAGATGCTAGCATTAGTACAGTGAGCAGGTTGCTACTCCATGCGGAATACTACAATCGAACAGCCATCCACAATCGGCTAATCACTTCGACTAATGACTCTCGCCAAATAGCGTGGTGTAAGGAGCGTCGATCTTGGACAGGTGACCAATTGAAAGCTGTGCATTGGACTGATGAGTCATGGTACATACTAGGGGTGTTCAAATGAAAAGGTACGAAACGTCATAAGAACGTAACCGTTAACATATTTGCCTATGCCGCTATGGGAGAACGTAGCGACACATCTAGGGATGCGATTGGAGTCGCCGGCGTTGATCGGAGCATGCGCGGGCGCCCGCATGCGCAGGAGAGAGCAGAGGCTCTAATAAAGAGCGCTGTCCAATTGATTACTTGTTGAATTCCTCCAGCACAGACGAACCATTAACTCCGATGTGTACTGTGAGACACCCCGAAGCCTACGCAGGTCCATCAAGAACAAAAGACCGGGGCTGCTCACGGAGGGTGTGGTTCTGCTCCATGATAACGCGCGTCCACACGTCTCCAGGGTCACACACGCGGAACTGGACAAGTTCCAGTGGGAGCAGCTTGACCATCCGCCCTACAGCCCGGACATGTCGCCCTGCGATTTCCATGTGTTTGGTCCCCTGAAAAAACATCTGAAAGGGAAGCGCTTCCACTCGGACGACGAACTCAAGGACGCTGTGCAGGATTGGGTCTCGTCACGGCCACAGGAATTCTGGGAACAAGGAATCCTTCGGCTCGTTAATCAATGGGATCGTTGTGCTACTGCCTATGGTGTATATTTTGAATAAAGTCTTCATTTATACCCACAGTATCGTTTTGTAAATTTTCATTTGAACACCCTTAGTAATTTAACAATCTGATGGTCATTCCTAGATACTAGAAGAAAGCTATCTTCTGGACCGTATCGTCTCGACAATGAATTTTGGTGGAAGGTGGCGTAATTGTATGGAGCTGTTTTTTCGTGATTCGGCTTGGGCTCATTAGTCATTTTGGACAACCATGAGTCATGAACTACACCTAGATGTTCTGGACAAATATGCCCTACCAACGGTGTGGTAGTACTTTGGGGAAAGCCTATGCTTCTATCTGTGGGATAATGCACAATGTCATGCTACTCGCGTTACTACAGATTGGTTTCAAGATATGGTCACCGAAAGTTAAACTGGCTAAGCTAAAAAAACAAGGCTGATTTGGTCAGTACTTTGAAGTCCGAATGATGGAAAATATCGGCGAACATTTGCAAAAATCTTTTGGAGCGTATTAGACAAAGATTAGATGTCAGCATAAGGGCCAAACGTTTTCACACACAGTGTTAAATTTTCTCCAAATAAAATATATTTTTAGACGTGCAGGTGTCCAGATGTTAAAGATGAAGTATATGAATTTGATATTTCACGACCTGATCATTGAGTTCAGTTTTTATTGACGGAAACAGGAAGACCTCACGAACATCTAATTTTAGAAGTTCTTTGTTTCAAATTTATTCAGACTGCTTTCAGGGAAGAGACCAAAATGACGCCATGGCGAAATAATCATTTACATCTTTCACCAGATTTGAATCTTGTAATCCGCACTCTGTTTAACAGGGACTCCAGGCTGCTTTAAGCTGCCCCGGTGGCGGAGTGGCTTAAGCGTTGGCTTCTGACCATTCGTCTGAGATGGGTCCGGGTTCGAATTCTGGTGAGGCATAGATATTGTGTTTGTCCTATGGCATTGAGTCTCTCCCTTCCCTGAAACCAGTGGCCCTAAATAAGGGACCATGCGACTGCTTATAGACCATCTAGCGGTCGGTAAATCTCCAAACAAATAAACCGGGCTACTTTTGAATAACATTAGCTTCGATTTTTTGCTAAAGAGGGAAGTGATTTTTTCTAATGGCACTGATTATTCTCGAGCTATTCTGCATTAAGGCCCTTTCGGTATGACATTTTCTACCAGATAGTTTCTTAACGGGTGTTGATTTTTTTTAGGTGGAGTAAATCTGTTCCGCTTGGCAGGCACGTAATTTACCTTGAAAAGAGAACGCAAAGGACTATATAACCCCAACAAGATATGACGACGACCAAGCAAATCACATTTATGGCATCGGCAGCCTAAAAACCAAAACAACACCCGCAGAACCATCCTTGATGGAAAATGATGAACTAGGGTGGAATGAAATGACAGAGCTGTCTGCGAACAACACGAAAACAGCCACTCTCATTAAGAAAGGCAGCGAGATATTAGCAAAGGTAGCCCAAAGCAATAAACGAGCGACAGAGGAAGTCCCAGAAGGCTGGTACGAATTGCTAGCATTATATTAGTTTAGTCACGATATGACTTCATGATATTACAAAAAAGTCTGTCATCTAATGAAAGCACCTAATATTTTTTGCTTCTCAGTGGTTACAATAATAGTCTTGGATCAAAATAGCATCTTTTGAATTTGTAATCAAAATGATTTCTTTAGATTTTATTTTGTTAATTTTTATGTACGACCTAAGAGAGGAAGATCATTTAAGAAATTACCAAGAGAAAGCTTACAAATGTTCTGATATGTTTTTTAAACAAGTAAAAATTTTCAATACTTTCGGAAAGCTGTATCTTTTGTAAAACGCAAATCCACATTTCGTTTCGCTTATCATCAACTATTATCAATCCACTGCTCGATGAAGGTCTCCCCAAGAGTTTTCCACAACGGTCTATCTTGCACCAGTCTCCTCCATGTTACTCAGGCATGCTTTCGAATTTCATCCATCCATCTCCCATGTGGTCCTCTGGGTCTTTTCCTGTCCCTTGAAATCCAGTCTAGAACTCCGGTTGCACACCGGTGGTCCACTCGTCTGGCAATATGTCCATCCCACTATCATTTCAGAGATTTTACTCTGATCATGATGTCTTCCACTCTTATCATTTTCCTTATCCACGAGTTCCTTTTTCTCATTTTTCCTGGTTACACCAAGCATGCATCTCTCCGCGCTTTCTTCAGTTGTCTGTAGTCTTTGCATGTCTTTCTTAGTTAAGGTCCACTTCTCTGCTCTGTACGTAAGCTCTGGCAGGATGCATTGATTAAACATTTTTAGAAAAGGGTTTAATCAATGCATCCTTCGCTTATATTTATAAGCATTTTTTTATTCTGTGAAACCATCAACAGTTTTAATGTCTTTGAAATCCTGAGGTATTGACGATACTTACATAAACATGATTAATAATATAATTGAAAATGCAAGCGGAAAGATTCGTCTGTTCGAGGAAAATCAGTCTGCCCTTATGAACATTAGTGAGAGTGAGACGAAATAACGCCATATATACGCTTAAACTATTCAATGATAAATTTCAGAATGTATTTCAATCACTGAACTGGGAATACAAAGAGATAAACATTAATAGAGATTAATGAATAGAATACGGGAATACACAATATAATACACATTTTGAAGATGTGAATCCATTTTATGGTGTAAATATGACAAGGATGGTAAAGTCAGATAATATCCGAAAACTTGAAAATTTCGTAGTCTTGGAGCGGGAATCGAACCTGCGTCTTCCGGAGCGCCCGAGTATGCTGAATTAATAGGAAACTTGAGACTTGGTCGTTCTGGGTGGTGTAGTGGTTAGCATGCTCGGGCACTCCGGGAGACGCAGGTTTGATTCCCGCTCCAGAACGACGAAATTTTCAAGTTTTCGGATATTGTCTGGCTTACCATCCTTGTCATATTTACACCATAAAACGGATTCGCAACTTTAAAATTTGTATTAATAGAGATTGTTTAACCCACTTTTTCTTTTCTGACTATATTGTCGTTTTCACAAGTGCCCGGTCAGAATTGCAGTGTGTTGTTAGGGGTGTTGCTGAGAAGAGCAAAGTGAGTTTAAAAATGAATTTACAGAAAACAAAATTAATGTACAATGCTTTTACAAAAAATAAACATTTGGAAGTTGATAGAGCAAATGTAGAAGTAATTCATACCTGCATTTATCTTTATCTTGGAAAAACATATGAAGCGTGGGTTACATAGAAAACAAAAGGCAGGCGTATGAAACTTCGACGGAAAACTTTTGGTGGAAACAGTACAATTTTCAAGGGCAATTTGCCATTTTGTCTTAAAGGTAAAGTACTTAACCAGTACGTGTTTTCAGTTCTTACTTATGGAGCGGAGACTTAGATTTTAACTACAGTAAGAAAGTTATTCAGTAGTTGTAAACGACTCAAAGAAGCATATAGCGATACATGTTTGTTATACACTGAGTGGCCACTTTATTTTGACCACCCCCTCAGCACTTCGTTGGGCCACCTTTTGCATTTAGTACTGCGCCGATTCTTCGTGGCATGGACTCCACGAGATGTTGATAGGTGGTTTGTGGAATCTGAGACCATGCTTGATGAATAGCATATTCCAGGAGTGTGAGATTGCAGGATTGTGGATCCAGCTGTCTGATGGCTCGTTCAACTTCATCCCACAAATTCTCAATGAGGTTGAGTTCTGGAGATTGTGGTGGCCTCCTGAGCAAAGTAAACTCACAGGCATGTTCCTGAAACCAATCATGTACAATACGAGCACTATGGCAGGACACATTATCTTGTTGAAAGCAGCCATCGCCATTGGGATAAACCATCCGCATGACAGGATGCACTTGGTCCGCAACGATGTTTAGATATGATGTGCCAGTCAGACGTTGATCAACACGAATTAAAGGGCCCAAAGCATGCCAGAAAAACATTTCCCAAACCATAACGTTGCCTCATCCAGCTTAAAGGGTTGTAGCAATGCATTTGATTTCCATGCTTTCGTGCTGTTTTCGCCAAATTCTCACTCGGCCATCGGCATGGTGTAACTGAAAATGTGATTCATCAGACCACATAATTTGTTTCCATTTATCGACTGTCCAATCCTTGTGCTCCTGTGCGAACTGGAGACGTTTTCTCTTGTTAACTGCAGACAGCAAAGATATTCGAACAGGCCTTCGGCTGCCATATCCCATCCGATGCAGTGTACGGCGAACAGTGCGTGCAGAGATCATTTGAGGGGATCCTTGATTAAGATGGCCTGTAATTTGCTGCACTGTTGCGCTTCTGTTGTATGTTACCAGTCTGGAAACTCTTCGTTCAGCCCGAGCAGTCACTAGTCGATGACGACCGCACGTTGCACGTAGAGACCCAGTTTTTTGGCTGACAGTCCAGTCTTAAAACACTTTAACAACAGATGCTCTGGAACATTTCTCGAATGCGGAGGTTTCGGTGATACTCGCTCCATGGCCCCGAGCTCCTACAATCATCCCCCGCTGAAAGTCTGTCAAATCGCATTTTTTACCCATCTCGTCATCCGAAAATCACCCTACTACTGTCGCAAGCACTAAGCTTTCCCTTTTTATACTAGCCTCGCCCTCTGGCGGCAACAGCGTGCAGCCATAGGTCATTTGATTAAAACTGTCAGGTGGTCATAATAAATTGGCCACTCAGTGTATAACCAGCCAAGATAGAAAATAATACATGAGTTAGGGAAATGACAAAAGTGGCATTATCAAAGTGAAGACCCTCAAGCGGAAATGGCATGGACACATTGCTTGAAGATCTGACTATTGTTGGTCAACTGAAACTACGAATGATTTAGACACCAAAGGACAGTAAGTCCCAGAAGAAAACCATCTGGGAGATGGGTGGATGAAATTCGGAAACATGTATGATTGACTTGAAATAGACTGGGTCTAGATAGAAAGTTGTGGAAAAGACTTTCGGAGACAATCCAGCAGAGGAATGATAATGGATGATGATTATGATATATGCTATATGTACTATGTATTTGCGTCAGACTTTGTTATGTCATTGTTCAGTGCTTATTATGCATTGCTTGTCATTTAAAGAGCAGCATGTGGGAGGAAAAGACAGAATGGCTTAAAGATTTGCATGAAGAATTATGGCATAAATGGAAATAGAGCGTTTGCATTTCAAGCCAGTCGGCGTAGTAGAATGCTGTATAGTTTCCGGAGCCGTGATGACGCGAGAATCTAAAGGGGACAAAAGCAACGGGATCAAGCAGAAACGTTGATACAAAGGCCTGTGATGACTATGAATTAGTATTTGATACGCTTTAGACAGACATTGTGAATATTTCAAGAAATCTAAAAGGGATCGGGAGTTTGGTTTGCTGGAACCTAAAGGACCAGCACAATAAAATCATCTTTCGTGTGGATTGTGCCTCTCAAACGGTTGGACGCTCTTTATAATAATGGGTACAGGGAAACAGTAGAATGCGTATCTAAGCTCTGGTGGCATGCGAACGCTACGATCGATCGATTCGCTAATCAGTGAGAGGAAACATCTGTCTCCTGCCGCTACTGGTAATACACAGACCTGTGCCACGTCGATGAGGAAGAATATATAAGTAATATTTTCGTTACATTGACTTAACGGCAAGAATGTCTCACCGTGAAGACTTCGTCGTAAGATAATTCTGAGATATTATTTGTAAATTCGTTCTCAAACAGTACTTCTTACGCTCCATCTGAAAACAATTTTACAACATGAAAAAACACAGTCGCGTTCATATACTGTATCTCGAAAAAAACGTGCATGACTTCTTCGTGTATCTCAAAAAAGCGTACCTTGCATGGGGATTCTAGCGATTCGTTGCCCATGAAACACTTTTGGGTTATTATGGGTACACCATCCGTTGTTTTCAGTTCATCCCCATGTTCGATGGGTGGCAAATCCGGTTGCTTCGCTGACCACGGAATAATGGGGTCGCAGTAATACACCAGAGACATTCCAGGTTTTTCTTGACGTAATGCCTTCCGTACATACTGCCCGTAACACAGAAGAAAATATCTTTTCGAAATTTACGCCACCTAGATTTTAGCGTCGGAATTAAGATGATAGCACACGTTTCCACCAGCGAGTACCTCAGACTTCTGCGCTGTTGTCAGAAGAAGGCGGCAAAATACGCTAAGTACATGCATTTTCTTTTCTACAAGGCGACAAGAACTGTCTCGCCACTTTACGGGGTAACAACACACTGGCGCAAACGGTTTGCTGGTCGACTCTTCTCAGGAAATCATCCAGCCGTTTCATGTGTTCTCCTGCAGTGTGCTTCAGATTCTTCGATGAAAGCATTATGTGGTTTTCCTGAAGCACTGCATCTTATGTAGAAGGCTGCAGCAGACATGTTTCGCTCCGTACTGGATGGGCTCCGGAAAGAGTATTAACCGCCTCGTGAAGATCAATCAACGATCCTTCCTTTCTCAAATGCCGTAATATTATACTTTCAATAAACAAGTTACTATATACACCCCGAGGACAGAATGCTAAGCATAATTATCACGCCCAGTCACGCTGAAAGTGGAAATGCTAATAAATAGTAAAATCTATCGCAGGAAACCAGACACGGAAAATTAATCGTGGGTAAAAGTAGCGGCGAAGTGAGTTTGATAGTGGCCAGACAGTAGTTGCATGAAAGGCCGGGTGCTGACGTGTTGGGAAGTTCCCGTCAGACCGTCTCACCTATATATCTGACATAGTACGGTGGTGCTGTGGTCTAAGCGATGGCCTCTGATCTTTCGTCCGAACGGGGTCCGGGTTCGAATCCCGGTGAGGCATGGATGTTGTGTTTGTCTTACGGCACTGGCTCTCTCCCTTCCCTGGAACCAGGGACCCTAAATTAGGGACGGACGACTGCTTATAGCCCATTGAGTTGCTCACGGTGGTCGTTAAACCTCCAACCCCCCCCCCGACCGTCTCACGTACCCTGAAATGCCAAAAGTCATGGAATAGCAGTATGCAGAGTATTAACTGGCGCTGCCGTCGCCTAAAGGCTTCGACACACGTCACGATTTTTGTCAGTTGCGAGGTATAATCTCGTGAGTCAGGTTGAACAACCGCCCGTGGGACTATGGCAAGCTGACATGAATTATCGAGGTTTGAACGAGTCATGGTATTGAGAGCCAGACGGATGGGAAATTCAATTTCCGAAGTTGTGCGAACATTCAACATTCCTCTATCCAAGGTCACGTGTGTGCCGAGAATATCTCATGGAAGGTATTACCACCCACTGCAAACGGCGCAGTGGCCTACCACGGGTGCTGAATAACCGTGACCAGCGACGTGTGACCAGGATTGTCTATGCTAACAGACAAGTGACACTGGCTCAAATAACATCCACATTCAATGAAGGAGGTACCAGAGACATATCCATCAGGTCAGTGCAGCGTAATTTAGCGTCCATGGTTTATGAGAGCAGAAGACCCACCAGAGTGCCTTTGTTAACACCACGACATCGGACACAGCGCCTTACCTGGGCTCATGAACATGGTAATTGGATTCTGCAAGACTGACAACATGTGCCGTGGTCCGACGAGTCATGTTTTCAGTTGTTACGAGCTGATGGTAGGATTCGCGTATGGCGCTGACGCCATGGCCCCAACTGTAAACAAGGCACTGGGAAAGTTGGTGGTGGTTCTATACATGTCTGGGGTGTCTTTACGTGGCACGGTTTGAGTCCTCTGGTTCTCGTAAACACGCCATTAACTGGCACTCGCTTTGTTGCTCTTTTGGTTGAATATTTGCAGCCCTCCTCGACTTCATGTGTTCCAACAACGATGGGATTTTCCAGGCGGACAATGTACCATGTCATCGGGCCCAAGTAGTAAAATAATTGGTTCGAGAAGCATTCCGGACAGTTCCTATGGATGGTTGGGATACCACGTTCACCCGACATGAACCCAATAGAGCATTTATGGGTGCAGCCAACATTATTAGGGTGGTGCATGTGATAATTTGTCCACTGAGTTTATGTGGTGATGCAGCTGATTTATACTGACACTGTGCAATTTCTAAAAGTTTCGTTCTGTGGGGATGACTAGAGTTATGGTTTTCTGGGTTAAAACTCACTGAGAGATTTATCAAAGCAGTGATAGGTATGGACTAATAACGCAGACTATTTCGGCTTGATTTTAAGAAACTGGAGCTGTTTTTACATCCTTTAGTCCCGCGCTTACTTGTCGAAAAATGGACGATGTCATCATGGACGATGTCTGTTGCGTAGGTATCAAACATTCTTAATAAAAAGTCGTAGCTGATTTTGAGTGGTGTAACAGCATCATATATCGCAAACAGCGGCCTTACGCGCACTATAAAAATCTTGCATTCAAGAATTTGCACAATACTTGTCGATCTTCTTGAAATTTAGTCTGTTTCTGTTTTGCATCAAGTAGTACATGTAGGTGATGTGAAGCATTTTCTAGTACACATAATTTATAACAAAATTTGGTCTCTCTCCTTCCCCAGCAGAAAATTTATGGCGGACCACGTGCACCAAATGGAGAGAACAATGTTCTTCTGTATCTCCCAGCTCTCAGATATTGTTGCAATATATCTGTTGCGTAGGTATCAAACATTCTTAAAAAAAAGTCGTAGCTGATTTTGAGTGGTGTAACAGCATCATATATCGCAAACAGCGGCCTTACGCGCACTATAAAAATCTTGCATTCAAGAATTTGCACAATATGCCTGTTACAATGCTAAAGATTACTTTTGGCTGAAAAAAGAACCAGCAAAATATTTTCGAAGTCCTCATAAGCATGTACGTTCCATATATCAGTGGATTACTGTTTGGCAAATAGATCTTGGGTTTTTGAGAAGCTAGGAAATCTTGCTTGAATCTTCCCAAGCAGCTTAAGTGCGTGAGTGTTAGGCAGCAGAAAGAAGGATGAACACATAATGGAATGAGAATGATCACGTTTCATGGCACTGTTTTCAGAGTCACGTAGAATATCACGTGATATTACGTCACCATTGATTATGCACAATCCAGCACCGAAGAGCCGAAACATTATGACCAGCTCATTTTGATGCAAATCGAAGCAACTGCAGGTAGACTACGGCACGTGCGAAGGTCATGAAACTATATAAATAACATCTCATACTGAGCTCTGTTAATTAGTGTCATTCTTGTGTTTCTGATGAGATGGGCAGTGGACTTGAGTGAGTTTGACGAAGGCCAAAAATGTAATGGCCACACAACTGGGTCAGGGCAATTCCCAGACGGTAAGGCTTGTGGAGTTGATCACGGTCAGCCGTGTTTAGTACCTTCTGAAAGTGGTCTCAGGAGGGTATCGATCACCTGTGCGGGCATCTATCACAACGTAACGGTATTTCCGAAGATGTTAATTTTAGATATCCAACAAAGTACACCATCAAGAATAACTGGATGCTTGTCCTAGATTAACAATCATAGCGGAATAATTACTACAGTAGCAACAAGCAATTAATAATGATATCTTTGCGAGCAAACAATGACAAATAGGTCTTGAACATACCAAGCTATCTGGCCGATCGGAGGGATCTTGATAGCTCTCGTATCTAACACCTAACACAATACACCTGTTCATATTGTTACGACTTTTAGGTACGGAAATGAATTCGATTAGCAGGTTTTGCAAGAGGCGGGAATAGCATTAATTATTGGGTGAAAATTAACAGTTAGTGGTTTCACGCATTGCAAAAGAAAACACAGATAAGAGTCCTTTTTCTTGGAAGGGAGAAATCTGAGTTTAGGACATTTGGGCACCGGACTTTTGGGCACCGGACATTTGGGCACCCGGACATTTGGGCACCGGACATTTGGGCACCCGGACATTTGGGCACCCGGACATTTGGGCACCCGGACATTTGGGCACAAATCTTGAGGGGCCATACAAAAATTGCCGTTTTTTTTTCGCTGTGAGGGCAATTGAATGAAGAAAACGTTTCTAGTAAGACAAACGACAATTGGGTGTCCAGGGGGGAGAGCCCCCCCCCGCCGCCGTTAATATAGCCAAATTTTTAATAAATTTAAAACACTAAAATAGACGAAACCTTTTTTTTAAATGTTTGACAGCCTTGAAGGAGGTAAGGAATTTTTTAGCGCCCCCCCTCCCCCCAGCACACATAAAATGTCCGTAATTTCGTATTTTCTTATTTACGATATTTTTCTATAAACTATACCTAAACAAATTCTCTGCGAGTATGAGGAAACCCAGGACTCTTGTCGAGTGTGTGTGCGTGTGGAGGGGGGGGCTTAAAACCTAAAATATGAAATATAAAAAATTTCTGGTCCGATTGGTAGATTTTCAGCGATATTTTTCTATAAACTATAACTAAACAAATTCTCTGCTAGTATGACGAAACCCAGGACTTTTGTCGAGTGGGGGGGGGGGGGGCTTAAAACCTAAAATATGAAATATAAAAAATGTATGGTCCGATGGTGAGATTTTCAGCGATGTTTTTCTATAAACTATAACGAAACAAATTCTCTGCTAGTATGACGAAACCCAGGACTCTTGTCGAGTGTGTGTGGGGGGAAGGGGGGGGGCTTAAAACCTAAAATATGAAATATAAAAAATGTATGGTCCGATGGTGAGATTTTCAGCGATGTTTTTCTATAAACTATACCTAAACAAATTCTCTGCTAGTATGACGAAACCCAGGACTTTTGTCGAGTGGGGGGGGAGGGCTTAAAACCTAAAATATGAAATATAAAAAATGTATGGTCCGATGGTGAGATTTTCAGCGATGTTTTTCTATAAACTATAACGAAACAAATTCTCTGCTAGTATGACGAAACCCAGGACTCTTGTCGAGTGTGTGTGGGGGGAAGGGGGGGGCTTAAAACCTAAAATATGAAATATAAAAAATGTATGGTCCGATGGTGAGATTTTCAGCGATGTTTTTCTATAAACTATAAGGAAACAAATTCTCTGCGAGTATGACGAAACCCAGGACTCTTGTCGAGTGTGTGTGGGGGGAAGGGGGGTGCTTAAAACCTAAAATATGAAATATAAAAAATGTATGGTCCGATCGGGAGATTTTCTGCGATGTTTTTCTATAAACTATAACGAAACAAATTCTCTGCGAGTATGAGGAAACCCAGGACTCTTGTCGAGTGTGTGTGCGTGTGGAGGGGGGGCTTAAAACCTAAAATATGAAATATAAAAAATTTCTGGTCCGATTGGGAGATTTTCAGCGATATTTTTCTATAAACTATAACTAAACAAATTCTCTGCTAGTATGACGAAACCCAGGACTTTTGTCGAGTGGGGGGAGGGCTTAAAACCTAAAATATGAAATATAAAAAATGTATGGTCCGATGGTGAGATTTTCAGCGATGTTTTTCTATAAACTATAACGAAACAAATTCTCTGCTAGTATGACGAAACCCAGGACTCTTGTCGAGTGTGTGTGGGGGGAAGGGGGGCTTGAAACCTAAAATATGAAATATAAAAAATGTATGGTCCGATGGTGAGATTTTCAGCGATGTTTTTCTATAAACTATAAGGAAACAAATTCTCTGCGAGTATGACGAAACCCAGGACTCTTGTCGAGTGTGTGTGGGGGGAAGGGGGGTGCTTAAAACCTAAAATATGAAATATAAAAAATGTATGGTCCGATCGGGAGATTTTCAGCGATGTTTTTCTATAAACTATAACGAAACAAATTCTCTGCGAGTATGACGAAACCCAGGACTCTTGTCGAGTGTGTGTGTGTGGAGGGGGGGGGGCTTAAAACCTAAAATATGAAATATAAAAAATTTCTGGTCCGATCGGGAGATTTTCAGCGATATTTTTCTATAAACTATAACTAAACAAATTCTCTGCGAGTATGAGGAAACCCAGGACTCTTGTCGAGTGTGTGTGTGGAGGGGGGGGGGGGGGGCTTAAAACCTAAAATATGAAATATAAAAAAATTGTGGTCCGATCGGGAGATTTTCAGCCATTACAAGCTGCAAGTCATCGAATTGTCTGAGGGCATCTGCTGCCTCAGGCAACTAGAGGGGGGGGGGGATACCAAAAGCGTAAAATATCAAGATTTCTCATTAATCTTCCGATCGGGAGATCTTCAGCATTTACAAGCTGCAACTCGACAAATTTTCTCAGCGCATGTGCACTCTCTGGAAACCTGTCGGCGATGGGGGGGGGGGGGGCTTAAAACCTAAAATATGAAATATAAAAAATGTATGGTCCGATGGTGAGATTTTCAGCGATGTTTTTCTATAAACTATAACGAAACAAATTCTCTGCGAGTATGACGAAACCCAGGACTCTTGTCGAGTGTGTGTGCGTGTGGAGGGGGGGGGGGGGCTTAAAACCTAAAATATGAAATATAAAAAATTTCTGGTCCGATCGGGAGATTTTCAGCGATATTTTTCTATAAACTATAACTAAACAAATTCTCTGCTAGTATGAGGAAACCCAGGACTCTTGTCGAGTGTGTGTGCGTGTGGAGGGGGGGGGGCTTAAAACCTAAAATATGAAATATAAAAAATTTCTGGTCCGATTGGGAGATTTTCAGCGATATTTTTCTATAAAAGATAACTAAACAAATTCTCTGCTAGTATGACGAAACCCAGGACTTTTGTCGAGTGGGGGGGGGGGGAGGGCTTAAAACCTAAAATATGAAATATAAAAAATGTATGGTCCGATGGTGAGATTTTCAGCGATGTTTTTCTATAAACTATAACGAAACAAATTCTCTGCGAGTATGACGAATCCCAGGACTCTTGTCGAGTGTGTGTGTGGGGGAAGGGGGGGGGGCTTAAAACCTAAAATATGAAATATAAAAAATGTATGGTCCGATCGGGAGATTTTCAGCGATGTTTTTCTATAAACTATAACGAAACAAATTCTCTGCGAGTATGACGAAACCCAGGACTCTTGTCGAGTGTGTGTGTGTGTGGAGGGGGGGGGGGGGCTTAAAACCTAAAATATGAAATATAAAAAATTTCTGGTCTGATCGGGAGATTTTCAGCGATATTTTTCTATAAACTATAACTAAACAAATTCTCTGCGAGTATGAGGAAACCCAGGACTCTTGTCGAGTGTGTGTGTGGAGGGGGGGGGGGGGCTTAAAACCTAAAATATGAAATATAAAAAAATTGTGGTCCGATCGGGAGATTTTCAGCCATTACAAGCTGCAAGTCATCGAATTGTCTGAGGGCATCTGCTGCCTCAGGCAACTAGGGGGGATACCAAAAGCGTAAAATATCAAGATTTCTCATTAATCTTCCGATCGGGAGATCTTCAGCATTTACAAGCTGCAACTCGACAAATTTTCTCAGCGCATGTGCACTCTCTGGAAACCTGTCGGCGATGGGGGGGGGGGGGCTTAAAACCTAAAATATGAAATATAAAAAATGTATGGTCCGATGGTGAGATTTTCAGCGATGTTTTTCTATAAACTATAACGAAACAAATTCTCTGCGAGTATGACGAAACCCAGGACTCTTGTCGAGTGTGTGTGTGTGGAGGGGGGGCTTAAAACCTAAAATATGAAATATAAAAAATTTCTGGTCCGATCGGGAGATTTTCAGCGATATTTTTCTATAAACTATAACTAAACAAATTCTCTGCGAGTATGAGGAAACCCAGGACTCTTGTCGAGTGTGTGTGTGGAGGGGGGGGGGGCTTAAAACCTAAAATATGAAATATAAAAAAATTCTGGTCCGATCGGGAGATTTTCAGCGATGTTTTTCTATAAACTATAACGAAACAAATTCTCTGCGAGTATGAGGAAACCCAGGACTCTTGTCGAGTGTGTGTGTGTGGAGGGGGGCTTAAAACCTAAAATATGAAATATAAAAAATTTCTGGTCCGATCGGGAGATTTTCAGCGATATTTTTCTATAAACTATAACTAAACAAATTCTCTGCGAGTATGAGGAAACCCAGGACTCTTGTCGAGTGTGTGTGGAGGGGGGGGCTTAAAACCTAAAATATGAAATATAAAAAAATTCTGGTCCGATCGGGAGATTTTCAGCGATATTTTTCTATAAACTATAACTAAACAAATTCTCTGCGAGTATGAGGAAACCCAGGACTCTTGTCGAGTGTGTGTGTGTGTGGAGGGGGGGCTTAAAACCTAAAATATGAAATATAAAAAAAATTGTGGTCCGATCGGGAGATTTTCAGCCATTACAAGCTGCAAGTCATCGAATTGTCTGAGGGCATCTGCTGCCTCAGGCAACTAGAGGGGGATACCAAAAGCGTAAAATATCAAGATTTCTCATTAATCTTCTGATCGGGAGATCTTCAGCATTTACAAGCTGCAACTCGACAAATTTTCTCAGCGCATGTGCACTCTCTGGAAACCTGTCGGCGATGGGGGGTGGGGTGGGTTAATACCAAAAGTGTAAAATATGAAAAATTCCTCCTCCCATCGGGAGATTTTCGGCATTTACAAGCTACAACTCGACACATTATTTGAAGGCATGTGCCAACTCAGCAATCGTGTGTATGCGAGGGGGGGGGGGGGGTGGATGCATACCAAAAGTGTAAAATATGAAGACTTTCTCGTCCGATCGGGAGATTTTCAGTATTTACAAGCTGCAGCTCGACAAATATTTTTCTGTTCTGAGCGTATGTGCCTACGCAGCAAACCCGTCCGGGGGGGGGGGGTAATTTCAAAAAGTGTAAAATATGAAGAATTTCTCGTCCGATCGGCAGATTTTCGGCATTTACAACTGAACACATTATTTGAGGGAGTGTGCCTCCTCAGGAAACCTATCGGGCGAGGGGGGGGTTGTAGCTTGTAAATGTTGAAAATCTTCGGATCGGACGAGAAATTCCTCATATTTTACACTTTTGAAATTACCCCCCCCCTCCCCGGACGGGATAATTTCGTCGTCCTGGATCGGGATTACATAGCTCATAATCATGAATATGGATTACATCATATTCATGATTACATAGCACCAAGGGCGCCCATGGGGGGGGGGGCTCCCCCGCCTGTAACATAGCCAAATTATTGATAAATTTAAAATACTAAAATAGACGAAACCTTTTTTTAAATGTTTGACAGCCTTGAAGGAGGTAAGGGTTTTTCTTACCCCCTTCCTCCAAGTACTCATTCGGGTACCTCTGCATGGCACATTTCTTAGGTTTCAAAGGAACAAAACAATTACACCAGAACTCATACTATGCTCGGAAAAGGACAACAAGGAGGGAATTTTTTATAACGTCTCACTTTTACTTAGGCACTAAATCAAGTTATTAATATTTCTCTTTTACTGAATAAGACACTAAATTACTGTGCCTCATTCGTAAGCCCTTTTGTCAGCCTTTATTTCTACCGATGCCATATTCATAACGTTTACGTATCAACTCAAGGTAATAATATTGCGCTTTCACTTAAGCACGAAATATTAATTCATAGACCCTACCTAGGCATTTTTAACAGTTTTTGTTCTATCGATGTCACATTTATAACAATTACGTATCAACTCAAGTTAATAATATTCCGCTTTTACTTAAGCACTAAATATTATTTCATAGGCCCTAGGCCTAGGACTTTTTAACAGCTTTTGTTCTATCGATGTCACATTCATAACAATTATGTATCAACTCAAGTTACTAATATTCTGCGTTTACTTTTTCACTAAAAATTTTCTCACAGGCCCTAGGCCCAGGCCTTTTTAGCAGTTTTAGTTGTACCGATGTCGCATTCATAACAATTACGTATCAAGTTAAGGTAATAATATTGCGTTTTTACTTAAGCACTAAATATTATTTCACAGGCCCTAGGCCTAGGCCTTTTTAACAGTTTTTGTTCTATCGATGTCACATTCATAACAATTACGTACCAACTCAAGTTAATAATATCCTGCCTTTACTTTTTCACTAAAAATTTTCTCACAGGGCCTAGGCCTTTTTAACAGTTTTTGTTCTATCAATGTCACATTCACAACAATTACGTATCAACTCAAGTTAATTATATTCTGCTTTTAGTTAAACACTAAATATGATTTCACAGGCCCTAGGCCTAAGCCTTTGGCCTTTTAAACAGTTTTTATTCTAACCATGTCACATTCATAACAATTACGTACAAAGCAAGTTAATAATATTTCGTTTTTACTTAAGTACTAAATATTATTTCATAGGCCCTAGGCCTAGGCCTTTTTAACAGTTTCTGTTTGAGCGATGTCTCATTCATAACAGTTACGTATCAACTCAAGTTAATAATATCCTGCCTTAACTTTTTCGCTAAAAATTTCTCACAGGGCCTAGGCGTAGCCCTTTTTAACAGTTTTTGTTCTATCCATGTCACATTCATAATAATTACGTATCAACTCAAGTTAATTATATTCTGCTTTTACTTAAGCACTAAATATCATTTCACAGGCCCTAGGCCTAGGCCTTTAATACCGTTTCTGTTCGATCGATGTCGCATTCATAACAATTACGTATCAACTCAAGTTAATAATATCCTGCCTTCCTTTACTTTTTCACTAAAAAATTTCTCACAGGGCCTAGGCCTTTTTAAGTTTTTGTTCTATTCATGTCACATTCATAACAATTGCGCATCAACTCAAGTTAATTATATTCTGCTCTTACTTAAGCACTAAATATCTTTTCACAGGGCCTAGGCCTTTATTACACTTTCTGTTCGAGCGATGTCACATTCATAACAATTACGTATCAACTCAAGTTAATAATATCCTGCCCTTACTTTTTCACTAAAAAATTTCTCACAGGGCCTAGGCCTTTTTTAAGTTTTTGTTCTATTCATGTCACATTCATAACAATTACGTATCAACTCAAGTTGGATCAACGAAAACTCCCACACTTTCTCGTACTGCTCAGCAAAGGGCGGAAAGCTCGCACACCGAAAAACTTTTGAACACCTTCTCATGTAAGGGGATGTACACGAACTGCGTTTCATTCCGAGATCTTGTCAGAGTGTGGAAGTTTTCCTAGCTGACCATAACGAAATGTACCAGTTTTCCTGGGCATGGTGAATATATTACAAATATGTCGAAATAATGTCAGTAGACGATGGCATTGCTCTGTTCACGTTCTTTTATAAACAACTCATAGCAACTGAAAAATTGTTGTTCGGACACCGCTGAACAGAGTGATGACATCGTCTATTTCCTAGGAATATATGGAAATGCGTATGTAAGATTATATTGACACAAGGTTTATGCAGGAGCTTTTCGATTCATTAATTCTTCAGCAATGATTTTAATATTTCGCATGTCATAACATGCAATACAAGGTAATCAACGGGGACTCAACCAGTTGATCTTGAGGTCTTTTAGAAGATTTTAAATGACAACTTATTGTATTTGCAATAAATTTCGGTTGAGATCGACTGTCGGTCTGTTTTCCCCGAAATCTCGTCTGTCAACGTTTACTTTCTAATCAAAGCTGACATCTGCTCCTGCTGTTTTTATGGTCCCATTAAATGAAAGCTGAGACGCTTCCCCTTCTCAGTATAATTGCTTTACTGTCCACAGGGAAAAAAAAAAGGGCGGGAACTCCTCATCATCACCGCCGCTGACTGACCACAAGATCAAAGAATATTGGACTTCCGCTCCCCCTTCGGCAATGCCCCAGCAGGGCCGAAGGGGGAGTTTAGTTTATTTACACGAGACTGGGTGAGACTGGGTCTGGTGTCAAGCTACCCTATGGAAATCGTGAGCAAAGCGACCCTGTTATATTTTATCGTGGGCGAAGCTACCCTGCTAATCGAATCATTTTACTTATATATATACAAATCGTAGTGAAATTATTTATATCTAATTAATTAAGTACTTACATCTTCTGAATTTTGTAGCTTTAGTCCAACTTGGTAACATAGTTTAATGCTTTAAGGCATTTTTTAATTTCTTCAGAATTTCCAAGTTCGACGTGTGATGCACAAACAACAATTAAAAGAATTAGAAGAACTTGGTCGAAAAAGGAAGAAGATGCATATACAAGTAGACGAACGCATTCGCAATATCATGGGGCAATTTGGAAATTTTAAAGTTCTTAAAAAATGCCTGAAAGCATTAAGCTGTGTTATCAAGTTGGACTAAGTGCAAAAGCTACAAAATTCAGATGTAGGTACTTAATTAATGATGTAAATAATTTGACTACGATTTGTATATATATAGTATACACATATAAAATGATATTACAGACTTGTATTTAGTATAAAAAACTTGATGTAAGTAATTAATTAATTAGATGTAAATAAATAATTTGACTACGATTTCTATATATATATATACCATCGATGGACAGCCGAAATTTTAGATTGGATTCCAAGGGACAGGAAAAGACCCAGAAGAAGACCACATGGGAGATGGGTGGATGAAATTCGAAAGTATGCGGGAGTGACATGGAGGAGACCGGCACAAGACAGACAGACCGTTGTGGAGGAAACTTGGGTAAACCTTCGTCCAGCAATGGATTGAAAATGGTTGACAATGATGATATAAGTAAAATGATTCGAATAGCAGGGTCGCTTCGTCCACGAACAAATATAACAGGGTCGCTTTGCGCATGATTTTCCACAGGGTCGCTTGACGCACGGTCGCTTCCCGCACGTAATCGGGCGTCTGACATGAGGTAGACGTGGGTTTTGAGTTTCATTTAAGCAACCGAGTTTTGTAATGATTCTGAAATTGTCGCTAAATAGATATATTTCTTACTTTTTTATACATATACACATATAAATATATATATATATATATATATATATATATATATATATATTGCATAAAGCAAACAAAATCGTTTTTGTTTTGTTTTTTTCTTTTGAGAAGGAGATAAAGTATACCTCTGAACCGTTTCCTGTACTTCCAATAATGGGCACAGGAATGCCAAAAAAAAAAAAATGTTATTTTTCACTGCTTCCCTCAGAAGGTCAAACAGGTACTCCGCGGTTGAATAGAAATGTGCAAAGAAAATACGACATCATTGTAAAGAAAGCCACGTGTAAAAATACCTGTCTTCCCCTCTCCCTTAGGCTTTCTTTCTTTTCAGAATGACTGATTTTTTTTAATCAGGGTAAAAAGTCCTAGAAAAAAAGTCCGAAACTGTTGAAAAACGCAGAAAAAAAGTCCGAGACTGTTTATAACGAAGCAAATTTCTCCGTCATTTCTGTCCACGCCAGGATTCGAACCCTGATCCCCTCATTCCGGAATAAGTCACTCTACCAATTGAGCTACGCGGACGTTTTGTTCTGATTCCTATCTGCCTTTATGTCGTGTGCGTCCTTCGGGCAGGTACGTCACATCTCCTGGTACGTTACATCATCTCCGTCTTATTTTTTTTTTTTTCGAAGTGCCGGAGAAGGGATTCTCTTATTTTTCCTATCTCGCGGTGTGGAAAAAACATCACACCAATGCGATATTTTGAACGGTCGGGTCGGGTCATCCGGATAGTTCGGGCGCCATTATAACGAAGTAAATTTCTACGTCATTTCTGTCCACGCGTTCTTCCTTTCACATAGTCACGGAAATTGGAGGGGAGGCCTTCCACAAATGTCACGTTTTCTATTTCATCATACAATGTTTGGTGAACCCCGTAGAACCACACCACATGTTCGGGAGGGGGAGATATAACTTTCGCTTGATGCTGAAGTAAACGTTTTACAAACTGAGTCTTCCCACAGCCAGCAGGGCCCGCTATCAGAGCAGTGAAAGGATGTTGTAGTCTGGGCACTTCCATGTTGTCAACTGAAGTCATTAAAAAAGGTACAAAATAATTTAAAGACACATAAAGTAGATTTCAATCAATTTTTATTTTAAATTCTGAATTTTGATTCAATTCGAAATTTATTTCGAACGAAATGAAAGACACGCAGGTCGTTTGTTTCAGATTTCCATCCAAAATTTCTTACAATAGAGTACAAGCTTTTTCCGCGACATCTAGAATACAAGAAGAAAATACAATATTGTCCACATACGGCTGTAAACGAACTTTGAAGAGGTACTTCATTCAATTTAACAGTATCCAACTTGGAGGCAAATCTGGCAATAGGTCCTTGAAAATATTCTGGAGAATGTACGAAAGAATAAAAAAATTCCATTGTTTTTGGGTTTGGTATGTACATAGCCAACCAGTGTTTTCCAGGATTTCCATATCGATCCGTATTCACAACAATACATGCTGGGAACTTGACAATTCTCTTGGGAAGTCTGTCACAGGCAAACACTCCGAGGAAGGACCGTTGTGTCACGTGATCTTGCTTTAGGGTCTTTACAATTTGAACACTGTTCATTTCTTCAATTGGAGAAATCACAAAGAATGTTTCTGGACTTTGAAATTTCAATAATGTTTTGGAACTCTGCGTAGATTAGCACAGAAATGGTTTTTACTAAAGCTTTTCCAAATTTGATTTCCACTCTTAAATTTCCTTGTTGGATCAGGTTCATATGCCCTCCATCACACAGGTCCGGACTGAGATTGAATGCATAAAGAGTGTATCCCTTGGAAAATTCATCTCGATCGATATATATTCCACAATCTTGGCCCAGTTTCTCGGTTCCTTGAAATAGACTATGGAAAGAACGAATTGTGCTGCCCTTTTCGAAATTGGGTTCTAGAGGTTTATGAGGAACTGACTGTCCGTCAACGTACACGGCGATAAGGTATGAGGAAAGAATGCCCACGGAAAAAACGCCCACGGAAAAAACGCCCACGGAAAAATCGCCCACGGAAAAAACGCCCACGGAAAAATCGCCCACGGAAAAAACGCCCACGGAAAAATCGCCCACGGAAAAAACGCCCACTTTTCGAAAGTAGGAAAAAACGCCCACGGAAAAAACGCCCACTTTTCGAAAGTAGGAAAAAACGCCCACAGACAAAATGCTCACGGGAAAAATATGTGATCGACTGATAAGTTTATATGTCTGTTATAAACGGTGTTCGGACAACTGGTCACAGACTGCTGGTCAAAAACCGTTAGGGGTCATATAAAAATTGCGGTTTCTTGGCCACCTCACCTACATAACGAAAATGGGTGTAGGAGAATTGGCCACAGGACAACTGGCCACAAAAGTTCAGGGGTGGGAGTGGGGTAAGTATTATCGATTTTTGGCCTACATTGAGAATTGAATTAGGAACTCCAAACAAATTTCGAGAAAACGTTCTATGTAAGCCAAGCGAGAATTACAGCATAATTCATGTATGTTCGGAAAAGGACCCTAAGGTGGGATTTTTTAATAACGCTGCACTTTTACGTAGGTACTAAATATTTACATAACATGTCAAGTTTGCAATATTTTTCTTTTACTTAATTAATTCACAGGCGAAGAAAAAAGTGTTGAATAGGCTTAGGCCTACGGCCTATTACTTAATTAATGGATTGAATGTATGGTGCATAAGTAGAAGCGCAATATTATTGACAATTAATACAGACATTTGACGTGGAATAGGAATAGCTGTGGTGCAGTGGAAGCATATCCGGCGCGTAACTGGAAGACCCTGAGTTCGATTCCTGGTGGCGGCCACTGAGAATTTTTCCGTGACTCACTTATAAACGTGGAAAGAGCGATGACTTCTGTTTGATTATTGACAATACTTGTTATGTAAATTTTACGAATATGGGAATGACGGAACGAAAACTTTTAGGAGGGCCTAAACGTTAGTCCTAATATTATTTTCTGCCTGAGTAATACCGCAATATTAATAATTTGATGTGTTACGTAAACGTTATGAATATAACATCGTTAGAATAAAAACTGTTAAATAGGCCAAGGCCTAGGACTTATGACTTAAGGGCCGCGGGTGGCCTAGTGAAGCACCAAATAAGATTGTTAACTTTCAACTTACTACTGTAGAGTAGCTACTTTCTTAAAAAATTCCAGTTCGGCTTTACTGTAATAAATTTATGACTATTCTTATTTTTTAAAGTAAGGTCTTAATTTTTATAAAACTATGCATGTTTGTTATTTAACTATATCAATTAAAAGGGAAATAATTAAGAAGTCAGATTATTTTATTTATAAATACTTTTAAAGTATAATGCATTTAATTGTAAAAGCGATTTTCGTAAAAGGCGCAATGTACAGATATAACTTTGTGTAATGTGCTTTCTTACCACTCTTGTCTCTTTTGGAAATCCTCTTTTGTATACGGCGAGCGGAGGGGGCATCTGTCTTTCGTCAAAGTGGTGCTTTGCAGCTGCAGCTGGAACGTTTGCTAGCGACCGCTCCCCAAATAACAAGCGATATATTTCATTTAAATTTATCGGTTGGCCACCGGTCGGGGTGTGTCTTCCCCGTGAGTAGTATAATCTCAAGTTACAGGCATACTTCTTTTCTTCCCAGTGTAAAGAAAAAAATACGCACTCATAGCTTCCTGGGAGTTTTCCAAAGGACAACTAAAACAGCTAATTTCTACATGATGGGTGTAGGAGAACTGGCCACCGGAGAACTGGCCACAAAAATTTTAAGGGGCCGTATAAAAATAACGTTTTTGACCGCTTCGTGCCCACAATCCCCAGAGGTTGGTAATCAGAGTCATATATAGTTTCCGTAATTTCGTCTTTTCTTAATTGCGATAATTAATGTAATTCTTTAGAAGAAATGTTTATGATCTACATCTGAGCAAAAGATTTAAGGGTTTTCAAACTACAAGTCTGCAAATTATCTGAGCGCATGTGCTGACTCAGGAAACCTGTCGGGGGGGGGGGGGGGGTTATATCAAAACTGTAAGATTTGAAAAATGTATCGTCCCATCGGGAGAGTTTCAGCATTTACAAGCTACAGCTGGACAGATTATTTGAGGGCACGTGCCTACTCAGCAAACCTGGGGGGTGGGTGGGGTGGGGTGGGGTGGGGTGGTTATATGATAATTGTGAATTATATAGAATTTCTTGTCCGACCCGGAGATTTTCATCATTCACATGCCTTCAGATAATGTGTCGAGTTGTAGCTGCTAATTGCCGAGAATCTCCCGATCGGACGAGAAATTGTTCATATTTTACAATTTTGGTATTACCCCCCTCCCCCTCTTCGCCGACAGGTTTCCAGAGAGTGACATGCGCTAAGAAAATTTGTCGAGTTGCAGTTTCTAAATGCTGAAGATCTCCAGATCGGAAGAGAAATCTTGATATTTTACGATTTTGGTATTACCTCCCCCCCCGACTAGTTTCCTGAGGCAGCAGATACCATCAGATAATTCGACGTGTTGTAGCTTGTAAACGCTGGAAATCTCCCGATCGGACAAGAAATTCTTTATATTTCATATTTTAGATTTTAAGCACCCCCTCCCCAGACAAATTCCCTGGGTTTGCACATACTCGCAGAGAATTTTTTTATTTGTAGTTTCTAGAAAAATATTGTACAGCAGTTGGATTGAAGACAACGGTGAATCATTAGTATGTTTTTAAATAACTGTTGCATAAGACTACCACGGCTTTCAGGCCAACACCATACAACCTCTACAGTCCATCAGTGCAATCCGAACTTTCCTCTCGTATTTGTAAGGTTTGCAGAAAATATTTTACACATCAAATTATTAATATTGCGGTATTACTCAGGCAGAAAATAATATTAGTACTAACGTTCAGGCCCTTCTAAAAGTTTTCATTCCGTCATTCCCATATTCGCGTTATGTAGGTGAGGTGGCCTAGAAACCGCAATTTTTATATGACCCCTAACGGTTTTTTGGCCAGCAGTCTGTGACTAGTTGTCCGAACACCGTTTATAACAGACATAAAAACTTATCAGTCAAACACATATTTTTCCCGTGATCATTTTGTCTGTGGGCGATTTTTCCGTGGGCGTTTTTTCCTACTTTCGAAAAGTGGGCGTTTTTTCCTACTTTCGAAAAGTGGGCGTTTTTTCCGTGGGCGATTTTTCCGTGGGCGTTTTTTCCGTGGGCATTCTTTCATGCAATCGGCGATAAAGTTAACATCATAATGCTTAAATTCAAAAGCGTTAGATTTATATGTACCATTAAAAGCATCGTTATTGACACATCCAATAATCAGTCTTTTGGGCATTTGTCCTAGGAATACGTTGTCTTGCACGAAGGACATACTTCCTTGAGAGACGGAATACACTTTGCATAAAACACGATCAATAGGATACTTGGCGGGAGATTTTTCTAAAGCTTTTGCATGGCCGATGGCAACTCCCGGGTTGACTTTCAATTTTCTCACAAAAATGGAGGCGTGTTCGATGAGAACTCTGTAATTGGGGGCCTCTGAGGAGGAAACGAGGCACAAATCAGGTTTATTTCGAACCAGTTTAATTTTCACGTCCACTAAATTGAGAAGCAGTCTGTTTTGAAAAAATAAATCACAGTGCAAGGTTCCAATCATGTCAAACGTTTTGCTGTCTTTCACGAGCTCATAGCGTTGATGTAATCCTTTGTTTGTTGCAGCATTCGTGGGATTAATTTCGTTCAGATGTCCGGCTGTATCCTTGTAAAACCCTTCGCATGCTAAATAGGATTTCTTTGCGTCTTCTCCATAATTTAATAGAGTTTCAATATATGCTCTGTGAGGATACATGTTGCTCGAGGACGAAATCACTCTTTCGTTTAAACTAGCATCAATTTGGGAAAACAGAGAATGAAGAAAACAGTTTATGGGCCCCACGGGCTCTTTGTCAGCCATGACGGAATTGTCAGCTTTCACAATTTTAATTTTTACGTCTCAAATGTCAATTTTGCTTTACTAATCCTCACATGATCACCCACCTGAAATTTATAGGACTGTTTTTCCTTCTTGAGATCACCATACAGATTGAGAAACACTTGCTTTTCATTATCTTTGTTTACATCTACAGGTTTCATTTTTATACTTCGATGGGGGAATGGTTGTAACTGTGAACTAAATCGTTGAGCACGTCTACGAATTTAAACATATTTTGACTTGTAAAGTATCGCACCATGCGAGTTTTGAGCGTGCGATTGAATCTCTCCACAACACTTGCTTTTGTCTCGTTGTTCGTTGTAAAGAAATGCACACCGTGTTGTGTTAAAAACCTTTGAAACTCTTTGTTCTTAAATTCAGTTCCTTTGTCTGTTTGAAGTTTTACTGGTTTTCTATCTTGGAAAATCTGGGAAAATGCTTGAACGATATGGGACCCTGACTTTTGCTTTAAGGGAATCGCCCATGCATATTTGGAAAATATGTCAATGCATCTTAACAAGTAACGAAATCCATCGTTATATTGACTCAAACTGGAGACATCAGCTAGGTCTGCTTGGAACTGTTGTCCTATTTCATTCACCATCACTCTATTTCTCGGAAAATGTCGTCTCACCGGCTTGTGAAGGGTGTAAGTTTTCTCCCCTTCAACCATTTCATGACGTCTTTTTTCTTGACGCCTTCTTTTTTGACAGCACGGTATAAAGATTCGAGACCACCTAAACTTCCTACTTTCTGAGTTGTCATATACGTCTGTTTCATCATTTCGTCCATTACAACAGTTCAACGAGAGACGATCCACCGTAACAGAAAAACTCATGTTCACACAAACTCCATCACAACTCTTAATAACGTCCACTCCCCCTCACACACCATTTTAAAAGAAATTCCAAATCCCCTAAAACATTTGAACACCATGAAAAACCATAAATCTTACTCTTTCAAGCATCTTTTTCCAATTGTTCGATGGTCTAGCGGAAAGAATGTAAGCTTTCTGAACAAAGGACTGGGAGTTCGAACCACTTCTATAAATAAAAATCACAAAATGGTGTAAAAAAAAGGAAATCAAAACGGTGCTTTTCAGGTTCATCACCAATTCATCAAAAAAGGTTAGCAAACATGTAAACTGAACTTTTTTGACACGATTAAATCCTCTTTCTCTCAATCCAGAAACTATAAGATGATTCTCCTATTTGTTGAAAACACTTTATTTACAACCATAGAAAAATAAAAATAAATAAAACTAACCTCTTGTAAAATATTTAATCGTAAAAACTAAACTGAAGAAAATTTATTAAAGAAAAATATAACCTGAAGAAAATTTATGAAAGAAAAAACTGATCTGGTAAAAATTTGTTAAATCAGATATTGACTTTTGGAGAAATGATCGTTTAAAATTTTTTACTTTAAGGAAAAATGAACGATTCAAATATTGACTTTTAGTTGGATGGCATTTCCCGTGTTATTCTATGAGATTTTTGCGATTATAAAAAACTCAATCATTGGAATCGTCTTGTCCGGCGGTTCTCACGTTTGCAGCCGAACTGCGTCGCTTGATAAAATTTCACAGAGGAGAATTCTTGACACAATCTTCTAAAATATTTTGTAACGCTACCACGTGGAACGATGTTGGTTGTTTGGCGGAAATCTCCACCCAGCACGAAAGTTTTTCCTCAGAATGGACGTACATCATTCATCGCTTCTGGCAGCAACAAATCGATTTTTCTCAATGAGTGTGACGGCAACATTGATTCCCCATCAATGATGAGATGATTATTAGCCAAGCTTTCCTCAACTTAGAAGAATCATTTGATGGCACTTTCATGCTGGAGACAGAAGTTTTGACAGCTGAAATTGGAATTCTGAATCCACTATGCGACGTTCGACCTCCCTTCAGCAAATCGGCAACGATTCGAGTCGTCGCAAAAACCAAAACGCTTGCCTTGCCCTCGTAAATAGATCATCATTGGGTTGTACATGTAAGTCTTGCCTGATACACCAGGACCGTCGATGAAGAAAAATAAAATTGCTGCTTTGTCGTTGTTCACAACAAAGATCATTTTACTGAAAAAGCGCTTAGCATTTGCTGCTTCATCGTCCAAGTTGAAGATGTGACTACGACTGCTTCTGCAAGTCTAAAATTCGTGCACTTTGTGCCGTGAATTGGAAAACGATTCCGATTTCTTGAAGTGCTTTTCTTTCAGCAATATGACCATGAAAGTCTCGAATAAAGTCTTCAACAATGAACTCCGGAAACAGCTGAGTGGAGATGAAGTAGATCGTTTGGCGAAATTGAAGACGCGGATCAGAGTGAATGTCTGTCGCAATTGTCGTGGCATGATGAATTTTGATGCTTCCTCACAGCAGAGAACTCATCTAGTGTCGTCATCAACCAAGCCATGCGTGATTGCTGCTGTTTTGAAGCTTTCATGAAGAATTCCGGTGACGGTCTTCAAAACATTGAAGCTCATTGCACCTTGAACATACTGGAGCAGCAGCCGCAAATTAAATCGTTCATAATTCTTAGGGCTAACACTGTACATTCGATACAAACTTGTTCCTTTCACGCTGCCTCTTTTTCAGGTACTGAACTTTTGATCGTAAACATAATGATATGGCAACTCCGAGTAGCTTCATCAGTCGCGTTAAGCTGGAACCAATCTAACAGCTGTGTTTTTTCTGCCGTCTGCTCACAGTGCTGCCTGACCTTGGAATTAAGCTAATTGTTCATTTGGAAGATGAATGACAAGGCGATGAACTGCATGTGGCCGATCGTGCATGGGGTTCTCCAGAAATCTCCACATCGCTTTAGGCGCAGACACAAAGCTCGCATCGATATACTGGCTAATCTCGCAGCGAGGTACTGGATAACCTCGTCATAAATCACATTAGCTTGCGCACCAACATCATGGAATTCAACTGCAGCTTTGTTGTAACCTTTGTAAATGTACTTAAAGATATATTTAATGGCTTTGATTGACTGTCATGATTCAGCATTCTCATGACAATTGAATTTCTTAGCCAAAACTTTGTTGTAAGGAAGGCACAACAAAGCAATTATTGGCGGTAAAATTCCGGATTTCAACTTGAACGCCTTTGCGACGTCTGTACAGCGGGTAGCCATTGACATCAGTGATCATGTGAGGTTTTAACTGCTTCGAAACTTCTTTATGAACTCCTTGTTAGCCATGCAATGTGCTTTTGGATTCAAAGTGCCACATGGGTCATGAATCATTGTTCGAATGACGCTTTAGTGAAGTTTCGGCTCTACTCGACGATCAGTAATATCAGCACAAACGTATCGAGCTACTTTTTCAGCTGTGTCAATTTCCTAATCATCTCCAAGAACGATCAAGATGTGTGCGTGAGGCAGTGTTCATTTTTGAAACTCGATTGTGTACACTAAAGCTTTCACATGTCCAAAAGCGCCATTCTTAGTGATGTCTTCGAGGAGAGCTTTTAAGTTTTATACTGAATGCGGTGCTACTAAATATGGACGACCGGAAGGCGGATGCAAATTGAGAAAATGGTGGCAGATTTTTCTGAATCTCTGGCCAATTCGGATTGCATGCTATGGTCCCAAATAGATCAGGTCTGCTAAATTTAGAGACAATGCCATGGCATCGTGATACGTTTCACTCATGTTGCGAGGCGAACCTTGAAATGAGGATGGAAAAATCAAGGCACGCCCAACGTTCACTCCTCTTCAATCAGCAACGTCATTCAAATGAACCATTAAGTCTCCATATTGCTCGACTAGCAAACGGACTTGCTGACTGCTGATATAGTTCACGTTGTTGCTTTCAACTTGAAAATAAGAAGCTACAGCACACTGCTGGAACAACTTTCCTCCGTGTAAAATTGGATTGAAGCGGTTAACTCTACGGTTGTTTGCGATACCTTCCATTGCAGCATCAATACACGCGCATGCTGTTGATTAGGACGATTATGGCGTTGATCTCAATATTTGGTAACCAGCCTGCTTCACCGAACGGATAAAACGACATATAAATCATTGGGTTCAGATGAGGACTCAAAATGTTGAGCTTGATGAGTAGTTGCTGGGAATTTCGAGAAGAAATTCAAAAGTCGCGCTCAAATGGTGGTTCACCGTCAGCTGACAGGGAAATCATGGTGATCTCATCAACCATAGGAAGATTGTAGCGTCTGCGGTCATTGGCAATTTATGGTCTTCATCAGCAGCTCTTTTCTTTTCATCAATTTCAACTTCTCGCAGCATGCGATAAGCGTGAGCATGCACATTGTTACGACGAATTACCTCATCCAAGAAAGCTACGATATCAGGATTACGTTGCTAATTCCCTGGATGATTTATACGCTGTTGATTTGCCAAGCCTGAGTCAATAACATGAAGCTCAGCATAAAAGCAATTGCTGTCTTCACTGGTATTCATCTATCCTGTTTGATGATAGATCTGTCTGTGAACTCTGAAGATTTAGAGACCGTTTTCTGCAACGTGAGAAAATTTGTGCGCCCAACGATATGAAACTTAAGGCGCTGTTGAAAGAACTAATATTTTCATTGAAGTGCCGATAATTTGGATGCTGTCGATTACTTATCATATCCTTCAAATCAGGTGGAAACTCGCGAACTGCTTGGCCTTCATTCTCAAGCAAAACAGTTACTTTGAAACAGCAATACTTGAGTGTTTTATAATCAGATTTCTCAGCACAAAAATTAATAGAATGGCAGAACTGACAGTAAGAGAGAAATACAATATTAATGGAATTTCGGACATTCGACATCATTTTCATATTTTATGTGATTACGATACAAGGACTGGAATTAGAAATCAAGCGAAAAAAAAAAAAAAAAAAAAGAAGCAGCACGTGGTTTCCCGCTTCCAGAAAAATAACTCTTCTATTTACTTTTTATTTCCAGAAAAGGAACATTTCTGCAAGTTAAATTTGTCGGATTACTAAAAGCCCTTGAGGCTAATGGGTTTGGGATGTATTGTAAGACTCCAACATGGCGCCCGACCGTCTGAGAAAATGTACATATTTATTTTAACCAAGTCGGTTCGGAATGTATGAACACAATACTGTGTACAATGCTGGCGAACTATGCTGTCCGTTGGAGATTAGTTCTTGGAAAAGGTCAATGTCGCGATTGGGGCCGTTAGGTGACCTTCGTAACGCAGCGAAGGCTGGGGGTTAGGGGGTCAGGGAGTAAACGGGTCGGAAAAGAATGGGGGGAGGCAACAGTGGAGGCTCGTTGTCTGCCTCTCACTAGATAGTTCATCGCGCCTCAGGCGATAGGGCAGTGGTTAGTACGCGGGCGCGAGGCTCGATATTCAGTTAGTTGAGGGTCGGAGCTTGGTGGAGGAGCACGTGTATGCTGCTCGACAGGAAGCTAAAAAACTTAGTATGTCCTCGTGGATGGACGGAAATTTAGCGTTCTTGTGACACACACCGTTGCAGGCTCTCATAAGCGCGTGGAGATTCTGTGCCAAAGAGCGGACAGACTCCGGCAGGTATTATTAGGAAGAACAATAAAGTGTTAGCAAGGAGAGCTGCACGACGACGAAAACGCACGTGTGAAACAATGCGCAAGTGATTTCTTGCCACGAGCGAAGTCTCCGATATACAGCCTAGGCTCGGACAGCATTTCTTTGAATAATGATTAAATTTGGTTTAAGTTTAGAAAACTTTGATGGATTCCTTTCGAGGCCTGTCTCATCGTTATTCATTCACCTCCCCTCCCTTGATCAGCCGATCTTAATATAACAAAGCTGAGGGAGCGGAGCGCCTGTTTGACCAATAATTATAAATTATTGGTTATCTAAGTAACAGGAACCTTGACCTATTGTCTGTGGGGTGCGTGCTCCGGTGAACGAGCTTTGATTACAGAGCCTTGCAGGACTTTGAATTACATAAGGCAGGTGGAGCATTTACGTTCGCCCCTACACTGACACTCAACATTCATCGCAGCACAATCATGAGCAGGGTCTTCGAACTCGTTAAAGGTTTCATGATTGAGAATAGCAGGACGATGCAATGGACATGATCGTTATCTTTAAGCAGCCGGTTCAGCACGCCGTATTGTAGCTTCTTCCGGACTTTCTGTGGCTTGCTGACCGAGTCTGATTAGTTAAATTCGTAGAACACCGTGAACTTACTGAGATTCTTGCTCTTCTGATGAATTTCGAGTGATTTTAGATTGGCCTGAACGTCGTACTTCAGCTTCAGCACGTCATAATGCAGCCTCTTCTGGGCACTCTGTGGCTTGCTGACCAAGTCTGATTCGTTGAATTCGGGAAACGTCCTGAACACGTTCACTTTGTCGATCTTCTGATGATTGTCGATCACGTTTAGATTGCCGTGGACGTTGTATTTGAACAGCAGCGTCAAATACAACGTTTAGCAGAGTCTTGATCTTTCATCATAGCAGTTATGGTATGAAACTGTCATTTGAAAATAACTTTCTTACTTCATTTTTGTTTTTTGTACTTATAGTTATCGAATAGCATTCATATACACTTTTTACGCTTTCCATCCTTTGGTTGAAGAAGCGTATGTGCTCCAGCTTTGTCCGTCTGTCTGCACGATAACTCGCGTAAAAATGGTTCGATCAAATTTTAGTATGTGATAGGGACCACCTGGGAACGAACCCTATTGGAAATGGGGTCAAAGGTCACGACTGAGGAACGGAATTTATGTCATTGCCCTTATGCGTCAGAACTTGCGTTAAAATGTTTCTATTTCGATGAAATTTTAGTATGTGGTAGGGGACCACCTGGGGACAAATCCTGTTGAAAATGGACCAAATGGGGTCAAAGGTCAGGACATAGGAGCAGGATCCATTCCATTGCCCATATGCGTCATAACTTACGTAAAAATGCTTCGATTGCGACAAAACTTTGGTATGTTGTTCCGGAGGTATACTGCACCGGTTCTGTTGAATATCATCGAAATGGGGTCAAAGGTCAGGACACGGGAGCGGGATTTATTCCACAGCCATTATTAAATAACTTGAGTAATGATTTCCGGTATGTTGCAAAGCGTATCATAAACAATGTATCGCACGATTTTACTAACTTGTTTTAAAAAGGGCATAATTAATATTTTAAAATTGTTCCGAGTAATAAACCCCACAGCGTTAGGTGCATCTTTATGTGTGTGATAATAATTCATGTCTGCGCCATTTTGTTTTTGAGCGTGTTTACTGAACACCAGGACAGAATTTATTGCATAAAAGACTTACCTGGAAATAGCGCTTCATAAGTTCTAAAATTCACAAGAAAACTCGGTCAGGTATAAGATATGTACTTCTACGCGTAAGCAATGGAGGGCTGACAGTTCTTAGGCATAAATATATCAGACACAACAAAGTCGCATTTTCCCTGTGTTCGTTCGCCGCACATTAGATGTTTCAATAGGCAGCTGATGAAATATCGAATACAAATAACAGCAGTCAGTCGCAATATTTCTCGGATTTCTTTCTTTCTTTTTTTTTTTTTTTTTATGAAATCCTTTAAAAGCAGTCCTTTTCAGTGGGGTTCCCGTCCTTCAAAACCCCTGGGAAAATGCATAGTGGTCCTAAATCGCATTGTTTTATTTACTATAAAAAAGATCACGCAGAGGACAAGCAACTACGTTCTCTTGTTCCTGATATTGCCAGATAGCAAAAATGCGTTAAAATAGTAACAGCATTTTCGGAAACTTAGAATTGCGCAGTTGCAAATGATAAAATGTTATGGTAGTTCATGCATAGAAGCACAAACAGAATTTTTTTGTTTTCTTTCTTTTTCATTTCTTCTACAAATATAAAATATACCTGGACATATTCTGCGAAAAAAAATTTAATTTCATTATGAGATCTGATGTGCTGTTTTATCTATATCAGTTTTTTTGTACATTTGAACGCACCTCACTGTAAAAGTCAAGACCATAGCTTAAATTGCATTTAAAATTCCTAGGTCTAGGTTCCTTGAATGCATCTGACATAAAATGCGTTAATGGCTCTCGAGAACTTTTTATTCACTATTCAGACTTACGAAATATTAAAATCATTGTAGTTTCACATGCGACAATAACAACTTAAATTTGTGAAAAAAATTTAGGACCTACTATAAACCGAATGGTCCCCGGCATAGGCGCCTTCTAAACATGCACTTTAAGGCTGTTCCTTTGAGTCTCTTTTATTAGGCCTTCTAACATGTTTATACAAATCAAATATTTATATTGTAACTTCAAATCTTCCAAAAAGGCCTGAAGCCTATGTATCTTTCAGACAGTTTAAAGCTGTTCCATTGAGCCTCTTTTATTAGTTCTTGTAACATGTTTATACAAAACTGATATTTAGGTTGTAACTCAGTCTTCCTAAAAGGCCCGCGGTCTAGGTGTCTTGTAAATATCTGACGACTAATGTATTGAGTACATTTCACTAGCTTTCAGGCATGTCTACACGCACCGAATATTTAGGTTGTAATTCAAAACTTACGAGAAAGGCCGGCCGCCTACGTTATTTTTAAACACTTGAAGATCGATCCGTTGGATCCTGTTTTATTAGCTTTTTATTGTAGTTATTACACACAAAATATTAAAATCATAACTAAAAATTACATGAATTGAAAAACTTCTATATATCGTCTTATGTCACTAGGACCTGCAGCAGTTTTGGAAGAAACGTTTTCAAAGAAGACAGTTTTGGAAGAAATTTGGGGAGACTTTCATCCAGCAGTGGATTGATAATGATGTGTGTGTGTGTGTGTGTGTGTGTGTGTGTGTGTGTGTGTGTGTGTGTGTGTGTGTGTGTTTGTGTGTGCTTATCCTCCAGAAAAAACAGTACCGTTTTGCATATGTGTGTGAATGTGTGCTTTTTTTTCTGGAGAAAAAGATGCCGTTACTCTAAAACACAAGCTGCTGTTGCTAAAGAAGGCCGATGGACCTAACAAAAAGCAAATAAATTTCTTGAACATTTTTCTTAAGCCTTTTTCTAAAACAAAGCGAAAATTTTCAGTTCCGGCACGTTTTGACAGAAGAAAAGCAAAGCGCGCACACACACACTCACACACACCAGGAGCGCCGACTTCACCAAATTATTGGGGGGGGGGGGGGGGGGCACAGATGTGAAGAGATCTGACTTGGGAAGACCACTCTCCCCCATTGTCAGGAGGAAAATAAAAAAAAAAGGACGAAAAGATAAACTACGAGATTTCACGTATGTTTTAAAAGGCAATTGTAATTGCTGATCAGGAAATGTACAAAAAAACAAACAACACAAATATTCTTTTGCTGAATATTAATATTTTTAAAAATAAAATTCAGCCTGTGATTTTTTGTCAATGTATCCAAACAGATGTTATTTCCAAACGTTTGTAAAAAATATGAGAAATTAGTTGGCTTACTTATACGTACAAAGAAGAAGCGCAAAGAATAAAAAGCTAAATAAAAGGCACCAGATGTTATATGATCCTGTAGTTTTATTTATTTTATTCTTGATAACTATTTTAAACAGTTATCACATACCACGAGAAGAACAAGTCAAACACAATACAGGGCGGGCAATGCAGTTTCTTTTTTTCTTTCATCTTTTTTTTTTTCCGGTTGGGTGTTTTTCTTTTCTTTTTTTTTTATTGAAGGTTTAACGACCACCGTGAGCAACTCAATGGGTTATAAGCAGTCGCCCGTCTGCAGACATCTGCAGAAAATTGGTTGAGTTGTACTTTGTAAACGCTGAAAATTTCCCGATGTGAAGACCAGAAATTCTTTGTATTTCATATTCGGCATCGCCCCCCCCCCCCGACAGGTTTGCTGAGTAGGCACATACCCTCAGATATGTGTCGAGTTGTAGCTTGTAAATGCTAAAAATCTCCCGATCGGACAAGAAATTCTCTATATTTCACACTTTGTAGTATCACCCCCCCCCCGACAGGTGTGCTCAGTAGGTTTACGCCCTGAGATAATGTCTCCAGTTGTAGTTTGTAAATGCTTGAAATCTCCCGATCGGACAAGAAATTTTTTATATTTCACACTTTTTAGTATTACCCCCCCCCCTTGACAGGTGTGCTCAGTAGGTTTACGCCCTGAGATAATGTCTCCAGTTGTAGTTTGTAAATGCTGAAAATCTCCCGATCGGACAAGAAATTTTTTATATTTCACACTTTTTAGTATTACCCCCCCCCCCCCCCTTGACAGGTGTGCTCAGTAGGTTTACGCCCTGAGATAATGTCTCCAGTTGTAGTTTGTAAATGCTGAAAATCTCCCGATCGGACAAGAAATTTTTTATATTGCACACTTTTTAGTATTACCTCCCCCCCCCCCCCCCGACAGGTGTGCTCAGTAGGTTTATACGCCCTGAGATAATGTCTCCAGTTGTAGTTTGTAAATGCTGAAAATCTCCCGATCGGACAAGAAATTCTTTATATTTCACAATTATCATATACCCCCCCCGACAGGTTTGCTGACTAGGCATGTGCCCTCAAATAATCTGCCGAGTTGTAGCTTATAAATGCTGAAAATCTCTCGATCAGGAGAGAAATTCTTCATATTTTACACTTTATGGTATAACCCCCCCCCACACACACACACACAAGTTTTCAGAGCGGGCACGTGCGCTCAGACAATGTTACGAGATGTAGCTTGTAAATGCTGAAAATCTCCCGATCGGACGAGAAATTTTATATATTTCACACTTTTTAGTATTACCCCCCCCCCGACAGGTGTGCTCAGTAGGTTTACGCCCTGAGATAATGTCTCCACTTGTAGTTTGTAAATGCTGAAAATCTCCCGATCGGACAAGAAATTCTTTATATTTTACACTTTGTAGTATTACCCCCCCCCCGCGACAGGTGTGCTCAGTAGGTTTACGCCCTGAGATAATGTGTCCAGTTTTAGTTTGTAAATGCTGAAAATCTCCCGATCGGACAAGAAATTTTTTATATTTCACACTTTTTAGTATTACCCCCCCGACAGGAGTGCTCAGTAGGTTTACGCCCTGAGATAATGGGTCCAGTTGTAGTTTGTAAATGCTGAAAATCTCCCGATCGGACAAGAAATTTTTTATATTGCACACTTTTTAGTATTACCCCCCCCCCCCGACAGATGTGCTCAGTAGGTTTATACGCCCTGAGATAATGTCTCCAGTTGTAGTTTGTAAATGCTGAAAATCTCCCGATCGGACAAGAAATTCTTTATATTTCACAATTATCATATACCCCCCCCCCCCGACAGGTTTGCTGACTAGGCATGTGCCCTCAAATAATCTGCCGAGTTGTAGCTTATAAATGCTGAAAATCTCTCGATCAGGAGAGAAATTCTTCATATTTTACACTTTATGGTATAACCCCCCCCCCCCCCCACACACACACACAAGTTTTCAGAGCGGGCACGTGCGCTCAGACAATGTTACGAGATGTAGCTTGTAAATGCTGGAAATCTCCCGATCGGACGAGAAATTTTATATATTTCACACTTTTTAGTATTACCCCCCCCCCGACAGGTGTGCTCAGTAGGTTTACGCCCTGAGATAATGTCTCCACTTGTAGTTTGTAAATGCTGAAAATCTCCCGATCGGACAAGAAATTCTTTATATTTTACACTTTGTAGTATTACCCCCCCCCCCCCCGCGACAGGTGTGCTCAGTAGGTTTACGCCCTGAGATAATGTGTCCAGTTTTAGTTTGTAAATGCTGAAAATCTCCCGATCGGACAAGAAATTTTTTATATTTCACACTTTTTAGTATTACCCCCCCCGACAGGAGTGCTCAGTAGGTTTACGCCCTGAGATAATGGGTCCAGTTGTAGTTTGTAAATGCTGAAAATCTCCCGATCGGACAAGAAATTTTTTATATTGCACACTTTTTAGTATTACCCCCCCCCCCCCCCGACAGATGTGCTCAGTAGGTTTATACGCCCTGAGATAATGTCTCCAGTTGTAGTTTGTAAATGCTGAAAATCTCCCGATCGGACAAGAAATTCTTTATATTTCACAATTATCATACCCCCCCCCCGACAGGTTTGCTGACTTGGCATGTGCCCTCAAATAATCTGCCGAGTTGTAGCTTATAAATGCTGAAAATCTCTCGATCGGGAGAGAAATTCTTCATATCTTGCACTTTATGGTATAACCCCCCCCCCCCCCCCCCCACACACACAAGTTTTCAGAGCGGGCACGTGCGCTCAGACAATGTTACGAGATGTAGCTTGTAAATGCTGAAAATCTCGCGATCGGACGAGAAATTTTATATATTTCACACTTTTTAGTATTACCCCCCCCCCCACAGGTGTGCTCAGTAGGTTTACGCCCTGAGATAATGTCTCCAGTTTTAGTTTGTAAATGCTGAAAATCTCCCGATCGGACAAGAAATTCTCTATATTTCACACTTTGTAGTATTTACCCCCCCCCCGACAGGTGTGCTCAGTAGGTTTACGCCCTGAGATAATGTGACCAGTTGTAGTTTGTAAATGCTGAAAATCTCCCGATCGGACAAGAAATTTTATATATTTCACACTTTTTAGTATTACCCCCCCCCCCGACAGGTGTGCTCAGTAGGTTTACGCCCTGAGATAATGTCTCCAGTTTTAGTTTGTAAATGCTGAAAATCTCCCGATCGGACAAGAAATTCTCTATATTTCACACTTTGTAGTATTTACCCCCCCCCCCCCGACAGGTGTGCTCAGTAGGTTTACGCCCTGAGATAATGTGTCCAGTTGTAGTTTGTAAATGCTGAAAATCTCCCGATCGGACAAGAAATTTTTTATATTACCCCCCCCCCCCCCCCGACAGGTGTGCTCAGTAGGTTTATACGCCCTGAGATAATGTCTCCAGTTGTAGTTTGTAAATGCTGAAAATCTCCCGATCGGACAAGAAATGCTTTATATTTCACAATTATCATATACCCCCCCCCCCCCCACCCCACCCGACAGGTTTGGTGACTAGGCATGTGCCCTCAAATAATCTGCCGAGTTGTAGCTTATAAATGCTGAAAATCTTTCGATCGGGATAGAAATGCTTCATATTTTACACTTTTGGTATACCCCCCCCCCCCCCCCCCAAGTTTTCAGAGCAGGCACGTGCGCTCAGACAACGTTACGAGTTGTAGTTTGTAAATGCTGAAAATCTCCCGATCGGATGAGAGAAATTGTTCATATTTTACACTTTTGATATATCCCCCCCCCCCGGTTTGCTGAGTAGGCTCGTGCCCGAAAATATTTAGTGCCTAAGTAACTTACGGCGATCATTTTCACGGTCAATCTCTTACTAGTGGGCCAAGAAACGGCAATTGTTATACGGCCCCTTAAACATTTGTGCCCAAATGTCCGGGTGCCCAAATGTCCGGGTGCCCAAATGTCCGGTGCCCAAATGTCCGGTGCCCAAATGTCCGGTGCCCAAATGTCCGCCCAGTCTTTCAGACAGAAATTCGTAAATATGTCTCAATTTCTTAATGATAATGAGATATAAGTGAAATTTTTTTGTGCACACCACTTGCTCAAGTAGGGAGAAATATAGGAACACTATAATTTTCAACGCAGCGCAATTTCATTGCTTTAAAAATGAATGTGCCCAAATGTCCGGGTGCCCAAATGTCCGGGTGCCCAAATGTCCGGTGCCCAAATGTCCGGTGCCCAAAAGTCCGGTGCCCAAATGTCCGAACCCCAGAAATCTTAGGCTGGTGTGGGGAACGCGATGCGTCGCCCCCTAAGTGCGTGTCGGTCAAGTCGGGTGACCATTAAGTGTCAACAGAGCAGGAAACTTATGGCGTTTGCTAATCCGAACCTTGGCAGGACAAAGGAGTGTTAGTTAAGTTATGTGTTTTCCGTACTTTCGGGAAGTGGACCCACCACATATTCCGAATGCAGAGGCATGTATTTCTTACCACTTTTTCGCGCCGAATGCTTTCAGGCTGACAAGAGAGTTTAAACAGATCCCTAAGAAGGAGAGCAAGGAATCTGTGAACGATGTAAACAAGCGAAAAAGGGTAGTCTGGTTCCGAGCCGTGAAAGGAACGAGTCTCGGGATTAATCCAGCTCGGAGTTAACGGCGGAAGAAAAGCTTCTGTCCGAAGATACCGGCCAGCTAACTAAAGAGCGGCAGAGCGGTTGATGTTACCGCGAGGAAATAGGTGGGAGGAAGATACCTCTTTTCCTGATGCTAGATTGCACATAAGAAGAATGCCAGCATCCCGTAGGTCACACGATGCGATGGAATTACAGACCCGAATGACGGAGATCCCGACCGGTGATGTATGCGAGAATCACCTTTGGAGAGACGAACGAATCCTTCTACAAGTCAGCGGCTTCGTTCTACCACGACATTGGTGCGCATAAATGCCTCCCTGATTTCATGCAGGTGAATGTCGTTCACAAGAGAAAGTGGGATATGGGGTTCGACTCCCCTCTCCATTGGTTATAATGCGCGCTCGGAAATGGGCGTGTCATCACACAGGTGCGCTTCGAATATAAATACATCAAACATGGATACCCGAGGAAACAGCATATCTGTAAGTACGGAGCTTATGTATGCATGCCAGTTGTGATTAGATTGGCTCCGGTCAGCCAATAGACTCTCGTCGGCTGAGAACGGTTTTTAAAGCCGGACTGTGCCGCCCCGGTGGCGCAGTGGTCTAAGGCGCTGGCCTCTGATCATTCGTCCGTAAGGGGTCCGGGTTCGAATCCCGGTCAGGCATGGATGTTGTGTTTGTCTTACGGCACTGGCTCTCTCCCTTCCCTGGAACCAGTGACCCTAAATTAGGGACGGGCGACTGCTTATAGCCCATTGAGTTGCTCACGGTGGTCGTTAAACCTCCAATCAAAAAAAAAAAAAAAAAGCCCGACTGTATATAGGCCAACAAATAATCATTGACTTTAATGATAAATTCAGCCTCAGAGCTATTCCAAAAGGGGCGAGTCTATTTGACGCCCCTCCTACACAATCCCCTGTACATAGGCGCCTTCATCATTATCTTCATATTTTATTGTTAATTGATTAAATGTCTGTTGTCTCGTGCCAGTCCTGAAGCTGCATGACTAATTGATTAGTGTCAGAATTTCTTAGTTTTGATTGGCTAAATTGCAGGCTAAATTCTTTTCACCAGTACATAAGATTTCGGCGATAAAAAGAGCTGACAAGTAATTATTCTAAATTATAATGTCTACCTCCGGGCCGTCAGCCATTGCCTGACATCCTGACATCCAAATTCTTAAAGCTTATTTTTATTCGACAATCTGGCGTCCCGGGGTGTAGCAACAATATAAATGGTTCTTTATATCTAAGTGTTGGATTTCACTGATGGTGAATTTTAAAGAAACTTGGTGGTTCCAAAGTGACGTTAAGTATAGAAAACATAGTTTGTGGTCGCTAAAACGTGCGTAAGAGAAGGAAAACGGAAGGTTAAAGTAGATAATATACGCTATATACTTCTTTTGAAGAAAAAGTGCGATTACGTAGAGGAGCAAAAATTGTTAGGCACTGAAAGATTAATCTTTTGTTCAGAAATGGCTGCTATATATCTGACATAGTACGAAGTTTTTCCACACGGAAAAACATTTCTGTGCTCTGATAATACTTGTCCTTCAATTTTATTCCATATTTTACGTAATTTCAATAATTTTCTTGCTTTTATTTGCGCTCATGCTATTATTAACATGTCTCTCGTAAAAACAAGACCGTACTTATAGAATCACTTTGTCCGTACGTCTGGACTCGATTTGAAAAATTCTGTTTGCATTGGGAAGCTCGAAATGTGAGAACGATGATCCTTGTTTTCCTATGATGTATAACTTCGCCATCAGAGGGTGTAAATACAGATGCTCCAAAATACATTTAATTCAATATAATTGCTTCTGAACCTTCTTTTTTTGTTTCTTTCTTCCGTTCAATCGATACCATTTATATCGAAGACTGTTTTGGGTGCATTTCGTTTTTAAAGTAACGCATATTATTTTAGTTAAGATGCGGAAAGTTAAAATGCGGTATCCACTTTATGTTTGCTTCTAAAATTCTGATTTTAAAAATTCTTTTTGCATAGGATACAGTTCCTTGGTGTAAGATGTTTTGCATATCATTTCGAATTTTCGTAGAGAATAGTTTTGCCACTAAGGGGTGTAAGTGTATATTTTTTTGTTTCTGTTTCATTTGCAGCAATATCGGCGCTTCTGAAAGCTCGATTTAAAAACTTCTTTCGCAGTCAGATACCACGTACTACGACAGGATTTTTGCGAATACCTTGTGCGGAAAATAGTGAATAATATTTCATCCAGAGGGTGTAGATCTATATCTTATTTTTGTCAATATCTTTTCTTCAAAGAGTTCGATTTGAAAAATGTTTTCTTTGCCGGAGAGCGTTTCAAGTGCGAAATGGTTTGCACATAATTTGAATTTTTCTTAACGCACAAGTGTGCCAATTAGAGGCCATTATTTCACGTTCCCCTTTGAAGCATATTAGCAACAATATGTGCGCATGTAAAAACCCGATTAAAATTTTTTTTTCCTGTCAGATACTACTAGCTGCCAAAATATTTTGTGTACATATCATGCCACAAATTGTGCACAATTTTCCCGCTAGGAGCGCATATGTCTTATCGGTGTTTGTTAATACTTCTGCTTTTGAAATGTCTGTTTTAAAAATTCCTTTGGGCGCCGTATGCTATTTACTTTGTGGAACACTTTGAGCACACGTGTAGTTTTGTAGTTTACAGTTTTGGCGTTAGGTGGTGTTAGTGTGTACTTCTATTTTTGATGCTGTATCTCCGCGTCTAAAAATCCTCCTGAAAAATATATGCCGGCGCAGTGGTCTAAGCGATGGCTTCTGATCATTCGTCCGCGATGGATCTGGGTTCGAATCCCGGTGAGTGTTTGTCTTACGACACTGGAGCCAGTGACCCTAAATTAGGAACGGGCGACTGCATGTAGCTGATTGAGTTGCTTACGGTGGTCGTTAAATCCCCAATTAAATATATTTTTTATAAAATCTTCACTAAAGGTTTTTCACACCGCTTGAAGGTAACACTGGACCTGGCTCAACCTAGAGAACAAGCTGGATTCAGGAGTGGCTACAGCACAATAGATCATATTCACGTACTGAGAGAACTAATTGAAGGAGCGAGGGAATATGAACTTCCATTGTGCATGGCTTTTATGGATTATGAAAAAGCCTTTGATTCGGTGAAAGCATCAGCAGTTACAATGGCTCATAAAATCCTGCGGTATTGAAGATGCATACATTAATATTATTAATAACATCTATGAAAATGCAAGTGCAAAGATTCGGCTGTTTGAAAATACAACACACATAAAAATTGGAAAGGTAGTTAGACAAGGTCACACCATATCTCCGAAGCTCTTTAATGCCACATTGGAAAATGTCTTTCAATCACTAAACTGGGAAAACAAAGGGATAAAGATTAATGGAGATTTTCTAACCCACCTTCGTTTTGCTGATGACGTAGTCATTTTTGCAACTACTCCATCAGAGCTGCAGAGTATGATCCAGGAACTTGCTGACAAGAGTAAAGAAGTGGGATTAAAAATGAACTTTCAGACGACAAAATTGATGTTCAATGCTTTTACAAGAAATGAAGATTTGTCGATTCATGGAGAAATGCTGGAGATAACAGACACGTACGTTTATCTTGGACAGCAGATATCAAGTGAGGGTCACATTGATGAAGAAATTAATCGGCGTACGAAACTTGCCTGGAGAGCTTTGGGAAGAAAGAGCATAATTTTCAAGAGCGATATGCCATTATGTCTTAAAAGAAAAGTGTTTGATCAATGCATCCTTCCAGTGCTTACGTATGGTGCAGAGACGTGGACCTTACCCAAAAGAGACATACAAAGGCTGCAGACAACTCAAAACAGCATGGAGAGGTGCATGCTTGGTGTGACCAGGAGCGATACGAAGAAGAAATCGTGGATCAGAAAAATGACGATAGTGGAAGACATCATGATCAGAGTTAAATCCCTGAAATGGCAATGGGCTGGACATACTGCCAGAAGGACAGACCATCGATGGACAGCCGAAATTTTAGATTGGATTCCAAGGGACAGGAAAAGACCCAGAAGAAGACCACATGGGAGATGGGTAGATGAAATTCGAAAGTATGCGGGAGTGACATGGAGGAGACTGGCACAAGACAGACCGTTGTGGAGGAAACTTGGGGAGAACTTCATCCAGCAGTGGATTAATAATGGTTGACAATGATGATGATGATGATATATATACTGGGTCTCCGAAAAGTATTGGACACATTACAAAATTATATAAAACAAAACATTAAACAGACAGAAGGAAACTGACTATACTAACTTACAATGTAACTACACAAGTTAATACATTTCGATGTGAGATCCCTTGGTTGCTCGTAGAACGTCCAAGCGATACTCTATTTCATGCCATGTATTAACAAGCATCTTAAAAGTTATGGATTAATGGCAGCTGGGATACGCTGCTTCAGTTCTTGCAAATCAGTACAAGGCGTCTGATAGACACGATCCTTCACATAACCCCACATGAAGTAATCCAATGGAGTTAGATCTGGAGAGTGAGGAGGCAACGGAATTGGACCACCATGCCCAATCCATCTGTTGGGGAAATGCTCATTTAGGCACTTACGTAAACACGTTGACCAATGCGGAGGCGCGCCGTCTTGCTGGAAAACGACGTTGTCATATCTTTTGATCTGGGGTGTAGCGAAATTTTCTTGCATATCCCAGTAAATGTCACCATTTATGTTTTTTTCGCAGAAGAAGAAAGGGCCAACCACTTCTCTTTTTGATAGGGCGCACCACACATTAACTTTTGGAGAATCACGTTCCAGTTCAATAGCAGCATGAGGCGGTTCACTGCCCCATATCCTACACTTGTGACGATTCACAATACCTGATACATGAAATGTGGATTCATCACTAAAATTTACAGTACTGAGAAAGTTTTCGTCGTTTTCCACTCAATTCAGCATATCCACAGCGAAATCGTATCGCAGAGTGTGACCATTTACATGCATCTTCTGCAGTATTTGAACTTTATAAGCATGAAACTTTCATTTCTTGGGCAAGTATCGTGAACTGTTGATTTCGGAATGCACAGTTCTCTGCTTGCTTTATGAACGGATTCCGTGGAGCTTCGTCGCAAACTTTCATTAACTTGGTCAACCGTCTCACCGCTGACGCTAGGCCTACCGGCTCCTCCACGATGTTTCACATTGCCAGTTTCTTTAAACTGTTTCATCCACCGCTTAATTGAATTCGTTGACGGAGGATTACAACCATACTCTAAACGGTACCGTCTTTTAACTTTAATGACAGACTTTAATTCCGCAAATCATAACCCACACATCGCCTTCTGCTGTACGGATATGTTATCCGTACAGCAGAATCATCGCCTTCTGCTGTACGGATATGTTATCCGTACAATCAGTAATCATGTTGATTACTGATTGCGCATTCCTCATACATTCCTCATCAGGCCACACCTAGCGTCATATATCGGATTCTGAGAATAACAATTATGCAAAACAAAAATATAGAAACCGTGTTAGTAATACGTGACATAGGAAAGCAGACAATTCTCAATTTTTTTCCACATAATTTTGTAATGTGTCCAATAATTCTCGGACACCCTGTATAATGGTGAGAGATTGTGTTGCACTAGTAGCTGTGATAGAAATGCTTTCTTTTTATAACAATACTTTCCTAACAAAGTCATCCCTTATAATGCTTCATCAAAAATAAATGATAGTAAAATAACTATTAGGAACAGGAAAAGTTTTGTGAAGGGGCCTTCATATGATGAAAATGATTTTTTATATGATGAAAATGATTTTTTTGGTTAGCTAAGAACTTCATTTATTTACCACCAAATTTTTGTAGACTAGGTAACAAGACTGTATACAACAGATTATCATGGCAGCTTTAAGATAAGCATTACCGTACGTCCCTCTTACGGAGCACAAACGTTGCTAAAACAGTTTTGCTACGTTATTGAAACGTCGTTTAAACGTCTGCTTTAAACGTAATATGCAAAGCAAAAGATTTAAAGAACGAAATATGAACGTTGATGAAACGTTGTTCTAACATTTTGCAACGGCATACGTAAAGTTAAAAACAACAACAACAACAACAACGAATAGAACCGGAATAGTACCTTCGATAAAACGTTGTAGTAACGTTCTTTACGACGTTTAAAAACGTTGTTTTGACGTGACACACAGAGGACAGCAACGATTATAGGAGAGATTTAAACGTTGATCAACCGTTGCTGTGCCGCCCCGGTGGCGCAGTGGTCTAAGCGATGGCCTCTGATCATTCGTCCGTAAGGGGTCCGGGTTCGAATCCCGGTGAGGCATGGATGTTGTGTTTGTCTTACGGCTCTGGCTCTTTCCCTTCCCTGGAACCAGAGACCCTAAATTAGGGACGGGAGACTGCTTATAGCCCATTGAGTTGCTCACGGTGGTCGTTAAACCTCCAATCAAAAAAAAAAAAAAAAAAAAACCGTTGCTGTAACGTTTACTAAACGTAACACAGAAAGGAAAAGTACGTTTTAAAATTAAAATTTCAACGTTGCTAAAACCGTTTCTCAACGTAATAAAGGAAGGAATATGACGTTTACGTAACGTCATTTAAAAGTCTTAAAAACGGTGATACAACGTTTGAAAAACCATTGAATCGACGAGACATATTAGCGTTTTTAAAACGTAATATTGTGACGTTTTTTCAACGTAATTCCGAAGTGGTTTTAAAACGTTTTACAAACGTTTTTGTGCTACTTGGGGAGTTGCTCATGGTGGTCGTTAATTCAAAAAGAAAAAAATAATCTTAACGCCACAGATCTTTGCCCTATGAATTTGAAGTTGACAATTCTGACCGTAGGTCAAAAGTGCAATCAAGGTAAATAAGAGTTGATGTTCAGAAGACCAATGTGGAAACGAATAATACTGGTGAATATACTGTATATCAAATACGTGGAGATAATGCAAATAGACGATGTCATCGCTCTGTCCACGTTTTTTTATAAATAACGCATAGCAACTGAAAAATGTTGTTCCGACATCGCTGGGATCGAACCCCAGATCTCTCGATAACTAGTCGAGTGCGTTTGCATTTACGCTACAGTGCCAACAATTTTCAGTGCCATGCGTGGTTTATCAGTCAGCACCTGACTACACAAATCCGTATTGATGATAAACCACGCATGGCGCTGAGAATTGTTGGCAGTGTAGCGTAAATGCAAACGCACTCGACTAGTTGTCGAGGGATCTGAGGTTCAATCCCAGCAGAGTCGGAACAGAATTTTTCAGTTGCTATGCGTTGTTTATAAAATAAAACGGACAGAACGATGACATCGTGCATTTAGGGATAATACTGAGCTTAGAAATGTCAGAAGCAGATGTAAAGAGCGATATTAAATGTGCTCATTTTTAGACGGAGCAGAGCTACTTTAGGAACATGAGCTATATTCGTAGAGAAGATTGTTTTTAAATTTCAAAACAATAATGCTACAGCCAGATTATACTGATCGTTGATATAGAAAACTTTATGTTCTATGAAGGGAGCTGATTGCCAACGTATATTTTTCAAAATCATTGAGTGAATTCTATTCACTCTGCTGTTACAATTGAAGTGGTTATGAAATATTGACGTTCTTGGATAAATAATAAAGAGAAACGGGGCACTGTAAGTAACATTCTGTTATTGAACTTTGGCCGTTATCCTGAAAGTGATTGCCACGTTTAATTAAGGTTTCAGCTTTTGCAAGCAGCTATTACGAACGGTTTGAAATAATCCGCGAAAGTGACATTTAAGTCGTTAGGTAAGTTAAGCTTTAAGCGAAGTTAAGAACTTTAACTTAAATGAAGTCTACAACCCATTTAAGGACTATTCTTTCATACGTTGTAAAATTAAGTTGTAAACACGACATGGCTGGAAGATTAGCGTACATGGACATTAACGACGTAATCCATAGTGACCGTCTACACTTGTGTCAATACATTTTTTTCTTATGGCAAGACATATATATTCTAGACGCATCACGCGTGTGCAATTTCTCCAAACGTCAATAGGCTGTAGCATGAACTTCAGGTAAAACGTAGTCCAATATAAAACATTCAGGGGTGATAGATCAGCTGATCAGGTGGGTAAATCCACGGGACTACCAGTTTTTATCCACTGCATTCGGAAATTTGCTGTTAGACAATGCATAACTGAAGGAATATGAAGTCCCAGTTCCATGGGATAGAGCTCCATCATGATGTAATCATCATCTCATTAGCTATCAGAGTAAGTACAAAAATTCAGGGAACCCTCTTTTTCATTCATGTAGAAAAACGCGTAACAGTGATGAACACTCCAGGGCAACACTTTCAGAGCTCATAAATGACTATTCTAAATTCTTTACTAGCAACTGTTAACCTGCAGTTAGAGTTGGCAGGACCGTGATGTACGATGTTCGTTGCTTAGTAGCACCATTAGGGGTACTTCATCTGTTGCGTGATCATTAAGGGGTATTCAACACTGTGAGGAATAATGGGTGTTTCAGTTTCAATTCGTCCTCTTCAGGATGCCATTTTGTGACTGATGTTTTGAAGCAAGGTCATTATGACAAAACTCCTGCACAACAATTTCTGTTTATTAACCCTTTCTTATCGGGATAAAAATATTCAAGCAGAAGAACGATGTGTCTCTATTTTGCTTTTTACCTCTGTAAGGCAGAACAAAGCGCTTGGAAGCTTCGCCAGTGGCAAAGAGAGTGGCCAAAACTTGGAAAACGCAAGTGACACTGGACAAGAGATATGTCCTCGAGTTGGAAGATGTTCATATCGGCCTTTAATTTAAAACGCAATCTTCAGTATCACCTCCTCGGTTTACAAATGATTGTTTGCAATTTTATCTCGGTCTGTCTCATTTTAAATGCTGGACTGGGATTTAGACATTTTTAAATGTACTACCAAGACTATTGTGATAATATCAGAATGATCATTTTTTTTTTTTTTGTAAATATATTTTGTTCCTTTCATGCCAACTGCATTGATTATCTTGCATATAACAACCAACCCTGCAAAATCGTCTGTATGGTTTATAACAACTAAGCATTTGTGACGTGTCTGCGCCGCAGGACGCACATGGGATAAAGGCAGATAGGAGTGAAGGCACACGTCCGTGTAGCTCAGTTGGGGGAGTAACTTACTCCGGAGTGAGGAGACCCGGCTTCGATGCCGGGCGCGGACAAATTTCTACGTTATATTGGCTCCCGGACTTCCAGGATGACCCGGCTGTTAAGTTTCTCGCAATGATGTGATGTTCTTTCCTCACGGCGAGATAGGAAAAATGAGAATCCCTTCTTCAATGCTTCGAAAAAATAGATCAGTGTGATGTTATGTTTCACACACCAAATTGTCTGGGATTTCTCAAATGCACGTTCTTCATTGGATGACTGCCAACTGCGACACATGGCGACTTACTCCAGAGGGAGGGAACCCCGGTTCGATGCCCGGCGCTGACAAACTTGTACGTTATACATTGTAAAAAAGTTAAGGTTTACATCGAACCTAATGCAAAAATGTAATGAAAAAATACGCAGCTGTAATGATGACATTAAGATTTGCAAATAAATTATATTGTAGAATTACACTGAAAGATTTTAACTTAGATGCTCAACGATTTCGACAATTGTGAGAGTAAAGGATCTCGAGGGAGTCGTACCTCGCGAAATACATAGGTGCCCAATAGTCAAATTCAGGGGTCGACAGTATTTTTTCGCTTGCCTTCAGCACTCTATCTTTAATTTTTTTAATAGGAAAGTCGCCACTCTGCTGTGGTTTAAAGGAAAATAGTGCTTACAAATATTTGTGCTTAATTTTCAAAAATCTTAAAAAATGTAGACGTTATAAAATATAAGAGTATTTAATGCAGTGGCATTTAAAAAAAACAATCCTAGATATTTGAAGAATTAATGTTTTACAAGCTCACTAAGAAAAACTTGTTTATGTAATACATTTAATGCTTTGCCCTTTCTCTCTTTGCTCAGTATGACTTTGGAAGTAGAGTTCTTGGAAATCCGCTTTAAATCCTAAAACGGAATACGTATTGAGGAATATAGAATGTCCAACAGTCAGTTGAGAACTTAATGTACTCTTTTTAAGGTTTAAGTATGCTAAGGTTTGCACACAGATACATGTTATGCAGAAACCGGTGGCATTTTCTTTGCAATTTTTTCCCATCAAAATTTGTGTCGTGCACCATTAAAATTGTTTTTGGTTTGACACTGCTGTGATGACTAAATTTATTTCCATTTGTTGTTGCATTAGCATTTTATAGACGTCCACATTAAGAGGACTTTTAAACATTCGTATTTCACTACTTTTTTCTTGAAAATCATTAAATATTTTTCCTCTTTATAACTCTTGAACGATTGGTCATTTTGTGTCTTCCAATCACCTGCTGAAACGTGCCTTATTGCGGGTTTCTTCAGTAGACAGAGTTTGTCTTCGAACGTATTTTTGATGGTACACATACGTGGTATTAATTTCCCTTTCAGTTTCAAATGAAGTTGATTAATATACGTTGTGATGTCGACAATAAATGAAAGAGACATTCATTTTTCCCGGTATATGAGACACCATTTTTTCTCTTTCCATCATAAAATCCGCACTTCGTTCGGAACCTCTTCTCAGACATCTTGCAGCGGAATAATACACAACGCAGTAAATCTTGGAATCAGATTGTTTTAAAAATTATTGAAACTGACGGCGTTGGGGAACTTGTCACCGAATATATTTCACTCTTGAAATAAGTCCTTACTGCATCTTTCATTGTAGAAATAAGTTGCGGGAAAGTGCGTCCTGGTGAATGGTGTAATGGAACATAGTTGGATCGTCATGACCTTTATTCCGTATGCCGGTCTTTGTGAAACATATTTCTGGTACCATCGGCTGTCACATTTGTTCTTTTCACCCCAGTTCCAAAGTATCAAGAGTTTTCTTTAAGAACAGATCCTCGCGAGTCGTACTGCTTTTCAAGCTGCATAAACTGTCCAGGTCCCCTTGAATATTAAATTCCCTTTCATTGACACGAATAAATGATCGAAACTTCGCAGTGTCTCTTATGTCGTTACTTTCATTCATTCTTAGCGCATCAAACATTACTCCGCTAGAAATTACATTTGTTAGTTTTTCTACCCAACTCTCTTTGCTCAAGTTCAGCAGAATACCTAAGAACTATTAATACTGTCTTTTTCTGATAACACCTCTTCATCTTACAGCTAATACATAAAAATTTACTAGTTCAGACTCTGTAAAACGCTCCTTTATTTTGCAATAACTACGTAACTAGTTTGTATGTAATGGAACATTTTCAACAGTTTCTTTCTTAAATACGCTCTCCGACATTGGAATTGCAGCACCCAGAAGCAGTAATCAGAAGTACGAGCAAATCGGTAAATGGATGAGTTGTGTCGAGATATGAGAATGACAAAAATACAGGACAAATCGAGCCGACTCTTAGGCTGCTTAGTATTAAAGACAGGCCCAGACAGCATGGAGTTCAAAGCAACGCTTGTGTGATGCGAGCCGACTCTTAGGCTGCTTAGTATTAAAGACAGGCCCAGACAGCATGGAGTTCAAAGCAACGCTTGTGTGATGCCGTTAATGGGCTTTGTTTTTCTTGCAGAAACAGATTTCACAGTCCAAAATTATTGAGAATGCCAAGACTTCGCTTTTGACATCGATGTCAGGAACTGAGCGACTTAGACACAGCGAGGACTATTAGCATTCGAGAAGCGAGACGGCTACTTCGTCGACGGGGCAGATGAGTTAGGATTGAAAAAATCGATGTTAGGTAGAGCGGCTGCAGAAAGATCAGAGTGCTTGTTGAATTGTTAGTGGATTCTACTAACGACTACCGAACGGGTTGATCCTTCGACAGGTTTTTACTATACCTACAGCCACACTAGTGACCATCTAACGAGCTGTAACATCTCCAGTCAAACTGTTGCAGGCAGACTGGCGGAAGGAGGCGTCTATGCATTGAGTCGATTTCCAACGAGAGCTGCCCATTATCAACAGTGTCTTCGAATGTTGCTGCGCTCTGGCAGCATGTGTTACAGAATGATTTCCAATGGTATTTAGCGATAAGTCCTGTTTCTGCTTGTGGCCCACAGGCAAATACATGCCTGGTGAAGACATAGTCAACGCAGTAAACCTAGTCTCATTTTTGAACACCAAATATATTCGGGAAGAATAAGAGGCAGTGAGAACAATGGAGAAGGCAGTAAAAATTACGAATGAGTACGCATGACAGCTGCGATGGTCTTTCATCGTTGTTGTTCTTCAAACGTAATCTGAGTGTCGCCGAGATTCTGGAACCCATCGGCCTTCTCTTTCTTACTAGGGTGCCTGCCGCCATTATTCAGCGTAAAAATTCTCGCATCCTCTAAATGTCTTCCTAGTGTTAATGTAATATTTTGGCCAGCCAAGTCCTCGAACTTCTGCCCAGCCAAGTCCTGGAATTTCTGCCCAGCCAAGTCCTCGAATTTCTGACCAACAGAGAACATGTGGACCATGATTTGGCGCCATCTACAGACTCATCCAAAACCAGCCCTGTCCATCTATGTTCTTCAGGACTAGGTGCAAGAGACATTGTAGGGAATATAGCAGAAGGCTGACAGTCGTGTGACCCCTTGCAGAAATTCTTAGCTCTTGTCCTGAAACTACACTGCTGGCCACCCAAAATGTAACACCAAGAAGGACACGAGATAGCAAAGCCAGATTTACTGGACACATAACACCACATACAAAAATGAAACGATTGAGCTTACAGGGCCAGGCGACTTGCGGAACACGCAGACATCAGTAGTTTGTGTAGCCCCCATGGCTGGCAATAACGGCCGCTACACGCCGCGGCATCGAACGAAGAGGCTTTTGGATGTGGGCTTGGGGTATATCGGTCCAGGCTGCTTCCACACGTTGCCACAATTCATCAGGCGTAGCCACGGGTGGTGCTTGCCGGGCCACTCGGTTGCCGATCAGCGACCAGACGTGTTCGATGGGCGACATATCGGAAGAACAGGCGGACCACGGCAGCAGTGACACCGGGTGGGCCGTGAAGAATTGTTGCACGATGCGTGCCACGTGCGGGCGCGCATTGTCCCGTTGAAACGTGGCAGCTGGCAGGTCCTGCATGTAAGGGAGGACTAGAGGCTCCAAAGCGTCGGAGATGTACGGTGGCTGTTGAGTGTACCAGTGATACATACCAGAGGGGAGCGGGTGCCATATCCAATTGCGCCCCAAACCATAACGCCAGGCAACGGACCGGTATAGCGATGCATAATGCAGGCGTCATACAGTCTCTCGCCGCGGTGCCGCCACACACGGATCCGACCATCGTGGTGTTGCAGGCAGAAGCGGGATTCCGTAGTCCAGGTGGGTGTTCAACTGCTTACTGCCGCCACACTCGCCGGTTTTGTAACGTCAATGGTAATCGGAGAAATGGGCGCCGTGCGACAAGTCCCCGCTCCTGCAGACGACGCCGAACGGTATGTGCTGACACAGGTTGTTGCGCAACACACCCTAATTCCTGTGCTAATGTTCATGATGTGGCGGTGCGAGCCGTCAATGCCCGCCGCATAACATGCCGGTCCTCTCGTTAGGTGGTGTACCGCGGCTGCGGCAGTAGCTCACGACGGTCCGTCCGTCTCTCCTGCACCCACCGAAACCATACTCGCCTCACTGTGGCTGGATGTCGTCCCACACGGGCGCCGATGTCTCGGTACGATAAACCGCTGTCGCGATAAGCCACTATTCGTCCTCTGTCGAACTCCGAAACGTGCTAGAATGACTGCCGTATTCTAAGACGAGGCGTCAGGAAACTTCCCACGCACAAGTCCGGCAGCACAACACATTTTTACTACTTACACCCCACCTTCTGTGCACCCTTCTTATAGTGCTTCTCGGTGGCGTGCCGGGAGCACATGATTTGCATTTGCCCTGCAATGCCAATCGTTTGCATGTCCTTTCGCGGGCGACGTATGCTGCGAATTTTAGGCCAATCGGATGCTTCCTTCTTGGTGTTGCATTTTGGGTGGCCAGCAGTGCAGATGGGTTTTACTTCATATTCGTCTGTCAGTGGTAAGCTCCTTTTTGTGTCAACGTCATTAGCATCTGAAAATTTTATCATGTTAACTCGTTGGATGTCATTACTCTAAGTATTCTATCTACGTTATGTTCCATCAAGGTGCAGCTATTTCAGTGTCACAGAGTGCATGTTCTGTTAAAAAGGCACGGAAAGTTTCAATTCCCTTATTTTATATTCTTCATACTCTAACGGAAATCGGTAAATGTGATCTGTGTTCCCGCTCCAGGGCGATAAAATTTTCAAGTTTTCTGAGAGGTGTTACATGGGTGACCAAGTAAGTGTTACAAGCAAATTTAGAATTTATATTTTGTTTGCTTTGAATATTCTATCGATTTCCCATGTATTATGAGGAATATTTCTTCCTTCATTCATTTATCTGTGGATGACCAGGAAGTGTTACAAGCAAATTTAGAATTTATATTCTGTTTGCTTTGAATATTCTATCGATTTCCCATGTATTATAAGGAATATTTCTTCCTTCATTCATTTATCTGTGGATGATCAGGAAGTGTTACAAGCAAATTTAGAATTTATATTCTGTTTGCTTTGAATATTCTATCGATTTCCCATGTATTATGAGGAATATTTCTTCCTTCATTCATTTATCTGTGGATGATCAGGAAGTGTTACAAGCAAATTTAGAATTTATATTCTGTTTGCTTTGAATATTCTATCGATTTCCCATGTATTATGAGGAATATTTCTTCCTTCATTCATTTATCTGTGGATGACCAGGAAGTGTTACAAGCAAATTTAGAATTTATATTTTGTTTGCTTTGAATATTCTATCGATTTCCCATGTATTATAAGGAATATTTCTTCCTTCATTCATTTATCTGTGGATGACCAGGAAGTGTTACAAGCAAATTTAGAATTTATATTTTGTTTGCTTTGAATATTCTATCGATTTCCCATGTATTATAAGGAATATTTCTTCCTTCATTCATTTATCTGTGGATGACCAGGAAGTGTTACAAGCAAATTTAGAATTTATATTTTGTTTGCTTTGAATATTCTATCTATTTCCCATGTACTATGAGGAATATTTCCTCCTTCATTCATTTATCTGTGGATGACCAGGAAGTGTTACAAGCAAATTTAGAATTTATATTCTGTTTGCTTTGAATATTCTATCGATTTCCCATGTATTATGAGGAATATTTCTTCCTTCATTCATTTATCTGTGGATGACCAGGAAGTGTTACAAGCAAATTTAGAATTTATATTCTGTTTGCTTTGAATATTCTATCGATTTCCCATGTATTATGAGGAATATTTCTTCCTTCATTCATTTATCTGTGGATGACCAGGAAGTGTTACAAGCAAATTTAGAATTTATATTTTGTTTGCTTTGAATATTCTATCGATTTCCCATGTATTATAAGGAATATTTCTTCCTTCATTCATTTATCTGTGGATGACCAGGAAGTGTTACAAGCAAATTTAGAATTTATATTTTGTTTGCTTTGAATATTCTATCTATTTCCCATGTATTATGAGGAATATTTCTTCCTTCATTCATTTATCTGTGGATGACCAGGAAGTGTTACAAGCAAATTTAGAATTTATATTCTGTTTGCTTTGAATATTCTATCGATTTCCCATGTATTATGAGGAATATTTCTTCCTTCATTCATTTATCTGTGGATGATCAGGAAGTGTTACAAGCAAATTTAGAATTTATATTCTGTTTGCTTTGAATATTCTATCGATTTCCCATGTATTATAAGGAATATTTCTTCCTTCATTCATTTATCTGTGGATGATCAGGAAGTGTTACAAGCAAATTTAGAATTTATATTCTGTTTGCTTTGAATATTCTATCGATTTCCCATGTATTATGAGGAATATTTCTTCCTTCATTCATTTATCTGTGGATGACCAGGAAGTGTTACAAGCAAATTTAGAATTTATATTTTGTTTGCTTTGAATATTCTATCGATTTCCCATGTATTATAAGGAATATTTCTTCCTTCATTCATTTATCTGTGGATGACCAGGAAGTGTTACAAGCAAATTTAGAATTTATATTTTGTTTGCTTTGAATATTCTATCGATTTCCCATGTATTATGAGGAATATTTCTTCCTTCATTCATTTATCTGTGGATGACCAGGAAGTGTTACAAGCAAATTTAGAACTTATATTCTGTTTGCTTTGAATATTCTATCGATTTCCCATGTATTATGAGGAATATTTATTCCTTCATTCATTTATCTGTGGATGACCAGGAAGTGTTACAAGCAAATTTAGAATTTATATTTTGTTTGCTTTGAATATTCTATCGATTTCCGATGTATTATAAGGAATATTTCTTCCTTCATTCATTTATCTGTGGATGACCAGGAAGTGTTACAAGCAAATTTAGAATTTATATTCTGTTTGCTTTGAATATTCTATCGATTTCCCATGTATTATAAGGAATATTTCTTCCTTCATTCATTTATCTGTGGATGACCAGGAAGTGTTACAAGCAAATTTAGAATTTATATTTTGTTTGCTTTGAATATTCTATCGATTTCCCATGTATTATGAGGAATATTTCTTCCTTCATTCATTTATCTGTGGATGACCAGGAAGTGTTACAAGCAAATTTAGAATTTATATTCTGTTTGCTTTGAATATTCTGTCGATTTCCCATGTATTATGAGGAATATTTCTTCCTTCATTCATTTATCTGTGGATGACCAGGAAGTGTTACAAGCAAACTTAGAATTTATATTCTGTTTGCTTTGAATATTCTGTTGATTTCCCATGTATTATGAGGAATATTTCTTCCTTCATTCATTTATCTGTGGATGATCAGGAAGTGTTACAAGCAAACTTAGAATTTATATTCTGTTTGCTTTGAATATTCTGTCGATTTCCCATGTATTATGAGGAATATTTCTTCCTTCATTGATTTATCTGTGGATCACCCGTAAGTGTTACAAGCAAATTTAGAATTTATATTGTGTTTGCTTTGAATATTCTATCGATTTCCCATGTACTATAAGGAATATTTCTTCCTTCATTCATTTATCTGTGGATGACTAGGAAGTGTTACAAGCAAATTTAGAATTTATATTCTGTTTGCTTTGAATATTCTATCGATTTCCCATGTATTATGAGGAATATTTCTTCCTTCATTGATTTATCTGTGGATGACCAGGAAGTGTTACAAGCAAATTTAGAATTTATATTCTGTTTGCTTTGAATATTCTATCGATTACCCATGTATTATGAGGAATATTTCTTCCTTCATTCATTTATCTGTGGATGACCAGGAAGTGTTACCAGCAAATTTAGAATTTATATTCTGTTTGCTTTGAATATTCTGTCGATTTCCCATGTATTATGAGGAGTATTTCTTCCTTCATTCGTTTATCTGTGGATGACAAGGAAGTGTTACAAGCAAACTTAGAATTTATATTCTGTTTGCTTTGAATATTCTGTCGATTTCCCATGTATTATGAGGAATATTTCTTCCTTCATTGATTTATCTGTGGATCACCCGTAAGTGTTACAAGCAAATTTAGAATTTATATTGTGTTTGCTTTGAATATTCTATCGATTTCCCATGTACTATAAGGAATATTTCTTCCTTCATTCATTTATCTGTGGATGACTAGGAAGTGTTACAAGCAAATTTAGAATTTATATTCTGTTTGCTTTGAATATTCTATCGATTTCCCATGTATTATGAGGAATATTTCTTCCTTCATTGATTTATCTGTGGATGACCAGGAAGTGTTACAAGCAAATTTAGAATTTATATTCTGTTTGCTTTGAATATTCTATCGATTACCCATGTATTATGAGGAATATTTCTTCCTCCATTCATTTATCTGTGGATGACCAGGAAGTGTTACCAGCAAATTTAGAATTTATATTCTGTTTGCTTTGAATATTCTGTCGATTTCCCATGTATTATGAGGAGTATTTCTTCCTTCATTCGTTTATCTGTGGATGACAAGGAAGTGTTACAAGCAAACTTAGAATTTATATTCTGTTTGCTTTGAATATTCTGTCGATTTCCCATGTATTATGAGGAATATTTCTTCCTTCATTGATTTATCTGTGGATCACCCGTAAGTGTTACAAGCAAATTTAGAATTTATATTGTGTTTGCTTTGAATATTCTGTCGATTTCCAGTGTATTATGAGGAATATTTCTTCCTTCATTGATTTATCTGTGGATGACCAGTAAGTGTTACAAGCAAATTCAGAATTTATGTTCTGTTTGCTTTGAATATTCCACTTATTTTATGTTTTCTAAGTTTACCAGTAAATTTTCATTTCGTAACATCCGGTATTATATTCCTTCTTAACGGTAGCAATTTCTTTTAGCAGATGAAACAGATTTAGCTCCACTTTCAGTGAAAAATAATTTGTTGCTGCATCCATAATGAGAAATTCTGCCTTCTTGGTAAACTTTACATTTTCTGGGTCCCTTGTTCAAGATTATTTTTCACTGAATATACTTATACAACTTATAACGCACTACGTGACCCAATAAGTACGCACACTTTTTAGATAGAATGGTAAGCAAGAGCAAATCATGACTCTGAACAAAACACAGGACGCAGCTCGTTAAGCCCACCCGCATAGCCGGATCACACAGGCCATGAGTACCATTACCTCTTGAACAAATACCTTCTAGCTTTCTTTTCTGGTCAAGATCCCCACTGCAGCGAGGGGGACTTTGTGTACACTCTGTGGCATTGGAACCCTAGTCGTCTAACAGGATTGGAAAGTATGGCAGATAACCTTGCAGACATTCACTCCCAGCCTCTTCCAAAAAGTTCTTGAGATAAGTTTAACTTGACTTTCCTTTTTCCACTCTAGTCTCAACTCGCAAATACATTGTTTTCCCTTTATTTTCCGTTTCCTGTTGAATCTATAGATAACGCTGATTTTCACAAAAGTTTATGTTCCCCTTTATTTGGTGAACATTCCTGAGTCATGGAAGCTCACAAAGATGTTTTCTGTAAATAAAGTATCCTCTCTCTCATTTACCGAAAAACACTGTGCTCTTTGCTTTTTTCATTACTAGACTTAATTGATTTTCGAGATCTGCCGTGGATATGAATTAAATTGTTAAAAAATACTTCTAGGCAATTAGCAGAAATCCGAAAATATCCGTATTTGCAGTAATTAAGCTACCCTTCTAGAGGCAAATAGACCTTTGCGAGAAATGAGTTTGTGTTGGCCTTTGCAAATTTTGTGTAACCTAAGATGGTGAAAAATTTGGCAAATTTAGGAAATGTATTCCTTTCCACGAACGCCATCAGTAGCAAAAATAATTTTTAAGTAGGACTTTTTGAAACAGTAATATCATCAGTTTTCCCACTTGATGGTATTACCGTAAATCTATCTAAACATTATTTTGTGAAAAACGCATACAAATATATTCTGCGGTGAGTGGCGTCTTATTGAAAAAGGTTTTTTTTTTCAGGTAGATTTTTAGAAGCGTAGATACGGTTGCAAACATGTTAAAGACTGAAACATGAACTTACTCGTGGCAAAACACTGTTATAAAATACTGTAAAATACCCGTAAAATATTAACTGTGGTGATCTTCTATGTAACGCAACAATAAATAAATCCGACTTTTAGAAGCAGAGATTTCAGGAAAAATTCAATATATATTTACATTCCGTAGCGATGACACCATGTAATATTTCAAAAAGAAACTGCACGTGAAAAAGGTTTCGTAAAGTAAACTGTATTTTTTTAAACTGTTTTTTTGAAGAAATTGTATAGAGCAGGGAGTCACCAAACTTTTAGAGAGAAGGGCCAAATGAGAAATTGGATAAAGCTCGGTGGGCCAGATAAGTAATAATATTAAAAATAATAAAAAAATTGGTAAACCGAAGATCAATCAATGCATCTATTGTAAATTTTCAGTATACTAATATTTGTCAAGGTCTAACTAATTCTATATTTCATGAAAGAAATACGGGATTACGCCATATAATACAAATTTTGAAGATGACAATCTGATTTTTGGCGTAAATGTGAAAAGGACGGTAAGTCAGATAATATCTGAAAACTTGAAAATTTTCATCGTTCTGGAGCGGGACTCGAACCCGCGTCTCCCAGATAGCGCCCGGGTATGCTAACCACTACAATACCCAGAACGACCAAGTTTCAAGTTTCCGTTCAATTTGAATTTAACCATCACAGGATTCGCTAGTCGAAGCAACCGGCATTCATGTTTAGCGAATCTGGAGGTTAAGAATCTTATCCCGTGTTTGCCCGGAGAAGCAGATAAATCATGAAAGAAATACGGGATTACGCCATATAATACAAATTTTGAAGATGACAATCCGATTTTTGGCGTAAATGTGACAAGGATGGTAAGTCAGATAATATCCGAAAGTCAGATAATAGCTAAACATGAATGCCGGTTGCTTCGACTAGCGAATCCTGTGATGGTTAAATTCAAATTGAACGGAAACTTGAAACTTAGTCGTTCTGGGTGGTGTAGTGGTTAGCATACCCGGGCGCTATCTGGGAGACGCGGGTTCGAGTCCTGCTCCAGGACGATGAAAATTTTCAAGTTTTCGGATATTATCTGACTTACCATCCTTGTCACATTTACGCCAAAAATCGGATTGTCATCTTCAAAATTTGTAATTCTATATTGTCTGTAATTTAACATAAAAATTTCCAAATAAATGTTTAAAGATTACACACATAAATCCAAAACAAAAACAAAACGAAACTTACTTTAAGACTAAAGTAAGTTGACTTCATGACATCTAAAATAAAAAAAAATCAATGAGAAGAATGGTATTGTTTTTGGAACGATTTAGCTATAGTTTCGATATTTGGTTTTGCGGTTGGACAACCCAATTTTTAAGAAGTCTGACAAGTGGTTGTCGGTCAATCGTAAACGAAGCTTTGATTTCAGATATTTAATTTTAGAGGAAACTCATTTACAAACATATATACCAAACACTGAAAGCATTTTCCTGGCAAAACTTTTCAGATTTGTAAAACTATTTCTAGGTAAAAAAGAATAAGAGGTTTTTAAACTTCCAGTAGTAAGCAATGACTTCAAATTATTATTAGATTGCAAATCTAAGAGTTCCAACTGTAAATACTCCTGCACATCATCAATGACAAAACTAAATGGGTCCTACAACAGCTGGAATGGTTTATCCTGTTTGTAAATTTCACCGAAACGTCTTTGAAACTCGGCTTTTAACAAAATTAATATTTGTGACACGGCGCTCAACATCAAAAATAAACTTATGATACATGTTGTCGGACCCACATTTTTTTCAAGATAGGAGGTGCAAAAAAAAAAAATTGTTCTGTTAACCGCCGCTTGAACAATTCCAATTTCGACTGTAAAGACTTCAGATAAAAAATAACCCATGTGCGAGTTTATCTTTCCCTTGCAAATTCAAATTGAGTTTATTGAGATGGTCAGTAATGTCTGTTAAAAATGCAAGGTTTCACATCCAGGAAACGTTACTACCGAGGGCTGGATCGCGGCTTCCCGTTGGCCGAATTTGGACCGCGGGCCATACTTTGGTGGGACCCCTGGTATAAAGTAAAAAATATCTAGAATTTTATGACATGTGAATTTACACCTCCTTGCGGCCAGGTTGTGCATAAAAAACACACAAAAAAGAAACCCGTAAGGATAATTGTTCTCATAGTCCAGGCTTTCACTACAAAATGAATTTCTTTAACTGAAAGCTGCAGAGATATGGAATCCACAGACTGACGGACTGACATAGTGTTACAGGAAGACGTGCTAAAAACTACAATTAACAGCGTCCTATTAACTAACTGCTAAGAGTGTGGAAAGGTAGCCAACTCTATAAAATTTAGCAATTAAAGGGCGCTGATAATTTCATGTCCTACAACGAACTCATTTTTTGTTTTCGAAATCTGAAACGAAATCCTTAAATGGGATCAAATCATTCCCCAATAGATGCCTTTTGCGAATTAAAAAAATTCTTTTGTGTTAATTGACTGTTTGCATTTCGTTAAGGAAGGGAGGCTGTCAGAAAGTTTATGGGCTCATTCAATTGTCGAAGAACGTAATGGTCCACAATTATTTTTAATGACTTGAACGGATTTTTAATTTCAGAACACCGAGAAGTTTTGCGGATGCGTTATTCTTTGTATCTTAATTTTTTTTAAACTTGTATTAAAAGTTCTTCAAAAAGGGCAGATAATTGCTCCTTGAATAATTGCTCCTAGCTCCACGAAATTCAAAGAAGAAACAGGATCAAAAAGGAGATATAATCTGTTGTTCGTCTAATTAAGCTGTTAATGAAGGAACCCTCGGAAATTATACATCACAAAGCCCAGCTCTTTGAACTTCAACTAATGCATCTTAGTAATCCTAATCTTCTTTCGCACGTATCTCACCAGGGAATTCTTGAATTATAATTACTTGGCACAATTGGTTAAATCCTATTTGCTGAAGTGTTAAGCCGTTTGCGCTGTGAAGGATTGTAATGAAGCTGGAAGGATTAGAAAGCATAAATGCAAATTATTTGAAATGGGGTATCTTGTACTGACGTTTTTTCAATAACGAAGGTCTCGTTTTCAGTCAACGCCTTTAGCGCACCGGACACTCCAGAATTATGCGAGCAACTCAAAAAATTTATTTTAAAAACTGGTACAGATATATCTGTTAGCGGTTTTGGGGAATTGCATGATCGATTAAACCTGCTACAGCATATCATGTGCTACCACCGTGGATAAGTCTTCGTGATGTGTCTATAAGTCGGGAACCACAGTTCTGCAAACAGTAATCTCGATAAAACCTTGTGGAGAAACTTCAACATATTGCAGCAGACTTAAAATCTGAGAGCCAACACCCAAAAGTTACTTTATTGCTTCGGGGTTTAATTACTGCTCTGAGCAACTAGGTTGTTACCCTAATTAAGGGCCACTGTTTCCAGGGAAGGGAGAGACCCAGTGCCGTAACACAACCACATCTATTCCTCACCGGGATTCGAACTCGGAGCCATCTCAGACGAATGGGTACTGCACTACCGAGGCGGCAACCTTTCCCCCTGCCAACCCTATATTCTGTCTTTGACAAGCACAACCCACGGTTCGCTGTCTTCATACACGGTCGAGTTACATAATTGTGAACACCAGCTAATATCCAGATTAAACTCCGTGGACAGCAGCTAGAGTTAGTGGGAGTGACTTAATAAGGTGCTGGAAGGTGTTCACGAGTATGTGGAGCCATGCTGACTGCAGTGCATCTGACAGCTTCTGAAGGGTGCGTGGTGGAGTATCCATAGAGCGAACAACACGGTGTAGGTGGTCCCATAGATGCTCGATTGGGTTTAAGTTTGGGGAATAAGAGGGCCAGGTAAATATTTTGAAGTCTTCATCGTGCTCTTCCAAGCACTCTCGGACATTTCTAGCTATGTGACAAGTCACATTGTCGTGCTGGAAGATGCCATCCGCCCGAGGACAATCAGCATGCATGGGTGTACGTGGTCTATCATGATGAAAGACAATCAGCATGCATGGGTGTACGTGGTCTATCATGATGAAAGACAATCAGCATGCATGGGTGTACGTGGTCTATCATGATGAAAGACAATCAGCATGCATGGGTGTACGTGGTCTATCATGATGGATTCATAACGACTTCGGTCCATAGTGCTTTCCACAGGTATGAGTGGACCTAGAGAATGCCACGAAAACAGTCCCGCTCTGATCATTCGTCCGTAAGGGGTCCGGGTTCGAATCCCGGTCAGGCATGGATGTTGTGTTTGTCTTACGGCATTGGCTCTCTCCCTTCCCTGGAACCAGTGACCCTAAATTAGGGACGGGCGACTGCTTATAGCCCATTGAGTTGCTCACGGTGGTCGTTAAACCTCCAATCAAAAAAAAAAAAAAAAACAGTCCCGTGTCCGAAAGGGGTCCGGGTTCGAATCCCGGTGAGGCATGGATGTTGTGTTTGTCTTACGGCGCTGGCTCTCTCCCTTCCCTAGAACCAGTGACCCTAAATTAGGGACGGGCGACTGCTTATAGCCCATTGAGTTGCTCACGGTGGTCGTTAAACCTCAAAAAAAAAAAAAAAAAAAAAAGAAAACACTCCCGAGACCATAACCTGCCCCCACCAGCTTGTGTTCTTCCAGCAATGGTTAAAGAGTGTTTGTTCTCCGATGTTTCTCTCCTTATACGCCATCCGTTCGATGAAACAGAAAACGTGACTCATCGGAGAAGGCAATCCTTTGCCAATCAGCGGAGGTCCAATTCCGATACTGTCGTGAAAATGTAAGCCTTTTCCTGCCGATGCACCTTGGTTAACACAGGTACAGTGACCATCCGTCTGCATCAGAGCCCCATACGCAGCAGAGTTCGCTGAACTGTCGTTTTATACACAATTCCGGTAGCCCCCTGGTTCATTCGGCCAGTGAGTTGATCCACTGTAGCGTGTCGGTCTACCCTCACGCACCTTCGCAGCCGACGTTCACCTTTCACATCAATGACACGTGGTGCTCCGCAGTTTTCACGTCGGTTATTCGCAATGGTGCTATTTTTGCAATCACGGTACCCTTTAACTACAGCAGCACGCGAATAGTTCACAAACTGCGCTATTTTAGAAATACTGCCACTCTTGTCCCGAAAACCGATAATCATTCCTTTTTGCAAATCTGAGAAATCGCTCTTTTTAGCGATGACAGTAACGAGTGATATGTTTCCAGAATTCTTGCAGCACACCTAATATACCCTTCAAGCAAGCTCACGACACGTGTCTTCTTTCATTGGCTACGCGCTGTTGATGTCAAAAGTAGAAGGCGTTCACAGCAATCTGACTTGACTGTGTATGATGCATGATTAATGTTATCTCTTAACATCTGTGTCGACATCTTGTATATTTTAGAATCCAATACTTTATTGAGTTCTGTAAATCATTTTTTTTTCTTGAGGAAAACAAATTGAATCGGAAAACAATTTACAGAACATTAGAGAACATATGTTGCTAAGATTTGTGAAAGAAAATAACCAATTATAGTAAGAAAGGGGTCCAGAAGGACTTTCTTAACAGAACTCACTTTTTATTAATGAAGAAGACTGTTTGCTAATGTGAGAGGGATAAACAGCACAGTGGAAAATAAAGTGGAAAATTGTGATCCAACCACATGCTTTCAAGCAAAAACTATTAGAAATTTGAAATAGATTTATTAGGAAGGAAGGAAGTAAGGCTTGAGTAAGAAATTTTTCAGGATTACTTTCTCTAAGCAGCTTAATAATTCAGCGGGAAATAAGAAACCGACTTATACTTTTTTCTACAAAATTCCGAAATTTCCTGATGAAAAGAGAATACTCATTTAAGCCAATGCTGCCGACCCAGTACCGCAGTGGCATAAACGCTGCCTTCTGGCAATTCGTCTTAGATACACTATATTATCGAAGGTATTCGGACACTACCAAATATTTGCATAAGTGCAAAGAACGGTTGCGCAGGAAGGAGCGCTGTGAGTGAGTGAGTAAGTAAGTAAACTGATATGCACCTCCCACTCTCTTCCTCTGATGTTGTGTCGTGTTATCAGTAATTTTGAAGTGGATATGCAGCGTGTACGTGAACTTTTGTGGTCATAGGATGTCATTCGAGTAACGTTTCCATACGGAGCATTGCAGCTAAACTAAAGTACCAAAATCGACTGTAAGTGATGTCGTGAAGAGATGGAAGCAGGACGGTGCAACTACAGCATAAAAAACCCGTTCAGGAAGGCCACACATACTGACGGAAAGTGGCACATGAGCCATTGTAAGAAATGCCTTTGTTTCTCTGCCTTATCCATCGCTGCTCAAGTGGAAAATGCTTATAACGGCTCGGTTAGTACAATAACTATCCGTAGAGAGTTGCATAGTGTGGTTTCTTATGGTAGAGCAGCGGCACGCAAGCCACACATCGTTGCCGTGAATAGGAATCGCTGTTCGGAGTGGTGTGTCTCCAGTCCTACTTGGACTGTGGGTGACTGGAAAGCTGCTCTTTGAAGTGATGAGTCACGCTTTTCACTCTTCCAATCTGATGCGTGTTTAGATTTGGCGTCAGCCCGGGGTATGATTTTCGTCGGAATGTGTTCTTCGACTGTTAAGTTCGGCGGAGTCTTCATCGTGGTATGGAATTCTTTTTCCTGGATGTGACTTAGCCCGTTGGTTATTATTATACCATAAACCATTAACTCTGAAGTGATAATTCTGACAGTGTGGCAGTATTATGGAAATGACCGTTGTCTGTTACAGCACGATCGAACTCCATGCCACACTGCACGGCGTGTGTAGGGTCTGTTTTCGTGAAAATGTGGTAGAATTGTTAGACTAGCCTGCTCAGAGCCCTGATCTTAATCCCATAAAACACCTCTGCGATGAACTGGAGCGACGGATATGAAATCGACCACAACTACCGTCTTCGTTCTCCACTCTGGCAGCAGCTTTGCAGGACGAAAGGCGACCCATTCCTGTCGAGATCTACCGGAAGTTGGTTGATAGTATGCCTCGACGTTGTTGTCGCTGTCATACAAGCAAAGAAGAGGACCGACTAACTACTAGTTGCGATAATAAAGCTATTTGTCCCAAAACATTGTGGCGTCCGAATATTTTTGGTAATATAGTGTAGGTCTAGGCCTGAGGCGTGGTTGGTGAGCTAGTCCAGTTGCATCCCCTTCCTCCTATCTTAGGCCTGAGGCCCTGATGAGGCGTTGTTCGTGAGCTTGTCCAGTTGCATTGAGTCTGTCCCATTCCACCTGTATGTGGCCGTGAAACAGGAAAGGAGCGATTACTTATAGCTCTCATGGTTGCTCATAGTGGTCATTACCTCACCCCCAAAAGGGGGGGGGGCGGTAATACGACATGCTTTTTGAAAGGGAAAGGTTCTATAGTGCATTCGCTTTAACCTTTCGTCCGAGCAGGCCCACATTTGTGTTCCAGGCATGTGAGCCTGCCTCACACAACTGGGCATTCCCCCTCCCTGGAACCAGCGGCCCTAAACTAGGGAAGAGCGACAGCCCATTGCTCCTGGCGAACGTTAACCCCCTTCCCCTAAAATTAAGCAAATGATCGTTTCTTTTTTTTTTCCCGAGGTTTAAAGACCACCGTGAGCAACTCAATGGGCTATAAGCAGTCGCCCGTCCCTAATTTAGGGTCACTGGTTCCAGGGAAGAGAGAGAGCCAGTGCCGTAAGACAAACATAACATCTATAACGAAGTAAATTTCTCCGTCATTTTAGGTCTACGCCGGGATTCGAACCCGAGGCCGCTTATTCCGGAACAAGTCGCTCTACCAACTGAGCTACGCAGACGATTGTTCTGATTCCTATCTGCCTTTATGTCGTGTGCATCCTGCTGGCAGGTACGTCACATCTCCCCCCCCGAAAGAGGGCCGGGGGCATGGCCCACGGGTCAGCCGTGACCATGAATCGTTGCAGGCAGCCATCCACTGTATAACGTGCACTTGAGAACTCCCAGTCAATCTGCTGTGTGGAATGCAACATCGCACATTTTTATTTTTCGAAGCGCTGGAGAAGGAATTCTCTGATTTTTCCTGTCTCGCGGTGTGGAAATAACATCACACCAATGCGAGATTTTGAACGGCCGGGTCATCCGGATAGTTCGGGCGCCATTATAACGAATTAAATTTCTCCGTCATTTTTGGTCTATGCAGGGATTCGAACCCGAGCCGCTTATTCCGGAACAAGTCGCACTACCAACTGAGCTACGCAGACGATTGTTCTGATTCCTATCTGCCTTTATGTCGTGTGCGTCCTGCTGGCAGGTACGTCACACATCTATGCCTCACCGGGATTCGAACCCGGACCCCTTTCGGACGAATGATCAGAGGCCATCGCTTAGACCACTGCACCACCGGGGGCGGCCAATGATTGTTTTGAGACAACTAACATGTGTAAATATATTTCTATGTTGGAGAAGCTAATAGCCTATGGTCAATCTTTTTGTTTTGTTAAAAAAACGTTTCTTGAAGTATGAAACATATTTTAGCATCATTCGGTATTTTCTTTCTTTTGTGTGCGTGCTTGTCTGTCCGTTTATTTACGAATGACTAGAATATAAACGTCCTGCATTCATTGCATGACGTCAAAGAAAAGAAAAAATAAAGGCTTTGATAGCTGCGAATCCATTTATTGGTGTAAATATGACATGAATGGTAAGTCAGAGAATATCCAAAAACTTAAATTTCGTCGTCCTAGAGCAGGAATCGAACCCGCGTCTCCCGGATAGCGCCCGAATATGCTAACCACTACCACCCAGAACGTCCAAGTTTCAAGTTTCCGATTAATTTGAATATAACCAAAACAGGATTCGCTAGTCGAAGCAACCGGCATTAATATAGTGAATCTGGAGGTTTAGAACTCATTCCCGTGATTGCCCGGAGGAGCAGAAAATCAATGAATGAAATAGGGGATTACACCACTATACGACACAAATTTGGAAGATGTGAATCCGTTTATTGGTGTAAATATATCATGGATGTTAAGTCCATGTCATATTGCTACATATTATGTCATATTGTTTCATATTATATCATTGTTTAATTAATCAGAAACTTGGAACTTGGTGTCGAGCGCTATCCGGGAGACGCGGGTTTGATTCCTGCTCCGAGATGACGAAATTTTCAAGTTTTATGATATTATCTGACTTACCATTCATGACATTTTTACACCAATAAACGGATTCACAGCTTCCAAATTTGTATTGCACAATGGTGAAATTCCGTGTTTCATTCATAAAGGATTTGATTTTTTTATTGAATCCAAAAACATTTATCGGACTCCCTATATGAGAAACAGTTGCTCTAATCTTGATTACAGCCTCCTGTAAGATTGTTTACTGAAGTCAGATGGGCAGAAAGAATATCGAAATTGAACGGAGAAAGTGCTGTGTTAGGTTAAACTTAAACGAATTACCTATGTGAAAGATAAGATTCGAAATTCTCTGGAGGAAAATTCACATTTCCTAATGACCTTACTTCCATATGCTCAACATTTATCTGCAACCAATTCGTGCTTCATGAAAAGCAATTATATTCGTGGTAGCTCTTTCCAGGAGTCGTATGGGAATAAGTGAAAATTTGAATCAGTGATATGCAGTTTTCTCTTCCGCCAATAGATCTAATTCTCTTAAGCGTCTATTGTTTTTGAACGTTTGGGCTATTTAATAAACCTTTTTCATGCTTTAATTCCTTTCGTCAGTAAAATGGTCTCTATAGAGCGAAGACATAAAAACCTTCCTCTTAAGGAGGAAGAAAGAAAGAAGGGAAGAAATAGGGTGAACAAAGAAAAAAGAAGCTGTAAAAGGTTTATGTTAACAATTACCTTGAATAGTGGGGTGGCAATCACCCGATCAATGAGCACCTCAACTAAATCTTTAGCCACAGAAGTTTTTCTCGGTTGTAGGTTTTCTTTAATCTCGGTAAATAAAGAACTTCAGAGAAATAATTAAACAAAAAAGCGGAGATAAATAAATCATGCGCAAACAGCACACACCAAATTATTTTTTCTCCGTAATCTAGATGCAATATTCTACTAGAGTGCGGGGTGAATCGTCGTTTCTATTAAGGGAAAGATCCAAATGTACAGTGTGGTTATAAAATAAATATCCCTTTCTCGGGTCTCCAGAAAACGGAGAAATCATGACGAAAGTTGGTAGGTAGCTTACTGAGGGCATTGAAAAACGATTTAGTGAGAACAATAGTTCAGAATTGCGCCACTAAGGGAGCAGTGGCACTGCAAATGCAAAAATGCATTTACGCTCTAAGTGGGTGGGGGTATAAATGCAGATGCTATCGACTTCAAAATACATTTTATTACATCTAATTGTTTCTGAACATCCGATTGTGAAAGCATTCTTTCTTCCGCTCGAGTCTATTTTAGATAAAATTTCTTTTTCAAGTAATGCATATTTTTTTCACTAGAGTGCGTAAACTTAAAATGCGATATCTCTGCCTCCAAATTCCGATTTGAAAAATTCTTTTTTTGTATCGGATAATTTCTGGTGGAAAATGTTGTACGTATATTTTCTAATTTTTGATATCGAATGCTTTGGCCACTAGCACAAATGTATGTTTTTGATGTATTTGCATCAATCTCTTTGCTTCTTATAACTCGATTAAAAAAATTATTTCGTGGTCGGATACCACTAACCACAACAAACGTTTTGAGAATTAATAACTTGTGCTGAAAATTGTGCTTAATTTTTGGGCCAGGGCATGTATATATTATTTTTGTCAATAACTCTGTCTCTAACAGTCCTGAAAAAAATTCTTTGTAGCAGAGTGTGTTTCTGGTACCAAACATTTTCCATTTTATTTCAGATTTTTTGTAAACAAACAAATGAGCTACTAAAAGAGCATAAGTTCATGTTACCGTTTGTAGCATGTTAACAGCAACATCCGCGCGTTTAAAATTCCGATTGAAAAAATCCTTTTCCGGTAAGATACTACTAACTGCCAAAACATTTTGTGTGCATTTACTACCAAAATAAGTGCACAATTTCCCCGCTAAGGTGTAAATGTCTTATGTGATTTTATTAATATATTTACTTCAAAACGCCTGATTCAAAAAAATACCTTGAACGCCGTATACCATTTTCTTTGTGGAACACTTTGCCTGTGCTCGTTGGGTTTTATAGTTCACAGTTCTGGTGCTAGATGGTGTTAGTGTGTATTTTTGTTTGACGCTTTATCTCCGCTCCTAAAAATCTTTTTGAAAATTTTTTTTTACTGTACTCCATTTTTTACCGTAAATATGGCAAATATTATCTTTAAATATGCACAGTTTGCATGCTAGGGGACAGAAATGTCAAAACCTTTTTCTCACCATATCTGCTTCCAGGAGAAGTATTTGAAAAATTCATTTTCCTTAGTATAACTTTTACTGTGTAGAATACCTCCCATATATTTTTTACTTTTCCATTATTCAAAATTCTTCCGGTAGGGGGCGTAAAGTTAGATCAGGTTTTCCTCTGCATCTGTTCTTCTAACTATTCGATGTGAAAACTGCTTTGTCTCTGATACGTTTTTTCAATAAGAGAAATGCTTTGAGCACAGTTTAATTTTCTTTACAAACGTTTCAACTGCTCGTGGGAGAAAGTAATTGTTCATATTTCTAGATGCTTTATCGATTGTAAAAATGCAGCAGATTTTTTGTTAAATTTGCTGTAATGGGTTCCGTTTACTATGAATAACTTTGATATATTTTACTCGTGTGTGAAAGGATTTCAAAAGGCGTGCTCATTATAACCGAAAATCAATGCCATTCTACTTGTCTTGTTTTATACAATTAGTGGCCACTTTACTATGACCACCCTCTCCGTACATCGCTAGGCCACCTTTTGCCTTTAATACTGCACCTATTCTTCCTGGCATGGACTCTACGAGATGTTGATAGGTGGTTTGAGGAATCTGAGACCATGCTTGATGAATAGCACTTTCCAGGGGTGTGAGATTACAGGGCTGTGGATCCAGCTGTCTGATGGCTCGTTTAACATCATCCCACAAATTTTCAATGGGGTTAAGATCTGGAGATTGTGGGGGCCACCTTAGCAAAGTAAACTCACCGGCATGTTCCTGAAACCAATCATGTACAATACGGGCACTATGGCAGGACGCATTATCTTGTTGAAAGTAGCCATCGCCATTGGGATAAACCAGCCACATGACAGGATGCACTTGGTGCGCAACGATGTTTAGATATGATGTGCCAGTCAGACGTTGATCAACACGAATTAAAGGGCGCAAAGCATGCCAGGAAAATATTCCCCAAACCGTAACGTTGCCTCCACCAGCTTGAAGGGTTGTAGCAATGCATTTGGGGTCCATGCTTTCGTACTATTTCCGCCAAATTCTCAGTCGGCCATCGGCATGGTGCAACTGAAAACGTGATCATCGGACCACATAATTTGTTTCCAATTATCGACTTTCCAATCCTTGTGCTCCTGTGCGAACTGGAGAAGTTTTCTCTTGTTAACTGCAGACAGCAAAGGTGTTCGAACAGGCCTTCGGCTGCCATATCCCATCCGATGCAGTGTATGTCGAACAGTGCGCGCATAGATCATTTGAGGGGATCCTTGATTAAGATGGTCTGTAATTTGCTGCACTGTTGCCCTTCTGTTGTCTGTTACCAGTCTGAACACTCTCCGTTCCGCCTGAGCAGTCACTAGTCGATGACGACCACACGTTGCACGTAGAGCCCCAGTTTTTTGGCTGGCAGTCTAGTCTTTAAACACTGTAACAACAGCTGCTCTGGAACATTTCACGAAGGCGGCGGTTTCGGTGATACTCGCTCCATGGCTCCTAGCTCCTACAATCATCCCACGTTGAAAGTCCGTCAAATCGCATTTTTTACCCATCTCGTCACCCAAAAATCACTTCTACTACTATCCCAAGCACTAAGCTTTCCTTTTTTATACTAGCATCGCCCTCTGGCGGTAACAGCGTGCAGCCATAACTCATTTGCTTAAAACTGTCAGGTGGTCATAGTAAAGTGGCCACTCGTCAGTGTATATTTATTTGTCATAAATAATGTTATTTATGTTCACACATAATGGATTTGTTGTTTTTATATTAATTGGTAAACAAATTAAACAAATATTTTAACTCGTGATATGTTTTAACATTTTCAAAGATTGAAAATGTCAATTTTTTTTCAAAATTTGAACATTTTTAAAATTTGTAAATGTTTTAACTTCTAATACGGAAAATATAAATAGATTTAACCCAATAAACAAGATCTCTTTGGGGTCCTGAATCATTTTTAAGAGTGCAAAAAGGTGTCATGAGACCACAAAGTTTCAAAACTATTGGTCGAAATAATAATAATTTCTAGACACGAAATCATTCTTCTTGGTTTCTGTTCATACCTTAAACTTTGGACTTTCAGTTTCGGAATGATCATTTATAGATATAGGATGATCCCGACATTTTTGCTTTTACCATGGAGGAAATATTAACATTTAAGTATCTGATTGACCGCTTCTGGGCACAAAATAATTTCGGAGTTTTCTTTCTCAGAATCGGAAACACTTCCTTCAGTGATGAAACTCATGACAAATAATTATCGCACTCCGGGGTGAGAAGAAGTGCTCGGAATCACGTCTCTTATCTCAGAGAAATAATGAGCGTGGATGTGCAATAAGGTTTGCACTTATATATTACTCAGGCGGAATTAATATCAGGCAAATTTGCTTTTAGCACGTTTCTGGCAACATTGTTTTATCTGCCTTTTTATTTTTTCGTATCCTCGTCTCCGATACTAACACGATTTGTTTGGAGTAACGCCCTAATCTATTAACGTACAAATGAACCTTCTTGGCCAAAAGTTCTGGGTATTCATGCATTACAACTCACTTAGCCTTTGAATAGTCGAGTGCTTTTTCTTTCAGCAGAATATTCGTATTTTTCATTTGCAATTAATGCCTCTAAATATCTTTGTAACTGTGTTTGCTAAATGAATTATACAAACGCAGCGTTTACTTCATTTTCAGGCATACCTAACATTTTGAAATAAATAAATATTAGATAAAAACAAGATTTCTTTTTCAAAAAGTAAAAAAAAAAATGTTCACTGGTACGCTCGAAACGATATGGGCCGGATTCATACCAAGATAGTGATAGATGGCGTTAGAGTAAGTAGTGCTATAACAAAACGGGTTTAATTTACACGACAAAATTAAGAGCAAATTATTAACGAAAAAAATAAGCTGCAGAAATTTTGTTTTACGAAGAAAGCAACCCATCTTTACCTACTTTACAGCATAATTTATTGCTTTTTGCAAGCAACCATACATTTCTTGAGCAAATTTCACTTTTTGATTCTAACGCTTAACTTAAATTTTCAATTTCAGAATGACTCGAAGCCGAGGACTCCCTCATGAAAAGAATTGCAACATTATTACCTGCACCCTCACAGCTACTTTCAGCCACAATGCGAATATTCCCCGTTCGTGGTGGTGTTTCTTGGTTTGGTCGCTGTGGGTCACATTCTTGCTTTCCGACGTACGGTTTCTTAACTGTGCAGTTGTACATCGTCGTCTAATATTGTTCTGTTTTTCTTCCTTATAGGGTACCCTAATCTAGCTTGCTATTTCTAAGGGGTGTTTAAGACCAAAGATAAGACGCTACCATCCCGAAATCCTCTGCAACGTGATTAATTGCTAAAGTTTAGCTGGAGGCCATCCAGCTCTGGAGGAGATAACGAGAAAAACTTTCATTTCAACTGCTAAAGCCATGCTCTTTATTCATTTTTCTGGTTAAAAAAATTCAGCTGTAAACAATCAGTTGCATTTAGTGTTCTAAATGTGAACATTTTCGCTCTTGAACAAAGCTCAATTTTCTGTAAGGTAACATTATGCAGTCGTCAATCTGATCTCCGCATCGCTCAAGTCGATAACCACACCTGTTTCTAATTCCGCGTTGACTTTCAGGAAACGCAATTGACAAACAGGCTGGTATTGTCATTAAGCGAACTAGACAGCCGCCTAGGGTGCAAACCCCAGAGGAGCGTAGTACGGACCTTTGAGAAGCAGAGTTTTATACAGAGTAGTTTGTTAACCCATGTAAAAATGCAACTGACAATTTACGCTTTTTATGATAAATGCCACAACAGGGTTATGAAATAAAACTAATTATAAAGTCCTATGAAACATTTCGGGACGTTATTTTCTTATTTATCCTTTTTACATGTTTTTTTTTTTATTATTTTTAATTTAGCGATAAATTGAAGTTGGCAATAGGGGCTTGGGGGTGCAAGTAGTTAGCCTTGCCTAGGGCGAAAAATAGCGTAACACCATCACTGCTGGCAAACAATATTAATTTAATCTGAACGTCCGAACTACGGCCACCTACCAACAGCAGTCACTTTTTCCGGTCGGAGAGGTGACAGTTCTTCAAGAGGTTTCGCTGTATTTCCATTTCCGGCTTTCCTATAGAGGACGAATAAAAGAGCGTCAGTGAGAAGTAACAACAGCTGTTTAAAAGTGACAACTGCATTGACCTGGAATTGCTTCTGCTTGATCACGTGATGGTCGTGAAAAATCATATCTCAGATTGAGTTTCATGCCTACCTTAATCGCTATCAGTTACTAAATACGGTTTTTGCGTGTAATCTGCAGTGTGAAATATTAGTTATTTACCGGTACGCCTATCACGTTAGCTGGCACGCGGCTCATGCTGTGCTAAACGAAATGCCCTGATATAACGTAAAATTCTTATCTTACGCGTAAATACGCTTAAAACTCTAGGTTGCCGAGTGGTCCGAGATTGTTTACATAAAATATGATATTCAGATGACTTGGTATAAAGACTTGCTTAAACGTTTGATCTCTGTGCTCTAAAATTTTTATCCCCGTTTTCATCTGTGAGTAAAACGAAAATACACTAAACTCTAAATCTCTCATGCGTGATCAAGACCAGAGCCCCGAAGAATTCATTTTGGCCTCATTAGAATTTAATTTTGCTTTTGCACGTACAGATGTTCACAAAATTAAGAAAAAGCGCCCTCTCCTTTCGGTGTTACTGGGAAGTATTTCGAGAAGAAAAGCTCGTATTGCCAGTTTCTTCATTTTGTAAATATTTCTAGCTCTACTATGTTCATCTCTCAAGAAATCAAAAGAATATTGCAACGAAACTAAATTAAAAAAAAAAATAAACGAAATTAGCGAAGAGGCTCTTTTGCGTTTCATGTTTTACTTTTTCTCTGATAAAGCATTTTCGGCAAAACCCTTTTGCTTAATTATATACGTAGTTCATGAAAATTTTATTATTGAATAAAATTACAAATAAAAAGTCGTTCAGACAGAACTAAAGTACCTGTGATATTAAAGAGGAAAATACTGTCAGTTTCAGATGGCATATTTTAATGCTCACATCCAAAGTTTTTTTTTCTTTTTTTAGCAGAAAAAAAAGACATTTATCTAAATGTAATGCTTGAGAATTCAAGTATACAAAAAAAGACTCAACGAAGTTTTAATAAAGCAAAGAAAACTTGTTTTTCGTAGTGGAAGATGAAAATGGTCTCTGAAAGAAAGCTCCTCAGTTTTCAACTAGTTAAATCTCTTTTTAGTTTGTACGAAGGGTGTGCTGATACATATTTTCCCTGTTTATTCAATTTTCAATTAAGGTTTTCAGTTGCACGCAATTTTTGCTTCGAAAAATAAAGTTTTCTGGTTAAGTAAACAAATGATTATTGAAAAAAGCTCTTTTTTCACATTTGAAAAGAATGCATATCCCATAATCGTAATTCCAGTACCATGTGTCTCGTATTTGCATCACATCACGGTTTTTCAGATTTCGATGTTATTAAAACAGACTGGGAAAATTTTCAATAACTTTCCGCTTAAAATGGAGCTTAGTAAATGCTAAAATGCTTTGCTCAGTTACAAATTGATTGCTTTTTAATTTAAGTACCTATTCTGAAAAAACGAGGTAGCTCATTTCTTGGAAGCTACCCATGAACGTCAATTTACTAAATGATACCCTTCCCTTTTTCTCATTCTGTCAAATTAGGCGGAAAACTTTACATTTTAACTTTCCATTGAATTTTCCAAGAGAGAAGGAGCTTTTATGCATGTCTGACAGTAAACAATATGGCGTACTGAATGAAATACGAGATTACACCATTGTACAGTACGAATTTAGAAGATGTGAATCCGTTTATTTTTGTAAATATGGCATGAAATATTTACGTCAATGCCATATTTACATCGATAAACGGGATTGACATCTTCCAAATTTCTGTAGTATGACGCAAAACTGAATAGGAGCAAACATTTTAACACTTCGAACCAGCTACTTGGGTGCTGACGTCATTCCCCTGACGAGGATTTGGTTCTCACGCCCGAAACGTATGTACGCTTTTCTGTAATTTAGAATCTGAATAACTACATAACTTGTCCCAAAACAACCGAAAATGTTTTTATAAAAGCTGTGCAATACTGCGTTCGACTTTGGCACAAGTCTAGGAAAAATGGTAGTCGTTGTAGTAACCATAGCAACCGGCCACACCTGTTTATCACGCATGCGTCGTCGGTAGTGTGCGGTTTAATAAGCGTTGTTTCGTGTACCCCTAGCAAGTGTTTTCGTGCTGTGATTTTTCGAAAAAATGGATGTGAAAGAACAACAAAGATGCGCCATTAAATTTTGCTGTGGACTTAAGAAGTCTGTCGGAGATACTTTCCGTTTTATGCAAGAGGCTTATGAAGATGAATGTCTAAGGAAATGAACAATTTACAGATATAAATTGTTTATGAATGGTCGCGTGTCGGCAGCTTTAATCGCGCATGGAGGAAGACTTGCAACGAATGTTATACACCAATACAGTTGCTGTTATAAAGGAAGACAGACATATATTAATTACAGATATCGAAGATATGGTTCACATTCCAAAATCATCAGTTCACAGAACTTTAACCGAGCATTTGGGCATGAAACGGGTTTGTTCAACTTGGGTTCCATATTTCTTTTCATGTGCTGTAAAATTCAAGGACTCACATGACCAGTTCTGTCGTTTCTTAATTGGAGAAAATAAATGCTAAGTTGATGCCCCGACCTGCATATGCTCCAGACTTGTCGCCATGCAATTTCTGGTTGTTCCCCCCATTTTAAAAAAGTTAGTAAAATCATACAATGCATTGATTATGATACGCTTTCCAACATACCAAAAAGCATTACTCAAGTTATTACTAAAGTTAGGAGGATAATGGCTGTGGAATAAATCTAGCTCCTGTGACCTGACCTTTGACCCAATTTCGATGATATTCTACAGAACCGGTAAAGTATACTTCCGGAACAACATGAAAAGTTTTGTCTCAATCAAAGCAGTTTTACGCACGTTATGACGCATAAGAGCAATTTAATGCATCCCTCTCTTATGTCCTGGCCTTTGACTCCATTTCACCCATTTTCAATATGGTTCGTCCCCAGGTGGACCTCTACGACATACTAAAATTTAATCGACATCGAACCATGTTTACGCAATTTATGACGCATAAGTGCAATGGAATGCATCCCGCTCCTATATCCTGCCCTTTGACCCCACTTCACCCATTTTAAAAGGGTTCGTCCCCAGTGGTCCCCTACCACATACTAAAATTTTATTGAAATCAAACCATATTTATGCAAGTTATGACGCATAAGGGCAATGGAATGGATCCCGCTCCTATGTACTGGCCTTTGACCCCATTTCATACATTTTCAATAGGATTTATCCCCAGGTGGTCCCCTACCACATGCTAAAATTTCATCGAAATCGAACCATTTTTACGCGAGTTATCGTGCAGACAGACGGACAAAGCTGTAGCATCTACGCTTCTTCAACCTACGGTTGGAAAGCGTAAAAAAGACATTACGAAGAAGACAATTTGAGACATCAATATCTTATTACAGCTGCGCAGGGGTGTTTCAACTGCATTTCAAGAGAAGAATTCCAGAAGACATTCAAAAAGTTTGAGGAATGTTGGGATAGCTGTATTCGATGCAATGGACAGTATTTCGAAAACGATGACCACTTCCTCGACAATTAAGTGCGCAAATGTTTTAAAAAAAAAACATTCTCAGTTGTGAAATCATGAAAGAAATACGGGATTACGCCATATAATACAAATTTTGAAGATGACAATCCGTTTTTTGGCGTAAATGTGACAAGGATGGTAAGTCAGATAATATCCGAAAATTTTCAAGTTTTCGGATATTATCTGACTTACCATCCTTGTCACATTTACGCCAAAAAACGGATTGTCATCTTCAAAATTTGTATTCTCAGTTGTTTTGGGACAACCCTTGCACTTTAAGCTTTTTCGGTGAAAAATAGGCTTGTTTGAGGTACGCTGTGGTACAAAAGGAGAAAATTAGTTACAAATATTACCATAAGACTTGAAAAAATAAGATTTGTAGTGTTTAATTCGAAGATTTATTGTCAATCATTGTGAGAGACATACATACAGAGCTTTGGTGTTTGTCATTGAGGAGATAAGTCTTAAGCTATTAAGTTCCAAAAGCCATGGAGCAAATTAAATCCTTTTGTTTTTGATGTTATTATGCATCTCTTCCGATACTGGTAAAGTACATCTCATGTAAAAAAAAAAAAAAATATCAGTGCAACGAAAATGGGTAACGGAAGTTGACAAAACCATTGTTGAAATTTTGTTTTTAAGTGCTGTGCAGCAAAGTGACGCAACAATAATTAATTTAATTCTTATTCCACAATATATTTTCCTAAACTATCACCGTACATGATTTCATCAGATTTTACATAAACGTAACAAAATCTCATTGCAATTTGCTCAAGTTACAGGAACCTCATTCTAAATGTGGTAAAAGCCATTACAAAAATTCATTTTGATGCTATGAAAATGATGCGTCATAGCGAAATTTTACTTCCTCTCAACCCCTTCCCAAGGGGGTATTACCTGTTGTTATTAACAGAGCTGTAAAATGATGTATAATACGATGGGGATATCCTATACACGATAAGTTAAAAGTTCCCAGCCGCCCCGGTGGCGCAGTGGTCTAAGGCGCTGGCCTCTGATCATTCGTTCGTAAGGGGTCCGGGTTCGAATCCCGGTCCGGCATGGATGTTGTGTTTGTCTTACGGCACTGGCTCTCTCCTTTCCCTGGAACCAGTGACCCTAAATTAGGGACGGGCGACTGCTTATAGCCCATTGAGTTGCTCACGGTGGTCGTTAAACCTCCAATAAAAAAAAAAAAAAAAAAAAAAAGTTCCCATCACTGACACACTTGCGGTTCAGGTTTGCTTTCTATCTTACGGTCAGATTTTAGCTCGCGTGCGCAGATGGACTTTCGTAGCTATACCATATTTCATCGGTATCAGGGTTGTTTCTTACGTTCGCCTAGATCTGAATAATATATAAAAATAAATATTATTTTTGGAAAAATGAACAGTCGAAATACTCAGCTAAAATTAAGGAATTAGAATCACGCTTTGTTACGTAAAGAGATTAGAACTATTTATGAGTTCAAAAGTTGTGAGTTTTGAACTTTTAAGAAGTTCTAATCTCCTTACGTAACAAAGCGTGATCCTAATTCCTTAATTTAGTTATCTCTCGTTAAGCGTTACTGCCCATCGTCGTCATGTTGAAATGCTCATTGTTACCGCCGCTATAGTTCAGTAAATATTTATTTTTATGACTCATATCTTCTTGCATTGGTTTTACGACAATAACGTTCATCATGATCATCTTCAAGATTTTTACAATGAATGGAAACTTGATATATTCATCAAACGTAAAAAGTGTGTTAACTTCTTATCAATTAGTTTACAAGACTTCATTAAATTTAAAGGCTTAGCATTTTGCTCAACTAACGTCTTCTTTTCTAGTATTCCTCGTGTGCGTGCTGCGCAGCTTTACGTAAGAACAAAGTGAATCATTCGTGGAAAATGCTTTCTGGTACTTTCGTTAAAACGAATATTTTCTTGAAAAAACATTTGCATCAAGAAAGCAGAAGAATGATACGCGACGTTTTAGTATTCTACGTGATTAAAAAAAATTACATTTGACTTAAATGAGTTACATCCATTTTGATTTGTTATAATTCAAAATAAAGAATTAAAAATTCTTCATCGTAGGCTTTCTTTAAAGAAAACGCCGAAAGCGCTATTGGGATCTACATCTGGGTGACCGATATCTTTTTATTTTATTTTAACTATCAAGTACTACATTTTTTTCCAAATGGATTCGGGTTTTTTCGCTGTCTCTTCGCTTTTACGAAGGCTTCAATAACCCAGCACGACCAGTTATTATCAAGCAAACAGCAAGTGTTGCAGCGCAAAGTTAGTGAAGAGACCAGAATAAGGAACAGAGTTTTCAAAAGAGGCGATCAAGGTAAGGATTTTTACCTCTTTCTATTTTAGTTCCACTCGCTTTGCCTTTTCTCTCTCTTAATTTCAGCGGTTTGCGTGTGAACGCACGAACGGCAGATACGTCTCATGCTATTCAGTTCCAAAAAGCCCGGGAGGAAATTAATTCCTTTTGTTTTTCGATTGATTTCCTCTCCCTTTCAAGTTTTTGTATCAGAAATAAGCTCAAAAGAGTGTGCCTGATCTCAGCATTCTGCTGAATCATTTCAAATATTATGTTTCCTATTTCACCGTCTGCTTTAATCTGTCCATTGCTAAGACTTCCTCTCCTTTTTTTCCATTCTTTATCTGTTTTTATTTGAATATTATGTGCGTGTTGTGTACCAGATAGTAACGAAATTATTAATTTCCGAAACACTGCTGCGTCGTTTCAGTTTTTCAGATTTTTTACTTAGTATTTTGTTGCAGCCTTAACTATAATCTTATTAACGAGAGTGAAGGATCAGTACGCCTCCGAGACATTTCATTTTGTTTCTGTTTTAACTTCCTTTTTCTGTCCTTTTCGTAATGTGAGTATTTCGTATGCAGGCATAAAACATACTGCATACAATTCGCATTGAATACTCAAACAAGGGAGGCATGAATTAATGGTACTTAAAAAGTTAGCCCCAGGATTTCTAAAAAATATTTATTTTCTTTCACATGAATGAAAAAACCTGCCTTAAAGTGAATGAAAATACTTGCTTAAAATACTATACCGTGCAAATTAATTGGGACAAGCTATTTTATTCTCAGAATTGTAATGTTATCGCCAGTTGATGTCGGAAACCCACGTAAACCGGTTTTATCATCTGTGAGGTGGTGTGACTGTTAGTACTTGATAGTAAGAATGTGGTTTGACCGGTTTTAAAAGGAAATAGGCACTTCAGCTTCAGTTGTGAGCTTTCGTGAGTGACAGGTGGATGTTAGTTTTTGCTCTCTGTGAGTGCGTGTTGCTTTCGTGTATTGAAAAATGGACATTTCCCCAAGGAAGAGTGCAAAAATAATTGCTCTGAAGGATCACACTTCTATAACAGTGAGAGATATCGCTTCTGCAGTTGATGTAGGCAAATCAAGTGTATCGAGACTGCTTACGCGATACAATGCATCTGGGCCGCCCCGGTGGCGCAGTGGCCTCTGATCATTCGTCCGTAAGGGGTCCGGGTTCGAATCCCGGTCAGGCATGGATGTTGTGTTTGTCTTACGGCACTAGCTCTCTCCTTTCCCTGGAACCAGTGACCCTGAATTAGGGACGGGTGACTGCTTCTAGCCCATTGAGTTGCTCACGGCGGTCGTTAAACCTCCAGTAAAAAAAAAAAAAACCGATGCATCTGGATCATCGTCTCCAAAAAGGAGAGGTAAATGTGGAAGAAAACGAAAAACAACTCCACGAACCGATAAATATCTAATCAGAAATAGTAAAATGAATAAAAAAAAACAAGCACCGATCTTCAAAGAGATTTATTGGCTAGTGGTTGTTATATTAGTGATTCAACTGTACACCGTAGGCTTCTGGAAGTTGGCCGGAAGGCAAGAAGACCAACGAAAAAACAATATTTGAATGCAAAAATGAAGATAAAACGTTTGCATGGGCCAAAAAATATACATCATGGACTGCTGACGACTGATAAAAGGTAATTTTCAGTGATGAAACTCATTTATTTGTGCAGGGTTACCAAGCAAATGTCGTTAGACGAAGCAACTGTTAAGACCTGAGCATGTCAAACAAACTGTAAAACACCTTCTGAAACAGATGTTTTGGGGTTTTTTCACATCAAATGGCAATGGAAGCTTAGTTCCTGTTCAAGGTATGATGAATTCAGCCACGTACGTAGAAATTATACAACGTAAGATTGTTCCATTCTTGCAAACTTTTGACGGGACATTTCAACATGAGTTGGCCCCATGTCACAATTCGAAATTGGTCAAGAATTTCGTGCTGGAAAACCAATTCATTTGCTTGATTGGCCTGGAAATTCACCAGACTTAAATCCCATAGAAAACTTGTGGAATATTTTGAAGAGACGTTTAGGTAAAATGGACAACCAAAGAACGCATGATAACGAATGCTATAAAAGTGTGGTTCCCCGATTACGAAGTCAAAAATATGTGCACTCAATCAGTGGAGTCAATGCCAAAACGAATTCAAGAGGTCATTTCTGCTAAAGGAGGACATACTTCATACTAATACAGGTATTTATCAGTGTATATCAAGGCATAGAATGATAGAAAGGCATAGTTTTGGAAAAAAAGAGTGATTTTTTGCTTTGTCCCAATTAATTTGCACAGTATAGTAGCATATAGGAAGAAATGCATTGCTTGATTGCTGCGGTATGGTACTCCGATCATTTTTCATTACTTTTCATCACAATCTTCTTTTTTAATTTTTTGCTTTCATGTATTAAATTCAAAAAGTATCTGAATGACTACTTGTAACGTATCTGCTCACAAAATTAACTCTTTCATCTGAGGAAGAAGATCTTAAAGACATTTTTCAGAACTTAAGTATTCACTCAGGATAATTGGACAATCAATCTTTGGCCAAGATGATGGAAAGGGGGGGGGGGGGATCTGCACACAGAGCAGACCGAATTTCAGCATCATTTAACGGAAAAATTATTCCTAGCGTGCTCTTCAAACGCGCAGCCGCATAGAGATAATTAAGGTTCTTTTCGAAAGCCTTGCTTCAAGAACTAGGGTCATTTACTCCATTTTTTATCTGAAATTTAAATAACACTGAATCGTGCTGCAATTCGGAAATCTATATTATTCTAATATCTGTCGAGCATTCACATAAAATAAACCTAAACATTTCGTAAAATTCTATACCACTTTTTGGAGAACTCATTGTAGATAAATAATATGAGCTGAAGTATTTAAAAAGCTGGTGATATGAATTCAATTCATCGTTCTTAAGATCATAGATTGTGATACATTTGCTACATATACTGGTACTAGCAAATTGTTGGTTCGTTTATTATAAAGTGCCGAAGGACAAAGGGACGAAACTCTCCGATTTGACGAAAAAAAGTAAAAGTTGCTTGTTGAATTATGATTGCATTTAGAAGCAATACAACTACCTGAAACTACCGTAATAAACTTCCGTACAAGAAGAAGAATCTACCAAACACTGTCAGCTAGGATATCAAAAAGACGGGAGAATCAAAGAAACATTTGAAATCATCATGAATGAAAGATGTTGGAGATTCTTTTCGGAAGGGATTGTCTGATCTCACGGGCCTTAAGCATCCCTTGGAAGTAGGAAGCTAGGAGATTTGGGCTAGAATGCCGGACAGGAAAGAAAGGTAGAAATGAAGTAGAGAAAGTTTTGAATGAATGAATGAGGGAGAGGATTAAAGGAACGCAGTGGCTGATCCAAAAGGTCTTAGACAGCCTTTAGAAGTAGGAAGCTACTAGATTTGGGCCAGGTTGGCCGATGTAAAAGACGCGTTTTAGTGAAGTAGAGAAAATAACTCAGTTTATTGAATGAATGAGTGATACTGGAGAAGATTTTAAGAGCAAATTGAGTAATCTCACATGTCTCAAACAGCCCTTACAAATGGAAAGCTGAGAGATTTTACCTTGGGTGCCCATGTATCTTTCCTACCGGAAGGGAGGCAGATGTAGCTATATTGAGTTTATTGAATGATGTTGGAATAGATTTTAGGAAAACAGTGTGCCTGATCCCACAGGTCTTTAACAAAAAAAAAAAAAAAAGAAATAGGAAGCTGAGAGATTTCAGCTTTCGTACCCGACATGAAGGACACGTGGAAGGGGGATAGAGAAAGCCACATTAAGTTTATTGAATGATGTTGGAGAGGATTTTAGGAATGTAGTGACTGATCTCACAGGTTTTTAGCAGCTCTTAGAAGTAGGAAGCTAGGAGATTTGGGCAAGGAAATTCGACCGGAAAGGCACATGAAACTGAGGTAGATAAAGCTATATTGAGTTTAATGAATGCTATTGGAGATGGTTTCATTAACGTAGTATCTGATACCACAAGTCTTAAACAGCCTTTAGAAGTAGAAACCTGAGAGATTTGGGCTGAGTACCCGATGAAACAGACACATAGAAGTGATGTAGATAAAGATAAGTGTCTTTCAATCATTTCTATCCTCCTTCTAGATGTGTGGTAGGGGAGAAGAATGATGTTCTTAACGAGTTACTAGATGACCAGGGAAGGAAACTCGATAGGCAGTGGAGCTAAAGAAGAGAGACACTTCACCACCTGAGTGGCACATCGGCGGCCATTAAGGACATACTGTCTAAGCATGTCAGAATATCAGCAGTTTACTGCCTGTTTGATTTATCTACACCATTGAAGGACATGTTGTCTAACTTCTATCCTTTCAGTGCATCCCTTCTGATGATTCAGTTGATAAAACTCACCTCAGAACATATCAAGGGGAGCAGTGGGTGTGAAAAAATTCCACTATCCTGTGATATACCTCAGCGGAAGGTGCTAAGGTCCCCGACTTGGGCTTGGAACGCTTAATGACGGCATTTGGAAAATAGTAATGACGGCATTATGACGGCATTTGAATAATATGCTTCCCTGATCAGTTTGTGTGAGTGGTTTTACGTGACGCTGAAGAATTTAGAGTTTGTGGACAAACCCGCATAAAATTTCCAGCATTGGACCGGTTTCTTTGGATTTAGTATATCTTGGAGCTCCTGTTATCGATCTAAGGGCTCTTTTCTGCATAGTTTCTATTTTCTCCTTTAAGCACTCACGTGATCCGCCGACATCGGGCCAGCGTATGAGAATTAGTCGGACTACCATCTTATACAACATCAGCTGTTACCGAGCTGTCAGACAGCTCCTCAGGGAGAGAAGGGTTTCCAGCTGACCGAGGCTAAACCTGAAATTATCAGGTAGGGTGTATGATCGATAATAACCTCAGTGCGTGGTTATTCAGCTACTAGATAAGCATGAAAACTGGTCTACCAAATACGTATTAAAGCATTTTAGCATTGAACCAAATTAATATTTCAAATCTTTAGCAACTCGCATACTTAACCAGAAATCGCAAACGCCGGAAGCGTACAATGTGCGGTACCCAGGTGTGAGCATTGGGTTTGATACCACTAGTCTATTATTATTTGCATGTAGTGTGCCTAAACCATCGCAGTGACAAGTTTTGCGATCGGTGACCGAGAAAAGTAAATATTTGCTGATTTTTGATGGCTTCATTTATGAGAGAAAGAAAATTTTGAAAAGTGAGGAATGCTCCTGGGTTTGCATTTCTGATAATCGCTGCAGATGTGTTATTTTTACTGCTAGAAGTGATGTTGTAGCAACTGAAAATGTCAATCATTTTACCAACGAAAAAAATCTTCCAGACGTACACAAGAACAAGAAACTCATATGCAACAGTGCAAAGAGAAAAGCGGAAAACGATATTACAGAGCAGCAGTAAGAAATTATTAACACAGTTATAAAAAAAGTAGACAAACTTTGGAAAGTTCAACAGTAAATGACATTTTGTCTATCAGCCTAAACGTCTGCAACGACAGAAAGGAAATACAACCACCATTTTCTGATAGCATTGATAGTGTTGTGAACAATCTGGAGGAAGTATAACTACGAAAAGATGCTGAAGTAAAAAAGAGAAAGCTTGGTTCCCAATTTACTACTCAGGGTTCTACGATTAGGTAAATTTCGGACCAATCTATGGTTTTCGATTTACCTACCCTGAATTTTGAGACAAGGTATATCTGTGACCAATCAATGGTTTCCAATTTATTAGTGGAATTAAAATCAGTTGGTCCCGAATTTACACATGGGATGATAGCCCACCATAAACTTCGTCTCGAATTTACATGTGGGCTCATAGCCCACCATAAGTTTGGCCTCGAATTTATAAACGCTGGCTTTTACAAATTATATTTCCCTATGTATAAATGATATTAGAAAAAATTGCTGCACTTAATGCTGGTAACAGTGAAGATAATCGTTTCCTGTTTGGGAATTTCACGACCACCGTGAGCAGCAAAATGGGCTATAAGCAGTCACCCGTCCCTAATTTAGGGCCACTGGCTCTAGGGAAGGCAAAGAGCCAGTGCCGTAAAGTAAATATCCCATCTACGCCTCACTGAAATTCGAACTCATACCCATTTTGGGCGAAGGGTCAGAAGCAGGGTGTAGACGAACTGCGCCACTATGCGAGCAATGAGGATAATCAGTCGTGGCGATTCGAATTTTCATGATACAAGTTTTTCACACTAGGAGGCGCAAATCATTTTTTATCTTCATTACAATATCGACATTTTCAAAATTATGATCTGATAAATGATTTTGCATGCGAAAAACTCGTCACACCAGTGACCGAATGGTCAGCAGCGCTGGAATTCTGATCATTCTTCCGAGACGGCCCGGTTTCGGGTCCTGGATGAGGCATGGATGACTTTTTTCTTTTTTTTTTTTTTTTTGCGGCACTGACTCTCTTCTTTGCCTGGAACCAGTGGTCTCAAATTAATGATGGGTGACAGCTTGCACCGCTTAGCTTACTCATGGTAGTTGATAAACGACGAACCAAAAAAAACAAAGTGCGTTGAAATTCTCTATCATTATTTTCACATAAGAGGCGAAATGTAAATTTCTGCAAGTAAAGTAAATTTATATTAGAATTGGCCCTATATCTTCGCTTCAAAAAGTCTGAAGTTAAAAATTCTTTTTGCCTCCATTACGCGACATTTGTTTCCTTTTTCTAATGCAAAATCTCTGTGTTAGATGCAAAAATTTGGATTTTTAGTTGAGTAACAACTACGATTTTTCTAACTGTCGGAGTGTAACATTGTTTGGCCATGGAAAAAATGGCCTAAGTCATTTAAAATAATGGCCTAAGTCAGGTTATATTTGTAGCCGAGGGTTCAAATTCTAACCTCTGAACTTCAGACGGAAAATTCGATGCTACATGTAGAAAGCCTTAAACACAAGATTTTACTTTGCATTCAACAAGACACAACAGTTTTGTTCCTAGAGTATCTAAAAAAATGTCCCCCTTTTTTTCTGAAAAGTGTGAAGGCTTAGAGGAAGCCACTTAGAGGAAGCCAGTATACCAGCTATATGTGTGTGGACCAATAGAACAAAGTTTTAGACCAACAGTGTGTCTTCATATGTGTAGATGACTTTCAAAATCCTATGTGAGGTAAATTTTTCCTTAAGGCAAAAGCTATATAGCTATCAAGAGTAAACTTTGTATTTAGAAGTTTTGTGCAATATTATGAAATAGTACATTGAACCATCTCTTAAAGATAAATGAAATTTATTTTTAGTTGAAAAAAAGAAAACGAACTCCAAATCATTCTGTTGCTTTGAAAAATCACGATGAAAAAACTACGTAATATAGCTACTGATAGACAACTCTTGAAACTTCATGTCTGAGGGAGACTCAAATGATGAGAGATCAATAAAAATAGCGAAAATCTGATTAATTTCAGATCAAAATCAACGCATTTCGTTGAGGTTTCATGCACGTAATCTTTACCTAATTTTGAATTCAATAATAATAAGCTGTTAGATAACATTTGACACTTCAATGTGTTTCCGATGAATTGCACTATAAATAAAAATTGATGGAATATTTAAATTTCGCGAATTCAGAGTCTAAGACAGTTTGCCATAATACTGTTTTTAATAGGTGCAGTGTGGCATTTGAGAAACCCAAATTTGCTGGTAGCGGCCCTTTGAACCCACATATTTCTGCTCCGGAGCCAATGCCTTCCCAATAAAACTACGTCGGCAAGGGCTTATCACTGCTACTTGCAGTCTTGACATGTGCGTGGCTTCTGTAGTACGTCGCACATTTCTTAGGAAAACGAGCTGAAAATATATCGGTTATGAATTGATAGAGGTAAGCCTGTGTGGTTACGTTCAAGGGTTGTGCAAATGTGTGTGCACCTCACGCATGCTAATTTCCTTCATAGGTCAGTTAAGGATGTTCAGACTAATTAATTTGTCGAAATGATTTTGGAAAATATTTCATCAGTGTGCTAGTGGATTTCTACGGAATTTTAATTGTGGCGCGGTTGTTAAACTTTTAACGAGAAATTTGGCTTTTAAATCGAATGATTTTACAGCGTCGTCGTACTTAAGTAAGCCAACCATTCATCCAATATTTCTAAAACATTTATACGCATATTTTTAAGTAAGCTAGTAGTTTTAAATATTGGCCAGAAAAACGCACAGCTTAATCCTTTCCATTAGACGGGGTGGGGTGTATTTAAGTCATAATTGTGGCTAAATTGAAAGAACAGTTATGTTTTGAAATATAAGATGAACCTGCCCCTGTGGCATAAATGGGTAACTCCAACATATAAAGCGACACATGAGTGCAGTGTGTGGCATAAATCGGGCAGACCAGCTTTACGAGAATCATTTTATTCGACTGAGGGTTTGAATTGGGAAAACGAGAGAGAGAGAGAGAGAGAGCATGAAAGTTGACGCCAGGCGTGCTGGCTAGAACATCACCCAAACGACCGTGTTCCTGCGATTTTTACGCAAAACCGTAGCACCGGTTTAACGCGAATGTTGCAGCAAGCAAAAAAAACTTGAAATAATCGGTGATCTTGTGAGAGAATCAGCTGGTGGATCAAAAAGGTCAAAGGAGACTTAGGAGAATCGTGAAAGCAAACTGACGGATCATAACACAAAAATCACGTAATTATATTTGTGCGCTTGAAAGTCGAATTGCTGCTGGTTGGCACAAGTCGTACAATGTGGATAAACTTTTCCGTTTGCTTTTGATCCATCCCGTCAGCCGACAGGATTGGCGTTGTGGTTAGCGCCCGCCACTTGAGCGCAGAAGGTCACTAGTTTTTTGTATATCTGCCGCTAAGCACCCCGTAGTTGTTTAGAAGTCACATGGAGCCGTTGGTCCTGGGATAGACACCCCTAATTGTAAACAAATTTTCCTTGCTTTCCCTAACGCATCAGTCCAGGTCATTCAACATATTGTTTAACATAAAAAGTGAGCGTCCGGAGGCAGCTAACCATTCCATCAGTGAGCTGCCTAATACAGACTGTGCAACGATAAACCAGAATTATCTTTGAGAAAAGTATGGCAGAAGTAAATATAAAATAGAAAACCCAATGCTCACAAGTGCGGGCCTCCTGCTAATCGTCCCAGCTGAGCCCGGGTAAGAGGCATACGTCACAAGACTGCTCCCACAGCCCTGCCTTTGCCCCTTATTTGCAAAAAGTGCCTAAAATTACCGAAAGGCAACAATTTAGAGGCCTAGATTCTCATAGGGTTTGTTTATTCCCCTCACAAAATGAAAAATATTCGCAACTGATGCTTCTTAATGGAAATCAAGCTAGCATTTCAGAATCGCAACTCGTTTTGTAATTACTGCTAAGGTTTAATGGAATTTATGAATTAGAATTCAGTGTTATACTCACAGTAACTAACGACATTATTCGAATCAATATCATCAGAAACTCTCAGCGGAGAGAGAGAACTAAAATATTGTGGAACAGTAACTTAAATTAGAAAAAACATCATAATATTTATAAACGTGTTATGTGTACGTTATTTTAATTTTGGCTACGCAGTAAAAATTACTTTACTCTGAGTTTTCTGTGAGTAAATTCGTAAGTAAAGTTTGATCGCTCGCTTATAGCATGTTAAAGAGATCTTAGGTTACTGAACGAAAAAGTGTTCGCAATGTTTTGGCCGTCATGCGTTAATTCGTTAAATAAATTGTAGCCCTGTTTCATTATTTTTTCCTTGCGTGCAAGTGGAACACTCTCGAGAAATATATTTATTCCCTTTTCCTAGTAAGATGGTGTTTGTGTTTTCTACAATGTCCTGAGGGATATTTACACATCAAGCCGTCTACTGTCTATAATTAAGGAACGTCTTTTAGCAAAACATGTCGCTCATGTGAGAAAGAAAAAAAGTGTTTATGGAATTCATAAACATGATAATTAAATAGCTGCTTGTGTAAACAAGGATATGTTTGAAAACAGTGATGGAGAAATCGCTATATCAACTCCACTTTTTCTTTCGATTTTTTTGAATGACAAAACTGAACGCCTTTTTCAGGCTTTAATAAACTCTTGTATAATCTACTGGATCATAAACAAGGTGACAACACAACGGTCGATATTTTTCATGCAGGTAAGAGTAAACGGAAAAGAGAAACTAAAAAATATATTCCCTTATATTCCTTCCTTTCTTTGTTTAGCAGAAATATATAGGTTACAACAACTTTTGTCGACATGATAGAGATAACAATGACGTTTTTTTTAATACCAGCGAGATATTCCAGTGTATGCTAATTTGAGTAACACGGTGTGGGGATGTTTTCGGCATTGCTTTTCAAACGCCATGCCGAATACATATATATGTCTTTCAATAATTGACTTGGGAAAACAACGGGATAACGTTTAATGGAGATTATTTAACTCACCTTCGGTTTGCTGATGAAAGAACCCTGGAGAAATGCATGCTTTGTGTAATCAGGAAAGATAAGAAAAGGAACTCGTGGATAAGGAAATCACGAAAGTGGAAGACATCATAATCAAAGTAGAATCCCTGAAATGGCAATGGGCTGGGCATATTGCCAGAAAGACCGATGGACAACCAATATTTTAGACTGGATTCCAAGGGAGAGAAAAAGACCCAGACGAAGACTACATGGGAGATGGATGAAATGCGAAACATGCGGGAGTGCCATAGAAAAAACCTGCTCTAGACAGACCGTTGCGGAAGAAACTTGGGGAGACCTTCATCCAGCAGTCATATTGTTGAAAATTATATCATCATCATTATCAATCTACTGATGGACGAAGGTCTCCCCTACTTGCTTCCACAACGGTCTATCTTGTGCCAGTCTCCTCCATGTTATTCCCGCATACTTTCGAATTTCACCCACACATCTCCCACGTGGTCTTCTTCTGGGTCTTTTCCTGTCATTTGGAATCCAGTCTAAAATTTAGGCTGTCCATCGATGGTCTGTCCTTCTGGCAATATGTCCAGCCCATTGCCATTTCAGGGATTTAACTCTGATCATGATGTCTTCCACTCTTGTCATTTTTCGGATCCACGAGTTCCTCTTCTTATCTCTCCTGGTTACACCAAGCATGCACCTACCTCTCCATGCAGCTTTGAGTTGTCTGCAGCCTTTGTATGTCTCTTTTAGTTAAGATCCATATCACTGCACCGTGCGTAAGCACTGGAAGGATGCATTGATCAAACACTTTTCTTTTAAGACATAATGGACACACATCAATGTGACCCTCACTTCATATCTGCTATCCAAGATAAACGTACGTATCTGTTATCTCTAGTTTTTCTCCATCAATCGATAAACCTTCATTTCTTGTAAAAGCATTGTACATCACTTTTGTCTTCTGAAAGTTCATTTTTAATCCCACTTCTTTACTCTTGTCAGCAAGTTCCTGGATCATACTCTGCAACTCTGATGGGGTAGTAGCAAAAAAGACTACGTCATCAGCAAAACGAAGGTGAGTTAGATAATCTCCATTAAACTTTATCCCTTTGTTTTCCCAGTTCAATGATTGAAAGAAATTTTCTAATGTGGCATTAAAGAGCTTTGGAGGTATGGTGTCACCTTGTCTCACTCCCTTTCCAATTTTTATGTGTACTGTATTCGCAAACAGCCGAATATTTGCACTTGCATTTTCATAGATGTTATTAATAATATTAATGTATGCATCTTCAACACCGCAGGATTTCAAAGCCATTGTAACTGATGATGGTTTCGCTGAATCAAAGGTTTTTTCATAATCGACAAAAGCCATGCACAATGGAAGTTCATATTCCCTCGCTCTTTCAATTAGTTCTCTCAGTACGTGGATATGATCTATTGAGCTGTAGCCACTCCTGAATCCAGCTTGTTCTCTCGGTTGAGCCATGTCCAGTGTCACCTTCAAGCGGTGTGAAAAAACTTTAGTGAAGATTTTATAAACCACTGATAGGAGGCTGATAGGTCTGTAGTTCCCGAGATCCTCAATGTCACCTTTTTTATGTAGCAGGATTATTGTAGCGTTGTTCCAATCCTCAGGAATCTTCCCCTCATTAAGGCATCGAGTGAAAACTTGGGCGAGTATTGTTTCAATTTCTCCACTTGCTTCTTGTATTATGTCTACAGTAATTCCATCTTCTCCTGGAGCTTTTCCCCCACTTCGTGTTCTTGATTGCATGTGCAACTTCTGCTGGTGGGACTGGAAGAACTCTGGTACTGGAACCTTTCATGATGTCTGGAGTACTGTATCATCCCTTTCATATAATGTGAAATAGAAATATTTCACTCTTGTCAAAATTTCTGCCTCTATTTCTTGTTACAGAACCATCTTCTTTTCTCAGTGCCATAATCTGTTTTCTTCCCTTACTGAGATGTCTCTTTGCTATCTTTAGGCTTTGGTTGTTTTCAATTACTTTCCTCACTAGTTCACAGTTGAATTTCCTTACGTCTTTAGTCATACATTTTCGTACTGTCTTGCATAGCTTTATATATTCCACATTGGAAGTTACATCTTCTTTAGTTGTCCTCATCTGTCTTCTTTTTTGCATCAACATTTTGGTTTTTCCTGATAATTTGTTCACATGCAACTTGTTCTTAGACCCAGCTAATTTTGTTGCTGTTTCCATAAGAGCTTTGGTTACTTTTCTGTTAACTTCAGACATGTCCATTTCTTCTGGTGTTAGACCTTCTAGAGCAGAGAATCTGTTCATCAGTTACAATTTGAAGGTATTCTGATGCTTTTTAAGGTTGCTTACGTCAATACACTTTGTTTGTTTTATGAGCTGGCCACGCTCGATGTTTAGCATTGAGGTGCATCTTACAATTCTATGGTCACTACCTGTGTTGAACTTGTTTAGCACACTGCAGTCTTCCATGACAAATTTCTTGTTACACACAATAAAATCAATTTCACTTGTCCATCCATTGTGATGCCTCCATGTCCATTTCCTTTGCGGCTTTTTCTTGAAAAAGGAGTTCACGATGAAAAATCCTTCTGCCTCTGCAAACTCTACGAGAATATTTCCACGCTGGTTTCTATTGCCGTGACCCAATTTACCTACTGCAGTTTCATTCTGTTGCCTTTGCCCTATTTTTGCATTGAAATCTCCTATAATTATCTTCAAGTGCTGATTGCCTGTATTATTTAGATGACGAATTTCCTCATAAAATTCTTCAATTTCTTCTTCAGGATGACTTGTGTTGGGTGCATAAGTTTGAATAATCTGAGTCTGGTATCTTCTCGAGGGTTGGATAACGAGTCGTGAAGCTCTGTCAGAAGAACCTTCAACTTCTACAGCTTTATTCCTCAGTTTCTTGTTTATTATAAATCCAACACCACTAGTTCTGCCGGTATCTGTCCCACGATAGTAGAAGATATGTCCACTTTTTAGTTCAATGCGATCTTCTCCTTTTCTGCTTACCCCACTTAGCCCGACGATGTCCCATTTGATCCTTTGAAGTTCCTCTTCCAATTCAAGAAGTCTTAAATCAGAAGATAGGGAGCGTCCATTGTAAGTAGCCAAGGTCAGCATCAAATAGCAGCCTAGTCCGGTCCAGTCCTCCAGGGATTCTTAGCACCCTCTGCCTTCATGTCGCACTGGCCGCTGCTTTGACCACGTACATTCCAGCTGCCGGAGACTGAGGGCCAATATTTAAGTTGCGGAGTCATTTTTGAGGGGTTTGGCCATAACTCACCATGTTGGCCAAGCAGGTTGGTGAGTCTGGGATAGCATTTCCTCTAATCCCGATGGTATAGTCATACCGCTATTGGCGGTTGTCAGAGCACTTTTAGTGGGAACAGGATGCACCACTTGCTTACAAGAGTAATATATATATACAGGGATTTAACTCTGATCATGATGTCTTCCACTCTTGTCATTTTCGGATCCACGAGTTCCTCTTCTTATCTCTCCTGGTTACACCAAGCATGCACCTACCTCTCCATGCAGCTTTGAGTTGTCTGCAGCCTTTGTATGTCTTGTTTAGTTAAGGTCCACGTCTCTGCACCATACGTAAGCACTGGAAGGATGCATTGATCAAACACTGTTCTTTTAAGACATAATGGCATATTGCTCTTGAAATTTATGCTGTTTCTTCCAAAAGCTCTCCAGGCAAGTTTTGTACGCCGATTAATTTCTTCATCAATTTGACCCTCACTTGATATCTGCTGTCCAAGATAAATGTACGTGTCTGTTATCTCCAGCTTTTCTCCATCAATCGATAAATCTTCATTTCTTGTAAAAGCATTGAACATCACTTTTGTCTTCTGAAAGTTCATTTTTAATCCCACTTCTTTACTCTTGTCAGCAAGTTCCTGGATCATACTCTGCAGCTCTGATGGGGAAGTTGCAAAAATGACTATGTCATCAGCAAAGCAAAGGTGAGTTAGATAATCTCCATTAATCTTTATCCCCTTGTTTTCCCAGCTCAGCGACTGAAAGACACCCTCCAATGTGGCATTAAAGAGTTTCGGAGATATGGTGTCACCTTGTCTCACTCCTTTCCAATTTTTATGTGTGTTGTATTTTCAAACAGCCGAATCTTTGCACTTGCATTTTTTCATAGATGTTATTAATAATATTAATGTACGCATCTTCAATACCGCAGGATTTCAGAGCCATTGCAACTGCTGATGGTTTCACCGAATCAAAGGCTTTTTCATAATCGATAAAAGCCATGCACAATGGAAGTTCATATTCCCTCGCTCTTTCAATTAGTTCTCTCAGTACGTGGATATGATCTATTGTGCTGTTGCCACTTCTGAATGCAGCTTGTTCTCTCGGTTGAGCCATGTCCAGTGTCACCTTCAAGCGGTGTGAAAAAACTTTAGTGAAGATTTTATAAACCACTGATAGGAGGCTGATAGGTCTGTAGTTCACGAGATCCTCAATGTCACATTTTTATGTAGCAGGATCATTGTAGCGGTGTTCCAATCTTCAGGAATCTTCCCTTAATTAAGGCATCAGTGAAAATTTGGGCGATTTCGATTTCTCCACTTGCTTTTTGTATGATGTCTACAGTAATTCCATCTTCTCCTGGAGCTTTCCCCCGCTTCATGTTCTTGATTGCATGTGCAACTCCTGCTGGAAGGACTGGAGGAACTTATATATATATATATATATATATATATATATATATATATATATATATATATATATATATATATATATATATATCCTTCAGTTTCTTTATAATAAACAAGAAACTGAAGGATAAGAGAGATTGTAGAAGTTGAAAGTTCCTCTGACAGAGCTGCACGACTTGTTATCCAACTCTCGAAAAGATACAGGCTCAGATTATTCAAACTTATGCACCCACCACAAGTCATCCTGAAGAAGAAATTGAAGAATTTTATGAGGAAATTTGTCATCTAAATAATAAAGATAAGCAGCACTTGAAAATAATTATGGGAGATTTCAATGCAAAAATAGGGCAACGGCAACAGAATGAAACTTCAGTAGGTAAATTCGGTCATGGCAACAGAAACCAGCGTGGAAATACTCTCGTTGAGTTTGCAGAGGCAGAAGGGTTTTTCATCTTGAACTCCTTCTTCAAGAAAAAGCCACACAGGAAATGGACATGGAGACATCCAAATGGGACGACAAGTGAAATTGATTTTATTATGTGTAACAAAAAATTCGTCATAGAAGACTGCAGTGTGCTAAACAAGTTCAACACAGGTAGTGACCATAGATTGGTGAGATGTAAGATGCACCTCAACACTAAACTTGAACGTGGCAACTAGCTCATAAGACAAACAAAATCTATTGACATAACCAACCTTAAAAAACACCATAATACCTTCAAGTTAGAACTGAAGAACAGGTTCTCTGCTTTAGAAGGCTAACATCGGAAAGAGAAGTGGACATCTCTGAAGTTAACAGAAAAGTAACCAAAGCTCTTATGGAAACAGCAACAAAATTAGCTGGGTCTAGAACAAGTTGCATGTGAACAAATTATCAGGAAAAACCAAAATGTTGATGCAAAAAAGAAGAGAGATGAGGACAACTAAAGAAGATGTGACTTCAAAGTGGAATATATAGAGCTATGCAAGACAGTAAGAAAAAAGTATCACTGAAGACGTAAGGAAATTCAACTGTGAACTAGTGAGGAAAGCAATTGAAAACAACCAAAGCCTAAAGATAGCAAAGGGACATCTCAGTAAGGAAGGAAACAGATCATGGCACTGAGAAAAGAAGATGGTTCTGTATGGCACAAGAAATAGAGGCGAAATTTTGACAAGAGTGAAAGATTTCTACTCCAAATTATATGAAAGAGATGATATATGCACTCCAGACATCATGAAAGATACCAGTACCAGGTTCCTCCAGTCCTTCCAGCAGAAGTTGCACATGCAATCAAGAACATGAAGCGAGGAAAAGCTCCAGGAGAAGATGGGAATTACTGTAAACATCATACAAGAAGCAAGTGGAGAAATCGAAACAGTACTCGCCCAAATTTTCACTCGATGCCTTAATGAAGGAAAAGATTCCTGAGGATTGGAACACCGCTACAATGATCCTGCTACATAAGAAAGGTGACATTGAGGATCTCGGAAACTACAGACCTATCAGCCTCCTATCAGTAGTTTATAAAATCTTCACTAAAGTTCTTTCACACCGCTTGAAGGTAACACTGGACATGGCTCAACCGAGAGAACAAGCTGGATTCAGGAGTGGCTACAGCACAATAGATCATATCCACGTGCTGAGAGAACCCCAATTGAAAGAGCGAGGAGATATGAACTTCCATTATAATGCATGGCTTTTATCGATTATGAAAAAGCCTTTGATTCAGTGAGTGAAACCATCAGCAGTTAACCACAATGGCTCTGAAAACCTGCAGTATTGAAGATGCATACATTAATATTATTAATAACATCTATGAAAATGCAGATGCAAAGATTAGGCTGTTTGAAAATACAACACACGTAAAAGGAATTGGAAAGGAGTGAGACAAGGTGACACACCATATCTCCGAAGCTCTTTAATGCCACATTGGAGGGTGTTTTTCAGTCGCTGGGCTGGGAAAACAAGGGGATAAAGATTAATGGAGATTATCTAACCCACCTTCGTTTTGCTGATGACGTAGTCATTTTTGCAACTGCTACCCCATCAGAGCTGCAGAGTATGATCCAGGAACTTGCTGACAAGAGTAAAGAAGTGGGATTAAAAATGAACTTTCAGAAGACAAAAGTGATGGGCTTCCAATAGCTTTTACAAGAAATGAAGATTTATCGATTGATGGAGAAAAGCTGGAGATAACAGACACGTACGTTTATCTTGGACAGCAGATATCAAGTGAGGGTCACATTGATGAAGAAATTAATCGTCGTACAAAACTTGCCTGGAGAGCTTTTGGAAGAAACAGCATAATTTTTTTTCAAAAGCAATATGCCATTATGTCTTAAAGAAAAAGTGTTTGATCAATGCATCCTTCCAGTGCTTACGTATGGTGCAGAGACGTGGACCTTAACTAAAAGAGACATACAAAGGCTGCAGACAACTCAAAGAAGCATGGAGAGGTGCATGCTTGGTGTAACCAGGAGAGATAAGAAGAGGAACTCGTGGATCCGAAAAATGACAAGAGTGGAAGACATCATGATCAGAGTTAAATCCCTGAAATGGCAATGGGCTGGACATACTGCCAGAAGGACAGATCATCGATGGACAGCCGAAATTTTAGATTGGATTCCAAGGGACAGGAAAAGACCCAGAAGAAGACCACATGGGAGATGGGTGGATGAAATTCGAAAGTATGCAGGGGTGACATGGAGGAGACTGGCACAAGACAGACCATTGTGGAGGGAAACAGGGAGACCTTCGTCCAGCAGTGGATTGATAATGGTTGACAATGATGATGATGATGATATATATAAGCGAGGGAATATGAACTTCCATTGCGCATGGCTTTTATCGATTATGAAAAAGCCTTTGATTCGGTGAAACCATCAGCAGTTACAATGGCTCTGAAATCCTGCGGTATTGAAGATGCATACATTAATATTATTAATAACATCTATGAAAATGCAAGTGCAAAGATTCGGCTGTTTGAAAATACAACACATATAAAAATTGGAAAAGGAGTGAGACAAGGTGACACCATATCTCAGAAGCTCTTTAATGCCACATTGTAAAATGTCTTTCAATCACTGAACTGGGAAAACAAAGGGATAAAGATTAATGGAGATTATCTAACCCACCTTTGTTTTGCTGATGACATAGTCATTTTTGCAACTTCCCCATCAGAGCTGCAGAGTATAATCCAGGAACTTGCTGACAAGAGTAAAGAAGTGGGATTAAAAATGAACTTTCAGAAGACAAAAGTGATGTTCAATGCTTTTACAAGAAATGAAGATTTATAGATTGATGGAGAAAAGCTGTAGATAACAGACACGTACGTTTATCTTGGACAGCAGATATCAAGTGAGGGTCGCAATGACGAAGAACTAAATCGGCGTACAAAACTTGCCTGGAGAGCTTTTGGAAGAAACAGCATAATTTTCAAGAGCAATATGCCATTATGTCTTAAAAGAAAAGTGTTTGATCAATGCAGCCTTCCAGTGCTTACGTATGGTGCAGAGACGTGGACCTTAACTAAAAGAGACATACAAAGGCTGCAGACAACTCAAACAAGCATGGAGAGGTGCATGCTTGGTGTAACCAGGAGAGATAAGAAGAGGAACTCGTGGATCCGAAAAATGACAAGAGTGGAAGACATCATGATCAGAGGTAAATCCCTGAAATGGCAATGGGCTGGACATACCGCCAGAAGAACAGACCATCGATGGACAGCCGAAAGTTTAGATTGGATTCCAAGGGACAGGAAAAGACCCAGAAGAAGACCACATGGAAGATGGGTGGATGAAATTCCAAAGTATGCGGGAGTGACATGGAGGAGACTGGCACAAGACAGACCGTTGTGGAGGAAACTTGGGGAGACCTTCGTCCAGCAGTGGATTGATAATGGTTGACAATGATGATGATGATGATGATATATGCATACTGTATATGATGGATGGGTGAGAACTTCGTTTGGGCCATTTGGAAGGAATAGTACAATTTTCAAGAGCAATTTACTATTATGTCTTAACACAAGGGCGTATATAGAGTTTTTTCGTTTTTTTTTTTCGGGATGAGGGGGTGATGAAAAATTAGTTTTTGAAATCCATCAGAACAAAATTAAGGTTAATGAAAAATAGGAATTGTTCCTAATGTAAGTTGATGCATTTTTATTAAATTAAGGAATTTTTTTAATTATAAATTGCAATTTTATGATAAACTTCAAAAAAAAAACTTTTTGGATGCCAAGGCCCTCCTGCCCCTGTCTTAACAGAAAAATATCTAATCAGTGCATCCATCCAGTTCTTACAGAGACGTGGACCTTAACTAGAAATGGCATCCAGATGCTGCAAAGCACTGAAAGATACATGGATAGATGCACTCTAGGCGTATCACTCTAGAAGAGATCCAGTCTAGGGTGATCGCGTTCAGCAATGCGCCTCCCCAGAGCGTCCAAAGTATTTTCGATTGGATTCAGGTCGGGGAGTACGCAGGCCACTGTGTTTGGTCGATTCTGTGCCTCGCTCTCCTGAATAGTTCATCATTACATGATGATCGATGAAGACGGGCGTTATCGTCAATAAAAACGAAATAATATCCCGTAGATCCCTTAAACAGCCTTACATGTTTTTAAATTACCTCCCCCACAATGACGCGGGACATTCAATGACCCTTTCTCCTACACTAGGAATTCTGTACTCTCAGTGATCATAATCCTAGACCGGACCATTAGTCAACCATCCGTGTAATGGTCAGTTCGTACACTGCTTTGGGCTGAATATGCAATGCGGGTTTTTTTCCCAGATGTACTGCCGCCTAGACTAAGGCTATAAACAAAATTGGCTTTCGTCTGTGATCAAAACATTGGCCCATTTCTCTTCACACCATGTAGCGTGTTCACAACAGCATCGATAGCGAGTTATTTTGCGTAATGGGGTCAATGGAACACATTGTATAGGTTTTCACACATACAATCTGAAATTGTTTAAACGCCTTGACACGGGTAGACTCGATTTTTTGGTGCCCATGCTTGATTCATGCTGTTTTGCTTACTTGCCAGAAGTTATTCGCCTAGTTCTTTTACCTGTTACAAGAAGATAACGACTTTGTGTTGTTATGGAGTAGTTTTACGTTGTCGACCATTACTGAACCCGCTGGCATCTATTCCATGTTCAGAAAATTGACTCCAAGTCCTTGATACTAAGCTCTGGGCAGTAGTGATCGCCTTCACTACGTCTCTCATTGTCCGACCTTCTTCTAGATTACGAACAATTCACCCATGGGTAAAATATTCAGATGAGCTCTTTTAGGTGTACTGCAAATCGCCATAACAACACAAAAAAAGGCAGATTTACAGTTCAACACCTACAGAACAGCCTTTTTGTTTCCACTCATGCTTCAGGTTTTACCGCAATACCCTCACATGCCTTGCTCTTACGTGTTTTTACCGCTAATGAACTACTTGCGAGTCTGAAATTTAACATTTTGTAGTTGATCCTTAATATTTGGATATGAATGTGTTAATTAGTTAGGCTGGAGAGATGTTAATAACATGATCACATTCATTTAGTGTGATTGCTACACCGTTTTCCTTAATATCGTGAGCGTAATCCGGTGGCACAGTGGTCTTAACTCCAGTTTCTGACCGATCGTCCGAGTGGACCGCGGGCTTATGGCTCTACGAGACCCGCCATCTTGTATTCCTGCCTTCTCTAATTAACCAACGGGCAAGCGTATTTCACAAATTGCTCGGGCAATTTTGCACATTTTGGAACGCTGTTTGTGGCTAACGCAAGATATATGATAAATAAAGAGTTCCTTGGTTTCAAATTTATTTGTATTTTGGACCCTTTAAGTATTTCTTATTAAATAATAAAACTATGGAAGGTGCCCTGGTACGACTTTCGCTGCAGATAAAAAATGAAGGGAAAGGTCAATAAAAATTCTGAATCCAAGGGACTCTTTATTTATTATATATCTTGCGTTAGCCGCAAACAGTGTTCCAAAATATGCAAAATTGCCCGAGCAATTTGTGAAATACGATTGCCCGTTGGTTAGAGAAGGCAGCAATACAACTGTCCCGGATGATCGATCATCATGTCCCGGATGATTGATGGTGGATACGTTTGCCTTATGGCACTGGATCTCTCCCTCCCCTGAAACCAGTCGCCCTAAATTAGGAACGATTGAGTGCTTATAGCCCTTACAGTTGCTCCTGGTGTTCCTTAACCCATTAACCGGCTGGAACGAATGAACTCCAGGTTAGCAAAATGAGATTAGCAAATTATTCGCTTTTTAAGAAGTGGGTCGAACGCTCCTGGAACGAGTTAACTTAGGCATCAGAAAGCGTTGCTTTACACAGCTTTGTTATTAAAGGTGGTCTCGTAAAGGAATGATTGACATTAATCCTTTGCCTGCTAAAACAGCTGGAGCAATAGTAATGAACCTAAGAAGGGAGAGTTTCTACCACTTGCATGATGTCCGTGTCAGAAGGATTAGTCCTTTCCCATCATGCCTTGGCTCATGGGGCAGAGAATAAAGGACTAGAAGTGAGCGCTTATCAGCTTTGGTAGGTTTTATGACCAGTATTCCTGAAACGAGAGGAGGAAAGGCATTGTTTCGCTGTAGCGTTCGTAAGACTCGACCGGCTATGGTGAAACATTTTTTGGGTAGCACAGAAAGTTTTGGGCTCCATTTGTTTCAGCTGCATCGGCCGTTTAATGGGTTAAACCCTACAAAACAAATGAGGAGTGTATAGGAGATTTCTTTTTAGTTGGCCATCGGGATCAAATAATTAGGAAGCCAGCAGTGGTGCCCGATTGGTCAGGGGCATAGGTTTCTGACTGGTCCAAGATGATCGCGATTGTTTCATGAGGCATGGGCGCACGGTGCGCCTTCCACACGGCTGAAGGACGACTGTTTTCACCGCTTGAATTTGCTCACTGTGTTCGTCAAACTGCAAAACGAGGGACAAGGTGTTGCTTTTACCGCAGCCGAGGCCTAAGATGTTTAGTAGAAACGCTTTTTGGTACCGAGAAACATTTGCGACTCAACCTTCATGCCTGTTCACTACCGAGAAACATTTGCGACTCAACCTTCATGCCTGTTCACTACCGAGAAACATTGCGACTCAGCCTTCATGCCTGTTCAGTCATTCTGCTTTAAAAAGAGGTTTCGTCTATCAGGTTTTATGTTTTGGTTATCAGTTTCGTCTATTAGTTTTTAAAAAAGGTTTCGTCTATCAGTTTTATTCTATCAGTTATCAGTTTGGTCTATCAGTTTTTAAAAAAAGGTTTCGTCTATCAGTTTTTTAAAAAAGGTTTCGTCTATCAGTTTTTTAAAAAAGGTTTCGTCTATCAGTTTTTTATGTTTCGTCTTTCAGTTTTTCATCTAAGCCTTCATGCCTGTTCAGTTTTCCTCTGTTGTCTTTTTTCTTAACATTGTAGTCTTAAACCACCGAGAAGCCTCGTCCTATAACATTGTTTTGAGGACGGAGAAGCCCTTATGATACGTGAGACGAACATTCTTTTAACACATGTGAATATACTTGTACATACAATATTATGTTTCCTACACTTGCATACATTATTATTTAAACAAATTCCTTTTGCCCAGCTTTACGGAGTTCTTAACTGCTAAAAGTGCTTAAAGTCCATTTTACTTCATTGATTGTCATCAAAATATCACTAAACGTGGTCTATAATTGCTTTTGATATTTAGCAGACAAGAATTTTGGTTACAGCTATAATGGCAATTTTCTTAATTACGGTAAATTGTTTGGATTTGAATGGAGTGGAATGGATCTTTAATACTTTATGTAGTCTCGATTGAACGCAACAGCGAAGTCGCCTAGTGATTTTCTTTGCCGAAGTGCGTAGTTACGCGTAAGTTGCGGTTTCCTCTTCCTTTACTGCCAACAGATGTCGCTGCGAAGGGCAAAACAGCCAGCGCTTCCAGATGTCAGAGTCGATCCTCTGACGACAGAGAGTGTGAACTCAGGGAGTCCGGGGAATAAAACTGATTTTTGGGATGCTGGTGGTGATAACGCCGTGAGGATTACGGCGGAGAAGGGTTACCCGCTCTAAACAGTGCCCGCAACCCGAAGGCATGTTTTCCTTGTCAGTGTCCGATCAAGTCCGCTTTAAGTCCAAAAAAGGCAATGCGATCACCTCTCTTCCCGTAGCAGTGGAATTTGGAAAGTTGACCAAAGGAGAAAAGAGCTCTAAGTTCGTCAACAGCGGAGACTGGCACAAGTTAAACGCCGGAGACTGGGAGACTAGGCAGGTAAAGTGCCGAAAAATTTATTTGTTGCAAAAACCCCAAAAAGTTTTCAAAACACTAATAATACATGGACACACATACCCAAATTTTACTGACCGGTACCTGAAAAAATGAAAACACTTTTAGCAGTAAACGTACGATTCTGTCTATAATATACAGGACGTATCAGCGAAACTTACAATATGAAAATTTCCAGAAACGAACTGAGTGATCTACGAACGAAGACTAACAATGAAAGATTTGACGTAAAATGATAATGAATAATACTAGCAGTAAATTATTTGAGATGACACCATACTAAAATTTATAACTTTTAATTTTCAAACTTTTACTTGCTTGAGATGATGCACTGAAATATGGTTGCGTACTGAAACAAAATTGCAAATTAAATATACCATGAACGAAAATTAATAATGTAAGATTTAGGAATGTTGCCAAAAATGAATGATTCTAGATGACACTTTTTTTAACAAACTACACAAACTGGCTAAGTATCATTTTCATATTTGTTACAGAGAAAATTGTAGCGGGATCTTGTGGAAGCTGTTTTTGAGTCGAATACGTGAAAATTATTCTAAAACCGATATTATCGAAGTTTTCTCTAACCCTGAAACAGGTTTTCTACAATGCAGGGTATAATTTTGTAAAGTTTTCAAAATTTCCAACTTAATTTTAAAAAAAAATGGTGCTTAAATGAAGTACTGAAATATGTATACCGTCTAAAACTGAACAATAAACTAAATAATCCGTAATTGAAAGCTTGCAATGAAGGAATTTTGTTTAGGTATTAATAAATATTACTAACAATAAATGTTTGAGATGAAATGATACCAGAATGAAATTTCTGGATCCAAAGATTTGAAAAGATCATTAAAAAATTCATGCATAAGTACTCATAAAAATACGAGTATTTAACTGAATTTCATAATTCTAACATTATTAGTTCATTAACACAAACTTAATTCTTAATTATATAAATATAATTCCCATCTACTTCTATAAATAACTCAAATATGCTTAATTTAATTTGTGTTCTCAAACGTATGAAACATATTAATGAATTTATCTTCAAGAACGACAGTTTACGCAATAAACGGTGTAAAGAATATCTCGGTATTCAGCGACGATTTCAGCACTCATTTTTTATTTCACGTACATATTATTGCAGAAATATTGAAGTTGGAATGCATTTCATGCCTGATTCTTTTGCTTGGTAGGTAGACAATACTCTCTGGAAATTTACCTGTATATGAAAACTTGTGTCTAGTTGCAGTGTAAATAAGAAAAAAAAAAAAATTTTTTTGAAGAAATTGTTTTAAATTTGATAACGGGTTTTTAACAATGTGAAAAGTCAAAATTCAGCGAAAGCATGACTTAAACTCACCAACATTAGATACATTGTACTTTCTTCTTCCCTGATTGCTTTTTTTTTGTGTATTTTTTTTTCTAGTTCGGAAGATCTTAGACCCCCCCACACATTCTCTTGGAACTGATAGCTCTTGACTCATAAGTTGCATGATCCCTTCCTTGACTGAAAATGTCTCAACATGGCACCTGATGTCAGTTAAAAAAGCATTTCGATAAGCTTGCCACGTTTTAGTTACAGTCTCTGTATAAAGTAAAAGAAGAAATGTGTTAATGGATTTTTTCTGGAACACCGGAGCAAACGTAAGACATTCAAATGGCAGAACACAAATTCAGAAGTTCAAGAAGAGACTTTCGAAAAGTTGTAGAGGTTTAGAAATTTCGTTAACGCTTGTATTTGAAAGTGTGTTTTAAAGTAAAAGAAATCGGTTTCCCATCGTTGAAGTTTCTTCTTAATGCACTATCTTTTTAATTCTCCTGGAAAGCTGACTTGTGAAATACTCTTCCACAGTTTGCATGTGCTTTATACAATGAAGGTGGTGAAATAAAAGAATTTCCTAAAACGATCATTTTTTGTAAATTCAGTTCGTATCATCATTTAAGGAATAAAGTTGTTACAACATTTAAGGAAAATAAGTGGGAGTAAGGCCAGTTAAATATGTGGAACTATACGAAGTGTTATTCTCTAACTACTACTAACTCCCTTTGCGTTCTTTTAACAGTTTGAAGTTGCGTGACTACGCTGCAGAACATTAGAAACAAAATTAATGTGCCTTAATAACAGTTTTAAAATTTTACCTTGAGATAAAACTTTCTTCGAAGTACGAACTGAAAATTTAAGACACGCCGACGCGTATATGAGGCCTTACATTTTTCAATACATTCTTTTCTGGTGCTCATACCATGAGATGGTAAAAAAAAACAAAAAAAAAACAGTAATTTTTTGTTCATGAAAAGATTCTGATTAGTTATTTCACTGTAAGGACTCATGTTATTTCAAGGAGCAAAAATTCTCCTAAAATACATGATATTTTATGCATGCGTTTTACGAAAGGAACAGAGAAATTAAACTTCACGGAAATATTTTAAATATTCGAATTCGTGATATTTGTAGATTAGGAAACAAACACAATGAAATTTATTATCACGAAATCTTTCTGTAAAGTCCACATTATGCTTCTGACTTCGACAAAACTGAAGTAAAATATCATATTTATTAACTTTTTTTCACTCAGTGCTTATGCGCGTCCGAGCAGAAGTATTTTAATTTGATGGAAAAAAAACTATGCTATGCTTCCTCCATTTGACCACGAGTTCTTAAGTTCATCACATTCTAAATTCGTGTTTTTTTTAAACTTATTGAAAACGTTCTTTCTTACTGACACACATAGTCGAATTCCTGCTCCTTTTTTTTAACTTTGTCCCTTTTTGTATCTTCTTACTAAGGGAAACATGTGGAAGGTATTATTACCTAACACCCTGCATAACAGAGATGCATTAAACATACATTTTATAACGTTTAGGGACAATCTACAAAATGGAAATCGTTTTTCTACCTGAAAGATTTTTGCACAAAAGAAAAATTGTAGGTCACACGCGCAACACTAGAAGTTATAAAACTTCCGCACAGATTTTAATTGAAAATTTCGGAAGGGGTACATTTCAATGTAATTTATGCAAACAGATGAAATGTAATTTATCACTTTTATTTAATATGACCCTATCAGCTGTAAGCACACCCACGGAAAATGTATGGAGAAGAACTGCAGAAAATTTTCAAGCGTATATGTTTCACAAAACTTTGGCTTCAACGGGATAACAAACATACACCGAAAGGTTATTTTCAAGATTTCTAAGAAGAAATTCGTGCACTACATTTAAGCTAGGTATTTATTTTCTATTTCATGTTCATTAAGATAAGCTTATTAATGGAAGGATAAAACAATATGTATGCTTACTTTTGTTTTCAAGCACATATGTTTCGCAAGACTTTGGCTTCGAGAGGATAAGAAAATACACCAAAAAGTTAGTTTCAAGGTTTCCTTAGAAAAAACAAATGAAAAAAAACCACTTCTTGCACTATAAGCTAGGAATTTCCCAATTCGTATTCCTTAAGAGGATCTTATTTATGAAAGGATAAAGCAGAAATTATGTATGCTCACTTTTACGTTAACTAACAAAAGCGAGTATTTTAGGGACATTAATATTTTCTTCTTTTCATGAACAGTTCATGAGAACTTCATAGTCTGGTAACTGCGATGATTTTTATAAACAGCCGTGCCTTCATGAGAAAAGTGAGACCGACAAAACTCAGCCTGGGAAAATTTTAAATATTTACTCAAAATGTACACAAACTATACTCAAACTATACTCTATACACAAACTATACTCATAATAGTATAAATATACTAGTGATCCGAATTTCTTGGCGTAAAATAGAAATCAAGCTTTCGCACATCAACCAGATGGCTTTTTGAAGGAACGTACACGTCTTTGTTGTCTTCTGAAACCCGCGATATATTATGCTCTTAAACTCAGAAACGACGCTTTTTGGGTTCGGTCTCGATCGGAAGCAGAACTTTGGTTCAAGTTCCAAAACTTTAGTTTCTTCTCTGGAGAGCGTTCGGTTAGAAATATTAACGAAGGGAATGGTGAGATCTTTAGGTTTAGGATTTCGGGAAGACTTCAAGTAATCCAGTTTCTTGCAGTGTGTAGAAGAAAGTGATGACTGGAGTCGTCTTTCGACTAACATGTCCCCCGGGGGTAAGGTTGTTGAAGGTAATAGGGTCGCAAAGCATATGCAACTTCATATATAAGGTACAGCACTTGGTGTTTAATGTCATGACGTCCTTTCTTCTCAGATTCACTATCCGTGATAGGCTCTGGCGAACAGATTTGTCCTTTTACTTCTCGAACCGTGATCCTTTCACTGATGTCTAAAAATTAAAAAATTTGGGATCAAGCCGAATGTCTTGCAAGCGGTTAGGAAGTCGAGTTGCGACCGTTACTTCTCCAGTGTGAGTCTCAGCTGTCGGAATAATTTAAAGGTGTTCCACATTGCTCAGAGAATGTAAAAGGAATTAATGAACAGGAACTGTTCACCAACTATACTCAAAATAGTATAACTGTAGTAATCATCCGAATTTCTTGACGTAGAATAGAAATCAAAGTTTCCAAGCCGTCGTTGGTTCCTAATTTGGTGCCACCTCCAACATATTAAAAGCATCATCCATCTGTGATTACAGCTCGTGCCCGTTAGGGAAAAGTGATTAGAGTCTGAGACCACTTGGTCAACTGGGAGGCTAACCAGGATAATAAAGATGCTTGCTCTCACGCCTAAATTTAGCAGTTTCCGATACATCAAAACAGAGGCACGAGCTTTTGGCTAATCGTGTGTGTTATGTCCAGGTTCCAGTTCTGGGTGATGCATTTATCCTTTGGTGCTGGTTTTCTTCCTTTATTGGAGTCAGTGGCCCTAAATTAGGGGCATGCGATTTCTTATAGCCTCATATGCACGTGGGTGTTGTCAAATCTGGAAAACATATGCAGTTCTTATACAGTGAGAAGCAGTCGATTTATAATATTAAAATTGAATTACCTTTCATGAAGAGTATTACAGCCAAAGATCATATGTGAAGTGTTACCGAAAGCAATTTTTCACCATCAATCTCAAAAAATAAAATGAAAAATAATCTTTTTATCTCAAATTAAGCTAGACCACCGTTAGCATTATTGTCAGAGTCGGATATTTTTCGTTATCAGTAGTTATCAAAATAACTGTTGCATAGCATGTTACTCCGTGGTAATGAGAAAAATAAATCAATACATTTAATTACTCTCGTTAATTTAAACGCGCGTGCGCGAGTAGGTCGATGAATGACACTCATTGTTCTTACAATAAGGTTGTGGGAAAATTATTTAAATTATCACACGGGACAGTGAATTAAGAGAGATTGACATTTTTGCAGTTCATGAAAGAGCTTTCTGGTAATTCTTGGCGGTAACGTTCAAAATGCAGAGTAAACTTCCTCAAGCTCTAGAATCCGACTCGTATACAAATTTGATTGCAATGCCAGCTGTTATTTAATGAGTTGTACCTTTATTTAATTGAACACCCTTAATCGTTCAGATTTGTTTTACGTCTGTACATACATCAATAAAGTTAAAGCAAATTTTTGATTTCCAAACCAGTGCATTTCATTTTTAGTTAATATAAAAGTTAATATCTTGATGAAAAGTAGAACCTGTTTAATGGTTTAAATGTGAAGAGAGAAATACGTATGCACACGTCTTGGGCACAAATCTGTGATGAAATGTGCATTGGGAAAAAATTGCAGAACTAATTGAAATTTAGACAAATGGGATGTTTTCTGCTTTCGTGTTTAATTTCATAGCACGAAGTTAATTTAACAGGACAGAAGTAACTTATTCATGACATTTTTTTTGTTTATCATCGCGTTCTATGCTGTGGAGGAATGAGCTATTGAATTGAGGAAAACAATAACGTGATTGTAGAAGTACAAAATTAATATTTTAACACGGTTAGTATATATTTACAAGATTAATCTTTTAACTCGGTTGGTACACTTTTAAAAGATTGACATTTTAACGCGGTCTGTCTGTTATTCCACTTTTACAAGACTGATCTTTTAATACGATCTGTCCATTTGTCTAATTTTATAAAAATGATCTTTTAACACGGCCTGCTGATTGGTCCGGTCCACCTTTATAAGATTAATTTCCATCACAGTTAGTGCACTTTTACAAGATTGATTTTTTAATACGGTTGGTACACTTTTATAAAATTGATAATTTTTCAATACGTTTTGTCCATTGTTCCACTTTTACAAAAAATGATCTTTAATTACCGTTAGTGCACTTGTATTTTTGCAAGATTGATCCTTTAACTCTGTTGATGCACATTTAAAAGATTGATATTTTACTGTAGTGATCTTTAACTGCCTGATCATTAGTAATATTTTAATGATGTATCATTAATATTAAATTTGATCCGTCCATTAGTCCACTTTTACAAGATTGCTCATTTAACACTGCCTGTCCATTGGTCCACTTTTACAAGATTGCTCATTTAACACTGCCTGTCCATTGGTCCACTTTTACAAGATTGCTCATTTAACACTGCCTGTCCATTGGTCCACTTTTACAAGATTGCTCATTTAACACTGCCTGTCCATTGGTCCACTTTTACAAGATTGCTCATTTAACACTGCCTGTCCATTGGTCCACTTTTACAAGATTGCTCATTTAACACTGCCTGTCCATTGGTCCACTTTTACAAGATTGCTCATTTAACACTGCCTGTCCATTGGTCCACTTTTACAAGATTGCTCATTTAACACTGCCTGTCCATTGGTCCACTTTTACAAGATTGCTCATTTAACACTGCCTGTCCATTGGTCCACTTTTACAAGATTGCTCATTTAACACTGCCTGTCCATTGGTCCACTTTTACAAGATTGCTCATTTAACACTGCCTGTCCATTGGTCCACTTTTACAAGATTGCTCATTTAACACTGCCTGTCCATTGGTCCACTTTTACAAGATTGCTCATTTAACACTGCCTGTCCATTGGTCCACTTTTACAAGATTGCTCATTTAACACTGCCTGTCCATTGGTCCACTTTTACAAGATTGCTCATTTAACACTGCCTGTCCATTGGTCCACTTTTACAAAATTGCTCATTTAACACTGCCTGTCCATTGGTCCACTTTTACAAGATTGCTCATTTAACACTGCCTGTCCATTGGTCCACTTTTACAAGATTGCTCATTTAACACTGCCTGTTCATTGGTCCACTTTTACAAGATTGCTCATTTAACACTGCCTGTCCATTGGTCCACTTTTACAAGATTGCTCATTTAACACTGCCTGTCCATTGGTCCACTTTTACAAGAATAATCTTGTAATTCGGTTGATCTACTTTTGTAAGACCGATCGTTTCACACGTTTGGTTCACTTTTACAAGACTGATTTTTTAACATTTTTGGTCGACTTTTGAAAAACATATTTTAACATTGTTGAGAGAGATATTTTTACAAGATTAATCTTTTAACACGGTTCATTTTTACAAAACCTAGTTTTTGCGTTTTGGGGTACATTTATTTATCATTTTATTTATTGACAATCACTTATGTAACATATTGTTAAAATAAACCTGCTGATCATTGAGGGGATTTATAGGAGGATAAACAGACTCTAGTGCCTTCTTGAGAAGAGACTGCCATGATACGAGAAATTTCCATTATTAGGAATATTATACAAATTTATAGCACGAAGTTCTTGTTGTCCGGAGCTCCTCAGATAACTTCTATTCGCTGGTACCCATGTAGTCTGGTAAAACTGGCGGTTGAAAATAGTTTTTCGAATTGTGAAATCATTTTACTGGCTACTATTAATTTAAATTTCGCTAATTAATCTTCAATGATTGTAACAGGAGCAGCAACATGTAGGGTCAACAGCTTTACATGAGACACTTCTTAAGTGATTGATTTATCATGAATTCATGTTTTTAGTCATTGTAACCACCTCTCGCATTCCTAATGTAGAAACTTATAAATTTTAATATTATAAATACTGAAGGGGTTTACAAAATTCGAATGGCAAAGTTTTAGTCTATACCTTGAGAACTATAACAAAAAACAAACATGCTGATATTCTTCACAATTAATGCAACGACATATACACTGGCGTGCAAAAATTAAGGATGAGACGGTTTTTCGAATGTAACGTCGTGCAGAAGTGCTCCACATCGACTAAAATCATACCATAAGATCCCCAAGATGTAAGAATACGGGACAAATGAGCAAAACTGTCCAAACAAGGAATCCAAAAGATACAAAGGCACTTTATTGAAAAGGTAGCTTCGAGCACAAGTGGACAGAAGACAGAAACTCCCATGTGACAGGCGGCTGCCAAGAAAAATCTAGTCTTTAGTAGGGGATATGATCACTCCTGACTGCGTTGCAGGATTTACAACGTCTATCCATGCTGAGGACGACGTTGTCGAGCAGCTGTTGAGGCATCGCGGCCCATTCCTCTTGTAGCGCCAATCGCAGCTGCGGAATCGTTGCTGGCGGCTGGTGACTTGCTGCCAAGTGTCTCCCGAGAAGGTACCACACGTGTTCGATTGGATTTAGGTCCGGGGACCTTGCGGGCCAATCCATCCGTTGAATATCTTCACTCTCCAACAGCTCTGCGACAGACACTGTACGATGAGGTGTAGCGTTGTCGTCCATGAAGAGAAACTCAGGACCCACAGCACCTCTAAACAGACGCACGTGAGGCAGGAGAACCTCTGTACAATAGCGGACACCAGTGACTGAACCTCCTTGGAAGATGTGGAGGCCAGTATAGCTACCAAGCATGATACCGCCCCAAACGAGAACTCCGCCACCTCCAAACCGGTCCCTTTCGATGATGTTGGAGTTGGGATTGCGTGTTCCCTGCTCTCTCAAGATGTGTATACGTCCAGAAAAGCTCGTCAGACTAAATCGGCTCTCATCCATAAAGAGAACTGGACCCCATTGCTGATGTGTCCAGTTCTTGTGTTCCTGGCACCACAGAAACCGCCGTATCCGATGAGACTAAATCGGCTCTCATCCGTAAAGAGAACTGGACCCCATTGCTGATGTGTCCAGTTCTTGTGTTCCTGGCACCACAGAAACCGCCGTATCCGATGAGCAGGCGTTAATGGCACACACCGTACTGGTCGTCGTGCAAATAGACCACCATTTGTGCAGCCTCCTGGCCACGGTAAAACTAGATAACGGACGTCCAGTTGTCTATTGCATGTGTCTTGAGATTTCTCCCGCTGTCTGCCGTCTGTCTCTTCTCGCCTGTAGGACAATATACCGGTCGTCCGCCGCCGTAGTTGCTCGTGCACGACCACTGCTAAACTCTCGGACAGCTGTTCCTGTCGTTTGAAATGCTCTCCAAGCTCGTGAAACGATGCTGTGAGCGATTCGGTACTCCTCGGCCACACTAGTCACACTTCGACTTTTTTCCAACTTCCCAATGACGCGACCTCGGGTAAAGTCATCCAGATGTCGTCTACTGGATTTCCTGTTGGCCATATCACACGGTGGCAGCAACTCGACGTCGTTCAAACCGATGTACACCGTGCAATAGCTTTCACCGAATTGCTGAGCTTACAGCGCCCGTGTGCTCCCCCCGTACCTCATGCCGCATATATGAGCATGTCCTACCGTACTGGACCCTAGTCTATCTCTTGAGTGGTCTTTTGGTCCGTTCCGCCTGCTCGTTCCGCTGTTATGCTAATTTCTCCTCTTCGTCCTTAATTTTTGCACACCAGATTATAAGGCAGCAGTAGTTTTATTGTAGTGACACTCAACATACATGGCAGGGTACCCAACACGATATTTTGGAGGCACTGCATTTAGTATGGAAACTTTAAGAAGTGTCACAAACTTCGTGAATCTGTTGCCGAACTCGTGATTATTCTGAAGAGAACGAGTCGTTTTCATTCGCCGAAACTTGATGTAACTTTTCGTGTACGTCAGATTACATGAATTTTAAGGTCCAGTTCATGGAAGTTCCAGAAATAATACATTGATGTCTGAAGATTCTTATTAAAGAGGGTGGAATACACTGGAACGAGAAAATGGCGCTCTGTGGGTGCGTGTGCGTGCGTGTGTGTGGGTGCGGGCGTGGGTGTTTGTGTAGAGTTGCAGCTACATGCTTTCCTACTGACACAGCAGTGCTCTCATTATACAACAATAGCCAATTCTCATAAAAGCAGGTACCAGTGGTGCTGTTTCTTTATGTATGCTTCGCCACACTTTCGAAAATCATTTTACTTAGTCATGAATATATCTCGTTAAAACTACACGTTGTCGATAGTGAATTATAAACAGACACCATAAGAGATGAATTCTGTTTCATTGTCAAAATGTGGTGTTAGGGTCTGTCATTTTATTATCCAGTCCATACTGTTGTCCGCAATCATCATTATTGAGGTACGGTTTTGAAAGGTCCAGAGTAGACGGACGGCATATTGATACATCATGCACACTACTTCAACTTGGCATCTGCTCCTCGGGGAGTTCTGGGTCTGAGCATAGGCTAAGAAGTCTACGTTTTCGCTGCGTGATATGTACGTTCTCTGTTGGACCTATATTTTTCCTGTTCAGGAGTGATATAATATATTAGTTTCCTATGACGTTTGGTATTACGAGCCAATGGATATGTTTTGTAAATAGTTGTGCAAAAGCACTGGCGTTCGGTTGATATTCGCTGTACAGAATTATCTTCTCACAATATTCATAGGCCGAATAATCTGAGGACTGGGCTTCTGACCATCCGTCCGAGATGGACTGCCTTCGAGTTGCGGACGAGGGATCGATAGTGCTTCTTTCTTACAGCGTGGTTCCATAGAGCGTACAACGCATGCAAACCCAACTACCTAAATAATAAAGAAGTTGTTAATATCTATAGCAAAGGTCTAAAGGCTGGATATAAGAAGGATGACATAGACAGAGAACACAAGACTGTGAGAAATCGTATGATATCAGCAATAGAAAAATCGCCTAGTAGGACAATGAGATACGCAGGATCCATCACATATATCCCAGGCTTTACATATTGGTTAAAGAATTTATTACGCAAATACAGCATATTAATAGCAATGAAGTCCCCGACCCCGTTATCACATATAATATCAAGCTGCAAGGAGAGACAGTGTGAGAAAGAAAAGGCGGGTGTGTACGCTATACCGTTGGTATATCCTGACAACACGGAAAAGGTATATATCGGAATGACAAAGCGATCCTTGGACACTAGATGTAAAGAACGCGTACGAAGTGTGAAGCAGGACATGCAGAATACAGCCCTTGCCAGAGAAGTCATGCATCGCTCGGCCGCTCCAGTATGGAATAATATTAGAAGAATTGCCCCTTACACGAATTTCAAAGAGACTGCCATCAGAGAAACAGTGGAAATCCTATCCAGCAAAGTGGCATGCAATGATATAGTCTCTATGGAACTACCAATGGTTTGGCATGCATTATTAAAAGATGGAAACACATCACGGCGCTATGTATAATTACGTGATAAAAAATTCATGTAATATGCTCGCGATGTCACCCGCGTTATTTTCAAAAATCATCTTCGTGCTTTACATGTTCCAATTCTCTGCATTTTTGTGTCTACTATTGCCTTGAAAATAGCCTCCCAGTGGAGTGCGAAAGCTTGGCAAATATTTGTGCTGACTACACCACGAAAATAAACGGGTTTCATACGCTATATGCGTTTAATTATTACTTTCGCTGTTATTCTAAACTATTAAACAGATTTCACCTATTCGTATAACATTCCTGAACTAAGCGTTGCTGCTCGATTTGGTCGCTGAATGCTTAGATGTTGCTGATGGTAACTTTTATAAGTTATAAACTTCACCACTAGGTGCTCTGAAGTCGCAGTTATCGAAAAAAGTGCGTCCATTTTCGCATGTACATCCCTCGATTATGCTCTTCCGAGATCGACTGGTACTCAGTTATTTACCGTGTAGAAGTAATTTGTGCATATACCTGGGGATACGTCTTTTTCGCTCTGAAAATTACCGGTCAGAATATGATGAGTAAATGCTATGTCATATACAATAATGTGAATAATTTTTGACAGAGACCAAACGATTACTATACTTTCAGTAAGGTTTTACACTGTTTTACAAAGAAAAATATCATTCCAAAGCCCAGTGGTCTAAGGCGCTGACTTATGATCATTCGCCCTAGTTGGGTCCGGGTTCGAATCCCGGTGAGGCATGGATGTTTGTCTTTCGGCACTGGCTCTCAATATGCTACTTGTCCAAAACTGGCTATCTGTGAGCATTGGTCATTTACTGTAACATCCATTTTTGATGTATACTTGTTCTCAATGTGTTAGATGATCAACACTATCTATGTCTGTGTACATTGATCATTTGGCATGCTGTCAACCATGTATGATTTGTACTTGTAGCTGTGTGATAATATCTGTATCCTGTGAAATATCTGTATCATGTTTGTCATGTCTGTACCACGAGGTCCAATTAACCATTTAAACCTCCAATCAAAAAGAAAAAAGTCATTCTAGGAAGCATTTGTCGCAGTTCCATGCAAAGTGGTGTATACGTGCCATCAGTTCGGTTGCGTAAGTTATTGCAGTTGCAAACCAATCACGTGATAGGTGGGGGAGATAAAAGGGCAAAACTGCCCGGCGTCGCTATGTTTGGCCGTACACAACTGGGTTTGTGGATCAGTATATCGGAGTGATCTCAATGACGAAAGCACGTGTAACACGAGTGGGAATGCCTGCACTCTAAAAAATAAATTCTAAAATTTACGAGCCTCCTTCCATCATTCCTTTCGTGAATTAACGAGGCATATTTCTGATACAACCTTTTCCGTGAAATGAAAGAAAGAAACCTGAATTTCACGGATTTTTCGTACCACGGGAACATTCCGAATTCTCAGAAACCTTTCCGTAATTTCTTTCTTATACTGACGGTAAATTACCGTTTTAGAGATCTATTAAAGGAAAATTCGAAATTCTCAGAAACCTTCTCGCAATTCATTTTTTATATTGACAGAAAAACTTCGTTCTCACCTTATCCGTATGACGAGAAATTACCGGTAATAAAAGCGATTGATGAGAATATTTAAGGTTTGATTAACTTTTAAATTTCAATCGTCTGTCGAATTTTGAAGCTCCGTAGCGAGATCGGATGTTGTGTTCAGCATTATCGCATTAATCTTGTTTATTGTGGCACGGCATGTTTCTCCTAATCTCCCCCATTTTGTGCACCTGATATTTATTATAAGGTGTTTCAAAAAGAGTGACCCGATTTCAAAGTAGTACGTATATTTAATAAGGCAAATGTGGGATAGTTACAAAACAAAGAGCCAAGTATGATGGAAGGTCTAAAGTTTCACTCACCACAATTACAAATGCTCAATGTGCCCTCCACCTGCTGCACGGACATCTAGGCCGATAGCTTAATTCATCCCAAACGCGTCGGCGAGTGTCTTCAGTCACGGAATTTACTGCGGCCGTGATTCCCGTTCGGAGCTCATCCAAGTCAGCGGGTAAAGGGGGAACATAAACACGGTCTTTTACGTAACCCTATAAAAAAAAAGGCACATGGTGTGATATCCGGATATCTCGGAGGCCAAGCGTGTAGTGCCAAGTCATGGGGGTCCCCTGCGTCCAATCCAACGCTGAGGCAATGTGTCGTTTAGAAACTGACCAACATGGAGGCGAGGCATGGATTTTGGCGGTGCGCCATCCTGCTGCAAAATGTAATCTTCAGAGTCGTCCTGAAGCTGTGCAAGTAGCCAGTCCTTTAGCATTGGTAGATAGGAGTTGCCCGTAACCGTGTTGTCCGCAAAAAAGAAACGGCCATAAACCTTTCTAACAGAAACCGCGCAAAAAAACATTCAGTTTTGGTGAATCACGTTCATGTGGAACACTGCCATAATGCCGTTTAATTGCACGCTGCACCGTAATCACGGACTTGGTTTTGCTAAATTCGAGCACAGAAAATGCTTTCTGTTGCCTCGACGCCATCTTCTCACTCACATAGCGTAGCGGCTATTTGGACGTTCTTGCTGCCATCTAGTGGTAGTCATAACAAACTCAGGGCCACGCCCGTAGACATAATACGAGTCACATTCATTGTTGGTTCGTGGTTGCCGAGATATCCATTTTTCAAATCGGGACATTCTTTATGAAACACCCTGTATATTGAGTTACTGTAAGAAACTTGGTACTTAATTTACTGTATAGGCGATTATACATTACCTATATATCAATCTCTCGATTCCTTAAGACAAAAGCTATTGTACCTCTATCAAGAGTAAATTTTACATTTAGGAGTTTTGTGAAATAATACTACGCATATAAAAAAAGTACACCCCTCCCCTTTTTTTTAAAGATAATTGAAAGTTACTGCCATTTTAAAAAGATGTTCCAAAATATTTTGTTGCTTCGAAATATCACGATGAAAAATGCTTAATTTGTAAAAGTCCTTCTGCATAAAAAAAAAAAACTATTAGAAACCTATTCAGAAAAATGATAAGCTCCAACAGAAAATAAAATGACTAAATCACTCGCATTAATGCCAAAAAATTTTTTTCATTGCCGTGCGATTTGTTTTACGATGAACGTGATCCTGACTTCAGAGTGTTTGTGGCTCAGTGGTTAACGGCGCGAGTTATATGTTAAACCAACGACACGGGTTCAATTCTAATTGTTGCGAAATGATTATCTAGTGCAAGGGCTGAAAAAGTTTTGCAAAATTTCAGTTTAAGTACGAAAAAAAAACCTGAAACGGACTTTTCTGAAATAGACTGAATTTCTGACTACGAAAAATCTGTGAAAATACGGACGTTTAAATAAAAGGACAATTTTAAAAACTGAAATTTGTGAAATGATAGGCACCTACCGGCAACTTTGCTGCAGGTTATTTTCAGAAATTTTCCGTGAATTTACACCACTTATTTTTTGCAATGTGGGAGACGCAATCCCGAATCCTACATTCACACAGACGCCTTTACCGGAAGCTTCATCATAGGACGATTGGTTTGTCCCTGGGTCGCATCGCGGCGGAAATGTATCCAGATAATGGAAACACTGATTGAAGGAAGATAACGTGCGTATCCGGCAGTGGGACTGGTGCACCATCGCCGCATTCGATGGAAGCTGTAGCCCCGCAGATGACATTCGACGAGTTATATAGACAGCTATGAATATCCCCGTATTGATTCGTACTGTGATTGGTTAAGGTTGTTTTGCGCTATCGCCAGAATTGTTACGACTGCCGGAAACTGCAGCACGTCGTCGCGCAAAGTTATAGTGAAGTCTTGCCAGACATGCGTGGGGAGACCAATAGAACCAAGTTGCATTCAATGACGAGTCTCACTTTTATCTTAGAGACGACGATCGCCGATTTAGAGTCTGGAGACGTGGTCACCAGAAAAACCTTGCTGCCATTCGTGAGCGTCATACGTCTCCTTAGCGTAGTGTCATGGTTTAGGGCGCTATCAGTCTCAACAGCCGTTTACCGCTCTTACGCATAATGGTTACAATGACAGAACGACGATACGCCAATGAGGTGCTGCAGCCCGTTATTTTGCCTTCGTGATGTCTCTGATGCCCACTTTTAACAAGATAAAGCGCGTCCGCACACTGCTAACATCAACCGACAGTGCTTATACGGTGTCCAGATGCTGCCCTAGCGAGAGCAATCAATCCTCAGACTTCTTCTTAACAGAGAACGTCCTCATTGGTAGACGACTTAACGGCTCTGCACGATTCCCTCGCAGTTTCAAAGAACAGTAAACGTAGGTCGGCGACGCATGATCAACGATACTCCACGACACCAGCCGGAGAGATTTCCACTAGATGACACGCAGCTTTGCGTAATATATTGCTCAGTATGATCATCATACGACCTACTGTCTCGGAGCACATTACTGTTCATGCTCTCTTCTCACCCATATCATTTTTTGTTCTTCCTCAAAAATAAAATCACTTCTTTCCCATATACTTGTCTACATTTTTGATATAATTCGTCTCATTCCGTGCCTTCCTTAATGGTGACTATGCCGAGCCGTGTATTTTAAATCTGCAAAATTGGGTCCATCTCTCTGTATCTCTCTACCTCGCACGCGTGCGCGCGCGCACACACACACACACACACACACACACACATCCCGAAACGTGAGTGTGCGTGTGTATTTAACTGTCTTCGATTTTCAATTTCTGTTTTCGTGAGTCTTTCCAAAATTTTTGTGCAAAAACTTTCTGCTTCGAGCATCATTTTCGAAGCTTTCTTGCGACCACGACATGATACGCTTTCTTCGATGCTATCGTTAGTCAATCTTTTGATTTCTACGCTTAAACTTTTGGTTTGGTGATGGTGTATTCTTTAGATCGCCACGTGACCAAAAGAAGAGGTTACCACACCCCCCAAAAAAAGGTTCTACCTGTGTTAAGAATTTAAGAGTTTTGCATTGCACTTAGAATGCCTTGTAAAACTGTGAGTATGGATAAGCTTCGGAGAGCAAAAACAAAATTCAAGTTCAGCCAATATTTTCTTAACAGTCAAGATAATTCTAAATTATATGTAATGTGAAAGGCAACTCAGAATGAATTCGAGTTTTTAAGGCACTGTAATTAGTTCGAAAAAAAAGTTCCCAAGTATTTTTTATGGAATGTCATTCTATACGGAGAAAAGGAATGTAAGAAACATTATTTGAAAAATGAATTACAGGATCTTCATAATTGATTCGTAAAATATCTACTTAAATGCCAGTGTATGTCGAAGAAATTTTGCAGTAAAGGCTATTTCGTAAGATATAAATTACTTCCTAAGATGCAACTGAATTATGAATCAAATTTATTCCATTCCATTCAATAATAATTTACAACGAGAGTAGAAGTAGCAGCGGTAGAAGCAGAATCACACACAGATGTGTGAACTTAATAAAAGCTTGATGTTAAAAATTTCTGTTGCATCTCGTAATTGATTTAAGCTAGCAGCTTGTCGAATATATTCAAACATTCTTTCTCGTAGCAAAGAAATCTTAAGTTTTCCTACACTGCTACAAGCAATTTTGCCGCAAATCTATTCTCTTGAAATGTTAGTCTCGCTTCAGACACTACATGGTTATAGCAATATCGAATTATCTTTCATCCGACTTTAGCTCTTTAAACATTTTGCATTTGAATTATTCATAGAATCTTCAGAACTACTTTTCAGTACTAAAGTTGTTTATGTAATGAACGAGTTTCTGAATAGTTTTTCTTTATATCAAAATGGAAGAGCGACAGTTCTATATTAGAAATGTCTTTCACGAGTATGGTGGTGAATTGTACGGTTCTGGTAAACACTGAATATGTCCAGAAACGAGCGTGTCAGAAGGATAGTATACGTGTCTTATAAGAGATTTGAATACAGTCCAGCTGTACAAGGAGTTAGAAACAGTCGCCTTGAACTTTTCTTCAATCAAGTAAGAAGTAGTTTCTAGCAAATTTGATAGACATGATTGTAATTAAAGTACGATATCAATCAGGAACTGAAAATCTAAATGTGTGTGTGTGTGTGTGTGTGTGTGTGTTTCCAATTGTTTTTGTCTGCTATGAATTTTTGTTTCGTCCGGATTTATGCGTGTTATTCGTGCACAGTAGGCCACGCAATGACGACACATTTATTTAGTGGCATTGGGTAAAATTAATATAATTGTTTAAGACCTTGAGCACTGGAAAATTGCTATGTGTTAATGTGTTCAGTCTGCAGGCCGTCGTGCTTCAGCACCGCTTGCAGACGACTCTTTAAATTGCAAACAGGTAAATTGTAAAGGACTTCACCGATGGAGCTGCATACTTCAACTTTTCTTTGCCTGAGTTACTGCATGCCTTTGTGGCCGATGGGAAAGTATTTGGGCTTTCTGGAAACCTCATAAAAAGTAATCAAAATTTCACCGTGGCATTGAGTGCCGACAAAGATGCACATGAGGACATCTGTGCGATATTACACGATACTGAAATGTCTTGCGGAGGAAATCCCAGAAGAATCTGATGTGTGAGGTGTTGCATCATCTTGCATGAACCATTGAGTTTCCATGATTACAAGATTTGCTCGCAACTGACGCAAAATACTGGTTCGAAGTGTGTTGAGAGCACACGGTTCATTGTTTCGTCCGAAACTATGGGACCAATATATATTTAAGCAGCACTTCATGTGTTTCGTGAATGTTTTCAGTATCTCAGAATTTGAAGTTCTGTTTCATACCGACGCCAAGGAAATAAACACGCTCCTCGTATATAGACTATGTGTTTTGCAAAACATCTGGTTAGTTTGTCAGTATAAACTATCCTGTGCTAACTGGAAACGAAAACGTTTATAACTGCCAGATAACATCTGGACAGCCCGGATTTCATAGAGTGTACGTGGTCATCCGCCTTTAGTATTCATCTGATTGGAGTCTTTGAAATTTGCAGCTGCTGACTTGCACTTGACCTTCCAGGACTTCAGGTCATCGAATTTTTTTTTTTTTTTTGGAGGTTTAGGGATTATTGGGAAAGCAACTTAATGATATGTAAGCAGCAGCCCGTTCCCGAAAAAAAAATTCCCGGCGGCCACCACATGAGCCAGCAGCTGTCCAACAGTTGCCACCCCATTTGTTGTTATATGCCAGAACAGGGCCATCAGTTATCGATCAATGCTGGCTGCCACAAGCGGCACGTGCCATACACGATGGTTAGCCTAATGTCGTCCGCTAGTTTCCCGGTAGTGGCAGCCGGCAATCACGTGACGTAACTGATGGCTTGCCGAATCTTGTCCGCTAATTTCCCAGTATTAGCCATAAAACAAAATATATAAAAAAAGACTAACTGCAGTTGTTCCAAAGGCACAACTACTTTTTTAACCCCCTTCCTACAAAACTTCTGCGTTATGGCAGGGCGCCGGAGAAATTTTCTCAAAGGATCCTGAAAACCACCCGTTTTGATCTGGCTGGAAATGAGCCAAGGACTGTCAGCTCCGCGGTTCGAAGCTACATTTGTTCTAAAGAGGAAAGATATTTTATTTTACTTGACGTTATTTTTAGCAGCGAATTCCTCCAGTCTTGTGTATTCAGCCCATGGATGAGTACATTTTATCCACATAGCTTTTTTTTTATTTTTTCAAATAATTGATAAATTTTGTACGCGTATAATTCTTATTTTTTTTTTCCAACATAACGATTTTTTAATGTTTTTTTCGGGATTTTTTTTTGTACGTTAAAACGAAAGATTACACATAATTTTTTTCTTGTTATTCATGGGAACGGAATGGGTGCATTTCATGGCTGTTTGTATTCTCGATTCTTTGTGTGTCAGTGCAGGAATTTTTCTACGAAACGAGTTTCTATAAATACATGAGAGTAATTGACTATTTCTTACAGCTCATTATAGTTATTTACATATTTTTTTTCCGAAATCTTAATCTTTTTTATATATTTTTCTTCTGGTAACCTTCGTCGATGTGGCATTTCATTAGGTAATTAATTCGCCTCTCTACTTATGTTTTTTTCTTTCTCTCTAACGTCCACTAAAATAACAGGATGGCGATAGCGTCGTCTTCAACTAACTGGTATCATGAGAGATACAGCAAGTGTTGCTGCACTGGTCCCGTTGCTTTCACCTCGTGTTGGGGTTGCTACGGGTCATTAGCGGCAGTTGCGTGGAGGCCCGTAGTTCACGGCGATGCTTCTGGGCCATCAATGGCTGCCAACTGATGGTGATGCCACCAACGGACAGCTACCGTGCCGTGAGCGGCAGATTTCAGCCAGCGGTGACCCATCACTGCTAGCTGGTGGCCAGCAGTTTCCATACTTGTGTTTTTGCTGCTGGGTACATGGTGTTTTTCTGCCAAGGGGCGTAGATTCATATATTATTTATGTCGATATTTCTACTTCTAAGAGTCTGATTTAAACAATTCTTTCTTTGTTCGAGAGCGCTTCTACTGCGAAATGTTTCTCATATAAGTTCAAATTTTTCTTAACTCACAACTCTGCCACCAGAAAGAGAAAAGTTCACGTTTCCGTTTACAGCAATATCTGCAGGACTAAAACACCGATTGAAAAACTTCTTCCTTCGGTCAGATACATACTACTGTTACCCATACCGGCTCCACTGACTTTGATAAATTTAATTCGAGTCAAAACGGATTTAAAAAAGCGTGCTCATTACAACCGAGAATTCGGTTTGATCTTTTCTGTTTATTCCTATAAATTTCATAACTGCGGCGCATTTTAGAGCTTGTTTGCGAATAAATTGTATTTTTAACTCGCTTTAAAGATAATATCTTCAAAATAATGATTTCAGGAAACTGGGAACAAATGTTATAAACCGAAGATAAAATAGTAATTTTAAAAACTAGCTCAAACGGGAGCAAGCGAATGAGTTATACGGATTATAAAAGAAAAGTTAGATTTTTTTCGGAAGAAAAAGGCGCATAAACCGTTAAGTGCAAAGTTTTCATTTATGAGGTAGAAATATTCTTATCTTACGCTGCTAGGAACGATAAATTTTAGAGTAGAAAAATTTTATTAAGGAGAGCGAAACAAACTAGGCTTAAGCCAGACTCGTAGCAGACATTTTTAAGCAGTACTTAATTTTTTTATTATAATAATCTTTGAAGAAGTAAAAAAGTAACATAACAGACAAATGACGCTTACTGCTTGTTTCTCTTGTTTTTCTTTTTTTCCAACAGCGTGTAAGATATTGTATAACTAATATGCTGAAAACAAAATAGCGTCTTAGAGGGTGCAATTATGGCATTCTTTTACGTGGTGAGCAGCGCTATGATACTTTGTTTCTCAGTGTTTAAAGGACAATAATTACGCAATATTTTTCGGCTTCGAGTCATTAATTTCTTCAAAATGATTTAGTGGCCGACGTGATGTGAGATCTATACTGGGGCCTAAGACTAGTTATAGATGCTTTGTTTGTTATTCGGTTCTGGCTTGCCCTTTACTCCAAATCGCCATCAAACTTAAGGTTGAGCCCTACTTATCGCCTGATTCTCATGAAATTAATGGTGGCATAGAAACAAAAGTATTCAATTTTTCTCTTCAATGTGCTTCGTTTCATTTGGAGCATCATGTACACTTTCGTAAATTTAAAGCTCCATTTTTTTTATTTGCACTGTAATTTGTTTTCAGTCTGCACATGTACATAAAGAAAAATGAATTTTTCCATGTTTTGAACTCATTTCTCTAAATGGCAGATGTAAGGACTCAAATTTGGTTCCTTGGTAAGAAGTAAATGTACTTGCGGCTTACGTCTTTAAGCGTTCCTTTTCGAGTTTCTGTTACTTCTCCGTTAGATTTTCTTCGTGAGCGGCACGCCACTTTCCCGGATTTTTTTATTTCTTTTGGTAACAACTGACAGTGAGTCAGAGGTAAGTAAAAAAAAGCCGCACGCGGTGTAAAGGGAGTAGTGGTACGAAGAAGGATTCATCGATTGTATTTTGACACACGTAATCATGATACTGGATAAGTCTTATCGGCAATATTGGTGAATGATTACGTTACCGAAGCTCTCTCAGTTATACAAAGAGGAGTTGTGGTTATAAGTGTAATCAGAATAGTAAATCCCTTTCCTTGCTATATCTTGCTATGTCGATCCTTCAGACCTGTAGAAGTCGTCTAAGTGTTATATGTTAAGAACTCGGTATTCTCTAAACACGGAAACTCAAAAACAATTAAAACTTTTTGTACTGCCCCAACATAGTCAAAACACTGAAACATTAACCGATGATTTATTTCTTATATTTAGTGTCACTGAAAGCAGCAATGCACACCATTTTTGCGTTTTATGCAACGACTAGCGATATACATGAATCACCGTATGGGTAAACGTTATCCTAGTTTCCAACAATTTTATTTCCTTTACCATTTAATTATGTCTCCCAATAATCTGAGAAAAAGGAAAAGAAAGAAAGAACGCCGCCTAGGTGGGCGAGTGGTTAAAGGCGTAGGTATCTGGCAAGTGTTCTTAACAGGGTCAAGGTACAATCCCTGACTGAGACATGGGTGAAGCGTTTGTCTTATGTTGCTGGCTCTCTCCATTCACTGGAACCAGTGATTCCAGATTAGGCACGGGCGAATGTTTATAGCCTTTATACTGTAGTTCCTGATGGTGTTCTGTCTATATACCTCAGAAAAGAAAAGAAAACTGCAGAATTTTTCCTGAAAATTTGCCGAATACCATAGGTTTTATACGTATATTAAAATGCAGAATGTTTTTCACGTATATTCAAATGTAGAGGTTTTATACGTATAGTCAAACATAGAATGCATTGAATGGAGAAAAAAACCTCCGAAGAGGCTTACAGTTCACCACACGGGGATTTTATGTCGACGCGCAGTGTAGATAACTGCAGAAAGTCATCCTTTTTTACTGAAATTCTTAGTAACGACATTCCATAACTGAAAACTTCACTTAACACACACACACACACACACACGTGCAAAACTGCAGCAGCTACATCGAACAAGGCTGATACACAGACTAGTGGAATAATGTGAAATCGATTGGGATTGACACCCGTAATTTCGATCTGCTTTCCATGGGTATTTGCTTAATTTTTAAGACCTCGACAGATAAATTCCAGTGTGTCTTAAATAAGCAATAATAATAGTAATGGTTTTTTTTACGGGACAATGGCTATTGGTCATTTCTAAAAGGGGAAAAAAACACCGGTTTCAGATCAAGTTCGCTTTCCGGAGAACAAAGATGCTGCCATCTGTTGGTAGCTCCTGTTTCGATGATTCTATGAAGGTTACCTAAAACTTACTTTAAATTTTAGAAATTTGGATTTGAAACAATGGTCCGAAAAGCACACACAGTGTGGCAGGTACTTCTGTGGGTGTACAGGGAAAACTTTTCGTTCAGTACATCTTTGTGTAGGCTACCAGACACTCAAACAGACAGCCCATTGTATTATTAAAGACTGCAAATATGAATTATAAGAAATGTCACTCACAAAAATAAAATGCTGAAGATACCACTGGAGGCTCAACTTTTTCCTTTTCATATACAATACCAACTCTGAACGGACGAACTCAGAACGACCAGGATGTATCTTCCTGCGTTCGAGTGATCATAGGCGCGGACTTCTGGTAAACGGTTAGAGCTGGACCCGAGATCAAAGTTCTAGACAGGCATGGATAGTGTGCATGTCTCTCTCAGTGCTTCGAGAGAGGCATGCGCATCTCTCATGTGCGGTGACAGCATTGGATGTGTCTCCTTCCAAGAGCCAGTAAATTAGGTACGGAAGAATATTTATAGACCTAGTTGTTCATGGAGGTGGTAAGATCTCCTCAAAAATGGATCATGTTCATCCGAATCATTGTTAACCACTTGACAACTTACAAATTCGAAATTGATCATTCGCCATTTCACCTTGCCGTCACTTTTCACCGCATGCTGCGCGAACCATAGCTACAACACATTGCCTTTTTTCACCCTTCTGTCTAACACACGTATGCACGAAGGGCAGCAATTTGGATCAGTGCATGCAGATCGCAAAGATGAGTGATTCCTGAACTGAACATCTATGCTGGGCAACACTTCTGTCGTCCTGTTGGAATTCCTTGGGGATCCAGACTGTGTGTATCCTTGAGTCATAAAATTACGACCACCTTATTAACAAAGTGTTGCGCCACTTTTCTCAGCAATTATGTTTTGCACTTGGTGTGGCATCGACTGCACTAGACCACGGAGGATATCCTCAAGCATTCCGCCCCGGCTGGACAGAATAACGTCCCACAGTTTAGCGACGGAGTGGGGCTTTGAAGCATACCAGCAAATTATGCTCCCCAATTTGATGGGATTCAAGTAGGAAGAATTTATTGGATAGAAGATCACATGAAATGTTTGGATATTATCCTGGACCCATTCCTACATAATGCAAGCCTTGTGATAAGGTACATTGTCTTTCAGAAAGATTTCATTGTTATCCGGGTACGAAATCGCCATGTAGGTCGACCAATGTCAAGGTAGAATTTGGAGGTGTGGTGCTTTCGATGGGGAAGTGAAAACTGAGTAATGAACTGTATCGTGATACTTCCGCCTCCCTGTTTCCACTCAAACATATACACTCGCTATTCTCGTGCGCGGTGCCATTATTGTGAGCTCGAAAACATATCTCTGTACGCCCCTGGTTGTAGTCTGTTGTTAACGAAGGGATAGTGAGCCGTCTGTTGTTGTAGAGAGCACCTTATCCCCTGCGTTCACTCCTTCTGTGAGAAATCGGTAGTTTCTTTTTTTTTTTCCGGTACGTCGGACGAATGTGTTTGTATGTCTTTCTTCGAACTATGCCAATCGCATATATGATCACTCTCCGTTCAAACTATCATAGCCGCCCCGGTGGCGCAGTGGTCTAAGGCGCTGGCCTATGATCATTCGTCCGTAAGGGGTCCGGGTTCGAATTCCGGTGAGACATGGATGTTGTGTTTGTCTTACGGCACTGGCTCTCTCCCTTCCCTGGAACCAGTGACCCTAAATTAGGGACGGGCGACTGCTTATAGCCCATTGAGTTGCTCACGGTGGTCGTTAAACCTCCAATCAAAAAAAAAAAAAAAAAAAAAAACTCCCATACGTCCTTCCTTTTTCCCATTGTACATGCTTTGTACTGCGAACCAAAATACCCTTCCCGTGCAGTATATATACATTCTGCAGCTGTCGGCGATGTCACTGCTTAGTGCTGTGCGATTCACAAACTCGTGGAGACAGGGGTTGCAATGGTATGGCCCCCGGGAGTGTAATAAATATATTATGTAATAATAGGTAAGGTACTAAAGCTGATGGCTTCAATCTGATAAATAGGAAATATCAGCACATTCATCTTGTTTTTGGTAGCATACGTTTTGAAATATGTGTCCGCTTTTAGGTTTTCCGGTATGTTTTTGTTGATGATGCATTTAGGGTGCGACGTGATATCGTTGGTGTTGTTAAACATTTTGGCAGGGCCATTTAATTTTTTCAGTTTGGGAGTTAAGAGTTAGTGGATTGTTTTCTCTCTATTCAAGGCGAAGCTTGTTAATTTCCACCGTTACTACTGGGAAGAGTATTAAATAATTGAAATTTATTAATATGCCGAACTGCAAGACAATGCAAGTTACGTATAAAATCACTCATTCCATATTAGCTGTAGAAAAATATCGCATGTTGGCCTTCTTGAAGGAAGAAGGACAAAGAGATTTCACTGGCAAAGCTACGCGTTGCTACGTCTCGTACTGGTGACAAACACTGCGAGTTCTGTGGTCTGAGTTTGCGCACAAAGCAGAAACAAAACTGGGAAAACAAGCGTCTGTAACTCACACTGCATGCTGTGGGTGTCACCAGTCAAGAGTTTGGATACATGGCGTATTCTTAGGATGTGCAGGGTTCTTTCTTTCTTTCGCGTTTGTTTTACGACTTACATACGGCACGTGAACAAATATTTTTTTACAATGTCTGCAAAAAAAAAAAACAAAAAAAAAAAAAAAAACGAAACACCTAGAAGGAAACATCCAATCAATGTGAAAATTGTTATGTGGAATGTGCATATATAGGAAATAAAATGGTCGCATTTCCTGAGCAGTTGGGCCATTTATTTGGATAAAACCGCTGCACCAGTGGAACAGGTACGTTGTAACCCCACCTCTGGCCCGGATACAAGCAGTTACATTATCCGTGATATGTAGGCATACACGCATACATATCACGGATACTTTCCTTAGGAATAGCATGCCAGATGGTGTTCAAATTGTGGGCCTGTTCGCCGATATTCCGGGATTTGGGTAGGTGGCATCTCATCATGTCCCAAACATATTCAATTGGTGAGAAGTCAGCTGATAGAGCTGGCCCTGCAAGGGTTTCGGCATTACGAAGACAGGGCTTGGGAATCCTCGTACCGCAAGTCGTCTGGCAGCGGTCCGGATGGCCACTTCCATGCCTGCTGACGACGCAACCAGGCCACGGTTGGTGGAGAGCGACGAATTCGTTTCTGTTCGTGGAGCTCTCACAATCGCTCGATCCTCGCGTTCTGTCGTTACCCTCGGCCGTCCACTTCCAGTGTGCCGTTGGGTTTTACCTTCCTCGACACACCGGGGCCATCATGGTCCGCCTTCCGTGGTGGCGCTCCCACCCAAATGCCTGGATGCACGGCAACTTGATCAACCGGCCTCTATCATTCCAATTATACGTCCTCTCTCAAACTCAGTCAACTGCTCGTATTGTGCACGAACCCGACGTGGAGGCATCCTCACAGTCCACGGAGGTTAATGTAACCATAATACGCTGTCACAATTGCCCCTGTGTACGAGCTTTGCTCTTGATATACCCTCCTCAATATGCGGTTCCCATGCGATGTGACGGGCAACTATTTATTCACTGGATGTCCTTTTTTAATCATTTGTATATTCGGGTTTAAGGTACTTGCATGTCGAGTTTCATGAGGATGGAAAGACTTTCTCGGGATGTTTCGTTTTTTTTTTTTTTTTTTTTCGAAAGATTATATCACTTTGCCGATTATTTATTATATTTTATTTCTGTCTTTGAGCTGTGTTTCACACAATCAGAATGAACAGCTGTGCTACATCTACGTTGAATCCTTCTAATGCTAATATCGTGATTAAATGTGCCCGTGTGGTTAAGAGGTTGATTAATTTACAGTCTTTGCAAGAAAGGTGTGGCGAATAAAAGGAAATAACTGGGGGAAAAAAGAAAAAAAAAAAGGCGGACCCAAAAACCTGAAAAGTAGTCCGCCATTTTCCACGTTTCTTAGTATTCGCGGCTGTGTAGCTGCGAAAAACGACGTATTTTACTGTAGGTCGTATGTTCGTTTTTTTAGAAGTAAACGCTTGTGTTAAAAATTGTACGCACAATTTAGTTTCAAAATCTTAAGGCCTCGTTATGAAATATCTTTTGGAGTTAGTAGTTCCATAGTTAATTTGATTCACTTTGAAAAAAAAACCCGACGAATTTTTTTCCCTTTAGATAAGTTTTAAGAAGGGCAATGGGAATGGTGATTTGTGCTTAAAAACAAATAGAGAAAAACAAAAGAAATAAAGAAAGAGCAAAAGAAACAAAAGATAATTCTAAAAGAAGAACTTAGCTTTTAGTGATTTAAAGATGTTGAAAAAAAGAAAAATGAAAACATAGCATGTGTGTGACAACAGAATATTATTTCAATGGCAGCTTCTAATTATGTGTTACCTCATATACTTCCCCTCATATGGTTTAGGTAAGACTATCGGAAAGGTCGCGTTTATCTGAAAAGGATTAAAGCTCGTCCTTTGAACCCCAAGCTCAAGATTTTATAGTGAAGTAACAAAGCGTTGTGTTTCCAATATGCAAAATTGAAAGAAAAAGAAAAGTAGAATTTTTAATCTGTCCAATGTAGAAAATCGAAAGAGAAAATGAATGTTCAAATCACTCCAATCTACATAATTGAAAGAGAAAGTAAATGTATCTTAAGTAATATTCTTTGAGTGATTTGGCTGAAAACTCCGATGCCGATGTCTTAAAAGCGAAAACAATATGTCGTTAACTCTAAAAAAAAAAAAAAAAAAAAAAAAGCAATACTAAAATTTCTGGGTAATAAAACGTACCGTTATATTGAAAAAGGGGAGAAATATTCCCAGTAAATGAAATGGCACTTTTAAAAGATACACTATAACTGCTAGTTAGAGCTACCGTATTTTTAACTAATAAAAATTCATTCACTTTATTTGCTAGTAGTTTTTTTATTTACTTATTTCCGCCCGAATTCGCGACCTGATCTGTTGTGTAAACAAGTTCAGCTCGCTCAAGAAATGTAATTCCTGAAACGAACTTTTAAAGGACTAACTCACCCCTTTTCACTGCGCACATATTGAAAAATTTGACCTTTAATTTTCTTTAGGCCACCAAATTAGGTCACGGGAACGAGCATCATGAGCAGCGGCCTGCTGAAGAATAACCTTAGTCATCAAGGTATAAATGGAAATACAGACGTGTAAAATGAAAAAAAAAATCCCTCAGCGATTGAACAATGTCAGGCGTGTTAGGCATGATTGCTGGAGAGCGGAGAATAATACAGGAGGCAGAACCATTGTCAAATAGTTATATGACGACCTAAATATTCTGTTGAAGTAAAAGAAACATAAGGAAATCAATGTAGTGAACCCTTATAAAGCTGGTTGAAGATTTTGTCAGGTGACACCAAGATAAAAAGAAAAGAACGAAATAAGCCCATGCGGAAAATCATGTTTTGTTTTACCAGAAGTCAAGAGGCAAATACCATTCGTTGCGAACTTTGCCTCAAAAATTTGAGCATCTGCATCCTTGCCATTTGTTAAGCAGATATTGTCACACTTCATATTCTCAGATATGTTGCACAAAGTAGTCTTTAATTCATCCTTTCTAGCAAAGCTCTTAAACAACATTTTGTACAAGCTGTGAATTTTCATTGCTGCAAATACGAAGGTAGGTTTTAATAATAAAGTGCCCAGGCAGTTTGGACAAAAGAAATATTTTCTTATTTGAGTATATTTTGCTCGCTAAAATTAAAATCTGCAGAGATAAACACATTTTTTTGTTTTATTTTGGTTATACTGATCGTTAGAAAAGAACCTTCGTGTGTGTTCGTTAATCGATGTTTTCTAGACCTCCGAAAGTGCCTGTTGTATTGATTCAAAACACTTCGTAGTAAGAAATGATAGCTTTCTAATTATATGCTGCGCAGATGCTGTATTCTCAGACAGAGCAATTCTGCGCGTATCTACATAACTTCCATTTCTAATTTTTTGGACCGTAAAATTCTTAGCAGGTAACAATCCTGTGTGTAGAAGCCAAATCCATTTCTGTTCCATTTTCAGTTTCAATCAAGTGGAGTGCATTCAGCTAAGGTAATCAGAGGAAAGCATTGAATCTTTTGTTAACACATCAAGAAGAACGTTTGAGACTAGATATGGGTATTTTTAGATCATCACTGGCATGGACACACTGTACGCTCTGGGGATTTTATCTGCTTTAACTATGTTGGGTCAGATTCAAGAAGCAAACTTCCTGGATACAAGTACTGAAGTACATTAAAGGTACAAACGGCTCCTGAAGTATATGAAAAGGCAGATCGCGCACCTAACCTGGTTAAATACAGTTGTTCCTATCAAGAACATGAAACTAACGTGGATTTTCTCTGATATTAGCTGAACAAAAGCAGCTGTACATTATTAATGTCGCTGGAAAGGAACAAAGATAAAGGAAATTTAGGAAGTTACGGAATAGTAGTTGAAGATATAGATTTCTGAAGATACATTGAACCAAACCAGAGTTCATGTGTGAATCGTAAATTCTGTCATATATGCAATTATCCAGAAAGAAGCATTTCAAAGAGTGAGAATATTGGAACTATTGAGATCATAATTGCTGGGAGATGTAGATATTAAAAGCACTGGATAGTACAGGTTCTAATTGTTTGGACCGTAAAATTCTCGTAAACGTTTTGTGTTCTTCAGTTGATAAACTCTACCAAAGAATCCCGTGGAAAGCAAAATTTTCAAGACTGAAGAAACATCACTAATGTTACCCAGTTCTGAAACTAAAATAAGATGCGTGCAGAGTGAAACAAACGTTGTCGAAGTGAAGATTCTGATTTTGATCTGTTTTGTCACTAGAAGGAATGGAAGTGAGAAGAAAAATGCTAAAGTTAAAGTTGCGGAGTTTTATAAAAAGTTCCGACGAACAACAAATAAAGTTGTGGAGATTTTAGAGAAGAATCAAAGAGCAACTATTAAGGTAACCGAAGTCTTTGAGGAGGCCCAATGAAGTCTTCGAGGGGGCCCAACTATTAAGGTTACCGAAGTCTTGAGGAGGCCCAACTATTGAGGTTACCGAAGTCTTGAGGAGGCCCAACTATTAAGGCTACCGAAGTCTTGAGGAGGCCCAATGAAGTCTTCGAGGGCCGCCCCGGTGGCGCAGTGGTCTAAGGCGCTGGCCTCTGATCATTCGTCGGTAAAGGGTCCGGGTTCGAATCCCGGTCAGGCATGGATGTTGTGTTTGTCTTACGGCACTGGCTCTCTCCCTTCCCTGGAACCAGCGACCCTAAATTAGGGACGGGCGACTGCTTATAGCCCATTGAGTTGCTCACGGTGGTCGTTAAACCTCCAACCAAAAAAAAAAAGTCTTCGAGGAGGCCCAACTATTAAGGTTACCGAAGTCTTGAGGAGGCCCAACTATTAAGGTTACCGAAGTCTTGAGGAGGCCCAACTATTAAGGCTACCGAAGTCTTGAGGAGGCCCAACTATTAAGGTTACCGAAGTCTTGAGGAGGCCCAACTATTAAGGTTACCGAAGTCTTGAGGAGGCCCAACTATTAAAGTTACCGAAGTCTTGAGGAGGCCCAAGTTAACGTTGTTGAAGTTTTAGAGTCAATCCAAAGAGTCACAGTTACGACAGTTTACGAGAAGATCCAAGCAACAATAGCTAAAGTCGTAGAGGTTTTGAGAAAGGTTCAGAGAACAAATTATTAAAGTTGGGAAGACTTAGAGAACCAAAGAACTTCAGTTAAGTTTGCATAGATTTCCGAAAAGGTTCAATGAACAGCTATTAAATTTGCGGAGACTTTAATGACAAAAGAACGAAAGCTAAAGTTGCCGAAGTTTTCGACAAATTCCAAAGAGTTAAGCTTATGACAATATCTGGCCAAATAACGAACTATTTTCAATATTTTACTAGCCATCTACGATTAACATATAAGTCGCTTCACTCGAAAGTTCTTTGTTTTTCCTTTTTAAACTGGCTTGAGGCTTCAACAGCATCATATACATCACAGAGCAACTTTCCAAATCAGTGTTTCCTGCTTGGAGGGACATACCTTGTTCGCAATCTTTGAACCGTCTTCCTAAATACACTGCTTCTTGCAATATTAAAAGCAATGTTTTAGCATTAAAATATCGGCAGTTATTAATGGCTAATTTTCTATAAAGTTGTTGTCATACCATATGAAATAAAAGAAACTAGTGCACTAGAAGTTGAAACTACGAGTTCTCGAAAGAGGACTTGTTGTATCATCATGTGAGAGCAATATTAATTTCATAAACAAATAGAATAGATTTTTATTACCTTCCTCTCAAGTTGTAACCAATTTAAGACAGATATAACATCAGTATAATCGCTAATCGTACGGCACAAAAATAAATTGCTTTATTTTACAGTTTTATAAATTTCATTTAATCATTCCTATTTGTTGCCATTCTAACCGAGTAGTTTAAAGTCCTGTATTCTAACACTGGACAACAAATTTTGAATGTTTGTGAGTACCATAGATTAAAACAAGTTACCTTTATGTTAATTGGGCAGCTGAATATGAAAATGGCCGTTAAAATACCAGATTAGCTTTAGTTTTTGAATTACCTGTAAAACAAATTGGACACACATTTGCGTATACATACTATGATAATCCGCATAGAGGAAATGATTCACAGCAACGTTGTTTTGCCTTTTGCTTGTAATGAGTTTCTGGTGCATCTCTCACAAGGGTCCAGCAATAGCCTGCTAGCATTGCTGAATCCCATTTTCCTTGCTACCATTTTTCGAGGGTTGTAATGTCCTGATCAAATCGTTCCCCGTGCTCGTAACTGACGTCACCGCAGTTAGGCGGGAAGAAATCCAAATGAGATTGTAAAAAGTGTGATTTCAGTGACATGGAATGCACCGTCAAAACCCTCTTGGAGCGCTCCTAGCGCTGCAAGAGAGTTTCTACGAGCTCCTCTTAATTATAAGCCCTATTGTTTCCTAGAATGTTTGTGGCCACTTGCTGGAAAGCATTCCCAGTTAACTTTTTATTACCTGTGAGGATATAATTAAAACGCTTATCTCGGAAGAGCTGATGTACGTATATATGGACCGATAAATACACCTTTCTTGATTTTAGTTTCATTAAGTCTTGGAAGTTGATCGCTAAGGCACAAAACTACTGCCCCATTTCGATCTATCGCCTTTAAAAAAACTTTCATTAGTCCAGGTCTGATGTGGAGAGGAGAAGAAAGACCTTGCTGGATCAAGTGGTTCGTTGAGTATGTACATTCTTTTTTCCCGGTTCAAGTGATTGTCGTGGAGGTAATCCTTTTTCTTGCGGTGGGAAGTCCTGGCACGACTGTTCCAGTGATAGAGGAAGCAGCAAAACTTTATGTAACCCTGCTAGCCCTATCAAGATGGCAATGGTCTTCAGGTCATCACATGAATCTGCCACTTATACTTGTCATAGTTGATGGCGTGTAACAGTTGTTCCATGTTTTTATACGTTTCTCTCATGTGGACTGCATACCCGAGTGGGTAGAACAGATGGCAAAACGTTACCATTATAGAGCATCGCAGCTTTTAAGCTCAACTTAGACGAACCACCTCCAATTGTCGTCTTTATATTCGATTTGTAGTGCTGCCATTAGACCCACTATGTCAGCTCAAGCGATGAGGTTATCTGTCATTTTGAAAAAATGGAAGCAGATCTTTTTTCTTAGCTCGAAACACAAGCGCATTCACAATGTCTTCGCGAAGATTTCGTTGCTACAGTCTAGAACTCCAACAGCTCTGCTTTACTTTTTGGCATTTCCAGATCTTTCACTAGATCATTCAATTCAGTCTGGGTTATTTTATGTGGCTGTACAGACTCTTCAATGGGCACGAAATCAAGATTTCGTGATGTAGATTCTTTCACAGGTGACGGATGTTCACTGTCCCTAATTTCTTCATCATCCAGAGTGACAGAATCTGGTAGGTCCGAAACAGGAAGTCCTTCCCCGTGAGGCACTGGTGTGCGCATAGCAGAGGTTATATTCAGATAAGTAAAATGTCGCTTCTTCTTTTTAAAAATACCATGTCCAATTGGAGGAGTCATGCAAAAGTAAATTATTAAGATGATTTGTCAGTTCTCTCTATACTACTGGAACTGCAAAATGCATCGATCTTCATTTTCTGTTCAACCAGCAGCACAGATTCGTTGCACAGGATTGACAATATATATGTGGCGCCCAACGCCTGTCCTGATCTCTGATATCACAACCAAAATAAAGGCTGAAAGCTTTCTTTATCATCGATGAATGGGTCGCCTTTGTGATAGCAGAGTAATTTGTCCACAAATATTGCAAATATTATCCACAGTGTTCCCACATTCACGAGGCATCTTGAACGACACGTCTGCACTCACAGAATCCACAACGCAAATTATGACAAGAAGGAAATGGGGTTGCAATGGTGCTACAGACTGCGTCATCCAATTCTCGCTCACGTTTTCCGCCACGTGGTGAATCACGCGCTCGATATATCGGACTTCGGTGCAGATCATCCATTCCTACTGAACCCCTCCCCCTCCATACTTTTGGAAACTAGAGCTAATTTGCGATTTTTGAGTTCATATTCGTGATCAGCCTTGCCAAGTTAGTTAAAAATAACTACTTTTGTAGGATACATTTTGGTCGTTGTCCAGTGTAATCATTCGTCCGAAAGGGGTCCCGGTTCGAATACCGGTGAGGCATGAACGATGTTTTAATCTTACGGCACTGTTTCTCTCCCTTCTGTGAAACCAGTGGCCCCAAACTAGAGACTGGCGACTGCTTGATCACGATGGTCGTTAAACCCCCAAACAAGAAAAATAAAATCATTTCTGGTCTTCTGCTGATAGCAGCACCACGATATTTTCATTTTACCTTTGCCCAATATTCAATAACCTCACTCCATTATAAAGCTGTCACCCAAATCTAGGCTGCACGTTTCAGAAGAGAAAAACTATGTGGCTGCATTTGTGACCAAGAAAGAACTAACATTTTCCTCAGTCACAAATGCAGCCACACACTTTTTGTTAAAATCACGTTTTTGGACAATTTTAACTTGATTTAAGTTCAGATTACATCTTCTCTCTGGTTTCTGGGGTTCCTCACCATTATTACCACGCTTTTAGCTGGTACTCAGTCAGAAAGGATAAGTGTCAATCATCCCTCTAAATTACCACCTTGAATAAAAATGCTAAGGGGAAGGCAACGCTTTCTGACGCGCAGGTTCATTCGTTCCATTTACGATCGGCTTTAGACAGCGAATATTCGTTCGAGCGCACACTGTACACTGTCCCCGCGAACCTATGGAGTCATCACTATGCAATATAGAAGATACATGCTTTTATCTCAAAGTCTTACGCTCTTGTCAGCATGGCGTAGTTGGGAATCGATTTTACAATCCAGTGATCATTCTGCAAACACCTAGGGGCTCGCCTCTTGGGGTCACTAGATGCGTTTCATTTTATTCTTTGCAGACAGCACTGGTGTAGAGACAGGTATTTTGCTGTTGTAATAAAGATGGTGAAATGAATGACGTACCGTGCAATGACTGTGTTTAGCAATGTTCGAAATTTAAATCTTTGGTGCCTCCCCGGTGGCACAGTGGTCTAAGCGATGTATTCTGATCATTCGTCCGAAAGAGGTCTGGGTTCGAATCCCGGTAAGGCATGGATGTTGTGTTTGTCTTACGGCACTGGCTCTCATCCTTCCCTGGAACGAGTGGCCCTAAATTAGGGACGGGCGACTGCTTATAGCCCATTGAGTTGCTCACGGCAGTCGTTAAACCTCCAATCAAAAAAATCTGTAATTATGCTCAATGTCTCTCACCTTTTGATCCGTATATATTGGGATACCTTTCGTGCATTTCGGCCGTCGCTGCTTCGACCAAGCTCAGTTTTCTCTTGCTAACTCTGTTCCTCTTTTACATTCGACAAGTGCGGAAACTTTACTGATTCTCACACCATTTCACCGAGCACTTGCTAACATCCCACGGTGAAAGTCCGCTAGATTACGTCCCTTTCCCATTAAACCTTCGGTAATGTATTTCAAACTACAACTGGGAATGCTCGCGTTCACAAAATTATGTAACCGTAGACACAATGATAAGAACGGATGACGTATCAGCCAATTTGCATTAAATGCTTTACGGGTCCAAATAAAGTAGCCACTCAGTGTATAACCGTAAGCGATTTGTCCCTAAGTGCTACTATTACGAGTGTTTCCCTTCATTTGAGTACATAACTCTAGTGACATAATACTGCGGATGACGTGTTAACCTGTTTGCATAAAATGGTCTACTGGTTCAAAAATGTTGGCCACTAAGTGTATGGTTATAGGTAATGTATTAACTACTACTGGAAGTGTTCCCTTTTATTTGATTATGTATGCCTAGTGAGATGATAACGGATGAGCCGCCCCGGTGGCGCAGTGGTCTAAGCTATGGCCTCTGTGATCACTCGTCCGAAAGGGGTCTGGGTTCGAATCCCGGTTAGGCATGGATGTTGTGTTTGTCTTACGGCACTAGCTCTCTCCCTTCCCTGGAACCAGTGACCCTAAATTAGGGACGGCGACTGCTTATAGCCCATTGAGTTGCTCACGGTGATCGTTAAACCTTCAATTATAAAAAATAAATAACGGATGACGTATCAGCCTAATTGCATAAAATGGTCTAATGGCCTTACTAAATGACACTGAGTGTATATTCATAATTAATGTATTCCTAACTACTACTCCCAGTGTTCCCCTTCCTTTCGTTATGTAGCCTGAGTGAAGTGATGATATGGAATGACAACGAATGGCGTACAAGCTATTTCCATGAAAAATAGACTGGGTTAAGTAAATTTACCTTTCTGAATTTGTTCATATTCGAACCGTGTTTTTGGTGTCGTGTCTCCTATCTTCAGTATTTGCGATATATTTGAAGTTTTTAAGTGCATTATCGTTAAACTTTGCTCTAAAAAAATCGATTTTTTATGGAAACATTTTTTGAGATCAATAATATGCATTTATTAACAATTTTCGTTGCTGAATCTATGCAACAGATAAAGCTGCAGGCAGTATGTTTCACAACCTGGATGTACTTTTCTTCCTGTTGCTAATGATGGCAATGGTCATTACTTTCATGCTCTTAGAATCCTTGGCTCCCGCTTCTTATTGCTGGAAATTTTTAAACGACCCAACTCAATCACAAAACTGATAATTGGAAATAAGAGTTTACTTGAAAATCTTGTATACGGTAAAAGTTATTGCAGAATGTTTCAAGAACTACGTTCCATGTTCCATCCAAATGCCGAGAAATCTGCGTTGCCATTTCGCTCAGCATCGTCGTTAATATTAGAAAACGATATTTCACTGTCTTCAAACAGGAGATATCTGTGTGATTTCGTGCGTTCCAAACTTAACATCAGTTCAACAACATGGGCAAAATAGTACTTAACTTGGCTCATCGATTATCTTACCTAGTCACGCACAAGTACTAGACTATCGTAAATGTCTTTATTCATCCTGTCGTAGTGAGTTCATTAAATTTTCGAAGAGATTTCAGTTTTCCGAACTCATACCGAAACATTAATTTCATTTACGTGGAATGATACATCTTAGTCTCGCATTTTCAAAATGTTTTACAGTTGACGAGAAACACTGAGCACGTTCCTTTAAAGTAGGGCAATGTGCACATCTGTTTGCGTTTTCAGATAACGGAAATTTGCTTCTAAAACGATAACTTATCAGGCATTCATACGTGAGATCTGCCATTCACTTTAACGAAATCTGTAGCCGGAAGAATAATTACTTTAAACTAAAATTGAGCAGACTTCTGCAGAAAATCAATTCATAGAAGATGTATTAATCGCAAAGAATTTTGATTTTATTTAACTGTGGCTCTCAATCAAAATTAAGTACACTTTATGAAGGAAGTAAATTGTTCTTTGTGGTTTATTGTAAAATGATGATTTGTTTTGTTGAAAAAAATCATTTATCTATTTTTATGGTAATATTAGCTTACTGAGTGTGCCAGGGAAGGTGTTTGGTAAAGTCTTTATAGAAAAGGTGCGATGTCTTTCATCAGAGAAAGTGTGGGATGATCCGAGTGATTTTATGCCTGGTAAAGCTGCACTAATCACATTTTTGCATTACGCGTGATGATCGAAAAGTATCTGTCTGTTGGTAAGAAAGTTTTTGCTGCCTTCGTAGATTTAGAGAAAGCTTAGACCGAGTAAATAGGATACTTGTGTGGAAGGTATTGAATAAATATGGTGTTACTGGGAATCTACTTAATAGTGTAAAAGCCATGCGTGCTGGCAGTAGAGCTTGTGTACGAGTGAACGGTGTTGCATCAAAATGGTTTTCTATTGGTGCAGGAGTTAGACAAGGTTCTGTAAAGACAAAATAATGGCTGTTTTATATATTTATGGATGCGTACATGCGTCATGCAAAGATGAGCAATACTGGTTTATGTATTGGCAATATGTCTGCAGATTGCTGTATGCTGATGTCACAGTATTGTTAGCAGAGAGAAAAAGTTAGTTGCAGAGTATGTTGTCCCAGATGTACGAAGTTTGCATGAAATTCAAACTGAGTAAAAATAAGGAAAAAACCAAAGTTATGGTTTTTGAGCGAGGAACTGTTAGTATTGAATGCAAGATAAGTCCAAATGGCACAGTGATTGGCCACGTGAATGCGTTTGTGTATGTAGGAAGCATGTTCGACAGAGAGAACAGATTAGATGGTGAAATTAGTAGGCGAGTAAATTCTTCATTGAAAATCATAGCTGCTTTAAGAGGTTTTCACAGGAATGATGGGTTCTCAAGACAGTCCTGAATGGCTGTGTATTAAAGTGTAATTGTCCCTACTCTGATGTATGGCAGTGAAACCTGGGTACTGCAGAAGAGACATAGGAGTAGTTTGTTTGCTGGAGAGATGAGTTACTTACGTGGGGTTTGTGGTAAGACTCGTTCTGATCATGTGAGGAATGAAGATGTAGTGCAGTTTTGTAATGTGAAGCAAAATGTTGTTAGCAAGGTGGAGACTAATATTCTTAGGTGGTTTGGCCATATTGAAAGAACGCGTGATGTGATGGTTACTAAGAAATCTTTCAGCCCAAGTGGCAGGAAAGAAAGGCAGAGGAAGGCCAAGGAAGTAGTGGGAGGATCATATTCAGGAGTGTCTGCATGAGAAACAGACTGAGTGGGAAGTATGGAAGGTATTGTACGTCGTATGATGGATACCAGTGAAGCCCGAGTTGTATGTCAAGATCGCTCTAAATGGAGAAGTTTGATACTGCAACAGAGTAAGTAAATAATCAGTTAAAATTTTATCCAGTGGTTCGTATTTCTTTGTGGAGTTGACCTCTGAATCTCAAAGAACAGCTTAGTGAATATGTATTTATTTATTTATTTATTTACCATTCGGAGATTGTTTTTCAGACTTGCAGCATCTGCTTCCATCGAGAGCTATGGTGTCCGCTTAACAGGAATTTTCCAAAACTCATTTTCTGATGTTCCAGTGCGACCCATATTTTTGTTTGGTCTTAATGCACAGAAAAATGATGATTTATGCGTCGTTTAATGCTAACTTCTGACACAGTAAAATTCATTAGGACGCAAATGGCGCTATGCTTGATGCTATGCAAAATCGGACCGGAATTGTCTCAGGGAAAAATGAAAATGCCGTCCGAGTGGTCAAGGGCAATGGTTTGTGACTAATCCTCCGAGCTGTTTCCGAATGAGGCATGGTTGATATGACTGTCCAGTGGCGCTACCTTTCATCATTTGCTGGAACCAGGAACCCCAAATTAAGGATGAGCGACTGCTTACAGCTCACATATTTTTCCTATCGTGATGGTTAAACCTTGCAAAAAAAAAAAAACAGGTGTAAATAGGCGAATGAATTCCACTATTTCTAATTTTAAACTTTTAATCTCTTGCAGTGTTTCCTTTTTAATTTTAAATTTTGAGTAAAATGCTTTGTTTTTGATTTTTCAATATATTTTTGGTGAGAAAATAAAAATAAAAATGAAAGCAATGATAAATTTCGTTTAAGGTTTGACAGATGCTAGGATAATTGTTATTGTGACAGATATAAGAAACCGGACTGAACTACACCTAGCAGTAAGAATACTTTTGTTCTAAGTCAAGTGGTCAAAAGCAAGGTATTCTGGCTAATCATCCGTTTGTGTCTCGGATGTGGAAAATGTAGTGGTTCTTCATACGGTTCTGGTTCTCTTGTTTTCGTGGATCCAGTGGTCCTAAATAAAGGAAAGGGGACGAGAACCCTAAATAACGGAAAGGCAGAGATTTACATGCTCACAGTCAGCAGTGCCTAACTTTAAGTTTTTATGTGGAAGCATGTGCTTCGAAATACACTCTCTGGCAAAAAAAAAAAAAAAAAAAAAAAAAAAAACAAGCACTCTGAGAAAGTAGTTCGATCCTGATGAAACGATGAAACTCCGCGTGCAAGAACCTCAGGTCAGAATATGCAAATGATTAAAAAATAACAACCAATGACAAATAGTCACCCACCACAGCGCATGGGAACCACTCTCCGATCAGGGTATTTTAAGAGCAAAGCTCACACGCGGGTACAATTGTAGCAATGGATTGCAGTTGCATTAACCTCCACGGAGTGTGAGGATACCTTGACGTCGGATCCGTGCATACGACGGCATCATCATCGAGTAATTTTTCAGCAGGACTGTGCCCGCCCACATACGGCATAACTCACCTGAGCCTGCCTCCGTGATGTCGATACCCTTTCATAGCCAGTCCGATTGCCTGACCTATCACCGTTCGATCATATCTGTGACACGATGGGATGTCACATACTCTCATCCCTGAATCTTGGCAAACTGGCACCAGTTTGGACACCATACTCCATGCTCCACCTTAGAATAGTATCCATGAAATGTATGCCTCTATGTCACACCGAGTAACTTTGCTTGTATCCCAGCCCGAGGTGGCGCTACAAAGTACTGACTTGTTTCACTAGTGTAACTGTTTTATGCTAATAAATAGACGAACTGCTATGTAACTGCAATCATTTCCTTTAATTTACATATGCATTGCACATACCAAATTTTGTCTCAATTGGATGATTCGTTCTTTGGGGGTTCGTTTCTTTCTTCTTTTTTTCTTTGGCAAAGAGTATACATTTAAATATGTATCATCATTGTGAACCATAATCAATCCACTGCGGGATGAAGGTCTTCCCAATTTTCTTCCACTACAGTCTGTCTTGAGCCAGTCTCCTCCATGTCGCACCAGAACACTTTCTAATTTCTCATCTACCCATCTCGTGCATGGTCTTCTGAGTCGTTTTTCTATCTCTTGGTATCTGGTCTAGTATTTCAGTTGTCCATCGGTAGTCTGTTCAGCTAGCAATATGTCATTTCAATGATTTTACTTTGATCATGAAGTCTTCCACTCTGGTTGTCTTCCTGATCCCCGAGTTCCTCTTCTTATCTTTCCTGGTTACACTAAGCATACATTATTCCATGCTTCTTTCAGTTATCTGCAATCTTTGCATGTCTTTTTTAGTTAAGGTCTACGTCTTTGGTCCATACGTAAGCACTGGAAGGATGCATTGATTAAACACTTTTCTTTTAAGATATAATGGCATATTGCTCTTAAATATTGTACTGTTTCTTCCTAACGTTCTCCAACAAAGTTTTATACGCCGACTAATGTCTTTATCTATTCGACCCTCGCCTGATATCTATTGCCAAAGTAAATATAAGTGTCAGTTAACTCCAAATTTCCCCATCAATCGCTAAATCTTCATTTCCTGTAAAAGCACTCTGAATCAATTTTGTTTTCTGAAAGTTCATTTTTTTATCTTACTTCCTTACTCTTGTCAGTATATTCTTTGATCATGCTCTGCTATTCTGAAGGGTTAGTTGAAAAAAAACCTCTCTCATCGGCAAACTGAAGGTGAGTTAAATAATCTGCTTTGATTTTTATGACTTCCCAGTTGTTTGAAAGATATTCTGCAATGTGGCATTGAAGGGTTTGGAAGATATACGGTGTCACCTTTTTTCACTCCCTTTCCAGTTTTTGTTGGTGCTGTATACTCAAATAACGGAACCGTTGCACTTGCATTTTCTTAGATGCTGATGTATGCATCTTCAATACCGCAGGATGTCGAAGATATTATAACTGCTGATATTTGTTTAGAATCAAAAGCCTTTCCATAATCGATAAAAGCCTTTTCATAATCGATAAAATCCATACATAATGGGAGTGAGTATTCCCTCGTTTTTTTAATTAATTCTCTCAGTACATTGATATGATCTATAGTGGTGTAGCCCCTCCTGAATTCATCTTGTTCTCTCGGTTGAGCAATCTCCAGGTTTACATTCGAGTGATGTGATACAACCTTCGTGATAATTTTATAAATTACTGATAGAGTTTGATGGATTTGTAATTCCTGAGATTCACAGTTTCACCTTTCTTATGTAGCAGGATCATTGTAACATTGTTCGAAACTAAAGGAATCCTCCCTCTATTGAGATATCTAGTGAAATTGTGGGTTAGAGTAGTTTCTGTTTATTTATCCAATGGCCTCTTGTATAATGTCCACTGTAATTCCATCTCCACCTGGAGGTCTTCCCCGTTTCATGTTCTTAATTGCCTGTGTAACTTCTGCCGGGAGGACTGGAGAGACTCTGGTACTCGTACAGGGTTTGTTGTCTGGAATAGATGTATCATCTGATTCATGTAGTTTTGTGTAGGAGTCTTGTACTCTCATCAAAATTTCGCATTTTTTCTTGCTACAATACCATCTTTTTTTTTTCCATTGCATTATCTGTTTTTTTCCATTATTGAGATGTCCCTTTTCTTTCTTCATGTTATGATTATTTTCAATTGCTTTTCTCACTACTTCACATTTGAATTTTCTTATGTCTTCAGTGATATTTTTTGCAGTGTGTTTTGCAGTGTCTCTACATCTAATCTGGCTTACAATAGGTTTTGCATTTTGCTTAGCATAATTTGGGTTTTGAAAACTTTCATGACTGAGAAAGTTGCAGTTGCACAAGGAACTACTTTTGCAGTTTGTACTACTAAAGCGGTTATAATTAATATTTAACCATGGTAAAGGAAAGGCACAGATCAAGTATTATAAAATACAGCCATTGCGTATTTTAGAATACGTGATCTGTGCCTTACGGAATGGATATTACAAACAGAATTTAGGATTTTCCGAAGATACTTCTTCTAGGAACAGCACGTGACACAAAGGTTCTGGTTACGGCATCCAATTCCATTTCATCTGTTCGGTCTTGAGAGGTTCATAGAAAATTTTCAGATTTGCGGAGTGACGCAAGTAATCTAAAATAAATAAGTAAAAGTGCTTTCCGTTTTAGTTTAGTGGTTTGGATGATTGCCTAAAATATCCATAGGATGGATAAAATTGTCCTAATATATCCTACCCCCTCGAGAAAAGATCGAAACTTTCTCATACCCTCCCGAAAGAAAGGAAATACAGTAGCAACTGCACTAGAAGAATTCTATTTTACACGGCGTGTATTACAAAATATATGATAGTTTAGGGTGATAGAACCGTTTCATGATTTTTAGTACCTTACAATCTTGATATAACAAAGTGAAATAGAAATATGTCTCCAAGCGCAGTGGGGAAGAAACGTTCGCACTTTTCTTAGGGGCGCGGTAAGCTGTTCTCTGTCATTGTGTTATAGTCGAAAGTGCAGGAAAGGGATAATTAATTTAGGGACATATGGAGGGATAGATAAGGGCATGGTGGTACGTACATGCGATACTGTGACGCGTATTAGAGACAGTATCTTGACTTTAAGTTCTAGGTTCACAGCTGATTTTGTCTACGTACATAGGTATCCAAAAGGTAAGCATGATCAACAAAAAGTGTTAAACTGCAAAAAGAGAAGGCACAATGAAATTGGCTGTTTACCATACATAGATATATCTTAGTGAGGAACTAAATGCACAGTACCAATCACATAAAAAAATGATGACCCAGGGAAACGTACCAATCGTCCAAATTGGTGGAAACAGCAGGGATTTTCCGTAGGCGTTTCAAATTGTGTATAACGATCTAGTACGGAATATGGTGATCTTATACAGCAGACAAGTGAGATATCAATTTCTCATGCTGCTGACAGCGGTAACAAGAGGACTCTGTGACCAAAATTTTGTTATGTAGAGCTAATATGAAATTTAAAAGATATTTTTTAATCTGCTTTAATAACATGAACACTAACAGTGTAGGCTTCTGCAAAGAGAGTTGTGCTTTTATTTTAATTGTCTTTTTGTTTTGATTTCTCATGCTATCTTTCTTCAGGACTTTTGATTTTTGAGTGCACTTACTAGAGGTTTCGGGAAGCTAAAAGCATTGGTATTTGCACCATTTGATAGCATTAGATATATTACCAAATCATTTACTTCGGCAGCTGTTGTGTCACTTTTTGAAACATTCGGTAGCATTCCAAGCGTATGTATTTTAGTGGCCAAGAAGTCAGAGGCGAGATTCTCTGGCTAATCGTCCGAACTGAGCTCAGGATCGAGTACCGGATGAAGAGTGGATGTTGGGTTTGTCCCAGGTAGAACATGGGCCTTTTCGCCTTATAACGAAGTAAATTTCTCCGTCATTTTTCTCCACGCCGGAACTCGAACCCGGGTCCCCTCATTCCGGAATAAGTCACTCTACCAATTGAGCTACCGGACGTTCGTTCTGACTGCTATCTGCCTTTATGTCGTGTGCGTCCTGCTGGCAGGTACGTCACAGCCTCCTTGGCCCAAAATTAGGGATGGGTGATTTTTTTATCCCCCTATGCTCATAGTAACTTTAAGACTCCTAAACAAAAATATAAACAAACTGAAAACAATATGTAATGTTTAGAATCATAAAAACGCAAGAACTAAGTTCTTAAGTATGTATATTGCAAATGATTCTGGTTTCAGTTAAATATTGTATTTGAACATAAAACGTTTTGCACCAAGCAGCAAAACTTTATGTCGAAAACTTGAAAGCAATTCCACGAGTTCTCTACTGCCTGTTTGGAATCAATTCTGAAGGCTTTGTGCATAATGATATCAAAACCGTAACTATCAGATATCGAACTACATTTTCTCTAGTTTGCTGCATGCAGTTCAGCGTCGTGATGAACGCAGAGAAATTAAGCTTCATGGTATCCTACACACATCACGCTGAATGTGATTTAATGCCTAATATTTCATCTGGAAATTGTTGAAGTTTCCATCAGCGATCTCAATCTCTTAGGCGGATAGAGTGCGCGAATAACGTGGTTGCTGCTTCTAGTCCTAGAGCGATGTGTTTGACTATTTAGTCGAGATGGTTATACGTAATAAACTGAGTAAACGGCAAACTTCCGTAAATCTACTTTCTTTCCTTGGACAGCAAATAAAGCTAATTAGCTTTGCTGAAGCGAGCTTCAACACTAAAATAAAAATGAAGATTAAAGTAAATGAGAAAAAGCCATTCAGCTGAAGAGGATGGGAAAAAGTGTCACCACAAAATGTCAATTCCCGAAAAAGTCAAAAGAAATGCAAATATAATTAAGGAACACTTTTATAACTGTCTTTATGTGAAAACCACTTTTTTAATCTCTGGTGATACTCTGCAAGAGAAAAAGACAGGGTCAAATGCTGAACTTTTACGAAAAGTATTTCTTTGGTAAAATACATCTTAACAAATATTTAAATTTAATTCTAAAAGCCTCTTCTCCCTTTGAGAAAGGAAATGTTCACATTGTTTTGAAAAGTATACATAATAGTCTGGTACAAAAGATAATTAAACTTGCAGTATGGCTTAATTTCAGTGCGTATATTATACTTTTATTAACAACGCTGTTTACAAGGGGAATTTCAAAAGCTATAAAAGTTGTGGCAACACTTCTGTTTGGATAACACAATCAACACAGTCGTTGAAGAGTGTGTTGATAAGAAGTGGATAGGGCAAAGTGTTTTAGAAGAGGAAGTAGGAAGGGCGAAGTGTTCTGCATCCAACAATACAGGGTGATTCATAAAGAAGTATGCAGTTTACAGATGCTGTAAAACAGTAACAGTTGAAGACACGGACCACAACTGCAAACCATTAGGTAGATCTACTTATAAAGTTTGCGTCCAGCTACTGAGGGAAGTGACGTAGGCGATAGCGCGCGTGTTATTTGACTAATCAGTCAAAATGGCAGCGTCTGCAGTGGAGAAGGCGTTTTGTGTTCTTGAATTGAGCAAAACGGAATCTGTAAATGTTGTGCAACGGCATTTTCCATCTCGATTCGGAAACGAACCTTCAACCAGAAAACCTATCTAAGATTGGCATAAAAAATTTGAAGCTACGGGCTGTTTGTGCAAACTTAAAAGTCCTGGACGACCGCGTGTATCGGAAGAAGTCGTCGATAGTGTTTGCACTGCCATTCAACGAAACGCGGGAAAATCAACGCGGCGGGTGAGTTGTGAAGTGCAGATTTCACAATCCACTGGCTGGAGAATTTTGAGAAAGAAGCTGAAAATGATTGCATACATTTTCAGCTTCTTTCTCCAAATTCAGTTATCTTACCTCGCGTTTGAGCGGAAATGGGTTACCGGCTCGATGTGTGTCGTGTGACTAAGGGTACACACACAGGACATCTGTGACTGTCTCTAAAATAACTTGAAACATACCCCTACAATTCTGTTACAGGTACCATAAAATATCTTACATTGTTCTTGTTTTATAGTGCGTTGAAACTGTATACTTCTTTTTGAATCACCCTGTATACCACTTTTGGGGGGAGGAGAGACGGGAGAGTTTGTTAAATATCGCCGTGAGAAACTGGCGGAGACGGTCGACCGTTTTTTTATGGGGGTCACAGGTTCCAGGGAATGGAGAGAGCTAGTGTGACATAGCACAAGTGCACCATCATATTTCAAGGTTTTTAAATTACAGAATAATTGCAGTATACGTAAAATACAAAGAGATTACAAATACTTTTTAAATTTATTCCAACGTTTTGATAGAGCTTTTAAGTAGACTAATGTAGCATAATTTTAAATATGATACCAGAATGGGAAGTTCGTACTTGAAATCTGCTTTGATTGCAATATGTCTTGGAACGCAAAGAAGGAATTTTACCCTTTCAGAAAAACTAGCATTGTTCAATTTATTTACACGAAATCTTTTACTTATGTGAACAGTTCTACCAAAACTCTCCTAAAGTTAGGAATGTTGTGTATCACGGAACCGAAAAACTAGTTTAATCTCAGAGTAGTTTTGAGTGCTTGCCTTCAAAAGTTTTCATCTCCGTTAAAGATACTAAATGTTCAAGAACTTCAATACAGCATTTCTCGCTTATCTCCTCAAACGTCCGAAAAATAACCTGCGCCCGTGTGCAGACATATAAAAATAAATAGGTAGGAAATCATGTTCCTTGTGTGTTATTTTGGATTCCGGTTCCTCTGTCAGAGTTTTCAAGTCTCGAGATTTTCTCTTCAAGCGAACGTCTCGAGTATTGAATGACGGCTTTCAGATGTCAATAACACATATTTCTGCTAGACTGACCATCCTTTCGTTTATTCTTTTTTTTTTCACTTTCTCTCTCCCTCTCTTTTCTTCTTCTGATCCTTAGCCTTTTTCGCTTCGACAGGCCAGCGACTGAGTCCTGTCATTTTCAATTTAAAATTGTGCTACGCTTTAACCACTTTCTTGGATAACGAAATAATACATTTTTTCAGGCTTCTATCTATGTAAATGCCTGCAATTACACACACACACACACACACACACACACACACACACACATATGGAATTTTTACTGCTATTAATAATGATGTTACAAAAATGCTGATTTGGAATTCATCGATGCAGATGTTGACAGTAGGGAATTTCACCAGTTTTTTTTCTACCTTTCAAATAGTTCTGCAAATCAGAAATAAAATGTTTATCTTAAGGTTCGATATCCTCTAGGGACGGAAAATGAACAAGCCTTCTCCAGCCAAGCTGGTTTAGTTGCTATTGAGTGTTCATTGCAATATGTGGTCTGTCATTTTTATCGTAGAAAATTACACTTCTCGTTTTACAAAACACGCATGTTTAGCTCATTCGTTTTGCCTAGTTGTTTTCAATGATGTGTCCGGCATTAATTGCTTAATGAGACTCAAGTAACACATTATACACAATACCTTTGTAATCCCGCCGATAGCAGAACACACATTTTATGGTGATTTATAGGGTTCGTAAGCACACAAAAGGAAAGCAAAGACACTGATTTAACTTATAGCCAAGTCTTCGGAGTCGCGTATTTATTTCTTGAGTAAGTCGAAGATTCAATACCGCTGCCATTCCTAGTTCACTCGAATATTTAACAAAGTATAATGATATACACTGAAGAGCAATTGAATCAGAGATACCTGTCTAGTAACGTGTAGCACCACCTTTCGCCCTGATGACGGCGGCGATTCGTCACGGCATGGACTCGACAAGACACCGAAAGCGTTGAGAAGCCATACGGATCCACGACCCCTGAACAAGCTCCCACAGTTCACGAAGATTTGATGGAGAGGGGTCATCTCTCTCGATGGGATTGAGGTCAGGTGACCCAGCTGGCCAAGGAAGCGAGGTTACGTCGGTGGAGTGTTCATCCAACCATTCGGATACAATTCGGGAGCTGCATTGTCTTGTTGCAGGATGAGGTCCCCAGTGGGATGTTGAAAACGCACAAACGAGAGAAAATGGTCGTCCAGGATATCCCGGTAACGTTGACCTGTAAGAAACGATGTCACACGTACCAGGGGTCCCATTTCAGTCCACGTAAACAGTCCCCAGACGAGAATGCCACCCCCGAGCTTGAAGAGTATCCTGCTGGCAAGAAGGATCCATCGCTTCATGTGGTTTGCGCCGTACTCGTATCCTGCCATCCGCATGTACCAACGTGAATATCGACTCATCAGTCCACGCAAAAAGTTTTCCACATCTCTAGGGTCCAGTAGCGATGTTTCCTCGCCTATGCTAATCTTTGCACCCTATGATGTGCGGTCAGCAGCGGTACCCTCGTGGGACGATGGCTTCTGTACCCCATAGCGAGGAGATAGTTCTGGATGGTGTGGCTGCTTACACGCTTTTGTGCACCAGCGTTAAATTGCAGAGTGATTTCTTGCACTGTGGCCCGTCTATCCGCTGTTACAATGCGAACTAGCTGACGATGACCCCGTTCATCCACACGCTGTTGTCCACGGCAGTTGGCCCTTGCAGGGATGGTTTTACCGGATTCGATGTACTCACGGTGCACCCGTGACGCCGTAGCTCGTGAAAATTCTAGTGCCGGCACAACTTACGAGATGGAATAACCCATTCGTCGGGGCCCGACAATTTTCCCACGATCAAATGCGCTTAGATCATTCGTCTTACCCATACTGCGTCCGACGCTTACTGATTCCCGTCGCATCACTCCTTTCATTGTCGGATCGCTGCACACCTCATGTCGTTTCCGTTTACAGGGCCACCCACAGCGCTACATTTGCATAACGCCAGCTGTCTCAAATTCAATTGCTCTTCAGTGTACATTAATAGACGAAGCACAAATTAACGTGAGTGAGGCGCCTAATTAGAACCCTTCAATTTACGTAGTACCTGTATTTATATCAATCATCATGATTTGATTGATTGCTAGTTAAAGCCCAGAGAAAAAAATTTTCATGGAAATGCAGATGTGAAATTGAGTACGGAAAACATTAGGAGAAACAATCAAAATGAACATAAATGGAAAGTTACCTGAAATGGAAATTCGAAGTTAGTAAACATAACTTCTTACAATTCAGCTGTTGTGAAGGTTAATGGAGGAAAGCATTTGACGGACTAGTATCTGTTCCTTACTGCGTTCTTGCAAAGTACCAGTGTTTTATTACCCGTAAAACGTAGACTCAAATTCAGGTCATATTCATGGTGACATATTGTTACGCAGGCCATAATTCTGTCGATTGAGTTTCCCCTGTAAATTTAAGCGGGGGCCCAAAGAGCGAATTTTGACGCATTTTGAATTATATAAAAATCATCCAGAGGGAAGAGTTGTCTGATTAACGATGAACGTTTTTCCAAGTTCTCGTGATGCTTGCCATGGAATTTAAGCAAGCATTTGGTTTAAAACACCATTATCAAGAAACGATTATATGTCATCGTTACATTTGTCGCTAAGTCAAAATAATTTGAACGAAACTTCTTAAAGCAAAGTTAACATATGCGTTGTTAATAAAATTACGACCAAACACACTGCAAACATTTGTTGAATACTGTTTGGTAATAATCAGCGCAAAATTCAGAAAGCATAATCGACCAAAAAAAACAGTCTTCCAGATGTTATTGTTCCTGCCAACAAAAATATTTTAAAACCGTTTGTTGAATTGAATCGAACAAACGACGAAATATAGGGTAACTGAATTATTGAAAGTATTAATTCTGAACAATAGATTGATTCGTACTGTTTCAGTTTGACTTTAGAATACGAAATACTTCCCACCAACTCCATCTCATTTTCCTATTGCTTCGAAAAATTTAAGTGAAGTATTTCCACAGAAATGTAGACCAATAGTTTTTAGAAACCATTCATGCTGTGGAAAACGTATGTTATATACCGTACTTAAAATATTATCAGCTTTTGAACCCTGATAGGCTGTTTATAATCCTTATTTCGGATGTCATTTCATTTGTATCAAAGGTTGTGCCGTTCTTGGAAATATCGTTCAAGAATAATTTTATATTTAGGGTATTTTCTTCTGAAAAGGGAGGTGAAATTTCAGTTAAAAGGTCATTTTCAATTAATGCTATTGCAATGCAATTCGACTTTCAGTTTTTCTTCACAATATTCTTCTCAACAATTTAACATACAGGCTGTAAACTCGGGACATAGTTTGTACGGGAATTTCCTCAACGGTTTCAGTTCCTGGGTAAATTTACAACAATAGGAAATAATGCTAAACTCAGCTCCTACAATTCCCCAAACGTTCAATAACCAATATACCTGAAAAAAAAATATCCGGCCTTGTAGAATACGGACTTCAACTCCGTATTCCTGCATCAAGATACAGCTTCCAGCTGTACCAGAGCTCTACGCGCAAGGATTTTGAACAGATGTTCCAGAATGGTAAAAATTAGAATCCGCGCTGTCCCACGAAAAGTTCCCGAAAGGTGGATGTTTCCTCATTTTTAATCTTGAAACGGTATCTGAGCAGTTTCGATTGTTGGCAACTGATGAATCATGAAAAAATTTGTAATGGGATACTGATGAATCGTGGGATGTTTGTAAAGAAGTGTTGATGACTCATGAAAAGTTTATAAATAGGTATTGATGAATCATGGAAAATTCGTAAAGAGGTACTGATGCATCATGGAAAGTTTGTGAAAACGTAAAAATGAATCATGAAGAGTTAGTAAAGAGGAATTAATGAATCATGGAGAGTTAGTAAAGAGGTACTGATGAATAATGGAGTATTTATAAAGCGGTATTGATGAATCATGTAAAGTTTGTAAATAGATATTAATAAATCATGGAAAGTTTGTGAGAAGGTATTGATGAATTCTGGAAAGTGTGTGAAAGGTATTCATGAGTGTTGGAAAGTTTGTGAAATGTATAAATGAATAATGGAAAATTTATAAAGGGTATTAATGAATCATGGAAAGTTTATTAAGAGGAATGGACAGGTTGTTTATGACAGTGTAGTAGGCGTACTGTCTTGGAAAGCTCACTTTAGGGAAACCTATGCGCAACAGAGACATTAGATTCAGCGTGACGGGTTTTGGTATAGGGATCTCCGTTTAGTGCCATGTACACTAAACAACCTTATCACAAAGGAAATCTCAGCAGGATGTCTTCATTTGCAGGTTTTTAAAGCCTGTGAGATGTCAAGCGTCATAAAGGGCTACAAAGCTACAATTTTTGGCTACTACTCTCAGGTAAAGAATATCACCAAGACCGTAGAACAATTAACTTATCATTCGTGCCTTACCCATATTCAACTTCCAAAGAAAAGGGAAAACAGTTGGCGGAGAAATGTTATGACACTATGGATTTCTTACCTACGTTGCCACCTTTAAAGAAAAGAAAAAAACAAGGGAGCGAAGAGCAATTAAGCTACCATCTGGGCTTCGCATAGATTTGAGAGCAGGTCCCGTAGCACATATTTTTAGATCTGAAAGCTCTGGAGCTGATGAAAAATTAAGACAGATTACGTGAGGCTATCAGGATTGTTATTTGCATGCGGAAATTAAACTGAACAGGTCTTTAGTCAGTTTGGCTTCGCGGGTCTACAGTAAAAATGGCGAAGAAACTTCAACACACGATGACACCATCTGAACTCATGGGATTAAAGTGATTAATTACTAGCTACGCAGGTAACAAGGTTTCTTTAAATGTTTTGGTCTTTTTCCAAGATTTTTGAGCAATATACAAAACAGTCACTCTCACGCAGAAATATGTGCATGACAAGCACTTTAGAGCACAAAATGGATCGGTGCTCCAAACTAACACTGATCCTGTAACGTTAGCATTCGTTTCAGCATTTCTTCTGACAACTTCGTTTTTGATTACGGACTAGTTTGTTTAATTACAAAAGTGCAAGATGGATGACCTATAATTACGTAAGATTAAGATATTTCTGCGCCACATTCACACTGATTATGTGTAAAAAATCTGTTTCCATAATTTATTAAAATATGCTCTGTAAGGATTCGCTGAATATACAACTTTTCATGAAGAATGGCCATTTTAAAGAGAAAAATAGTGAATTATCTTAAAGCTAACTACATTTTCAAAGAGCGCAAACTAGAGGAGAAGTTTTAGGTATCTGCTCCGGCACAGTATGAATATAAAAGAAATTATTACAAGTATCAACTTGATATTAAAAGATGACTTACTACTCGGCTTCTTGCTTAAAGCTTTATTCTGATAGCTACTACAGACGAAGCTTCACACCCAGAACTGAAGACGCTGTAGTAGTTTGTCTGTGAAAATACAAGTTTGTCCGCAACGGTGATCGAAACTGCGCCCCCTCCGGGTAAATCGCTCTCCCAACTGAGCTACGCGGACAGAATGTCTCGCTGCAGATTTGTCGTCTTGACACATGTGTTCACCTTTGTAGTACGTCACATGTCGACTAAGACGATGCCACAACATGAAGCAGATATATTTTGAAGCAGCTTAAAAGTGTACTATTTTAGAAGGCAGGGTAGCCCGCTGAGAGTGTCTTCGTGTCGGGGAGCGCAAGAACTTTATCAATTCGTATTGTACTCTACTACGGCTTAGTCTTACTGTCAACTGTTACTCCCGCACTGACTCCTCTCTTTACTTTAGCTTTATGACTCATTTGAAGCTCATTGTATCGTCCTTTCCTTTCTCCCTCTCTATTCTTCCTGCAGTTGGATAAGTACACATTTGCGCGTTTCTAAGTTATTGTCTGAGTCTTGCGCATACTGGTAGATGTATTCTACCTCTTCCATCCCATCCTCCCTCTCAATTACATTTTCCAGCGGGAGAGACAGCGGTCGAAAGTGCGGGGCTGTTGATAATATAACTTTTAACGTCAAATCTATTGCTAAACTACTCTGCCATTTTGAAAAAAAAAACAGTCTTAAATAGCAGTTTCGTTTGATAAACTGTGATCAAACACATATGACGATTCTGAGCAAACATTGTTTTGCTTTCTAGCTGAAATGGTGGACTCTTTGTTCAGAGTTGTTCCGCACCTTCCACCATAATTACAAGTTTCTAGTTTGTTTGTTTGGAGGTTTCATGATCCCTGTAAGAAACTCAATGGACTGGAAGCAGTCACCCGTCCCTAATTTGTGGCCACTGGTTCCGGAGAGGGGAGGGAATCAGTGCCGTAAGAAAGATACGCCGTCCATGGGATTAACCTGGGGTTAAAACTCGGACACATCTCAGACGAATAGTTAGAAGCAAGCCTTTCGGACAACTCTCCTACTGGAGAGGCATTCTTATATTCAGAAGTTATTGATTTTAAGGAATGATGATGATGTGAATTTAAACTATTAGTAGAATACGTATAACTAACGCTCGAAAGCTCTAATCAAATAGTTATCAAACTTTAACTCAGACGATTACCTCTTTGATAATCAGAATAAACGATTTAGCTACATAAAATACATTCGACTACCTTTCTCCTAAAAGCGAGAATCATATATGTACTCCATTTCTTGACTTGACTGACTGCCATTGGCAATCAAATTTTGGAAGCTGCGACGTGACGTTAAATTCAGAAAGTATAAAGATATTACTACAATATTAAATAAGAGACTGTAAACATAAAGGGAAAGTCAAATAGGTGATATACGCCATAATACATATAACGAAATGATACGGTCACCGCGATGGTGAGAGTTCAGCGAAACATGACTGGCTAGTTGTCAAAGCTGGGCCCTGGCTCGAACCCCGTATAAAACTCACCGTAGGTTCTGTCTTTCTTCTCTTCTCTTCCCTTCTCGAAACCAGCAGTCCTAAATTAGTAACGGGGAGTTGCTATACCCAGAAACGAAAAATAAATGTGTGGAAAGAGCGTGATTGGGACGTCTTAAGTGTCACACAAGGTCTGTTCCAGAGCGCACGAAAATAAGCAAAATAAGCGTTCCGTTTATGAAAGAAAACTCATGAAAGGAGTAGTGAAATATTTTCGGTCGTAGATGCATTAAGTAAGACAAATCTTGAGAAACGTAAAAGAAAAATTCTCGCAAGAGGTTTAAAGCAGCTGGGGAATATGAAGGAACTTTGATGATCATAAATTGTTCAAATATTAATCATCATACAAGAGATTAAACTAAAAAGTTGTAATCCGTGTGTCTAACACGAACCAAATTCGAAGATTTCACTAAAATGTTCGATAGAGAATATAACTTTTTTTAGAGGGCGAAAGCAAATACATTTTGCGTTTCTAGTTTACTAAACGCCGGGACTGAAACCAGATGTTCATAAAAAAAATTGCTTTTATTTTTCAGGATCCAGCTAAGTCTTCGAAAGCCCGAAATTAAATGGAAGACTGAATAAATCAATAAAATTGAAATTAAAAAAGCGTCAAAGACACCGCGCGACTGAACAAATATCTCTCAGTGAAGGAATTCACGAAACGAAGAAACTGTGTAGACAAGAAGGATGGAAATAAGGGATTTAACTTCTGAGGGATTATATGAATGCAGTGGGCAAAGAGACAGTTTAATATCGCTTTAGTGCAGGTAATATGCCTGACATGCGAGGCTACACATTTGGCAACACAGCGTGGCATCGGGTGGTGTCACATGCTATCACTGACCACAGATCTTGATCAGTGTCCACAATTCATCGCCATTGTGAGGCGCTCGTGACGAGGCAGTAATTCGTATGCCAATGGCGTCCCACGTTTTCTCTATAGAGAAGTCTCGGGAGCGAACTAGCCAGGGCTGCATTTGAAACAGCCCACACAACACCATCACATCTAATACACGTCCATTAGACGGCCAACATGATACGTATAAACGCTAAATGTACGTCCATCGAAGTCTAGATTACGTCCATCACACGTCATCTGGACATCTAATGGCCGTCCAATGTCCCTCCAGATCACATCTAATAGACATTCATTAGCCGCCTAGTTTATGTCCATTAGGCATCTAATGGCCGTCCTGTGTTACTCCAGATTACGTCCACCACACGTCGTCGGGACATCTAACGACAATCCAATGTCCCTCCACATCACGTGTAATAGACGTCCGTTGGCCGTCCACCATGTTACGTATAGACGTGCATGTAAGCCTAGATTGTCCATTAAACCTCCAAAAAGAAGTCTTCTAGATGTGTGTTACATGTACTCGTGTTAAAAAACTTCACGTTTATAGAGTACACCACCCAGACTGTAGTCAACTGTATAACCTTGACAATGTATGAAACTCTTATAAGATTTGAATTCGTTAGAAATCTATAATCAGAGTTCTTGGTAGGTTGTACAGAACTGTTTCCTGCAAACTTAATTTTTAGAAAGCATGCTGCACACACACGACGACAAATGTACTTAAAAAACAGACAGACAAACAAACATAAAATACCTGACTTACTGCTAATATATGTGAACAACTTCAAACTTTTATTAAAACTTCTACTCGGCTTGACGCAATTGTCTCATACTTTATTGTTTATTCACGGTGTATGACAGATTTAGCAATTTGAAACTGTGGAAGCAGGATATTGAAAGTGCGCATGCGCTATTAGCCCCACAATTCATCCATAAAGGACGTCCATTAGATGTCCTATAAATGATATCAATGGATGCCCGGATGTGGTATCTCCGGAATTCAACCCAATAAGAACGTACAGTGGACATCTATATGTGATATCTAATGGACGTCAATGTATAGACTTCCACTGGATGTCTATATTTCATCCATGACGTCTACTAGACCAGGTGGATGTAATATACATGTCCATTAGGCGTCGTCCCTGGTTGTGTGTCACCTTGTATGCACTGTCTGCTAATGTTTGCCGTGTGCGAGCCGTCGTAATCTTGTTGAAGCTGGGCATTAAGGATACGACGGAGATACGACAACAGAATGTGCTGCAGCATACCATCGACGTATAGTCATACAGACATCGTACATACTATACGTACGATCTGTGAATGGCTGTTGAAATTGATAGCGCTCCAAAACATGAAACCAGGCTGAGGAACCACGTGACGCTAAAGGATGACAGCAGGATCAAACAAATGCTTCCGGGTGTGGCATTTTCGACATCAAGCAGTGAAATATTTCATACAAAACTTCAATGTCCTACGTAGTGATAATGTAATTCAAAATGAAAAATATTGAAGAAAAAGGCAGAATACAAACGATTTTAAAGACAAAACGTTCATTTAAAACTCGAGGAAATGGTCAGAGGCAAATGAAACCTTTCGACGTCTATTCTTCTACGCTAACGTAAAAGCAGAAGATTATGTTCGGATGACAAGAAACTATTCATATAAAACGGAGAGCACGTATATCACACGGAAGCCGTAAAATCTTGCACATGTTTAGTTTTAACTGTCCTAAAACTACTATAAAAAAGTACATGAGATGAGAAGGACAAGAAACTTTAGCACAGAATACACCATCGAATGAAATCGCCACTTGAAAAATCACGGAAATCCCAAACGATCTCTGTGCTTGCAACGATAAAATTTCACTCAGCGCCTAACCATATGGCACTGAGTTTCGAATAAGTGAAATCTACCTGTACATACCGATGCTTACTTCCTTAGAGTTATTTCTCACCATCCTATCCTTATGTTATCGTGGCCACTTCACTCTTCCTTCATGTCCTAAAAACTGAACCGTTTTTCGGAAATAAAGCACAGTTATCATCCGTGATACGCGTTTTTGGGAAAAAATGTATCAATGCAAGCTTTCAACCATTTTTATACATAATGTCATTCATTCAGGCAATTACTCATGCCAGAGCCATTTGAAATGCAATTTTTTTCACCCATACATAAATGAAAAATGAAATGTACTATCGATTTAAACCCACGGGAAGCAAAAGCTACAGTTTCTCTAAAACGTAAGTGGAGAGTTGCATTCCCTCTAACCTCTAGAACTTCGACAATAACAGAGTATCGGTTTTATATTTTGTTTCGGTGTTTTACGGACACCATGAGTAACAGTTAGGAATATAAGCAGTCAGACCTCCCTTAATTTGAGTCGCCTGGTTAGAGGGAACATGGAGAACAAGCGTTGGTAGACAGCTCAGTACCCATGCCTCCTTGTGAGCTCGGGCCTGGGCTCTGTTCGGACTGTTATCCAGAAGCTCGCACTTTGACCACTTGGTAGCCGGTATGGGTGGATCATTTGGGAAGAGAATACACTGAAAGCCCAAATGTTTCATACGCATTACAACCACCCACAAACCCTCCCTACTCCGCCACAAAAATGCAGTCAGTCAAAATTCCCTGAGGGCTATAAATAAGTCAAACACCTACCTTCTGTGTAGCATACCCACGACTATGATGGTGAAAAAACATGGCGGTCTGAGTGAATTCGATCGTGGACAGTCTATGCGAGGAAAATGGAGTGAATTCGATCGTGGACAGTCTATGCGAGGAAAATGGAGTGAATTCGATCGTGGACAGTCTATGCGAGGAAAATCCCCGACTGGCGACGTCTAGAATATTCGGCGCACGAGAGTTGCACATGTGTGCCATAACTACATCAAAAGCCGAAGTCGCCAGAAATATGAAGCATTAAATGAGCCGTTGATATTCAAGGTCATCTCAGACTCCTTTGGGTCCCAATGGCAGATCACAGAGCGTAGGACTGCGTTGACATTTAACGATGTGGCACCTATGGCAGCCGACGACCACGTAAGTACCCGTTTTAATAGCAGGTCACAGGGATATGAGGCTTGAGCTGATGAAGAAAAATAACTCACTTGACCATGAAAGAGTAGAAATGGGTAGCTTCGTCCAACGAATCGAAGTTCAAACTACAGTAGACCACACGACGCTATGGACCTTAAGTATGGGTCTTACAGGGGTGGAGGCACTGCAATTCTCTGTGACATTCTCACTTGTGACTCTATTAGGCCTTTTGTACCTACTGAAGCCTTTCAACACCGTACAAGACTGTTCAGGTACCACCTACACCCGTTAATGGCTTCCATTTCCCTCAGCTGGATTTTTATTTCAACAAACCAACGTCCTATCTCATCGCTTCCATTTGGCAAAGAACTGGTTGAAGAAGCACTCCAGTGAGTTAGTAACACCCCGTAGTTCTCTTAACTCTCCAGTTTTCAACATCTGCTGGACGAAATAACAATACACTCCAATTGTAAATCCACTATCGAAAACTGACAGCGCTCTACGTACACGGCTCTTATGGAATCGTAGGATGCAATACCACCAGAATGTTTCCAGCACATGGTTAAATCTGTGTCACGACGTTGATGTGAGTGCGGAAGGTGGGCCCACAAATTTTTAGACTGTTGCATGTATCTTTCCAGTGAATGTTACAGAATTGTTTTTCTACGTGAGTTGGAAGCTCAAAATTGATGTACACTCGTGTTAATAAAAAACAGAACACCTGAAAAGAGGCGAGCTACTTACAGGATGTGCTCGTTAAGCAATGCAGAACAAATAATTAGAATCTCGGTGTCATACGTTCCAGGTGCATCGATATAGCTAATAATCGGTGTAGCCACTTCTGGATTGTATCATCTGCTGTACGTGCTGGTACATCGAATTAAATATTATGTGAATGGTGTCCTGTAGAATAGCTACTGAAGCTATATTGACACGCGTCCAAAGTTCATCAGGAGTTGCTTGCGGACTGTCGCACCGCTGAACATGTAGTTTAAGCATGCCGCAGAGATTTTTTATGGGTCATAAATTCGACGATCTAGCCGGTCACGGCAGAAGTGAAACGTTGTTATCCCCGAAGGCGGCACGTGTTATCGCTGCAAAATGCGACGTACGGATTTGTCCTGCTAAAATATGGCTCCATGAATGTCCTGCAGGTACGGAAGAACGACCGACCATAGCATACCATTCACATAACGGGCAGTCGTTATAGTGTAACGTACTTTCAAGACAGATGATTTGCGTTTGTATTCGATAGCACCTCAGGCCATATTGCCTCGTGTTGGTGCGGAATACCTGATGCGAATACATTCTTCCAAATGCCTCTCTCCTTGTCTGCGGACACAGAAGCTGCCAACATTTACGCCTAAACAGAACCTAATATCATCCGAGAACATGGTATTGTGCCTTTCGTCCCTTCGTTGGATGCACCATTGCAGTTTGGCAGTCCGTTGCTGCGGTGTCAAAGGTAGCCTGAAGAGGGACCGACGAGCCTGCAGTCCGAGCTATAATAACTAGAGACGTATTGTAACAGATGATATGGTAGAATGCGTCACAGTTCCCCATTGCTGCACAAACGCCGTTGAGGATGCAGAACTGTTATTCAAAGACATCCTCTTGAGGTGACGGTTGCCCCAAGTCGTTGTCTATGTGCGATATCCGCAACCTTCTCTTCGTGTAGTACGTTCTTCTGTGTAATATTCCCTGCTCACTATTGCCACAAAGGACACACTGCACCCTACGAGACCCTCAATCTCCCACAGGGAAGCGTTGCAGTCTCTCATGTTAAAAATGCGCCCTCTGTCGAACTCGCTGATGTAACTGTACGACTGACTTACACAACGACGAGACATCCTTACCCACTGCTGACCAAGCACTGGCCTGCCGATCGATCCACTCGGCGGTTATGATAGAAAAACGGCCGGTTTCAGGGCTGTGACGTTGCGCGAACTGATTTGAATAGACGCGGAACGCATGTGCCTATGACGTCGAAATGCTAATCATTTCTGCGATATGGCCTACTTAGCATATCCTGTAGTCGTAGATTGACTCCTTTGATGTGTTCTGCTTTTTTGTGAACATAAATGTGTTCAAGTCGTTCTGTCTTCATGTTAATGTTCTGAGCAGCTTATGCTCAGAACATTAACATGAAGATTACACGAAAGACCGTAAATGGTATTAAAGCACAGCAAAAACAGTCTTGCTGGGCCAGCACTGTGTCGCCGTTACATGAACCATCAATAAAATGTCCCGGTGGCCACCACATGGATTATCATTTCAGGCCAGCAGTTGGGCAACAGTTGGCATACCCATCAGTTGTCATATGCCAGAACAGGGCCATCAGTTGTCCATCACAGGCTGTGGCTGCCACAAGCGTCCATTAAGAGGCCCTGAAAATACGTGCCATAAATGATGGCTAGCCTAATATGGTCCGTCAGTGTCCCGGCAGTGGCAGCTGGCAATCACGTGATGTAACTGATGGCTTGCCGAATCTTGTCCATCAATTTTCCAGTAGTAGTAGTAGTAGTAATAAAATAGATAATCATTGTTCACCAAAGGCACACACAACGCCCCCCCCCCCAGCAAAACGTCTACCTGATGTCACGGTGCTGATGAAATTTCCTTAACAGGTCCGGCAAATCGCCCGATGGATCTGACTGGTTTCGAATCAAGTACAGCTCGTTTGCGAAGCAGTACACTAGTTTGGCATGCGTGACCGTCCGTTTAGAGGTGAGCCTCTCTCCTGCGCCATGTAAAAACTAAGGGTTCTCTTTTTAAATTTCTCAATAATGCGAGTTCGTTTTCGAAATGTACGTTTCATATAATTCATAAATTTATTTTTTCAACGTAACGACTTTTTTATTTACCTCAAGTGAACTTCACTGACTTTCAAAGAGTATACCAAATTAAAGACGTTTTCCAAAGTTTTGTGCTGTCCTTGTGGTCTTGAAAGGCGATTGTTTAATTAAGATATTTACACATTCTGTTACATTTTTAACGTTTGTTTTATCTTTTTTTCCACTGCCCGAAGCTACAGTTGTTCTAAATAGGAATGATATTTCATTTTACTTCCGGTTATTTTTAGCAGTGAATCCCTCTAATCTTCCGTATTCGACGCATGGATGAGTACATTACATTCACATAGCGCTGCTTTTTTATTTCAAATATAGTGTATGAATATTATACAGAAATTATTTCTCGTTATTCATGGGAATGGAGTGAGTGCGTTTAATGTCTGTTTGTATTCTCGATTCTTCGTGTGTTAGTACACAAAATTTGCTACGAAATGAATTTCTATAACTACATGAGATCAATTGACTATTTATACAGTTCATGAATTATGTATATAATTTTCTTCCGACTGTAATCTTCATCGACGCTGCATTTCATTGGGAAATTTATCCGTCTCTCTACATATGTTTTTTTTTTTTTACATCCACTAAAGCAACAGGATGGCAAGGGCGTCGTCTTCAACTAACTGGTACCACGAAAAACTGTGCGCCGCCCCGGTGGCGCAGTGGTCTAAGGCGTTGGCCTCTAATCATTCGTCCGTAAGGGGTCCGGGTTCGAATCCCGGTCAGGCATGGATGTTGTGTTTGTCTTACGGCACTGGCTCTCTCCCTTCCCTGGAACCAGTGACCCTAAATTAGGGACGGGCGACTGCTTATAGCCCATTGAGTTGCTCACGGTGGTCGTTAAACCTCCAATCCAAAAAAAAAAAAAAAAACTGTGCCCGTGTTGTTTCAGCGCATGCGCAGACTCGCTGCTTCCACCTCCTGTTGGGGTGGCACCGGTTGTCAACTACGGGCCACTAGTGGCACTTGCCTTGAGGCTCGTTGTTCACGGCGATGCTGTAGAGCCATCAATGGCTGCCAACTGATGACGCTGCCACAAACGGATCGCTACCGTACATTGCCATCTGATGGCCAGCAGTTTCCCAACACTTGTGTTTTTGCTGGGAACTGAACCCCATAATAATACATTATATAATAATGGATTAATAGTAAAGCATATAGTAATGAAGTTTTAATGTGAAATTGTCTGATTTGTCTAACGCTGTGTAACGAGAAAAGGATTGAACGTTCAACCCATTTTCATTAATAGTAAAAAATGTAGTAATTGAAATTTAACTTTGACTTCCTCAGAACTGAAATTCAAAGTGTAAGTCTCGAGGGGGGGGAGTCATTACACCGCTAGGACCTATCGTACGCGGGAGTACGTGTGAAATGGCGCTCGTAGTTCTGTGAAAGTCACATCGATTCTCCCATTTCTAAGAGACCGATTACTTGTTCCAATTTTTTGTTTACCACAGTATGAACTGTATGTGAAATTCATTCCTCGTCAGTGAGAAAACAATAGTTTCTCTATGTAACGTCTCAAACACTGCAAAATGAATAACACAAATAAACATGTATTTGGGTGATCAGGAAAATAAATTCCTTTTATCATTTAAATAAAAAAATGTACATTTTCTTCTATTATCGTGGGACAGATACTGGCAGAACTAGTGGTGTTGGATTTATAATAAACAAGAAACTGAAGGATAAAGTGGTAGAAGTTGAAAGTTCCTCTGACAGAGCTGCACGACTCGTTATCCAACTATCGAGAAGATACCAGGCTCAGATTATTCAAACTTATGCACCCACCACAAGTCATCCTGAAGAAGAAATTGAAGAATTTTATGAGGAAATTCGTCATCTAAATAATAAAGGTAAGCAGCACTTGAAGATAATTATGGGAGATTTCAATGCAAAAATAGGGCAACGGCAACAGAATGAAACTTCAGTAGGTAAATTCGGTCACGGCAACAGAAACCAGCGTGGAAATACTCTCGTTGAGTTTGCAGAGGCAGAAGGATTTTTCATCTTGAATTCCTTTTTCAAGAAAAAGCCACACAGGAAATGGACATGGAGACATCCAATTGGGACGACAAGTGAAATTGATTTTATTATGTGTAACAAAAAATTCGTCATCGAAGACTGCAGTGTGCTAAACAAGTTCAACACAGGTAGTGACCATAGATTGGTGAGATGTAAGATGCACCTCAACACTAAACTGGAACGTGGCAAGCTCATAAGACAAACAAAATGTATTGACATAACCAACCTTAAAAAACACCATAATACTTTCAAGTTGGAACTGAAGAACAGATTCTCTGCTTTAGAAGGCCTAACATCGGAAGAAGTGGATATTTCGGAAGTTAACAGAAAAGTAACCAAAGCTCTTATGGAAACAGCAACAAAATTAGCTGGGTCTAAGAACAAGTTGCATGTAAACAAATTATCAGGAAAAACCAAAATGTTGATGCAAAAAGAAGAGAGATGAGGACAACTAAAGAAGATGTGACTTCCAAAGTGGAATATATAGAGCTATGCAAGACAGCACGAAAAAGTATCACTGAAGACGTAAGGAAATTCAACTGTGAGCTAGTGAGGAAAGCAATTGAAAACAACCAAAGCCTAAAGATAGCAAAGGGACATCTCAGTAAGGGAAGAAAACAGATTATGGCTCTGAGAAAAGAAGATGGTACTATAACAAGAAATAGAGGCGAAATTTTGACAAGAGTGAAAGATTTCTACTCCAAATTATATGAAAGGGATTATACATGTACTCCAGACATCATGAAAGGTACCAGAGTTCTTCCAGTCCTCCCAGCAGAAGTTGCTCATGCAATCAAGAACATGAAGCGGGGGAAAGCTCCAGGAGAAGATGGAATTACTATAGACATCATACAAGAAGCAAGTGGAGAAATTGAAACAGTACTCGCCCAAATCTTCACTCGATGCCTTAATGAAGGGAAGATTCCTGAGGATTGGAACAATGCTACAATGATCTTGCTACATAAAAAAGGTGACATTGAGGATCTCAGGAACTACAGACCTATCAGCCTCCTATCAGTGGTTTATAAAATCTTCACTAAAGTTCTTTCACACCGCTTGAAGGTAACACTGGACATGGCTCAACCGAGAGAACAAGCTGGATTCAGGAGTGGCTACAGCACAATAGATCATATCCACGTACTGAGAGAACTAATTGAAAGAGCGAGGGAATATGAACTTCCATTGTGCATGGCTTTTATCGATTATGAAAAAGCCTTTGATTCGGTGAAACCATCAGCAGTTACCACGGCTCTGAAATCCTGCGGTATTGAAGATGCATACATTAATATTATTAATAACATCTATGAAAATGCAAGTGCAAAGATTCAGCTGTTTGAAAATACAACACACATAAAAATTGGAAAGGGAGTGAGACAAGGTGACACCATATCTCCGAAGCTCTTTAATGCCACATTGGAAAATGTCTTTCAATCACTGAACTGGGAAAACAAAGGGATAAAGATTAATGGAGATTATCTAACCCACCTTCGTTTTGCTGATGACGTAGTCATTTTTGCAACTACCCCATCAGAGCTGCAGAGTATGATCCAGGAACTTGCTGACAAGAGTAAAGAAGTGGGATTAAAAATGAACTTTCAGAAGACAAAAGTGATGTTCAATGCTTTTACAAGTAATGAAGATTTATCGATTGATGGAGAAAAACTGGAGATAACAGATACGTATGTTTATCTTGGACAGCAGATATCAAGTGAGGGTCACATTGATGAAGAAATTAATCGGCGTACAAAACTTGCCTGGAGAGCTTTTGGAAGAAACAGCATAATTTTCAAGAGCAATATGCCATTATGTCTTAAAAGAAAAGTGTTTGATCAATGCATCCTTCCAGTGCTTACGTATGGTGCAGAGACGTGGACCTTAACTAAAAGAGACATACAAAGGCTGCAGACAACTCAAAGAAGCATGGAGAGGTGCATGCTTGGTATAACCAGGAGAGATAAGAAGAGGAACTCGTGGATCCGAAAAATGACGAGAGTGGAAGACATCATGATCAGAGTTAAATCCCTGAAATTTCAATGGGCTGGACATACTGCCAGAAGGACAGACCATAGATGGACAGCCGAAATTTTAGATTGGATTCCAAGGGACAGGAAAAGACCCAGAAAAAGACCACATGGGAGATGGGTGGATGAAATTCGTAAATATGCGGGAGTGACATGGAGGAGACTGGCACAAGACAGACCGTTGTGGAGGAAACTTGGGGAGACCTTCGTCCAGCAGTGGATTGATAATGGTTGACAATGATGATGATGATGATGACATTTTATTGTGAAACCTGAAAGCGAAAGAAAACCAGAACTTAGTATCTTACTTTTCTTCAGAAAGTTCTTTCTTCCGAAAAGAGAAAACATACTTTTCCTTTTCCTATAACTTGATTTCAGTAACGTTATTAGTTGAATTTTAAAGAATCTATGCCCGTTTTTAAGATGAAAGTAGCTGTTCTTTTTTCCATTTTAAAAGCCGTATTGGACTCTCGCGTCTCAGCTTGAAGAAGCACGGATCACTTTCCTGTCCACCAGTCTTTGCTTTGCTTTCTGAGCTCCGGTATTTGCCTTTGTTCTAAACGTCTGACGAAAGAAAGATAAAAGCAAAAACAAAGTTTGCAAAGTGCGCTTGTGTTCTTTCCGCGAAAGTATTGTCTTTCAAGATCTTTTAAAAAACAAGAAGAACAAAGAGATTCAATTCTTTGATCTCCGGAGGATAACCTGTGATCGCCATAAACTAGATTCTGTACATACTAACTCATATTTCGCAAAGAGTAATGCCTGCATCTTGAATCAAGAAACGATGCGCTGGTCTAGGATAAATAAAAAGTTTTCTTTAATCATAAATTAAAATAACAATTTCATATTCCAATGGTTTTGCGATATATGAAGGCTTTCTCCAGATCAAAAAGTTTTAGAAATCCGAAACTAAGAGTTTGTTCTTTTCAACTTGGAGTTCAACAAAAGTTAGTTTTCTGAATTTCGTATTAATTCTACAAGTAATTACTTTTACATATTATGTTTCCCCTGTTTACTTTGACAGAAATATACAGTTAGGCCCTTTTGTAAGCATGGCTGTCTTAAGGGGTGGGCTAACGGGGCCGGTGCCCAGGGCCGCCACCTGAAGTGGGGCTCCCAACGCCACAAGAGTCTTATAGGTTTACAAAAAGTCAAACTCTTTGACTACTCACCAGCACGTTTTTTTTTAATTTAAAGAAAAGAAGAAACACCAATACAGAAAGTTGAAAATTCTTTTGCCTTTTTTTTTAAGCTTTCCAAATGTAGGTTGAAGAAGCGTATATGCTCCAGCTTTTTCCGTCAGTCCGCACGATAACTCACGTAAAAATGGTTCGATTTCGATGAAATTTTAGTATGTGGTAGGACTTTACCTGGGGACGAACCCTATTGAAAATTGGTGAAGTGGGGTCAAAGGTCAGGACATAGGAGTGGGATGCATTCCATTGCCCTTGTGCGTCACAACTTGCGTAAAAATGGTTCGATTTCGATGAAATTTTAGTATGTGGTAGGGACCCATCTGGGAACGAACCCTATTGAAAATGGGTGAAATGGGGTCAAAGGTTAGGACATAGGATCGGGATCAATTCCATTGCTCTTATGCGTTATAACTTACGTAAAAATGCTTCGATTGAGACAAAATTTTTCATGTTGATTCGGAAGTGTACTTTACTGGTTCTGTTGAATATCGAAATGGGGTCAAAGGTCGGGACACAGGAGCGAGATTTATTCCACAGCCATTATCCTTATAACTTCAGCAATAACTTGAGTAATGATTTCTGGTATGTTGGAAAGCGTATCATAATCAATGCATTGCATGATTTTACTAGTTTTTTTGAAACCTTGCTCGTAGCTTCGATTTCCCGAGGAGGCAGAAAGTAAGTTAGGTGTTAGAGATGTTAGAGTGGACCTTTTGTGACAAAATAAGAAACAAAGAGAGCCGACCTCCTTCCCGATCCCGAGTGTGGGTGAGGCTTGAGCCTCGAGGGCCATGAGGGCCACGCACAAATCGCATTATCTCCTTTCTAACAATCATTTGTGTTATCCACGTGAAGAATTGCACGTATGTTTATTACTAGGGTTTACCCACCTGGGCTAGTTAGGCATAAATTCTTTGAAACGTCGGCTGTTTAAACAAATAACAATGACTGGGACACAATATCGGCATTTCTGCCCGGTGCGTCATATTGTCTGGAAACGGCGTGGGTTGGTTCCTTTCTTTCTTCTGTTTTAATTTAATTTTCGTTGAATAATTGTTGAATGGGGAAGAAACATATCTTTTAGCACCCATTTTCTTGTAATTTGCTAAGCAACAAAATGTGAACGCATTTCCTACACTTCATGGAGTTATACAATTTCTGTCATGTACCATTTTTCATTCAAGTGGTACTTAAAAAGTTACTGGATATTGAATGTTACTTCTCATAGGGATAACATGGGGATGGTGGTGTATATAATAATTCTCATACATTGTATATATATCCATACGTTGTATATAATGTAATAATGCCATATACGAACAAAAAAAACACACATATAATACCATATGTTGTATATGTTCTGTTACAGTTGCTGTTCTAGACAAAAAAAATGGGAGGGGGGGGGCACAATTACTGTATGTTTCCGTAATTAATCAAAATTAATATATAATTCCCCCAAAAAAGGTTATATTTGGAGGTGCCTGGAACCCCGGCCTACAACCGCCACTGGTTCTGTATACACACACATACACACACAGTATAAGATCAGGGGCCCCGAAAAATATGACGGCCCAGGGCTCCCAAAAGTATTAAGACGGCACTGTTCGTTAGTGGAAAGAGCAACACAAAAGGAACATACCTTCCCATTTCCGCCGCATAAAGCCGCATTATTTCGTAAAAAATTTACACACGCTCTACATAAAAAAGTTGCACCCAGCAGGACGTGTCAGTTTACAGTACTATTCGGGAAGAAGCTAAAGGTTACCAAGCACAATAAATAATTAAGCATTGACTCTGATATGGGCACTATTTATTGAGCTACACGCCAACAAGTAGTATCTCTCCGTGATGTCGGGCCGCCATGTTTGCTCAAACAGCATGCCAAACGTCTCGGCATGGAGTTGTACAGGTTCCTAATGGTGTCCTGCAATAAGCCATCCCATGCAGCTTGAATCTCCTCACGCAGCTCTTGCAGATTATGCGGTAGGAGTGGAGTGTGGATAGCGCGTCCAATGGCATCCCACACATTTTAAATCGGTGATAGGTCTGATGATGCGGAGTGTCAGTGCCTTGCATGCAAGTTCTCTAGACAGGAGCAGTATGTGGACGAACGTTGTCCTCTTGGAAAATCGCATCTCAGTAAGCGTTCAGAACAGGTAGGGCCACTGGTTGCAGGACCTCATTAACGTAACGTTGCGCTGTCAAAGTGCCTGTAATGAACACCAAAAGTGATCTGGCATCGTAGGTAATTGCACACCACACCAAGACACCAGGCCTTCTGGACGTGTGACGCTCGACAACAAACAGTTCACCTTGATGCTGACCACGGTGCTTCCACACACGCATTCGTTGGTGATCTCCTCCAAGACAAAAGTGGGACTCGTCACTGAAGATCACCCGCTGCCATTTTGAGTGGCTCCATGACAGTCTGGCACGACACCATTGCAGTCTTTGGCGACGATGCAATGGTGTTAAGAGCAGTCGTCGTAACAGTCTGCGTGCGTGAAGTTCTACGCCATGCAGCCGTCTGCCAATGGTGCTGGTACTAATCGGACGACGCACAGAGGGCTGTCAGCTGATTATCCACAATCGTGGCTGTTGGATCACTTCGCGCATGTCGAACAATCCGTCGGTCCTCTCTCTCCGTGGTTCATCTAGGTCTCCCAGATCCTTCCCTGTCGCCACGGCGTGCCTTGTTCTATCCACTGCCGCCAACAGCGTGCTATGGGAATTTTCGTACGACCAGTATGGCGGGAAATACCGCGATATGACCATCGCGCTTCTCTGAGCCCGACGATGCGGCTCTTCTTAAACTCCTCCAACTGCTCATATTGCTTCCGAACTTTTCTCCGAGGCCTACTTTACTTGCAAAAGATGCAACCAACACAACAGCATGGGTCAGAATGGCATGCACGCGCAACGGGACGACCTTATATAGCCGGTCAGGCACAGCGCTACGACCCCTCCTTGCTTGCGTCGCATGCACGGCCAAGCGTGATACTTGAATCATTTGCATGTTTCACTATGCCAAACCTACCCACCAAGTTTCATTCCCGTCGGTTACTTCCTTCTGGGTGCAACTATTTTTTTTTTTTTTTTTTGGCGTAGAGTGTATAAATCAGAGTCCTACTTGTGACAAAAAAAGGAACATATTCGCACTCTTAGCATTTAATAATTAAAACCAAATGCTGTAAACATTCTGATTTCATGCTGCGTGATTACTAGTACGAAATATAAAATAATCTCAGTTCGTTCCTCATATGCTGTATGAATTAATCCTTTTCTTATGCTTTAGTCAGATGGGTAAATGTGTAAATATAGTTTTATTTTGAACTCAGACGAGATATCGTGCGTAGCTATGTGTACAATTAAAGTTAACAACTTTAATTGAATAAGAAACTTACATTTTTAACCCTTATCACCTTCAATGTGGTCCCCTTCCGTATCAGCGCACCGCTGCATTTTCATCTTCCGCTGGGCACAACAGTGGTGTAGCTCATCTGATGTGATCCCTTTGAGAAGCTTGGTCTTTCTTTTCTTTACGATAGTAACTGATTCTGAACGGGTCCCGTAGAGTACCTAGACCGATCAGCCAAAACATTAAAATCACCTACTTAATATGATGTAGGTCCCCCTCTCGCCGCGAAAAGAGGTCTCACGTGATGAGGAATTGCATTCAAGGAGATGTTGGTAGATATTTCTTGATATTTGGTAACATGACTGCAACTGAACAAACAGCAGTTCCAGTACATTATGTAGTTGGAGTGATACTGCTCGCACCCCTTTTTTTTCAACACAAACCACAAATGCTCGATAAAATTCATCATCCGGTGGATTTGGGGACCATCGTAATAAATTTAACTTCTCTTCATGTTCTTGGAACCATTCCTCAACCTTCTTTGCAGTCCGGCATGGAGCATTGTGTTTTTGAAAGACGCCATCTCCCTGCCAGGGAATACAGTCGCCATAAAGGGCTGCACTTGGTCAGTCACGATGCTCAAGTGCATGGTAGCTGTCAGAGTTCGCTCTACAGCGATATGGGTCCAATTCCCTTCCCCCAATATTTTCCAGGCCTTCATACGCCTTACAGTCTCCTGGATCCATCCCACAGTGCATCCAGGTGAGAAGGCTTCCGTGGGTAAACGTCGCACACGAGCTCGTCTGTCGCCATGTTGTAATAGAAAACGGGATTTGTCTGACCATGAGCCCCTCTTGCAATCATCTATGGTCAAATGTCGATTATTACGTGCCCACTGCAAGGGTTCACGACTGTGAACGGTTGTCAACGTAGGCATACAAATGGGTCTGCGGCTGAGACCCATATCCAAGAGCGTACGATAAACTGGGCGCTTGGACATATTGGCCCTTTCACCACCATTGAAAGTATGGGTAATGTCGAACACAGTAGCCCTCCTGTTGCTGCGGACAAGACGAGATATCCTGCGCTGACCTCAGGCATGAATAAGGTGTGGCCTGCACACGCCTTGTCGACGGATTGAATGAAATGTCACCTGTCTCGGACCATCTTTGATAGGTACTAACTACTACATAGCGTGAGCAGCCTACCAGCTTCACTGTTTCGGAGATGCTCTTACCAAGGCGTCTTGCTTTAATGATCTGGCCTTTGTCAAAATCAGATAAATGCTTTGTTTCTCCTATTTTCAAACGAAACTAGATACCGACTGAGAGAGCTCCGATCCATGTATCATATATATATATATATCATTTGCGACCTTGGCACATGACGCTGATTGGCTGTACGGACACGTATTTGCATAACGTAGAGGTGGCTTTAATTTTTTGGCTGATCGATGCATTTGATTTTATAGAAAAGAAAAAAGTGGCAGTGGTCAAGTTTGGCGAGTAGGGAGGATGTTAAAGGATTGTGATGCTTTCGTAGGCTAAAAACTGCTTCACTGAGAGCAATCAATGAGCTGGCGCATTGTGCTGGTGAAGAATGAAGCCATGTTTCCATAACTGTGTTCTCTTTTTTCTGTCCCACTCACTCAAAGTCGCCAGAATCTGTTTGTAGTAATGTTGCTCCATCGGAAACCCACTGTTCTAAAACTAAACTCTTAATGTCAGAGAAAACAATGAACTAGAACTTTGCTTAGCTGTGCTTCCTTCATCCGAGGTGACGTTTGTGGTTTCGAATGCATCGACTGTGTTTTCTTTTCAGGGTTGTATTGAAAGGTCCAAGTTTCGTCACTGGTAATTATTCTTTCTAAAAGCTTGGGGTTCGCCTGAATTGGCACCAGAGTATTAGCACAGATTCTCTTGATATTTTCGTTTTGTTCAGATGAGAGAGACTTCGGGGCCATCTTGGCCACAAACCTTTGCCATGTTCAGATTTTCATATGCAATTTACCTAATAGTCTCTTCATCACGCGAATATCTCCATTTCTGCCATGATTCTAATACTCTATTGTCGATCATTTCGAACAATTATGTACATTTTGCCTATATTGTCTTCTGTTTTCGAAGTGCTTGGACATCCCAGACGGTCGACGTCTTCAATGGCCTTCCGGCCTTTAGTGAACCAATTATGCCACGCATGCGTACCTGTTATTTATTCTTTCTCCGTACGCCTCACTGGACACACAAAATAATTTAATTGGCGTTTCTTTTAATTTCACCAGAAGTTTTACTTAATTGTGTTTCTCAATACTTGAACTTCGCATTTTCAGAAAAAACAAGACGTATACTTTCATTGGCACGTTTCACCAAACTAATGCAGAGAGTGAAACGAAATTTGCATTTCCGGTTACGGAGAGTTCAATGTCAATGGCCTCCCACTCACTTTTCACCTGCACCGTTAATTTTATTCACCACAAGCGCATTTGCGTTGTTTCATACCCGTACCTCATACGACAAACTTAACTATCAAAAAGCCTCAGTGTGTGTATGTTTGACAAAAAACCTTAAAAATACTTTTCTGCGGAATACCCCATAAGCCTGATAAGTAGACCTGCTTAGTAGGTACTTAAGAGTTTTGTTAAGGCTGTGAGATTCTCTCGCTTATAATGAATTAATGATGGTGTTTGATTACAAAGATATTTTGCTGACTTTAGAAAAACAAAGCCCACTTTATGAATCTTCGCGCATAACGCACTTGTAACTTTTGAGACATGATGTCCTAACAGTCAACAAATCGGCGAAGCTGGATTTGTTTAAATTCAGAGTCGGGTTGTAATATGTTAGAGACAAAATTGTGTAAAATTCGATTTAAAAGATTTCCATAAACATAAAAATTATACCATTTCACGTTTTCAACTACATAAAAATAGTCTCTATTCTGACGAGTACTAAACAATTTTAAAGATGTTGAAACTTATTCTATCCTTAGTCTGCGTACATTTCACCATTTTGTAGTAGAAAATGTTGGCGCAGAATAATTGTATCTGAGCAACACCGTATGGCACCGGGAAATTTATTTGGTGGAAATAGTTTTCATTTTATTTTCGAAACTGAAAGCTCTCAGATATCTGCAACATCAGTTTGGTTTACTGAATCTTGTTATAGATCCTTTCAAAATATATCATATCCTTTCTTTTGTAGAAATTAATGATGTACCATTCGTTCACAACGAATGACTTCACCGTGAATGGCGAATGGTTCGCTCTCATCGCTGTGAATATTCAATTCGCCATCACTACGACAAACATTGAAGTCTCAGCAAGTTTCCTTTCGTCCCCGTGAGCTCGGAAAAGAATTCCCAATAATAAAAGTATTGTCGAGAATTCATAAATGTCAACGATCATGTGATTAAGTAATTAGTAGTTAGCCAGGACATATGGTTAAACTTCAGAATGGGAACGAAACGTGAATGCCATTCATTTGAATGGTGTTTGCGACGAGATGATACTATTCGTGAACGGTGAGTAGGTCAGCTTAGCTCCTGCTCGTTTGGGCAGTTTGCTATTTTTTACTCTGGCTTGGCATGCGCTTTGGATCAAAGAATGTTTTGCCCATTGACTGTAGTGAGACAACTGACAGCTCAAAGTAAATGACCATTCATTCTACCCTTTAACAACCATAACGCTCTTACATCCAACTACCACAAACGCCCGAAAACGTTAATTTAGTATGAGTATGATTTCCTACCCTCACCTGTTCTTTGAATTTACAAGAACACTTCAGGGTTAGCAAAAGTCACTCTCAGTAATCATCATTGTCTCTAAACAAACAAATAAAGCAGACGTTGGTATCCCCGGAAGTGATATCATTTGCTCTCATGACCTTGAGATCAACTTCCGATCCGTACTCGTGATGTGGATAATTTACTCTCATGACCTTGAGATCAACTTCCGATCCGTAGTCTTGATGTTAATCATTTACTCTCATGACCTTGAGATCAACTTCCTATCAGTAGTCTTGATGTGGATCATTTACTCTCATGACCTTCAGATCAACTTCCGATCCGTAGTCTTGATTCGGAGCTCTATCAACTTCCGATCCGTAGTCTTGATTCGGAGCTCTATCAACTTCCGATCCGTAGTCTTGATTCGGAGCTCTATCAACTTCCGATCCGTAGTCTTGATGTGGATTATTTACTCTCATGACCTTCAGTCAACTTCCGATCCGTAGTCTTGATGTGGAACTCTACCAACTTCCGATCCCTAGTCTTGATGTGGATAATTTACTCTAATGACCTTCAGATCAACTTCCTATCCGTAGTCTTGATGTGCAACTTCATACGCTTTCCGGGGAGATCTCCGTGAAAGAATGCAGTGATCGCCCCGGGAAACGTCTGAAGTTCCCACATCAAGACCACGGATTGAAAGTTTCGTGTGATGACCGAGCTCTTATCCTTTCTTTGTTAATTTTTAAAGGGGAGAGGAGAAATCGTGAAAGGATTGGCCGACAGTTTCGGGCGTGATAGTATTCTGAGAAACACAAGATTTCAGAGCCCTAATCGTTAAAGGGTTAAGTGATCATTCGTGAATGACTCTTTTGCATGAATGATGAATGTTGAATGAATGACTTGTGTCATCACTATTAGGATTGAAGCATTACATACCGAATCGAAAGAAGTAGCCACAATAAAAGATTTTAGAACAAAAGAAAGTCAGGTTGTTAAGCATGAAGACGGAAATAAGGGGATGAGATCCACGTAAAGCTGTTTCTTACTCTTTGTAGTGAATCTTCTCGTAGATTCATTTTTTTATTGGGCGTTTAACGACCACCGAGAGCAACTCTGTGTGCTATAAGCAGTCACCCGTCACTAATTTAGGGGCATTGGTTCCAAGAAAGGGAGAGAGCCAGTGTCGTAAGACGAACACAACATCCATTCTTCACCGGGATTCGAACCCGGACCCATCACGGACGAATGGTCAGAAGCCATTGCTTAGACCAATGCGCCACCGGGGCGGCATAGATTTATTTCCGTAATTTCTAATTAACTGATGAATTACATTCAGTATTGATATCTTCATTTCTGGGCATATACAGTATCTTTTCTTGCCAGAAGATGGATTCTACACAAATTCTTAAGAGACAATCTAGTTTTGCTAACTATTAGGATAGAGCTTACGCCTTTGGAGAACTGAAATTCCCTGTAGAACAACCAATTAATCGCTCTGATGCAGATGTTCGGGACCTGATGTTTTCGCGTGTTGTCATTTCCATTTCAGAAAACCGAAAAGGATCCATTCTGTCGACTAGAGGGAACTGCGTCGATGAAAGAGATTCTCTATTTTGAGTTTTCCCACTTTTTTTGTACTAACGGATAAATAATTTAACATCACTTTGCACATCCCCACTTAAAGGCAATAAAATGATCGATGAGGCTTATGATCGCAAGTTACGAAAGTCTAAACGTTCGCTGATGGAAATTTAAAAACATTCGCTCCTTAAAAGAAACTGAAAGAAAGAGAAAAAGAAATGCCCTAAATGAACACCATAAAGAAAATTCTGAATTTTATATATTGCGAAACGTGCTAGGCATTCCAACTCCAAAAGAAAAAGTATTTCAGCAGTTTGAATTTTTATTTCTTTTCTTCTCTCCCAGAGATCGAAATATATGTTGCAAAAATAAAACTGTAAATATGTAAGTTCTGCTAACGCCGAAAAGGATATTAATTTTAGCGTATTGCCAATTTTGAATATCAGGGTAATTCATATGTCTAAAGGTTAATTAACTAATGTTTAATGTTATTCTAATTCTGTGAGATTATTATCAAGCTCACGGGAGTAATATAACAAATTTGATAACTGAGTACTGCTTTAATATTTCGTAATAGCTTTTTTTGTTCACTAAAATTGATAACTAAAGCTTATGTTTTAAATGGCTACAGGAAAAATATAAAGAACGGTTCCTAAAGTGCATATTAAAGGAAATGGAAAGTACATGTTAAAAGTATCGTGTCGTTCTGAAACTTGTTCCAAATTGTTTCCAGCACACTGTTCTATGGATTACGTAATGTGTTCCATTGAACGTTTAGATGCAATTTTAATAGAAAGAATAAGGTCTTTTTGTTTCTACAAAAAATACATTTTTTATTACTACTGAAAAAAATATGCAGAAAACATACAATTTATTTTTTAATGCTGTGTCAAACATTGTGCTTGCTTATTTCTGCAGTTTTTCGTTTACTAACTAGAATGTTTTCAAAAAATACGGTCATTTTTCTGCATTTTATGCAGCTTTATTCATTACTACTTAAAAAAAGACCAAAACTACTGTGACGTACTGCAGAGGTGAAAACATGTGACAAGACGACAAATCTGTAGCGAGACATTCTGTCCGCGTAGCTTAGTTGGGAGAGCGACTTACTCCGGAGTGAGGGACGCGGTTGCGATGACCGTAGCGGACAAATATGTGTTTTCACACAACTGATTTTTCTAGTGTTTATTACTGAAAAATTTCAAATGATAATTGGAACCTCAGTAGATGGTACTGTCCTTGATATACAGAGTTTGCATAAATGATTACTCGGATTTAAGCATGCTAAATCTTACAAACAAACACTGGTAAGTTTATCCCAATTTTAAACAGTAGTGGATAAACATAGAACTTAAACTTCTACCTGTGCACACACACCTCTAGTGGTACGTAAAACGTCTGAACGATATTTACACTCGTGTTAAACAGTTTTCTAAAATTGTTTGGGTAACTGTATCTTTTGCATCTGTAATGCGTTCTCGTTAAAGTACTAGTATCTAGAATAAGACTTGAATAAACTACAACTCTGACATAACTCTTCATAAACCGTATGGAGCCTTTCGTTTCACTCAGTGAACTTCGCCATCTGATTATTTACAGAGGATCTTTAAACATTTTTTGAACGTTTTTGATAAAAATTACAGAAAATAAAGGAAGTTCAAAGAATTGAAACTGGCAACAGACTGTTAGATGAACACGAAAGAAACATATGCTGCAGTTAAATATCGTCTGCTATGAAAATTGTGCACGTAAACAAGCTGTGGATAGAAGGTTATGTTTTTGCTTTTAAAGAAGAAAAATTTCGTATTCTCTAATTAAAAGACGCTGTGAAAATCATGGAATTAGCATTTCTAAATGTAAAATGATAAATGTTTTTAATAACAGGGGGATGGGGAAATTGCCAAGAATTGCTTTTAACAGGGGGAAAAAAACACCAAATGAACAATCCAAGGAATGTACGAACTTTTACGACAATTTCGAAAGTAAGGTCTCTGGTTTTAAAAGAAAACCCACTGAATTGACCGAAAGAGTAATCGCTAAGTGCAGTTGATACAGAGATATTTATCCCAAGTGTTTAAAAATCTCTGTATCAACTGCAAACAAGGTAGCAAATAAAGACTTGAATCTGGAATATATATATATATATATTAAGGTTCACCGCCTTTTGCCTAGGCACATGGCTGAGCGCAGAACACGGTTTAGACTTCTTAATGAAAATCATTCAACCTGAGACATATGGAAATTTATTGCGACTATGGATGAAGCATGTTTACACTCAGAAACTTAATAAGAAACTGACGCTTTATGTGCTTTGGATTCATTATAGTCCTAAGAAATAAAGGAAACCAATAAGTCAACCTCGCAAAAACCGCCGCCATTTTATATGTACATAAGGGAAATGAGTTACTGCACTCACTGACAATGAAATGTGTGCACTAAGAAGGAAGCAACGGATTGAACTGAAATTTTATAGACAGAGGGATTTGTGGCACGCAATCAGGTTATTTTCAATAGCGCGTCGCACCGCCTCGTGCGGCGATACATGCTGCAATACGGTCCGGCATGGAGGCGAACAGACGCCTGATGTTGTCCTGCGGCAGACTGGCCCACACGTGTTCAACGGTGTGCTCCAAATCCCGGATAGTGCGGCACGGCGGCAGCGGGCGTTTCAACTGGTCTCACATATGCTCGATAGGGGACATTTCCGGGGAGCGGGCAGGCCATGGAAGTTTGAAGATGACGTAGGCAGTCCTGGGGAAACCGAGCCGTGTGCGGGCAGGCATTATCCTGCTGGTATAGCGCACCTAGAATCCCGGCAAGGAATGGGAGCACATGGGGCCGTACGATATCATCCACATACCGCTGGCTCGTCAATGATCCACACATCACTACTAGAGCTAATCGGCTATTGTAGGTAATGGCTCCCCAGACCATAATGCCTGCAGTGGGGGAGGTGTGGCGCTCGATAGCGAGGTTGGGATTGTGCCGTTGACCCGGAACCTCCACACCCGGACACATCATCTGTCCTCAAAAAGAAGCGGCACTAATCGCTAAACACCACATGTCGCCAGTCTTTGGCGTTCCACGTCGCTCTGGCCTGACACCACTGCACTCTGAACCGGCGATGTTCCGGTGTTAATGGAAGCACATGTAAGGGGCGCTGGAATAGCAGATTCGCTTCCCCAAGGCGTCGGGAAATGGTTCGTGGACACACAGGAGTCGCTGCATCTGCCTGTACAGTGGACCGGATCTCCGTCGTGTCTGGCGCACGATCCATCGTTCCTCTGTACCGGTGGTCCTCCTGGTCCGTCCGGAGCTGCTCCGTCGTGTGGCAGTGCCGTCACGTGTCCACTGCTCCCAACACAGTTGGACGGTATGGTCAGAACGATCCACGTGGTGTGCTGTACTGCGCGCCGACCACCCTGCGGTTTTCAGCTCGATGATCAGGCCTCTCTAAAAGTCCATACGTTGCGTAAATTGACGTCTCTGGCATCTAACCGGCATTCTTGTAACTCTGTACTCTTTCTTGCGTCGGCCAGAGCTTTTCGCTTTCATAGTGCATCAACTACACGCCGGTTTATATGGCTGCCTGTTCGTGCTTTCAGCGCCACTACAGGGTATGCGGTCATGCGCGCAATCGCACCAAACGTGGATCATTTTCATACCAGCACGCACCCTAGCTATTTGCAAAGTTTCGCGATTGTAGCATGTTTTCTTCTAGGTGCGCAAATTTCATTGTCCGTAAATGTATATAATAAGTATCGTGAAGAACAATATCAAGAGAAGAATTAGCTAAAACAATCCTTGTTAACCCCCGCCCCCCCCCTTCAAAGTAAATAAAAAAAAAAACAAATCCAATACACCATTTCAAAGACATATTCCACTTAACAAAGAAATGGCGATTTACTATTGCAAAATATCAGAAAAAGACTTACAAATTTAGTTCGAAGAATCCAAAGAAAGTTTCAGCAAAGGATTCATGATTACTGCTGGGTTTTCGTAAATGGGAAATTAAAGTTAAGAAAAGTTGAACAGAATGTTAAAATGAATTCTACATATTACCAAATTAATGTTTAAACTCCCACGTTTGAAGAGAAAATACCATTCCTTTATCCACAGAGCCTTCAAAGAGTAGAACACTATCAGGTTACCAATCATACATTCAAATCTACCACTCTGTTTCTTGAAAAAGTTAAAAAGAGAGACAGGTATCAAGTCTGTACCTTTTGCTCATATTCCTTCCAAGTCCCCTGAATGGACATGTGCCTTCAGACTGCTAAAGAGAGCACTTCATAAATGCAGAAATAAAACAATGATTGGACTATGGAAAGCAACGGAAGAATAATAAACAAAATACCATTATCAATTTTAAGAAATGCCCTGTTATGTTGGAATTCTAAATGTAGATTCATAGGCGAGAGGAAGTGCTATTTATTTTAAGCGTTTAAGGAAGAAATAGTTTTATTCTAAACATGAATGATGTTGCTGGAAAATCGTTTTAAATATGTGTGAACATCTTCTGTAGCAAGTTAGACATCGTTTTGTGAGACGATAAGTTTTTCTTTAAATCCGGTAGCAAAATGCTAAAATTGCCAATACCCTAGCCCAGAATTTTTCACTTGACAAAAAAAAAAAAAAAAAAAAATACACCCCTCCTCCCCAGGCCTATGCAGACCTGTAGACTGGACTCGCTCTCGACTGATCGTCTGATTTGTGAGCGCCTTGGAACTTCGGATGACGCATAGCTGGCGCTGTCTCTTACTTGGAACCAGTGGCCCTAATGGGAACGTGGGACTGACTTATCGCCGTTGATGCCCGGGTGGTCGCTAAATCTTGAAAAAAGGGAAAATATCCTGAAAGGGGGATAAACAAACCTTAAGCGCATGCACGTTTGTGTTGTCAGATCATTTAGTGCCTGCATCTGTATTATGGTGTACATTTTAAACTAACCTTAGGCGCATGCACGTTTGTGTTGTCAGATCCTTTAGTGCTTGCATCTGTATTATGGTGCACATTTTAAACATACCTTAGGCGCATGCACGTTTGTGTTGACGGATCCTTTAGTGCCTGCATCTATATAACGTATAACTGAGGGACACAATATTTTTTCTATACTGTCAAAAAGAGCAGTTACTGACCTTATGTTTTTATCACATTCGATATTATTTTATAAAGTGTTGTATATGTTACTTTGTTACAATCGCTAATTTTGATGCCCAATAGCAATATAAATGTATTAGCAAGGTATAAATTACCGTCATTCTCTGAGCTCGGTCCTATGAACTTAATGCTTTAATTCTCCGACGTACCCGAACCAAATGGTGCACAAAATTTTATGCACTCCGTAAATACAAATGTTCATACAGCGACCGGGTTTTTACGAATGCTATGGCAAAACAATTATTGCCGCCCCGGTGGCGCAGTGGCCTTAGCGATGGCCTCTGATCATTCGTCCGAAAGGGGTCCGGGTTCGAATCCCGGTGAAGCATGGATGTTGTGTTTGTCTTACGGCACTGGCTCTCTCCCTTCCCTGGAACCAGTGACCCTAAATTAAGGACGGGCGACTCCTTATAGCCCATTGAGTTGCTGACGGTAGTCGTTAAACCTCCAATAAAAAGAAAAAAACAATTTTTCCCCCTCATATCTCAGCAGTACTGACCGTAAACCTGTTACTAGTGATGAGCACTGGCTTTTTGTCCTGTGCACTCTGCTCCGCGACCCAAGGCATGATATATTGTTAGTCTCCCTGACACTGACTTCATGTAACTGGGGAGAAACGAACATATTTTCTCTCATTTCTTAGGTCCATTGTTAGAGTCATTTTAGCAGATATCAGTCAGAAAGGATTAGTGACAGTTATTTCCCCAAACGACCGCACTTTGAATAACAAAGTTAAGGGGGAAGTAATGCTTTCTCATGCGCACGTTCACTCCCCTCAGCCGCTTTTGGCCCACTTCTTAGACAGCAAGTGTATGCGTTCTAGTTGATTTTTTCCTATTAGGTTAATCCCGAGTTAATTCGTTCCAGGTGATTTAAGTGCTAACTGGTTAATGGTGATATTTTCGATGGCTTATGAGCATTCGGTCAAGTGGGTCCGGGTTCGAATACCATGAGGCATGGCTATTGTGTTTTTCTTACGGCACTGGTTCTCTCCCTTACGTTGAACTAGTGGTCCTGAATTATGGACGGGCGACTGCTTATAGCCCACTGAGTTCCTCACGGTGGTCGGTAAACCCCAATCAAAAAGATGTATATTTCCGAAATAAGTGCAATCTGATGTCGCGTATTGATGAAGCCCAAAATATTACAGAAAGAGCTTTAAATTTTATATTCCTGCAGTTCTGATTTGAGCACTTCATCATACAATTCCAAAACTTTAATTTTTGGAAAATGACAGATGCCGAATCTCATGATCGAAAACTAACAATGGCTTTCCTCATCTCAGTCTTACGTCACAATAATAAAACATGTAACATCTCGCATGATGTTCTTTTATAGGGTTTTGTTCGGCATTTCTTTCAAGCTCTTTGCATGGCTATAAGCTCGCTGTTCCGATATGAAATTTTTCTGGCACGTCGGAGCATGAAACGTCGCCCAAAAGAAATTTTCGTCTGCCTTACATCATGGGATTCTGAATGCTTTAAACATTTGGCATCGAGGAACTATTTCGTCTTTGCTGTCTCTTCTTTGCACGCTTTTCGAATTTCTGAAAAGTACCAAGTTTGAAATTTCTCCTCGCCAGCGAAATTCAAGCTTCCTTAAACGGGAAACATTCTGTGACACGCAATGCTACTGCGCAGTTTTAAGACTGCTTCAATTCTTGGAAGCTTCAGAACACGACGGCAGTTGCAATTTAAATAGCAATGCCCTTTCTCTATCGAAGAGATTTTGCGAGATGTGTTTCATTTTTTTCTTCTGTTTTACTCATGTTGATCCCAGAGAACAGAAGCTTCTGCGACTTATTCTATGTACCTGGCTCGTGAAGTTAGCATCAAACTCTATTTAAGGATATGTAACAGTGAATGCGATGGGGAGTCCAAATAATGCCCGAAATATTTGCTTTCCGAAGTGAACGATATTTCATTTGTAGCAATAAAAATCGCTATCCGGAAAGAGCTGAGCAAAGAAGCCAGTACATTTGATAAATATACTGACTTCTCTTCGCTCACCTCTGGAAGAATAGGAAAAAAAAATACAAATTCTGGGGCTAGCTAAATAAAAAAGAGTTAATGTTTCACAAATAGTTTTAATATTAAGATTATTTGCAATAAACATACAGTATGTGTTTCGTATTGTATACTTTGACCTGACATTTAGATAAAGTGCGTTGCTATGATTTTTGTGTCTGATATTTATTTATTAGTTACTTCTCTTGTACTTATGTTTCGGTTAGACTTTACTGAATTCGTACTGTTCCTGAAAAACTGCTGGAATTACATTTTTATTTTTCAAGGCCTTGGAAATCTGGAAAAAAAGTTAATTTTTAATAACTCCAGGAAAAACTCTTGCAATTATCGGGTTCTTTTAATTCTGAGTTAGTTTAGTCGGAAGATTTGGTAGCCAATAACTGGTTGTATGTCCGCAGAGGCTTGCGTTTCTGTAATTCTGTAAAAGAAGTTGGAAGTGAATTATGAAAGAGAAACAGCAGATTCTGGTTAAAAAAAGTACATGTTGCGAAAACATGCATTTAAATGTTCCTCTGACAAATAAGTAGGGAAACAAACAGAAATATAAATATTTTGTCCACTTTCACTAGTAATCCAAAGCATATTATATATCGTAAATAGAAAATTCTGAATAATATTATTCCAGTAAAAACAAAATCACCTTTTTTGTTGTTCCAGGTTCCCCAAAGAGTGACATTATTCAAGATTTTCGTGTTCAAGTTTTCTCATTCCAAATGTTGCAATATCCTGACTTTGAGGATACTGCAACCTTTAATAGCGCAATGCAATGATGTTTCATAACAACGTAAAATTAGTCCTTTAATTTAATGAATCTAGGAACATAAAATGGGATTTTATTTAATTCCATAAGGCACTATGATTTGGAATATTATGATATACACTGCTGGCCACCCAAAATGCAACACCAAGAAGGACACGAGATAGCAAAGCCAGACTTACTGGACACATAACGACAGATACAAAGATGAAACGATTGATCTTACACGCCCGTGCAACTTGCGGAACACGCAGACATCAATAGTTCGTGTGGCCCCCATGGCTGGCAATAACTGCCGCTACACGCCGCGGCATCGATCGAAAGAGGCTTTGGATGTGGGCTTGGGGTATGTCGGTCCAGGCAGCTTCCACACGTTGCCACAGTTCATCAAGCGTAGCCGCGGGTGGTGCTTGCCGGGCCACTCGGTTGCCGATCAGCGACCAGACGTGTTCGATGGGCGACACATCAGGAGAGCAGACGGGCCACTTCAGCAGTGACACCTGGTGGGCCGTGAAGAATTGTTGCAGGATGCGTGCCACGTGCGGGCGAGCATTATGCTGTTGAAACGTGGCCGCTGGCAGGTCCTGCAGGTAAGGGAGGACTACAGGCTCCAAAACGTCGGAGATGGTGCGGTGGCTGTTGAGTGTACCGGCGATGTGTACCAGAGGAGTGCGGGTGTCATATCCAATTGCGCCCCAAACCATAACGCCAGGCAACGGACTGGTATAGCGATGCATAATGCAGGCGTCATACAGTCTCTCGTCGCGGTGCCGCCACACGCGGATCCGACCATCGTGGTGTTGCAGTCAGAAGCGGGATTCGTCGGAGAAGACAATGTTGTGCCATTCCGTAGTCCAGGTGAGGCGTTCAACGGCCCACTGCCGCTGCATTCGCCGGTGGTGTAACGACAATGGTAATCGGAGCAATGGACGCCACGAGACAAGTTCCCGCTCCTGCAGACGACGTCGAACGGTACGTGCTGACACAGGTTGTTGCGCAACACACCTTAATTCCTGCGCTAACGTTCGTGATGTGGCGGTGCGAGCCATCAGTGCCCACCGCACAACATGCCGGTCTTCTCGTTCGGTGGTGTGCCACGGCTGCGGCAATCGCTCACGTCGGTCTGTCCGTCTGTCCCTCCTGCACCCACCGAATCCATACTCGCCTCACTGTGGCTGGATGTCGTCCCACACGGGCGCCGATGTCTCGGTACGATAAACCGCTGTCGCGATAAGCAACCATTCGTCCTCTGTCGAATTCCGAAACGTGCTGGAATGACTGCCGTATTCTGGGACGAGGCTTTAGGAAGCTTCCCACGCTCAGGTCCGGCAGCACAACACACTTCCACTACTTACACCCCGCCTTCCGTGCACCCTTCTTATAGTGCTTCTCGGTGGCGTGCCGGGCGTAAATGATTTGCATATGCCCTGCAATGCTAATAGTTTGCATGTCCTCTCGTGGGCGACGCATGCTGCGAATTTCAGGCCAATCGGATGCTTCCTTCTTGGTGTTGCATTTTGGGTGGCCAGCAGTGTATAAATGTAAGATGTGTAGTTTAACATAGTAAAGTAATATCGGTTCTCGAACATTATTAAACCGGAGCACAAAATAATTTCTTTGGTAATTTCATGGAGCAGTGTGTTTTTTCGCGAAAACCCTGTTCTCGAATAATAGCGGCATGTACCACACATTTAGTTCTTCAGCCATTTGGGAGAACAAGATGATGATATGAATAAAATTTGTTCTGTGACAATTTAAGGAGGAAAAAAACTTAGATATCTTATCAGCGTTATAGTGATGTAAAAGCAACGTGGACTTTTTTTATATAATAATTTAGTGCACCTTCCTTAAGTAGAATCGTTGCTGGTATTATACGACAGCGTGTTTTATACTGCTAAGATTGTTTGATTTGGAACTGCAAAAGCTAATAATTTATTTGGTAAGTCACTTTAAATTCCACTTTGTAATATAATTGGTTAACAATATGGTATTTATAATATGGTAGATTGTTAATATATACGTAGTGCGATCAAAAAGTTCCGAGATTAGGTACGTAGCGCCCAAAAGGTGGCAGTACGCGTCTGCGCGAGCAGCGGCCGACGGCAGTGACCTTCATGAGTCATTGTGCCAAGTGGCGTCGTTCTGTGAACATCGGGAGCTGTGCTACAGGATATTTCGTGACCACAGGCAGAACACAGCTGCGATTTCGGAATGGACTGCAAACTAGAGCAGCGAGCTAACATCAAATTCTGCGTTAAACTCTGAAAATCGGAAAAGGAGATGCATGAAATGTTTCTGTCGCAGGTCATCACTGGGGAAGAGAATTGGATCTACGGTTACGGCCCAGGTACCAAACAACAGTCGTGGAAGAGCCCGGTATCTCCACGACCGAAGAAGGCCCGACAGGTTCGGAGCGCAACAAAAAGCATGCTCATCGTGTTCTTCGACATTCGTGGGGTTGTGCACCGTGAATTTGTCCCCACGGGCCAGACCGTCACCGCCCTTTTTTACTGCGATGTTCTGCGGCATCTTAGGGAGGACATTCGCCGCAAACGACCTGAAATGTGGCGCAGGAGCGATTTCCTACTCCATCACTACAATTCCGCAGCTCACAGAGCGTTAGCAACACGCCAGTTTTGCAACCACAACAGCATGACTATCCTTCCTCACCCGCCTTACTACCCGGATTTGGCCCCCTCCGATTTATTTCTGTTCCCGAAGATGAAGATGAACCTCAAAGGTCGCCGTTTTGAAACCGTGGACTAGATCCAGCGCGAATCGCAGACGTTGCTTAACAAGATTCGCGAACAGGACTTTCAGGGAGCGTTCCAACAGTGGCGAAAACCCCGGCAGCGGTGTATCGCTGCCCTAGGAGACTACTTTGAGGGAGATCATAGCCTGACTTAAATAATGTAAGTACTTTGTGGTATATCGGCCTAGTCTCAGAACATTTTGATCGGACCTCTTATACATACCGGCCATTGAATTAGAAACCTTCATTCTATAACTGGTTGGGCACCCACTACTCCGAAAAACAGAACACATGCGGTTTGGCAGAGATTACACAAGGTGTTGGATTGCATCTATGTCTACAGCATACCAGGCGTTCACTAGACAGTCCCTTAACTGGCTCAGATTTGACGGAAAAGGACTTTACTCTTGAAACTGTATTTTTAGCATGTACCATATCAATGTGGTTCAGGTCTTGGCTTCGTGGTGGCCACGGAAGGTGCTGGGATTCAGTTTTATGCTCGCCGAACTAATCCCGAACACATCTTGCTTGATAGACAGTAGCATATTATCGACTCTGAAACAGCCGTCACTTGCTTGATAAAACGTTAACATTACAGGATGAACTTGATAATCAACAATATTCAGATAATCTTTGGAGGAGACCCGTGTTTCGTACCAACAAGACATTGCTCACACCATGACCACCCCTCCAGAACCTTGATTTGTGTTTACAAGACAATCTGGGTCCATTGACTCATGGGGCTCCCGTCAAACTCTGTCTACCGTCGGTACAGGACAACGTGTACCATCATCGAACCACGTGACTCTTTTTTACGCTTTCCAACCGTAGGTTGAAGAAGCGTATATGCTCCAGCTTTGTCCGTCCGCACGATAACTGGCGTAAAAATGGTTCGATTTCGATGAAATTTTCGTATGTGGTAGGGGACCACCTGGAGACGAACCCTATTGAAAATGGGACAAATGGGATCAAAGGTAACGTCGTAGGAGCGGAATAATTCCATTGCCCTTATGCGTCATAACTTGCGTAAATATATTTGGATTTCAATGAAAGTTTACTATGTGGTAGGAGACCGCCTGGGGATGAACCCTATTCAAAATGGGTGAAGTGGGGTCAAAGGTCAGGACATAAGATCGGGATGCATTCCATTGCCCTTATGCGTCATAACGTGCGTAAAAATGGTTCAATTTCGATGAAATTTCGGTATGTAGTAGAGGACCACCTGGGGACGAACCCTATTGAAAATGGACGAAATGTGGTCAAAGGTCAGGACATAGGATTGCGATCCATTCCATTGCCCTTATCCCATATTATTAAGGTTGACGTCAAGTAATTTTGCTTCCTATACTTCCAATGGAAAAACTTTTGTACACATCATTTTCTTCACAAATAATGTGTTCCCAAGGATGAAAATTTGAACACCGATTAAAATAACTTCATATTATAACTTGGAAAACTTAATATTTTCTAAAACATAACCATAATTATATTAAAAATCAATAACTTTTCCTTTGGTAGTGTTGAAACCAGAGAAAAGATGGCGCGGCATGTACTTTGATGACGTCAGTGGACAAACAAATGTTGGCTTGCATAATTACGGTTATGGTTTAGAAAATATTAAGTATTCCAAGTTATGAAATGAAGCTATTTTAATCGATGTTCAAATTTTCATACTTGTGAACGCATTAATTGTCCAGAAAAAAGATGGCGCGACCTGTATTTTCATGACGTCAGTAGACAAGCAAATGTTGAATTGCATAATTATGGTTATGTTTTAGAAAATTCTAAGTATTGCAAGTTATAAAATGAAGATATTTTAATCGATGTTCAAATTTTCATACTTGTGAACGCATTAATTGTGAAGAAAATGTGTACAGAATTTTTTCCATTGGAAGTATTGAAAGCAAAATCACTTGACGTGCACCTTAAAGTATCAATTCTTGTATGTATGTATGTATGTATGTATGTATGTATGTATGTATGTACATTTTATCTTGAAAACGGCTCTAAGAATTTTGATGAAAGTCGTTAACCTACCGTTTTCTGGTTCTAGAAATCGATTTAGCTTGATCTCGACTTTAGGAGAATTCGTTTAGTATGTTAAATAACCACCCCGAATTATAACGTTTTTAGTGATGGCGTTGTTCCATTAATGTTATCCATGCTTAGAAATCTTATGACATCACACTCTCGCAATTCAGATGTTGGCGCGCGATCACGGCATCTGTCTCATTGCGTCACGCGTTGTGTGTGGATCCTATTAAAGCTTTATGACGTCACGCTCTTGCGGCAAGCAGATGGTCGCGATTCTCATCTGCCTCATTACGTCACGCGTTGTGTGCGTATGTCCGTCCGCACGATAACTCTCTTAATAATCGTTCTATTTCGATGAAATTTTAGGATCTGGTAGGGGATGACCTGGGAAGGAACCCTATTTAAATTGAACGAAATGGGGTCAAAGGTCAGTACATAAGAGCGGGATCCATTCCACTGCTGTTATCCGTCCTAACTAACGTAAAAAAGGTTCGATTTCGATGAAAATTTAGTATGTGGTAGAAGACCACCTGGCGACAAACCTTATTTAAAATGGGCGAAATAGGATCAAAGGTCAGGACATAGAAGAGGAATCACTTCCATTGCCATTATGCGTCATAACTTACGTAAAAATGCTTCGATTTGGATGAAATGTTAGTATGTTGTAGGGTCTTGCCTGGGGACGAATTCTATTGAAAATGAGCGAAATGGGGTCAAAGGTTAGGACACAGGAGCGGGATCTATTCCATAACTCTTATGCATCATAACTTACGTAAAAAGGCTTCGATTGCGACAAAATTTTATCATGTGATTTCGGAGGTCGACCAAACCGGTTCTGTTGAATATCATCGAAATGGGATCAAAGGTCAGGGCACAGCACCGAGATTTATTCCACAGCCATTATTCTCATAACTTGAGTAATGATTTCTAGTATGTTGGAAAGCGTATTATAATCAATGCATTGCATGATTTTACTAACTTGTTTTAATAGTCTTCCAGTGTCCAGATGTGGTGTTTCGAACGCGACTCTAGACTAACTTTCCGATTCTTCGCAATTTCAGTCGTTAATAACGATCTTTTTCAATTCACTGCGCATAATTCGCTGAGATATCAGTCAGGAACAGCCTTGATCGAATGCTTTGGTCAAATGCTGCACACAGGAAGTCCTGTTTCTCCGTACAAGACTTCTCAGACGGCGATGATCTCGTTCCTAAGAGATTGTCCTCTTATGCAAGGAATGTGAGTTATTTTTCCATTGATTAAAGACTTGGAATATCTCATCTATTGAGAAATCAGTTAGCTCTGCTCTTTTCAAAATCGTCGCCCCAGCCAGACACGCAGCCACAGTAAGACCTTTATCGAACTCCGAAATATCCTTTGTTTTTCTTATTGTGATTCACACTACTGACGAGCACCAGTCTTAATTAGTTGTTTAGATCACGTGGTGACGCACGTGACTACGTATTTTGCATGTACTCTGCTAAGTGACGCTTTTGTACATCTTCATAAAGGCTTCTATTTCAGTTGCCGGTAGGTTTAGATTCACAGTGCTGGCGTACGTACACACACACACACACACACACGCACACACACACACACGCACGATCCATTCCGGTGGCAGAGTGGTCTAAACCGCAAGCCTCGGACGAGTCGCTGATAAGGCATAGGTGGTGCGCTAGTCCCATGGGAAAGGCTGTATCCCCTCCCAAAAGCCAGGACGCCAAATCATCTATGCGCTTCCGCCTATAGATGATATTTAAATCCCGAAACAAATAACAACAAAATTAAAATCGACATTATGTATTACTGGAACAAAAGATATCGCTTGAAATCACACCTTTTTTATTACAAAAAATCGTCAAATAAAGTCAACTCGAATTCAAAACTTTTTAACATGCGGATAATTTGGATTTCCAGGCTGGCAACTGTTATGCTCTTAAATACTATTTTCTGCTTTCTCGTTTTCTTTCTGGCGATTGAGGCGTTATTATTTGGATTCTGTGATGTATAAATAATTGGTGACCACATTCTATTAAGTTTCATTATTTTGCTTTCATTTAGCATGTTCGGCAGTTTAATCGTATCTTCTCGCTCATAAATATTTTTGTTCTTGCATAATGACTGATTTTTACTATCTCCGGCTTTCCCTTATCTATTTTATGTCCTACGGTTGTTGGTTCGTGTCGTTTCGTTCTATTTTACTTGGCCTTTTGGTGAGGGTTTTATGGCGTATCTTTGACGGATATCCGGATTCTTCATAATGAAACTTTACAGAAGCAAGGGACTTTATTGCTGGCGGAGTCCTCTGTAAGCGTCCTGCTTCGCCTTTTCTTCGGTTATTATTAGAGAGTATATTTTACTCTGTATTTCAGCTGCAGAGTAAATATAAAGTTACATTTCGTAGGAACGTTTTGGTTTCTCAAGTACCATTTTGATGTGCATTGTTCTCTTTTCAAGCGAAATAAATTGGCGCTTTTAAGCTTTATTTTATTGAAATCATTTGCTGTAGATTTTGAACTCCCTTTGTTAAAATGTGTGGTATGCTGTATAGTTGAGCGAGGCTTTTTAAGTAATCTCACTATAGCAAGTGATATGCGATGCTTTAATAGACACAGAACAGAATTAGCAAAGCATTGTGACAGATTGACTCGTAGAAATATCGATTAGCGACCAACAGGGTGTTACGTAAAGCGTTAGATATCAAATATTTTAAAATTTTCTAAATTCAAACCGCAATGGTTTAAAACTCAGCGGGTAACTTGCTGCTTCAGATGTTCATTGCGTTGGAAAGATCATTCTGCAACACCTTAATCTTTGAGAATAGACACCATACCTTGAAAAAAAAACCGCTTTCTTTTTTGAAACGGTTTGACAAAGAATATTGTAAAAAAAAAATAATTGACAAGACTTGCGAGGAATTCAATTCTGCCGATGTTGTTCAAGCGGAAGTAAAAAGAAAAAAAAATCGCAAATATTCTACTTTTCTCTATTAAGTTTCTCTAAAACAGGGATATTAAAAAAAATTCCTTTACTTTCATGAATGATCGAGAAAGTGCTGGATAAAAAAAAGCATTTAAGTACGTTTCCTGAATTTTCACAGCTACAGATAAAATGATGACACCGATATATTTAATATACACTATGTAGACAAAACTATTCAGACACCTAGGTCGAATGGAAATAAGACCATTGTTAACCGAATTCAGTGCATAGTCGACTTGCATTTAGCCTTTATGACTGCAAATACCCTTCTAAGCATACTTTGGACGAGATTCCTTTATTCGAAATTTTCCTGTATACCGCCTGCAGAGCTTTTCCAAACCTACCATAGAGAAAATCCTTATATCAGATTTATTGTTCCACCACATCTCACAGATGTTCTATCTGATCTAGATGTACATCCAAGTGTGGATTTGACGGCACAAAATCTTTCTTTTCAAACCAAGCCTGTACAAACCTATACAGTGGAGCAGATCTCACTGAAATTAGCTGGGGTTTGTGCTACTGCATTGAAGGCACTGCGGATTTGTTTAGAATGTCTTGGTTCCTAGCTTCCATTAGACTGGATTGCACCATAACCAAAAGATCAAGTCCTCGCCTGCAGAAACTGTCCCACGCCATTGCAGCTGCCCCTCCAAACTGCACTGTAGGGACAATGCAATCGCCTGAGATGGTTTCCAAGACAAATGCCACACGCAAATACGTCCATTCGCATGAAAAAGGGAGTAACGGGATTCGTCACTTCAAGCGCTCTTCTTTCACTATTACATTTTGCACGAACGACGAGCAAGGCACCATTGCAGTAGTGTCCTGGAGTGATGTAAGGGTTTGGCATAGCTGACGTAGCATGCTAACTGCGGACGTGCAGTTCCGAACGGATTTTTCTGGTGTAAATAAATGCTGTTCACGGATTTCGGATTTTCATATATCCGGATATTTTAGTATCCGAAAACCGGAATTTTTAGCATTGAAATAGTTCGAACTTCGGTTAGCCGGATTTCAAATTTCGGAAGTGCTGTTCACGGATTTCGGATTTCAGGATTTATTTTCTTATCCGAAAACCGGAAGTTTAGCATTCGAATAGTTCGAACTCCGGATATCTATCCGGATTTCGAACTTCGGAAGTGCTGTTCACAGATTTTGAATTTCCGAATATTTTGCTATCCGAAAACCGGATTGTAGCATTCGAATAGTTCGAACTCCGGATATCCGGATTTTAAACTTTGGAAGTGCTGTTCACGGATTTCGGATTTCCGAATATTTTGCTATCCGAAAACTGGATTTTAGCATTCTATTGTTCAAACTCCGGATATCCGGATTTAGAACTTCGAATATCTAGATTTAGAATACCGAATATTCAGACATCTCAGCAACACAGATCTATCTGGCCATGATAGACCGCATGCCTCAGGTTGTTGAAACCTTAACGCATCAGTTTGTGAACGTGCGTTGTTTTGCCGCGCGATGTCCGTTTGATTAGACAAACTGATCTTTCGTGACATTGATACTGTACTAAGTGAAGGAATAATAAATAAAATTGTGTTTTATCCTGAAACAAACTCTTGCGGCAATCCGGATTTCGGATGAAAATATCCGGTTTTTGACAGCACTAGCCGGATATCCGAATATCCTGATTTCGGATTCCATGCAGCAATCCGGATGTTGGATTTATGATATTTCGAATATTTTGAAATCCGAAATCCGAATGTGAAAGTATCCGGTTTTGGACAGCACTGGCCGGATATCGGAATAACCGGATTTTGAAATTCGGATTTCGGATTTTATGCGGAAATCCGGATTTCGGATTTATGATATTTCGGATATTTTGAAATCCGAAATCCGAATGTGAAAGTATCCGGTTTTAGACAGCACTGTCCGGATATCGGAATAACCGGATTTTGAAATTCGGATTTCGGATTTTATGCGGAAATCCGGATTTCGGATTTATGATATTTCGGATATTTTGAAATCCGAAATCCGAGTGTGAAAGTAACCGGTTTTACACAGCACTGGCCGGATATCGGAATAACCGGATTTTGAAATTCGGATTTCAAATCCGGAGTTCGGATTTATGATATTTCGGATATTTTGAAATCCGGATTTCAAAGTATCCGGTTTTTGACAGCGCTAGCTGGATATCCGTAATATCCGGATTTTGAAATTCGGATTTCGGATTTTATGCGGAAATCCGGATTTCGGATTTATGATATTTCGGATATTTTGAAATCCGAAATCCGAATGTGAAAGTATCCGGTTTTGGACAGCACTGGCCGGATATCGGAATAACCGGATTTTGAAATTCGGATTTCGGATTTTATGCGGAAATCCGGATTTCGGATTTATGATATTTCGGATATTTTGAAATCCGAAATCCGAATGTGAAAGTATCCGGTTTTGGACAGCACTGGCCGGATATCGGAATAACCGGATTTTGAAATTCGGATTTCGGATTTTATGCGGAAATCCGGATTTCGGATTTATGATATTTCGGATATTTTGAAATCCGAAATCCGAATGTGAAAGTATCCGGTTTTAGACAGCACTGGCCGGATATCGGAATAACCGGATTTTGAAATTCGGATTTCGGATTTTATGCGGAAATCCGGATTTCGGATTTATGATATTTCGGATATTTTGAAATCCGAAATCCGAATGTGAAAGTATCCGGTTTTGGACAGCACTGGCCGGATATCGGAATAACCGGATTTTGAAATTCGGATTTCGGATTTTATGCGGAAATCCGGATTTCGGATTTATGATATTTCGGATATTTTGAAATCCGAAATCCGAATGTGAAAGTATCCGGTTTTAGACAGCACTGTCCGGATATCGGAATAACCGGATTTTGAAATTCGGATTTCGGATTTTATGCGGAAATCCGGATTTCGGATTTATGATATTTCGGATATTTTGAAATCCGAAATCCGAATGTGAAAGTATCCGGTTTTGGACAGCACTGGCCGGATATCGGAATAACCGGATTTTGAAATTCGGATTTCGGATTTTATGCGGAAATCCGGATTTCGGATTTATGATATTTCGGATATTTTGAAATCCGAAATCCGAATGTGAAAGTATCCGGTTTTAGACAGCACTGGCCGGATATCGGAATAACCGGATTTTGAAATTCGGATTTCGGATTTTATGCGGAAATCCGGATTTCGGATTTATGATATTTCGGATATTTTGAAATCCGAAATCCGAATGTGAAAGTAACCGGTTTTACACAGCACTGGCCGGATATCGGAATAACCGGATTTTGAAATTCGGATTTCAAAGTATCCGGTTTTTGACAGCGCTAGCTGGATATCCGTAATATCCGGATTTTGAAATTCGGATTTCGGATTTTATGCGGAAATCCGGATTTCGGATTTATGATATTTCGGATATTTTGAAATCCGAAATACGGATTTCAAAATATCCGGTTTTTGACAGCCCCCTTGTAAATAGCTATTTAACTTGCGCCGTCATGGTCTGCGGCAGAGGTCGTACGTGCCTTCTTCTCACCCTGCAGTAAATTAACTTCCTTTGGCAACACCACCCAGTTTCTGCGTCATCAGCACAAACTGGGTGATAGTGCTCCTTTTTGGTTTTTATCGATGAAGGACATCAGCTACAGTGGACAGTCCCAGAAGAGCGGCGTTTCTAGGTATTGATTGCATACTGAGGTGACATCCAACCACCATGCTTCTTTTAAAGTTCGTAATTTCGGCTCCACGGGTCATAGTTACTTCTCATGAAGTCTGACAGGTGTCCCAAAGCTTACATGTATATTCATGAGCGTGTGCGTTTCGTTTTGCAAATGCACGTTTATTTGCACGTGTGGAAGTGCCCGAATGCTTTTGTCCACATAGTGTATCATGCATTATGAGAAGAAAAATTAATTCATAACGTATCACCGTTAACATCGATATTTAAGAATTCTGCACACACACAGAGCGCTGAATTTTTTTTTTTTTTTTTTTTTTTTGGGTGCTATAGAAGTATATGCACTCCAGCGCGTTGTGGAATCTATGCCAAATCGCTTACGTGCTCTAATTGGTTTAAAGGTATTGAATTAAAGATTCTAATGTGTAGAAGAAGAAAAATCATTTGAAATTTGGAAAAACAATTCTTTTCTGGAAAATTAAATGATATACACCGATCAAGCCAAAACATTAAAACCACCTCTGCGCTATGCAAATAAGTTCGCCTGAAGCCAATCAGGGTAACGTGCAAAGTCGCGAATGATATACAGGGTGTCCGAGAATTATTGGACACATTGCAAAATTATATAAAACAAAACATGAAACAGATAGAAAGAAACTGACTGTACTAACTTGCAATGTAACTACACAAGTAAATAAATTTCGATGTGAGATCCCTTGGTTGCTCGTAGTACGTCAAAGCGATACTCGATTTCATGCCATGTATTGGCAAGCATCTGAGGAGTTATGGAACTAATAGCAGCTGTGATACGCTGCTTTAGTTCTTGCAAATCAGTGCATTGTTATTCCTAGAATCCGATAGTGGGATTATGTGAAGGATCATGTCTGATAGCCACGATCCTTCGCATAACCGCACATAAAATAATCCAATGGAATTAGATCTGGAGAGCGAGGTGGCCACGGAATGGGACCACCATATTCAATCCATCTGTTGAGGAAATGCTCATTTAGGCACTTTTGCACTATTTGATTTGAATTAGTGCATCTTTTGCGCTATTTCAATTTTATAAGCATGAAACTTTCATTTCTTGTGCAAGATAGCGTTAACTGTCGATTTCGGAATCCACAGTTCTCTGCTTGCTTTACGACCGGATTTCCTGGGGCTTCGTCGGGAACCTTCATTTATTTGGTGAACCGTCTCACCGCTGACGCTAGGCCAACCGGCTCCTCCTCGATGTTCCACATTCCCAGTTTCTTTAAACTGTTTCATCCACCGCTTAATTGAATTCGTTGACGGAGGATTGCAACGATACTCTAAACGGTACCGTCTTTTAACTTTAATGACAGACTTTAATTCCGCAATCCATAACACACACATTGCTTTTTGCTGTACGGATGACATGACTACTGATTGAGCATTTCTCATACATTCCTCATCAGGCCACACCTTGCGCCATCTATCGGATTCTGAGAATAACTATTCTGCAAAACAAAAATATAGAAACCGTGTTAGTAATACGTGACAGAAAAACAGACTGCTCACAGTTTGTTTTTGTAATGTGTCCAATAATTCTCGGACACCCTGTATATAATATCTGTGTCAGAGCTGTGTCAGTCACTAGTCTGTTTCCTCTCAACATGAGCAAAGCAAAGGATATATCTGATTTCGACATAGGCCAGTTCGTTGTGGCAAGACATCATCTCTGAGACAGTGAAGCTGGTATGCTGCTCACACTAAGCAGTAGTTAGTACCTTAGGAAGTCGATTTATCGTGGTGAAGGATATTAAAAACACAGTTTTGCCGTCTTTACACGATTTAAAAAATTACGGTTAAAATGATATATACATGAGCACTTTCAAGACCACTGTGGACCCGTCATCAGATGCTGTGTACAGCATCTGATGACGGGTCCACAGTGGTCTTGAAAGTGCTCATGTATATATCATTTTAACCGTAATTTTTTAAATCGTGTAAAGACGGCAAAACTGTGTTTTTAAAGTTAGTACCTATTAAAGATGGTCCGAAACAGGTGACACTTCGAGCCATCGACAAGGCGTGGGCAAGACACACCTCACTTATGCCAGAGGCCAGCGCAGGCTATCTCGTCTTGTCCGCAGCAACAGGAGGGCTACTGTGGCTGACATTACTCATAATTATTTCAATTGTGGTGAAGGCCCCAATGTGTTTGTACACACAGTTCATCGTAAGCTCTTGGACATGGGTCTCCGCAACTGCAGACCCACTCGGATGCCCGTGCTCACAGCAGTTGGACCATCGAATTGGACCATCGAATTCTGGAAGAGAGGGTCTCATGGTCAGACGAATCCCGTTTTCTGTTACACCATGTTGACGGAACAGCTCGTGTGCTACGTATACTCAAGGAAACCTTCTCATCTGGATGCACTGTGGGACGGAGGCTGGAGGGAGTGTGATGTTCTGCACAATATTTTCTTGAGGAACTCTTAGACCCATTAACCCTGCAGAGCAAACTCTGACAGCTGTCACGTACATGAACATCGTGGCTAAAAAAAATTCTTTCGTTAGCAATACCACTCACATCAAAAAACCATTTCAGAATGCTTTCTATTTAAAATAATGCATGACGTTTCCACCTGGGGGCATAAAGGCATATCTTATTTTTGTCGATATCTCTGCTTCTAAGAGTCCGATTTGAAAATTCTTTCTTTGTTGGAGAGCGTTTCCGTGGGAAAATGTTTCTCATATAATTAAAAAAAATTTCGTAGCGAATAAGTCTGCCAACAGAGGACGTAATTCACGTTTCCGTTTACATCAGTATCTGCGGGGCTAAACCTACGACTGAAAAACTCCTTTCTTCGGTCAGATACTATTAACTATTTAAAGTATGTGTGTGTATTTTCTTTCTAAAATAGTGCACAATTTCGCCGCTAGGCGCGCATATGTTGATTATGGTTTTCTCAATATCACTGCTTTTACAATGTGCGATTTAAAAAAAATTCTTTCAACACCAGATGACATTTGTCTTGTAGAACACTTAGGCATATGGGACTTTTGTAGTTCACAGTTCTATCGGTAGAAGGTGTTTGTGTACTTCGGTTTGCAGTTGTATCGCCGCTTCTAAAAACGCTATTGAAAAAATTTCTTCTTCACTCTATGCCATTCGCTACAACAGAGATATGGAGCATTATCCTCTTTAAGTAACGCAAAGAGTTTTCACTGGCTGCATAAATGTCGAACTCTTTTTCCATGAAGAATAATTTTTGCCTATTTTCAACTTTTCCGCTAGCAGACGTAAACTTATATCATGTTTCCTTTTTTATATTTCTTATTTTAACTGTTCGATTTAAAAATCTCTTTGTCTCTGGTATCTTCCTTGTAGTATGAGAAACTTTTTGTTCGCCATTTGTTAATTTTCGTAACATGCTTTTTAGCCGCTGGTGGCTAAAACGCATGTTACTTTATAGAAATGGTACATCAAGCACTTTTTTTGCTCTTCACAGAAGTGGATAAACTGTAATTAAAAGCAATAGAATGGAATGTGAAAGTAGAGAATAACTGAGAAAATTAATTTTCTGTACCATTTCTTGCAAACATATTCCTATAGAAGTTTTATTGATAAACAAGAAAACAATTTGATTTGAAGGTGCCGTTTGACTTATTAGAGGGAGTGGTCGCTGAAGAAAACAGAATCGGGTACTTCTGAAAACAGCGCAGAAATGGTTTAAGCGACACTCTTTTGACACTCGTCCGAGATGGGTTCGAGTTCGATTCAAGGATGTTGTACTCCTGTGGCATTACTACCGTAGTCATTAAACCCATAAAAATAAAATCATCTGAAAAAGTGGTTTTCTGCTATGTAACTAAAATCGCGTCAGGGCTATAATTGGCCACAGTTTTCAGACATTAGCTCTTAAATTCCCTTCCTAGAAATCTTAAAAGAATTTTGATGTTTGAGCACAAGAGTGTTAAAAAAACTTTAGTTGAAAACATGTTTTTTGGAGTCTGTCTGGATGATTCATATTTGGTGATTTGATTTCTCTTAAACCTTACTGTTTCTAATGAAACATCATGAAAGAATTTCGAAACCTCATATGTGAAAACGGCATTTTATATTAATAAATTTCGTGAACCGAAAAACAATCTGTAAGAGCACTATTTTGTTTTGTATATAGGAAACCTTTAGAAAAGAAAAACGATAAATCCAGGCTTGCAAGTGGTAAGATTACACCGAACAGGCTTAAAATGCAAATCAGAAATTGCCTCATGGCCTTTTGAATGCTACAGAGTATGGAAGGAATAGGCGTAATAAAAATTGCAAAACTATTCTATCTAAACATACCGAGTTAATGATTCGCTCTGTGGAAACGTTCTTATTGCTAGATACGCACTGATGGAAACAGGAAAGAAATGAGAGATATCGTCAAAGATAATGCAGGGAGTCTTTTGCTTCTTGTATCAGATAATCATGGGAAATAAAAAAACAAACATCCATTATAGGCACAGCACTAGAAATGATATATCCATGGGTTTATCGAAGCAGTTGTGAAAGCCAAACAATTAGGGTTCGCTTGGAAATATGTCTAAAACAATACTAGGAACTATCAGTAAAAAAAATAGATACTTTACTACGACATAGGCAAGACAAGAGAGGAAATGTAATTTTTGTTTCTAGGAGAACAACAAAAACTACCAAACTTGATAGTTTGTTATGGGACCAAATTATTTCTAAGTGCATAATTTTTAGAGTCTGATCAGAATGTAACTACTTGTGTAAAGAACTTTCTCTTATCCAAAGTAACAATTTCCTTTTTTTTTTTTGGTAATTGATTCGTACTGTGACAGGTATCGATTTTCCAGTGATCAATGATGTTTATTATGAAACAAGTATTCAATACAAAATAAAAATAAAAAGTTTTGAAATTGTGGTATCATTTTACCCTCAACCCGACGATTTTCATGTAGGTTTTATCGAAATCTATTTGTGTCCTTTCCACAATGCTTAACTAAACGGAGACTTAAAACTCAGTCTATCTGTATGCATCTTTTTGGTGGGTTTATGCTAAACGGCTTCCAAAAAGAAATGAAAGATTTATATTTAGAGCCTATTTGATATCTATTAGTGCTGTTGGTTAGAGAAAAAGATCTGCACTGTTCGTATTTAAAGCTAAAAACTCAAGTAGTAATAGGTTTCTGCTTCTTTTTGACTTCGAGGATTTGGCAATGACACGCCTGTATCGTTATCAAGGACTTCTCGCCGTAGCTCCCTCGGACTCCCACTTGCTATTTTTCCAATTGTAGTCTAGGAAGTTCGTAGGACATCAGTCGATATTGATCCCGTCCACGTGCTATCTCCGTTTGTCTTTGTAGTCCTTTATTTCTTTCACATGTTCTCCGGTTGAAGTTTTCTGATATCTTTCCCCTTCCTTTAGTTAAATCTATTGAAGCCTGCGAGTAGTATTAGTGTACGCATCAGTTCTACTATTACAATCTTTTTGTCTTTCTCACCCCAGGTCCGTTTTCCATTGTGTATCTGATTATTGGCTTGCCAATGGTATTGTACCCAGATGAGTCTAATGTTCGTCCCGTTTTGACCTAGACATGATGTTAGGCCTCTACTCCTCTACGAGAAGCGCGCCAGGATCGACTGGGTACCGCGATGACGTGGAACACATCATGCTGATGAAGTGCATTTGTCACGGAGTCACATTGTGTTATCAGGTGAGTAGAAGATGGACGACGGTAAACGTGCCGTTCTAGTGCTCCTACGCTATTATTGCAAAACAAGGGTTACAGGAGGCAGCGAGAGAGATTTAGGCAGTTAAAGATCGTGAAACACTGGACGGCATCAGTGCACAAAAAGCTTTCGGTGTGTCAGTGCTGATGACACCAGTCTCTAAGACAAACCGAGGTCAGGAAGTCCACTGACCACCAACACTGATACCCTGGTCGAAGCTGTGACAGAGAACCCCGGTACCAGTACACGACGATTGGCAGCTGAGGCTGGGTATTTCCAATTCACCATCGTTCGTCATCTGCACCATCTTGGTTAGAAACACGGGCTCTAGTAAAGAAGTATTTTCCTTACACCAGCTTGGTTAGCGAACCACGGTACCAGTAAACGACAATTGGAAGCTGAGGTGTGGTCTTTCCAATCCACAATCATTCGTCACTCGCACAAGCTTGGTTAAGAACCCGGGTACCGGTAAATATTTTTACACCAGATTGATTAGTGACCCCGGGTACCAGTAAGCGACAATTGACAGCTAACGTGGGGTTTTCCCAATCAACCATCGTTCGAAACCTGCACCATTTTGCTTAGGTACTCAGATACCAGTGAAAAGAAGTTTGTTTTCTTACACCAGCTTTATTAGTGAATCCGGGTACCAATAAACGAGACAGCTGTGGTGGAGTCTACCCTATTCACAAGCATTGGTCGCTTGCACCAGCTTGGTTTCTCCTCTGCTCACCAACGAATGGTTTTCCATGAACTGACACCCAAACAAACGGAACAACGTGTTGCTGTCTGTCGCAGATGTCTATAAAATCCGCACGACGATAGATTTTGGCGTCGAATCTTCACAGATGACGAAAACTTGATGTTCCTACATTATCCTACCACAGAGAACTAACGATAGAGGTTATGCCAGGAAACACAGCTAGTGGTGCGAAAAGAGAAGTTCGAGAGGAAAATCCATTCTGTGTATTTTGTGGATCTTTGGGATTCTGTGCACTGGAAACTCTTCTTAGATGATCAGGCTGTACAGTAGATGGAAACCACCATGATGCTATTCCGTCAACGCTACCCGGCGCTTATCAGTAGGAAGGCTTTACTGCAAATGAATAACGCCTGATGTCACATCTCAAGGGTAGTCAGCGGAAAACTACAGGAACTGGAAAGAGTTGAGATTCTACCCCATCCTCCATACCGTCTGCATCCTACCCTACCATACTGCCATCTGTTTCGCTCCATGGCCCATTTCCTACAAGTACGGAACTTTGTTTCAGTGTTGGATGTAGAATCTAGAATCAGGTAGCTTCCTTTTCGAAATCTGCCGAGTGTTACTGCCGTGGGATCGTTCTCTAGTGGGACGTTCGCAAAGAACTATGGGAAACAACGGCCTGGAAATTGCAAAATGAGGCGTGTGTATGGCTTCCTTGCGTCATTAAACGTTTCAGGTGAAACCGGGACGAACTTTTGATTCACTCTGGTATGCCTTCTGATAGCATATCCTTGACATGACCTTACCGAAACGCCAATTAGTAGACCTAATGGCTTATAGAAACTTAATTTTTTTTCCCAAATTCCTTTCACAATCAGCACTCAAAATTACCTAAGTATCTTAATTATCTCATTTGTTCTGTTGGGATATTATCTGTTACTATTTTGCTCCTAGTCATTGTTTTTGTTTTTTGCTGTCGTTAACGTTTTGTTAACAGATATTTCCATACCATACATTGTTTGGTATAATAGATATAGGTATCTTTGTAGGTCCTCTTCCGATTCTGTAAGGAGGACCTTACCATTTTTATGTAATTAATGGGTAATATCTTTATTTCTGATTTTTACTCTATTAAACTCTTAAGTGGTATGCCCGGAAATTTTCCGGGGCTAGCTCTACTGCCCACACCGTTCTATCCCGGAAGATTTCCGTGGTCTGTTTAGTGCTCAATGCGTTCACGCACGAAACATTTCGGGCCCATGTTACTAATTTGAAAGTAGTTCATATGTTGGCGGAATGAAGGGGTTAACTGATTTCATTTGCAATTCTCTGATGACGTTCCAGAAATGTAAAGTAAATAAAGCTGGTGAGAAAGTTCTCCAAAATAGTCCAATGTTTGTCTTTATTGCGCTTGATAAATTGCAATATATTTTAATTTTTACATAATTCTCTGAAATGTGTATTTTATTGTTTCTGTTACTTTGAAAGACTGAAACGTATTAGAGATTGGATCAACGAGAGGTTTAGTTTTGAGAGATCATACGGTCAGAATCGCGTAAGAAAAATGAGCTATGAGAGCAACAGAAAAGTCTGATCATAGTTTAATGACGGATGAGATTACTGAGTTTGAAGTACCCGACAAAGCGAACAAATTTGAATTGGATTAATAACAAGATCATCTAATGAGAGATTAAGAAACAAATCGAGTAATGTTTTAATAATCAAATTATTCAATATGCCTTATGTTTAAAATGAAATCTTCTATTTCCTTGTGCGCCGGAAAGCTTTACAGTATTTCTGCAGGATCAAGCACTCTTTGTATTCATATATATTGAACGATTCAGGACTTAGCTACGATATCAAAAAGGGCCCTATGTACATTGCTGCCTGAAATCTGAATCCTTTAGCTTTTATTTATCTGCTCGTGATAGCCTAAGGGCCTAGAAACGCTGACGTGGAAATCCATCCTCCATTCTCTCTAGTGAATTCCGAAATAAGTGAAAGAAACTGACAATATTTAAATGTAGAAACCTCTACCTTTATGCCTCCGAGGGAGAAAAAAGATATCAGCTATCCGCTTTATATATGCGGAAAGATGAAAGTTTACAAGCGGAATCCTCTCTAAGCTTTCCGCGCCTAAATAGGTCTTTGTGTGACCACCTGGTGCTCTAGAGAATCGCTGTTTCGCATCTTCCGGGTTCTCTGAAGCCTGTTTCTTTCAAGAAGAAAATTAAGAAAACTCCTGAATATATTTTAAACTCTAAATAATAGCCATATTCTGCAACTTTGTTTTCTAAAGTTTAAAAATACGCTCGTTCGGCAGAAGCAGAGAATATGACCTGATATACTGTACTTCTCCTATGCCTTGGTAACTTTTACCCGAAAAACATACTTTCATTTTATTTGTGGTATACAAACCAGTCTCTTGAATCTTCTTGTAAAGCGTCTTTCTTTTTACTGTACGCTCATTAGGTAAAATGAAAACAGATATTCAAAAATCCACAAAGAAAACCATTAAAAAAAAAAGGTGGCCTATGCTCGTGAATTTTGAAGGTAAGGAAGAAATACCTCTGCTGTTATATACAAAATTAAGTTTGCGTTATCTTCCAGGTGTTGATACCAAGAACGCCTTATCACCTGTTATCTCTGTAGGGCGTCGGAACCTAGAAAAATTAGTAACTTTTCGAAACTCGCAGGATAACTTCCTTTTACCCTTTATAGTCATGTCCTAAAAGTCCACGCATGTCCCACTTTTGTGTCTTCCAAGATGGCCGCTATATTCAATATGGCAACCGCCACGTAAGCCATTTAGGTTTTTCCTTCTTTCTCATTTTGGATTTAATTCTACCGTCTCGGACACTCTATCAAATTGTTTTACAAATGAAATGTTCTTTATTTTGATGTAGTACATCCCTGTATGTTACACAGATAACTCGTGTAACATACAGGGATGTACTGCATCAAAATAAAGAAAATTTTATTTTCTTTATTTTTTGGCGTCGCGTTAACTTGATTTCCTTAAAAGCTGCTTTCTGTCTGTTGTGAACTTTTTTCCTCTTTCTCATGCATTGTTATATGGGTACATGCATAATCTGACAAACAATGCAATTTACACTGATGAACCATTACATTATGACCACCTACCTAATAAGTTGTAGGGCCCGCTTTAGCACGCAAAACAGTGGCCACTCGGCAAGGCATCGATTCGATGAACTGGCGATAGCTATCCTGGAGTATCTGTTATCATAATGTCAACAACAGGCTCTCCAGTTCCCGTACATTTCGGGGATGGTGGTGACTGAGCGCAAACCCGTTTATCCAAGTCGAACCAAAAATGTACGATTGGGTTCATGTCAGTTGAATTTGGAGGTCAAGGCATTAACAGAAAGTCACCAGCATGTCCCTCGAGCCACTCCTTAACGATTCTGGCAGTGTGGCATGGCGCATTATTCTGTTGATAATGGCCATCACCAGCAGGGAACACAGTTGCCATGAATGGGTGAACTTGGTCCACCACGATGTTCCTATATCTACCAGGGATTGTCCTATTGGGATAATGGGGCCTAAAGTGTCCCAAGGAAACATCTCCCACAGCAGAACATCGCCGTCGTCGGCATGCTTCCGCCCAACAGTGCATCCAGGTGCCATAGCAGCCACCTTTGGTAATTGGCGTATCCCCGCTTGGCCGTCTACGTGATGCACCAGGAATCTTGATTCATCAGACCAGGCCAGTTTTTTCCAATCATCCATAGTCTAATGTTGATGATCTTGGGCCCATTTCATGCGTTGTTAGTGGTCACGTACAGTAAACATGGGGACACGGCTGGGCTTCGGCTACGTAGTCCCATGCGCATAAGGCTGCGATGAACTGCGTGTTGTGACACATTGCCCTGATTACCAGTGTTGCAGCTGCTGTGGTTTGCCCAGCTATATCCCTACCTCTGACATCAATGAGCTGTGGACGGCACACATCTGGACGACGATTCCTCGTTTGGCCATCTGTGCACCACTTTTGATACGTACTCAATACAGCAGCACGTGAACAAGCCGCGCCGTTTCCGTGATCGTAGTTCCAAGGCACCGTGCCATCACAATTTGTGCTTTATGAAACTCCGATAAATCGGCAGCTTTTCCCGTTCTCACTCCAAACACTCGACTAACCGGAAGCCAGTCCTCGGGTTGTATATATAATGCTCTGTGAACTTCACCTGCTCCAATGCTCAGTTTCCAGGCGCGCTCATTTCTTTAGGTTGGGCGTGGTCGTAATGAAATGGTTTATCCCTGTAAGTACACATAAGATTGGTAGAATTTTTGTTTATTCACTATTGACACGTAATGAACAATGTGTTCCAGAACTGCAGGTAGCACATATACGTGAGAACTGCAAATAAATTCCATCTCTTTCAATACAAGTTTACTTTTGTTTGATATTTGTTAAGAGAAAGTTCAGCAAGAAATGTAATTACGTACACATTTGAAATAATTTATTTATATAAAGGGCACGAAAGAGAAGTTTTAATATGCTAAAATAATGTTGACATACGATTCTCATCACCACCGCACGTTCATTCTCTGGCTGCCTGTTTCCACACGAAAGCCATCTGCAGTCCACGCATATATCAGTGCGAAACAATCTAGCACGTCGACACTTAGTACATATGAGAGTTTCGCAGGAGCGGGATACCGGATTTGGAAGATCGTTGGGTGCTGGCCAATCCAAAGTGGGAATGGGGTAGAATTGTACACATTTTTCCCTGCCATCCACATTCAGTTGTTGGAATATCATGCCCCATTCAGGTTCGGACTTGGTTGTAAACCTTTAACATGTGCTGCCGGCTCGAACCTTCTGTTTGTGGTAAAATTGCAAGATTTAACTAAGTAGTCAGTGACTACAGTCCGAGGAGCCTCCTCTATGTGAAGTATCAACATAAAGCCAGCCTTTCACCAACATGTGCCTCGTAGAGGCAGAACAGAAAGTGGTCTCCTGCTTTAACTAGTTGGTCAGGAATCGCAGCAGGGATGTTGAATATACTTACCTATCGCAAGTCACTGTTTTTCCCTAATAGTATATAACAAGTTTTCTTTCCTTTTTGGTACACGAACGACGTGGTGTCACATCCTGTAACCGCGTGCATAAACAGTATCTAATTGCACGTATTTCCCATACTGTCCTGTAACTGCTGTATGTTGAACATTTCCACTGGTTGATGGAGTTTGCCCTCTTTGTGAAACAATATGTTGACATGATGCGGAGCGAGAAGCGTGATCTGGATGTCTGTATCTTTAGCTACAACTGCAACATGGTTATGTGCAGTAGATATCTGGATTGCTGTTGTGATAATCATACAATCAGCATCAGAGTTATCAAGGACTACTTGATCACAGACGAAATTAGGTATTTACTTAATGCTTAAATGAAATAAGACGCATTTATTTAATGGTTTCCTCAAGAACATTGACTGTCATAGTTTCCTCAAAGATAATTTCTGCAGATGATGTGCACAGATTTCTTCTCCTGTGTTCAGATTTTGTACTCAGGGACGATGTTTGATAACCATCAAACACTATTGTTACTCTGGTTCCATAGTGGCTATGAATGTATGACAAGTACACACAATACAGATCACGGTATGTCACATTTGGAGATCAAACAACTGTGTGTAGAAGGTACCGTCCATCAACTATTGTATTGTCGTAAGGAATTTTTTGCACAGTTGAAAAGAGGTTTTGTTCCAACATAAGGACAATACTAGACGTGTTAGATTTTCTCATTAAATCATTTTCAAACAAAGATAGGGCGTACGGAGCGAGTTCGTTGCAGTTGCCGACTTATTTTAGTTGTTTCATTGCAGTTGGCGACTTATTTTAGTTGTTTTCATTGCAGTTGGCGACTTATTTTAGTTGTTTCATTGCAGTTGGCAACTTATTTTAGGTTTTTCATTGCAGTTGGCGATTTATTTTAGTTGTTTTCATTGCAGTTGGCGACTTATTTTAGTTGTTTTCATTGCAGTTGGCGACTTATTTTAGTTGTTTCATTGCAGTTGGCAACTTATTTTAGGTTTTTCATTGCAGTTGGCGACTTATTTTAGTTGTTTCATTGCAGTTGGCGACTTATTTTAGTAGTTTTCATTACAGTTGGCGACTTCTTTATCATAACGCATAACACACAACATTCTGTTGAGTAGTTGCATGGAATTTACCGGAACCTTTTCACCCCTTAAAGTGATCACTTGATTCACAAGGGACAGTGGTTTCGCTTTGTGATTTCGTTTGAGTCGCACAGTGAAGATGTTCTTGTCCGCTGTTGCAGACATGGTTTCAAGTCCACACTGATTGGCAGAATCGCAGTTAACTTGGTCTCGTCATCTCCTAGAATTCCTAGGGAGAGGAACAATAATTTATCGCCTGTATCTGTGAAAGGGGAATGTTACTGGAACCATACGATAAACTTCTCAATGGCTTTAGCGTCATGACCCCTCCGTGACTGTCGTATCCCAATGCGCTGCTCGCATGCTCCTCTACGGATTCCAGTGTATTCCTCCAGGATATTTACCACGTCTGTGCTCGATGGCATACAAAGGGTCCATTTCGCTAGGGTACTTTCTTTGACACCTCTTTCATGAGTCAGACCACCAGTTACTTTCATTGCTGTCATCAGCACCTGCTTTATAACTATGTTACTCCAAACTCCTGACTAGCTATTGCAGCAGTCAAGTCGATAGAACTGTCTTGTCTTGCCTGCTCAGATTCTACCCATATGTCAGAACGTGCTTGTACATACGGGGATATGGTGTCTTTTACTTGCAGCAGGTTCACTACGCTAATGCTGTTTCAGTACGTTGAGAGTTTTTTCTTTTCAGCTTCAATATCGGCTAACTCACAGCAAAAGAGGAAGTGCAGTTCAAAGTTTAAAGATAATGATTCTGATCTTGTTCTCTTACGGACCTCATTACCTTATTCAATTTCTACGACACGTTTTTTATAAGCAGCTAAGAACTGGGACGTGTGTACTTTTTTCCCGACAGTTGGTAGGAAGTAACATTGACCGAAGCTGCTGAAGAATGTCTGCAAGGTCATCACTTCTCTTAACACTTGCAATAAGCGCCTGAAGACCTCTGTCTACTTTAACAACTCTTATACATTCAAGGAGGCAGCAAGACAACCACACTTCCCATGCTTCATCCGGGACAACTGCTCTTTTCCACTCGCGCTAACAAGACCACTGCGTCAGCGGGTTAGCTGTTATGTTCTTTGACGTCTACGCATATACTTTGATTACTGGCTCTGAGCACGTCTTTATTTAACGTTCCTTCAGTTTGCAGTTTTTCTTTCTGTATTGGAGATTAATCGCTGGTTTCGTACTTCATGACATTAAATTTCGTGACGTCATGGACATGAGCTCATCCCAATTACGTTCACGAGATAAAATGCGTACCTAACAACAGTTCAAAATGCCACAATAGCTTCATATCCAACCGTATCAAAGGAAATTGAATTGTTGCTAGGTCCTTTATTTGACTTAAACACTTATAAAATGCCAAAGTATGACGGTGGCCTCATTTGACAGAAGGTAACGCAGCAGAGCTTTTGAAGATTAGTTAGTCATATGACTGAGTCTTCTGAATACGTCCTTAATGTATCAAATGCAGAGATTTATCAACCTTTCCTGATGCTGAATGGCAAGGTATCAAGAAAAACGCATTCTATGAATTTATAGCGCCTTACGTTTTACGAAACAAAAGAACAAAATAAGCATCTGTAAGCGCTTCATCAATTTTTTTCTGCATTAATGAACATATCGATCTTATTACCCTTGCATTCTGAACTTTATGGATATGACACAAGTTTGTCCTTTACAGGGATCGTGTTTGGGAGAACAACTTACTCCTGAGTGAGGAGTAAGTTGTTCTCCCAAATAAGCTACACGGACGGAATGCATCGTTGCAGATTTTTCGTCTTGACACGTGATCCACCTCTGTAGTATGTCACAGGATAAGGACATTCTTAAGTTCATGGAAAAAGATATTTCATTAAGTTTATGGGTGCGCATTTGTGATCGACACAGCAAATTTATTATGAAGGTACATCGTTTCTCACTTAGCTGAGCTTTGGTGTTTTGTTTCTGATGTAAAATGAATGGCGAATTCACTCTCGTACTCAGAACAGGATATCGCGAACAGGAGTGACTGTCAGCGGAGCATTAGCGAAATGTGCTGATTTGTCTGCAGTGGGTTAATTACAAGTTTAAATGCAGTTAATCGTGAAATTCCCATCTAAAATTTATTCCGACGATTTGAACTGGTTGCTCAGCATGAAGGTGTGTAACCTAATTACAGCAAGTTTCAGTTTGGCAAGCGCTATGATTAGGCAACCAAAATCCGTCGACTCACTTTACCTGGTAATTGATACTTTATTTAGTACGCACACGCGGATACAGTATTATGATAATCTAAAGGAATATATCACACCTCCGATCGTTCAAATAATCTTCTGAAATTGGGTGAATTATAAAATACACCAACCATTCGCAGCCTGTTTGTTGGTGTTTTAAAATGGGAAGTAGTTCATCATATTTGAATAATTAATTATTGATGAGTCTGACATACAGAACTGTAAATGTGCTGACGTTAAAAATATAATAGAAAGCGATAAAAATGGAAGTTGGGAGGCGGGGGGGGGTGTTTACCGCCTATAAAGCTTAAACTATTCCATTTTTTAACAGGATTATTTAATAAAATTCTACTTTACATTGAAATGTGTTCTTATTTATTATAAGCTTCAAAATAATTCTTTCGTATTCTATGAAAATTTCTTCTCTCTTATCTCTGAAAATGTTTAAATCTAAATGATCTGCTTTCCATAAGCGTCAATCCAATTCATAGTTTTGTTCTTAACACCACCTATTGATTAATAGGCGATTGTTCACGTTCGTGACTGCCACGGAGAAGACCGCGGGTTCGATCCCAGGCAGGTATTCGATCCCAGGCAGGCACGAACGCTCGAACCACTAAATATCCACCGTGCGTCGGATGGACACTTAAACCGTCGGGCTCCGGGTACTCGCCTCCCGGTAATAAATAAGGGCGTCTTCCTCCCCCTTTCAATTAACACCTCGTTTCCGTGTCATTTCCTACCGGGCAATCTGGCCCAAATCTCCTAGCTTCCTATTTCTAAGGGTTGTTCAAGACCTGGGGTCAGACACTACCTTCCTAAAATCCTCTACATATGATCTGATCTGGGTGATTGCTGTAAAGCATTTCCTTTGAAATGTAGCTGAATGTAAAAAAATGTTTTCATTGTTCCAATTTTTGTACAGTTGTTCTTCGTTCTATTTAAGCTTATTCATTTCATAGTTCAACTATAAGTGTTGCCCTCTATTTCCTATTTAAATTTCTGTATTGCTTCGCAGCGAATACATTCTGTAGAGTGTAAAAACTGCATTTAAACACGTCATATTCTGTTCATAAGCATAAAAAAATATCTTCTATTTGAATGCCGTTTCTTAAAACTTCTTACGCATGGTCTTGCACAGCTAATATATACTTTAAAATTCCGAATCAATTTTTCGATAGAGAAAATAATTTTCCTTTGAATAAAATTTGACTCTGTTAACCTCTGACAAGGTTACTTTTCTCATATTTGAGATATTTTTGTTTTGGGGGAGTTTAACTACCTATGTGCAATTCTGTGGGCTAAAAGTAGTTGCTTATCTCTATTTTAGATGTCACTGATTCCAGGGAATAGAGAAAGCCACCACCATGCGACGAACACACCAGCGATACCTTATCCGAGAATCAAACTTGCGCCCATTCGGACGAACCGTCAGAATCCTGCTCCAACAGTGCGGCTATTTGAAGAAGATCCAGGACAGTCTAACACATCTTGATGCTTCGCAGACGCAAAAAACAATTCAGTTCTTTATAAACGCAGCTGATTTATTAATCAGCAAGGTAAGGAGCAGAATTAAAAAGAAAAGAGATGCTTTTCAAAATCAAATAACATGAAATATAGAAGTACCATTTTTGTGTCATCATCTTTGAGTTAAGCAGGGTCACTTTAAACAAAAACGGATGTCAGTTGAAAACGGAGAGTGCGATGACTGAGGAAAAGGGCAGTTTATAAACGCGCAATTAACGCTTCGCTTTTATTTATTTGTAAACTTTAACGGAATAATATTTGGCATAGTATTTTTTGCAGGTGCGCCATCTAGTTTCAAAGCCGTCCGGATGGGATTTTCTAAATCAAAAATACTGGGGAGCCCCATAATATTTGTACTGGACGGGTAGGGGGTGGTGGAGGCACTGCTTGTTGTTCAGCGATAAATAAATAGAATAAAAACTGTTCTGTGCGCCTCCTCGATTTTTCCCGAACGAAGGGCACCAACAGTTCTGTGTGTCTAAACGTGTACTATCATGGTCATCACTAGAAAACGGATTTTTAGGTAAATCAATATTTTTACATTGAAACACACATTTTTGAAAATTTGGTACGTATTTCCCAAAATTTCGCAGTAAATACATAAACTTGATGAGAACTACCGATTCCAGTGGCAGAAAAGTGGGAAATATTTTAGTCAGTGTGTTGAAAAAGGACGAAACCCCTTTCCAAAAAAAAAAAAAATAAAAAAAAAAATTGTTTGCGTGCAAAGACATTTCCACAGCAAATCGTGTCACAGTTCCTAGAGTATTTAATGAATCTGTGCACTCTTGTAGCCTAATGGTGTGAAGTATGACAATGCATTACTCTTGCTTATAGGATGCAGCGGCATACATCAAGCAAGCCGATGACGACCTTTCCGTGAGCTTTCCAAAAATGACACACGTAACGTGTGTCGTTTATGCTTTGCACAGCTTGCGTGAAAATATCTGAACCCTTTATCTTAACGGAGACAGGTTAGTATGGAATGGGAAAAAGTTTTTGTTAAATCAGCAACAAGGATCGATCTTTTCAAAAGAAAAAATCCTGATCTCACGCTGCTTTCTACATGCGTAGTTACATACTGGGGTATCTAGTTCAAACCCATGCTATAATTCTATGGAGATCATTTTGAAGACTTTCAGAACTGTTGCCAATGAAATGGGCAAAGCCGATACTTCTTTAGTTGAGATTTTTCAGCAATTAATGAATGATACTACCAGTGTGATTTTTTTAGGTTTAACGACCACCGTGAGCAACTCGATGAGCTATAAGCAGCCGCCCGTTCCTAATTTAGTGTCACTGGTTCCAGGAAGAGAGAGAGCCAGTGCCATAAGACACACAACATCCATGTTTCGCCGGAATCCGAAACCGGACCCATCTCGGACGAATGCTCATTAGCCAGCGCTTAGACCGCTGAGCCACCGGGGTGGCCCAAGGTGATTCAAAAGTCATTGCCGTTTTCCAACAGTTGATGAAAACATGCATAAATGCATAAACGTAAAAGTTCAATCTTCGAATTAGAATCCATTGTGCTCGAGGACGTACACCATCGAGAAGCCATGTTTTGAATCCCCCTTCGAAAAAATTCCTATGGTTTCGAGGCGAAAAATTCTTGGATTCCAAGTTCAACATCGTGGATGTTTTGGAAGTATTTTCCACTGAGAAAAGGTGCCATGGACCGGAATAAGTTGTCTTCCGAAGGCGCAAGTTCCGTCCTAAAAGCAGGGTGGGTCATTAGCTAAAAACAATCTAGTTCCTGTATTTCTTTCCTTAGTTGATCAGGCACAATGAGCAAGAACATTTTCCTGTTGGAGGATAACTCTTTTACTGTTCACTAGAACAGGATATTTTTGGCTTAAAGCGGCATACTTCCACTTCAGCTGCCCACAGTAAAGCTGCGCATTAATGCCTCGCAGATCTGGAACCATTTCCCAATTAATTGGGCCCCTCAAAGTTCCACCACACGCATAGCAAAGCTTTGTGCTCAAGTCACCCCATTTCTGGGACTGGTTCTGGTGTCATTTTTGGATCTAACCACTGTTTTCTCATGTCAGGATTACGGGAAAATATCCACGTTTCATCACATGTCACAATTCGCCTGAAGAAACTGTCGTCCTGGGGATTTTCTATCAATTGGACACACACGTGCACAAGTCGCTGAGATTGAGCAGCAGTCAGTTCATGTGGTACTTGTCGACAGCTTCTGTGCATCTTACCGAGTTTGTAAATTTCGCAAATGATTGTGAGCTGATGTATTCCCAGCTCATCTGACAGTTGTCTAGTGCTTTTGCACGGCTTTGACTCTACGGCTTGGTGTACAGCATCAGAATTCACCGTCGAAGGTCTTCCAGCACGTGTTTTGTCTCCAAAGCTGCAGTCCTCATTTTTAAATCGCTGAAACCAAAATCTTGCCGTTCTTTCAGATACTGCTCCTACGCCTTCCATAGTACAAATTTCTCTCGCTGCAGCTGCAAACTTTTTATTTTAAAGAAAAACCATAACAGTACTCGGATGGTGTATTTCTCGCCCGTATCTCTTTACAGTAGAAAATTTTCCAATAAATCACAGCAGCGGTGCTCCTATTTATACCAACTAGACGATACCGGTTTTCCTGTCATGTGTTTTTGTTATCTGCATTACGCATGCGCACTGGGTAATTGCCTGACACAGGACGACCCTTCAAAACGGCAATTACTTTTGAGTCACCCTTATAGTTTACAAAGTGACCTGGCAAATGTATCTGTTAATTTAAGTCTCTTGTGTCATTCGATAAAGAAATTAGAAACAATAACATACCTACTCTTTGAAGTAGATACAAAAATGCAGGACGTTGAATGAAACTAACTCACAATCTTTCGGGTTTAAAAATAGCTCTAAAGCTCTCAGAAAAAAAATCCTACGTTAACTTACTAGCCCTGAGAAACAAATTGGTGCGTGTGTTAAAATACAAAATTAAACAATGGATTTGCAAACAATGTGTAGAGTTGCGCAAGTTTTAGAAGGCCAACCTGTACGCAAAACTGACTGCTCAACTGTTAGTGACATCTCCTTAAAACATGCAAGGTGGGTTAACTGTGAGGTGGAGCGATCGTTTTTTCTTGATAAAGTTCATTATTTCGTAACAATAGACATAAATTTGAAATGGAGAATCTAGAGATGATATTTTTTGTCCACTAATGCTCCAAATAATTTTTTATTTGAAATTTGTACGTGTGATTAGTAAGTTGAGTATTAACATTAACATTTTTCATCACAGAAAAAAAAATTAGTTCAGTATCGCTGAAGAAAATAAATTTTTCTTTTTAGCAAATATTTTTGAAGTTCTTAGCTCATGAAAAATAAATATGTTTATGTTTTTTAGCACATAAACATCTGTTCCCGAGTCATTACTCATACAATTTTTCTGTATTTGTTCCAATTCCTGCAGCTTCCCTTTCAATCGAAGAAACAAAGTAATTTAAAATTTTTCTGCGTAAGAATAAATAGCTTTTACAAAGTCTCGGAGCTCTTACGTGAAGACAGAATTTCTTTTTTGTCTACATTTTCAGTTTTTCAGTTATTCAAATTTGCACAAGTAAACTGCGCTTGAGCAGTTTCATTTTAGAAAGGAAACTAAAAAAAAAATTGATCGTGGTTTTATATATACATTTGCCTTTCATGATAATAAATTCCCATTAAGTAAATCCAGATTATGCAAATGTGTAAAAGGTTTTCAGAGAAACAAAAAAAAAAAAAAAAAAGAATAAATGAGAAACACTTTTTCGTATGCAAAAGAAATAGGAATTAGAATTATGAGTGCGGACAAGTATTAAAGAAGATTTGAGCAGAAAAAGAAAGAAAACAACCAGACAATAGAATGGTTAACGTTAATAAGAGTAAGCAGGATGATTAAATGAAAAAAAACCCCGCATACTTAAATAAGCGGATTAACCTTATGGAAGTTATAATTCTTTTAATATTTTAAGTGATTTTCCGAAATAATGCCATTAATCGTGTTTCATGATACATAAGTATGGTGCAATCATTAATATTATTAACCTCAAACATTACTCATTTATTTCAAATACAGTATGTCTTCTGAAGAACGAAGACCCAAAATGAGTGTTAATCAGTCTCCTGGAGATAAAAATATTATTAGATTATAATTTGTTACAAGATGAACTAAAAATGGAACTCCAGCAAATTGAAGTTTTCAGTTCGGATTATTTCTTCAGGGTGCTTTAAATTTCAATAAAGTTTCGTAGAGTTTTCTTGGAAAGGTTTTCCCTTCTGCAACCTAAAAGTGCTTTGTTTTTTGTATGCAGGTAAGCAGTATCTGTCGATTTTGCAACTGTAAATTATCTAATCCTGGAAAAAGAAAACTTCCAGTTAACCCATTTATTTCCACAAGGAAAAAAATCATTTTGTAATGATCTCATCGAAAGAAAAAGTAAATTTTGCTTTATAATAAACCCAGAAAATTTAGAAATTTTCCCTGATATAATCTCCGATGATTTTCCAATATTTGGCACAATTATTCTAGAAGAGATTAGGACCTTTCCAGAGGTGTTTTGCCGTTCAGCGATTTGAAATTCATCATTTGGGCCAAAAGTGACGTAGCGTACACTGTAAAGAAAGTTCCCGAAACTCACCTGAAATTTTCCGTGATTCCTTTCGTGAAAGCATATAATTGTTTCAACCTTTACCGTGAAATGACCCAAAATACTTAAGTTTCACGGACTTTTCGCACGTGACTTGACGGAAATATTCTTGTTTACCTTTCTCTGGTTAGTAATGAAAAATTAATATTTTAAAGGATGTTATCCGAAAACCTTGAATTTTTAAGTGAACCTTTTTGTAATTCTGTTAGTGCATAACATAAAAATTCTGTTCTCGCTGTTTTCGACTCCATATAACAAAAATTACCGATGTTTAAGAGTTTCGCAGGAGAGCTCAGGTGTTTGAACTGCCGTACAAGTGATTGTGTGAATGATGTCTATGTACCGGTCTGCGGACTTCACTCAGCAGATAGTATAGCTATCAAAATCAAATTTTATGTTCAGAGATTTGGTAAAATAGCGTTATGAAGTAGTTAGTACATTTCACCTTTTTAAAAACATAACTGAGAGTTATCTTCAGTTTTAGATAAAAACCGAGTTCTAAAACATCCTGTTATCTTGAGATATCGAAACAAAAAAAATGTAATTGAGGAAAAATCCTCCTACGGAAAAACAAAAGTTATTTTAAATATTTTTCGAAAGGTGATAAGCTTTTGCCGAAAGTAAAGTGTCCCACGTTCATAGCGACAAACATTACATCATTACATCAGCCGCGTGACTCCGTTTCGCTGCGTCTGTTCCTGAAACGTGATCCAGTGGGAAGAGTTTTGTTGGCTCCGTCAAAAGCGATCCAGTGGGAAGAGTTTTGTTGGGCAGTTTGAGCTTTCGGCGAATACACAGCTCCATTTTCAGTAGGTTTAGATGTACTGTGTGTTGTGACACGTGATCCAATGGGAAGAGTTTTTTTTTGTTGTGACACGTGATCCAGTGCAAGAGTTATGGGCACTTTGAGCTTCAGGCGAATACACAGCTCCATTTTCAGTAGGTTTAGGTGTACTGTGTGTTGTGACGCGTGATCCAGTGGGAAGAGTTTTGTTGACTCCGTCAACAGTGGGCAGAGTTTTGTTTGATCCGTCAACAGCGATCCAGTGGGAAGAGTTTTGTTGGGTACTTTGAGCTTCCGGCGAATACACAGCCCCATTTTCAGTAGGTTTAGATGTACTGTGTGTTGTGACACGTGATCCAGTAGGAAGAGTTTTGTTGATCCGTCAACAGCGTTTTCGTACTTGCATGCACATCATCGCGCGTCCGTTCAGAAAAGTTCTCTTTTACCTTGTAAAAAAAAAAAAAAAAAGATCTCCTGCCTCGACGCATGTAGTGCCGTAAAATGCGTAAGAGGCATTTACAAACTTAGTCATGATAACGACCCACACAGTATCCCGCTATTTAAATGACGTCAACGGATGTCTCTGTATAGAAACGGACGAAATCTAAATTTTCGGGAGCTCGGGCAATATCTGCATAACAATATAATTATCTGGACTGAATTTTTTGTATAAAGAGATAAAAAGGGAGAAACCCCAACCTGACATTTCTGTAAAAAAAAAAAAAAGGAGGTGTTGGGGAGTGTAGTGAAAACTGAAAATCTAACAAATACTGAATGTTTCCTTTTGCTGAACTTTTTTCCGAAACAAAAATTTCGTAAAAAATCGGAGACCTATCGACAATTTTGGGTCACGTTATTTTCAGAAATTTTCAGTGAATTCACGCCACTAACTCCTTGCTGTTTACGTCATACATATTGTAATCGTAACACCTAGTTTAGATCAGATGAGCTGCATATCAGAACAGACAGCGTGTTTTTGACTTCTAAACCATAATCCTTAAGGAACTGAAGTTATCGAAAACTTAAAACTGCATGAAATTTAAGTGCATTCGTAGTGAAGAAGTTAAGAGGAATGAAAGTGCTTTTGAAAAACCATAAATTGTAGAAACTAATTTTTAATGTTTTTAGGAACTTTCAAAAGTCTTTCTTCACACAATTGATCAAAATGATTAATCTTGCTTAAATAAAAAAAACAGATATAAAAAAGCATCCCTTGTTTCAAGCAGATTTAACTCTCGCAATGATCAGTTCTTTTCTTTCATCTAGTTTCTTCGAAATCCTTCGTAAGTTATGTGCTATTCGAGCGAGAAAGGCTTAAAGAGAGGAAACACAACTTCTGCTATGTTAGAATTCCCAGTACCAAGTAATCAAGCGGAAAACCATTAAACAAGTGTTATCTTTACGCCTGAGTGCTTGTAAAATTTGTGTTGGTGAAGCGAAGTCGACTTATTCAACTGTTTTTAAGTTAGTTTCGTACTCTCGTTGGAACTTCTGTCTTTTGTTTCATTGGTTTATGATTATTTTATAGGATAATCGAGCAGAAATCAATGCACTCTGCAAAAAGAGAACATCAATCGAAGTGTGCATACATTAAATACCCAATTTATTATGTACACATCGATAATGATATGCAAAGGAGAAGTATAGCGTTCAGTCACGTGAGGCTGCTACTGACAATGCCTATAAATTCAACAGGTTTCTACAAACGGGCTATATTCATGTGAAGTCAGAAATGGGTTTTCGCGGACCAACATGGCTGATGATTTAATGTTGCCACTATTAGATTACCCCTCAGTGTTTTCAAGATCTTAACGTATTGGAGTATGCCAACGAATTAATAGGCTGCAGGGCGAAGAAGCCGAAAAAAAATTCTTTAAAGAACAAATAAAGGAATCAAAAATACACAAGAATAATTTCACGTTCGATGTGTAATTGAAGAAGATGAGGAAGATCACCGATATCAGTCATGGTAAAGATTTTGATAAAGCATTTCTCATGTACGGTCAAGGAAATTATTGTTAGACATAAACAAAACTTCTGAAAAATAAATCTGCCAAAGTATTTTTTATCAAAAACAAAATATTTATAAACCCCGAAAAATGTGTAATATGAAAGCAAACTGTGGTTAAAAAACAAATTTCCCATTGTCGCGCGCTGGTAATCCCCTTCAAATAAAAACGAATGCCTAGCATTTAAAGAGAGAAAAATTAAAGATACACTGACGTGCAAAAATTAAGGATGAGACGTTTTCGAATGTAAAGTCGTGCAGAAGTGCTCCACATCGACTCAAATCATGCCATAAGACCCCCAAGATGTATGAATATAAGACAAATGAGCAAAACCGTCCAAACAAGGAATCCAAAGGATACAAAGACACTTTATTGAAAAGGTAGCTTTGAGCACAACAGGACAGAAGACAGAAACGTCCATGTGACAGGCGGCTGCCAAGAAAAATCCAGTCTTTAGTATGGGATATGATCACCCCTGACTGCGTTGCAGGATTTACAACGTCTGTCCATGCTGAGGACGAGGTTGTCAAGGAGCTGTTGAGGCATCGCTGCCCATTTCTCTTGTAGCGCCAATCGCAGCTCCTGGAATCGTTGCTGGCGGCTGGTGACGTGCTGCGAAGCGTCTCCCGAGAAGGTTCCACACGTTTTCGATTGGATTTAGGTCCGGCGACCTTGCCGGCCAATCCATCTGTTGAATATCTTCACTATCCAACAGCTCTGCGACAGCCACTGTACGATGAGGTGTAACGTTGTCGTCCATGAAGAGGGAACTCGGGACCCACAGCACCTCTAAACAGACGCACGTGAGGCAGGAGAACCTCGGTACAATAGCGGACACCAGTGACTGAACCTCCTTGGAAGATGTGGAGGTCAGTACGGCTACCAAGCATAATACCGCCCCAAACGAGAACTCCGCCACCTCTAAACCGGTCCTTTTCGATGATGTTGGAGGTGTAATTGCGTGTTCCCTCCTCTCTCCAGATGTGTATACCTCCAGAATCCCTCGTCAGACCAAATCGGCTTTCATCCGTAAAAAGAACTCTACCCCATTGCCGATGTGTCCAGTTCTTGTGTTCCTGGCACCACAGAAACCGCCGTCTCTGATGAGCAGGCGCTAATGGCACACACCGTACTGGTCGTCGTGCAAATAGACAACCTTTGTGCAGCATCCTGGCCACGATAAAACGCGATAACGGACGTCCAGTTGTCTGTTGCATGTGCCTTGCGTTTTCCTGCTGTCTGCCGTCTGTCTCTTTTCGCCTGTAGGACAATATACCGGTCATCCGCCACCGTGGTTGCTCATGGACGACCACTGCTAAACTCTCTGACAGCTGTTCCTGTCATTTGAAATGCTCTCCAAGCTCGCGAAACGATGCTGTGAGCAATCCCGAACTCCTCGGCCAAAATAGTCACACTTCGATCTTCTTCCAACTTCCCAATGACGCGACCTCGGGTAAAGTCATCCAGATGCCGTCTACTGGATTGCCTGTTGGCCATATCACACGGTGGCAGCAACTCGACGTCGTTCAAACCGATGTACAATGTGCAATAGCTTTCACCGAATTGCTGAGCGTACACCACCCGTGTGCTTTATACCGTTTCGAGACTCCCCCCCCCTACGTCATGCTGCATATATGCGCATGCCCTACCATACCGGATCCTAGTCTATCTTCTGAGTGATCTTTTGGTCCGTTCTTCCTGATCGTTCTGCTGTAATGCTAATTTCTCCTCTTCCTCCTTAATTTTTGCACACCATTATAGTAACACTATACTAGTGATCCGATTTATTGGCGTAGAAAATAACCACATAAGCGTTTCCAAGCTTTCGCACATCAACCAGATGGGTTTTTCAAGGAAGTTAGACAGAAACTGCAAACTGAAAAATAGAACGCATTAACAATTTGAACGCGGGAACTTGACTTGACAGTAACTAGATACGACGTTGTAGTAATTTAAAGATACGAGGCATCACGTTGGTTGCACGCGCAGTATCCTGGTAGGGAGAAGGCGTTACTTGAAGAATGAGTTCCAAATTCGTGGCAACTCGAGTGAGACGCAATCGTTGCAAGTATCGCTAATAATAATGATCTCCAAGGTTTCCCGAATGGCTGTACATTTAGGGGTAGAGTAGCTAGCTAATTTCTTTATATCATCCCACATAGGAGTAGCTGACTTGAATTTGAGTTCTCTGGATAGTGCCGTGGCTGCTTTACCGTATTTTGTGTCCCTTTTATGTTCGTTGACTCTGATTCCAAGCGAACACTTGGTCATTCCAATGTAGTATCGTTTAGAGCCGTTCGGATACTGTAGGGTGACCGCATAAACACCTGCGTTGAAAGAGAGAGGTGAGTTTTTACTTTTTTCTTTAGCATAGTACATAAAGATGCAGGAGACCTTTTGCCGACACCGTAGTTCATCTTCTTGAGGGCGTTCTTGAGTTTGTAAGACACACTTGGCACGTAGGGAATTGAGCCTAAATAAAGAAGGGGCAGCACAGGAAGATTAGAATGTTTGACCCTGGCTTTTTGGATAAAGCTACGTATCTGATTTAGTGAATATCTTGCATCAGTGGCCAACTTGATGACACTTTCAACTATTCAAATTCCTGCGTACTTTTCTTCCTGAATCGGACTTTGTAATAAATTCCACTCTGGATTTTATAACGAAAGCTAAGCAACTCACTGTCCTACCAAGCGACATTATTGGCAGTTTCGACGTGGTTTCCCTTTACCCCTCAATCCCCGTTCCGGAAGCCATCAATACATTAAAGGAGGCCGTATCAAATTCAACATTTTATACACAGGAGTCATGCCTCTGCATCTACAAATTAATAGACTGTCACTAATACTAGCTTCTACAGTTTCCAAGGACAAGTATATAAACAGAATAATGGCGCTCCGATGGGTACCTTACTTTCACCCGTCCTTGCAGAAGCAATACTTCGCGCAATTGAGCGGAACATATTCTCTAGCATTACCCCACGGCCTACCACTTGGCTGCGTTATGCAGACGACGAAATTTTTGTATGGCCTCACGGAAAAGGGACTCTTCCAACTTTCCTTGATAAAATCAATGATATGCATCCTGCGATCAATTTCACGATGGAGCTTGAACACGACAACATTTTACCGTATCTGGATGTTTTATTGTGGAAATCGCCAGACAACCGCCTCGGTACACAAGTCCACTATAAACCCACGTCTGCCACCAACCTGACGTTCCGCAGCTCTTTCTGTCCCGCAGAATACAAAACAGCTTTCTTCCGTTTTCGAATTGGAAATGCCTTTGCCGTTTCCTCCGATACCCATTCTATACAACACGAAATTGAAAGTGTCATCAAGTTGATTTATTGAATATTCTGCCACAAGCCACAGTAATACCATACATGACAAAGTTTAACACAAACAATACATCATAACAATAAAACTGTGCTAAGTAGCTAACCAAAACAAAATACAATGTCACTAATGTATCCTTAATATGTCATAACCCAATTACAATAAACATACCATTAACTACAATTAATGAACTTGCACAATTAAACCAAAATTTATAAAGTAGATGGTATGAAATGTAAAAAAGTAATCTGTATCTACATACATCACTGCAAGTGGATGGCATGGAGCCAGGTAAAAAGACTTTAATGAAACAGCATGACCAACCCCTGATCCTCAAGATTTTGTATCAGGTCAAGAACACAGTGCAAAAAAAAAAAATCATAGTAAGACACAAATTACCATAATAGTACAGGGAAGTGAAGGATACATGATTGTAAACAACTGTAATTAAAAAGTAGATGGATATAACCAGTACAGTTACAGTTTATGGAAATCATAACACATGCCAACGTAACCACTGATAGACATTGTGTAAGGACAACAATGAAGGCTTTAAATAAGACATATATGTATATATACAAAATTAAAGTAATCGAAAAATGTACATCACAAGAATATCTGTACCGTACATTAAACAATCGTGGAACAATAAATAAAACAAGATCAACGAGACAAAGCAACAAAGTTAATAATAAATCACACCATACTACCAAACATAACGATGATATATGCAGAAAAAGCAAAAGGAGTACACCAATAGCCAATTAGTACAAAGTCACAAATATACGAATAAAAAAATCACAAAAAAAGCACAACACATAACAGAAATACGCATCCCCAAAATAAACGTATAATAATGAATGCAATTAAGTTACACAAAAGAAAACGATGTCCTATCCCAGGCCGTTTCATAACTTCAGGTTAAACACTAGCAAGCAATTAGAGTTCAAATATAAAACATTTATTTAGGTATGTGTCACTAGCAAGGAAATTTCTATTTCAGTAATTTCGAAATGCATGAATCAACAGTTTTATGATTATCACTACGAAAATAATTTTTGAAACTTATTTTCGATATCACAATTCGGAGGAACATACGAAGTGATAGTTAAGAATATATTCTCTTTTCCGAAACACTTGATAAACAATACAGAAATAAAATTGACTGCACTGTACTTTCGTTAAAATATAAGCAAAACCTTTTCTATAGAAGCTGTTCAGATTTCAGAAACATTTCCCGGATGATTCAGTTGTTTGAATCTGCAAATAAAATTTCTGCCGTTCCCATGCATTTTCTTTCAAGAAATATTTATGAGCTGTACAGTTTTGGAAGCCGCGTGGAATTGTGATGACTACCAGTGAATAGGGAAATGTATAGAATGCAAAAAGAATGGATACATATAAATATACATATATATCAGTAAGAAGTGATATTTTTCAGAAAAACAGTAAGAACAGTTCCATTTGGATAGGGAAAATGTAAAAGCGTCACTTCAGTTCTATCAACAGCACGTAAATCTCCAGTTTTGAGATCGAGTTCTAAAGTGAAATGAAAACAGATGCACTTTGCAAAACTTAGGCAAAGGCACAAACCCTGAATGTATTTCCCCCCAAACAGTAATTTATACCTTTTGCCATGAATTTACGAGCTTATCTGTTATCTGAAAAGAAAGTCTGAAGGGTTCTTTAATAGATCTTCTCAGAAAAACCGTTCCGCTGTTTACACATGGTAAAGAATGAGAGTTTGACTTACATTTTGAAGGAGAAGTAGATTAAATAGAGTGCCTTGGTGTAAAAAGTACTATGCCATATAAGTACATTGATGATTTTTTCTTGAGCATGCATTTCGATCTTTTGCAAAACTTCTGAGTATTTTACTTTGACCTAAGTGCACAAATGTGAAATGGAGAGGCGATTCATAGGTCCCATGGGGACGAATTTTTAAGGTTTTTCTTTAACACTTGCGCTTTTCTGGAATCAAGGAAAATGGGAATATTCAAAAGAAAACAAAACTTGTTTTGCGCGCTAATCAGTAATGCAAGACAAGAATATCATATGGATATCGTAATAAAGCCATACTTATTGCATATCGGATAGTGACAGTAGGGACGAATTCGGACAAACAAACTAGGCCGGAAATTTTAGTCTTGCAATTCAGTGTAAATACACACATGCCTGCAGAAAACACCTCAACAATTCCGTCATGCAAAAGTTTCTGCTATATCCTGGATGAAAGAAAACTGTTAAAACGTGCATTGCAAAATGAATTCAATTGTGAACGAATTTGAACAACAATTTAACGGTGAAAGCATTTTCAAAATCCGCTTATGTTTGAATATTGCATCAAATGACATCCCAAACATGGTGTTGTGCATAATAGTTATTGTACTTTGGAAAATATTCTATTTAAAGTATATACGCATATATACCAAGTGGAGAAATCGAAACAGTACTGTCCCAAATTTTCACTCGATGCCTTAATGAAGGGAAGATTCCTGAGGATTGGAACAACGCTACAATGATCCTGCAACATAAAAAAGGTGACATTGAGGATCTGAGGAACTACAGACCTATCAGCATCTTATCAGTGGTTTATAAAATCTTCACTAAAGTTCTTTCGCACCGTTTGAAGGTAACACTGGGCATGGCTCAACCGAGAGAACAAGCTGGATTCAGGAGTGGCTACAGAACAATAGATCATATCCACGCACTGAGAGAACTAATTGAAAGAGCGAGGGAATATGAACTTCCATTGTGCATGGCTTTTATCGATTATGAAAAAGCCTTTGATTTGGTGAAACCATCAGCAGTTACAATGGCTATGAAATCCTGCGGTATTGAAGATGCATACGTTAATATTATTAATAACATCTATGAAAATGCAAGTGCAAAGATTCGGCTGTTTGAAAATACAACACACATAAAAATTGGAAAGAGAGTGAGACAAGGTGACACCATATCTCCGAAGCTCTTTAATGCCACAATGGAAAATGTCTTTCAATCACTGAACTAGGAAAACAAAGAGATAAAGATTAATGGAGATTATCTAACCGACCTTCGTTTTGCTGATGACGTAGTCATTTTTGCAACTACCCCATCAGAGCTGTAGAGTATGATCCAGGAACTTGCTGACAAGAATGAATAAGTGTGATTAAAAATGAACTTTCAGAAGACAAAAGTGATGTTCAATTAGATAAGCGTTACGCACGTCTTCCAGCTTTTCGTCTGACATGGAAGATCAACCAGTGCTTTTGCCTTTGAAGACACTTCCTGTTGCTTTGGATTTATTCACTCATTGTTCGTTTTCTTCCTGTCGGCGCCTGTCTCTTGTGCTCCGTTCTGAACTTACGCTGAACTGTTGTTAAGAGGTTGGCAAAAGAAAACACATACGCTGCTTTCTCCACTGGGGAAACCATGTATGTTTATTCCGTGTTTGACGAGATTTTTCATTACATGAAACACCTGGCGCCATCTGTCATCTGACTTAACGAACTTTAATACTTGCCACGTCTCTTGACGTTTAAAGTATGTTTTTTCTAACATTTTTTTAAGAACATACTGAAGTTGTATACTTTATTTATAGACACCCTGTATTTTACTTCAATTGTCATTAAATACGCTGTACTATTATTTTTCTCTTTGTCTTAATAATTAAATATATTTTCCCCTACGCAGTATGACTGGGACTGTGTTTCTGTCAATTACTTTGAATGACTTAGAGAAGTGTTGTGTGCTGAAACTTTGCTTTGACCACCGCTGGAAAAAATTCTGTGGTCGCCCGTGACGCAAGTTAAAAGGTCCAATCTCCTTCATCACTACTGACTCGTACAAAGAAAACAAAGGAAGAATATATTTATTTCGGGATGAATGTGTCAAGGAAATCTCGGTGGAGGCATACTTCTAGGAAATATCGTCTTCATGATTTTTGTCATGGGAAGTAAAAAAACCCGTTCTATTTTCAACGTTTCCCGAGTAAACTGCGTGGATTATGAATGCAGTCGGACGTGCCCGATTCAGCTGTTTGAATTAACAGTCTCCCAATGCACCAGGACTTAGAATTCCATACGCTGTAAGAATACGACGTGTCCAAACCCACCCTCAAGTAATAGAAGCTGCATGCGGCATGCAATATTAATTAACTCCGACGCGCTCTTAAATAAAGTGCATCTGAATAGCGTGACATTCCTGTAGAGAAAAGAAAACAATGACTCAGCACTTGACGGAATAAGAAAAAAAGGCTTTTTTTTTTTTTTTTTACCAGGGCGGAGATTTTTAATTTACTTCACATTATTACTTAAGACACCTCACGAAAGAACTTCATTTCGAGGTTCTTCTTCCAGTTCACCTGTTCTTTTCGGTTTCTCCAACGAAGCTAAAAATATCGCTCCAGAGAAAGCGTACATATTCGCCAAAGGTATAAGAGCTTCGTGCGTCAGAAGAGGAAAGAAAGTATTTTCAAGAAGAGTTTTTCGGAATTGAAATTCAACAAATGTTTTTAATTTAAGTGGGAAAAATACTTGTGAGTACATCTTATCTCCAGCTATTAAATATTATAACTAAAAATACATTTGCGAAAAAATATCGTACATAAGGCACATTTTGCTTGGATTCTTTTATATAATTGAATCCCTTCGGAAATTCCATGATTACCTCTTGACATTTTTTTCATGCATCTTCAGATTCCCTAATGCGTTTCGTAAGGATATATTTTCCACGAATTTTAAAACTCTCGCTTTCTGCAGAAAAATAAAATACTTCGTAATTTTAGATAGGATGTTATTGTACCCTATACTTGTTTTCGATACCCCATTACTTTCCATGTTAACAATGGACTCATGTTGCGCATCAATAAAGTTTTCTCCAGATTTTTTATTACAGAGAATACTCAAATTGGGTTTAGGTACGGGCACCTTTTCTTTTTAATTAAAAATCATTTTACGTTTCTCTACATGATTCGTAATTATGTTCAAGTTTTTGAAAGCATGATTTTTCTGTAATAGTTTTTTTCTCCACTCTTTTGTAAAAAATATTGCTAGCATATCTGAACTTAAAGATCAAATATATTTCCTAACCGGCATTGCGCGGGTGGCAAACGCACTCTGCAGTGTAGGTGCAGCTGCAGCTGGCGTTGTGGCGGGAGACCGAACACCTGTGCATGTGCGGGCCATCCATTATGTGTTTTTCTCGGGGCTTCTCCAGAGTAAGTGGATGCGAATTCCTCAATGGGTCAGTTTGAAGTCGGCCTGCCCCTCCGGTCCGGTGGTGCAGTGGTCTAAGCGATGGTTTCTGACTATTCGTCCGTGATGGATCCGGGTTCGAATCCCGATAAGGCATGGATAGTGTGTGTGTGTGTGTGTGTGTGTGTGTGTCTAACGGCACTGGCTCCGTCTCTTCCCTGGAACCAGTGGCCCTAAATTAGAGATGGGCGACTGCCTGTAGCCCATGCATTTGCGCACGATGGTGGTTAAGCGTTAAACTTTCAATAAAAAATAAATAAAAAAGAAAGCGGCCACCGACGCACTTTGTTCTTATTCAGTTCGTTTGTCTACAAAGTTCTGTGTGTGCAAATGAACGTCGTAGATTCCCTGGGTGTGAGATTGCTGCGCCTGGTAGGATCCCTTTAAAATACGCCCTGGACGCTGTGGAATTCGTTTGTTTGCAAAAGAGGGCTTCGTAGAGTCTCTGGGTGTGTGATTACTAATACATGGATAGACCCCTTTGAAGTCGGACCCGCTCGTTTATTTGCGAAGATCTGTGTTCAAGTGGGCTTCGTAGAGTTTCTGTGTGTGTGATTGCTAATACATGGATAGATCCTTTTGAAGTCGGTCCCGGGCGTACTTTGTAACCAATAGGATTCGTTCCGTTCCAAAGTTTTGTGTGTTCAAATGAACTACGTAGACTATTTATATGTGGGAATGTGAAGGAGCGGATGGATTTCTTTGAAGTAGTCGCCGGATGTACTGTATTCCGGTGGACTTCGGAGTTAGCATCACTGTAGTTTCTGGTTGGTTCTGAAATTCGAGAAAGCAAACAGATCGTGGTATTATTTCCATGTACCTGCGGAATTGAAATGAAAAAAACATGGACGCACTTTGTCTGTATGGTGCTCGCATGTTTGCAAAATTCTGTGTGTTAAGCGAGCTTCGTAGACTAGACTCCCTCGATGCGGGAATACAAATGCGCGGATGGATTCCTTTGAAGTCGGTCTCGGATGAACTGTGCTGAAGTAGGCTTCGGCGAAAGGCTCATTATATTGGGTTGGAAAGATAGTAATGCCCAATGGCGAGGTACCCGAAGTAAAAACCCCGGCCACGGCGCACGTTGGTCACTGAAATTGCGCAAAACACTGGCATGATGTGAGCAGGTAGTGGCAGTTAGTCTTCAGAAGGCAAAAAGTGTAAACGCCAGCCAACATAAAAGCGGACAAGCAGCACATCCGCCATTTCATGATGTAACAGTTTCGTTACGGTAGCACCTCTGCAAGTGCTGTAACTAACATTACCAGGGTGTACCCCAAGCCATATCACATGGTCAGTGCTGTCGTTGGTTCGAACGATTTCAAGAGCGAAATTTTGACCTGTCAGACAGTCTCAAAGACTGAAGACCCGCAACAGTGAATATGGACATGCTGAAGACCTTACTTGAAACCGATCCACGTGTGACCACAAGGAAGTTGGCCGAACAGCTAAAGGCTACCCACACGAGCATTATCACGCTCCAGCCACGACTTGAGGAAGTGCACGAGGGGAGTTTGGGTACACCATCAACTCGCAGTTGAACAGAAGGCAAATCAAGTGCATGCATTTCGTTTCTTGCACCTGACAAAGTTAAACCGTTCTTGAACCGAATTGTGACGAGGAATGGATCCTGTATGACAATGTCAGCACCCGAAAGTGCTTGGACCCAAAACAGAAGCCCATACCGCCCCCCCAAAGCCAGCGTACATTCGCGCAAAATCCTGCTGCCTGTTTGGTGGGATATGCGGAGTGACGTGGTTTTTTTAATATTCTGCCGGACAACATCACTATCGCCGCCTATGTGTACTGCCGTCAGTTTGACGATCTGCACGCATTGCTCACATCGAGACGACCAGCACTGCTGAACCGGATGGGTGTTCTCCTACAGCAGGACGGAGCGAGGCCTCATACGGCACGGGTGACCTGCCACAAGATCAGGGGCCTGCGCTGGGAGCTGCTGTGCATCCAGCCTATTCCTCGGAAATTAATCCCAGCGACTATCACATTTTCTGGTCGTTTCAGCATTTCCGGAGCAGACAGCGGCTCACCAAGCGGGACGATGTTGAAAGCGCTCTTACTCACTTCTTTGTGTCCAAGCCACCACAATTCAACAGGGACAGTATCCAATAGCTGCCCAGACGATGGGGAGCAGGTCGTAGCAAACGATGACGACTACATTTTGGACTGATTTGTACTTGTATATACGGTAATTTGCACTTTTCTGTTGCCTTCCGTTTGCAGACATAACTTTCTTTCCAAACCAATAGTTGTTGATCGCTTCTGAACCTCGGGAAAGAAGACCGATCATGTAATGATTTTCACATACATAATGAATTGAAGTGAAAGGGATGTATTAATGCCATCTATCACCTCCCAAATTTTTGCAATCGTTAGGTTTGTAAAGTAGAATGTCCTTGTATTTTGCTTTTTAAAGTAGTTGCCAATCTCTATTGACAAGATAATTTGGCAGAATATAAGAGTTACTTTTAAGGGACATCATCATCAGCATTTCACTTCTTATGTTTTGATTTAAAAATAAAATTGGGTGAGATCCAACGAAGTTATTTTCTTATGTAGAAGTTTACTGTTCATAGTGGTCAAATTTCAATTATTTACATAAAAGTACTTTCTGAGAAATTGGATTTTTTCCCTGAAAATTCAGCAATAGTTCTTCAGAAAAAGTATTTCTTTTCCGTAGGATATTTTCTTGAACTCTTGTTCTTTTAACCAAATACTAAAGCCATGATATCGCCATAACCCATTCATTTTTTTCTCATCACTTATTTTTTCTTCAGATAACACTAATTTATAGTTCATAAAAGATTAGTGAATTGTGAAATAGTTGAAGAGCTCTTTTAGCATTCAATTTTGTGATTTGTCTTAACCAGGCACCTTCATTTTCTGTGCTAAGCTTTCATCTAAACAATATAATCGTGGTAAATACGGAGAAAGAGGGGAGATTACTGAAAGGTAAAGCACACCAAGCTAACAACTAGCCCCTGATGCGTTTCTTTCCAACATATTTATATTTATGTAAAGTGAAGAAAAATGTTGAGTCAAATTTTCGGGGGAAAACAATCACGCCGCCCCAGTGGCGCAGTGGTCTAAGGCAATGACCTCTGATCATTCGTCCGAAAGGGGTCCGGGTTCGAATCCCGGTGAGGCATGGATGTTGTGTTTGTCTTACGGCACTGGCTCTCTCCCTTCCCTGGAACCAGTGACCCTAAATTAGGGACGGGCGACTGCTTATAGTCCATTGAGTTGCTCACGGTGGTCGTTTAACCTCCAACAAAAAAAAAAAAAAAAAAAACAATCACATTGCCCTAAGAGAATAACTCCTCTTTCGTTTTTATATTTTGATTGTTCAAGGAGGTCAAGGAAAAGTAAAAAACGAAGGAAAACAAGAAAACATTACTACTAGTGATGTACTGATAGTGTATAGCGTTTTAGCTTTTGATTAGCTGTAGTTTAAGATGCTTAACTCAGTTCTTGCTTCCTTCTTAGTTCTTAGCTTTCCTTGTTTAGCTTACTTTCTCAATACTTCCTTTTGTTTTCTTACTTCTTCCTTTCCTTTCTTAGTTCTTTCTTTAGTTCTTCCTTTCTCAGTTCTTCCTTTCTTTTCTTAGCTTCCTTTCTTAGTTCTTCTTTTCATTTCCTAGCGTCCTTTCCTTTCTATAGCTTTCTATCTCAGTTCTTAGCTTTCCTAGTTAAATGTTTTAGGGAACATCGTAGACCATATATACAAACTCTCTGAATAATTAAGTAAATACAGTACTAGCGGCCGAGGAAAGGAATTTGCATAAAATAATTTTGTTACAATTCCAACGACTATGTTCTTCCACTCAATGAAGGTCAAAGAGAATGAATAAAATCCACAAACACAACGTGACCCTAAGGTCTCCACGCAGAATTCAGTTCTTTAAAGGTAACTCAGTGTTAGAGTTCTACATGCGGACTTCGTACCGCAGAAAATAAAATAGCTGAACATGGATTATTTTAATGCCGAACAAAACCCGATATAATTACTAAAAGGCGGGAAGAATGTGACTAATTAATTTTAATCGTCCCAAAAACGTAGTACCAAAAAACGTAAATCAATTTAATTCGACTTGTGTTATATTTCCCATGTGCTAAGTAATATGACCATCTGGTACACGACTCATTGCATTAGAGTATGAAAACCATAAACTAAAATTGTCACACCCTTTAGTTGTGAATAGAAAAACACAACAATAAGGGTGGACACACAAAACAATGGAAACAGTTGCTGTAAAAGTACTACCTTCTGTAATGGCTCATTTGATAAAAAGTTATGCTTGAGATCAAATGACTGATCTGCCTAAAATCCCTGGATTTCAAATTGTTGGAGCCTATTTATTAAGGGCATCGGAGAATGAAACTGCGGATTTCCTAAACGTATCCAGAACAACTGCATCGAAAGTTTTAACTGCGTTCACCAAGTCCGAAGAAATAATATCCAGTAGGACAAATCGAGGCAGGAAAGAGAAGCTGACGAAAGAGACAGCGAGGCAATGAAACTGACTGTTGCCGAAGACATAAAACTTCTGCCGCAAAAATAACTGCAGAAATTAAATGTCCAGTATCTAGCAAAACGTTTCTTTCACTAATAGGGCTTCAAAAAATGGAAGATTACTTTGACAATCACTACTGCCAAGCCACTCATTACCCATACTAATGCAAAACGGAGCATGCAGTGATGTCACGATCACACAACCTGCACACGGTACGATTGGAAACATGAAATTTGGTCCGACGAATCAGCATTTACACATTTTCCAACTTCCTAAAGAGTTTAAGTGGAGCGAATGCTGAAAGAAAGTACAAAATTTTGATTGTCTTGTGCCAACCGTCAAACATAGTGGGGGACCTAGTGTTTTGGACAGCGATTTCTTCATATTCTTTAGGTCCTATCATCGCCCAGTACGGGTGAGTTGCATCCATTGCATATCTTCATGTTGTGGATTTGTCCAGTGGTGAAAACGCCGTACAGCAAACTATGTCATCTTTCAGGATAATAGTGTCCCAATAAATATATCCATATGTATCCAATCTCTATTTGAGGAGCACAAAACTGAAGTTAAATATTTTTCATGGCCTTCACAAACACCTGGTTTAAACATTATTGAGCCCTTTTGGGAACAATTTCTGAAGGGTGCGAGAAGAAGATTTCATCCACCGAGGTCACTCAAGGAACAAGTCTTTCGTCTATGTCGAATGAATCAATATTCCTCTGAAGACTGTCCAGGATTTATTTGAATCTATTCCACATCGAATACAAGCTGTTGTAAAAGCAAAAGGTAGCCTTAAAGCATACCTGCATCTTTTAAAAGCAAAGGGTAGCCATAAAGCATACCTGCATCTTTTCTTACAAGATATATATAATAGTGTCCTAGTAAATACAGCCATATATTCCCAATCTTGATTTGAGGAGCGTGAAATACATATTCCTCATGGCCTGTACAATCACTGATTTAAACATTATTGAACCCCTGTGGGCAGAATTGTTGAGGAGAGCAAGAAGAAGATTTCATCCATGACGATTACTCAAGGAGCTAGAAAGTTTCGTCTATGTCGAATCGATCAAAATGTCTGTGAAAACTGTCCAAAGTTTATTTGAATCTATTCCACATCGAATAAAAACTGTTGTAAAAGCAAAGGGTAGCCTAACACCCTATTAAAGCATACGTGTATATCTTCTTACAGGTATTTCCATTGTTTTGTCTGTATGTTTTGAAGCAATCAACGTACAGTAATTAATCACTGCAATTGACAATATGCATTCATCACAAATGTTTGCTATCTGCAAAATAACAGGAGAACGTGGAATCAAAGGAGGTAAAATGTTAAGTTTCTTGGAACGGAGTTTCAGTAAAAATGACTGTGAAAGCAAAATGTTTTGAAGACTGCCTGTATGTTAAAACAGTTGTCTGTGATTCAACAAAACTACGGGGAATAAAAATAAGTTTTGATGTCAGGACACTGGCTCAGTTCATTACAAATTTGTGAGCTCATAAAATTGTACTGAATTAGAAATATTTTGGGGCAGCAATGAAATATACAAAAGTGACGGAATAAAAACATACTTGAAATCTGGGGATGCAATTGCGTATTTCTTGCTGCAGAAGCAAACAAATGAATGGGTGATACTGGGGAAAACCTAGAGCCAAAAATTCACACAGAGGGTATGCACACATTTTTTCTTTCCGTTTAGTTTTGCTAAATGTAAGGCCTAAAAAGTGGAACATGGTTGTTAAAGTGAAACTAACTCTGTAACCGGTCAAACGAATTGACTCGGGTTAGCAAAATGGACTGAAATCAGCTCGAAAGTAGTCCAAAACCTTGTCGAAAGTATGCCTCAAAGGGTCAGTGCATGCATTAAGGCCAAAGGTGGAGCGACATCGTACTAATGTATGACAATAAATGCTATGTTGTGTTGGTCTTTTAGGTGTCCGGTGACTTTTGTCAATATAGTGTATGTGACGTACTTACCTCAGAGGTGACGCACATGCCAAGACGGCAAAGTGGCAGCGATAAGTTTCCTCAGTGTAGTTCAAACGGTAGAACAATCGACTTCTGAGGAGGCAGATGTGGGTTCGAATCCATCACCAGGCAAAAATATCTTATTTTCAAACACTTCAGTCGCAGCAAAGTACTTCTAGAAAATTGAAGATATGGGCCTCTCTTCAATACTCGCTTAAGAATTGTTCGTTTCTCTGTTACCCTCGGAGCTCTTTTTTGAAACTAACATTAACCTTCCCAGTTGCGTCAGTTCTGCGCATCGTAAAACACGAAACACATTAAACTCAACTTTCTCGTCTTTGAATGAGCAAGCTGTCGATTGTATTGCTCACGTTTTCTCATTAGATAATTTTAAGGTGCTGGTGTGGAAGAGAGGGTCGTATGGTCAACTTTTATGCACTAAAATATTACAGTATGGATGTTGGTATGACTAAATGTTGTTTAGCAAGCTTGTTCAAACGTAGTCCATGTAGAAAGCACTCGATCTGTGCATCAATATTAATAAAATTGCCGTGTCTGTCTTTCAGTAGCATACAAAAAAATGTACTGGAGCTTTTTGAAATTAGCCAGAATCCTGCCGAGGTACATGAGTTATTAGAGCACCTCGGAGCTCTTTTTTAAACTAAAATTTGCAAAATTTGAATTACTGTTTAAAGCTATTTCTACTAGAAAATTTTAATTTTATTTCCTCAACCATTGTTGAAATATGACCTTACTGTTTACTGTGTTATAAACTCGCTTAATAACATAAGATAGTATAACTATACTAGTTATCCGGATTTATTGGAGTAGATACAATCAAAGCTTCCAAGCTTTCGCACATCAACCAGATGGCTTTTTCAAGGAAGGTAGACAACAAACTGGATAATAGGACACTTCAAAAATTTAAACGCGGTGATTTGACCTGACAATAAACGAAGAGATGCGAATGTAATTATTCAATAAAAACTCGAGGTATCATATTCGTTTTGCACGCGGAATACTTGGAGGAAAACCTAAAGGCATTCATTATTTGAAGAATTGATTCCAAATTCCTGGTAACTCTAGCAAGACGCTATCATTGCAGGCCTCATCGTTGGTAATAATCTCAAATGTTTCCAGAACGGCAGTGGATTTAGAAGTAGAGTAGAAAGCTAATTTCTTTATGTAATTCTACATAAGATCGGCCGACTTGAACTGGACTTCTCTGAATATGGCCGTGGTTAATTTGCCGTTCTTTATAACCCTCTTACGCTCGTTGACTCTAATTCTAAATGAACTTTTGGTCATTCCAATGTAGTATCGCTTGGAACCATCCGGGTATTGTAGAGCGATGACATACACACCTGCTTCGTTGGAAAGTGGGAGCTTGTCAGTATTTCGCTTAAGCATAGCATATAAAGCTGTCGGAGGTCTTATGCCGACACCGAGGTTCATTTTTCTGAAAGTGTTCTTGAGTTTATAGGAAACATTTGGTACGTACGGAATAGCGACAAGATTGCGTACCCGCGGCGTAGAAAGATTGGCATGTCTCTTACTGTTTCTTTCGATATATCTATGTACCATATTCGGATCGTATCCTGCCTCAGTGATGGCCAATTCCATAACGCTTTTTAATTCGCTTACTCAAAAAGGAACATCGGAGGAGATGTCGAATGCTCTTCTGATTCGAGAACGAGAGAAAGCTGTCTTGTAAAAAGCGGGACAGAATGAGCTACGAAGCATCATGTTGGGAACGGAAGTGGGTTTATGATAGACTTGTGTATGGAAGTGATTTTCAGGCGATTTACTCAGTAAAACATCCAGATAAGGCAATTCATTATTGTGTTGAATTTAGTAGAGTATTCGATGTCTACTACGATGTTCCTCCTAGACTAAGAGAATTAAAAAGCGTTATCAAAATGGCCACTGAAGCAGGATACGATCCGAACATGGTACATAGATATATCGAAAGTAAGAGAAAACGCATAACAATCTTTCTACGCCGCGACTACGCTATCTTGGCTCTATTCCTTAAGTACCAAATGTTTCCTGTAAATTGAAGAACACGCTCAGAAAGATGAACCTCGGTGTCCGCATAAGATATCCGACATCTTTATATGCTATGCTTAAGCGAAATGCTGACAAGCTCCCACTTTCCAACGAAGCAGGTCTTTATGCCGTCCCTCTACAATATCCGGATGGCTCCAAGCGCGATACTATATTAGGATGACCAAACGTTCATTTAGATTAGAGTCAACGAGCATTAGAAAGTTATAAAGAACGGCAAATTAACCACTGCCATATCCAGAGAAGTCCAGTTTAAATCCGCCTATCATTTATGGGATGACATAAAGAAATTAGCTTCCTACTCTACTCCTAAATCCACTGCTATTCGTGAAACATTGGAGATCATTACCAACGATGAGGCCTGCAATTAACGCGTCTCGCTAGAGTTACCAGAAATTTGGAACCAATTCTTCAAACAATGAATGCCTTTTGTTTTCCTCCAAGGATTCCGCGTGCAAACCGAACATGATACCTCGTGTTTTTATTGAATAATTACATTCGCATTTCTTCGTTTATTGTCAGGTCAAGTCACGGCGTTCAAATTGTTGAAGAGTTCTATTATCCAGTTTGCAGTTTGATGTCTACCTTCCTTGAAAAAGCCATCTGGTTAATGTGCGAAAGCTAGGAAACTTTAATTGTATCTACGCCAATAAATTCGGATAACTTGTATAGTTCTACTGTCTTATTTATAGTTGGTGTACAGTTCCTTGCGTTATTATTCGCTTAATAATATTTCGTTTCCCTGGTTCCCAGTTCTGTGGAAAACAATCTAGGAGAACCTCACTCAAAACGTAATGAAAGCAATTGTAATAATGGAAATATTACAAGTAACCTTCCGCCGCAGCTGCCGGCACGTTTGCTTTCGTTTTAATCCTTGGATGTCCGTGTGTTACTGCTCACTATAAATAGTTCCACAATACCTTTTGAGAGAAAATATATTGCAGTGAAATGCAAATCGAATATACAAAATCAAATGCGAGAAAGATTGGAATTTTCTCGGGTTTCGTGTCTTTAAAGCTTAGCATTCCTATTCTTCCTTCCCCGTATATTCCCATCCAATCTTGGCTATTAATCTATAATTTATATTGACGTGTGTGGTGATTGTCCCTTTGATTTGTGTGTGTGCGTGTTTCTCAGCGCTTGTTTAACAACAGTTATAGATTTTCTTCTATTTTAGTTCTTTTCTTTTGATTACAGGAACATATTTTAATTAAGTGTTTCTGTGCAATATATTCAGTTCATAAGTTCACCTAACTTCTGACAGCACTGGTTCAGCAGATGATTCATGTATTTTTAAACCTAGGCAAAGCCTTGCTCCATTGCTAATATAGAAGTAGAATTGACGTGTTGTTCATCTTCTGTGCCACTTCGGAATTGACAAAGAACATTGAAGCAAAATCTGCCAGTTGCTTTTTTTAGTTACATGTAAACCCAATGGAATTCTAGATCATCTTTTACATTTGGCTACTGATATACGAGTATATTTTGCTGTACGAATTCTAATCTAATTTATACCATAATGGATGGCCGAATTTCTCAGAGCTCTTACAAATCAGTATATTTTACCGATAATTAAAATTAACTGGTTCAAAAATAAGCCAAACGCAAATCACAAAACATGAACACTTGCAGCTTGCCGAAAAGTGCTTGCCATGAGGTAATAGATTTTCGCCTTTCCAATATACTGTGCATTCCAAATTACTGACATCTTAATTAATGAAAACTGTATTGAGAACTATTATGCATCGCGGTATCGTTTTCACCATTGATTAAAATTACATGACTTAAACATTATTCAAGTGTAGCCCTTATGGACATTTGTATACTACTTTTCAATTTTGCATATTTTTAGCGCCTCCTAAGCATGAAATATTATGATTTCAAACATGGTTAATTATAATTTCACTTCTCGAAGTACTGATATGGGTATCTCGACGTTGGCTGTTTATCAAAAATTAGACTTTCCTGGATTTCTCTGAGACAACATATAGTTTTAATCACTTGTTTATCTTACTTGAGCCTTGTGGTATTTGGCATAAAAATATAATACACACTGGGTACGATTGTTGTCAAAGTTACGGATAAAGCTATTCGAAAAGTGATACTTCCTGTCAAGCAGCATATGAATTAATTCCTGAAACTAGCACCAACACTTTGTCAAGGGATAAGAAAAATGCGAGGTATGTTCTTAATTAAATTCTTCTTCCCAGTAACACGTGATTAATGGCGTCCAAAAATCATTAGGCTAAAGTCTGAGCCCTGTGCTGTATTAGGTACTATGCTTTTCTCCTAATCGTCGAGCAATAAATTCTGAGTGTAACATGCGTAAAGATTGTAATACTGCCAGAGTCTAATTAATCATTTGAAATTTGCTACACCCATTTGCCAATACTTAGAGCACGAACATGCGTTGACATTTATTTTAAGAGGCAAACTTTCTCGGGAGACCGCTTTATAACGTGGCCACAGTTTGTTTACACGTTATTAACTCTGAACGAAAAAATAATAACTACTCATCTACAAGTTCCTTTTAAATTTTGTCACAATGATTTATTTGAAATCAATTTGACTGTTAATGTTTTTCCCATATTCAAAAACTCCTTTTTCAGCGAAATACTTTTGAACTGAAACTTCAATTATCATTACGTTGTCTTTCGAACGATTGATTAATGATGAGCTATTTGATATCAGTGCAGCGGCAACCAATAGTTTTGGCAGATGAGAAGTTTGTAGTGTAAGTGTGATTATTGGAAATTTCTAAAATAATGTTTTTCCCATATTCAAAAATTCATGTTTTTACCGAAATACTTTTGAATTGAAACTGCAGATATCATTAAGTTGTCTGTCGAAGGGTTAATTATTGATGTGTTATTTGTTATCAATGCGCTGGCAAACAATTGTTTTGGCAAATGAAAAGTTTTCAGTGTTAATGTGACCAATGGAAATCTCTAAAATTATGCTTTTGTCATAAAAGCAAAATACTTTTAAACTAAAACATCAGTTGGTATAACGTTGTATTTCGAACGATTAATAAATGATGAGCCATTTCATATCACTTCACGGATAGCCAATAGTTTTGGCAGTTGAAAAGATTTTCGTGTAGGTATGACCAATGGAAATCCCTAAAATAATGCTTTCCCTATGTCCAGGAACTGTTTTTTTTATCATATTCAAAAGCGAAATACTTCTGAACTGAAATTCTAATCATCAGTTCGTTGTCTTCCGAAAGATTAATAAATGATGAGCGTTTTGCTATCCGTGGACTGGTAACCAATAGTTTTGGCAGATCAAAAGTTTTTAGTGTAAATGTGGCCAATGAAAATCTAAAATAGATCTCTACTTCTTCTTCTTCTTGGTTACTCAATCCAAGGACTGTTTGTTCAGTAGATGTACTGTCTCTCCATCCTTCTCCATTCTCCGCCGTTCTCTTCAAATCATAATATGTCCTAGTATTGGTGTCTTGGAGTAATTGTGCCACGAAACCATTCTTTGACCATCCTCTTCCTCTCTTGCTTTGAATTTTCCCTTCCAAAACTTTCACAATCGGGCCTCCATGGCGCAATGTGTGTCCCATCTGTAGCATTCTTCTTAACATGTTGATCAGATTCCTGGGTTCTCCCACTCTCTCCAGGACATCCTCATTAGTCTTTCTGTCGAGCCAGCTTATTCTCTCCGTTCTTCTATAGCTCCACATCTCAAATGTCTCCAACCTTTTCACTTCCCTCTTGGTCAATGTCCATGTCCCAGAACCGTAGAGAGCTACTGGCAAAACATATGCCTTTACAATTCTCTTCTTCAGTTTTAGATCTATATTTTTGGCTGTCAGTATTCTTTGTTTCTCTCTAAAAGCCGTTTTGCCTTCCCCAGTCTCATTCTAATTTCCTTTTCACATCTCGCATCTTAAGTAATAATTCGACCCAAATAACGAAATGATTTAACTTGTTCGATGCATTGTCTTTCATTTTTAAGGAAAGCCTGTTTTGGATCCTTTCCTATTACCATTAGTTTTGTCTTATTTTTATTTATCTTCATTCCATAGATATCCGCCTTTTTGTGTATTTTTGTTTTTAATATTGCTAGTAGCATTTATTCGTTTGTAACAAATGTTCGTATCGTAGGTTAGGTGAAACTGAAGGACAGTATTGACGTACCTGTACATAGATTCAGCGAACCACATATGTGCCATTTTGTTCCACAACCTGCCACCATCTGTGCGACAGCTACCATATTCCATCCTCCCAGAAATTGGCATCTTGCTGGGCGATGAACTGTTCCAGGTGCTTTTCACAGGCTTACAAGGAATTAAAGTTCTTCCCATTAAGGGAATTCTGTAGGGACTAGAATAGGTGGTAATCTGAAGGCGCGAGGTCCGGAGAATATGGTGGATGATGTAGAACATCCCAGCCAAGCTGCACCAATTTCTGCTGGCATTACAGGGAGACGCGTGGACACCCTTTCAATCAGCCCAGTCCGGACGCTTTGTATCGATTGTTGCCCGCAATCGGTCCAATTGGGAACAGTACATGTCGAAATTCACTGTCTGGTTGGGCGACCGGAACTTGTAATGCACGACGCGCTTCCAATCACACCAGATGCACAGCAACACCTTCTTCGGATGCAAACCGGCTTTGGGAGTGGTTTGCAGTGGCTTGTTTCGTTTTCTCCAGGACTGTTATCGCACCATATTGTTGTACACGATTCATTTTTCATCGCCTATGATCGTCCATCTCAGAAATGGGTCGTTGGCGTTGCGTTTGAGCAGAGAATAGCAGATGGAAACGTTGTCTTTTAAAATTTTGTCCGTTGAAGCGTACGGCACAGACACATCGTAGCCATTCACGTATCTAAGTGTCTCCAAATGCAGTCCAACGTTCATATGCGATATGTTGAGTATTTCTGCGATGTCCCGTGTCATGCAGCGTGCATTATTTTCAATGAAAGTTACGATTTGGTCATTATCAACGAATGCAGCTCTGCTGGAAAGTTATTGGTCTTCCAGAACAAAATTGCCACTTCTGAACTGAACGAACCACTTATGGACAGTATTTGCAGCTACAACACCATCTCCATAAACTGCACATATATTTTATGCTGCCTGTTAAGTGTTTTTTTCCTTTCAGAAAAAAAGAGCATCAAATGATGAAAATGCACCTTATTGTACTCCATTTTCAAATTTCGCTTCGACCCATTTAAACTGCACAAATCCACATACAACTTGCAGGGAACGACGCGTTGCACTGTGACATTTCAGGGTCTGGTATTTCTGTCCCATGCTTCCGCTACATGTGCAACGCGTTCAAGTCACAACGCCACCTACTGCCTAACGCTACGAACTCTTGTTACAACCCAATATTTAGAGATTTTCATTGTACAAAAGTTAATAAATGTAAATGAAATTAGTTTTAAGAAAGATACTCTCAGTCAAATCTGTAGTATTGCACAAATCCGAATGTGCATCACAAAGACCGAGTGTATAGGGGATTAACTAATAGTCCGAGTTTGGTTTCCGCTCGAGATTCGATGCGGCTTATGTCCCACGGCTTTGGCTCTGTTCATTTTGAAGGTCTGTGACCCGAAATTGTGTGATGAGCGACTGCTCATAGTATCAGGTGTTTATGGAAATTGTCAAACCTCATCACCCAGCTCCCTCTCAAAAAAAAAATATATATATATATGTATATAAATAGTACATAAATAAAACAAAAAAATTACTTTATAAATAAATTATTTAACACAAGAAAATTAGACAAAAAAGGCTAATACCATGAGAAGCGCCGAAGGCAGCTAAACCAAATGTAGTAGCTTATATAGAATGAAAATATTACAGAACAAAAATACAAAATTTCAAAACAAGTTAAAAACTGGAACAGGTTGCCGTCATCAGGAGAGCATAAACCTGTGGGAGTGGCCTTTCTAGTACCAACAAAACGACAAGGCTCTGTTCATTTTGAAAGTCTGTGACCCGAAATACATATATAGAATGAAAATATTACCGAACAAAAATACAAAATTTCAAAACAAAAAAACAACTGGAACAGGTTGCCGTCATCAGGAGAGCATCAACCTGTGGCCTAGGGAGCATGACCAACCGACAATTTTGGCTTGCCTTGTCGTTTTGTTGGTACTAGAAAGGCCGCTCCCACAGGTTGATGCTCTCCTGATGACGGCAACCTTTTCCAGTAAGGAAGTGGGATTAAAAATGAACTTTCAGAATACAAAAGTGATGTTCAATGCTTTTACAAGAAATGAAGATTTATCGATTGATGGAGAAAAGCTGGAGATAACAGGCACATACGTTTATCTTGGACAGCAGATCCAAGATAAACGTATGTGCCTGTGTTCTTCTTTTACAAGAAATGAAGATTTATCGATTGATGGAGAAAAGCTGGAGATAACAGGCACATACGTTTATCTTGGGTCACATTGATGAAGAAATTAATCGGCGTACAAAACTTGCCTGGAGAGCTTTTGGAAGAAACAGCATAATTTTCAAGAGCAATATGCCATTATGTCTTAAAAAATGTGTTTAATCAATGCATCCTTCCAGTGCTTACGTATGGTGCAGAGACGTGGACCTTAACTAAAAGAGACATACAAAGGCTGCAGACAACTCAAAACAGCATGGAGAGGTGCATGCTTGGTGTAACCAGGAGAGATAAGAAGAGGAACTCGTGGATTCGAAAAATGACAAGAGTGGAAGACATCATGATCAGAATAAAATCCCTGAAATGGCAATGGGCTGGACATACTGCCAGAAGGGCACACCATCGATGGACAGCCGAAATTTTAGATTGGATTTCAAGGGACAGGAAAAGATCCAGAAGAAGATCACATGGGAGATGGGTGGATGAAATTCGAAAATATGCGGTAGTGACATGGAGGAGACTGGCACAAGACAGATCGTTGTGGAGGAAACTTGGGGAGACCTTCGTCCAGCAGTAGATTGATAATGGTTGACGATGATGATGATGATATATATATATATATATATATATATATATATATATATATATATATACTGTATATGGAATCCTTCGTTATTGTACTTTTTTTGGAATTGAATAAAAATGTACTTAAAATCAGTTCCTTCAGTGCCAAATTAGCTGCCAGTGCTAGGAGATACACGGTACTGTTACGTATCTATCTATCTATCTATCTATCTATCTATATATCTATATATATATATATATACTAGCCTCTAGCCCGTCCTAGGGCATTTGTTTTTAAGCTTTAAATAAATATTAATATGTAGGGAATGTTGCCCGTGCTGGAGTGAAATTTTTAATTGAAGTAGATTGAAAACAAATCAAAGATTGTTTATTTGTTTTCAATCTTTTCGAGATCGTATAGCTTCTAGACAGTAAGTGTTCAATAGGAAAAACTTATATAGTAAAAACTCATTCATTTTAGAACTAAAAATTATATGCTATTTATTTCCGTTTCTCAAAAGACGCGTTAAGGTACTTTTTGTCCGGCACACTTGTTATTCCTTTCATGCCTTGTTTTAGACTGTCCTGTTCGATGGTTAGTTTGAAACTTCATACCAAAGCTTTTTTGTACAAAATAATGCGACATCTGGTATTGCAAATCGGAACTATCTGAGTTCTCGACATTTTGCTATTAGGGCGACATCTGCATTTAGATGTAATGTTGCTCACTTTGACATCTCAAGATTTCAGTTTTTATTGTAGGTTGGAGCATTTAGATCGATCGATGTTTTTCAAAATGTATAAAATAATCAGCAATAAACTCGGAAAGTTAGTTAAACTGAAAAAGTAAAAAATAATTAAAGCGTACAAATTAATATTCGAATTGTGTTAAATTAAATTAATATGCAAGCACAACTTGTCGTGATATAAAGATTTCAATTCAAATTTTGTAGATCGGATAAATATAACTCGAGTCATTGATAATCCGATGTTTTTAAATTAGCACGCAATCACCTTGACACTTAAAAGTGATCGCGTGTTATTATGTAACAGGCAATCACTTTGACATATTGGGAGCACACACGAATTGATCGATATTGATCGCAACAATGCAGACGTTGCTGTGACGTCAAGCTTTCCAGAGAGACAAACAAACAGATCGAGAGAGAGAGAGAGAGAGAGAGATCTGGGTGTTTATATGTATAATAAAGCAAAGTGGGAAAATGGGAAAAGATGCGAGTGTTTACGGCCGCGAATTGTTCGACCACTTACAAATGATCTAGAAATCTGAAAATTGGCATGCTTAAAGGTCTTAATGTTCATATACCTAGAAAAGTCCAAAAATCAAAATGGCAGCTTTGGAACATTGTCTGCTTGAATTTTTCGTGAATTGTTCGATCACTTTTAAAAGACCGAGAGATCTGAAAATTGACATGCTGATAGGTCTTAACGTCCATACACCTAAAAAAAAGTCGGAAAATAAAAAATAAATAAAAATGGCGACTTTGGAACATTGTCTTGTTGAATTTTTCTACCACTTCTACACCTAGAAAAGACTGAAAATTCAAAAGGGTGGCTTAGATTTACTGTTCAAAATGCTGATAGGTTTAAAGATAATTATGCCAGAAACGTTTGAATGCTGTGAACATTCCATAAAAGTTTGATTTAAAATTAAGGGGCGCCAAAGCATGCTCGGTTTTACTTCAATCCTTATGCATTTACGTCACGACCCTGTTCTAAATCGTAAAAGAGTTATGTTTCTTAAATTAGTTTTTTCCTTTAATTACATTTCCCGTTCTTTAATTTTATGTTCATAAAATGATTTTATAGAATTACAGTTCGAAAAACGAGCATGACTGCTAGTCGATTATAATAAATGCATTTTGAGGGTTTAATCGTGCGTATTTTGTCGCAAATATTATTAATTATTCATCTGCATTTTTAACGTATAACGTAAATGTCTTTTCGTACCGAGCTTTGTCGCTCTTCTTACGTTATTTTAAAAACATCACCATACGATGAAAGAGTTCCTAAATTAAACTTTAACGGCCAGACGAAACATTTAAAACAGAAGTCAAACTTACGTAAATTGGCTTTATTTCTCCAGCACAGATTATAGCACTTCAGGATAGTACAGAAATCACATAACACATCTCTAACACAAATCAACACTCCACACAAGCAACTGTTGTCTCTTAGTTTATATCTCTGGTTCTTATCTCATAACAGGCATACGTCACGTTCATTTGACCTCAATTGTGTTGCCAACAGTATTCGTTTGAGAGAGAAGATATCATGTTAAGTGTGAAGTATAACTGAGAACAAACTCAAGATTTACATAGGGAAAGAAACTAAAAAGGAAAGTTAATTTAGAATATACGTCACAAACGTCAGATTCAAATTTTGAAGAACGCTAAATTTGGAAGGCTGACTAATGAAATATGAAGCAGATTGATTATAAATTGAAAAACACAGTCCACATGTACATATTAATGAGCAAATAGAATGTATCTCGCCTGAAGATGCTGTTGTGTTGAACAACTCGACGAATGTAAGTTTGACCTAACTAAACTTAAGGCGGCAGCTTTTTTATCGAGTGTATATTTTTAGATTGAAGACCCCTGAGTCGCTGATAGAAAGTTTTAAATATCTTGCAGCTTTAGGACGAATATTTAAATCGCGCAAGCATGGACTGAGCGCATGCTTTTCAAAAGCTACTGGATACGTAGCTGCTAGTAGCCCAGCCTTAGTCATCTTTTGAATCTGCAAGAAACGAGTGACAGTTGGTAGCGGGTGGTTTGTGCTAGGGAAACATAATGGTCTGATATTCCGAGATATGGGTAAAAAGCCTAAGACAGAAAACATTCTATCGCACAAATGTTGCCTCCCTCCGATACAAAAGGATAATCTTATGAAAATCGTCGATTGCACACATACGTAACTAAATAATCATGACGTTATTTAACCTGTAATGCGTTTATATTCGTTCTGAACACAAATGCCTTTTATATGTAATGCGCAGCAAGGGGCTTCCTGTCATTAGGAGATAAAGCAGATTAATCTCAGAAACGTTCAGTAGTACAATCAAATGTCTCCTAAACACGATAAAAACAAATGTAGTGCACAACGTATCACATGTTAAAATCCTTTACTGATAAAAACACACCATACACTTAATTGCAACAGGGTCCCGGAATATATTCAGTTCTTGTACAGGCTGTCGACCCGGAGGCAGAGGATACTGTTTGCATCGGTTCCACTAAAAGGTGTTTGAGCACCAGAATAAAAAGAACTCAATTATAACCTCAAAAATGGAAGCCTATCAACTGCTTTGTTTCCCTTAGTGACTTCCGGATCCCACTTTCCTAAGAGGGAAGACGTTACTATCTTGAATACTCCAGATAAGCAATGAATCATTCTTTTTATGGAAAGTTTGTATATTACCTCATTTGGACACAGGTGCTGTATTGATTATTCTCCAAATCTGGTAGCCAAACCATGGACAAATATGTTAAGTAGTAATTCTTCATTTTGATGAGGTATTTGAAATTGTTTTCAGTATTGTTCATTCATAGAAGGCGTGATTTATGCTTTTGTGACGCTCCCCAACAGTACTTAAGTCAATGTCCTTCTCGTGATATTACACTTTAGAATCTGATGATGAATACTACGTATCTTCGAAAGATCTAATGAAGGGTATGGTAGGTTTTTATCAGTAAAGTGTTTTCGAGCTCCAATTCATGTTAACAATAATCAATTTCCCACAATCATCCAAAATACACCCCGACCTAAAAAATAAAATCTCACCACCCCCCTCACCGATTCATATAAAATGGAATAGTGTATAAAATCGCAACAGAAGAAAACAACGCTACCACTCCCCCTAGTTTTCTAGATACAGAGTGCACTACATAGGTACGCTGTGCACTACATTTGTTTTTATCGTGTTTAGTCCACATTTTATTCTACTATTAGATTTTAACACTAATTAGTATCTTCAACGTCTTCAGAAACGTTTTTTCTACTATGATTCTTTCCAAAAGGACTAAGAATGGTTACATCTATATAACGAACGTCACAGAGCTATACTGATTTTTGATTACGATATATTTCTTAATTTATTTAAGCTGAGGAATAAAAAGGAAATGCTTTAATGCTTTGTTTGTATGTTTCGAGGTTCATCCATCTCTGTGAGGATCTATGGTTACAGACAGTCACCCATTCCTAATTTCGGGCCACTGGCTCTTGGTTAGGTATAACACCCCCCATGACTAATCAGAGACTCTATAGAATGCTCTGATAGGGCAACTATTCAGAAACCAGCGCCTATGGCCACTCGACCACTGGAACAGCAATGCTTCGATTCCCTTCTTATCTGCTACTGAATATTACATTCAGTGGTCTACCAGCTACCAGACGTAGAACTTCTCATGGAGGTCACTATTGGAAAGATGGCCCGTGATACAGAAAATTGAAATTCTGTCAGTTTTGTGTAACTGGTCGGTCCATGCATAGACCAGTTAGTCAATCGGGGTTACCACAAAGCTTACGATGGTTATCCAAACACTATAACCTGAAGTTGCCCAAGGGCCACTTCAGTTTCCGAGTGGTCAGAGGTGCTCGCATCTGGCTGATCTTCAGGGGTGGGCTCAGATCCTGTTACCGGATGAAGCATGCGTTTGCCCTATGGCTCGTGGTCCCTTCTTGACAAAATCAACGGCACTAAATTAGGAAAAGGTGATTATATAGACGCTTTCAATTATGGGGGTCGTTTATTCCGCTAGAAAAATAGGCTACGGAAATTGACTTGCGCACTGGTGTGTTTCATCACGATTTCTTTTTTGTTTGGGATTTTATCGACCACCGGGAGCAGCTCAACGGGCTGCAAGCAGTCGTCCATCCCAAATTTGAGCTGACCCTGGTTCCAGGGAGAAGCGAGATCCAGTGCTATAAGACAAACATACCATCTGTGCCTCACCTGGGACCATTTTGGACGATTAGTTATAAGCTACTGCTTCTTAACAATCGGCCACCGGAGCCCCCACTATTGTTCAAGAGCAAATTACTGCACAAAACTTCTATAGGAAATTCCGTAGTTAAGTTGTACAATGAGAGCGGACAGAAATCTTGTGATACCTGGTTTCAGGGCAACGCGACGCTGCCACCCTTGTCGCTAGTGGGCCAACCCATCTCTTGGCAGGTATGTAGGCAGGAAAGAATCGCTGCATTTACGTAGATGGAATTTCGATGTCACTATGGATGAACGTCGTGAATTAACAAAGCTTGAAAGAGGGGTGATAGTGGATGCCCGATGTATCGGTCACTCTGTTTCAGAGATGGTATCGGAATTACAGTATCCCCGTTTGACAGTATCCAGAGTATACCAAGAATGCGCTATTTCCGGAATAACGTCTTCCTGTGAATAGTGTTGTAAGCAGAGAAAGTTGGTGAATGAAAACGGCAGTCGACTTCTGTTTCGAATAGTTGCAACCAACCTGAGAGATAGCAGCACAAAGCACCATCGATCTCAACGAGGTAGATAGCCACCACCAAGGCCGAGAAGTAAACATTAGCCGCAATGTGTTATAGAAGACTCCCTCTACTCGAGAGTCCAATTGCTAAAGCCATATCGCTGAACTGAATACCTCAAATGGGTGAAAAAACATTCGCAATGACCCTGGATGATTACAGAGGGTCTTCTTCCATGAGTCCCGTTGCCACTAAATTCTGTGATCTGGAGGAAAATGCACAAAGTGATGGACCGGGAGGAAAACGCACGAAGTGATGGACGGGGCGGAAAACACACAAAAGGATGAACTCGACGGAAAACGCACAAAGTGATGGACGGGGCGGAAAACACACAAAATGATGAACTCGACGGAAAACGCACGGAGTGATGGACCCGGCGAAAATGCACGAAGTGATGGACCCGGCAGAAATGCACGGAGTGATGCACCCGGCAGAAAATGCACGGTGTAATGGACCCGGCAGAAAATGCACCGAGTGATGGACCCGGCGGAAAACGTACGAAGTAATGAACCTGGCGGAAAATGCACGAAGTGATGGACCCGGCGGAAAATGCACGGAGCGATGGACCCGGCAGAAAATGCACGGTGTGATGGACCAGGCAGAAAATGCACGGTGTGATGGACCAGGCAGAAAATGCACGGAGTGATGGACCCGGCAGAAAATGCACGGTGTGATGGACTCGGCAGAAAATGCACGGTGTGATGGACCCGGCAGAAAATGCACGGAGTAATGGACCCGGCAGAAAATGCATGGAGTGATGGACCCGGCGGAAAACGCACGGAGTGATGTACCCGGTGGAAAACGCACAAAGTGATGGACCCGGCGGAAAATGCACGGAGTGATGGACCCGGCGGAAAATGCACGGAGTGATGGACCCTGCGGAAAACGCACGGAGTGATGGACCCGGCGGAAAACGCACGGAGTGATGGACCCGGCGAAAAATGCACGAAGTGATGGACCTGGCGAAAAATGCACGAAGTGATGGGACCCGGTGGAGAACGCACTAAGTGATGGACCCAGCATGCCAACAAGAAGTTAATCAGGCTTTCGGAGGCTCATTTATAGTCTGGGACGTATTGAACTGGCACATGGTGGTGTTTCTGGTACTTCTAGATGTATCTCTGAACAATCCACGCTACTACGTCTCCATCCATGCAAACCATCTGTATCTGTTCATGGTCATCGTGCACCCACAAAGTAATTGACTCTTCCAGCAGGACAGTGCGCCTCCCCACTGGGCCGTGATGACTAGAACTTGGTTTAAAGAGCATTCCGTAGAAGTTCCCTACCCTACAATGGCCTCCACGTTCATGGGGAAAGATACCCCGTGGAAACTCTATGGGATAGATACTGTGGGAAGATCAGTTCGAGCTTTGCATCTTCTACCCAGGAATGCAACGAAATTATAGACAGCGGTGCAGCAAATATGAATGGAGATACGTGTGAACTTTTTTGTGATTTAGTGGACTCAATGCTTTGTCATGTGACTGCTGTTATCCTGGCGAAATTTGAGCCTACCTTTTACTAGGTTGATATCCCGTGATTTATGTCCACTCAGTGTATATCGAGACTACACACTGTGTTATTTTACTCAAATTCGACTTAAAAGAATCGTGCACAAATACAAACGGGCAATATATGTAGTTTCGAGCCAGCACATCGTCTGCAAACAACAGAAGCTGCATTTATAAATTGAGAAGAAACACAGGTTGCCATTTTTTCTAATCGTGAGTAATCTGTTATTAAAAAAAGAAAATTCCAAAATTTTGTTCAGAGCAGAATTTTATCAGTTATAATGCAGTTACTATAGCCACAGAACAACTATCTCAACAGTGTTAGCCGCCCCAGTGGAAGTGGTCTAAGCGATGGCTTGTGACTATTCGTCCGAGAGGGGTCCGTGTTCGAATCCCGATGAGGCATGGATGTCGTGTTTGTCTTACGGCACTGGCCCTCTCTCTCTCTCTCTTCCCTGGAACCAGTGGCCCTAAATTAGGGACAGGCGACTGCTTATAGCCCATTGAGTTCCTCACGGTAGTCGTTAAACCTTCAATCAAAATAAATAAATAACTAAATAAAATAAACAGTGTTATATCTGAAAGTACAAATATCTAAAAGTTTGATGAAATTCTTTTTCGGATCAAATATATATATATGAGTTTTGTTGTTCCTGCTGGACGATTGTAATCTTGGTTGTTGTGATGCACAAGTGGCGCATGATTATTCTTGCAAATACCTAGATTAGAGTCTTAAGAAATGTGCTCCTTCGAGATTTCATTTTCGTTCGTAGAAGTAGTGAGTTTTGTCCGTTATGGTAAAGAGTTTCTTTTAATAAAAGTCGCCTAAGAAGTATTTCTTTCAGATCATTCGATTTTAGTTTCGTTTACTTCTTTTCGTTCGAGCTAGATGGACGAATCTGCTTCAGGAAGAAACTCGATTACAAATAGGAACACAGTGCTTTCGTGGGCGGCGTTTGCGACTAGAAGAAAACCTAAAGCCTTCCGAGTTCTGTTTCTAAAAATACTAGGCACTTACGGAGAGACCAGAAAGAGAGAGAGAGAGAGAGAGAGAGAGACAGAGAGAGAGAGCTAAATAAAAGGTCTATGTATACGATCCAAGGAAACTAAAATCAAGTCTGACGTCCGCAAAATATTTTGTGAATGAAATTTATAAAGAAATTGAATTAAATATATATCATCATCAACCATTATCAATTCACTGCTGGATGAAGGTCTCCCCAAATTTCTTCCACAATTGTCTGTGTTGGGCCTGTCTCCTCCATGTCACTCCAGCATACTTTCGAATTTCATACATCCATATCCCATAGGGTCTTCTTCTGGGTCTTTTCATGTCCCTCGGAATTCAATCTGAAATTTCGGTTGTCCATCGGTGGTCCGTTCTTCTGGCAACGTGTCCAGCCCATTGCCATTTCACGTATTTCACTCTGCTAATGATGTCGTCCACTCCTGCCATTTTCCTTAAACACAAGTTCCTCTTCTTATCTTTCCTGGTTACACCAAGTATGCATCTCTCCGTGCTTTTTTGAGTTGTCTGCAGTCTTTGTATGTCTTTTTTAGTTAAGGTCCATGTCTCTGCTCCATACGCGTAAGCACTGGCAGGATGCATTGATTAAACACTTTTCTTTTGAGACATAATGGCATACTGCTCTTAAAAATTGTACTGTTTCTTCTAAAAGCTCTCCATCCAACTTTTATACGCCGATTAATTTCTTCACCTATGTGACCCTCACTCGATATCTGCTGCCCAAGATAAATGTAAGAATCGGCTGTCTCATGCTTTTCTCCATCAATCGATAAATCTTCGTTTCTTGTAAAAGCATTGTACATCACTTTTGTGTTCTGAAAGTTCATTTTTAATCCCACTTCTTTTCTGTTGTCAGCAAGTTCTTGGATCCTACTCTGCAGCAAGTTCTTGGATCCTACTCTGCAGGATCCTACTCTGCATCTCCATTAATCTTTATCCTTTTGTTTTCTCAGTTCAATGATTGAAAGACATTTTGCAATGTGGCATTAAAAAGCTTGGGAGATATGGTGTCTCCTTATCTCACTCCCTTTCCAATTCTTATTTGTGCTGTATCCTCAAATATCCGAACCTTTGCACTTGCATTTTCATAGATTTTATTAATAATGCTAATGTATGCATCTGCAATACCGTAGGATTTCAAAGCCATTGTTACTGCTGATATATTATATAATTATGCTGTCTCTTATTACCTCTACTTGGATTATTGCTAATATTACACCGGTCGTCAATTAATTAAAAACATATCAACCTAGAAGTATACATACATTTGACTTCGTCAACGTATTCACGTCTGTCGACCTAAGCGATTTAAAGTATGTGTGTGGCCAATATTTTGATAAATTTCAGAACTATCTGCATCTTAGTAGAGAATACAACAACAACCTTGTGTCTCTATGTTTGTTTAATAATTACATTAGCATGAGTGGTGTTATTTATAAACAGACTAGATGTATAACAATGGGTTGTACTTATTCATCGGTATTAGCTAACTTGTTTCTGCACTACTATGAGGAAACTTATTTAAAGAACAACTGCTTATCAGGTGGTGTCTGTTTCAGATACGTGGGCGATTTGCTAGTTTTTGATGTTGAGAACTTTGGACAACTGTCTGAAAACTTTTATCCAGATGGTTTGATCCTCAATAAAACAAGTGTTAGTGATGCCGACGTCAATTATCTAGACATCAATATTTCTTTGTGTAATAAAGTTTGTACTACTAAAGTATATGACAAACGCAATTTATTTACGTTTCCCACTCTTCGTTTTATTAGTTGGACTTCTAATATATTGGTTAGGGTTCACAGAAATTTGATAATTTCATAGTTTTTTCGTTTTGTCTCAATATGTAACAACAGGCATGATGTTATTGCTGTTATCAGTGAATTTCTGATAAAGCTTCAGACAAACGGATATCTAAGGAGATTTGTTGTTAGTATGTTACGTAAATTACTTGAGGGTTCGAAATTTAGTAGGTTGCCGGTGGCATTCTCGTCATCAATTGCCTCGTCATCAATAGGTTATTTTGTTTCTTTGCTTCAGCTCATGCTTGGTAGTCTTCTTTTCGGTGGGGTCGTCTTATGTATATGTTCTAGTGGTTAGCTTAGTGATCAAGGTGTGTGGTTTTCTTTTTGGTGTTGTAATTTTATGTACGTGTTTTTAGGTTGGTTTATTTATTATTTTTCATTTATGTTCATGGGTTGGCTTAGGGAGTGTATCGTCAGGTTTAGGTTATTACCTTCTGTTTACGATTATGTAAAGCCAGCCATCCCCTGATGATTACGGCTTTCTTAGCTGTTTCTATCCATTTTATTTTAAGTTTGTTGGTTGGTTATTTCGTTTGATTTTTGGGAGGTAGGTTGTTTTGTTAAATTATAAATATTTTGTGGTATCTAAGGTTTGCTGCTGTGGGCAACTTTGATTACTTCACATTTTTGCTTCATTTCTTGTTTTTTTTATTTTGAATATTTCATATTATTGCTTTGTTTGTTTTCGTTTTGTGTTTTTTTAATTAATTATATATATACATACAGTATTTCGAAATTATAAATATGCAGTGAAATTAATAAGATGTCATACACATAAGATTTAACATAATGTAGCAGGAATGAAAAACACTGCATTTGAAAAGTGACGTGACTATGCAAATTTACTTCTGCTTGAAAATCAATCGACCGCTTTATGTGCCAGTCCGCAGAGAACTGTGTTTAGTACTTTAAGTTTTATGGTCTCTTTAATGATCCAAAAGTTAATTATTGAAAATACATTTGTTTCTATATAATGTCAACACCCGGCGTGGTATTGTCTCGCTGCACGGTTTACAAACAAAGACACATTTTATGGAGTGCTAGGTGATTTACGTCTACAACTGTGAAAAATGTAAAAAATTAAAAGCAAAGGAAATCTCTTTGAACAGACTGCAAATGATCAGCGAAAGAACCATGTCACAAAACTTTGACAGCATATATTTATAAAACAAACGGAATTAAAGAAATGCCAAATAACATTTTTGTTGTGAAAACTTGTCAGTCTACTTACCTAATCAAATTCATGTGTCATAACATTATGACTATGTACACAATATTGTATTTTGAGGCCTTTCACCACAAAATATTTTTGCACTCGGCGTGGCATCGAAACCATTGGACTACAGAAGGTGTCCTGTGATATTCAGTGGCAATTGTTGACGTCACGAAGTTGAACGACGGAGCGATTCACTGGCGTAGACCGGCGAATGTAAGGTTCCATTGCATCCCGCAAATGCTCGTTGAGATTCAAGTCCAGATAATTTGGGAGTCAGAGAAGCACACGAACCATTCCTTCACAGTGTAGCCTTGAGACACAAGCATTGGTTTCCAGAAAGTGTCCAGGGTCATACGGTCACATTGTCACCATGTAGGGCAACGCTGGACCGAAACAATATCTAGGTAGTATCTTATGGTGAGGCTGTGTTCAATGGGAATGAAGTTAATCCATTAGAATAATGTGATATCCGTGAGCATGATTCCCATGCCATGGCCCCGTTGCCACCTGCCTGTTTGCGTACAGCCATGGGTGTCCGGTTGCAGCTGTTCGGATCTGTTCAGTGGCATGTTAGAACTGGAACTTGGACTCATCGGACTTTACGACTCTTTTTCAAGTTAATCGAGGTTCTCAATAACTATCGGCCAACGTGGTGTGCAGAAACGCGCGTCTGAGCATTACGGCCCCTCTGCAAGAGCGCCCGTTGAAATGTAACCTCAGAAACGTTTCTCTGAGAGAAATCTTAGTAGTCTGCCGTTTATTAAGGGATCATGACTCATGAGTGATCTGGTGTCCTTGACAAATGAGCAAACCAACTTTTACTTCGACCGTCAAACATTATAGGTCTCTTATAGCACACGTAGGGAGGGTATGTGTCCGTCGTTGAATCATTGCCACTTAGTCTTCACTAAACTGGTCCTCGAACAGCCGACAGTACCTGAGGTCACTTAAAAAGCTGTCCCCACTTTAGTTGTACCTATAACACAGGACCGCGATGGAGAAGTTGTCTGAGAAGTAATAAAATTTGGAGTGAAAAATGTGAAGTTGTCTGAGAAGTAATAAAATTTGGAGTGAAAAATGTGAAGTTGTCTGAGAAGTAATAAAATAGTAATAAAATAAATAAAAAACAATACCTGAGGTTACTTAAAAAGCTGTCCCCACCTTAGTTGTACCTATAGCACAGGCCCGCGATGGAGAAGTTGTCTGAGAAGTAATGGATTCTTATAGTTGTTTAGGTGCTCAGCTCAGAAAAATTAGTAAAGAAATTCCATCAACCACCAATTTTACTTTACTCAATTTCTAATTTTATTGTTTTTGTTAGTACTATTTGGATTAAAATTAAATACATTGGTATTTGTTTTCACTCTCCATAATTTACAGCTCATTAGTTGTATAAGTGCGTTATTGAAGTGCATTTTTATTATGAATAAAGACATTTTTACGAAACTTCTCTTTCTTAAGATAAGATAGGAGAGGGAAGGAGGAATGCAGATAATATTTCAGGCCACTGCTTTGAATATGATTCTTCGAGATAACCCATGATGCCGCCCCGGTGGCGCAGTGGTCTAAGGCGCTGGCCTCTGATCATTCGTCCGTAAGGGGTCCGGGTTCGAATCCCGGTGAGGCATGGATGTTGTGTTTGTCTTTCGGCACTGGCTCTCTCCCTTCCCTGGAACCAGTGACCCTAAATTAGGGACGGGCGACTGTTTATAACCCATTGAGTTGCTCACGGTGGTCGTTAAACCTCAAAAAAAATAACCCATGACTCATTTTCCTGTTGTCACAGCCACTTGTGTGATTTTTTAGTTGAACTTTAGCCGTTGACTACCAAGGTTATATTTCTAAAAAGTGGCATGTTTTCTAAGTTTGTGTAAAGATTTAATTTAATGTGTTTGCTGCTTTTTTTTTATGTTTTTACGTAGTGTAGTGTAATCGTTTTACTGCAATTCGTTTAACTGTGTTTTAAGTGGTGTATGAAATGGCTTCAAGGGTTTACAAAAATTCACCTAACATTTTTTTCTACATATACCGGAAGTAAGTGGTAAAAACACAAGGAAGAAGCATTACAGATTTTGTGAAAAAAATGTACTATGCGTATTTTGGAATGAAACTTGTTGACCAGTATAAGCCATGGATGGGCTCCGGAAATATTATGTTCCATTTGTGTAGAAGAACTTAAAAGATGGTAGAAGGGAGAACAAAAATATTTCCGTTTCGGAATTCTCATGGTATGACGGAAGCCTCGCAACCATACCGATTACTGTTATTTCTGTTCTTTGAATGTTCGAGGTTTTAACGTGAAAAATAAAAAAAGACATTTCATATCCTAATTTACCATCTGCAATACGACCAGTGGAACATGGTCCTGAAATACCCGTGCCAATACCTCCACAAATTTTACAAGAACCACTCAGCAGCGATTCAAACAAAGAAATTGAAGATTTCAATGGTGACAAATACAAAGATAGTGGCGTACCCGAACTTTTTTCACAAACCGATTTAAACGAGTTGGTCAGCGATTTGAGTCTACCTAAGGAATCTGCAGAAGTGCTGGGCTCGAGACTAAACGAAAAGAATCGAAAAGAATTTGTTAGTATCTGGCACTGCTTTCTCATGGTTTAGATATAAAGATCGATATTTTCTTCCTTACTTTTCAGAGGAAGGTGATTTAGTTTACTGTAACGACATTCCCGGACTGATAAGCAAAAACAACGTAAAATATGAAATCATCGATTGGAGGTTATTTTTATCGATTCCTCAAAAGAAGAATCAAAGTTGTGCTTCTTCATAATTACAATATGCATGCTTCAGTACTAGTAGCACATTCCGTGCATTTAAAAGAACGATATGAAAATTTAGTCTTCATTCTCAGCAAACTTAATTACAATGATCATGGATGGACAGTTTGCGGTGATCTTAAAGTCATATCTATAATTTTGGGACAACAAAGCGGATACACCAAATACCCGTGCTTTTTGTGCGAGTGGACATCCGAGATCGAGAGCAACACTGGATCAAGAGGAAATGGCCAGAAAGAGTCACATTAGAACCTGGAAGTAAAAATGTGTTGCACGAAACTTTGGTTGCTCGAGGGAAAAAAACTTTGGTTGCTTGGTTGCTTCGGATTGATGATGCAATTTGTCAAGGTTTTGTCGAAAGGAGGACAGTTTTTTAAATATATCTGTGCAACATTTTCGGGATTATCAACAGCAATATTGAAAGAAGGTATTTGTATCGATCCGGACATCAGGAAACTTATGAAGGATAAAGTATTTGAAGGAAAAATGGCAACTGTAGAAAAACAAGCGTGGAAAACTTTCAAAGAGGTGGTGACCAAATTTTAAGGAAATCACAAGGACCCCAACTATAAAATGATTGTGGAAGACATAATACAGAAATTCAAGGATTTGCGATGCTCCATGAGCTTAAAAGTGCACTTTCTCAACTCTCATTTAGACTACTTTCCTGAGAATCTAGAAGCTGTCAGCGAAAAGCAAAGAGAGCGATTCCACCAAGACATCAAGGAGATGGAAAGAAGGTATCAAGGCAGGTGGAAAGTCAACATGATGGCGGACTATTGCTGGATGTTGCACAGAGACGACCCGGGAAAAGAAATTTTTCAAAAAACGTTCAAAAAGAAGCTTTGAAAGAAAAAGACATAACAAGGAAATATAAACTACGCATTACTCTTTAATTACTTTAATTAAAAAAGTCCAATACTTTCATTCAAAAATGTTTTGGGAAAATTTTATATACTGTTAATTTACTTAATATAATGCGTTTTAAAGCTATTTTCCTGTAATATTGAGATCCATTTTATGAAAATTCCTTATGTGATAGGGAAAACTGGAAGTGATACTTGAAATCGGCGGTCAAAAATAAATCACAAACGCTTAATAGTTTCCAGACAACTTTTCATGACTCGATTTGCACGCCTGTGTAATCATTCTTCTTCCAAATCTGAAATGTCCTTCTCTTTCCCGATTCCATGGCCATCTTACTGTCCAACGGGCATGCACTGTCTGTGCCCGTCGGCGACATCATGACAGGTTCACTTGTGCGGAAAGAGGGGGCAAAAACGATCTGAGCCATGTCTCTGTATATATAGGCGCATACGTAAACAAAAAACCAGAAAGTCATTTCATGCAAATAGACTTCTATCTCGTCATCTATGATCAGCATACGTCATCCATTGTCATCATGCCCCTATAGATATATATAATCAAGTGAACGGTAACACTTCTAGTAGTAGTGAGGAATACGTTACTTATGACTTGTACACTCAGTGGGCATTTAATTGCGAAAACTAGCCGATTTTCTGCAAATAAACTCACACACACACACACAGACAAACACACACACACACACACACACACACACACACAGACAAACACTCGCGTGCGCGCTTATATATAACTAAGTTGAAGCAATAGTCAAAAACGTTCGATATGTGCGAAATTCGTTATAACCGGAGAAATGAAAAAGGAACTATTTTTGGCATATTAAGTTACGGCAGGCTAAAACCAATCAATTATAACTTATTTATCAATTAATCGAAAGCAAATAATGCGTGTTAAATTGAAAACTATCGCTAGTAAAATAATATTAGAGATCTGTAATTAACAAATGTAAAATTAAATGTAACTATCGAAAATTCAAAAGCCGCCCCAGGGGCACAGTGGTCTAAGCGATGGCTTACGACCATTCGTCCGTGAAGGGTACGGGTTCGAATCCATATGAAGCATGGATGTTGTGTTCGTCTTACGACACTGGGTCTATCCCTTCCCTCGAACCAGTGGCCCTAAATTAGGGATGGGCGACTGATTATTGTCAATCAAGTTGCTCACGGTGGTCGTTCAACCTTCTACCAAAAAAAAAAGGAACTTTAAAATTTCATCTGTTATATGTTACGTAGAACATGTGAGCCAACTTTTGCTTGGTTTGTTCTTATCATGATCGCTGTTTGGAAAGGTTTTTCAATTTCCTCTGAAGCGGGGGTTAAGATGTTTCTAGATGCAAATCAAGCTTTAAGATTTGCTAAACAGGGATGGCGAGTGATTTAAAGGTGGCAACGGGAGAAGATAAAAGACAGCATTTATCCAGGAATGTACGTACGTTTGGTAAGCGTGGAGGAGAGGGAGAGGGAACCAGTAAAGAGCAGCAGAAACCTTCTGTTGTAGAAGATCAAACTTTTGTTGTTAACCTTCTGTTCCAACCAACCGGGGTAGTAAATAAGCAACAGAAACCTTCTTGTCTTCATGCGAACTGACGTATCTGTAAGGGAAACCACTGGTTGTAGTTAACAGCAGGTAATTCCTTGTTGTTTTCCTAAGAAAAAACTGGTGAATACCACTTATTTTGTTTGCTGATCACCGTGCTGAACTTCGGTATATGCGGGTTCTCCCAAAATTATTGTTCGTAATATGCGATTAAAATAGCAAGAAAGAATATCACGAAGTTCAAGGGATCTGTGAAAACTTCGGTTTATAAGGAAATTCGTGATACACAAGCGCGTTATACGTGGGTTCGACTGTTTTACTTTTATTTGGTTCTGTACTTGAGATTGAAATCGCGACCCCTATTAGCCGGCTCCACTCAAGAAGCACTCTGGCTGCTGCTCGCTTACACACACTCAAAAACACTCTGTAAAAACGGAACCCATAAGAATTCTAAATACATGGTAAATTTTAACCCAATCTGCAAATTATAAGACAAAGCACTATCTTTCTAGAAAAAATTGAAGCTCCTGAAAAATTCCTTGAAATTATTTTTTGTAAATGGGCATGAACTCTGGTAGTAGTAAGTCAAATAATTGAAGGTTTCAATCGGAGGCAATGCCAAACGAACACACTGTAGTGTGTTTTGCTCGGTCTCTGTTACAATTGGTAAGTAGGCCTATATAATTGCTATATGCAGGTAAATAAAGACAAAACACATCTCCAGAGAATACAGAGCACCAGATATGGAATTTAAATCATTGAAAGGGGGCACGTTACTCGGTGCATGTAGTTTTGATCTGCGTCATGCCTATGAGAACTTTGAAACAGCAACATGGAGGCATGGTTCTAACTTTCATTATTAGGACTCTGGCGGACGCAGAGTAATGTTTGAGGGACACATTTTCTCGCCAGACTAGGATCCTTTGATTCCAATGCAGAAAATGTAGGAAGTAATTTTTTACGTTATACATTTGAAAATACGTAACCTTGTTTCTTCCTCCCCGGGCTGGTATATTTATTTTTGTTTTGGAATTACAAGGATCATATAAAGAAAAATAAAATATCCTGTACAGCTAACTATCTGCACTGAAAAGTCTGCTGTGCAGATCATTTACGCCTTCACACAAGAGAACCTAACTGGAATTCGACTTACTTAATCTCTTTCTTGCTCTCAGAGATTACGTATCCAAAATCTGACTCAGAAAACAACCTGAGTTGATAGTTGCCGGTAGCAGTGTTCTCAGATGAAGGAAACTGGGATTCAGAATGAAAGAACTGGAAAGCGCAAAAGAACAAAATTTCGGCGGCGTTGTTCACTCGTTCTTACTGCGTTGATACTTCGGCAGAGAGTCTTCTCGAGTTTACGTGACAGGCGAAGTGAGGTGAGGAAAAAACTCAACAGGCCATGAAAGCTGATTGTTACCAGACTACGACTTTTATTTTTCCCTTTCTGTCCAGAAACTTGCTGCGGCTATAGTAATAGACACACTCAAAGAATTTCCCAGATTTTCTTTGCGCAAGAACACAGATAGAACACAAAAAGGTCGGAAGGCAAAGGAATACCTAATGAACTTTTTTATCAAGTTCCATAGAGTGGAAGCGTTTGAAGAGACTAAAATTCTACCTCCGTCGTAGAAATAAATAAAAAAAAAGGATATTTTTTTAGCAAAATATTCAGTTTTTCTAAAGAAATGCACTTTTTCAGTCTCTTAAACTATACCTTTTGTTTAATTTTTATTACGTTTGAAAACTGTTTTTGTATCATGTAAAAACATTAGGTTCCTTCAACTCGAATTTACCAATTCACCTCAGGAGGAAGATTCATAAATACCCCATAATGTTTTGATATTTTGTAGTCGTTTTACATTCTTGTGCGTTGAAATGCTATTAAACGTTAACGTTAAATGATTTCTATTTCTGTTTAACCTTCTTTTTGAGTTTCTACTATCTTATGTAAATTTAGTTGCCTGTTGCTTAAACATTTTCTCACTGAACGGCATATCACATCCCCGTACAGCTTTTCCACTTGGCAACACTGGCAGTGAGTCAGGGCAACGTAAACTGATTAAATTAAATGTAGACAATAAGTGGACAGTAGATTGTTAACCCTTTAAGCGGCCGCTGTACTTGAAGTATACGGTGCTCAAAACTTTTACTCTCTCCAAACAGAAATGTTCACATAGCGAAGGGGTTTTACAAAAGCTACGGCAAAACAATTTATCTTCACTCCATCTCATCTCAGCAGCACCAAAAATAAACCCGTCACGGATGATAGGCTCTATCTCCTAGTGTTACATTCCCTGTTCCATGACCCAAAACATGATAGAAAAATGCTAGTCCCCCAAACACGGGCATCATGCCAAAAAAAAAAAAAAAAAAAAAAAAAAATGGGTGAAAAATAACTGATTCAAACATCTTCTCTCTCTTGCCTTAAATTCGTCTCTATCACTATAGCACTTTAACAGTTAATTTTTCAAAAAGGGTTATTGTCAGTTATAAATCATACCCCTGAATGGCTAGTCTCAACAACGGATCTAAGGGAGAAACCAACTCTTTTTGATGCTGTAGTCTTTAAGGTAACTCGTACGAACAGCTGTAGGGCCAGTGTCCTCCATACCTTGTGAAAAACAGCTCAAAACACTCATTTGCAGAATGAAATTACATATATAAAAACAAATTTAGAAAACCGCGTTTTTTTCCACATGTAGAATAAACATTGAACCATCTTTTTGCGTTTCTATATTAGCGTCACTTTGCGGAGTAATATTTTAATTATTATCCCAAAAGTGTAAAATAATGAGCAGATTGACAATTATTTTTAAAAAGTTCTGATTTTGATATCTGCTAGTTTAAAAATCAGAAAAATAGTTTGATAGTTTCTCTCGAAATATAAAAATTTGGAAGAAACATATACGAAAGATATGATATATTGATTTTTCCATCTGCATGAAGCTATATTTAATTTGTTTAAATTTCGCATTCGACAGAATTAAAACAATACGGGGTATGGAGGACTCTGAACATAGCCTGAATGAAAAGGTTTCAGTCGCATTCGGCCCTCTTTTTAGACAGCGGAAAAATGAGTTGATTTCAGCCCATTTGTTAACCCCGAGTTAATTCGTCCCAGCCAGTGAAAGGGTTAAACCTTGATATAAAACCTGTTGAGGTATATGTGATAGACGAAGAAGTGACATTGTTATGAGATTAATGTCTGTGATGAAGCCAGCGAGAGTAGGTTCAGGCAAGGGATTATATATAACTTGAGGTATCAGGGCTTACTAAAAAATGGTGCCCTGAACCTGTGACTGCTTAGCGCGATTGCGGTCTTCAAACTTTTGATGTATATATTATAGCTGCTACGTTTTGTTATGCTGTAACCGCTCTCCTACCTGTATGTTTTAATGTACTGTATTTTTCGGCTTATAAATCGCTATGGAGTATAAGTCGAATGGGTTAAATTTCTCACTTTTGTTATCTTCATTCATAGATAAATCGATCGTGAGTATAAGACGAGGCTCAAATATATACATTTAGCGTTCTGAAATTCGGTAACTGTGTTTTTAATGTTCCAGTAAATATTAAAAGGAGAAGCTAGCTTCTACATTTCCTTTTCAACAAAAAGTGGAATTTCGTAAGTTCATTATTAATACTTTTTTTTTTGCTTACGAATTGACGCTATCGTATTGCTCCGAATTCGGCCCGGAAATAGTTCTAACCGGGCCGATAGATGGCAGTCTGTCAAAGTTCACCCAACCATTTCCATCTCACTCGGTAAATGTTATCTACGCTGTGTTTGTTTAGCGGAATTACTGCCGGTGCGTGGAGTTACTGCCGGTGTGGGATAATTGTAGGTGTGTTTTGCAGCGGGATTACTGTATGCGTGTTTTGCAGCGGGATTACTGTATGCGTGTTTTGCAGCAAGGCCTGCGATGGAGAAGTTGTGTGAGAAGTATTAATTGATTCTTATAGATTTTTAGGTGCTCAGTTCAGAAAAAAACGTAAAAAAATTCCACCACCCACAAATTTTACTCAATTTCTAATTTTATTGTTTTTATTAGTAGTATTTTGATTAAAATTAAGTGCATTGGTATTTATTTTCATTCTCCATGATTTACAGCTCATTAATTCTATAAGTGCTTTATTGAAGTGCGTTTTTATGATAAATAAATTTTCACGAAACTTCTCATTCTTAAGATAGTAGAGGGAATCAGGAATGCAGATACAATTGCAGGTCGCTGCTTTGAATCTGATTCACCTAGATATCCCATGACTCATTTCCCTGTTGTCACAGCCACTTGTGTGATTTTTTAGTTGAACTTTAGCCGTTGACTACTAAGATTATCATATTTCTAAAAGGTGGCATATTTTCTAAGTTTTAGTGAAGATTTAATTTAATGTGTTTGCGGCTATTTTTTTATGTTTTTACGTAGTGTAGTGTAATAGTGTTGATGTCATTCGTCAAAATTCGTTTAACTGTGTTTTAAGTGGTGTTTGTAATGGCTTCAAGAGTTTGCAAAAATTCACCTAACATTTTTTGCTACATATACCGGAAGTTAGTGGTAAAAACACAAGGAAGAAGCATTACACAAATGGTTGTGTAGAAGAACTTAGAAGGTGGTCGAAGGGAGAGCAAAAATATTTCCGTTTCGGAATTCCCATGGTATGGCGAGAACTCCGCAACCATACCGATGACTGTTACTTCTATTCTTTGAATGTTCGAGGTCTTAATGTGAAAAAAAAGGCATTTCATGTCCTAATTTACCATCTGCAATACGACCAGTGGAACATGGTCCTGAAATACCCGTGCCAACACCTCCAGAAATTTTACAAGAACCACCCAACAGCGATTCAAACGAAGAAATTGAAGATTTCAATGGTGACAAATACAAAGATAGTGGCGTACCCGAACTTTTTTCACAAACCGATTTTAAACGACTTGGTCAACGATTTGGGTCTACCTAAGGAATCTGCAGAAGTGCTGGGCTCCTGACTAAACGAAAAGAATTGAAAATAATTAGTTAGCCCCTGGCACTTCTTTCTCATGTCTTCCTTACTCTTCAGAGGAAGGTGATTTAGTTTACTGTAGCGATATTCCCGGACTGATAAGCAAATTTAACGTAAAATATGAAATCATCGGTTGGAGGTTGCTTATCGATTCCTTAAAAAGAAGCTTCAAAGTTGTGCTTCTTCATAATTACAATTAGCATGATTCAGTACCGGTAACACATTACGTGTAGCAGTGCTAAGTGTGTCTTGCAGAGGTTAAGTTGTTTCGACGTAGTTTTTTTTTTTTTTTTGCTCAGCACGTAAACTCTCGATCTAGAGCACTTCGTCCCGTTACGGTAGTGCCGTGAAAAAAATATAGTAATAAGATGAATGAGCGCTGACGTGCTGCTATTGGACGGTCGATCTGCAATCACTATATCGAGCTGAGCGTCCTGAATTTGGAAGGAATATTTGCAGCTTGATCGCGAGGTAGATGCGGTTAATATACGACAACTGCCACTCCAAATAGCTTACAGCGATTTTAATGTTGTCTACATGTTACAAAAATATCCCTTTCAGCAACTTTTAAACACGTTCTTAGTGAACGGATTATTATATTTCGTACAAGCTTGGAATGTTTTCTTATGGAAGTAATCTGGCGTTTCCGGTGCTCAGATCACGATCGAATTTAAAACGGGCTTTTTTTCCCTTATTGGAAAACTGCAATATTCAATCAATAGACAAGTTCATATGGCGTGTATGTCGAAGCCCGGACTGCTGAAAAAAAAACAGTCTCGTGTTATACGTCAAAAAATATGGTATTTTTCATTGTGAATTTTTCAAATTCGATAAATAAATATTCGATGTATCTGTGTTCGATAAAAATGGGTTTGACTGTATGCGCACCTTTAGCCAAGTATATCTCATCCTTACGGCCATGTCATATTACTTATTTTGCATAGGGATGGTCTTAATTAATTGAGCACTGAATGTATATTTGAAGACAAAGACTATTCGCCTTTTTACATATTGCAATCAGTAACACAGCAGACTAGCTTGCAAAACAGTGTGTGGTCAGCTTTCAATGTTATAATATTTTAGCTCATTAACCGCAAATGTCTGTGAACATTATATTAACTTGAACTATCAACTTAACTTATACTTCACGTTAGCATCACTGTAAACTTAAAATTGTTATGTTACTTAAAGGTTGCTTTCTTGGAAGAGTCCCAGTCGTAGTAGCTGAAAACTTAACTATGCACGCATCAAAGCACTTCGTAATAAACTATTATGTTCTTAAATAAATATGCAAAGCACTTCGTAATAAACTATTATGTTAGTGTTCAATTATGCTGATTCACAGGCTTGTCAGCGCTTCAGAAAATCCAGTAATCATTATCAAATTATACGCTGGTATATAAAAAAATTTTTATCACAAAAATACTTAGTGCATAATTTTTAATAAGACAACACGTAGTCGAAACTAGAAAGTTTTAAGTCGCTAACACGAATCAAGCATCCACTTTGAGAGAAGTATTCACGAGGACTAAAACAAGAATGTGCACTTAACATTGAACACCTGAGCTCTTATCTATCGAGACGCTTCACGTATCTGCACCCTGATCTGATTTCAAGTTGTTGCCAAAGTTAAATTCAGCTGGAAGGAAAACGAGGCCTTCAAAGAGAAAAACCGTTTAACGAGAATAAAACATAAGAATAAAGGAACTGATAAGGAACGCTAAATTAGAGTATATGCCACAATGTGTACCTGCAATTTCAATTCCCCCAATACTACGAATCTATAACAATATAAGGAAATACCTGAGTGTACGCTTGTGTGCGGAGATCTTGCTGAACACTTCAGAATCTGGCACATTGATTTTCATTGTTACAAAGGCCAGATTCAAGTCGACAGAAATAAAGATTGAGGACACTGAAGAAAATGAGGAAGGTTGAGTTGGACATGAAGATGAAAGTAGAGATTGTTCATCTGGTGATGAATTATGGGTGACTTTTAAAACAATTCTCCCGTAATTCACTGCAGTATTTCGTAGTGTTCTTCCCAGAACGTTTACTCAACCACTATTACTGTGTACACTGCAGCCTAGTATACATTACCAAGCAGAAAAGAATGTGGCAGTTAAAGAAGTCATTGCCGAAAGAAAACGCCTGTTACTTGAAATAGTAAAATTATACTAGTAATCCGAATTTATTGGGGTAAATATATCGAAAACAAAGTTTCAAAGTTTGTTGCGCTAATAAATTCGGATTACAAGTATAGTTTCACTACCTGAAATGTAGTTGGTGCGCAGGTTTTCGTTAATAATATGATTACTCAAAATTCCAAAAGGGGGACTCTTTAGGAAAGAAAATATTTACTATGCAATACTACAGAGAGCGAGTAGAATGTTTTGCAATCTTTGCTTAACCGCATGTGCGGCCGGCGGGTATGTCACGTGTTTAAACTACACTGCTGGCCACCCAAAATGCAACACCAAGAAGGAAGCATCCGATTGGCCTGAAATTAGCAGCATGCGTCGCCCGCCAAAGGACATGCAAACGATTAGCATTGCAGGGCATATGCAAATCATGTGCGCCCGGCAGGCTACCGAGAAGCACTATAAGTAGGGTGCACAGAAGGCGGGGTATAAGTAGTGGAAGTGTGTTGTGCTGCCGGACCTGTGCGTGGGAAGCTTCCTGATGCCTCGTCGCAGAATACGGCAGTCATTCCAGCACGTTTCGGAGTTCGACAGAGGACGAATAGTGGCTTATCGCGACAGCAGTTTATCGTACCGAGACGTCGGCGCCCGTGTGGGACGACATCCAGCCACAGTGAAGCGTGTATGGACTCGGTGGGTGCAGGAGGGACGGAAGGACCGACGTAAGCCATCGCCGCAGCCGCGGCGCACCACCGTACGAGAGGACCGGCATGTTGTGCTGCGGGCATTGACGGCTCGCACCGCCACATCACGAACGTTAGTGCAGGAATTAATCTGTGTTGCGCAACAACCTGTGTCAGCACGTACCGTTCGACGTCGTCTGCAGGAGCGGGGACTTGCCGCACGGCACCCATTGCTCCGATTACCATTGACGTTACACCACCGGCGCGTGCGGCGGCAGTGGGCCGTTGAACGCCTCACCTGGACAACGGTATGGCACGACATTGTCTTCTCCGACGAATCCCGCTTCTGCCTGCAACACCACGATGGCCGGATCCACGTGTGGCGACACCGCGGCGAGAGACTGTATGACGCCTGCATTATGCATCGCCATACTGTTCCGTCGCCTGGCGTTATGGTTTGGGGTGCAATTGGATATGACACCCGCACTCTTCTGGTACGCATCGCCGGTACACTCAACTGCCACCGCTGCATCTCCGATGTTTTAAAGCCTGTAGTCCTCCCTTACCTGCAGGACCTGCCAGCGGCCACATTTCAACAGGACAATGCGCGCCGGCACGTGGCACGCATCGTGCAACAATTCTTCACGGTCCACCAGGTGTTACTACTGCCGTGGCCCGCCTGTTCTCTCGGTATGTCGCCCATCGAACACGTCTGGTTGCTGATCGGCAACTGAGTGGCCCGGCAAGCACCACACGCGGCTACGCCTGATGAACTGTGGCAACGTGTGGAAGCAGCCTGGACCTACATACCCCAAGCCCACATCCAAAGCCTCTTTCGTTTGATTCCGCGGTGTGTAGCGGCCGTTATTGACAGCCATGGGGGTCACACGAACAATCGATATCTGCGTGTTCCGCAAGTTGCACGAGCCTGTAAGCTCAATCGTTTCATTTTTGTATCTGCTGCTATGTGTCCAGTAAATCTGGCTTTCCTATCTCGTGTCCTTCTTTGTGTTTCATTTTGGGTGGCAAGCAGTGTAGTTCAAGTTGCGCTCTGCAGTCAGTCGGAAGGGATATAAAGTAATTGTCGTTGCTGCGAACAGCATTGCATGTCGTCGTTCTGTCTGTGGTTGGAACGCTGAAAAGATGAACATCAACAGCCGGCTAATTAGGGAACGTTTGCTTTACGAGTTTGAACTCGTCCATAACGCTGCTCAAGCAACACGAAACATTTGCCATGCGAAAGGGGATTGTTCCGTGGACCACAGCATCGCAACTAGATGGTTCAAGAAATTTCGCTCAGGTGACAGAAGCCTCGACGATTAGCCAATACCAGGCAGGCCGGGAACTGTGGATTCGGAGGCCGTGCACCAGGCGTTAGAGGCGAATCCGACAACCAACACTTGGAGATTATCAGGCGAGCTAGAAATATCGCAGAGCAACGTGGTTCGTCATATTCAGGACCTCGGCAAGGTCTACAGGAGATGCCGCATTGTCCATCACGAACTAACGCCAGCTGAAACAAACCGCTGACTGGAAGTGTGCACGAAACATCTAGAAAACCCGCGCGATGTATGGTTCATCAAGATAATTGCTACGTGCGATGAGATGTGGGTCTATTTCCATAATACTAACACACAACGACAGTGGTTGAGCCCCGTCTAGCTTCCTGAACCAGTTGCCAAACGTGGGCGCTTCGGGCACAAGGTGATGCTCTGCGTGTGATGGAATTTCGAGGGGATAATCCATTACGAATTTTTTCCAGACGGTCGGACCATCAACGCCAACTCCTACTCTGAACTGCTGGAGCGGATGTCTGCCGTTTTGGAGTAGAAGTACCCAGCACGGGTGAACAGAAAGCGCGCTCTTCTACAGCAGAACAACGCCCGGCCTCATATCGGGCGAAAGACGCGGGCAAAACTCCAGGAACTTGAGGGCATTCAACTGGTGCCACACCCAGCATATAGTCCGGATCTTTCCCCATCAGATTATTACTTGTCCCGGTCCATGGCCCAATTCTTTCGCGGGAGGCACTTCAAGACCCATTAGGAGGTGGCAGCTGGGGTGGAGGAGTTCTTCGCCTCGAAGGACAAGAACTGGTACCGCCGCGGAATCGAAGAAGTGACAGACAGATGGCTACAGACTGTGCAACACGATGGCCTATACTTTGAATGCTAGTCAACTTTCGTCGTAAAGGTACGTATGAAGACATAAAGTGATCCAAATATTGCAAAACTTTTGACTCACCCTCTGCAGAATCGAAGAACTGACAGACAGATGGCTAAAGACGGTGCAACACGATAGCCTATACTTTGAATGTTAGTCAGTTTTCGTCGTAAAGGTACGCATGAAGACATAAAGTGATCCAAATATTGCAAAACTTTCGACTCACGCTCTGTAGAATCAAAGAACTGGCAGACAGATGGCTAAAGACGGTGCAACACGATGGCCTATATGTTAAATGCTAGTCTGCTTTCGTCGTAAAGGTACGTTTGAAGACATAAAGTGATCCAAATACTGCAAAACTTTCAATTCACCCTCTGCATTTTTAGGGGAACATGAAAAGTAATTAAGATGCACATGTGATTTTGAAAGTGCGTGCGCAAGTCGCAGATTGTACCTGTATAAAAATGTGCTTGCTACATGTATATCACGAGAAGCTAAACAATTTCACTTATTTGAACATTGTTATTTCATCGGTGGTCAGAATTTTTCCTGGCTACCGTTGTGCGTTGCTTTCGTGATACATGCAGTGCTTTTCTATCAGTTTTGAGTACGATAAATTGTTTTCCTGCTGACCATGAAAAGTTACATTGGATGTGTTCATCAAACTAGCTTTCATTACATTTCTTCTAAAAGCGAAAATTCATGGCGGCCGCAAGAGTTGTTGAAGCGAAACGGCCGAGAAAAGGAATATTTTTGCGCCTAATTTAAAGACAGTTGACGTAGCTTGTAAAGAGGTGCTATGAACTATTGCTTGAGATTTCTGTTTCATGTGTTTCAGAGATACATATTTAATACAGCACTGTGACAGGAATCAAACGCGCAGGGTGCATAAAAGCCGAATATCTTTCGTGGTCTGGGATCCAAGAAATTTCATATATACAACAAAATTATTCGCTGCTATAAAATTCAGATTATGCAGGTTGAATTATAAACTTTGTACCCGGGATGTACCGGGAACAATCTAGTAAATACGCAGTGTAATACTGCAAAAACGTGTCATTTAAGTTGCTGTGTGCAGACAGAAGTGTTAGTACAACAAACGTACAACAAACGCCACTTCATGTCATTCGATAATACGCAGCAAATTTTCAATTCGATTTCCTGTCTTTTGCATCATCAATCAGGTATTAGGCCCGTTTCCCAAAATTCATGAGGAAAAATATTAATCATGAGCAGAAATTTAGCCAGCCAATTTTTTTCTGTATGAGCAACTACATATATTCATTAAGATTCTTGAGGCACTGATGATTAAGGAAGTGTTTTCTGTTATGCATGCGTAAAGCTACACGCAAACAAAAAAAGGAAATTTGCGGAGAGAACATTAGACTCGATTATATTCTTGAAATCTGTAAATAATAAAGAAAAAAGCTTGAGAGAGCAATAAATGCGCTAATGAATAAATGCATTTCTCATTTTGTCTTCGGTGAAACAACAAAAACTAAAACAACTGCTGGGAAATATTTTTGAACTTTCGATGACCATTTGTGTTTCCCTCATTTGCTTTGTTCTTGCTCTCCGGTGTCGTGATTATGATCAGGAAATTATGTGCATATTTTAAAAAAAGGTCATTATAAAAATAAAACAGTAAACTACAATTTGTTTGTATGTTGAAAAAGAAACGCAAATCAACAGTAAAAAGTGCTTCTCCTTATGCTAATATCATTAAACAAAATAATAGGTATCCTTCTTACTAGAGTAGAAAAAAACATGAAAACATATTAAAGCTATATGTAATTTTATGGCAATATGCAAAATAAATTCAAATGAACTTCAGTCATAGTTTAGCAATGCTGCCGCCGATGTCAGTGGGGAATAGAAAGGAAATAATTACTATTTTCATGAAAATGATGATTCACAAAAGGGTTTGCGCAACACTTACCAATTTCATGATGCTCTTCAATTTGGGACAGCATTGAATTGGAGCACAGAAACAAATAAAATAAAAAGTGGAATTTTTAAGCATTGAGAAAAGTGTAAGGATGTAAAAGACAATTTAGAGCGATTAATCAATAAATGCACTCTGTGATATTAAAAATTCAGCACCCTGATGGAAAGGGAATGCAGATAGGTTATTAAGAGTAATGACTGCCAAGGAGATAAGGAACACATGATAAATACCAAATGCTAAATGCATTTACTCACAGAAGACGATTATTACTATGTACAGATCAGTGTGATATATAATCATCTCTGTTGCATACCCTGAGCTACACTGCTTGGCACGGACTTGAGTACCTGTCGAACATTCTTCTTCGCTATATCTGTCTAAGCCTCTTGCATTTGCTCCCGCAGAACAGCCATGGTCCTTGTTGGCTGAGGGTTGGTCTGTAAATGGCGTCAAATCATGGACAACACGCGTTTGATTGAAAAGAATTCCAAATACTTGGCTGTCCAAGGCAGCACGGACAAGATGGCGTCAAATCATCTAGTTGATGCCAAAATCATGACCAAGTCTGTAGATGGCGTCAAATCTTGGACAACACGCGTTCGATTGAAAAGATATCCAAAAACTTGGCTGTCCAATACCGCACGGACAAACCAGGGTGACATTCAGAAGAAAATCCTTGCTGTGTGTATAATAGCTTTGTCATTGGTAAAAACAGGGTCAGGCGATCTAGTAAACAATGGAAGACCGACGGGTTACATAATTTCGGCGGCATAGCTGCGAGTAGTCAGATTCCCATTGAAAAATGTCAACGAGGAACGACGACCGCTCCATAACACTAACAACTCGTACATAATGACATTACACAAGGGCTCTAGGTAAATTACGATCACTGCTTTGTCGCCTCACGCGTTTGCTCCAATAGTAGGGCGACTTCTTGGGGCCCAATAATTGCCACATGAAAGATCACTTGATGCCTTCTGTACAATACATGGCGCGCGCACGGCACCATTCCATGTGATGTTGGCAATGGTCAGTGGTGATTAATGCAATGGCTGGTATGCGCGGAAGCACTCTTCCTGCCAGTTGGCGTGCAGTAATTCAACGGAAGATTTAGTGGCATCCAGCGGAAGTCATTGCGCTTTGGATGTCTCTTGCGTGGCTATAAATACTGTATGACCCAGTGGACGGATAGGCCGATCCTTCTGTTCTGCAGTCGTTCGTCGAGCAAAAGCCGGTTTGCACGGAAGTCTCATTTTAGCTAGTAGGCAATGGCCGGTATTGCACGGAAGTCTCATTTTAGCTAGTAGGCAATGGCCGGTATGCACGGAAGTCTCATTTTAGCTAGTAGACAGTGGCCGGTATGCACGGAAGTCTCCTTTCAGCTAGTTGGCAATGGCTGGTATGCACGAAAGCGTACTGATAAGACAATCCCTCCGTTTTGAAACGGTCTGTCAAGCAAAGGCCGATATTCTAGGAAGTTCCCTTTCAGCAAGTTGGCAATAGCCGGTATTCACGGGTGGATGGATAAGACGATCCGTTCGTTCTGCCGTCTTCTATCGAGCAATGGCTGGTATGCACGGACGCCTACTTTCAACCACTTCGCGTGTAGTGATTGAACCGAAAATGGGAGGACAGCCAGCGGAAGTCACAGCTCGTTGGATGGCTCTAGCGTGCCTATAGATGAGGTTATGACCAGTGGACAGATAAGACGATCCTTTCGTTCTGCAGAAGTCAATCGGAAACCACTAACAATTCGACTGGCGGTCTGAGCTTCCTGCAACCACGCTTACCAATATCTATGCACTGTGTTGTTGCGACAGACGTAATCCTTTACATCCAGTCTGTCGAAAGCTCGTAACCCATCCTCTATCGAAGTTGCTGAGTTCCTAATGTCCGTATTTGGGATTCTCGATAGTTTTCTTACAACCTGAATTCGATTCCCACTTGACAGAAGCTGAAGAACTGCTTCACATTCGCGTTGTTTTTATCGTTTTTAGTTCCACGTCCTATTCGTTTATGTTTAAATGTTAAAGTTTTAGATCGATTGGACTCTAATTTTAGCCAACTCCATTACTTGGCACAACTGATCCACCTCCTCATTTGCATGCATTTCTAGTCATTCGTTCTAGGCACTGTGATTTCAGTGTCATAAAGCGTATGTCGTTAACATGTTTTACAAAGCATAGATGAAACTGTACTAACAGTTTTTTGAAAACAAAGTACGTTTTGAAAACTTCCTATGAGAAGATCTGCAATAACTTTTAGTCGTTAACATTAAAGGAGCAGCAAAAATCTTATAGAATGATTTTAAAAGCGCATCAGCAGAATTCTGCATTCATAGAAGATATTTAGGCAATACAAAGCGTACTAGCGAAATTATTATTAGCTATACTGGAAGGAATATCTATTCAAATATAAATTGTGAAAGTTCTTGTTTTGGGGTGGAGGGGAAAAACTTGGACTGTTCAAAGTTGTTTTTCACTCGAAGACATGCAAAATGAAAATCGAGGAAAGCTCTTGCTTAGATGTAATTTAGATACTGTTCCAATTCATATATTATACTGGAGCTCTTACATTTCTGAAAGAAATAACGGCCAACCATATTTAATGGATTTCTTCCAGTGCCATGTCCAGGAAGAGATGTTGGTGTTTCACCACAAACAATTGCGTGTAGACATGATGGTAAAGATTCTAGAGAACGGGGATTACGATCAGTTGGTTTCCTATTGTCTTCCTCGACCCGTATAAGTAACCATGGGAAGTTTTAGTAATTCACACATTCGCGAAAGCCTTGACAAGCCGAGAATCGAACCTGTAGCAAGTGCCTATCACTCAGCCAAGTGGGTGACGATTTGACAACAATGATGGATATTTTTATCAATATTTCGTGATATACAAGGGGTTCCATTGGTGGACATTGTTATCAATATTTCGTAATATACAAAGGGCTCCTGGTCTAAAACGTCTTAGAGGTAGAAAACATGAATCAAGGCATCTTGAGAGTGTAAAAGCTAATCTTTTCTTTTTTTAAAGAAGGAATAAAGAAAATTTCGTATTCACTGTAATTTTCATCATATAATACCGCGAGTTTTCTTTTTAAAAAGTTAGGTTCTGTGGATTTATAAGCTACTGCGGATAACATGCTGCTTTCAAAAAATAACGTTTTCGCGGCATTTCATTCTTTTAAAAAATTGCGTCGCAATTGTCAGAAGAGGTCCAATATTTGAAAAAAATTATCAGAAGTATGGTAAATAACTAGAAAACGTAACGCAATACGAAGATGGAAGTCCGCAAGTAATTGGGAAGAAGCTGTTATTTCTTATTTTTTTTTACACTCGCGTGCATTTTGATGGAAAATACGATGCAGCGAATACTATTGCTCTCGCTGGCGATCACGTGCTGTGGGATGCTCAGCGTCACACACGTTCTTTGTGAGTGCCGCAGGTCTAACTACGGGCTGCCTATTACGGAACTGTTGGACCTACCTGCGGTAATACTGAAAAAAAAAAAAACTTATAATTTTTTATATTTACTTGAAAGTACCTGAGAAGCATATAAAAGAAGCAGTATTTTTTTAATAAAAAATATTTGTTCTTTCTTTATTTCTTTGTACTGCTGGGTCGTCCCGTGTGTCGCGACTCTTCTGTACAGAGTTACGGTTCGAGTTCAACATCGCGAGTACGAACTAGACCGCGATTTTTCTCATAAATTTCATGGTCTGCGGATTATACGAAGGGAGGTACGGAATGTTTAGAAATTTTGGTGACAATTGCCCCAATATTTTTCTTAGTGGGTGTTATTAACTGCTAAGGCCTACAAATTTCGAAGCATGTAGGCCATATCTTACTTTATCAAGGGAACGTTTGTGTTCTTCGCTGAAATCAAATCTTTTTTTTTTACTTCTTATTGGAGGTTTAACGACCACCGTGAGCAACTCAAGGGGTTAAATGCAGTCACCCGTCCCTGCTTTAGGGTCAGTGTTTCCAGGAAAAGGAGAGATCCAGTGCCGTAAGACAAACACAATATCCATGCCTCGCCGGGATTCGAACACGGACCCCTTTCGGAGGAATGATCAGAGGCTATCGCTTAGAACACTACGCCACCGTAGCGGCAACTTTTTTTTTTTTTTTTTTTTTTTTTTTTGATTAGAGGTTTAACGACCACCGTGAGCAACTCAATGGGCTATAAGCAGTCGCCCGTCCCTAATTTAGGGTCACTGGTTCCAGGGAAGGGAGAGAGCCAGTGCCGTAAGATAAACACAACATCCATGCCTGACCGGGATTCGAACCCGGACCCCTTACGGACGAATGATCAGAGGCCAACGCCTTAGACCACTGCGCCACCGGGGCGGCCAACTTTTGTTTTGACGAAGGTAATGATTTTCCCAAAAGCGTAGAAAACCCAGTGGGAATTTTTGGTGTCTTTACATTAACAAGCAAATTTAGCGTCATATTTATTGTGTCCGATGAGTTAACGATTCTTTTCGTCCAGAACGATTCATCTCGCGTTAGCTTTAGTAATAAATAACACATGAAAATTTATTAAATTATTTTGTCAGAGATAGATAATTTTGTTGCTTTGACCCAGTTTTTTTGCTGACTCGCGGTCTTGTAGTTTGCAAATGGGAATCCGAAATAGCTTTGTGAACGACTGCGTTTAAAGAAATTTAGCCAGCGTATTTGTCTTTTTTATTGTAACGCTGTTTTATTTTTCTGTAGTCTTAGTACATCCTGGAATTTATGAGCGTATATTTTGAAGCTGTTATGGATGCTTATGGGGCTAATTGGCGGCATTTTCGTTTCAGTCCTTGTTCGGGTGCTTCCGAAATACTCATAAAATTCTGTTCCACAGCCCATTTTGTCTGCGCGGTACCATTCAATGAACGAATTCTGCGTGTAGATGAAAGATATGAGTTGTTGCAGACTCACATTACAGGACTCCTTTAACAGTTGTTATCATACTTCTGTTCCAGCATGAAAGATCATTACGAAAGTTTTTATTGTTTCCCTGACAATAAACCCTTGACGATTAACTGAAATGCGGTTTCCCCTTTTCATTGAATAATGGCGAAAAGGGCGGAGTCAAAAATTAATTGAAATACATTTTCCGCATATCGTAATTCCAAAACAATTTATGCATGTATGCCTCAATATTTTTAATAAAATATAACCTCCAAGTCGTTTACTTCCAAATTAAATTTTAAGCCAAAGTTAATTTCTTTTAGCTTTAACAAAATTAGCCCAACGCAGCTGATTAAACTATGCGCTGCGTGAACTTGGTAGTACATGAAAGTTGTTCTCGTAGCAGCAAATCATACGAATATGCACAAATATATATCCCGTACTAGAGGAAATCATCCTGTTTAATGCAAAATGAAGCAGTTTCTTCAGAAAATGTGCCATAGAGGAAGTAAATGGACCAGTAAATATATCTACTTCTGACTGAACACGTGTAATGCGATTCAATCCTACATCTATCAGGTTGTACTTACCTGTGATTTTATAAACTGTAGGGACGAACGTACCCACATAATTATGTGGGCACGCCCTAAACTATCTTTCGCTGTCGTCCACATTATAGAACCCTCTCACAGCCAATCGAAGCACAAAGATTCGTTCCTAAGAACTTACCCCAATATTAATATTGAGTGAATGGACGACTCCTCCCCGCTTTACTATTAGGAATATCTGCGAACCAGGAGAAGGGATTGAGGCTGTCGAAAAACTATAGATAAAAACTACCAATGACTACAAAGTAATTGCTGGTAGTTTTTATCTGTAGGCTGTCGAAAAACTACAGATAAAAACTACCAATGACTACAAAGTAATTGCTGAAAGACTTGATTGAAACGTAACAACATTTAATGAATAATATAGGAGGCATTTGCAGGTAAGCTTGTCCGTAGAAAAAGAAAACGCTCTCCGTAGTGATACATCAAATGTCTTTCATCCAGTGAAAAGAAAAACGTTTGTAACCGGCCAACTTACCAATTGGCGCCTATCATCTACCGATACTCTTGAACTAGAGAGAGAGTCTTTCTCGATAACACCTAAGGCTTGTATCTGTCCGTGGTTTCCTATCTATCTGACGATCAACGCAATCTGTGAGAGCCCCGTCCTGGGACCTGTTTCACAGATTTCTAAGTTACACTCTCCGGCTAACGGAAGAAATCGTGCCTCTCTCTCATTTCCTGAGACCTGTGTCGCCGATTTTCCTTAACCTAGAAAATAATAGTTCCGTCACCATATATGCTATGACTGAACCATCTCGTATCCCTACTCTGGGTACACACGCACCCGAAAAACCTTCGAGTCACGTCAGCTGGAGCTTCCCTGCTCCTCTCTGTTCCGCGAACAACCGACAGACTACCCTTTTCGCTTGGTGCTCTCTTTTCTTTCGCCTCCTCACTGTACGTACATCGCTGACGCTTTCTTAGGCCTGATGGCCTACTACTCCTCTCTCTCTATTGGCAAGCGACGTCATCGTGGCCAGCGCGCTAGCTCCTTTCCCCGTCGATGCAGCTATCCGTTCGGCGGGCGTTTGTTCTTTCCACTGGATAGCCGGACTGTTTGATGTACTGCATCGGTGGCGTTTCTCACACTGGATTAACCTAGCGCAAAAGATACAAGCACATATGAACACAATCCATTTTCCTGCACACCTACAATACTGGTGGGCAGACAGCCAGAATTTTCGTGCCTGTCATTCGTTAAACAATGTTTGCCGGATGCCATTATCTTAATGGATCGATCTTTATCGTACCCGAGAAAGATGTCTCTTTTCCTGAGCGTGAGAACTTGTGGCTTTCTTTGTAGTCTCCAAATATTTTACAAAACGTTCTGGAACTGTTGAAAGTTTAATTAATACTTAATAATTAATACAGACATTTAACGTGGACCAGGAACATCAAACAAAGATCTTCGCTCTTTCCACGTTTATAAGTGAGTCACGGAAACCACGTTTATAAGTGTGTGTGCCAAATTGGCTTGGCAGTTAACGTGTGCGAGTCCGGAGGAACTCGAGGCCGCTGTGGTGTAGCGGAAGCATATCCGGCGCGTAACTGGAAGACCCTGGGTTCGAACCGCGATGGCGGCCAATGAGAATTTTTACGCGACTCACTTGTAAACGTGTAAAGAGCGAAGATCTTTGTTTGATGTGGAAAGTTCTTTGTCTTCGTGGAATACATTCCAGGTTCTATTAGAAAAATGCATATATGGAGGTTTTTCGTCGTACGCCTATACAACATACATTAATTTTTGTATTACATTACAAAACATAATGTCCTTGTTACCAGTTCATTTAATGTTTAATTTCCTGATTACACAGGCATAATGTTTCATTGATTATGTGTCGTGCATCGCTAATGTTCCCGCTCTCACATAAACTATCGTATCCTGTCAATTACATAAGCTTGTTGCCTTACTTACGAACTTTCCGAAATGCGACCGTTCTGTAAACAGAGCGTCAAAGCTTCATTGACAAGCTAACATGTTTCGTTGAACTTACTTAAACAGCAGATACGTGTGTGGTCTCTCCAGTCTTTTTTCCACCACCGATTAGTTCAATCTAGCCTTTGTCGTCCACTGATTTTGTTTGTTTTGAAACTCATCTAAAGGTTTTTTTAAAAGTGCAAACGTATTGGTGAAAAAGAAAGTGTCAGCAAAAGAAGAAGCTAAGTATCACGATGGAGACAAAATGCTTGTGAAAAAGGTTGATGCGGGAGAGAATATCGCGAACGTGGCACGTGTAATACACATGAATACAATAGATGATTCATAACATTGCGAAAGACAAACAATGGATAATAGAACAGCATGATGGAGACGAAATTGGAGATCGCGAAGAAGGTCGAACTGGACAGATCACGAACGCGACCTGTGTGTGTGGTATGAATAAATCGACGACTCATGAAATTGAAAAGTACAAACCGAGGATCATAAAACAACAAAATGGAGACGAAAATAGGGTGTGTTATGGAGATCTAACCTGGAGAGAAGATAAGCATATTACGTGAATAAGGCATGGATATCTCAATAAATCGTAAAATTCTGAGAAACCAAATAGTGGGTAATGATACATATTAATGAATGCCTGTGAAAAAGTTTTTTAGCGATGAACGACGAAAAGTGATTGAAGAAAGCGGTAGAGGCTATTTACAGTAATTTCTTCTTATGGCATTTTTTCCTGAATTGATATTTTTGCTTCCATTTCAACTTGTATTCATACGTTTTGTAAAATATTTGGTATCGGGGACTATCGAGTTTGAACTCACAAACTTTCTGGGTTACTCTCTGTTTCTATCGAGTTCGTTAATACGGTAACCATTGTAACAGATTTTTCAAAGAGCGTAATTCTTCAGGGCACATCAAAGGTTGACTGTTCACCAAAAACCGTTCCAAAAGTTCTCTATTTTAAATTTGTTTTACGTCGCATCTGTCACCTTCCGATAGGTTGCAGTAAAGATGCTTTTGATGAATTTTCTTACGTTGAGGCCTAGTTTGATCTCGCGAGATGGCAGTATTCCTGTCTTTTCCATTCCCCCGAAGAAAGTAAGGACTATATATACGAGACATCCACTAACTGGAAAGCTTTTTTTAAAAGTAGCTAGCTATTACATTCTAGAAAAAGTGACTAGATTTCTGTGTTGATTTCCGCCGTCTTTACACGATCATTATTCTAGAAACAGAATCAAATAAACACATTTGACTGTTTAGATGATTTATTGTGATGAATTTAATTATTAAATTCATATAGAAGACATTAGAACTTTCAGGCCCGCAACGGACCCACCTTCAGATGTTATTAACAGAATGGAACTCTTCTTTATTATAGAATTAACGATGTCATCTCAGTAGCCATGATGAGATGCAGATATTTTAATTTTGGCTATTTCTTGATTTCGTAATGTTACTGCAGATGAGTGGCTAAATGCTCGTCATACTTGGAATTGGATGGATGTGAGTGTTTGGTTTAATGGATGAGATGATTGAGATGGAATCATGACGGTAAAGGATGTGGGTTTTTGATACACTGAATATTGAACAGTTTGTCTATGAAGGTCTTGTTTTAAATAAAAATCCAAAAATGGTAAGGTATAATTATTTTCAATTCCATGGACATCCTCGCCACGCCCTACTCAAAAGCATCAATCCTACTACTAGAAAGTCTATTTATTCATAAATATGGTGAATAATGCTGCAATGATGATACTCCTTGTCACATCCCTTTATCTTGGAAAACGGTGCGTAATGAGTTATAACATGTAGAGACTTACACCAATTATTTCCTTCAAACATAGTTTTTAATACGTTGCTTGACACGTAATATATTTATCGATGGTAACAAACCTTTCACGAGATATGATGTCCATCACGAGCAGGTCACAATATCAAGAAAACCACATAACATTAATGTATTTAAATCATGCTCAGTTCCATTCCGTTAATAACATCTGAAGATGGGTCCGTTGCGGGCCTGAGAGTTCTAATGTCATCTATATGAATTTAATAATTAAATTCATCACAATAAATCATCTAAACAGTGAAATGCGTTTATTTGGTTCTGTTTTTAGAATAATGATCGTGCAAAGACGGCGGAAATGAACACAGAAATTCAACGTAAACACGAAATGAACATTTACTTAGTAAGTGACTAGATACTGCTACAACTTCTTTTTCCGAAAAGTAGCTGCTGCACTTTTTCTGAAAAGAAGCTAATTTCTAACTATATTTCAACATTAGTTTTATGACATATAATATTAAGAAGAAAACGTATATAATATATACATGTATACTTTAAGTACAGGGTAACCACAGAATATGAAATTGAGCAAAAGGCTATATACAGTATATACACTATATGGACAAAAGTCACGGGACACCTAAAAGAGAAAGACAACATAGCATTTAGTGACATACATTAGTACGGTGTCGTTTGACCTTTGTCCTTAAGGCATGCACTGACCATTCGAGACATGCTTTCGACAAGGTTTTAGAACACAGCGAAAGGTATGCACTTCCATTCAGTACATAATGCTGAAGCTAACTGTTTCTTAGTAGTAGGCCTTGGTTCCAAACAGCAGTACTCCGTCGATTCATTCATTATGTGGCGCTCTAATTCATTCCATAGGTGTTCTATGGGACTAAGATCAGCGTTCTGCGCTGTCCAGTTTACACACGATAGGGAATAATCGTCAAACCACGCCGTAACAGTCCTTGTTTCATGGCTCGGTGAATTATCCCGCTGGTACCAACAAGGCTCGGTTCCATAGTATTACCACAGAGTTGGTAGGGCATAATTGTCCAGAAAATCGAAATAGACGTGCTGGTTAACAGGTTTGTCCACAATAACCAGTGGGCCGGGACCGTACCACGAAAAACACCCTCACACGAGTACACTGCCAGCTCTAAACTTGACCGTAGGAACAGTGCACTGTGGTAAATAGCGTTCCCGCGGCTCCCGCCATACCCACACACCGCCATCAGGCTGATGGATCGTGTATCTGGATTCATCAGTCCATAGGACCCGTTTCCATTTATCTAAGGTCCACGATAAATGTCTTCTTTACGCCATGCTGAACGACGAGTAGCATTCCGAGTGGAGATGAAAAGCTTATGAGCAGCCGCACGACTAAGGTAACCCATGGAATGTAGTTCTCTGCAAATGGTACGTGTACATACCGAGGTACCAGCATTGTTACTCACCTGTACACTGAGGTATTGTGCAGTACTCCGTCGATTAGCTGTAACGACTCTCCTGAGGATTCGACGTCCTCTATCACTGATTTTCTTTGGTCTGCCGGTACGTTTTGCTGCATCAGGCACTCCATGTGTCTTCCACTGATTCAGCATGTTTAAAAGCCTTGGGTATGTTTAAACTCCTCTCGGTTTTTCTTATGGACAACCCACTAATATAACACCCAACACCCTTTCCTTTCTCAAAGTCAGTTCTCTGCCGCCGCGACATTTTCACTCAACCTCACAGTGCGATATGATCGCGGTCAGCTGCAGGCTTGTTTTTATACCATTTGCAGATGTACCGGCGCATCGTAACAACGCAGCGTATCCGTCATTTGCTTTTGAAGGGGTTTCCGTTGACTTTTGTCAATATAGTGTATGTATAGCCTGAGTAAATCCCAATTTCCCTGAAGTGCGTAGTCAATACAAACTTCCTGCCCATACAAAATTTACGCATATATGGTCTGATTAATAATTTTCTACTAATAATTTTATATTTTAGTTCCTTTGCAAATACTTTTAGTTGCCTTCGAAGACAGCTATAATCATTGATATGTGTTAGTTGGCAAGGTAGATTATTCCTAACACCAATTCCCTGGTAATCAATAAATCTTTATTGAGATAAAGTGTTAGGCTTTGGTAACAAAAATGTGTTTGTTTTTAGTTCGATAGTGACGACCCACAGTGTTCAGCTGAATTAAATGTTGATGCCTATTCTTTTATACATAAATCCTAATAATCTATATTAGCATAATTTCTCAATACCTAAAAATTCATAGATATTAATCCGTACCTCCATATGCAAATTAATTCTCCTACATTTTTAAAAAATTTCGACCATCCTATTTTGTAACGCTTTTATTTTACATGAACAAAAACATGTATAAATCAGATTCTAATACGGCATTTTTGATATTTTAATTGGTAAATTATTTGAAATTCTTGTAATAAAACTCAATACCCGTGAAATTTTATTTACAATATTTTGCATATTAATATTCCATTTTAAATTATCCTCATTTATTATTCCCAAATATTTAATGTTATTTTTTATTTCAAGGGTACAATTTTCCATAAAAATAGATAGCTCAACAATCTGTGTATCTCTCTTTTGAAAAATTGTAATTTTAGTTTTTTTGAAAATATAAACACAGAAAATTTGTATGGTAGGCATTCCATGAATTTCATTTTAAATAATTAAATAATTTTTTAACGATGAATGAAATAAGAGATTACACCGTTGTGCAATACAAATTTGAAAGATGTGAATCCGTTTATTGGCGTAAATATGACATAGATTTTAAGTCAGATGACATCCGAAAACTTGGAAATTTCGTCGTCCTGGAGCGGGAATCAAAGTCGTGTCTCCCGGATAGCGCCCGAGTATGCTAACCACTACACCACCCATTCTCAGAGCAATCACGCGAAAGAATTCTACTCCTTCGGATTTGGCTACATATGAATGCCGGTGGCTTCGACTAGCGAATCCTGTGATGGTTATATTCAAATTAATCGTTAACTTGAAACTTGGTCGTTCTGGGTGGCGTAGTGGTTAGCATACTCGGGCGCTATCCAGGAGACGCGGTTTCGATTCCCGTTCCAAGACGACGAAATTTTCAAGTTTTCGGATATTATCTGACTTAACATCCTTGTTATATTTTCACCAATTAACGGATTCACATCTTCCAAATTTGTATTATGTTTTTAATTTATTTCATCTTAAATTTTACTTTTTAAATTATCCAGGCTAGCTGAAATGGCCAAGGAATTCAAATAAAAACACTATGAAATGTATCTGTGCATTCATTTTCTTTACTAAGAGAATCGAATCTCGTTATCAACAAAATCTCTAGCTCGATATCCAGTACGCACTGTCTTCTCAGGCTGACTGTGAGGACTTCTCTCTAAATAGCATAAAGTAGAGTAGACTATTTTTTCCGGTTAATGGTTTTTCTAACTTTAACAATGCAAGTCAAGTCAGGAACATGAATGTCGGCTAAACGCCCTTAACCCTCCTGTTGCAGCTAATAATGTTCCCAGGAAATGTCACGTGACCTGAATAATTTTTTTCTCACTTTTTTGAAAGTAGCGTGATTTGTAATTTTCCTCTACAAGCTACTTTAGTTTGTAGCGTGCTTCAACTACATTATTCTATTTGTAGCACACGCAATGCTACTCTAAATACAGCATGTTACAGTAGCAGCGACACTTCTGATCATTGGGTGAAACTATGAAATGTCAAAAAACCTTCGTATTGTTAGAAATTTCAGTTTTCTCCTGCAATTTTATAGATAATCGGTATCAGTTATCGAAGAATTTACTCCGGAAGAATTAGATTTTTACAAAGTGTAGCAACCAAAACGAAACGAGCAACACGGATGCACATTTTTTTCGTCATTAAGACCGAAAACGGAACTTTCATCAAGAAGATCCCACTTCTACTGTAAATATGTTTTGATTACTTACTTACTGCCATTTGTATTTCTTTTCATGCATTTGTACATATTTTCATTTGTTACTTTCTGTGAAAAGCATACCCGACCTTATAGTACGGCGCATGCGTTGTATCTTGCTGATGCACAGAGGTGCGTATATAAGCCAGCGTGCCCCGTGAGAGTTTTCTTGTTGTGCCTGAGGATGGGTCTGTAAAGACAGACCCGAAAGATCTCGCACATTGTTTTAATCATTTTAACCTTTTAAACAAGTTTTAATTCTCTCGTAAGTAAAAAAAATGTTTTCACAGCTTGCGATGATTTGACCTGGTTTATTTCATGTTGAAATGGGTTATGTCTTGTTCTTCGTGCTCAAGACAGCAATATGGTCTACTGGTAAATCTTAATTAGCACGACAAAAACATCCACTCATCGGAACTTTCACTAATTCATCATAAACGTTCAATGCATTAGTCATAAGTAGAAAGAACTACCCCGATTTTAAACCAATTCTTTTTTTACGCTTTCCAACCGTAGGTTGAGGAAGCGTATATGCTCCACCTTTGTCCCTCTGTCTGTCTGTCCGTCCGCACGATAACAGTAAGTGGTAGGGGACCACCTGGGGACGAGCCCTTATTGAAAATGGACGAAATGGGGTTAAAGGTCAGGACATAGGAGCGGCATCCATTCCATTATTATACGTTATAAGTGAGTTAATTGATTCTAGTGTCGCAAGGGCCAGGCTTGGCCAAAGAGCGCCAGACACAGAACTATCAGTTAAAGATTTTTAAAAGCGGGGTGAAATGATTAAGAGCAGACAGGCTTGGTAAAAGTTAGAAAGGAGAATGATGAAAGTTGTGAAGACTAGTTAGTTAATTAGGTTTATATATAAATTTATTAATTTACTATTATAATTATTATAACCTTTTTTTTAATAAGTTTTAAAACGTTAATCTGTTTTAAAAAGGAAAATACTGCGAAAGTGTCGCAGTGGTCGTCCAAAAGCTTTTGAAGAGTAGCTGCGCCTTCGTCCAGTAGATGAGACTGAAAATAGTGAAACCGATGATAACGAAAACGAACACAACTGCACAAAACATGAGAGACGGTGAGTAAACAGTCGCATGTTTCACACACCGGGGCAGTGTCGCCACACAGCAAATAGCTATGCGTGAAGCGACAATGCCCAATGAGGAGACGCGCAAGAACAACTTCTTCCCTACGGTTCCGGCGACACGATGATTTCCAGTCTCCAAGGTTAGGTTTTATACGGTGCAGTTTATTCTCCACCTGTTGGTCCCACAGACCCTGCCACGTTCGCCTGATATGATCGTGAACAAGAAAGCGAAAATCACGGTGAAACAGTGGCAAGGGTGTGACGACCAAAGAGGAGGCAGATCTAGCAGCAGCATCGGTAGACTCGTTCCCTGGGATCCCAACGTACCCAGGAATCCAGCAGAATCGTATCTGAACATCGGCCTCGAACAAAGAACGAAGATGTCTCCGTACGGTAAAACGAAGGGGTGGCCAGTGAAATCCAAAGATGACAATGATTGCACAACACTCAACGAATCAGTGTACACATAAGCACGCTGATGATAGCTCGACTGCACGTGAACAAGTGCAAGATACACAGCATGCATCTCCGTCGAAAACACCGTGGCCTCGGCAGGAATGCGGGCAACAGAAACTTCGTCAATGCAGACGGCGGCGGATACAACAACACCAGCAGCCTTAGATCCATCGGTGAAAACAGGAATAAAGTCTGCATTGACGTAACGGTGTTCAGCGAAGAGCTGCTGATACACTGACGCAGGGGTTGAGGACTTATCAAAAGATGTAAAGGTGGTATCAACCATGACACCAAGAGGGTGCCATGGGGGATTCTCAAAGCCCCTGGTCTCTCCAACGAGTGACAAGTCGAGCCCAGCATCACGAGCTACGGCCGCCATACGAAGACCGAAGGTTCGAATGCACGAGGGATGGATCTCAAACAAACGAGCATGCTGGGGATGAAAAAGTGCATCGTATAAAGGATGGTCTGAGAGAGATTTAAGTTTCAGGTAAAATTGAAGAGACAGCTGCAGACGGCGCAAATGAAGCGACGGTTCGTTCGCGACGGCATAAAGGCTGGGAATGGGTGACGTGCGAAATGCTCCCGTACAAAGACACAGCGCTTGATGGTGGATGGTATCTAACGGCCGGAGAACGGAAGGACGCGTAGAGCCATACACCATACAGCCATAATCCAGCTTAGACCGAATGAGGGAATGGTAAATACGGAACAAGGAAGTCCTGTCTGTACCCCAGGAGACTGAGGCAAGGATCTTAAGGATTGACAAAGCTCTCAGACATGAAGTCCTGAGTCGTCGAACGTGCGAGCGGCAGGTGAGCGCACGGTCAACGGTTAAACCAAGGAACTTGGTTTCCGGCAAAACTGGAATGGCTGCACGGTCCAAATAGAGCTCTGGATCAGGATGGAGGCCACGCCTCTGGCAGAAATGAACACAGGCTGTCTTGTCGGGAGAAAGAACAAACCCATTTTTGTTAGCCGCTTTAACAATCCGGATAATTGCAGACTGCAGCTGCCTTTCAACGAAATGCATGCTGGATGACGAACAGAAGATGTGAAGGTCGTCAACATAAATGGTAGCCGAAACCGCTGGAGGAAGATTTTTGAGCAGACAGTTTATGCGGAGGATGAACAGAGTCACCGAAAGAATGCTGCCTTGAGGGACACATTGTTCTTGATGTAAAAAGGCAGAGAGCGTCGTACCCAGGCGCACCTGGAACACGCGGTTACGAAGGAAGCTGGCAATGAATGTTGGGAGGTTTCCCCGCAACCCATTTTCGTGGAGGTCACGGAGGATACCGTGACGCCACGCTATATCGTAAGCTTTTTCGATGTCAAAAAAAAAAACAGACACCAGGTGCTGCCTACGTACGAACGCCTCACGAACAGACGTCTCAAGGAGCAGGAGATGGTCAGGAGCTGAACGATGACGGCGGAAGCCGCTTTGTGATGGAGACAGTATTCGATGTTGTTCTAAGAAATAAATTAGCCGGGAACTAACCATTCGTTCAAGGATTTTGCACAGACAGATAGTGAGGGCAATTGGCCGATAACTAAAGGGAGACTTGGGGTCTTTGCCGAGCTTGGGAAAAGGTAAAACAAAAGCTTTTCGCCAAGAGTCCGGGAAACTGTGCTCCAACCAAATGCGCTTGAAAAGCATTAGCAGATTTTCGAGAGACGACTGCGAGAGATGACGGATCATGTCATAGTGGATGCCGTCGGGACCGACAGATGTTGCACCGGACCGATGCAGAGCCACCCGTAGTTCAACCATGCTGAAGGGGTAGTTATACTCAGTGTTATAAAAATGCGCAAAGGAGATTTTCTGGCGTTCCGCGGTTGTTTTAATCCTCTGAAAGGACGGGAGATACGCCTGAGAACTAGAAACTGAGGCAAATTATACGTTATAACTTGCGTAAAATGGTTCGATTATACGTAAAAGCTCTCATACGTTATAACTTGCGTACAAATACTTCGATTTCGACAAAACTTTAGTATGTTGTTCCGGAAATAAACTGAACCGATTCTGTCGAATATAATCGACATGGGGTCAAAGATCAGGAGACAGGAGCGATATTTATTCCACAGAGATTATCCTCATAACTTGACTAAATATGCTTCTATTGCAACAAAACTTTAGTATGTTTTTCCGGAGGTATACCGAACCAATTCTGTTGAATATCATCGAAATGGGGTCAAAGGTCAGGGGACAGGAGAGAGATTTATTCCACATCCATTATCCTCATAACTTGAGTAATGATCTCTGGTTTGTTTGAAAGCGTATCATCATCAATGCATTGCATGATTTTACTAACTTGTTTTACAAAAGACGCGCTAAAAACGACACAGTGATGAAGGCAAACGTGGTATTATTTGGCCCAAGTAGTTTTACAAATATTACCTAGATTTTTCTTTATCCCTTTAAGTGGCGAATGTACAAAACTAAAAAAAAAAAAAAACATCCCTATTAACTTTGGAACCACTTGCCGCAGATAGATAGACAAGTAAGGTACCGTTGGAAAGCAATCGAAGGGAACTATCACGTGATGCGAAGAAAAATGTTAATTAAGCTAATTAACATTTTAATTTGCTCACTATCTCCGAATTTTGCCATAACAGGGGTATGTTATTTTATGCGCATTCTATTTAGCACATGGTAAAACACCTACATTTTAAATATCGTCCAAATCGGATGATCAATAGCGTAGATATTTGCAAATAAAGTTAGAGGAGACATCCATATATCTACATCTGGGAAACACACCTGGAATGTTTCTTTCCCTGCAAGAACAGTGATAATGCTGGAAAGTCGGCGTCTTGCCCGGACCTCAGAGAAATTGAATGCAGAGTACAGACACAGACCCGCAAAGGCGCTGACAGTGATTTGTACGGTAACTTGGGCCATCCAGGGACGGAGTTCATTTACTTTAGCCATTTCCTTTGTAACAACTTCATTTATTCATGCAAATGACTTGAATTAATATTAGAATAAACAGTATGTATTTTTCTAATAATGGAAAACCCGAATCTGTGCCAGCTGAAATATGTTTTGAATATTCTTGTTTCCGATCCTTATACTTTCTCGAGGTACTGAGTATTCGCGTATCACTGAAACGTTGTTTCATAATAGAAAATTAAATTGAAGTTTCATAATAGAAAATTGCTTTCCAACCGTAGGTTGCAGAAACGTATATGCTCCAGCTTTGTCCGTATGTCTGTCTGTCTGTCTGTGAACACGATAACTCGCGTAAACATATTTCGATGAGAATTTAAGTATGTGGTAGGGGATAACCAGGCGACGAACCCAATTGAAAACGGACGAAATGAGGTCAAAGGTCAGAACATAGAAGCGAGATCCATTACATCGCCCATATGCGTCATAATTTACGTAAAAATGTTTCGATTGCGACAAAACGTTATCATGTTGTTCCGGAGATATACTGAACCGGTTCTGTTGAATGTCATTGAAATGCGGTCAAAGGTCAGGGCACAGCAGCGAGATTTATTCATTTATTCCAGTCATTATTCTCATAACTTGTGTGATGATTTCTGGAGCCGAGTGGCGCAGTGGCTTAAGCCTTGGCTTCTGATTATTCATCCGAGATAGTCCAGGGTTCGAGTCCCGGTGAGGCATGGTTGTTGTGTTTAATTTAGGGCCACTGACTTCCCTGGAGTCAGTGGCCCTAAATTAAGGACGGGCGACTGCTTATAGTCCACTGAGTTGCTCACGATTTTTGTTAAACTCTCAATAAAAAAAAAACGTTTCTGGTATGTTGGAAAGCGTATCATAATCAATGCATTGCATGATTTTTTTAAGTTGCTACGCTTTTCAACCGTAGGCCGAGGAAGCGTATATTCTCCAACTTTGTCCGTCCGCCTGTCTGTCTATTCGCGCGATGACTCGCGTAAAAACAGTTCGTTTTCGATTAAATTTTAGTATGTGGTAGGGGAGAACTGGGGACAAACCGTTTTGAAAATGGACGAAATGCGGTCAAAGATCAGGACATAGGAGCGGGATCCATTCCATCGCTTTTATGCGTCATAACTTATGTAAAAATTATTCGATTGCGACAAACCTTTATCATGTTATTCCGGAGGTATACTGAACCGGTTCTGTTTAATATCACCGAAATGGGGTCAAAGGTCTGGGCACAGGAGCGAGATTTATTCCACAGCCATTATCCTTATAACCTAAGTAATAACTTGAGTAATGATTTCTGGTATGTTGGAAAGCGTATCATAATAAATGCATTGCATGATTTTACTAACTTGTTAAACTAAGCAGACAGATGATGATTAAAAATGTTATTTCAGTATTTATCGGCTGAAATAGAAAACACTAAGAAAACAGAATTGCATTCCCAAACTTGTCTTCCAGGATTTAAACATGTTGACAAAGCTTCAGCATCGAAAGAAATGCATCGCCCTGCTGCCGAATGTTCTAAAGCTGTGGCTTTGGATTAGTCGTTCGACATGAGCTCAAGTTGGAGTCCTGCATGAGGCGTGAATTCTTCCCCCTTTCTGGAAATAATGGTCCTAAATTAGGGACGAGCGACTGCTTATTCCCCAAGTAAAAGGTAGAAATCCATTCTTCCCTGTGAATCAATATCTTTTGAACAAATATTCGTCCATATTTTTTTTATTGTAGGTTTAATGACCACCGTGAGCAACTCAGTATGCTATAAGCAGTCGCCCGTCCCTAATTTAGGGCGACTGGTTCCATGAAAGGAAGGGAGCCAGCGCCGTACGACAAACACAACATCCATGCCTCACCGGGATTCGAACCCGGACTCCTTTCGGACGAATGATCAGAAGCCATCGGTTAGACCACTGCACCACCGGGGCAGCTCGTCCATATTCGTGTACATCACTTTCACAGGAGTGAAAAGAATAAAACATTCAGTGTTTTGCTCACTCAAGCTCTTTAAAAGAATTCGGAGTAAGAAATAGGACGGTGTTTGTAGAAATATCTTAATATGTTCAGAGAGGAGCATCAATACCACTAACCGTACTGTGCTGCAGTGTTTTTAAATTAAGAACTCTGAAAACTGAAATCGATTGTGCATCGCGAATAATTAAAACGCTTGAACAAATATTAAAAAGAGAAAAAAACGAAGAGTTTTTTATTCGAACAAGAAAGTTTCATTAGATATAAAAACTAAAATATCTAAAAACTAAAATCATATCTAAAAACTAAAATCATATCTAAAAACTAAAATCATATCTAAAAACTAAAATCATATCTAAAAACTAAAAGATCTAAAAACTAAAATCAGATCTAAAAACTAAAATATCTAAAAACTAAAATCATATCTAAAAACTAAAATATCTAAAAACTAAAATCATATCTAAAAACTAAAATCACATCTAAAAACTAAAATCATATCTAAAAACTAAAATCATATCTAAAAACTAAAATCACATCTAAAAACTAAAATCATATCTAAAAACTAAAATCATATCTAAAAACTAAAATCATATCTAAAAACTAAAATCACATCTAAAAACTAAAATCACATCTAAAAACTAAAATCATATCTAAAAACTAAAATCATATCTAAAAACTAAAATCACATCTAAAAACTAAAATCACATCTAAAAACTAAAATCATATCTAAAAACCAAAATCACATCTAAAAACTAAAATCACATCTAAAAACTAAAATCATATCTAAAAACTAAAATCATATCTAAAAACTAAAATCACATCTAAAAACTAAAATCATATCTAAAAACTAAAATCATATCTAAAAACTAAAATCATATCTAAAAACTAAAATCACATCTAAAAACTAAAATCACATCTAAAAACTAAAATCATATCTAAAAACTAAAATCACATCTAAAAACTAAAATCATATCTAAAAACTAAAATCATATCTAAAAACTAAAATCATATCTAAAAACTAAAATCACATCTAAAAACTAAAATCACATCTAAAAACTAAAATCATATCTAAAAACTAAAATCATATCTAAAAACTAAAATCACATCTAAAAACTAAAATCATATCTAAAAACTAAAATCATATCTAAAAACTAAAATCACATCTAAAAACTAAAATCATATCTAAAAACTAAAATCATATCTAAAAACTAAAATCATATCTAAAAACTAAAAGATCTAAAAACTAAAATCAGATCTAAAAACTAAACGACACTGTTTGTTTAGCAGCCCAATTGCTGAGAGAAAAAAGAAAAGAAAATTCGTTTTAAATTTGGGGATACAGCTGTGTTGCATGCACGAAACAAAATGGGCATATTCGGCCGTGTTCAGCTAAGTAGGTCGCAGAGTAATACGACTATTTATTTCATTAAAATAACGAAAATTCAGCGCACCCACATGCAAAGAATGGCGTTTTTGAATTTAGCATTTTGCCTAATATTTGAAGTTAATTTTTAGCATGTTTTGTGGTGATTGTGCAAATTATTTCCCCTCCCGCATAGACAACAGCAGCTGCTGTGCTTAAGTTGTTTGCCCTCTTCGTTTTTTGAGTGCGGTCAATCTGCAGGAGCAGAAGTGAAAATGCCATCATGAGAAGTAAAATGTGTATCTATGTGTATATGCTTACTTGACACTAAATAATAATACTGAAGAGAACTCTGAACTCGACACGTTTTCGGTATCACTTTGTCTTTCCATCCGTATTTCAATTTGAAGCTGGATTCGAAAAAAAAAAAGACTTTTCCGTTAGGTAGATAAAAAAATGAGATGGGTGATCCACACTAGTAGTTTTTTTTTTTACCTTTTTTTAATTTGTGATGGAGCTTTGCCACCAGTGGGGTGTGATTATATAAGATTATTTACTTCTATGACTGTTTTATTCCACATTATTGCATCTGAGAATCCGATTGAAAAAATACATTTTTCGTAGCACAACTTCACGGCGTGTATTTTGTGCTTTACTTTATTGTCAGAGTGCTCAGATGGATCTGTAATTTTCTTGCTTTCTCTGGTTCGAAATGTCTCAACTGAAAAATGAAAACAAGGAAAAGGAACTACGTCTGATCGCTGATTAATGTTTTGGGTATATTTCGCCATAACTTTACTGTTAGAGAACGCAGATGGATCTATGTTTGTTTCGCTATTTCGGTTTCAAAATGCCTCCTTCAGAAAAAGAAAAGAAATAGCTTCGGAAAGCAGAGGAATGTTTTGCTTATATTTCCACGCTCTCGTAACGAACATTTCTGCAACTAGAGGTGGAAAGCGCTTTTTTTTCTTTTTTGAGCAACCGTATCACCTCCACTAAAAATCTGGCTGATCGAAGTTATTTTCGCGCTGGATTCTGTAAAATATCATGAACACTTTCCACACTTTTTTCTGCTTCATACTCTGCACAAATTTCTCATTAGGGACAGAAATGTGTATTCTATTTCTCTGATTGTATTCGCTTCTAACAGTGTCATTCTCTTTTTGTTTCACGTAGCCTCCACTGTGATAAGCATTTCATTTGTGTTTTTCATAATGCACGAATTTGACGCTATTGAATGTTAATTCATAATTCTACATTGCTGGCCACCCAAAATGCAACACCAAGAAGGAAGCATCAGATTGGCCTAAAATTCGCAGCATGCGTCGCCCGCGAGAGGACTTGCAAACGATTAGCTTTGCAGGGCATATGTAAATCATGTGCGCCCGGCAGGCCACCGAGAAGCACTATATGAAGGGTGCACAGAAGGCGGGGTGTAAGTAGTGGAAGTGTGTTGTGCTTCCGGACCTGTGCGTGGGAAGCTTCCTGATGCCTCGTCGCAGAATACGGCAGTCATTATAGCACATTTCGGAGTTCGACAGAGGATGAATAGTGGCTTATCGCGACAGCGGTTTATTGTACCGAGACATCGCCGCCCATGTGGGACGACATCCAAGCACAGTGAGGCGAGTATGGATTCTGTGGGTGCAGGAGGGACCGACGTGAGCGATTGCTGCAGCCGCGGCATACCACCGTACGAGAGGACCGGCATGTTGTGCGGCGGACATTGACGGCTCGCACCGCCACATCACGAAAGTTAGCGCAAAAATTAGGGTGGGTTGCGGAACAAGTTGTGTCAGCTCGTACCGTTCGACGTCGTCTGCAGGAGCGGGGATTTGTCGCACGGCGCCCATTGCTCCGATTACCATTGACGTTAAAGCACCGGCGAGTGCGGCGGCAGTGGGCCGTTGAACGCCGCACTTGGACTACGGAATGGCACGACATTGTCTTCTCCGACGAATCCCGCTTCTGCCTACAGCACCACGATGGTCGGATCCGTGTGTGGCAGCACCGCGGCGAGAGACTGTATGACGCCTGCATTATGCATCGCCATACCGGTCCGTCCCCTGGCGTTATGGTTTGGGGCGCAATTGGATATGACACCCGCACCCCTCTGGTACGCATCGCCGGTACACTCAACAGCCACCACACCATCTCCGACGTTTAGGAGCCTGTAGTCCTCCCTTACCTGCAGGACGTGCCAGCGGCCACGTTTCAACAGGACAATGCGCGCCCGCACGTGGCACGCATCGTGGAACAATTCTTCACGGCCCACCAGGTGTCACTGCTGCCGTGGCGCGCCTGTTCTCCCGATATCGCCCATCGAACACGTCTGGTCGCTGATCGGCAACCGAGTGGCTTGGCAAGCACCACCCGCGGCTACGCCTGATGAACTGTGGCTACGTGTGGAAGCAGCCTGGACCAACATACCCCAAGCCCACATCTAAAGCCTCTTTCGTTCGATGCCACGGCTGTAGCGGCCGTTATTGCCAGTCATGGGGGTCACACGAACTGTTAATGTCTGCGTGTTCCGCAAGTCGCACGGGCCTGTAAGCTCAATCGTTTCATCTTTGTATCTGTTGTTATGTGTCCAGTAAATCTGGCTTTGCTATCTCGTGTCCTTCTTGGTGTTGCATTTTGGGTGGCCAGCAGTGTATTTGAAACCGTATCTTCTGATGTGCCGACTGGAAAAACGTTATTTCTGCGTTGGACACCTGTTTAGGGCGACAAAAATTTACGTATATATTTTCTTATTCTAATAATGCTGATTTTTTCTATTGCGGGTGCAAGCATGTATTTCTGCTTGCTATTATATCTCTGCTTCAAAAAAATCTTTTCGCTGCTGATACTTCATTTATGACAAACATCGTGAGCGCATTTCTGGTTTTGCGCTATGGGGCAGATATTAGTTTTAACATTTGAGATCTTAAATTACTGACTGAAAAATGTTCATCTCTACTAAATGCACTGGATTGAGTTATCTTTTACAGCTGGTGTCATGTCCAAACAAAATAATATGCGATTCATTGCTTTAATATTCTATGGTACTGGTTTTGAATTACTTTTCGCCAGGAGCCACATTTTTTTTAATGGAACCGGGCCAGAGGGTGTGAGCACTTAGTTTGGTCAATGTAACTTACATATGATACTGACACTCATATAAACGTTGTTATTTTAAGATTTATTAAAGGCAATGTGAAAATTATAAAGTGAACCTTACATAGTGGCAAAAGAAAAAAAAATAGAAAATTCGCATGTTTAATACAGAAGTGACACCTCATATTGTATTCTTTGCATAAAGACACAGTTTCGTTGCATTCTAGGCATAAAAGAATAGCCTCTTTTCTTTGTGGTAAAATAAACAAACACTTCTCTGTCCAGTGACTTAAACTCATGATTATCACTGTCAACTTTTCTCTTCATTACCGTTAAGAACATTTTGAACGATCACAATAATTAGCGCTGTTCTGCTTGGTGCTGCCCCAAGCATTATACAGAAAAAACAGCAGGGAGTGTTAGTTCCAAACTATGCCAGCGAGAATTCATAGATGTTGCGTCGAGTGGAGAACCGAACACACGGATATGCGTGTCCCCTTTCCCTTGACGCCTAGCAGAGGGTTGCACAAGAGCGTCAGAGAATCCCGCAGAAGACTACTGTATTGCATTTATCATTTGTCACGTATGAATGCACATTCTGAAACCTTTAAACACAGTCACAGAACTAAATAAAACAAAAAATATTTATACTGTTTTATATTATAAATATTGATAAACATTCATTTTTTTTAGCCTAAAGATTTCATACATTTCTTTGCGGTTTAAATTTTTACCGCCTGCCGCCTTTCGAGAACCAGTATCCTATGGAATGAGGATCACGGTGATGCGGTTTCTCGTTGTTTACCTCGTCGCGCTGGATTGAAACTCGCAACAGGCACCCATCACACAAAAACGAGCCTAGCGATTGGCCAACTGTACCACGTGATTGATAAATGCTAAAAGTCTATCGTACGAAAGGTCACTAAAGTAATTCACCGATGCTGTCACACGTACGGTCATTCACAAACATAATTTTCAAATTGTAGGTCAAGATTAAAAGCACTTTATTTACAATTAAAAACTAATATTTACACGCGAGATCTTTCGGGGCTGAACATAGCACCCATCATTAGGCTCAAGCGCCACGAAACACAGGAGAAGACATTATATACTGTTAAACACGACCCACAATTCACTCGGTTTTCTCAATCACCGGTGATGCCATCAACAAATCGTTAAAGTCCAAAATATCAAGTCTTAATATCTTATCCTATAAAGTCCTCTTCTTCAGAGTTGTGTGAGGAGGGGCAACCATATTTCTCCACTGTCTTGGAACTCCCGACATGTTGGGAGTTCCAAGTCAGTGGAGAAATATGGTTGCCCCTCCTCACACAACTCTGAAGAAGAGGACTTTATAGGATAAGATATTAAGACTTGATATTTTGGACTTTAACGATTTGTTGATGGCATCACCGGTGATTGAGAAAACCGAGTGAATTGTGGGTCGTGTTTAACAGTATATAATGTCTTCTCCTGTGTTTCGTGGCGCTTGAGCCTAATGATGGGTGCTATGTTCAGCCCCGAAAGATCTCGCGTGTAAATATTAGTTTTTAATTGTAAATAAAGTGTTTTTAATCTTGACCTACAATTTGAAAATTATGTTTGTGAATGACCGTACGTGTGACAGCATCGGTGAATTACGTGATTGATATTAAATTTTCTATGAAATTATGTTTGTGAATGACCGTACGTGTGACAGCATCGGTGAATTACGTGATTGATATTAAATTGTCTATGACAAACCTTTTATTAGCTGTCAGGATAATATTCCGCGCATTAAAACTTGTTTGGTAATTTCAACATTTTACGTTATCGTGCTTTCTAATGGGTCAAGGGAAATTCGCATTACCCTTAAGAAAAATTGGGTGGCATAGACTTTTCTTTAAGGTATTCAATGTGATTCGCTGACTTATCAACGCTTCTACTTTACGAAGAAACAATCTTTGATTTCAAAAGCAGTAACAATAGCATTCTTTCATCGGTGTGCAATAGCTGATCAAAGAGTGACATAAAAAGAAGGAGAGCGAAGGGGGTCGTTGTCTTCCTGCTTTCAATATTTATTTCAAAAACGGGGCTTTACATTTTCAATCCTTTTCCCCTCATCTGTAGGTAGCCCGAATTAGAAATCTTAATTCCCCTCCGTACTTGAAAACGACATCGTAAAAAACGAGTAGCAGAATTTAGCAAAAGTTAGCGCTAACTAAAATGCTTTGTGAGCTTCTCAATATTGAATGTATTAACTATACTTCAACTGTCGACACAAAAAAAATAATTAATACGTCTCTCATAAGCTTTTCAAAGAAGTGTAATCAATTCATCGGCTTTCCCCATTTGCTTTAGAGGAAGGAAAATAAATTTCGCCATTATTAATCAATTAATTTATTTTGCGAATCAAGTTAATTTAAGCATTATAGAAAATTAAGTATGCGTCGCGGATTCCTGAGTTTAACTTAATCTGAATGACTTCACGCACAAGGGAGTCCTTTCTTTTCAGTTTTCATGGCATAGTTTTGCCCTAAGGAAAGAGGTGATGCAGACATTTATATCACATTTTGTTTCTCAGATTTTGGCGTTGATGCAATTTTCCCCGAAACAAAACGTGTATCACTTAAAAACAACAAACTTTACAGCAAACGTACTGTGTATCTGTCGAGAAAGTATGTATTACTGGAAGTCCACAGTGATGTACGTTCTCGAAACAAACGTGTATAACTGGGGACTTCCAGAGAGCCTGATAGGACGCTGTATTTCTTTAAATGTTGATATCAAATTCCGTTTTCACTTTGTTGGCTTTAGCAACTAAAATAAGTGGCATTTTTTTCTTTTCCGAGAAATGTTTGCCTAAACAGGGCTTTCACCTTCACGAAACCAAAACTAACTTCTGGCGCTATTCCTTGGTACAGTAAAGAAGAGAAAGTTCGAAGTATTTGTTTACATATCAGTGGGTCGCGAACTACCCTGTTTATACTTAATTTAGTAGAAGAAAAAACACGTGCATTTACGAAAAACGACATGTCTCTCTGCATAACTTTCCCTTTACTCCAGAGGTAGTAATGTACAGCACTGCACCTTTGTTTCTCAAGAGCAATGTTCTTCAAACTTTTTTGAATAGCAAACGATATGAAAAAATTAGAATAGAACTCGCCGACCAGATGAAAACGAAGAGTAAAAATGCATGTGTTTATTATGAACATCGATTATGTCAGATAGGTTTTAAATTTAAAACGTACATTTTGGAAAAAGAAACGATACAATTAAAATTATGTCTATGTTACCAAAAAGTCGGAAGTAGGGACTTGAGGTGCCGACATTTCTAGTACTCTTTAAAATTTTCAGTTATGTAATGTATCGCAGAATGTCTCGTAGCAGATTTGGGGATTCGAAGTCCATGCGCCAATGGTACGTAGATATTTACTTCTCCATTTTGCAAATGTAGTTTTCCCCTTTTTGGCCAAGTCACGTGGGCCATTAAAAAGTGCTCCGCGGAAAATAAGATGAAAACCGCTGCCCTAAACGAAGAATTGCGTTATTTGCTGAGAAATGGCGGAGAACGTTAAAGAAAGTCTCTCTCTCTCTCTCTCTCTCTCTCTCTCTCTCTCTCTCTCTCTCTCTCTCTCTCTCTCTCTCTAAAATTATGGTTTCGGATAGGGCATATATTCCATTCTTCTGATCCTATTCAGAAACAGTAGAGGAGTAATCGAAGAGACGTAATAATGTAGATAAAGTTGAAAGGGAGGTTCTACCGTAAGGTAGGACTGGATGATACCAAATTCGAAGAAACAGATCATGAATAAAAATGAATAATAAAAAATAATTGCTTTCCGAATCGGATCATATTCGACCTCAAAACAATGTGTTCGAAATTCGAAAGATTTTTGCGGCAACCCTACACAAAGCGAACACCTTCCTTTTCACAATTTTCTTTAGGAATGCATATTCTGCATTGGAAATATACAGTGGAATAAAAACGTAGAAAGCTTTATGTGACTCGAGTATCGTGCATAGCAATCAGCCTGTCTCTAGTTGCTGAGACACCTATCTTAAATCCATCGTCTGCGCATAAAAATGATGTACATGTCAAGTTTCCCGAGATTGCGTTCTTATGTGTAATCCTTGTTGGTCGTTTGTTTAAAAAGAACAGGCATCCCTATTTCGAAATGAAGTTCAGTTTTTGGTAGCGAGTACTTTGCTTAAGGTTTAAGCCTTTGTGATCTACAGTTAGATGTGGAAAAAACCGTAGATCGCAGCATTCGAAAAAGCTTACCTCTGAGTTTTCTTGAGCACCTGGTTCAGCCATTTAGAAAGGAAGTCGCCGTTATGACAATAAATCCCGCGAAATGGCTTTTCTTTTGAAAAGGTGCAGAAAGAAACTTTTCTTTGGAAACCCAAGTCGAAATGAAAAAATGTAGAAAGGGGAGAGAGAGAGTCAGAGAGGCAGCTCACGAAAGAGGTGATGCGCGTTATTTTCTTTTATCAGCGCTCATGTGAGAAGCGGCAGGAAAATTCGTAAGAAAGTGAAGTTCGAAGGAAAGCTTGACAGACTCGCATGAGAGAAGGGCAGCAGCAAAATTAAAAGAAAGCGGAAAAGTGACGGGAAATGCGCGGGCTATCGCAGAAAACATTTTCTCCCCAGTTTCCGGCATCTACGAGAATGGCAGTCAGAATGTTCTGTAAAGAACGCCTTAAGCTGACATGTATATGTACTGTAAATGGTAATATGGGACGCCACACGTAATGTACGTTTCAGTAACTCTCTAAAAAAGAAAAAAACATTGAACGTGAAAGAGAATATTCAAACTCAAAGCACAGCTAAATTAAGTGCAAAATTCAAGACCAGAATCCCTGCTTTTAAAAAGCTCAAATATAGTACTACATGCTCTCAATTGTTATTCTTAGATATTCAGTTCCATTTTCATCCTTCGAATTTGTATTTCGGTGGAAAGTAATTCTGAAAACATGGCCACCACAAAAGGTGCCCTCATTGTAGAGAGCCATAGATATCGCTTAACGATGTTATTTAGCATATATGTTTAGATAAACTGTTTTGAAATGCAGGTTATCACACACACATGTGCTTTTCTGTTGCTACCAAATTAGTTCATAAACTGCCTAAACGTGTTCTTGGTACTTCCGGAAAATGTGAGTCACGGAAATGTATTAGGGAAATGGTTTGGTAGTCTAAAATGCGTTTTTCCAAATTATGCCTTCCGAACATATTCTGGATTGGTTTCCTACACTTGAATGCTTTCTAAGAGAAATTTGATTTATGACGTTCTTTCCAAAGTAGTAGCAAGGTCATCCTTTCTCTGAGTAGCGAGGACATGACATAAACTGGGAATGATATTTGTCGCATTCGTGGGGGTTAATCGAGCAGGTTATTGGTGGAAAAATCGGGTGAAGTGTTCTGTAGTGCACGCATGTACACCGCCTTTTCGAATTCCGGACACTTTGATCGAAATTCGATTGCCATTTTCTTTTAGCTATAATCGTGACTGAATAGATTTATTAGCAAGAGTTTTTCCTATTCCGAAATCCGACAGGAGAGAAAGCATTTTTCGTAGGCTACACTTCACTATGATGAATGTTTTTCGCGCAATTATTTCCTCAAATAACGCATAAAATAACTGCAGTAAAATTGACTCCCTTTAAAACGTTACTCCCTTTAGGTTTCCCGCTAAAGGGAGTAAAGTCTTATTGCTATTCTACCCTCATCTTTGTTTCTATTTTTTCAATTTGGAAATTTCCCGTTTTTGGATATAAGAAATATCTGTCTTAGACCCACAAAGACTTTGAGGTGGCGAATGAATCTCCTTGCCGACCATGTTAGATCTCCCGCGCATTAACATCTCAAACCGGCGGGCTGCTTTGGAGGTGGGAGGTGGCGAATGGCTATCCCGTGTGGGCAGCACTAGCTGGCCAGTCACCCGACCGATCTTGTCCGGGTCGAGCTCCGGTGGATCCCAAGAGAATTGCTCTCGCAACACCTTTAATAAACAACTACTCAAAAAGGGCACATTACTCCCTGCAGACCCAGTGCTTGAGCGATTTTGTAACATACTTTTTTACCGCTAGTGGACGCTGGCTTTCAACAATTCGTCCGAGATGGGTCCAGGTTCGCATCCCAGTGAGGCATAAATATTGTGTTTGTCTTGCAGCTCTGGATTTGTCCTTTCCCTAGAACAAGTGACCCTAAATTAGGACTGGCAACAGCTTATAGGTAATCAAGTTGCTCACCGCGGTCGTCAAATCCTGAAACAAAACAAAAAAACAGCTACTGGGCACATATTGCTTTTTCTATTCGACGATATTTTGCCGATTCTAGAAACTAGGCTGGAAAAATTAATCTCTCCATGGTTAAAGCCTTTGTTTTGATTCTGAAAGTTGCTCATGTATTCACCTAATTTAGGAAAACTACTGCACAACTAAGTGATTAAATTTCTTTCATTTTTAATTCGACGGATCCTAAAAGCTTTTATTAGTTGTGCAACTTAATTCTCAGGCACAGGTACGACACGTTGACAGCAAATTACAGCAAATCAATTACGTACCTCATCAGGGAAATAATCCCCGTCGTGTTAGATACATTTCAGCCATCAGTCAGGGAGCTGCCGAATGCCACTGCGAAAAAAACAGCTGTTTCGAGTTGATAAAGCCATCAATACTTGTGTGGACCTCCTCGACAGAAGTGAAGTGTGTGTCACTCAGGTGATGTTACAGGGAGCGAAAGAGGTCATAATCCGACGGGGCGAAGTCTGGAGAATACGGACGCGCGTTATCCTGAAGCAACAGGACCTACCTTCTGCCTTTGCCGGTGTATGGCCTATTCGCCTCCATTGCGTCACTCGCACGAATGAGTTGCTGACAATAACGCTCAACATTGACCGTTTCACCAGGTTTGAGCAACTCATAGTGTACGACACCGCACTGATCCCACCATATGCACAGCAACAACTTCCTGGCATGGATATTCGGTTTGGCGGTACTGGTGGTAGGCTGACCTGGATAAACCCATGATTTACGCCGCTTAGGATTATCGTAGAGTATCCACTTCTCATCACAGGTCAAAATCATGTGGAGCAAATCCTTCTTCTTGAATCTGGAGTGCAAGGACACAGCAACATCGTAGCGCCTAGACTTGTTACAGCTGTGAGTTCGTGGGGCACCCAACGGCCCTCCTTGTGAATCAGTCCAAGCTTGTGCAGGCGCTTTGCAATGGCTTGCCGTGTTACTCCGAGTTCCTGGGCGAGCTCTGACTGTTTGCGACAGGGATCCGCATTCAACAGTTGTTCCAGTTCCCCATCGTCAACTTTCTGTGGCCTTCCCGGACGTTCTGCGTCACGGGGATCAAAATGTCCCTGCTTAAACCGCTGGAACCACTTCTTACACGTACTGTAGGAAACAGCAGCCTCACCCAAAGCAGCATAGATCATTTTCTGGGCTTCCGCGGCACTTTTTTCAGCTGAAACGCGAACAAGAGACAGTGTTTCAAGGCAGTGTTTCAAATGTTGCTTCTGGAACGACATTTCTTTCACCGTCAACTTTCGTTCCTTCTGTCACTACAGTTGTGAGCGGTTACGGTTGCCTGGAAAGTTGTTGGTTGGCGCTGCAATCAGCCATTTGCATTTGCATAATATCGCACACAGCTATTTGCATTTCCCAACATTCTACGATCGCTTGCGGTTAGGGGCCGAAAATTAAGTTGTACACCTAATAGTTTTGTAACGTTTGAATAATCTAGTTATTTGATTCAAGTTTTTAAAATTTTCAAACTATTTTCATCAAAATAAGGACTGAGTTTGCCTGCAACATATGCTTTTACTCTAATGGATTTCACGAAATTATTTATTACTTTACTCACAAAAGGCGATGTCACATGCATTCGTAAATTTAAATCCCAGCAGATTTCGTGCCTTAAATGAGTTTTAAAGCCATTGGATGGAAATGATGTTTTCGTGTCTGTGTTTGTTGTTACCAAAGTTTCTACACGCTCGATACGTGGTGTGCTCTGTGAATTGGGATCTGAGTAACAGCGTAAACCGTTTTCTTGCTTTCTACGTATTTTGTTTTCTTCACCGTTTTCTTGCTTTCTACGTATTTTGTTTTCTTCGCTGAAAAATATGCTTCATGAAAATAAGAGACAATAAAAATATTCCAGCAGTCACTTCCCAGATCTCTTTTTGCATATTTTTACGTAAAATGCTTGAAATGAACATCGTTTGCATACATGCGTGATTTAGAAATATCTCGGATGGAGAAAAGTCAAATAGAAAAAGATTTAATGAATAATAACAGATAAAATCTTTCTGATCCACAAAATACAGATTTGAAGCGTAGATTGAGTTCTATTATTTAGCAGTTTCCAATGGGAAAACTGAAAGATGAAAAACAGGCATACGATCGGATCTGAAAGTGATTCGAGTGCGTTGCATTCTTTTTCCTGTCGATAGAATTGATCGTGATATTGTAGATGTTTCAAATGTGTGACATACGATCTGGAACTTTGAAATTGAAACACAAAGAAACGATAGGCAAATTTAACTGATGTTAACGGATGGAGCAGTATAGAAGACGAAATATACATGATTAAATTTTCAAAACTAATGGAAAATTGTATTATGCCAAAGAAAAACACCTCTATAAGAGATACAACCACACATATTGTAAATTCATTCAGCGATGCGTCCTGGCGTTGGGTCGTAGAGAATTTGATGACCTACTGCGGCACAGATCACTATGCTTCAAGCACCTGGTCTTGCCGCTGCCCGGCAAGACCAGGTGCTTGAAGCATGTTTGTGTTGTTATGCCGTTAACCATATCCCCTACATGTTATACACGGGACAGATCTGGGGATCTCTCTTACCTTTCCAGAATATTAACAGTGCGTAAACGTTCCTTGGAGGTATATGCATTACACTCAATAGAACAAAAATTAAAGATAAGGCGATGGGCAGTTGACATAGGCATCCACCGCGGAGAGTGGAACACACCCAAGCCGAATGCAAGGTGATAAATATGTTTGAACAGCAGGGCTTCCCAAAATTACATCGCAATCGACTAACGTGGGTAAACGTGGACGCCTTGTCGGCACAAGACAGATAGATCATTCTATTGCTCAAGTGATTAGAAGCCTAGGTTTCCCGAGGACGACCGTATCAAGAGTGTACCGCGAGTATTTTATTGACGGACGTACGAGCTCCCAGGAAGCAAATGGTGGCTGACCACACGCCATTTGTGATTATTATGAAAAAGTAGAGACTGTGCCTTCTCGTCGGACACATTAGATCGCTTAGTATGTCTGGAGTGCTCCTTAGCCGTTGCGCACTAACAGCAAGTGCTGGCTGATTACCTACACCCTTTCATGACCCTCGAGCATCCTATTCCAGCAAGACGATGCGCAGCCTCAACGGGCCGAAAACACTCAGAAATGGCTCGAGGAACACTCATATGAGGTTGGAACCATCCACTGGCCCCCAAGGTCCCCGGATTAAACCCTGTTGAAGCTGTCTGGGACGCCGTGGAGCGGAACATCAGATCCATTGATCCTGAACCGATGTCTAGGGTGGAGTTGTGGACAGTGTTGCAACAGGCATGGCTGGCATTCCCACCGGAAACACTCCGGCGAATCCTGGAGTCTATGCCTTGGCTTATACAGGCTGTTATTTGCGCTAGAACAGGACCAACACGCTTTTAAATAGATAGGTATTTTTTTTATTGGGGTTTTAACGACCACCGTGAGCAACGTAATGGGCTATAAGCAAGCGCCCGTCCCTAATTTAGGGCCACTGGTTCCAAAGAAGGGAGAGAGCCAGTGCCGGAAGACAAAACAACATCCATGTCTTACCGGGATTCGAACCCAGACCTTTCACGGACAAAGGATCATAAGCCAGCTCTTAGACCACTGCGCCACAGGGCAGCTATAAGGTAGGTATTTCTCATATTTTGTCCATTGAGTGTATTAGGACACGTATTATCTTGCTGAATCATTCTACAAGGTCTCCCTGACGAAGGGGATGGCGGCAGCATCCGAGATAACCTCTTGTTACGGCCGAGCTGTTAAACAGCTTGCGAGAAATATTGTAGATGTTCGGCTGTCGTAGCTGAACGCTCTCCACACCATGGCAACTGCCATTTGCGCTTGTATGCTCGTGGGCAAATTGTTCTTGAATTGGTCAATTCTTACTGTGGCACCATACTTAGGCCCAGCTGTTATCGGACCCCAAACAAAAGAGAGATTCCTCGCGAAAGATCACACGATATCACTGTCTGTAGTCAACTTGAGTCTATCAATTATAGAGCGCGGATGACGATGATCACTGGAAAAGGGAAAGTGACGCAATGGGTTTAAAACGCAGATAGGATTGCACCGTTCTTTAGAGCTCTTCCAGAAAAAACAATGGCTCTTAGAAGTGAAAAATCGAGGTTTGAAGGTTTACAAAAGGCATCTTTAAACATCGTGTTTTGCGCAAAAGTAACTGGAGAAAATGAAAAGCCACTTGCATTTTAGAAATCTATGAAACCTGGATCCTTTAAAAATCTTGACGGCGTGAAGCTGTCTGTTGATCACAGATCAAACGAAAGCATGGATATCTAGAGACATAGTATCTGAATGTTTGGGATGCTTGGAGAAAACGCACACTTCAAAACGACAAGGTTATTGTATTTTTGTGTAATTCAACTCTTCACACAGATTTGTAGCTTAAAATGTTAGTCTACTTTATAAGGTTTAAAGGCCTGAATGTCTGTGCATCAGCCTTATTTCGTGCGTAATACGCCGGAAAACCTAGTGATAGGGAGCATTGAATGAAATAGTAGAGAACAACACTTAACGTTTATTCTTTACAGCCCACAGCAGCTCTTCATATAAATTCGCACTGAATACAGAACTGTTAAACTGGTAAGCAGCTTAATCGAATACAGCATACACAATAATAGAGCAGGTGATAATCGCGCGCAATAATAATAAATGGTAGCACAACTCGAAAACTATAGCTGGCGAAGTTATTTAACGTAGCTTATTTTATTTACAACAGCTAACAATCGACCGAAACACTCTGAACTTTTTCATGGCGGTGTTTTTTTTTACTTCCGTATCGTGACCTTTCCCCTATGGTAACTATCGACGTTCACAAATGTAACAGGGAAACTGGAGGTTCAGAACGTGAAGCTCAGAAATAAGGAACATAGCCAAGAAATAACACCACTTGTACAGGAAAGAAAATTCAAATGGAAAGTCAGACCTAGAAGTATACGTCACAGTTTCTTTCCACGTAATACAACAGCTGCGTGTCAGCCTTTGGAACAAGGCACAGCTGGCTAGTTTTAAAATACTTAATTTACAAAATGGTGATTATCACATCAAGTTATTTTTGAAAAACGATTCGCGTTCTCGAGGCACTTCAATGGTTGAGCTTCGTGCGGAACAACGTAACGTAATTCACCATAAGGAACGCTCAGCGCCCCCTGTAACTTAAAGCCTAACAACTGGTTTATGACGTCATCATAGGTGGACCACATTTTCGCTTCTCGTGCTCTTCTAAAGACAAGAATAAGCACGGTCCAAAGAGACAGAACAGTAGATTTTTACATTTAGTAGTTTTTTTCTGGAATTTCGCGTCACAAAACCAACTGAATTAGCGATTAAAACATACATGTCTTGACAAGGGACATAACATAGCGCTCCCTATAGTTGTGCTGTATCACAAATCCAGTACGTTTTGCTGCATACAGCACTATAAATAACGACTGCATGTTAACATCTGCTATTCTGCCTGTTCAGCCTACACCAGACTCCTCATAGTCCTTTTGGCTGACAAGCACTAGAACCAGCATTCGGTCCATTTACAATGACGTCATAAGCAAGTTGTTAGGCATTCAGTTACAGGGGTCTTTGGAACGGTTCTTTGAGAGCTGGATTGTATTTTTGAAACAGCATTGTGGAGGACACTGCCATCAACTGGATATGAAGGTCATGTGCATTAGTTGTTAAAAGAAGCTGGACCTAGGGAGATCTCGGATACAGGTTGTGGAACTATTGATAGCGGCCTAGCTGTGAAAGAAGGTGAACTAGAGATTAACATTTTGTTAGAATAATGACATGAGATATAAATACAGTGGAAACCTATTATAACATGGGTGTACGAGGACAAGCTAAATACCGCGTTCTAGAGAGATACCCGTGATATATCCGAATCTGGGTGAGTATTTGTTTGTGTACGTATTTTGTTTGGAGGGGACACGGTCGGACCCGCATTATATCCGATTCCCCGGTATAACCGGTGACGTTATATCCGGCTTCCACTGTGTTAGTGAAGGTAAGAAAATACAAGAAGTTCTAGTCAACAGATATTAAAGTCCCTTCGTGAAAAATTACACGGATCGTTGTGAATTGTTGCCAAGTATAAATCTTTTTCCGTTCGACATAATGGTGGTGAAGAGCTTAGTCTGATAACTCAGTTGCAAACTCACTCGGAGTTCGAAATTGTGATAGCAAAAAGGCTTTAAAGAAATGAATATAATATATTACATATCTTCTGAATAAAAATAAATAGTGTAACTCCATATTTTTAAAAGGAGTCACGTAATTTTTTGTGCATGGCATTTGTATATTTCAAAGAATGTATATATGGCAAATTAGTGCTACGTTAAGGCACAATGTGTGCCTAACAACAATACTATATAATTATAAACTCACTGAATTGTATTCCAGATAGCTTAGTTTGCTTAGCCGATTGATGTTTAATTCCTATCAAAAGGTGCTTTGTCATGCAAGCATTAGAACTTCTGTAATATGTACTGTAACCTAGAAATAATGCAATAAAATCGAAAGAATACTCTGGTTTTCTTTTGTAGATAAAATATGATACACATCTTTCGCGTGCCAAGATTTTTTGTGGGTGTGAAATACGTAGGTAATACTGAAAGTAATGAGCAATGCTGCATTACACCGGCAGATTCTGCACTGGGAGAATGATAGTTCGTGAACAGGTTCGTGGTGGCAATAAATGCCAAATGACGTCACCAACGTCAGTCATGTGACCAAACAGACGCGACAAAAGATGTCCGACAGTGATACATCGTTCCGTGGAGGCCGCGGTGGGCCTAGTGGTCAACTTTCGTGACTGCCACTTAGAAGACCTCGGGTTCGATCCCAGGCAGGTACGAACGCTCGAACCACTAAATATCCGCCGTGCGTCGGATGGGCACGTTAAGCCGTCGGACCTCGGTACTGGCCCTCCGGTAATAAGTAAGGGCGTCTTCCTTCCTCTTTCTACCTCGCTTCCGTGTCACTTTCCTATCTGGCACTCTAGCCCAAATCTCATAGCTTCCTATTTCTGAGGGTTGTTTAAGACCTGGGGTCAGACACTCCGTTCCTAAAAATCCTCTGCATACACTGACGGAAAAAAATCCCAACACCAAGAAGTGGATTGTGTTTGATAAACGACAGTTGGTAGGCTGTGAGAGTACATCTGTAAGATGACGTCTATGCAAATTTCGCGCTCGAGGCGCTAGTAGCGCCCTCGGAACATGCAAAGCAAGTTTGCTGTAAATACGAGCTGTAACGTTCGTGAGCGTTAGTTATCGTTGAGATTCGACGTAGGGTGTTGATATTAGTCAAGAATGCTTTTAAGAAGACGAAAAAGCCATTAGCAACAGCTCACGGAGTTTGAACGAGGTCGTGTAATAGGGCTACGAGAAGGTGGATTTTCTTTCCGCAATATTGCAGAACGACTTGGCAGGAATGTAGCCACTGTGCATGATTGTTAGCAGCGGTGGTCAAGGGAAGGTACTGCCTCAAGAAGACCGGGTTCCTGCCGGCCACGTGGCACTACTGAGAGGGAAGACCGCCGTGTACGGCGTATGGCCGTGGCGCATCGTACCGCGTCTGCGGCAGCAATTCGAGCTGCAGTTGCCACCACAGTGACACAACAAACTGTTACAAATCGGTTACTTGAAGGACAGCTCCGAGCCAGACGCCCTGTAGCGTGCATTCCACTTACTCCAAACCACTGCCGTTTGCGACGTCAGTGGTGTCAAGCTAGACCTCATTGGAGGACCGTGTGGAGATCTATTGTGTTTTCTGATGAAAGCTGGTTCTGCCTGGGTGCCAGTGATGGCCGTGTGTTGGTTAGAAGGAGGCCAGGTGAGCGCCTGCAACCAACCTGTCTGCGGCCGAGACACACTGGACCTACACCTGGAGTTATGGTCTGGGGAGCAATTTCCTATGACAGCAGGAGCACTCTCGTGGTTATCCCACGCACCCTGACGGCACAGTTGTACGTCGGTCTGGTGATTCAACCTGTTGTGCTGTCATTCATGAACAGCATTCCAGGGGTGTTTTCCAACAGGATAACGCTCGCCCGCATACCGCTGTTGTAACCCAACATGCTCTACAGAGTGTCGACATGTTGCCGTGGCCTGCTAGATCACCAGATCTTTCACCAATCAAGCACGTATGGGTCATCATTAGACGACAATTCCAGCGTCACCCCCAACCAGCATTAACCGTCCCTGTATTGACCAACCAAGTGCAACAGGCATGGAACTCCATCCCACAAACTGACATCCAGCACCTGTACGACACAATGCATGAACGTTTGCGTGCTTGCATTCAACATTCTGACAGTTACACCGGTTATTAATGTACCAGCATTTTACATTTAAAATGGCTCTTCTTGCGCTTACAATAAGCTGTGATCTTGAAACCTTAATCGATTAAATATGTTACCTATACAAATGTATTGCCGCCATTTCATTCCTCTACAACTATTTTTTCGTGGTGTTGGGATTTTTTTCGATCTATATCGTTCCGTTAGCGTGTTGAGATTCAGTTCCTTGTGAAAGAATGAATTCCGGCTGCCGATATTCACTGTACGTTCAGCGTGGAGATGCGTGTATGGGTAACATTCGTGTGAGAAGGTGTGTGAAACATTTAAAAAACAGTTTTACTGACATTAAGAATCTGCCTCGTAGCGGTCGCTGTCAAACAGACTCTACAGAACAAAACAAGGAAAGGGTTGATGCCTTAATTTATGGGTAACAGACGTATAAGAACAAAGGAAATTGCAGCGAACTTGGGCATACGACGCAGTGTAGTTCAGTAAATGATTAGAGCTTGGGGGTATCGGAAAATATGTGACCGCTCGATCCTACGTTTACTGACAGAAGACCGCAAAGGCCAGCGGAAAAACATCTCGTCACAACAGTTAGAGCGGTATCGCAATGAAGAGGCCAATTTTTCGGGCAGCATTGTGACAGGTTACGGAAGCTGGTTCCACCATTTCGAACCTGAAACAAAACGCCAGAGAGTGGAACGGCATAATCTCCATTCACAAAGCACGAAGAAGCAGAAGACAGTTCCATCAGCTGCAAAGGTTATGGACAATGTCTTTCGGGAAGCAGATGACTACATTCTCGTTGACTTTTTATAGTAAATGCAGCTCGTTACGTCTAAACATTTATTAAAAAAGCCCCAACATGCGTTCGTTATAACCGGCCAGGAAAGAAAAGCATTCCTCACCCAGCACAACAACGCTAGGCTCCTACTCTGCTCTTTTGACCTCGGGGAAAAAAGTCAGAAGTTGGGATGGGAACTCTTACCGCACCGTGCTTACAGTCCAGATCTGACACCTCCGATTATAATCTTTCTGGATTCCTAAAAGACCAGATGCGTGGCCAACATTATTAGAGCACGGAAGCAATACAGCAAACTATACATCTGTGTCTTTGAGCAACTGCAACGGAGTTCTTCTACAAGGGTATCTTTAAACTGCCAGGACGATGGGAAAAAGTGTCCAAAGAAACGTGGATTTTTGTAGGAAAATAGATTATGGTATCGTACTCGTTTCTTCAAACGTTACAGCTCCTAATTTTTAAAACATTATTTCTTACTAATTTCAGTACAGCTCTCATAAAATGCGTGATTTGAGAGTATTCGTTTATCTGCGTACAACCCGTTGCATTTATTCGGGTCACTCACAACAACACCAAGGCACAATCCGGTACATACTCAGTGGAATTATATCATGACAACAAACAATAAGGTTTACTAATTCTTGACATTAAGCGGTACTTAGGTAGTTGGATTAGTGAATCTTATTGTCGCAAAACCAATGAAAGATGAATGTCAGTCATGAAATATTTACTGAACAGCAATAGTAGGTATGTCAACTGCTTAGTTTTTCAAAAACAATATTTATTATTATAATTGTTATCCAGATTTAGACGAAGTTAAAAACCCATGAAACGTGATGTAGCTACAAAAGTCCATCTGCGCATGAGTAAGCTAATACTGATTTTAAGACAGAAAGAAGAGCTGAATTGCAAGGGTGTTAAGTGAAGGGGATCGTAACTTTTGGTCCAGGGTATCTACAAGTTACACTCCATCATGTAATATACATTATTATTGTCATCGTGCGATACATCATTTTAAAGCTCTCGTCTGCAGCAGGTACCACCCTACAGGGGAGCAGTCGAGAGGAAACGAAATTTCGCTGCGACGCGCCGTATTCATAGCAACAAAAAGACATTTTGGTAATGGCTTTCATCACATTTAGCATTAGGTTCTCGTAATTTACACAGATTGCAATGAAAGATGAAATATTGTTACGTTTACGTCAATCTTGAGAGAAAAATCAAGAAACGCATATTGCGTATTAAATCCGTTTATTTTTGTGGTGAAATAAGTACAAAGATTCGCCAAGCTTTCTCACTCTACTGAAAGGCTTCTTCAAAGCAATGGTAGACATTAAAATGCAGGGAATTGGGATACGTAAGGAACAAAGATAATTTTTTTAAATAACGTTTGTGACATCTCGAGCATATTACATGAATTTTTATCACGTAATCATACGGCGCGCCGCAATGTGTTTATTTCTATCTTTCAAATCATTGGTAAATCAGTAGAGACCATATCATAGCATGTTAGTTTGCTGGAGAGGATTTCGATTGTTTCCCTGATGGCGGTCTCCATAAAGTTAATGTAAGGGGCAACGCAAACTAGCACGCAATGATATGGTCACTACTGAACTACCAATGGTTTTGCATGCGTTGTTAAAAGATGGAAACACATCGTGACGCGCCATTTAATTACGTGATAAAAATTCATGTAATATGCTCGTGATGTCACCCACGTTATTTTCAAAAAGTCATCTTTGTCACTTACGTGTTCCAATACCCTGCATTTTTTATGTCTACCATTGCCTTGAAAAAGTCTCTCAGTGGAGTGCGAAAGCTTGGCGATTCTTTCTGGTTATTACACCACAAAAATGAACGGTTTTAATACGCTCTGTGCATTTCTTGAATTTTCACAGTCTGGTGTATTTAAAACAACGTTCTTGATGAAAAAAATGTTCCGCGATAGTTTTGTAGTAAAATATATTGTTGAGTAACAATAAATTAACTACCGTATTATTGCGTCACTTCATGATACAGCATGCAGCACGATCAGATTTCAGCAACGGTTTTAGCTAATACTTGCATTTACCTAATACTTACATTTAACTAATACTTACATACTTACATTTAACTAATACTTATATACTTACATTTAACTAATACTTACATACTTACATTTAACTAATACTTATATACTTACATTTAACTAATACTTACATACTTACATTTAACTAATACTTATATACTTACATTTAACTAATACTTACATACTTACATTTAACTAATACTTACATACTTACATTTAACTAATACTTACATTTGCCTAATACTTACTTTTAACTAATACTTACATTTCCGTTACTCATTATCTTTTCTCTTTTATTTTGATTGGAGGTTTAACGGCCACTGTGAGCAACTCAATGGGCTATAAGCAGTCGCCCGTCCCTAATTTAGGGTCACAGGTTCCAGGGAAGGGAGAGAGCCAGTGCCGTAAAACAAACACAACACCCACGCCTCACCGGGATTCGAACCCGGACGTATTCCGGACGAATGATCAGAAGCCATCGCTTAGACCACTGCGTCATTCTTACTTGGGATTGAGTCTGTTACTGTCGGAAAAGGCTCATAGCATCAAAAATCAGGTTTAAAGTTATCTCTCGTTTACGGACAAAAATAAATGTCCCAAAAGTTTCTCTAAGTGAAAGGTTTCACTGTATCGTTAAACAGTTCAACATATCCTTAATTTCCATTTTCCGATGAGCATTTTTCAGTGAAGAACGATACAATTCTTATGTAAAAATACCTTGAGAACAAGGTGAAAAGTAATTTTTTCATGTGCTTTGTTTTTCATGTCTTACAAACAATTAAGAAATATAACTTGAACTACTCTAGCTATATCTTAAAGCTTCTTTCTTTTTGATACAACTTTTGTAGAAAGGAATAGCACTGAAGTCCTAAAATTACTGCTCCAGACCAAGCACAATTGTTTTACTCACGAATGTGATTTTTTTTACGGGAGGTTTTGTAGAGAAGGATCTCGTTGAGGTGTTATACGTACACAAATTCCACTGAGGTGTCATTAGGAAAACGACTACTCTTAAAGTTATATGTTTAACCTCTCAAACTTCAAGAAGTGAAACGCACAGTAATAAGTTCCATTCAGATGCGTTTCCATAAAAAGAGACACAATACACCGAGTGTTCCTGGTTTAAAATCAAGTATTCCCTTCAAGTTTTTTAAACTGTCACTAAAAACAGAACAAGCACAATATTCCGTTCATGGAACAAGTGTGCCGCGTAACAAGAAATACTTAAAATAAACTCTTTCATTTTGAGTATAGTGTGTATGTGTTAAACGCATTAAGAAAAGAAATTACATCATAGAAGTGGCACGAAGTTTAAAAAACAAAAAGAAAAGCCTTTTTTATGTTTTTAAAGAACGTATTTCTGAAAAATTTATTTTCCTTGGAACTTTGCTGTCATGTTGACAGCACAGCTGTTCAGGAAACAACCCTTGATCTCCGGAGTCGGAGGCAGTAAGGATAAAATGCACAAATACACTCCACGATGATTGAGTTTGAACGTAGACCACAAGAAAGTTACCTGAAAGTTTCGTCCACCGAGGAACAATGAAACCATCTAACCGCAAATGTAATACACCAGTTTTCTGCCTGAGAACACGCGAAAAGGGTTTTTGAGGAGAAAAAGTAAGTAAAGGAAAAGGAACGGGAAAGATTACATTATCGTATCTATAGAGCAACATTTCCTTTACCACCGTCAGATCTTTTTCCTCCGATGAAAAAGAAAGCAAATTTCACGAGTGGCATAATGAAGAATAAGCTTCAGTATCATAAGGATCTTAGTAAACAAAACCATATTGACAGGATACGGAACATTAATCAGAAGTCTCTGACCGTTCTTATTGGCGATATTTCCTTGAGGAAGTAAAAGAAAAATGACAATTTATACTGCCAGTCAAAATTTGAACACGAAATGTTAAAAACGCGATTAACGAATTTTTGTTTTCTTTCACTGGCGATCGAAATTAGAAGGCGAAACAAGAAAATGGGAGTGGGTATAAATCAAAATGCAATTACCTGATTCATGTTATCTTATACTGCTGGTCAAAGTTTGATCACGAAACAAACAAACAAACAAACAAGCAAACAAAAACAGTAGGCATGGTACAAAACGCAGCTAACCAATTTATGTTTTTTTTACGCTGCCTGTCAAAATTTGAGCACGAAACAAGAAAATGAGTCTAATTCAGGACGCAATTAAGTAATGTTTTCTTTTGTGTTGTATATAACACTGCCGGTAAAAGTATGAGCACGAAACAAGAAAACGGGAATCGTTCTAAAACCAGTTAACCAATTTATGGTTTCTTACACTGCCGGTCAAAATTATAGCGCGAAACAAGAAAAGTTAGTAAAATCATGCAATGCATTGATTATGATACGCTTTCCAACATACCAGAAATTATTACTCAAGTTATGTGGATAATGGCTGTAGAATAAATCTCGCTCCTGTGTCCTAACCTTTGACCCTATTTCGATGATATTGAACAGAACTGGTTCAGTGTACCTCAGGAATAACATACTAAAGTTTTGTCGCAATAGAAGCAGTTTTACGCAAGTTATGAGAATAATGGCTGTGGAATAAATCTTGCTTTTGTGCAATGACCTTTGACCCCATTCCGTTGATATTCAACAGAACCGGTTCACTATACCTCCGGAACAACATGATAAAGTTTTGTCGCAATCCAAGCATTTTAGGTAAGTTATGATGCACAAGGGCAATGGAATGGATCCCACTCCAGTGTCCTGACCTTCGACCCCATTTCGCCCATTTTCAATAGGGTTCGTCCCCAGCGGCTCCTTACCACATACTAAAATTTCAACGAAATCGAACCATTTTACGCAAGTTATGACGCATAAAAGCAATGGAATGAATCCAACTCCTATGTCCTGACCTTTGACCCTATTCCGCCCATTTTCAATCGGGTTCGTACCGAGTGGTTCCCTACGACATACTAAAATTTCATCGAAATCGAACCATTTTTACGCAAGTTATGACACATAAGAGCTATTGAATGTATTCCGCTCCTATGTCCTGACCTTTGACCCTGCTTTGCCCATTTTGAATAGGGTTCGTCCCCAGGTGGTCTCCTACCACATACTAAAGTTTCGTCGAAATCGAACCATTTCCACGTGAGTTATCGTGCGGACGGACGAAGCTGGAGCATATACGCTTCTTCAACCTGCGGTTGGAAAGCGCAAAAAATGGATGTAGTTCAAAACGCAACTAAGCACGTTTTCTTTATTAGGCTTAACGATCACCGTGAGCAGTAATGAGGCTATAAGCAGTCACCCGTCCCTAATGTATGACGCTGGCTGTCTCTATTCTAACGAACGGCGAAAGCCAGCGCTGTGTGGCAGGAGCATCACCCATTCTCAATTAGGGAGTCGAATCAGGGCTCAACTAGCTAGAAACCTACTCCTCTGAACACTCAATTATTGAGCTACTAATCAATTTATTACATACACTGCTCAACAAAATTAGGGAGCACCCTTTTTAAACGGTTTTATTCAAAGCAGTTGGGTAAAATGTTATTGAACTGTCAACAGATTCCCTCCGAATAATGAAAAACGGTTGTAGAAAGCAGTTCGACATGCAAATTAGCAAGAAAGACTTCAAAAGTGACGTCAATGCGACAATCACATAAAACGGGTGGTTCTTTCGGAACTGTATTCTTGTACCGCTGGTCGCGGGAGAAGCAGTTTGTTGCGTTATCTCATGTTAGCATGCCGAATCAACACGATTTCCCAGAAAGCACTGCGTGGCGAACCATAGGAAGGTTGGAAGCCGGTCAAAGTCAACGGATAGTAGCGTCCGCTATTGGAGTAAGTCGAAGTGTAATTGCACGCTTGTGGAGTCTGTTCCAAGAGACGGGAAGTGTTCAAAGACGTCCTGGTCAAGGTCGTCCATGAGTTACCACCTCAAATGATGACCGTTATTTGTCATTAACAGTCCTTCGGAACAGGGGTCAAAATGCCACCCATCTGCAAAGACAACTTTTAATGGCAACCGGAAGAAGCGCATCGATACAAACAATTCGTAGAAGCCTTCACGCACGTGGATTGTGTGCACATAGGACAGTTGTTTGTGTCCCACTGACTTCTCGACATTGTATGGCTCGAAGAAACTGGGCTGAAGAACACTGTGATTGGGGACCTGCCGAGTGGAGCCAAGTTCTCTTCTCCGACAAGTCCAGATTCAGCCTAGAGCCGGATAAGATAATCGACGACTTCTGATCTGGAGAGAACGTGGCACCCGATACAATTCAGCGCATGTCCAAGAAAGATCACGTTTTGGTAGATGCGGTGTGCTTATTTGGGCAGGGATAAGCGTAGGTGGGCATACTGACCTGTACGTCATTTGGAATGGGTCCCTGACTACTCAAAGATACAGGGACATAATTCTTAGACCCTTAGTCGTGCCTTATATTGCTGCCATCGGCAGTTCAGCCTTTTATGGATTACAACTCCCGACCTCATCGAGGTGCCTTGTGAATCAGATGCTTGTAGAGGAAGCAATAGAGCATATGGAGTGGCCAGCTTGCTCCCCGGATTTGAATCCGATCGAACATGCTTGGGACACATTAGGCAGTTGCATTGCTGCTAGACCACAACCTCCGTTGACTTGCTTTCAGTTGACAAATGCCCTTATTGAAGAGTGGGGAAGAATCCCCCAAAACCTCTTCGACCACCTGATCAATTCAATGCCCCACACGTGTAAAGCCGTCTTGCACGTTCGAGGTAACCACACACCTTATATTAGACAGATGACAAAGTTCGTCAATGCTTATTTTTTCTTCTCCAAAAGATATGGGTAATAATGATTTTTTTTATGGCACCATGTTTGTTTCCTGTAAAAATTATCTTTGTTACAGTAAAACATGATTTTTCATCTTCTCAATCCTTTATTTTCTTGTCCCTTTCATAAATATATTTTTATTTAAATAGAAGGGTACAAAATATACCTTAAAACTCTATGTGCAGTCTTATCACTTGTGACGAAAGCAAAGGTACCATACCAGCGACAGCGGCAAATTGAACTTTTCAATAATGTATCTAATTTCTTTTTTAATCTATGAAACACGCAATTTTTTCAATTACACATGATTCGCAAATATATCTACTGTATACCAGTTTTTCAGATTGTGAATTAAAAGGTAGCTGCACCATATTATAGGTGAAGTAAATAAAATTGCACACACTATTGCAGTGTTCCAAACTAGTTTATTTAGTTGGAACAAAAAGTTAATAAGAAGGTATTAAATTATAAAAACCTTGTTCATTTGGTTTCGTATGAACTTACCGCATTCCGGTAGGTGTTCCAGTCTCTTGTCCAAAAGTTAATCCGTATAGTGAATTGAAGAAACATATTACACACTGTCACCCACAACACCATATGACCTCGCCACAAATACATTCGTGTGGTCTGTTTGACACGCGCGATGCATTTCGGTATATCTGCTATACCATTACCAAGGGGTTCTACGTAATGTTAGTAAAGCACCTGAGTATTTATACCCCTCGATGCATATAATTGGCTGTCACGTCCTGTCTACGTTACCTGTGATATCTCACGTTGTTTGGTCGTAATGACAGCCTCGTTGACATTTTGCTGTAAGCCGACTGGTGGATCTAATTCAAAATCATATCTGAGTGGATACGTCCCAGTTCCATTATTATTTCTTGAGTTATATTGAGTCTTTCTGTTTTTTGGTTTATTTTGAGTTTCATTTTCCAATATAAGTTTCCATGGGTATGGAACTTCAATAGGGTTTACCTCATTACAGTTGTCTTTCCACGTTTTTTCAATAACAAGGGCTTCTGAAAAACGTATTACTTTTTCTGAACGTTGATCAAGAACAACTTTTTCTCTCTCAAAATCAGGGTTACAAATATTATCCATACAGAACTCAATTAAGGCTGTCTTCCGGTTATCTTGGTGCTGTTCTATTCTAGTTAGCAATCGTTTTTTTTTTTTTTTGTGCTTCCTACATAGAATTTTGACCTAGTACCATCGTGATCAATCACTGGGATAGTATACACACCAGCTTTATTTAAATCTTTCTTAGGCCCTTTATTTCTTAAGAGTATATCAGTAAAGTGGTGATATTTGTACCAAAACTCTTATTAACTTTATCACATTATCTATGCAATATGGAAGTAATAGCTGGAAGATATGGAAATGTACCACAGAAGATTTTTCCCTCTTTTTCTTCAAACTTCTGCATATGTTTGTGGTCATAAATCAGTTTATATACCATTTTTTTAATCATATCCATATCCAATAGTTGTATTCAAAATCCAATTAAGTTCTTCATTTAGTAGCTTACTACTGCTACATACTGTAAAGGCTCTTTGTAATAAATTTATAAACGCAGAAAGTTTATGGGATATTGGATGACAAAAACTAGCGGGAATGAACACTGGAGCATAAGTCTCCTTCCGATAAACTTGAAATTCTAGTTGGTGTTGTCTTCTTGAAACCATAACATCCAAGAAAGGTAATTCACCATTTCTCTCCGTTTCTGTAATAAAAGTTGGAAGCTATTTAATGAAGGGATAATGAAAATGGATATAATTTGGAAGATATTTAATGAAGGGATAATGAAAATGGATATAATTTGGAAGCTATTTAATGAAGGGATAATGAAAATGGATATAATTTGGAAAGATACTTAATGAAGGGATAATGAAAATGAATATAAGTTGGAAGATATTTAATGAAGGGATAATGAAAATGGATAATGAAGGGTATATTTTGTACCCTGCCATTTAAATATCTTCCTGCGCATTAAGTTAGCCAAATGACATTTGGTCTTAGGATATATTTTTATATTGTACTGCATATTTACCAACGGTTGTCTGTTCTTGCTACATCACCTGCTTCCCTAATTTTGTTGAGCCGTGTATGTCAGATTTCATAGCGTGGTGCAATACTCTATAGTGCATGGGCCTTAAACTTTTGTGGCAAAAAAAAAAAAGACTCACACACAAGAACCGAAGCATCTCTCAAGAAAGTCGTTCGTTCATGGTGAAACTCCGGATGAAAGTACCTCAGGGCCTGATATGCAAATGATTAAAAAAAAACGATCGATGACTAAATAGTGGTCCGTCACAGCGCAAGTGAACCGCACATCAAACAGGGTATAGTGAGAGCAAAGCTCGCACGCAGGGGCAATTGTGACAGTGGATTGCGGTTGCACTAACCTCCACGGACTGTGTGGATACCTCGACGTCGGATCCGTGCACAATACGAGCAGTTGAGAGAGTTTGATAGAGGGCCTATAACTGGGCTAAGAGAGGCCGGTTGGTCAAACCAGGGATTTGGGTCAGGGCGACGCGGCACTCCGACGATCCTAGGGCCAATGTGTAGAGGAAGGCAAAATCCAACGGCATGTGGACAGTGGACAGCTGAGCACAACGACAGAACGCGGGAATCGAGCGATTGTGACAGCCTCACGAACAGAACCGATTTCGTCGCCCTCAACCACCTGTGGCCACGTGGCTTCGCCGACAGGTTCGGAAGTGGCCATTCGGACCGTTACTAGACGACTTGCGGTACGAAGGCTATATTCGAGGAGGCCACTCCGAAGCCAACCACTGAACAGCTAGCATTTCCAACACCGGTCGCAGTGGTGTCCGGCCCGATCAACGTGGGATAGTGTCCAGTGACGTCGTGTTGCCTTCAGTGATGAATCGCGGTTTGCACTTGACACCGATGACAAGCGCGTACGTGTCTGGAGACGAACAGGTCAGCACGCGCATCCTGCCTTTACCGTAGAACTGCACAGGCTTGTATACCGGGAGTACCTGTTTAGGAAGCTATTCCCTATAATATCCGGAAACCCTTGGTATTACTCCTTACCACCCTCACGGCTTAACGGTATGTCTACGGCATCTTGTGTTGCCATTTCTGTCGCAGCATCAACGAGCAATTTTTTAGCAGGGTAGACCACACCTGGCGCGGCTATCCCTGGCTCGCCTCCGAAATGTTGACATCCTTCCATGGCCAGCCCGATAGCCTTACTTCTCACCGATTGGACATGTTTGACACATGATGGGACGTCACCTACGCCCATCCCCAGGACTGTATCCGTGAACTGTATGCGACTATGCCACGCCACGTAGCCGCTTGTGTCCGCCCCAGAAGTACCGCTACAATGTACTGACTTGTACCCCTCCTGTAGCTGTTTTATACGAATAAATGGCCCAATTGTTCTGGAATTCGAATTATATCCTTTCCTATACATATGTATTGCCCATACCAATTTTTGCTTCAATTGGATAATTTCTTCTGCACGCTTCACTTTTTTCCCCCAACAGTGTGTTTTGCGATACTGTACAAATTTTATTGAACATCTCGATTATTCTCCGATTTCATGATTTACAGTTACTGTAACCAGTTATCTTGTCATGGTTGTTTACTAATCTATCACACTTATCGAGGCACTTTTTCGGCTGTTAAACGAATCCCATTAATATCAGTCCCAAAAGTGATTACTTCATTCCCTCGTAGCAGGCCCCTAATTTAAATATATCGCCTTTAGGTAACGAAAACGACTACTGCCTTAAGGGTGGACGATTCGTTTTTAATGCCAAGGATAGCAAAGGCGAAATCCAGTACCTGCGGAACTTCACCATGGAAGATTCGTTGTGAACAATCTCTGTAGAGTTTTTTATTTTTTGGATACTTGTTGCTGTTCCATTCCATATAGATTAATAATCATATCCTTTTTTGCCAGAAGCACGCGGTACATAAAATCTGCCTTGAAGTACTCCTCAGAAATCTCGAAATTTCTTTTGCACGCTTCACTTTTTTCACTCATATGATGAGCTTTATAAGAGTCCTATGCAATTGTACTCGAGTCACTGCGTGTGAGAGCGATTCTGTGACAGGCTTCTTACGCCAACGAATCATATGTAAATTATGTATTCTGAGTTTGCTCTTTCCTAACTGGACACTCTTGCCACCTGCATTTAATAGGCGAAGTTGCCTTTGATTTTTTCCTATTCATCTGAGAAAAGATGTGGTAAACCTGGAGTCTTGCCTTTTCTAGCCTTCGCAATGAAGGGGCGAAAGCAAAGGGAGAAACAATGTACAGTTGATGTTTTTCTAACGAATGTAAAAGTATTCATATTCCAGAAATATTCAAAATTGCATCTCGTCAGTTGATAATTTTTTCTTTTCTGATCTGCTTTACCAATTTTCTGAATTCCTACCAAGAATAGATCCTGCAACCTCTGCAAAGACATTTGGAGTACCATAATGGATGAAAGTCGTGTGACTGTGAGGTGTGATGAAAATACTCAAGAACTACGTGCGCTGGTCTTATAAGATTGGCCAGCCAAATGCATCATAATGATGTTGAATGATTATTTTAAACAGGTTTTTCCCCCAGGGTTTACAAGCCCCCATGAACATCGTAAAGGTAGGAAATACACAATATCCATGCCTAATCGGGGACTCGAACCCGGGGACATCTAGAACGATTGGCTGGAAATCCTTGTCTCTGATCACTTGAAAACCGTCGCGGTCCAAAAACTTTTCAATATACTCTTATGTTCATAAAAAATATGTATAATAGAACACCTGAAATGAGTCGAGCTACGACTTTGATTTTTACAGGAAATGCTAATCAGGCAATATCTAAGAAATGGTTAGCATTTCTGGGTCATAGACGCAGGTGCCCTGCGTCTAGCCAAATCAGATAGCGCAACATCACAGAAGGGAAACTGGCCCTTTTTCAGTTATAAGTGCCGCGTGGCTTGGTAAGCAGAGGGGTAGGGTTGCCCCATGGTCACATAAGAAGTCGTACAGTCACATCAGCGAGTTTGACATATACAATTTACAATTATTTTGTTAAGGCGATTCTCCCTATCAGATGTAAGAAAAGGAATAAAACATATGGCATATATGAAAGCAAGTAAGATGGTTATAACAGAAGCACCACTGTTAGCAGCATGCTTGGAACTACAATTTAATGATAGGGTTGAGATTCGTCATGGAGATCAGGGGATTTACAATGTAATTTCGCAGAGAAAAGGAAAACATTTTGATATTTTCCAGAGATCTGGTGCTCTCTGGGAGATTATTCCATAGGATAATGGCTTTATACAGTACGCTATTTAAACCATAATTAAGTCTAACACACGGCTGACATAATTTGTTGTTAGCAACAGATCTGGTGAAGATAGAATAATCTAGATATTTGATGTCAGATTGAAAAATACGCAGTTTAAGATGCATTATTTTAAAAAACATGATACCTAGTTTCAGGGTAAAAATTTCATGAACTTTTGGAATATTTAGTTTTAGAAATAATGGTTTTGAATGACACGTGTGATTTGTGTTGAGCATATAGCGAACAGATTTTTTCTGTAATTTGAGCAAGCATAACTTATTGTTTGCACTTATATTTGAATACCAGGATTCCAGACAATAGGAGAGATGGGTATAAATATAAGCATAGTAAAATGTTTTTAGGACATTGATAGGGAAGAGATGATTAATTTTACCAAGTAGGCCAGCCTGTAAGGAAACAGTTTTTAAAACAAACTGAACATACGTATTCCAGTTAAAGAATTCATCAAACCAAACTCCAAGATGCTGAACTTTGTCCAAAATTTTAAGTGGGAGATCATTAATCTTGACTGGAAAGTTATTTATGTCCTCTCTTTTATGAATATTTTGGAAATATACGGAGTTGGTTTTTAAAATAATAAGTGATAATTTGTTAGAGCATAACCAATGAGATAAATTTGATATATCATTATTGATCATTATCTGTAACTTATGCAAATCATGACATTTTTGAAAAATGACAGTGTCATCAGCGTATAGCAAAACATGAGTTGATTGCAGGCACAGAGGAAGGTCATTAATATATAACAGGAACAGTAACGGTCCCAAGTTTGTTATAGGCATCAGTGACTACAATCCTTCTCTCCAGGAGATTGTAGGACGTGTAAGGCACAGTATGTCCGTCGGGGCAACAGTGTGCTGGAAATGGTATGAAGGAGGGCGTAGGACCCGAAGAAAAGGTTCTGGACATCGTACACATACAACACGGAGGGACAACTGTCATTTCTTGAGGATGCCTTTCAGTGATTGGTCTTGCTTCATCAACGGCGTTGGCGCAGCAGTGGCGAACTGTAACACATCCTTCTATGTCAGCTGTGACAGTACGTCGTCGGTTATTACAGTTCGGACTGCACGCATGTCGGTTCATCCCCAGACTACCTTTGGCACCGCAGCAATGGACTACCAGGCTGGAATGGTGCATCGAGCAAAGTGGGTGACGTGACGAATTGCACAGTATCGTGCCCTCAGACGAAAGGCGCTTCTGTTTAAGCGAAAACGACGGCCGCATTTATGACCGCTGATGGCAGGCAGAGAGGCGTCGGTAAGAGTGTAATCACACCAGGCGTACCACACCAACACAAAGCATTATAGCCTTGGGTGCTATCGGGTACGAAAGCAGATCACCTTACGTGATAGTCCGTTTCACCATAACGAGTGTTATTTACGTCAGTGACATTCTACGGCCGGTCGCCCTTCTGTAACTGCAGGACGTCCTCCAGGCCCTATTTCAACAGGACAATGTCACACCGCATCTCGCAGACAACGCTTTCCTTCTTCGTGGATAATAACGTTCCACTTATGCCATGGCCGGCTAGATCTCCTGATTTATCACCCATAGAAAATCTCTGGGGACGACAGGTGCAGCGGTACGACAGTCCACCAGGCACTCTTGATGAACTTTGGACGCTGATCAGTACAGCCTGGATGGCTATTCCCCAGACCATTCACACATTATTTGATTCGATGCGCCAGCGAGTACAGTAGGTGATACAGGCCAGAGGTGGCCACACTGAATATTAGCTACATCGACGCACCTAGTACGTATGACATGGAGATGCATGCATTGCCTAATGAACATATCCTGTAAAAATCAAAACCGTAGCTCTCGACTCCTTTCATGTGTGCCGTGTTTTGTGAACATGAAAGTATAATGCTGGAGGCTGTGAATTAGATTTTTTTTCTAGTTAAAAAACATGATAGAAAGAACTTTAGTTAGATTTTTTTGATTTCCGTAATTTAAAGAAAAAGATATTCATATGTTTTTAAAATAATCGATATTCAGAAACACGAGCATTTCTAGAATGTATATGTATGGGTACGACAAGGCGATGATTTTTCCACCTTATTTTTCAGGATCCTGATCTATGATCTCATACTTTCTCAGACTGAAGCTTCCTAGACTCGTTTTCAAAAAATCGAAAGATATTAAATCAGCTTTTGAATGATTTGCACATTCTTTTTTTCATGTGCTTCCCTCCTCCGTTTGTTAAAAATCCATATATCTTTGGCTCCGGAGATCACGATCATAAGGTGAAGGAAAATATATCTCTCTCTCCTATCACATTGTCCTTTACACTTACTGCAACGCCAACGAAGTCAGTTTGTCAGCTTTTCCATATGCGTATGTCAAAAAGTGAAACAAAGGAGGATATGATAGCTAACTTGAAAGTAGTGTGACTTTACAGACGAAATTGGAAGAGTGTTCTGTCAGTAAAGGATCTTTTCTCGATAGCGATAACTCCAAAGCTCCCTGTGTTGTTAAACAGTATGAATTATTCATGCTTGTCGATACGTTCATCCGTTTTTACTTTAAAATTCTTGATTTTTACTATGGAAGAAAGAATAAAATAATGTACTATTTAATATTTATCTTGACTTCAACTGTAACCTTCACAAGCAAATATATATTCTCTCATTCGTATAGACTTGACAAATGTCAACCCCGCCTTCTCGTGGTGCATCCTGTTCCCACTGAAAGGGGCTCTGACGACCGCCCATAGCGGTATAACTATACCATCGGGATTAGAGGAAATTCTATCCCACACTCACCAACCCGCTTGGCCAGCGTGGTGAGTTATGGCCAAACCCCTCCAAAATGACTCCACAACTTAAATCTTGGCCCTCAGTCTCCGGCAGCTGGAATGTACCTGGCCAAGGCAGCGGCCAGTGCGACATGAAGGCAGAGGGTGCTAAGAATCCCCGGAGGACCGCACTAGGCTGCCACCTGATGCTGACCTTGGCAACGTACAATGGACGCTCCCTATCTTCTGATTCAAGGCTTCTTGAATTGGAAGAGGAACTACAAAGGATCAAGTGGGACATCGTCGGGCTAAGTGAGGTAAGGAGAAAAGGAGAAGATCTCATTGAACTGAAAAGTGGACATCTCTTCTACTATCGTGGGACAGATACTGGCAGAACTAGTGGTGTTGGATTTATAATAAACAAGAAACTGAAGGATAAAGTGGTAGAAGTTGAAAGTTCCTCTGACAGAGCTGCACGACTCGTTATCCAACTATCGAGAAGATACCAGGCTCAGATTATTCAAACTTATGCACCCACCACAAGTCATCCTGAAGAAGAAATTGAAGAATTTTATGAGGAAATTTGTCAACTAAATAATAAAGGTAAGCAGCACTTGAAAATAATTATGGGAGATTTCAATGCAAAAATAGGGCAACGGCAACAGAATGAAACTTCAGTAGGTAAATTCGGTCACGGCAACAGAAACCAGCGTGGAAATACTCTCGTTGAGTTTGCAGAGGCAGAAGGGTTTTTCATCTTGAACTCCTTCTTCAAGAAAAAGCCACACAGGAAATGGACATGGAGACATCCAAATGGGACGACAAGTGAAATTGATTTTATTATGTGTAACAAAAAATTCGTCATAGAAGACTGCAGTGTGCTAAACAAGTTCAACACAGGTAGTGACCATAGATTGGTGAGATGTAAGATGCACCTCAACACTAAACTTGAACGTGGCAAGCTCATAAGACAAACAAAATCTATTGACATAACCAACCTTAAAAAACACCATAATACCTTCAAGTTGGAACTGAAGAACAGGTTCTCTGCTTTAGAAGGCCTAACATCGGAAGAAGTGGACATCTCTGAAGTTAACAGAAAAGTAACCAAAGCTCTTATGGAAACAGCAACAAAATTAGCTGGGTCTAAGAACAAGTTGCATGTAAATAAATTATCAGGAAAAACGAAAATGTTGATGCAAAAAAGAAGAGAGATGAGGACAACTAAAGAAGATGTGACTTCCAAAGTGGAATATATAGAGCTATGCAAGACAGTACGAAAAGGTATCACTGAAGACGTAAGAAAAATTCAACTGTGAGCTAGTGAGGAAAGCAATTGAAAACAACCAAAGCCTAAAGATAGCAAAGGGACATCTCAGTAAGGGAATAAAACAGATTATGGCACTGAGAAAAGAAGATGGTTCTGTAACAAGAAATAGAGGCGAAATTTTGACAAGAGTGAAAAATTTCTACTCCAAATTATATGAAAGGGATGATACATACACTCCAGACATCATGAAAGGTACCAGTACCAGAGTTCCTCCAGTCCTTCCAGCAGAAGTTGTACATGCAATCAAGAACATGAAGCGGGGAAAAGCTCCAGGAGAAGATGGAATTACTGTAGACATCATACAAGAAGCAAGTGGAGAAATCGAAACAGTACTCGCCCAAATTTTCACTCGATGCCTTAATGAAGGAAAGATTCCTGAGGATTGGAACACCGCTACAATGATCCTGCTACATAAGAAAGGTGACATTGAGGATCTCGGAAACTACAGACCTATCAGCCTCCTATCAGTAGTTTATAAAATCTTCACTAAAGTTCTTTCACACCGCTTGAAGGTAACACTGGACATGGCTCAACCGAGAGAACAAGCTGGATTCAGGAGTGGCTACAGCACAATAGATCATATCCATGTGCTGAGAGAACTAATTGAAAGAGCGAGGGAATATGAACTTCCATTGTGCATGGCTTTTATCGATTATGAAAAAGCCTTTGATTCGGTGAAACCATCAGCAGTTACAATGGCTCTGAAAACCTGCGGTATTGAAGATGCATACATTAATATTATTAATAACATCTATGAAAATGCAAGTGCAAAGATTAGGCTGTTTGAAAATACAACACACATAAAAATTGGAAAGGGAATGAGACAAGGTGACACCATATCTCCGAAGCTCTTTAATGCCACATTGGAGGGTGTTTTTCAGTCACTGAGCTGGGAAAACAAGGGGATAAAGATTAATGGAGATTATCTAACCCACCTTCGTTTTGCTGATGACGTAGTCATTTTTGCAACTAGCCCATCAGAGCTGCAGAGTATGATCCAGGAACTTGCTGTCAAGAGTAAAGAAGTGGGATTAAAAATGAACTTTCAGAAGACAAAAGTGATGTTCAATGCTTTTACAAGAAATGAAGATTTATCGATTGATGGAGAAAAGCTGGAGATAACAGACACGTACGTTTATCTTGGACAGCAGATATCAAGTGAGGGTCACATTGATGAAGAAATTAATCGGCGTACAAAACTTGCCTGGAGAGCTTTTGGAAGAAACAGCATAATTTTCAAGAGCAATATGCCATTATGTCTTAAAAGAAAAGTGTTTGATCAATGCATCCTTCCAGTGCTTACGTATGGTGCAGAGACGTGGACCTTAACTAAAAGAGACATACAAAGGCTGCAGACAACTCAAAGAAGCATGGAGAGGTGCATACTTGGTGTAACCAGGAGAGATAAGAAGAGGAACTCGTGGATCCGAAAAATGACAAGAGTGGAAGACATCATGATCAGAGGTAAATCCCTGAAATGGCAATGGGCTGGACATACTGCCAGAAGGACAGATCATCGATGGACAGCCGAAATTTTAGATTGGATTCCAAGGGACAGGAAAAGACCCAGAAGAAGACCACATGGGAGATGGGTGGATGAAATTCGAAAGTATGCAGGGGTAACATGGAGGAGACTGGCACAAGACAGACCGTTGTGGAGGAAACTTGGGGAGACCTTCGTCCAGCAGTGGATTGATAATGGTTGACAATGATGATGATGATATGCATATGCATGAGTGTGTGTGTGTGACCAAATGATTATGGCCCCCAGACAATTTTATGAAAACAAGCAATTCCGCGGACACTACTGGCACAAGATGGCTGAACCGGTATAAAAAGGAAACGCTGAAGGCACTCAGCTCCTAATGAAGGACACTGTGCAAGAAATAACGGGTGAGAGATGCGAGCATTAGCAAAACGGCTGCATTTGTGAAATGTTCAAGGGAAGAAGTTCTCAAAGTTTACAGAGAGTTGCCCACCGATCAAAAACCGGTCTGAGTGCAAGTCGTGTGGTTGTCAACGGCTTCTGAATCATTCCGATGAATTCTCAACATAAAGTTCATCGCACATTACATCGCATGAGCTACAGAAGCAGACGGCCTATCCGTAAGCAGCGAACACGAAGAAAGGTATCCAGTTCTGTCAGCAACACAAGAATTGGACAGTTAATGAGTGGAAACGGTTAATGTGGCCCGACGAATCACGTTTTCAACTACACCATGAAGATGAAAAAGTGAGATATCGAGGCGGCAATACGAAAGCGTGGACCCATCTTGCTTTGTCACTAATCCCAAAAGCTGGCGGAGGCAACGTTATGACCTGGGTCATGTTCTCGTTGGAGTGCTTAGGCCCTTTGATTCGTGTGGAGCAACATCTGACCGCCAAAGGTTTTTAAATATCGTTTCCAACCAAGTCCATCCAGTGATGTTGATGGTTTATCCCAATGGAGATGGATACTTCCAGCAGGGCAAAGCTCAGTGTTATAAGGCTCACATTGTACGTGAATGGTTTGAGGAGCATCACGGAGACTGTTTCCTGCTACATTGGCCTCCTCAATTACCGGATCTCAACCCGACGGAACACTTTCTGGAATGAAGTAGAAAGGGGTATCAGAGTTGATGGTTTATCCCAATGGAGATGGATACTTCCAGCAGGGCAAAGCTCAGTGTCATAAGGCTCACATTGTACGTAAATGGTTTGAGGAGCATCACGGAGACTGTTTCCTGCTACATTGGCCTGCTGAATCACCGGATCTCAATCCGATGGAACACTTTTTGGAATGAAGTAGAAAGGGGTATCAGAGTTGATGGTTTATCCTAATGAAGATGGATACATCCAGGAGGGCAAAGCTCAGTGTCATAAGGCTCACATTGTACGTGAATGGTTTGAGGAGCATCACGGAGACTGTTTCCTGCTACATTGGCCTCCTCAATCACCAGATCTCAATCCGACGGAACACTTTCTGGAATGAAGTAGAAAGGGGTATCAGACAGCTGGATCCGCTATCATAAAATCTTCAAGAGCTGGAGGGTGCAATTAATCGCATTTGGGCCAATATACCCCAAGCCACTTATCGACATTTAATAGATTACATACCAAGGTGAATTTAAGCAGTATTAAGGGCAAAAGGTGGCCCAACAACGTAATAACCTGGTGCTCATAGTACTTCGGCCACTCAGTGTATACTCCTGATTAAAATTAGCCAATCATAAACTGCTTAACAATTAATTGAAGGTGAATAATACTTGTTAATTAAAATTATAACTCCTAATGAAAAGATGAATGAGATCTGCAATAAGAAAAATATTTAATAAATGTAAAAAATCACAGTAACTGCAATAATTTGAAATTTCTTCTGTAAGATGTGTTTCGCTGTTTGCAGGGTATGTCGGAATTGTTGCTAATTTTGGGCTCGTTATGATAGTAGCTATTACTTTTTTTCAAGGTCCTGTAACGCAGTGGTTGAGATGTTTCTGTACTCCGAGTCACCCTAAGAGTGTACTGTCGTTAAAGGCGGGACCCTTATCACGACCTAACCGTGAAACGCAAGAACAGTATCAATTCGCGTTACAATGCAATTGTGCTGTTTTCTATCTGTCAAGCAATTACACTCGCAAGACCCCTCCCCACCTCATGCATATATCACACAAGCATTGGGATTGTGCATGGGAGTGTGGTGTGATCCGAACTTCATCCCCTCAAGTTTCCCCGATTGTCAATTTTATTGACGCTTTGTTGTGAATGTTGAGAGAAGTCTTCCACCCATCACCCCCATCTCCAAGTTTTTCCTAGCTTCTTATATCAAATCTATGTCTAAAACTCTTTGCCATTTTTAAAAAGTTGTCCTAAATAGCTATTTTGTCCGATAAACTGCTGAGCAAACAAAAATAGATTGTAAGCAATAGTTCTGTTGCTTTCCGATGTAAACGCTAGGGACTATATTTCTAAGCGCAGTAGCTGTTTCGTACCTTTAATGGTGGTACACTCTTAGGTTGACTCGGAGTATAATGCAAAATAAATCTAGGATTTTTAAAACTAAACTTGCACTAGTAAGTCTGTTTAAAATTATTTTATTTTGTAAAGCGATTCCTTATCCATCGGTTGATTGATCATCATTCTTGCCCTAAATGTGCTCTACTGTATCCGTTCTGTGTGAATTCCTCTCGGAAATTTGTTTTCAGTATTCGACTAGCTATTACTGACGTTTGGTTTCAATTCATTCTCGTTTTTAACACGTCTTTTGTAAAAAAAATATCGAGCTTATGTTATCGGTTTGTCCGTCCGTCTGTGGACACCATATCTCTGCAACTATTTGTCCGATTTGAAAAAAATATGGTTTGCGTTGGGAAGCTTCAAAGGCCAGAATGATGATCTTTGCATTTCAGTTTTTTTTCTGATACACAACTTCGCCGCTACAGGGCGTAAATGCAGATTATATCGAATTCAAAATACATTTTATTTCATATATTTTCTTTTAACATTCGATTGAAAAAAATATTTCTTCTTTTAGATGCCATTTATAACGTAGACTACTTCCGGCACAATTTCATTTTCAAGTAATGCATAATTTTCCCGCTAGGGGCGCAAAGGTAAATTGCATTTTTCCTTATATCTCTGCTCCTGAAACTCCGACTTGAAATATTCTTCTGCGTCGGATACAGCTCCTGATGGGAAACGTTTATATTATAATTTCTAATTTTTGATAAAATTGGTTTGGCCGCCAGGAGGCGTAAGCATTTATTTCTGCTTTCGATGTATTTTCAGCAATATTTAAACTTTTGAAAATTCGGCTGAAAAAAAATCTTTCCTGGGCCGATACCGTCAACCTCGGAAAATCTTTTCAGATTACTTTCTTTGTATAATAATGCATAGTTTTCTTGCCAGAGGGCGTAGATACATATATTATTTTGCCGGTATCCCTGCTTATAGGACTCCGATTTGAAAAAAAATATTTCTTTGTTGGAGGGCATTTCCGATGCGAAAGGTTTCTTATATAATTTTAAATTTTTCTTAAAGAAAACGTTTGTCACTAGAGGGCGAAAGTTCAAGTTTCCATTTTTGGATTTATGACGGGAAGAAGTGAGAATACATATTTGCCATAATACGGATGAAGATAAGTACAGGAAACGAAAACACCCTTACAAATCATGCTTATAGATTTTGAGAAATTGTATCATAGAGTGTCAAGGCATGTAATATGTAGTTGCCTGAGAGAATAAACGACATAGAAAATGTTTATGTGAAAGCTGGAATATACACGTAGATCGCTATTAAGATTGCTCCTATTTCATGTTGTTTTAGATGCAGCTGGAATGAAGAAAGTGATATGCATGAAATAGTAAACTAAGTGTTTTGCAGGTGATGTGCTGTTAGCTTGTAAACGTACGAGTAACGGAAAAGCGGAAGAAAATTTCGAGTAGTGTTAGAAGACAGGTGTTATCACTGAATTACGACCACTTCTATACAAAATGACTTACATCCGATACTTACGTAATGAGGAGGTGGGCATGGTTTGTTGTCAAAAGGAGTCGCGCCCTAAAAACGGTTGGCGGTTCAGTGTAAAGCGAAGTTTCGGACTTGATGGACAAAACCAAGGTTTTATCGGAGTTGACGAAAGGCCACGTAGTGGGTGTATCAAACTTTGGTGCGTCCATTTCGGAAACGGCGACCCTTGAATGTTCAAGGGCCACCATGGTGAAAGTTTAGAAGGTGTGATGTCAAATTGGAAAAACAACTAACCGGTAATATAACTATTAAGTGCGCCTATACGTGGATTTCAGAGGCGAACGGTGGGTTCGTCAACTTGTAAGCGGCATTCGGTGCTGCACTTTTCCGCAGATTACACCCCGAAGCAATATAGGTCAAGTAGAGTCAATATGCCGCGAGACTATGCGTAGCATTCTGGCAAGGATGGGCTACAAGAGTAGGCTATCTGTACGCTACCCTCTTCTTACAACAATTTATCGACGTCAACGGTTCAGCAGGTACCATTAACATGCATATTGGACAATAAAAGATTCTTAGCAGATGTACTGCCCAATGAATCAGATTATTTACTTTTTTCTGCGATGGTCGAGTTTGTATTTGGTATCAGTAGCATTAGTTTATGAATTCTTCATTCATGGCATATACTATCCAGGCAGATAGGGAGCGGCTATATTCATTCCAGCTAAGCTAGGGCATATTTAGCTGGAATCAACTTGGGATCCCTGATGTGTTTGTGGACTTAGGTATGGACAACGGTTACTTACATAGGGTCCTTGGGAACCATGTGCCCCCCAAAATGTTTTAAATATTAATGAATCATAAATATTAGTGAGGCATTCTTTCTGTTATAGGGAAAACATTAAAACTATATCGCTACCAAAATGATTGAAAAAATAAGTGTTTCGGAACGCCTTGAACAGAGTGTTTTCCGAATGCATTTCGTTCATGGCAAAAGTATTCTGCTAATATTCTAACCATTTTCTTGTTTTGATTCCGCAAAGAAATTGTGCACATTTTTAATTACTTGTTTATCTTAAACTTAACCCCAGCAAAAGGCAGTGCACTTGTGGTTATTAATTGCAGTGTAGTGTAATTAAATAAATGGTGTCAGGATGAACCAAGCTGTCTCTGTACGAGGTGCAAAACTCATTATGATCGAATTGTAAAGTTAAAAACTTTATTTACAATGAAAAACACAAGTGAGTTAAAATACCGCAAACAAGATCTTCCAAGGGCGCGGCTGCCCCACCATCCGGCTTAGTGTCACAGTCACCGAGCAAGCAAGCAATAAATACCATGTAATAGTTCCATGATGCAACAGTTATCAAAAATCTGCTTGCTTGGTGGCTGTGGCGCTAAGCCTGATGATGGGGCCGCTGCTGCCTTGAGAGATCTTTCTTGCGGTATTTTAACTGACTTGTGTTTTTAATCGCAAAAAACTTTGCACTATGAACATAGTGAGTTTTGCACATCGTACAAGGACAGCCTGGTTCATCCTTAAATTAGTTGTTGCACGAATACTTAAACTGTTCACCTTAAATAAATGGTGTTATCAAACCGTATTAGTTCTTTAAACATGCAGTCTGTTTTTAAAAAGCGGACCCTCATTAAGTATGATGTAAAAGCCCAAGTAAATATCCCTCCACCAAATCTGAGGAAAACAAAGGGAGCTGAAGTTCGGGAAATAATTTTGATTGCGACTGTAAAGCATTAATGTGCTCCTGTTTAGTGATGAATATGGTGTGAGTTTTGGATGCACAAGTTCTCTGCAGCAGAGAAAGCAGAGAATTGTGCAGCAAAACGTTTCCAGACAATTGAACCGATCGATGACGATCCTTTTACCGGAAACGAACAAGGCAATGGAAAATACAATTAGAAAAACGGACGAGGAAAATGTAAACATCGACTCGGGAAAATCGCCCGAAGCACACGACTTTTGTCAGCATTTCCAGCTTTCTCCATCTTGGATTATTACAGAATGGACAATTAATCGAACAAACATGGTATATACCATTTGAAAGAAAATTTGAGTCAAGACATATCTGAATTACTCTTTTTCTTCCATTTTGTTTCGCGGTTTAACGACCATCGCGACCATCGTAGTCTATATAGAGTCGGTCTTCCCTTTATCCGGCTGGTCTCAGGCGGCGGATTCTGACCATCCCTCAGAGTTGGACACGGGCTCGAGTCCCGGATTAAACATGGCTGGTGGGTTTGTTTGATACAGAGGTAGAATTTTGAAGAAAACAAACCTCCGCAGGTCCTGCGGACCAGTGTATTCCAGAAGTTGATGATCCGCACCCTTATTTACTGGTCCGCAGTATTAATTCACTTAACATGCGCATTGTGTTACTTGTATTACCCGTCTTCACGACGGGGTACCGTGAAGCATAGATTTTTATTTCAAGTTAGCTAAAAAATATAGTATATGTCTTACAAAATATTTTTACACTGGTTACAATTTGTTGTACACGAACTAACGAACATGTAAGTTTCACTTAACTGTAGTTAGTACTTTGACGAGTGTAAGGTTTAGTAAGCATTTGTTTAACAGATCTTTCGTAAAAAAAGGACGAGCATATGTTATCGCTTGATCTGTCCGTCCTTCCGTCTGTTGACACCATACCTCTGTAACTATTAGTCCGATTCGAAAAGTTCTTTTTCTTTTGCATTGCGAAGCTTGAAATGTGAGAATGATGAACTTTGCTTTGTTCTTTGTCCGATGCATGATTTCTCCACCAGAGGGCGTAGATGTTATTAAATTAAAAATACATTTTATTCCATATCATTGCTTCTAAACACACGATTAAAACAATTCTTTCTTTTTCTGGATACCATTTGTAACGAAGGCTATTTTAGTTTTGTATTTTTCTTTACATTTCTGATTCTAACATCATATTCAAGTATGATCTCTGTATTTATAACCCTCAGAGTGACCTGACTGACTGTGAATTCATCGTCCAATAAACGAAAAACACATGGGTGTTTAGGCGTAATGTTCAGTATGGAAAGCGTGACGTGATGCAAAAAAAAAAAAAAATTACATAAGTGAAAGCTCAATAAAAGGAAATTTTAAAACGGCAGAATATGTCACGTACTGTGAACGGAATATAAAAACGCTGGTCAGGATGAGAGATTGTATCGTTTGGCTCCTCATGTTGTCACAAAATCAAACTTTGTGTCATTATGTTCATAATGTTTACAAATGCTGAAGAACAAAATCTAAGTCATTTGCGCTTGTGCATGTTGATGCCTTTTTACACTGTTAAAAATATTGTGGTAGGTTGCACCAAAAAGTTGTGTACGGCATCTGCACCATTTTCTGAGAAACGGTACACCATTCTGTGCTGCAAACAAAAACCCAAAAACATGGAGCAACTGAAGGCAATACGTTACGGTAGAAGGTTGCAGCACCATGTTACTTGCACCACACAATGGTACATCTTTTTCAGAAAGTAGTGCTACTGGGATAGCACCACTTTTTGGTGCAATCAACCACGTGTTTTTAACAGTGCATATGTGTGTTGAACTTCTCTTTATGCGTGTCACGAACCAAAAAGGCATAGTTCTAATTTTGCAACCGTCAAAGTGAAATAGTTTATTGTGTCACAGCACACAGCAGCTTTGTTGAACTCAGATATGAATATTTCGTATAGTTGTTTTTCAAGTACAGGACGAGTAACTGATAAAAAGGTTCAGATTGCTTTGAATATTTCTTTACACGAAGGCAATAACAACATGGACGTAGCAATAGTGTCTCCAATAGGTAACATAATAGGCTATAACGTAGAGGTGTTATATTAAATACTCAATTTGAGCAATATTTCGCCTCGAACGAAATGTCAGTAATAAAATCCGTAGTATATTATTTTTACCTTTATTTGTGTTTCTCGAGATTCATGTATGAAAATGTCGGATTATTAAACAGGAAAAATTTCTATGAATAAAAGCCTCAAATTTAGATATTATTCTAAAGGTTTTTTCTTCCAACATTAAATTTTTTTTTTTTGATTGGAGGTTTAACGACCACCGTGAGCAACTCAATGGGCTATAAGCAGTCGCCCGTCCCTAATTTAGGGTCACTGGTTCCAGGGAAGGGAGAGAGCCAGTGCCGTAAGACAAACACAACATCCATGCCTGACCGGGATTCGAACCCGGACCCCTTACGGACGAATGATCAGTGGCCAACGCCTTAGACCACTGCGCCACCGGGGCGGCCAACCAACATTAAATGACAAAATTTCAAAATAAGGTACAAAAGAACCCACTTATAACGAGGAGCTAGTAACCGATGGACACCTTCGCTATATCATATAACGTTTTGACCATGTTAAAATATGCTTACGTGATAACATGCATATAAGCACACCGGACAAAACATTAGTCACCCCAAACAGAAATGACAGTAGGAAGCTATCGGTTGCACAGTGGGGGCCGTGATAGCCTTGTTGGGAGACAAATAACACTGACGTGGTCTACGGGATGATTTATGTGCCGTGCAGTTGTGAAGAACAATGTGTGTGTTGAATTTAGTCTGTAATATGGGTCATAAGACAGACGTTGCTGAGTGGCGAAAAAGGAGCCATCGTGTTTGGCCGTGCCCACGGACACAAAATGAATGAAGTCGCCCAATTTGTTGGTGTGTCGAAGAGTACTGTCCAGTGGACCTTCAAACAGTGGTGTGGTTCGAAGTCAACTGAAAATCGGCGACGTAAATATATCCGGAAAACGATTCCCGCCAACAAGAATATCGCCATGTTTCACTCCTAGTAACTGCAAATCGGTTTCAAACCAGGCAACTATTGCACCAAACAGTCAATGAAAGTCCACTCTAACCAATTTCCGAAAGGACACTGAAACGAGAACTGCTTGTGATGGACATCTGGAGCAGAATACTGCGGAAGAAGCCCCTTTTAAAAACAGCAAGTCACAAAGTCGCACGTCATCAATGGGCTCAGAGGCACCAAAACGTTACTGTGGAGGATTGAAAACGAGCAATTTGGTCTGTTGAGTCTCGTTTTTTACGCTTTCCAACCGTAGGTTGAAGAAGCGTATATGCTCCAGCTTTTTCCGTCCGTCTGTCCGTCTGTCTGTTGGCACGATAACTCACGTAAAAATGGTTCGATTTCGATGAAATTTTAGTATGTGGTAGGGGACCACCAGGGGACGAACCCTATTGAAAATGGGTGAAGTGGGGTCAAAGATCACGCCGTAAGGGCGGGATCCATTTCATTGCCTTTATGCGTCATAACATGCGTAAATATGGTTGGATTTCAATGAAATTCCATTATGTGGTAGGAAACTACCTGTGCACGAACCCTACTGAAAATTGGCAAATTGAGGTCGCAGGGCATAGAACGGGATTTATTCCATTGCCCTTATGCGTCATAACTTGCGTAAAAATGGTTCGATTTCGATGAAATTTTGGTATGTGGTAAGGAACCACCTGGGAAAGAAACCTATTAAAAATGGGTGGAATGGGGTCAAAGGTCAGGACATAAAAGCGGGATCCATTTCATTGCCTTTTTGCGTCATAACATGCGTAAATATGGTTCGATTTTGATGAAACTTTAGTATTTGGTAAGGTACCTACTGGGAACCAACCCTATTGAAAATGGGCGAAATGGGGTCAAAGGTCAGGGCATAAAGGTGGAATCCATTCCATTGCCTTTATGCGTCATAACATGCGTAAATATGGTTCGATTTCGATGAATTTTTAGTATGTGGTAGAGAACCACCTGGAAACGAACCCTATTGAAAATGGGCGAAATAGGGTCAAAGGTCAGGCAGGACATAAGAGCCGTATTTGTTCCATTGCCCTTATGCGTCATAACTTGCGTAAACATGGTTCGATTTCGATGAAATTTTAGTATGTGGTAGGGAGCCACTGGGGACTAACCCTATTGAAAATGGGCGAAATGAGGTCAAAGGTCAGGACACTGGAGTGGGATCCATTCCATTGCCCTTGTGCATCATAACTTACCAAAAATTGTTTCGATTGTGACAAAACGTTATCATGTTGTTCCGGAGGTATAGTGAACCGGTTCTGTTGAATATCAACGAAATTGGATCAAAGGTCATTGCACAAAAGCAAGATTTATTCCACAGGCATTATTCTCATAACTTGCGTACAACTGCTTCTATTGCGACAAAACTTTAGTATGTTATTCTTGAGGTGTACTGAACCGGTTCTGTTGAATATCATCGAAATGGGGTCAAAGGTCAGGACACAGGAGTGAGATTTATTCCACAGCCATTATCCTCATAACTTGAGTAATAATTTCTGGTATGTTGGAAAGCGTATCATAATCAATGAATTGCATGGTTTTACTAACTTGTTGTTTATACTCCAGTGATAGGAGGTGACGAGTGCATCGTAAACCCAATGAAGCCTTTAATCCTGATTTTGTCGAAGGTGTTCAAGTTGGAGGGGTTCTGTTATGTTTTGGGAATGTTTTTCGTGCCACGAAGTGGGCCCTCTCGTTGCAGTGACGATGAATTTGAACCAGCATGGGTACCTCTGCATTCTGAATGACGAAGTGTTTCCCTTTGCCCTACATTTCCAGGGTCAGCTTCACATTGCCACCCTTTTTTTTTCCAAGACGACAATTGCGTTGTGCATACGGCTAAAACTGTGTGTGAGGGGCACGACGAACAATAAGCAACACTGTCTCACCTCGACAGGCCTGCCAAATTCCCAGATTTAAATCCTATTGAAAATCTGTGGAATCATTTGGAACAGAAAGTGAAACGCCGGAACAGACACCAACGTACTCTCGCGGAACTTCGGGACCCATTTACGCATGAGTGGCGGCAAATCGATGTTCATTACCTTCACAACCTCGCGGAGTCTTTGCCACACGAGATACATGCTGTTATCAATGCAAGAGGCGCCGTTATTAGGTAATTTTTGACAGAGGTGACTAATTTTTTGTCCGGCGTGCTTATGTTTATGTTATACATCCACAGCAATTGGCTGTACTTTAAATAATTAATAAACTTCATTAGTACTATTATTAAGTAATTAAATCGCCGCCCCGGTGGCGCAGTGGTCTAAGCGATGGCCTCTGATCATTCGTCCGAACGGGGTCCGGGTTCGAATCACGGTGAGGCATGGATGTTGTGTTTGTCTTACGGCACTGGCTCTCTCCCTTCCCTGGAACCAGTGACCCTAAATTAGAGACGGGCGACTGCTTATAGCCCATTGAGTTGCTCACAGTGGTCGTTAAACCTCCAATCAAAAAAAAAAAAAAAAAAAGTAATTAAATCTTTCAAATATTGACGGCCACGTGAGTCTGACCGCTGTTTATGTACACAACACGCATGAAGCAAAAACAGCACCGATCCTCTTAAGGCAACGCTCACTTGGAGTGTGGAAGGGGAGATGGACACATTTCTAGGAATCGTTATCTGCTGTCCCCTCCCACGTCAACATTTCCATTAACTACTCCCCTCTGCAATCGTCGCTCAGAAATCCACTTAAAAGTGCGTGAGCCCCACCCATAATGTTTTTGCCCAGGAGTAGGTGGCCTGCTTTCAACTCTGCTGGCGTTATATAGCCAAGGCATAGCCCCTTGGAATGGGTGAAGGAGAGAGTATCTTGCACAACTCGCTTGTTGAGCATTTGTTAAACTCCCTCTCCATTGCTGTCCTATCAACGTTTTTCCACCAGTGCACAAGAATTACCCTGCGCTTTTGCAATTTTGTCCTGTATGCCACCATTTCTGTTCCTCCATTCCAAGCTAATGCGCACCAAATTTTTCACCTCGTTATGCACCGAATTTCATTAAAATTAGTTACTTTGCTTGTGAAAAGTGATCATCTTAGTTTTTCTTTCCCTGGTTAAACCCAGGTACTTCCTTAAATTTTGTTCGTTACAAGCTATCAAATGAAATGTTTAACTTAATATTATACCAAACAAAAGTTCTTGGTTTGCTCATTAAATCTGAAATCTCGCTAAATACGGGCTCGTTATAAGCGTGTTCCACCGTGTTTCACAGAACGATTCAGTCTGCCGATCCGTGTTGCACATCATTTGCGATGGAAATTATATTCTCGAAGTGAATGCGCAAAGACAAAGTGCTCCACGCAGTAGTTTTGGAAAAAAAGTATTAAGCAGGAGTAACAGATTGTCAAAAAGTTAAAATAATTATGGCGTTTTCAAATTCATGAAATCCAGATACTAAGTGTCATCATCCTTATTGCTAATTTTAAAAAGCTAGGACTTTGATTACTTCAAATCATTCGTGCGGTAATATTCCGTCGAGGAACAGCGTGAGTCTTAGATTCTCCTCCTGCAAATTTAAAAGTTTCGCAATTATTTGGTGCTTTTCATTTTCTTCTGGAAGAGGTCATTTAGAAAATCGCATCGTAGAAATCTCTTTTGCAATCACGATAGCATGTCAAAAAGTTCTCCTCCGTCGCTGATGTCACTGTAATATCTTCCTCAGGAAGTTTCTGCTAAGCGTTTTGCTTGCTTGAGATTGAAACGGCTGAATTTCCGCGAGTTATTTGTCTTCCAAATGAGTCCGTAATTTCTCTTTCATTGCACCGGGTGGTTTGGATTCGTTATCTGTCTCCCTGACAATTATTTTGTCTTCCAGCGAATCCGAACTGCACTGCAAATTTTTCATGCGTGAAATTAGATTTATTCGTGAATCCTAGGAGAACGCTTTCCTTTCGCAATAAGTAACTAGCGATTTCAAAAGAAAGTAGGGCATTGCTTTAGCAGGTCTTGAAGATAACTCATTTAATTTTCGAATATATTGCAAATTCCATTTTCCTTTCGGGTCTTCCTTTCCCATCCCTAAACTAAAACGACATTAATTATACGAATTCAAGAAAAGGATAGGTTCTTGTTGTTATTATATTATTTTTCGTTAAATACCTAGACTTTTGGCCCAAAGATTTTGTGCCCAGTCAGATATTTCTCTTGTATTCACCTTTCAGCTCGAAAGAAAATAAATATCATGTTAGTGCTTTTCTTGTACTTATTTATTTATTTATTTTTAGTGCTCGTTTTGCAATATGGAAATGGGAAATTTTTTTATATATAACGTTCAAACAATAGATAACACCGTTTAAAGAACTTTCTAATTTAATAGAATAAATATAATTAATAAAAATCTGTTTTCCAGTGTACCTGTTTTGTTTGACATAGACGCCGACTTTCGAGAAATACAATGTGTGTCCGTGCTTTGGCTATGAAATTAAACGGATGCTCAAGCTCTTTGCACACACGCACGCACGCACTCACTCACACACACACACACACGTACGTACATGAATCTACAATAGAAATTTGTGTGTACGATTTAATTGGTGATAGATTTTTAATACAGATACGGATATATAACAAAGCGTGCTTTAAATTTTCATGTGCACTATTTACAATTTTATATTTTTTAAGTTTGTGTCCTGAAAGACGTACAGTGGTTTATCAAAATAAGGGAAACACCTACTGCGACTGGTGTACACGAAATTCGCTTCATGCAAATCTCAGGGATAATGCCACCCGCAATGCGATACACACGGACGTATCAGAATACGTAACATGACCGCCCCCGCAATCACAGTGTATCCGCTCAGGCGCGTCAAAGTGCACGTGACAAGGTCGACCACACGGATATATAAGCGGCCGGCCAAGGCAGATGAGCCATAATGCGTCACGTGAGAACAATGGGCAGAGGTAGTGATTTGATGGATGTTCAAAAAGAAATGTTCATCGTCTATCGCGCCAAGAGTGGAAGCATCTCAGAAACAGCAGACTTCGCGGGCTGTTCCCGAGGTGCTGTAGTAAGAGTGTACCAAGAATGGACCGCTAGCATACAGAGTACCTCGTAACGTCGTAACTGTGGAGCCGCAAAGGCCATCGACCCCAGATTAGAACGTTGCCTCCGTCTTCTGGTAAAGGGCAATCGACGCGCAACAGTGCAGAAAGTGACGACAGAAATGAACGCTAGGGCACTCAGGTACGTGTCTCCGATATAAGTCGAACGGAGACTGTTATGCATGGGTTATCAGTAGAGCGGACCCTGTTATGCATGGGTCTCCGAAGTCGACGCTGCATCAAGGCGTCCATGTTAACTCAGGTCCATCTGCAATGATCCTTGCAGTTTGTATGGGACTGCTACCGTCATTGGACAGTGGAGGAGTGGAAAAAGGTTGCCTTCTCCAAGAAATCGAGGTAACTACTCCACAGAAGTGACGAGCTGTGGCAGATATGGCGTCAGATACACGAGAACCAAACCCTGGACACGCTTGTATGTCAAGTACTGGCCCGCGGTGGCAGTGCGCATGTCTGGGAGATATTTTCGTGCTATGGCTTGGGACCGCCAATACCACTGGATGGGTCCCTGAACGCCAATGGCTACCTGTCCATCCTCGCTGACCACATGTATCCCTTTATGTTAAACGTTTACCATGGTGGTGATGGTGTCTACCAACAGGACAATGCGCCGTGACACGTCGCTTAGGGGGGGGGTCCGTGATTGGTTCCACGAACTCGACAGCGACGTATCCGTTCTTCCTTGGCCGGCGAAATCATCCGATCTCAATCCCATAGATCACTTGTGGTACTATTTGGATGGGTAGGTTCGATGTGCGACCTACAAACACGTCATCTCCGAGGCCTAAGTGCTCTCCTGCAGTTCGAATGGGCACGTGTGCCTCGGGAACCTTCCAGAGCCTCCGTCTTGCCCTGTCATCCGGGCCAAGGATCGTTGTTCCTATTGTAAGGTAAATGGTCACATTATTCTGATACGACTGTGTTGCCTACATAATGGGGTGCAGTAGGATATCGGCTATCACGTAGCAGTGCCATAGTCGTAGGTGAAACAGGTGTTGTAGGACAATATCAGATCTCACTAACCTCAAAAAAAGACACTGCCATTGGTGCGCGTCATGCATAAGCTCTAGTAAACAAAAATGGTAGGTGTATTACGACGAAATGCATCGAAGATTATTTACGACTACCTATCAATAAGGACATGGCGTTGCCTACAAACGAGCAAATTGTATATGCCATATAAATATGTCACATAGGGATATCCGAACTTTCGTAAGGATTGTACCACGGAAGCATAAAGCCATGAAACCGGAAATAGCAGCAGAGTTCAACACCACTCGGAAAGATCCCGTTTCCTTTATAACAGTTCGTAGGGAACTTCGTCGTACCGGAGTTTTTGGACGTGCTGCAATTCACAACCCTCTGATTACCAACATAACTTTAATAAAACGTGTAAGACGGAGATCCTAAAGACTATTATCATGTCAACCGGTCTGATGAATCGTGCTTCGCACCACAGCATCGTGTAAGTCCGGCAGAAACTTTCAGAAGCGTACCACACCGACTGTATTATTCCGATTGTGAGACATGAGGTGCCACATCATGGCATTCCTTGAGACCATTGCTTAATCAACGGAATCATATCACATCTGCAAAGTACAAACTCATTCTACGGCACCTCCTGTCGCCAATACTGAAGGCATTGTTCCCCCTAATGACCGTTCCTGGTTTCAAGCAGATAATGCGCCAGTGCGTTGTACGAAATGTGTCCACTTGTAGTTAGCAGAGGATGCGGTACAGCAGCCACGTCAATCTCCAGATCTAAATATTATTTTACGTGTATGAGGATATCTGGAGCGAAAGGTCAAATCATACTTTCCACTTCGAACATTCCTGGCATAGGTTGGATATACAACGGCCGTTCCATAAAAATTGAGATCAAAATCCCACAAAATGAAGAAATTTAGGTACAGAAAAATATGTTATTCTTTCTCAAATTATCTTCCCTCGGATGATATGCAACGGTCCCATCGTTCAGTCCACTTTTCAAAGCATGTGGCGAAGGCATTTTGTGGAAGCTGCTTTCGCGACCCCTGTGCAGCTTGAATAACGTCAGCATCTGTGTTGAATGTCGCCCTACGGAACTTCTCCTTTATTGTTGGACACAACCAGAAATCGCACGGGCGAGATCAGGACTGCAGGCAGGATGTGTCATGAGTTCAATACTGCATTTCGTAAGAAACTGTTGAACACAAGAAGCCCCATGTGGGCGGACGTTATCATGGTGTAGGGTCCACTTGCCCATCAGTTTCGGTCGCTTAATCGATATGTGATGCTTCAAGACTGAAATGTGGTACTAAGCATTGACAGTAATTTTTGGAGGAACGGCATGCGGGTAGACTACACCTTTATGATCAAAGAAAATTTTCATCATTACCTTCCCAGCTGATTTGGTTTGGCGGACTTTTTCAGAGGAGTCGAGCCTGTGTGTTTCCCAGACAATCGTTGCGCTCTTCGTGAGGGGGTCCAAATAGTGGACCCAAGTTTCATCGGCAGTTATTACTGTGTTTAGAAAGTTTAGATCCTTTACAATCATTTGTTTCCACTCACGATACATCTGAGCTCTGGCTAACGATTGTTCTCTGGTTAGGTGATGAGGTACCCGTCCGTTTGAAACACACACGATGCAGCAATAATTTGCCGCCTAGAATGCGGAATGCCGACGTTTTTGAAATATTAGTTGACGCCGCTTTCCCGTCATTCGTCGATCTTCTTGCAGGATTGCCCAAACAGTGTTAACAATACGCTCTGTAACAACACTTTCAGGTCGACTAGGCATAGGAGCGAGTTTTTCTCATAAACTCCTTTTTTTGAAATTATGGTGCCATCTAAAAATCGTTGACTCAACCAAACATTTATCTTTGTAAGCTTTTCTTCATTAAATCAGACGTTTATGGAACCGTTTTACCCAAACGTTAGCAAAAATTTATCGCACAACGCATTTCACTTCTTAGCTCTAAATCACTCACCTGCATAACTGTATGGCGAAATGCAAACGCACCTTAAACAACTGCGCTGTAACAAAACCAGAATTGTCTGCCACGGCTAATAACTGTTGCCATGATACTTCCTTAATTCAGTTAGTCGTCCGTGTGGTTATTTTTACTCTTCGCACTGTTTCCATCTCAAGAAAAATATTTGTCTCAGTTTTTATGGAACGGCCTTTCTATTGGGTTGTCGGAAAAGTCATGACGTATTTTAGCCATGTTTTGCAAAGGTCATTTATTAATAGAAAGAACAAAGATCAATCAATGATAAAATGCCCGTTTTGTTCGATAACCTTTTGCCATCTTTCAGTGAGCTGCAGAATGCCTCGTTCATAGAAGGACTTGTCTTTCGTGGCGAAAAACTGTACAAGGTGCTGATTTACAGCCTCATATGAATTGAACATTATACCATGCAAGGACTGTTGAAAAGAACGAAACAAGTGGAAGTCTGACGGCGCAAAGTCAGGCGAGTATGCTGGGTGTGGCAACACATCCCACCAATAATTTTTTTTTTTTTGCTCCAATAATTTTTGGCGGGTGATCAAACTTGTGTGTGGTCTCGCGTTGTCGTGATGGAACACAAAACGTTTATGGTGAACGAACTCTGGACGTTTCTGGATGATGGATTCGTTCAAACTGTCCAATTGCCGACAGTACAGATTGGAATTGATTGTATGGTTCCGTGGTAGGAGCTCGAAAACCACGACACTTTTAAAAATCCCACCACACTGAGACCAGAATCTTCCGCTGATGAATGTCTGCTTTGGATGTCGTTTGAGGTAAAGCAGCACGTCGGTACCAAGACCGTTAGCGCAGCACATTGTTGTACACAATCCACTTTTCGTCACCAGTTATCAGTCGCTTCAAAACAGGATCATTTTTCTTACGTTCAATGAGCATATTCCAGATGTTTATACGCGCCGTCAATTGAGCTTCTTTGAGTTCATGAGGAACCCACAAATTGAGCTTGCTTACGTATCCCAACTTCTTCAGATGGTCGTGAACGCTTGAATGGTGGATATGCAATGTGTCTGCAATCTCTCGTGTCGTGTAACGTGGGTTTGACTAGATGAATGCCTTGATTTGGTCGTCATCAACCTCGGTGGGCCTCCCAGATCGAGGAGCATCGTTGAGGTCAAAATCACCAGCACGGAATCTTGCGAACCACAACTGGCACTGACGTTCTTTTAGAGCATTATCACCGTACACTTTACGCTACTTTCTACAAGCTTGACTCGTGTTCTTCCCTTTACGGAAGTAAAACTGTAAAATATGGCGAAAATGTACAGTTTGGTCTTCCATTTTCAACTTGATGTAAAATCTCCGCAAATCAACCAATTCGCTCACTATTGCTTTTAGACTGCAGCTAGAACTAGCAACTGTCGGATGCCATAGCGATAATCGAGCTGCGCATGCCTCTAGTGCTTCCAAAACCTCCCAACCGCCATCGGGTGCCAAAATACGTCATGACTTTTCCGACAACCCAATATTTACAGGAAGAATGGTCCCAAATTCCATTAACGCATGTGCATGACTTGTATAAGTCGGACTGCTTCCTTTCTGAAAGCCCAAGGCGTGTCTACAGCTTATTAATAAAATGTTCTCCACAAACAGCAAGTGTTTCCATTCTTTTAAGGGAGGATTCTAATGTTTTACGCTAAAATTACCGCTTGTATTGACGAAACTATGCAATCAATTGATTCCAAAGTAGGTACATCTATTTATTATTGTTTCCGGTACCTACATAGCAATTTTTAATAAGTTTCATGAAGAATCATGCCCACAAATCCCCCTCGAACATGACACCGCGCGAAGATCGGCTGTCACTGGTTGGCATGATTTCTTCACTCCATGTGATCTGAAACAAAATAAAAACTCGAACTGCGTTTTTCTTTATACACAAGTAGTTATCGTTTGATGAACCAGAAAAATATATATATATTTCAGGAAATGGTGACTTGTCAAACTCAAATTATCAATTTAGCTCAAAAAATTGACAATGTTTTTCGCTTTTAATAAAAATATACATAACGTATCGCGTTTCTGGTTCATCAAACGATAAAAAGAGGTTTGCTGAATATGCAGATGTACATTTGAAGTCGATCGGTCCAATAATTTTTGAAATATCATGCCAACCATTCGCGAAAAAGCTGTTTCGAGAAAAACGCGTTTAAAGTTTTAAGTACAGCTTACGTAGGCATATCGAGTACTTACAGTATTTGTCTGCTAATCTGCTATACCAGGGTCATACAATGTTTTTTCCTCTGCTACGTAGAACTCGTTTAGAGACATTTGCTCGCTTCTACGTCTTGTATGAGCCTCTTTTGTAGCCTCGAGGCTGCGTCTCGACGATCTCTGCAGACGATATTTAGTCCCGCGCATTGGTAAATATCTTCGTTAGCTCGCCAATAATAATTCCTGTCTTTGTCATCATTTTCAGGACGGCAGAAAAGCCTTCATTAAAAATGCCTGCTGCTACATAAGCTGCCATTTCGATGGTTTTTGAGACACAGTGAAAATGTTTGGGCGTGAACCGCCAAACAGTAGAATTGAAACTTTCATTGTTGTTTTGAGTGTCACCACCCAAACACCTTTCTAGCAACTCTCTTGATGACAAATCGTTGTAAATCGGTTTTATAGCATTTTCGACATCTTTATGAGGTGGCGGTTCGTGAGTGAATCGTCCAGAGTTTTCTCAGCTTCGGCTTTGCGCCAGTTGCACCAACTCTGTGACCCCACTGGACAATAATAGATTATAACGTGGCCAATTTCGACTTGAAATTTGGTGCACATATTCTTAAGACTTGAAATAAGAAAATAAAGTAAAAAAAATAAATGAAAATCCCCCCTTAATAAACCCTTGTATATAGTATGTATCAGAATAGCAGCTTTAATTCTTCGCGTATGATTCTAAAACTTGAGTTTGAAAGTTTTCTAAACCACAAGAAGTTTATGCCGTTGTTTTTTTCACGGTAACTCGTGCGGATTTATTCTCACAGTTGTATGAACGACATAAACCGTTCCGAGGCGTTCGTGCGTAGGCAGCACTTGGTTTTTGTATTTTTCGATATTGAAAAAGTCTATGATCGAGCGTGGCGGCACGGTATTATCCGTGACCTCCACGCATGCGGATTGCGAGGAAATCTTCCGACTTTCATAGTTAATTTTCTTCGCAATCGGGTGTTCGAGGTGCGCCTGAGTACGACGCTCTCGGCACCGTTCCATCAAGAACAAGGTGTTCCTCAAGGTTGCATTTTATCTGTCACATTGTTCATCCTCCGCATTAATTGTCTTTTCATAAATCTTCCTCCTGCGGTTTCGGCTACTGTCTATGTTGATGACTTGCACATTTTCTGCTCGTCATCAAGCATGCATTTTATTGAAAGGCAGTTGCAGTCTGCAATTAATCAGATCTTTAAGGCGGCGAATAGCAATGGTTTCGTTCTTTCTCCCGACAAGACAGCGTGTGTCCATTTCTGCCGGACGCGCGGCCTCCATCTTGACCCAGAGCTGTTTTTAGACCATGGAGCCATACCAGTTTTGCCGGAGACCAAGTTCCTTGGACTGACCGTCGACCGTGCGCTTACATTCCGTGCGCACGTTCGGCGGCTCAAGATTTCCTGTCTGAGGGCTCTATCTATTCTTAAGATCCTTTCGAGAGTCTCATGGGGCGCAGACAGGATGTCTTTGATTCGCATTTACCATTCCTTAATACGGTCGAAACTGGATTATGGTTGTATCGTGTATGGCTCTGCGCGTCCTTCCGTTCTTCGGCCTTTGGACACTATTCACCATCAAGCACTGCGTCTTTGTTCGGGAGCATTTCGAACATCTCCGATTCCCAGCCTTTACGCTGACGCGAACGAACCATCGCTTGAATTACGCCGTCTGCAGCTGTCTATTCAATTCTAACTGAAACTTAGATCTCTTCCAGACCATCCTTTATCCGATGCAGTTTTTCATCCCCAGCATGCTCGTTTATTCGGGAACCGGCCCTCGTGCATTTCAACCTTCGGTCTTCGTATGGCGGCCGTAGCCCGTGATGTAGGGCTCGACTTGTCACTTGTTGGAGAGACCAGGAGCTTTGGGGATCCGCCATGGCACCCACTTGGTGTCATGGTTGATACCACCTTTACATCTTTCGATAAATCCTCAACCCCTGCGTCAGTGTACCAGCAGCTCTTCGCTGAGCACCGTGACCTAAATTCTGATTACACTCCCATTTTTACTGATGGCTCCAAGATGCATGGAGTCGTTGGATCCGCGGCTGTCTGTGTAGATGACGTTTCAGTAGCGCGGATTCCAGCTGAGGCCACTGTGTTTTCAGCGGAGATGCATGCTGTGTATCTCGCCCTTCTCCATGTTCAGTCGAGTTCTCATCACCGGGCTGCGGTGTACACTGATTCTTTGAGTGTTTTACAGGTTTTGTCATCGTTGGACTGCTGTGACCACCCTTTTCTTTTTACCGTACGAAGGCTTCTTTGTTCTTTGCTCGAGGCCGGTGTCCAGATACAATTTTGTTGGATTCCCGGGCATGTTGGAATCTCGGGTAACGAGTGTGCTGATGCGGCTGCTAGATCTGCTTCCTCTTTGGTCGTCACACCCTTGCCACTGTTTCACCGGGATTTCCGCTTTCTACACTACCGGACAATTGCTAAGGACGGATGACAATAGCAACGATAGCAACCATAAAATGGAAGGCAGGAAAATGTGGAAATTAGCATAAGTGCGGGATACAGTAAGACGTGTTGTGCGTATGCAAATTTTTGATTGCCAATCTTGTTCGTGACGTCATAGCGCTGATAAGAGATATAAAGGATTTGACGCGTATTGACCGTTGTTGTTCAAACGCAAAGTTGAAAGGGAAAGAATCAATTGACGAACTTGCAATTTTCAGTATGTCTTCCCGACATCACCTGGATGATTTTACGCGTGGCCGTATTATTGGCAAGATTGAAGAAGGGCGAAAAATAACAGATGTTGCCAGGGAGTTCGACGTCAGCCACAGTGTTGTTTCAAGGCTTTGGAAATCATTTCAAACAAATGGAGAGTGTAGCAAACGTCACGGGGGAGGTCGTGTTCGCAGTACGACACCTGCAGAAGATCGGTACATAGTGCTATCAACAAAAAGACACTGACGCACCACAGCTAGTGAGGTAGCAAATCAGTTTATGGCTGCTACTGGCAAGCGGATCTCCCGAAAAACTGTCGCCAGACGTTTGTATGAAGGAGGACTATACGCCCGCCGTCCTGTTGTGTGCATCCCATTGTCCAGACGTCACCGTACCGCCCATTTGCAATGGTGCCATCAACATCGCAATTGGACTGATAACGACTGGTCTGCTGTCCTCTTCTCAGATGAGAATAGATACAGTCTATCGTCTGATTGTCGACGACAACTGATCTGGCGTGATAGTGGTACTGCATATTGTCCAGCAAACATACAGGAAAGGTGCCGATATCCGACATGTAGTGTCATGGTATGGGCTGGCATCATGATCAATGGCCGTACGTCCCTCTATGTGCTTCCAACTGGGACTATGACTGGCCAATGATACATTAATGATGTTCTGCTACTTCATGTTCGCATGTTCCGTGGTGCTGTCGGTGATAGATTCATTTTCATGGACGACAACGCAACATGTCATCGAACAGTCGCTGTTCAGGAGTGTCTTGAGAGCGAGGATATTCAACGCCTCTTATGGCCAGCACATTCTCCAGATCTGAATCCCATTGAAAATGTGTGGGGTTCTTTGGGGAGGCGTCTTGCTGGTCGCCAATGCCCTCCAATAAACAAGGAAACCCTCATCCGTGCACTGACAGAGGAATGGGATAAATTGCCCCAACAGCTGCTTGATAATGTTGTGCAAAGCATGACACGACGTGTGGAATCTTGCATCGCCCTCCATGGTGACCATATCCCGTATTGACATCTTACGCCGGAACGCCTGCGGACGGTAATTGCATTTTTTTTCACGTTTACGTATTCTGCACAAAATGGCCTGTTTGTCCCTTGAACACGTTCCAAAGCCTTCTGGATTTCAGAGCACAATAAATTGTCTTTCTTGTAATGTCCTGGCATTCTGACATTATTTTATTTCACTTGGCATCCAACCACACTTACTTTTTTAAGCGCTATATAGCCGTTTATGACCCGTCCTTAGCAATTGTCCAGCAGTGTAGTTCGCGACCATATCAAGCGAACGTGGCAAGGTCTGTGGGACCAACAGGTGGAAAATAAACTGCATCGTATTAAACCTAATCTTGAAGTCTGGAAATCCTCATATCGTCGGAACCGTAGGGAGGAAGTGGTGCTTGCGCGTCTCCGCATTGGGCATTGTCGATTCACTCACCGCTTTTTGCTGTGTGGCGACACTGCGCCGATGTGTGAGACGTGCAACTGCCGACTCACCGTCACTCATCTTCTGTGTACCTGTGTTCGTTTTCGTGATGTACGTTTTCATTTCTTTCATTCTCATTTGTTGAACGAGGACGCCGTTACACTGCAGCGGCTGCTAAATGACCACTGCAATACTGTTGCTGTTTTTTCATTTTTTAAACAAATTGACTATTTTAAACGTATCTAGATTTTAGCCCTATCATCATACTCATTTTTCAGTTTTACTGAATCAGCTAGATTTTAATCTTTGTATCATGTTTTTAGTACTGTTTGTTTCATTATCTTTTTTAGCCCTTTCATCGTTCTCATTCTTCAGTTTTATTTGATCAGCCGTATTTTAAGCTTCATAGCACATTTTTAATACTGTTTGTTTGTCTGTCTTTTGTCTGGCGCTCTTTGGCCAAACATGGCCCTTGCGCCATAAAAATCAACCAACCAACCATAAACCGTTCACCTCTCCCAAATGGTTATCAGCAAGTTATTCTAAGCATGCAGATCGTGATACTAAATTGCTGTAGTTTACCGTTCACCATCAACCATATCATATCATATTATCAGAAAACGTGAAAATCACATCGTCCTGGAGAGGGAATCAAACTCGCATCTTCCGATTTCCGTTCGATGTGCATCGTTCTGGAGCGGATTTGATTCCCTCTCCAGGGTCAAACCTCGATTTAACGAACTTCAAGGGACCAACCGTCTTGTACGTAAAATCGGGGAATTCGCTAAATCGAGGAAGCTTTTCGAATGAGACATTCAAATTAAGCTAGTGTTCATAACAATAAGTAAGCAGCTACATTATCTTTCTTCCAGTGAAATTTAAATCATTTATAGTACTTTTCATTCCGAAATTTATTATCTAAGATGTTATAATACGTACGCATTTATTTTGCATATTAAATACATAATTCGTAGATATTAGATTTCAATATGTAGCATTAAAGTGTAAGCCCACTTTAAAAGCCCTTATACGATAGTTGATTCTTTCCCGAGCATTTATAACTTCTTAAATAACGATTTCAGTATTATAAGTTGCATAACGAGATGTGTTGTTTAATTTGGCCTGTAGATTTAACAATGAGAAGAGAAGAAGATGCGCAATTTGGGGTAGAATTTCAGAGGTTTAGGAATGGGTGCGTATAATGTGTGACCCCTGAGTCCACAGAAAGTTGTTATTCTGTCTGTAATCAATACAGACATTTGACGTGGACCATGAACATCAAACAGAGGTCATTGCTCTTTCCACGTCAAGTGTCTGACTCACTTGTAAACGTGAAAGAGCGATGACCTCTGTTTGATGTTCGTGGTCCACGTCAAGTGTGTGTTTGTATTGAATATTCTTTCGCCTTCTAATTATTTGTTCCATTGCTGCTTACCATCTTTGGTGAATCCCAAGCATTGTGCGGGACTCCAAGAAGCAACCTGCCAAATTGACTTGGCAATTAGTGTACGGGAGTCTGGAGGAATTCGAGGCCGCTGTGGTGTAGTGGAAGCATATCCGGCGCGTAACTGGAAGATCCTGGGTTCGATTCCCGGTGACGGCCAATAAGAATTTTTCCGGGATTCACTTATAAACGTGGAAAGAGCTATGACCTCTGTTTGATGTTCTGTCTGTAGCTTAAAACAAGAATCTCCAAGGGTACCCTAGGTTTCCTCCCCCTCACCGCCTTTCTTTTTTCTGCTTCTCACCCATTCAAGAAAATGTTGCGCTTCTTTGAAACTTATTGGTCATTTGCTTCCTCCTGTAACAAGTTTACGCTTGATAGTCGCAGGAAAGTGATTTATGATTCCGTCAAGCTGTGTCGCAGAAAATGTTCATTGAAACGCTAGTGAACTGCAAGCGTAAAAATTTTCTGTTACGCAAGGCTCTCTTTCTAGTTAACGTTTAACGTGAAAATATTGGTTATTATAAAGTTTGGTGGTCTAAAAAAAAATATTTTATTTTTCGCTAAATTGAGGAAATGCGTTCGTTAAATCGGGAAACACCAAGCATTAATTTCAATGCGATTCCATTCGTACCATAAAAAATGTACGTAAAATCGCGGAATTCGTTATAGCAGTCCGTTAAATAGGGGTTTGACTGTAATTGATTTACTTCTCAACCAACCAAAGTTGTACAGTTTGGGCTTTGATGAAGAATGTAGGAACTTTATGATTGCAAGATGAATTTTCAGTTTTTATTTAGAAGACGCAATGTAAAACTTTAACGTGAAATATTTAATATACTGTTTGCATTCTTGGGAACGCGTATCTACTCCCAACACAGTGAGTAAGCAAAATCTTTCGAGGGGACGTGATTTTGCTGAAGGAAACGAGGAGCCTCGGAGTGAGGCATACCTGAAAGGAGGTTGGGTGGAAGGAGGTGTCACTACCGGAGACGGGTTCCGAAGTTCTCGGAGTGGATATACCATGCCAGTAGTGTTTACGTTTCGGAGGGATATGATCATGTTTAATGCGGAGGTCTTATTCGCGGCATAGCTATGTATTCCTTGCCTTCTTCTAACAGAATATTCAAAACTTAGTGAAAGCAGGAGGGTAGAACCTGCAAGAGACCGGATTAGCAGATTCCCTATGTGACATTCCACCAAGAGCCCATTTTGCGGCTTCCAAAACTGCAATTCCAAATTGGGTTGGGAGTGTTCGGTTTTATGATAACATTGTGCTTGATCTGGAGTTTCATTCTATAATAATGGTTATATTTTAAACGTCCGTTGCACAGCGCATAAAACATTATACTCTTCCCCAGTCAGTTTATACTCAAAACCAAACTGATATTCTACTATTTTAGGGATCATAGTGAATCGGTAAATAAACATTTATGTTCCAAATTAACCGAAAAATAATGTCTACAATGTGATTCAAGGAATTCATCGCTGTGCATATAAAAAAAGCAATCATCGCAAATCTTTATAAGCCACTCATAAATTCTTGCTATGAAAGCAACTTTTTAAATCGTTTGAGTACGCTTGAGGCTGAAAAGAAGATAATTATTTCGGTCTGTTATGACAAAATCATAATGCAGCCCACCTAGCTGTGGAGAAAAACGAACACTGACCTTTATAAATCCGGAGATGAAATAGGGTTTTATAGAGTGATAAATTCAGGAACTTTTATTTCTGTAAAAACATTAATCAGGGAGAAGGCAAGCCCTGACATAATTTGAAACAGCAACGGGTCTCTTGTGGAATACAAATCTGTGGCGCTCCTAGATCAAACTGCTGTGTCACGTCTTCTGACATGGAAAGAATTCCAAAATTCTGAAGTAATTTTTCAGAGCGTAATTATCGTAATGTGTTGCATACCGAGGATGGAAGGTATAATAAAAAGTTCATGTGTGTAATTTTTGATGGAGCAAACAGATCTCGCGCTAATTATCTGAAGATAAATGCTAAAATAAGGAATTAGGATTCTAAATTAATTTATAATTCTCAAGGGACTCTTTGGGAATGCAGTGGCGTATTCTATTGTATTTTTGATGATGCATAAATCGTCTGCATGTACCCAAACAAGGGATTTCATACCCTCGCATCTTTTGCAATTCTTTAAGGTTAAATTGTTTGCTTAAAACGTTCGCTATATATTCAAATCCGCTGAGAAATACACTGACTTCATCTTTTATTTTAAGAAATTCCCCCAAAAAAAGCAAAAAAATTTCTCTGTTAACAGTGAGTCGATTGAAAAAGTTTAATATCTTAAGACGAAGGCCTTAGATTTGTTTCTATCATACGTAGCGCAAAGTTTTAGAACTTTCTCTCTCAAAACAAATATTTCAAATTCCCTCACGTGTGATAAATAATGCTGTCCAAAGATTGATAATGACCCTTACTCGATTCAATTGTTGAACACGAAAAGATAAAAATTATTAAACATGGTATCAGTTCAAATGAGCAGTGCTTCCATTCACAATGGTTTTAAGACTGTGACGTGCAACTGAGGTGACCGACGGAAGAGTCAAAACGGTAAGTTGCAGTGAGAAGCCACAGTCGGTGTACCTCATTTGGGAGAATAACTGCCTCCGGCACAAGCGAAATTTATAAAACCTCAACATAAATCAACCTTGACCCCGATCTCTCCAAATTGTCAACGAAACTTGGCAATTCTTCCTTTCATCCCTGAAACTTGAAATTTATTTCAAGATATCTAAAATTCTTTGGCCATCAAATTTGAAAGAATTTGAAAGTGACTTTTACTCCTGTGACAAAGATGACTTGCTGTAAAAAAAAAAAAAAAAAAAAAAAAAAAAACGAATCCAATTCCTTTCTAAAACCTTTGGGAAATCTATCGAATCCAATATCAGTGCGGCCTGTCGTCTGCGTCGGTCAGACAAGAAGATCCCTTAGGTTGTGATTGAAAGAACACCAGTCATATGTTAAGAAGGGTCATCTCAAGAAATCTTCCATAGGTCCAGCACTTTTGGGAAAATAACGACCGTTTTTTGTTAGATCACGCAAATTTGTTAGAAAGACCTATATCAGTGTCTGATCTTCAAATTTTCGAAGCATTTCACATTTTTCAAAACCATTTTTCCCTGGTGAACGTTTCATCATCATAACCATATCTATCGACAGCTCGGAAAGCACTCATCAAAATCGATAACAGCCACGTAACATGTGGCAAGAAAAAGAACATCCGTACTCTCAAAAAGTGAACGCGCAATAGTCCTGAGGAAGTCCGTAAATTATAAATAATTGCATTTATAAACTTTATTTTTTTATATTAAAAAACAACAACACTGTTCCTTCACTCGGTAATAAGTTCTTCTTGTAGCAACTGCAAATATAGCTCTGGGTCTTTAATATACACAGAGTGGCCAAATTATTATTACCACCTGGTTAGTACATTCGTTGTTGGACTACATTTTGCCATTACTACTGTTTGAATTCCTGCTGGTATGGACTCTGTTAAATGTTGGTAAGTGGCTTAGGGGTATGTTAGCCCAAATGCGATGAATTGCACCCTCCAGCTCAGGAAGATCTGATCGTAGCGGATCCAGCTGCCTGATGCCCCTTTCTACTTAATTTCACAAATGCTCCATCGGATTGAGATACGGTGATTGAGAAGGCCAATGTAACTGGGGAAACTCCGTGATCTTCCTTAAACCATTCGCGCACAATGTGGGCACTATTTACACGGAGCATTGTCCTGTCGGAAGTATCCATCTCCATCAGGATAAACCATCAACATAACTGGGTGGATTTGGTAGGCAACGATATCTAAATACGTTTGGGGGGCGGTGGAGATCAGACATTTCTCCACATGAAACAAATGACCCCAAAAGTCCCACGAAAACAGGTTGTCTCTGCCAGCTTGAAGACTAGTAACGATTGAAAATGGGTCTATGCTCTCGTTCTACTGTCTCTGTATTTTCACCCTTCCATCTGCATAGTGTAGTTGAGAACGTGATTCGTCGGATCACATTACCCTTTTCCACTCATTTACTGTCGAGTTCCTGATAAAACTATAGGCGTTTGTTCGTGTTCGCTGCAGATAGCAATGGCTTATGGACAGGCCGTCTTCTTTTGTAGCCCATACGATGTCTGGCGAGCTGTACGTTGAGAAGCCATCAGACTTGGTCCCTGTTTCAGATTATCTGTAATCTGACGAAGTGTAACCCATCTGTTGGACTGAACAAGTCTGCTTTCTCTCCATTCAGATCGATCATTCAGTAGTCGGTGACTACCACACGCCTTGCGCTCAGACCCAATTCTTTGATTGGTGGTTCACTTTTCAACAATTTAACAACTGCTGCACTCGAACATATCTTAAGAGCATCAGTTTTGCTAATGCTGGCACCCAGACTTCGAGCACCCACGTTCAAAGTCCGTCAGATCGCGTCTTTTACTCATTATTTCTTACGCAATGCACTTCATTATTCTCTTCTTGCCTTGAACGTTCCCTTTTTATATGGATTCAGCCATCTTGCGTCAACATCAGCTGCGGAATAGCATCTTTGCATAAAATGATCTGGTGGTTATAAAAATATGGTCCCTCAGTTATTAGAAAAATGAGTGGGCTATATAATTTCGGAAGTAGCAAGTACGTAGTGAATGAGAATATATTACATGGTTTCATATTATAACAGTTGTTTGCCAGAGGTATATGGGCTTGTTCTTAATCATCTGCGTTGGTCATTCAATGTTGAACGCACAAACACACCTGTGCCGGCTCTTTTTTTTTTTTTTTTTTTTTTTTTTGTCGTTTCGGGGTTTAAAGACCACCATGGGCATCTGTATGAGTTAAAAGCAGTCACCTGTCCCGAAGTTGAGACCGTGGGTTCCATTGAAGGGAGAGAATCATCACCGTTAGAAAAGCAGAGCTCTCAGTCCTCATCCGGAATTTGAACCAGCGCCCAACTCGGTCAACTATCCAGAAACCTATGCTCATAGGTACTTATATGGGTACCCCAAAAAAAGTAGAGGCAAAGAAAAATGTTAAAGTGAACACTGTCATGCTATTTCTAAATAAGCATGAGCTCTTGGAACGTTTGAAAATTAACTTTGAAAACAAACCTCTCCTGATAAATGTCTGAATTGGCGAAATCTATAAGGATCAGCATGCGAATTTAGACACAAGTAATTTTAATTTTCTCTGATATGAAAGCTCGCGTTAATTTACCAAAGGAACACTTTTCTCAGATTTCATATATAATCCCAATAATTGTTGTACGTGCACGCTTTACAACTGGGCGAAATATTTCAAACAGCCTTATCTCTTATTTGGACCAAGGAATTTGTAAGACAGAAGCATATTTAGAACATTTTCAGGTTTCCACATTCATACCTTGGTCTTTTAGTAACATAAATATTTTAAATTTTGACGCATTTGATAAAACGTTTCATGCTGAGATTTTCTTCTATCCAAGTTTTCTAAGAAAACGCAATTGGAAAAGTTACTCTTCTTTAATGGTACCTTCCTTTTGAACATAAAGTCAGAGAGGTAGTTAACTGTGGTCAAGCTGGATCGATATCCTACGGAAGGTGATGAAAGCCATGCTACCATTTCGCGGCATTCAAAGAAACGTAAGGCAAGTGAATCCTGTTACACGCAACGTAGATTGCTTCATTCCAAGAATAAAGTATAGCAATTGTCACTTTTGTCACTTTTTCGTTTCCAACAGGTATTTAATATAACATTACTGGAGTTGAATTATTAGCAAGCTTGTTTTAAACGATAAAATAATGTTCATAGTTTCTAACACTTTATAGTTACAAAGAATGAAGTACAATCCTCTATAAAAATAAACATTTCTTCCAATATCAGTAACTAAAACAGGTAAATTTGACTGATGAAATATACATTTATGGTGTATGATTAATACGCATAACATCACTGTAGACTACATTTGGGAAATACTGGTATTAGATAATCATAGTATAATAGCTTTTACCAATATGTACGAGGGATAATCAAAAGGTAAAGGCAACATACTCTTTAATATTGGTAACTGTGAGCAAATGAACATAACGGTTATCTCACTTCTCCATATTGTCCCCCTGCATGTCGATGCACTTCTTGTATTGTTACATTTGCATCTTCATTCCTTGGGGGAAGAAGCTTTTCGGCTGTTTCCGAATCCAGGTCTGCACCGCTTCCTTAACCTCATCATCAGATGTGAATCTGCGACCGCGTAGAGCCTCTTTAAGTGGAACGGATATAAGATAATCGCATGACGTCAGATCAGGGCCGTAAGGGGGATTTAGAAAACGTTCAAACCGCACTCGTTGCATTGCCTCTACCGTTGCCGCCAATTCTGGGAACGTGCTTTGTCATGGTGCATCAAGACTGTTTTTCACATATTTCTCTTCTTTTGCTGAGAATTCTGGATTCAGTTTATCCCTAAGCATAACACAGTACGTCGCAGTGGTCACTCTTTGTCCGTGTTCCTGAAAATGCACCAGAAAAGGACCCTTCATGTCCCAAAAGAGGGTCAGTTTCTTGGAGGAGGGTTGTCGTTTGAATTTCTTCTTTGCTAGAGAAGACGGGTGTTTGCACTGCGTGCTTTGTACCTTGCATTCAGGTTCAGAATCTGGAGATGACCACCATAAAACCATTATACGTTCTGAGAAAACTCAGCTTGATTCTGTCTTCCCAACATTCTAACTAATTATAGCTAACCACCTATCCGAATCTTCAAAGCAATTGCGGGTGTTAGTGTGCGTGTTCTCTAAAACCTCTTGCAAGCAGACAAGATTTGGAGAATGCTACGATATGACAATCACCTTAGCGAAGTCTTGCGATGTCTTTCAGAGCGTACTTTAAATCTGTGGCGCTTTACATCCGTCTCTGCAATCACTTCCCGCGTGGCATACGTTTTCGTTTATGTTCTACTTCAGCGGATGGTGTACCTCTTAAATTCCAGAACATACGGTATATTAACTTTCGTGTTTGTAAATTAGCGTTTGTCCACCAGAGTATATCCAGGGACGAGAATCAAATTTATCATACCTACGTGCTTTTCAGTAATCTACAAATGACCATCTCTGAAAGAGCATCTTACTTTCCTGATGTGAGGCATTTCGCTAGACTTCGCTAAGATAAAATAGCATTCCTTGTCCATAGTCTACACAAAAGCTCTCTCTCTCTCTCTCTCTCTCTCTGTGTCTCTTCTCTCCCTCCCTCCCTCCTTTTCTCTGGAATTTTGTTAACCCATACGTCGAAGTTCGGTTTGTTTCCTCACAACAAGTCCGCTGACACCGCACATTCATGAGGACTTCCAGTTCTTGGATGTTTCTAAGGGAAGGATAAGCACTCGGGAAAATATTCTTTATAATTCTGCAATTTCTGTAACGATAAGCACCATTTCGAAATGTAAATGAAGTTCACTTTTTCCGATCCGCGAAACCACTAAGAAATGATAATATCTTCATCACGTCTTTTAGAAAGGAAGAATGTCGCAGTGGTCTGAGCGCTAGCCTCTGACTGTTCGTCCAGGTGGGGCTGGATTCGAGTTGTTTGCTTGAGGGGTTTATAACCCCCATGAACAATTAAATAAGCTACTAAAAGTAGCCCATCCATAATTTAGGGCCACTGATTCCAAGGAAACGAGGGAGCTGGTGCCAAAAGATACACACCATTTATGTCTCACCCGGAATTTGAATCCGTAACATTCTCGGACGAATGGTTAAAAGCCAGCACCTTTTACTACTCGGCCACCGAGGCGGCAACTGTATGTGGATCTTGCATGAGGTAATGGCGATGTGCTTGTCTTACGGCACTGGCTCTCTCCTTTACTTGGAGCCAGTGACCCAAATTTAGGACAGGTGACTGCTATAGCTCGTTAAACCCTGAAACTAAGAAGCAAAATGAACAGTTTTAGCGAAACACAAATCTGCTGGCGGAGGCGTTCGAACCTGGATCTTTCTGCTCCGGTGCGGAATGCTTTAACAAGTAAGCTACACCGACGAAGTTTGTCGATGCAACTTTGCCGTCTTGATATATGCCTCACCTCTGAGGTAGGTACGCCACATATACCTCCTCCCTTGAGAAAGGTGGGAGCACAAAATTGCAGGTTTCAGGTGATCCGCCGCAAACTGTGCTTGAAGTAGCTCTTTGTAGAAAAAGGAATTCTCATTAATTCCAGACGATGTGTGATGTTCGGGCTAATTTTTGCGTTTGCGACGATGTGTGATGTTCGGATCCATTTTTATGGCGCCAGTATAGCGAAACAGAAATTTTCCGGTGGCACGAATCAAATCCGCATCCTTCTGCGCCGGATACTTTTCCAATTAAACTACACCGACGACGATTATGGATGTCACTTTGCCGTCTTGACATGTGTGTTACCTCTGAGATACTGTAAGTAGGTCACACAGTCTCTCCTTATGGCACGAGTTTGCCATTTCACGTAAAGCCAATTAAAGCCGGACTATGAAATTGACTTATTTTTTCCATGTATAACGTATTCGATGATTCATATACTTTCAATATCCGAAATACGAATTTTCAAATAAGAGCCTGAGATTCATTTTCATATTTTGCTCAGTCTGAAATTCGAAGTGTCGGACTGAAAGAATCCTTTTTGCGATCGATTGCTAAAGCTAAAATCAAAACTTTATGCGCATTTTATGTGATTGTACAATACACAATTTTATTGCTAGATGACGCATATACAGTATATTGACAAGTAACCGGACATTCCTTCAAAAGCAAATGAACGTATTATCTGCGTTGTTAAGATGCGCGGTACAGCTGAAAACGGTATAAAACCAAGCTTGCAGTTGACCGCTATCATGTCGCAGTGTGAGGTGGAGTAAAAATGTCGCGGCGGGAGAGAACTTACTTTGAGAAAGGAAATATTTTTGGGTATTACATTAGTGGGTTGTCCATAAGAGAAACCTAAAGGCGTTTAAACACACCCATGTCAACTGTTTTTGATGTACTGAATAAGTGGAAGACACATGGCGTGCCTGAAGCAGTAAAATGTACCTGCAGACCAAAGAAAATCAGTGATAGAGGACGTAAAATCCTCAGGAATACTGCACAAGACCTAAGTGTACAGGTGAGTAAAAATGCAGGTACCTTGGTATGTACACGTGCCATTCGCAGAGAACTTCATTCCATGGGTTACCGTGGTCGTGCGACTGCTCATAAGCCTTTCATCTCCACTCATAAGCCTTTCATCTCCGCTATTTACCACAGTGTACTGTTCCTACGGCCAAGTTTCGAGTGTACTCGTGTGGGGGTGTTTTTCGAGGTATGGTCCCAGCCCATTAGTTATCGTTGACAAACCTGTTAACCAACACGTCTACCTCAATATTCTCGACAATTATGCATTACCAACTCTGTGGCAATACTATGGAACCGTGCCTTGTTGGTACCAGCAGCAAAATGCACCGAGCCATTAAGCAATGACTGTTAAGGCGTGGTTTGATGATAATTCCGTATCGTTTGTGGACTGGCCAGGACATAGCCCTGATCTTAATCCTATGGAGCACCAATGGGATGAATTAGAACGCCGAATAAAAAGTTTAAAACCAAGGCCTACTACTAAGCAACAGTTAGCGGCAGCATTATGTACTGAATGGAAGCGCATACCTATCGCTGTGTTCCAAAACCTTGTCGAAAGCATGTCTCTAAGGGCCAATGCATGCATAAAGGCCAAAGGTAGACCAACACCGTACTAATGTATGGCAATAAATGCTATGTTGTGTTTTTCTTTTAGGTGTCCGGTGACTTTTGTCAGTATAGTGTATGTATTTCTAGAGATTATGCAAATACTTATATAAATTTGATAACATATATCTTGATGTTCTGAAAAATTCATTTTTCTTCCGATTGCTGAATTTACGAAATAAGTATTTAATGCGTTTACAAAAATGTAAATTATTCCTCTCAGGTGTCAGAAAATATATTTTGTTTGTGAAATTCTACAGATCATGTATTTTAAAATTTAAAAATGATATAATAAATTTGCATAATGGATATGAAACTGCTGTCGAAAGATTTTCCCGTTGTGCTCGAAAATTCCATGTGATTCTATCCTCCTTTCTGTTGCCTTCCCCCTCGAAGTTAAAGATATTTTCTGAAGTAAGGTAGTTTTCATCATCATCTGATAAAACATTTATCTTTCCGCATCTTTGAGGCATAACGTTACGCTTTTAGTTTCGCGTTATGTTTACGGGATTAAGAAAGGCACTCTAGTTGAAAACAGTGCATCATGGTAAGTATCTTAAAGGAGCAACACGTGTTAAAACGCAGAAGAGAAAAATTAGATCGTGTTATCAGCAGTTGCGACCGTGCGACATGTCAAACCTGTGATAAAGAGGGTTTAGTTGATACAAGAAGAGAATGGGACGGGTTTCATTAGCATAGGCTGTCAAACGAGCGAAAAATTGTATTGGAAACTCCCTAAGGTAACAAATGAAAGAGAAATACATGTAGAATAATGACACATCTGCTAACAAATGATGACATTCAACTGGGAAAGAGAGGCTTAAATGAAGAATGTTTATTACTTCGAGGCTACCAACTGAAGAGAAACACGGATATTTCGAATCGTTATCGCTCTTGTAAAGCTTAGACATTATTCAGTACAAAAGATAAAACTGGATATTCGAAATTTATAGAAAGCACTTCACAAAGTTCTTCAATTTATTCAGCAGAAAAGATGAATTTTAAAATGACAAGTGGGAACAGTCCGTTGTACTCAACAAATGAAAATCTTCCTGCTCGCCAGCGGAATGTTGCGTGAAACCGTGCTAAGAAACTGTCCGATATAGACGGCGCGCAGTTCCACACGCTGATGAAAATACAGAGTGATTCATAAAGACGTTTACAGTTTCAACGCACTATAAAACAAGAACAATGTAAGATATTTTATGTTACCTGTAACAGTATTGTAGGGGAATTTTTAAAGTTTTTTTAGAGACAGTCACAGATGTTCTATGTGTGCAGCCTTAGTCACACAACACACATAGAGCTGTTAATCCATTTCCGCCCAAACGCGAGGTAAGATATCTGAATCAAGTGCAGTGATAGCGGCTGTGATACGCTGTTACAGCTCCGCTAGATCAATAGGAAGGGAAGCGACGAATACTTGTCCTTTACGTATCCCCCACAGGAAAACGTCCCGAGGTGTTAAATCGCGACTTCTGGGTGGCCATTGGGTCAGTGGCATGTTGTAGTCCGCGAATCGTCCAATCCATCGGTGAAGAAGATGTTTATCGAGATAATCTCGCACGTGACACGCGCGCTGTTGCCTACGTCACTTCCCTCAGTACCGGGACACCAAACTTTATGAGTACATCTACCTGACGGTTCGGAGTTGTGGTCCGTGTCTTCAACTGTTACTGTTTTACAGCATCTGGAAACTGTATACGTCTTCATGAATCACTCTGTATAATGTACAGGAAGCCACTTTACTTCATGCACTTGATTATGCAGGTAACGTTCTGCGACAATAAAATTGTAATCGTTATATCGAATGCATTAAGATATACAGAAAAGAGAGTTGGATGCAGTAATGCAAATTGTTACATATTAAGTGTATTACAACCACACTGATATCATGTTAATAAATGAAAAAAGTTTCAAGAACATTTCCAGCAAATATGACTTTTACCAAAAGAAATCAACATCATCAAACAGAAGTCATTGCTCTTTCCACGTTTATAAGTGAGTCACCGAACAATTCTCATCGACCGCCACCGGGATGCGAACCCAGGGTCTTCCAGTTACGTGCCGGACATGCTACCACTGCACCACAGCGGCCTCGAATTATCCAGATTCTCATACGACTAACTGCTAAACCACATGGCAAGTTGCTTCTTGGAACCCTCGTACAATACTGGGGATTCACCAAAGATGAAATTTCGCCTCCTATTTATTTGTTCAGTTGCTGTTTTCCATATTTGGTGAATCTCCAGCATTGTGCGGGGCTGCAAGAAACAACCTGCCATGTGGTTTGGCAGTTAGTCGTATGTGAGTCTGGAGAATTCGAGGCAGCTATGGTGCAGTGGTAGCATGTCCGGCGCGTAACTGGAAGACCCTGGGTTCGATTCCCGGTGTCGGTCGATGATTATTTTCCTCTGACTCACTGATAAACGTGGAAAGAGAGATGACTTCGGTTTGATGTTCCTAGTACACGTTACTTGTGCGTATTAAAAGAAATCAAGCCGCCCCGGTGGCGCAGTGGTCTAAGGCGCTGGCCTCTGATCATTCGTCCGTAAGGGGTCCGGGTTCGAATCCCGGTGAGGCATGGATGTTGTGTTTGTCTTACGGCACTGGTTCTCTCCCTTCCCTGGAACCAGTGACCCTAAATTACGGACGGGCGACTGCTTATAGCCCATTGAGTTGCTCACGGTGGTCGTTAAACCTCCAATAAAAAAAAAAAAAAAAAAAAAAAAAAAAAAGAAATCAATATATGTCAAAATAATCAGTTAGTCTGGATCCGGGAGAGGAGATTTGGGTTGTGGTATATGTTTACATTCCGCAGGAGGTGTGTGCAGTCATTTGAGTCAGAATCGTCCAAACTGTACAGGGTTACATCAATGAGAGATACATCTTGTATGGAGAAGTTAGCAGGTGATAGCCTGCTAACTTCTCCATACAAGATGAAGATGTTGAACGTTATCCAGAAAGTGAAGATGTTGAACGTTATCCAGATTGACTTCGAGGAAGGAGGTTTATGTTGATGGTCCTGGTTCAGAAGCAGTTGAAATTCCACAGGATCATCTGAGGTACGGAATCATACTGGTCTTCCACTATTTGTATGTGAGCAGAGATGTCCTTGTAAGGCGTAAGGATGTTGTTAAGATCGCGCTTGAAGTGTTGACTTCTGTCATTACTTGGGTCTTTATCTAAACATTTTTGTGCAATGCTCTCGAACTGCGAAAATAATGATGCCAATAGCTTTATGTACATACCTTTCACTTGGATGATTTCACTCTTCTCTTCTTCTGCCGGCTGTTCCTGGGCAATGTCTATCAGGTCTTTAATATTAACCTCATGACAGTCATTCAACTCCATCACGTCATCCTCTTCCGTGTCAGATAAGTTTTCACCCATCTATAAAGTGTTACGCACTATCGCTTGAAAGCTGTTAAAACACTTAAAGTCATCAATGATGTCGTTCCACAAATTCTTCCATTATGTATTCAGTGTTGATGCCTAGTGTTCTTTCCACGATGCTTGCATATTTTCTTTAGCACATTTTATGTTGTGGCATTTCCACCACTCTCACATTGGAGGCTTACTCCCTGGGTTATCAAAATAACTGGTACCTTTAAGAAGCTGGGATATGATGCTGCGCACATGAAATACATTGAAAGTTGACTCCCTGGTACAGTGGCTGGATTAGAGAAATTGCGTTTTTGTGAAAGAGCCTCATATATATGATTAAACACACTATTTTTCCGATTTTTCTTGCAGCTAAATGTTGTTGACTGATTTAATTAAATAATGAGCAGTATGTCTATTTTAAAATTTAGGGCGTAACATAATTACTTGTTGCATGTGTACTTTGCAACAACATGGAAGTACGTAAATTTTATGTACTGTATTTTAAGAGGAACATAGTGTACGCGTACTGTATATACAGTATATACGTATGGAGGCGTATTGGTATTGTATTGTTTCCCACTTTAAAAAAAAAGCAAAAAAAGAAAAAAACCGTTAAAACATTTAACCAAGAAACATCATTTTAATTATGTATTTTACTTGTGTATTTAGAATAAAGTTTTGTATATTGTGAGCTTAGGTGGACTCAGAAGTAAAACTCTCCAATAGCTGACACTTTTGGATAGCCGAGAAATGTTCAGGTCCCACGACGTCTGTGATTGAGAGGTTTTACTGTATAATGCGGCATTTCACGTTTTATGTCCCAAATCGTGAATTATCATTTACCTCACTTTACCCGAATGCACTGTTTTGAGAGTAAGTGCCGATAAATACATTTTTGCATCTGAAGTCATAGCTGCGCCTACTAAATTGTCATTTAGAAGAATTACATCATAATAGATTGCCCGTCATAATGACATACGGTTATGTGCATAAGCGGAATCTAATGGTACACATTTCTTCTATTAGGGACGCAAGTGTTTATTTATATTTATTTGGAAACAAACTTACCTTTCTGAAAGTCCGGGCAAAAATTGGTATTTTCTCGGGTAGATTAGATTTTTTTAGAATATTTTTCTACAATATAAAACATTCCTTCTTGGAAGTTCATTTATCATTCACGTAAATGAACAATTAACGTATATTTATTCAATATCGAGATTGACACTATCAGTGTTCGAATTCCGGTAACGCATGGATGTCGTGTTTGTTTTTCGGCACTGGTTCTCTCCCTTCCTTGGAACCAGTGGCCCAAATTTAGGGGCGGGTGACTGCTTACAGCCCATCGAGTTGCTCAAGGTTGTCGTTAAACGTCCAAATAAGAAAAAAGGCATCACTACGCTCACCGAGTGAATTGTTCGTTGCAGTGATCCCGTTATCACGATCAAAGAGCCTTCAAAATCACAACGCAAACTGGTAAACTGTCCAAAGCCGCCCCCGGTAGCGCAGGGGGTCTAAGCACTGGCTTAAAGCTATTCGTCCGGGAAGGATCCGGGTTCGAATCTTGGTGAGGCATGGGTGTTTTATTTTAATTACCGCACAGGCTGTGTCCATTCCCTGAAACCAGTGGCCTTGAATTAGGGACGGACGACTGGTTACAGCCCATTCAGTTGTTCACGGTGAACCTTCAATCAAAAAAAAAAAAAAATACTGTACAAAAGAGCGAGAGCTCTCCACGAATTACCGTTCACGATGAATGAATAGCCACCAGTCAAACGATTTGCCCAAACCATTCAAATGAAACCATTCACGTATCATTCCACCATATTTTCAAGCTGACTACTCATTTGACACTGATTAATTCTGGATATTACGTTTCTTATTAGGAATTCGTTTCTGAATTCATGAGGGCGGAAGAAATTTAACGTGCTGCTTCTTCAGTGTCTCAGTAATGAAGTGTTGAATAATAATCAATCACAGCTCTTTTTGTCAATTTTCCAAAAAGAGTGAGCTCTCCACCGTTCACGATGAATGATTCGCCACGGGGTGGCTCGCAGCGAGCGATTTGGTAATACCATTCAAATGAATGGCATTCTCATATGGTTCCCATTCTTACGTTTCACCATATGTTCTAGCTAGAGGCGGGACGAATCCTAAATTTTGTAGAATCCGAATCCGAATCCTAAAAGGTTCTCAAATCCCTCGAATCCTTCATATAAGAATAATTATTAGAAAATAAAGGAAAAGAAAAGACCTACTTAAAATTAAAAGTTTTTTATTGAAGCAAAATTTTAAATCTGCGTTTAATGAAAAACAAATTCAAGAATACAGTTTTCAAAAAATATGCACATACTTATTAAGGAGATAGAAAGGGAATTTATAATTTACATTTACAATATGAAGTACATAACTCTTGAGTCTTGAGATTCATTTCCATTTTCTGAACATAATTTGACAAAATATATTTGAGTAACAATTCACATTTTTGACATTTTTCTTTAATAACAAAATTTCCAAAACCTTTTTCAATCAAAGCAAGTGTAGAGGTGGGGAGGATTATTTCAAGAGTTAATGTAGATAAACACAAAACGTAGAACACTAAATTCAGTAAATTCTTTCCAGAAAATTAAGAAAAATCAAAAACATGTTTGTTTTAAGAGTTAATTAAAACACTAAACACTTTCAGAGCAGTGTAAAAAAATCAGAAACCCTTAATGGAGATTTCATGCTGACAAGAATTCGAACAAATGTTGCTCTAGAACAAGCACCAAACGCCAATTTTTTTAGGTTAAGGTTCGAATGATGAAAAAAGCGCGAAGATTCGAGTTTTCGAATCCGGATCTTTTTCAAGATTCGCTGGATTCGAGGATTCGAATGTCCCATCCCGAGTTCTAGCTGGTTAATCATTCACATAAAGGTTGGCACTTATGAATCTTCGACATGACTTTCTTTATCGGGAATTAGTTTCCAAATTTATGGGAGGACGAGATTTACACTCGCTACGATTTAAGTCTCTCTCGCAGTAATGGCCGATTGAACGATCATTCACAGCAGTGAGAGCGAACCATTCACGGTGAAGAGTCATTCATTGTGAACGAATCGTTTACGAATGGTCCATCACTATTTTTTACTTCTACTCCACAAATTCAAATTGCCGGGGGGGGGTATTTTTATTTGCAACCTTTCTTTTAAAAAAACGATTTAAATTTTTATCTTTTGCTTTGATATGCTTTCTCTGGGAGGATCACTTTTTCAGTAACCATAAAATTTTATTTCGTATTCCAATTAACGTTTGATGGTTACTGCACTTGGTGTTTGTTATCTCACTTTAGTTGGAGTCAAAAGATGTGCTCATTTCACCCAAAAATTCTCTGGCTCCGCTCTGTGTTTTCTTTTTTCAGTGGTACTGCATAATTGTTTCACTTCACCGACATTTCACGAAAAAAAAAAAAAATATATCAGCCAGATCCAAATTCGTTACGTTTCAAGAAAATTAACTTGTAGATTAACGGATTTTATCTTCTGCAATTCTAAACTACGCATTACCTGTTCCATTTCGAGCAAATCAGCGTTTTTCTGTAGCTATTCACACATGGTTTCCCCCGCTGCAATTAGTTGAGCTTTCTTTTCAAAAGCGGAATAAACAGCGCTCTTTACACTTTAATGTTCATCTTTAGGTGTGGTCAGTCGTAATTCCCCTTTGTACTGAATATGCAAACGAAAAATGGCAACAAAAACTGCTAATTAACTTCTGTGTCGGGAGATAACTTCACTTTACTTCATGCGAGTACGACCGTTGTGCATGGGAAACCGAGGACGTGTCATTAAAGCCGTTTCCAATTGAAAAGATTCCGTTCTTATTCAGCAGACCAATGCAAACAATGAAGGCAAACATCAAAAATCAAGAACTGGTTCTTCCTCCCCATACAATGTTCTTGCCGGGGTGATTATTTTTGAAGCGCATTTTAAAAGTGGAAACGGAAGCTAATTATTACTGAGAAAGCTTTACTGCTCGGAAAGCAAAACACACGTTGTCGACGAAATTTCTGAATCAATAAATCCTGGAGCTAAATAAAGGTTTATGAAAGTTTGAACAAGTATCTTTTGATCACATTTATAAAAATTACACGCGTTCATGAAGTTAATAATTAATCACACCCCTGTTCTGTTTTGCCATGTTCTTGTTTTATCTTTTAAAAGTAAAAAACAGTGCTGAAAGATATCATAGTGTAAATAATTCTTCACACTAAAGTTGCTGGAAGCAATCTGAAAGATAGGTGAACGCCTCAGAGATAAAGTGTATCCATACTACACACATGGGTTCACAAAAAATAATTTAAAAATTCTTTCCCGAAACCTATTGAAATGAGCAAACAAAAAGGAATTCCTGTTAACACTTTAACTAAACTTATTGTAAATGGATGTGTCGTAGAAATCGTAGTTACAAATACGTGAAATTAAATACATCATCCTTTAACGTTATAACGAAGTAAATTTCTCCGTCATTTTTGGTCTACGCCGGGATTCGAACCCGAGTACGCTTATTCCGGAACAAGTCGCTCTACCAACTGAGCTACGCAGACATGTATTCTGATTCCTATCTACCTTTATGTCGTGTGCGTCCTTCGGGCAGGTACGTCACATCTCCTGGTACGTTACATCATCTCCTCCTAATTTTTTTTTCGAAGTGCTAGAGAAAGGATTCTCTCATTTTCGCTATCTCGCGGTGTGGAAATAACATCACACCATTGCGAGATTTTGAACGGTCGGGTCATTCGGATAGTTCGGGCGCCATTATAACGAAGTAAATTTCTCCGTCATTTTCAGTCTACGCCGGGATTCGAACCCGAGTACGCTTATTCCGGAACAAGTCGCTCTACCAACTGAGCTACGCAGACATGTATTCTGATTCCTATCTACCTTTATGTCGTGTGCGTCCTTCGGGCAGGTACGTCACATCTCCTGGTACGTTACAACGTCAATAAGTCTTTGATTTTTATCAAAGAATTTTGTTGAAACTTGGTCACCAAGTTTTACTGTCTACCAGTAACAAAACGTTCTTGCCAGCGAAAGGTGTAAATTTGGCAACTCAGTTCTACCCCGTGGCGTGTATTCTAATTTAATTATCATATTTGTACGTAAATTCTGAGTTTATTCTCTTTAAGTGTTGGAACAATTAACGATATATTTTCCCTCACTCACTGAATCTTATATCGCAACAGTTGAGGTAAGGTTGAATGATGTCTCTGTTTTGACAAGATAAGAACGATGCATATAAGCTACGGATAGAGCAGTATTAAGTGTGGGTCGATTAGTGCAGCCTTGCGTTGTACCTTGTAGACCATACATGTATAGGATGAAATTTGTATGGAGATGGATACACTTTGAGCCTAAAGTTACAGAGGTTACGTCTGCTGAAGTACATATTTAGAAACAGTGTTGATGAGATTACTGAAGTACCTTGGCGCATAATTCTGTTATCCTTGAAAGACCTAAATAAAGACGATTTATGCTGAAACTTGAAGACCTTTTTCTCTTCCAGCTGTTAGAAAGCCTAATACGTAGTGCGATCAAAAAGTTCCAAGACTAGGTACGTAGCGCACCAACAGATGGCAGTACGCGGATACGTTAGCAGCGGTCGAGGGCAGTGACCTTCGTCAGTCATTGTGCCGAGTAGCGTCGTTATGTGAACATCGGGAGCTGTGCTACACGATATTTGGTGACCACGGGCAAAACACAGCTGCGATTTCAGTATAGACTGAAAACTAGAGCTGCGAGCAAACATCAAATTCGGGAAATCGGGAACGGAGACGCATTAGACGTTGCGGCATGATTATGGCAATGAGTCGTGCGAGGTGCTTTGAGTGGCACTCGCGCTTCAAGAGCGGCAGAACGGCACTGGAAGACGACGAGACGTCAGGGCGACCTTCTACGAGCAAAACCTCCGAAAATGTGAACAAAATTAAGGAACTGGTGCATGAGGATCGTCGGAGAACCATTCAAGAAATTGCTACCATCGTCAATGGGTCATACGAAACAGTGCAAGGAATTCTGGCGTCGGTTTTGAACACGCACCGCATTGCTGCAAAGTTTGTGCCAAACATCCTGTATTCCGAACAAAAGGCGCTCCATGTCGAACTCTGTCAAGATTTTCGTCAGCAGGTGGTGAATGACCCAACGTTCCTGTCGCGGGTATTCACTGGGGACGAGACTTGGGTCTACGGTTGCGAACCGGAGACCAAACAACAGTCGTCGCAGTGGAAGAGCCCGGCATCTCCACGACCGAAGAAGGCCCGACAGGTCCGGAGCCCAATCAAAAGTATGCTCATCGTGTTCTTCGACATTCGTGCTGTTGTGCACCGTGAATTTGCCTTCCAGAGCCAGACCGTCACCACCCTTTATTACTGCGATGTTCTGCGGCGTCTTAGGGAGGACATTCGCCGCAAACGATCTGAAATGTAGCGCAGACAAAGAAACAGCTCATAGAGCGTTAGCAGCACGCCAGTTTTGCAGCCGCAACAGCATGACCGCCCTTCCTCAACCGCTTTACTCGCCGGATTTGGCCCTCTGCGACTTCGTCCTGTTCCCGAAGATGAAACTGAAGCTCAAGGGTCCCCGTTTTGAAACCGTGGAAGAGATACAGCTCGATTCGCAGACGGTGCTTGACACGATTCGCAAAAACGACTTCCGGGGAGCGTTCCAACAGCGACAAAAACGCTGGGAGAGGTGTATCGCTGCCCAAGGAGACTACTTTGAGGGAGATCATAGCCAGACTTGAGTAACAAGATTCGCGAACAGGACTTCCAGGGAGCGTTCCAACAGCGACAAAAACACTGACAGCAGTGTATCGCTGCCCAAGGAGACTACTTTGAGGGAGATCATAGCCAGACTTGAGTAACAAGATTCGCGAACAGAACTTCCAGGGAGCGTTCCAACAGCGGCAAAAACGCTGGCAGCAGTGTATCGCTGCAAAAGGAGACTACTTTGAGGGAGATCATAGCCAGACTTAAGTAACACGATTCGAGAACAGGACTTCCAGGGAGCGTTCCAACAGTGACAAAAACACTGGCAGCAGTGTATCGCTGCCCAAGGAGACTACTTTGAGGGAGATCATAGTCAGACTTAAGTAACACGATTCGCGAACAGGACTTCCAGGGAGCGTTCCAACAGCGACAAAAACGCTGGCAGAGGTGTATCGCTGCCCAAGGAGACTACTTTGAGGGAGATCATAGCCAGACTTGAGTAACATGATTCGCGAACAGGACTTCCAGGGAGCGTTCCAACAGCGGCAAAAACGCTGGGGCAGTGTATCGCTGCAAAAGGAGACTACTTTGAGGGAGATCATAGCCAGACTTAAGTAACACGATTCGAGAACAGGACTTCCAGGGAGCGTTCCAACAGCGACAAAAACACTGGCAGCAGTGTATCGCTGCCCAAGCAGACTACTTTGAGGGAGATCATAGTCAGACTTAAGTAACACGATTCGCGAACAGGACTTCCAGGGAGCGTTCCAACAGCGACAAAAACACTGGCAGCAGTGTATCGCTGCCCAAGGAGACTACTTTGAGGGAGATCATAGCCAGACTTAAGTAACACGATTCGAGAACAGGACTTCCAGGGAGCGTTCCAACAGCGACAAAAACACTGGCAGCAGTGTATCGCTGCCCAAGGAGACTACTTTGATCGAGATCATAGTCAGACTTAAGTAACACGATTCGCGAACAGGACTTCCAGGGAGCGTTCCAACAGCGACAAAAACGCTGGCAGCAGTGTATCGCTGCCCAAGGTGACTACTTTGAAGAAGATCATAGCCAGACTTAAGTAACACGATTCGCGAACAGGACTTCCTGGGAGCGTTCCAACAGTGGCAAAAACACTGACAGCGGTGTATCGCTGCCCAAGGAGACTACTTTGAGGGAGATCATAGCCAGACTTAAGTAACGTAAGTACTGTACTTTGTTGTATATCGGCCTAGTCTCGGAACGTTTTGATCGGACCTCGTATTACTCATTGTATAAATAAGGATTCTGTGCTAGTTATCCAAAAAGTATAACGTTAAGAAGCTCTAATGTTACAAGAACCACCGATAAAGAGTACAAGTAATTTAATAAGTGAAACATTGATCTAAAAAACATTACAACCCTTGAAAAATCCCTTCGGTTTAATAGCAGCTCTGAGAAGTGCGAACGAAGAGTTTAGAATTGCATTAATAACGTTGTGAGACAGTCTTACGTTCCACTTTAACGTTTCAAACGACCGATTTAGGTGAGCCAAACGGTTCTCAAAACCTTCCCTCAGCTTGCGAATGCATTGGCTCTTAATCGTATGCGTACCACAAATAGAAATGGTCACTGGTCGGGTTATACAAAAGCTGCTTGTTTTTACGGAAAAACAACGCCTTTCTCTCTCTCTCTCTCTCATCTCAGCAATATCTATCATAAACCTGTCACGAGTGCTAAGCGCTCGCTTTAGGTGGTATATTCTCTGCTTCATAACCTATGGTATGAATGCGGAACAACTAGTCACTCTGACATGCACATCCTGGCATTCAAACTTCCCTTTCCTTTTTTTAAGGTTCGCCCCCAGTGTTATAGCCCTTTAGTAGGTAATCAGTCAGAAAGGAATAATGCCAATCATCTCCTTGAATGTCCACTTCTTGTAACAAAGAAAAGAGAAAAGCATCGCTTTCTGACGCTCTGCTCTTGAAGGCCAGTCTTCCGAGTAGCGGTGGGACCACTGAACCTTTCCCGAAATAATTTGTTCCTGCCGCGTTCTGCACTCTTTTTAGATAATGAATATATCGTTCAAGCTTATTTCTGTCCACTTTGCTGACCTCAAGTTAATACGTTTCGTCTGGTTAGAGAGTTAAAGAAATAAAACCAAATAAGTTAAATATTATATTACATATTATTTTTCCACATAGTAATAAATTCATATGGTTCAGTAATTCGAACTTCTTTTATTTTCAGCTTCGAGAAGCTGTTGACAGTCCTGGATAGGGGGCTATCCATACAATACGTCCGTGATTTTTTACTATTATTAGACACCCCCCTCCCCATGTCACATTTTGTCCAATTGTTGAACCCCCTCCCCTCCTAAAAAGTACGTCCTAATTCCCGCAACCGCCGTTATTTTTGACGACTGCTTTTAGAAGTCCGTTGAGTAACAGAAAGAAAACATGTAATTATTTAAAGTAATCTTCTATATAATTACACGTTTGCTTCAGGAAATAATTTTTTTAGGCATTAATTTATTCCCAAATGCTACCCGAACTTTATGATTCTGAAACAAAGATCTGCAAATAAACGCACGCATTCAAGGTTGCGACACTCCCTATTATGCCATCTACAAAACACGATAGATTTGATAGCACAAATATGAGAACTAATATTCTGATTTAGCTCTGAAATATTTCATACCTTTTTTTAACAATTAAAAGAAAAAAAAAGAGAAAACAAAAAGAAGAAATGCCATCCAATATATTTTTCCGCTGGACGTCCGAATTACTAAACCTTCCCCTCCCCCCATGTCACGTTTCGTCAGGTTGTCAGGAACCCCCTCCTCCCCCTGTAATGTCCGATGTACTTTATGGACGGCCCTTAGGGTATGTTTTATTTACAAGGAAGTAATCCTTGGCTGTCCCGGTACAGATTGGTCATAGGGGGAATAGGTTTTCTGATAGTCGTTCGAGGTGTTTCCAGGTTTGAATCCCGTGTGACATATACAGGGTGCATAGGAAACTCCCTTTAGCCTGGAATAACTTGCGAACGGAGAGAGGTACAGTTATGCAAGTGAGATAACGGTATAGTAAAGCGACTGCGCCCGATCGAATGCAATCAATAGCAGCGCCCCTAGTGGCGAAATGCGGAAGTTAGCCTTTGCAAATCGAAAACGAAAAGAGAGATATCAAAATTTCTAATTACAAAGCTGTAGAGCGTCAATTAAATAGTACAAAACGACATTTGTTTCACATGGATAAGACAAATTGTCGCCTGAATACCCTAAAATGTTCGAAATCGATGCGCGACCCTTTGTGTGAACGCCTGTAGGAAACAGGCATAGGTATGAGCAAGGACATACATTTATTGCATAAATGCGTACTTATGTCAATACAGTTTGATGACGTCAGACAAAACAAAAAAAGGCAAACTGGCGCACAGTGATAAAAAGTTAATGTCGAGTATGTTCGAAGAGTTCGCCATTAATTGCCCACGATACACATTTGTATTCGTGAAAGTAACTCTGCATGCACATTCCTCAGCATGGAAGGTGTTGCAAATATCTGTAACACGACGACGTTGATCCAGCAGACTTGTAGGCGCTGTTGCATACACCTGATTTTTTGAGTGAAGCTCGCCATTCTGACACAGTGTAGGTAGAACTAAACTTCTGATCAGGATACATCCTGCTACTGGTTTTTATATCGTAGGTACGGTACAACGTCACAATTTTCATTTGCATACGGCTACATTTGCGAAATGTGAATATGCAGATTCGAATCGTCGCACATCGATTTCGGACATTGTAGGGTATTCAGGTGACAATTTTATCTTATCCGTGTGAAACAAATGTCGTTTTGTACTAATTAATTGATGCTCTACAACTTTGTAGTTGGAAATTTTGCTCTATCACTTTTCGTTTTCGATTTGCATTGGCTAACTTCCGCATTTCGCCACTAGAGGCGCTGCTATCAGTTGCATTCGATCGGTCGTAGTGGCTTTACTATACCTCTCTCCGTTCGCACGTTATTCCAGGCTAAAGGGACTTTCCTATGAACCCTGTATATCTCATAATACTGACCCCTCTCCGTTTCTTGTGACTAGTGGTCCACATTAGGAAGGAGATTGCACACAGCCGTCAGTGTTTTTCATCTTGATCGTTAAATTCCAAAATAACTATGAAACGCAAAGTCGTGAATTATATAAATCTAGTGCAATTTTGCATGTGTCGTAACACAAATTCCAAGTATGAGTAGAAAGTCCTACTTCCAGAACGAATCTGAAAGAGAAATTCCTTTAAAACAAGCATTTTTTAATTAAGGAAATAATACTGTAGTCAAAACAGTGGTTTATAATTACGAAGAATTAGAATCTTTACTAAACATTGAGAAGAAAATCTCTCAAAATAAAAGTTCAAAAACAACCTCATAAGTGGTATCGAAATTCAAGAAACTCCCAAACTCTTCTATATAGCCGGGGAAAAAAAAGCCATGAATTTTGAAAAACAGGATAAAATCAATAAATACATCTTTGCCTGCGGGGAAACAGGGTGAGTTACAATCGAAACGGGTACACATTTTTCTCATCATCTTTGTTCGTTTCGTGTTTTTATAAAAATCACTCAAGAAGACTGTCTGAGTAATCGAGAATTAAAGTATTATTAATCTTTGCTATGAAAATTACATTTTTTTTAAACTTTCGAAATGTCGCCCACGAAAGAGGATTCTTACAGAGAGCAACATCAGAAACGAAGAACCATGTACGTTTTTTTCTTAGTTTTTGTGTATCTCACAAAAAAAGCAAGCATAGCATCATCTGCAAGCTAAATAAAGACAATCAGATAGTAGTTAAAGCAAGGTTGTGTTCCTATTTTTCTCAAAGGGATTCTTTGAGAGATTGACACCAACGTAAAATGAAGCATAAAGTGTAGGGTTTTAACGCGATTACATACACTATATTGACAAAAGTCACCGGACACCCCTTCAAAAGCAAATTAACTGATTCGCTGCGTTCTTAAGATGCGCGGAACAGCTGCAAAGGGTATAAAAACTAGTCTGCAGCTGACCGCAATCATATCGAATAGTGAGGTTTAGAGAAAATGTCGCGGCGGGAGAGAACTGACGATGAGAAAGGAAAGATTGTTGGGTGTTATATTAGTGGGTTGTCCGTAATAGAAACCGAGAGGCGTTTAAACATACCCAACTCAATTGTTTTGGATGTACTGAATGAGTGGAAGACGCATGGCGTGCCTGAAGCAGCAAAACCTACAGGCAGACCGAAGAAAATCAGTGATAGAGGACGTCGAAACCTCAGGAGAGTCGTTACAGCTAATCAACGGAGTACTACACAAGACCTCAGTGTACAGGTGTGTAAAAATGCTGGAACCTCGGTATGTACACGTTCCACTCGCAGAGAACTTCATTCCATGGGTTACCATGGTCGTGCGGTTGCTCATAAGCCTTTCATCTGCACTTGGAATGCTACTCGTCGTTTAGCATGGTGTAAAGAACAGTTATCGTGGACCGTAAATCAATGGAAACGGGTCCTATGTACTGATTAAACCAGATACACGATCCATTAGTCTGATGGCCGTTTGTGGGTATGGCGGGTGAACGCTATTTACAACAGTGCACTGTTCCTACGGTCAAGTTTATAGCTCGGAGTGTACCCGTAGTATGGTAACGGCCCATTGATAATAGCGAACAAACGTATTAACCATCACGTTCACTCGATATTCTGGACAATTATGCCCTACTAACTCTGTGGCAATACTATGGAACTCGGCCTTGTTGGTACCATCAGGATAATCCACCGAGCCATGAAGCAAGGTTTCAATATCTTTTTAATAGTTCTCTGGGAAATGGTACATCGAAATAACGGGAAAAGCATAACAATATAATAAGACAACGCAAGACTTACAAAACCGCGCATAACAAACCGAAGCAGGGTAAACATTGCAGTAACGTGAACTCACAATGATGAGCTTGGAATACGAAGCGGGACTCAATCAGTAGGAGTTCAATACAGAAATGTTCACACGAGCCGGAGGTACACCACGAGAACAGGGCAGCAACATAAGCCTGAGTAGCACGTGCGTGGCAGGGCAAACGATGAAGAACTGTGGACGCGGTGATCAGAGGAGATCAGGGCCTTGGCAGAATGAGATAAACGGCAACAGGTGGTGCAGTCTGGTGGAAACTGAAATCGTCGAATGTAGAGGCAGATGGCTGCGGATTGAAGACACACGTTGAGCTGTAAATGACTTGTGCAACGAACCGTGTCCAGAGGGCAACGGAAGCGAAGACACTCGTTCAGCAGTGGCTGTAAATGACTTTTGATAGGAATCAGATCCAGAAGCCAGGGACATAAGTCTGAAAGCGCGAGCACCAATAGGAGCACTGCCAGAACAAAGACCACAATGGCAGACCGAGGCTTTCTGGCCATGTGAGGGATGGTACCGGGGAGAATATCGTCTTTAAAGCAGAACACTATGTCTTCTGGGGAGTGTCAGGCAAGGTCTCGAATAAAACTTTGAGGTCGAGAAGTGTGCAGCTGATAACCAGTGGGAGGGTCTTCAGGAAAATCTAGGAAACGTTCATGGCCATGGAGAGTGACATAGGAATCAAGAGCACTTACCGACGAAGACGTCGAAGCAGGAGAAGAGACAACAGATGAGTATGTGCAGGTGGTTGTTGCAGTCCTCGGGGAAGGCGAGGCTGTTCTGAAAGATTGAACACCAGGTGAGGGAAGAGGAACAACATTCGGAGCAGCAGCTATTAAAGCCTGCAGCGATTAGGCTGTGCCCAGCTGGAGGGCACAGCTTAAACGGCAGCAACAGGCGAAAAAGGAGTATCCATCACACCGTGTGACGTAGCCGGTGAAGGCATGAAATCAGAGGCCACAATTGGGAAAGAAGAGGCATCCTTGTTGCCATCAGAGATAGGCAAAGACAGGGTGGCATTATGAAACGCAGTAGCCACGTCAGTTGTAGGCATAGCAGAAGGAGGAGGCTCAGAGAGATGGGCCTTAGAATGTTCGTAGAACGACCAGCTTGGTCGAGAAGTAAACCGAATATAATAGGAACAAACGAGCAGTCACCGACTTCGGAGATATCTGAAACGAAAGATGAGAACTTCGTGAACATCACACGCAACAAGGCCGATAACAGGAATCACAGAATAAGCGCAGAAGGGCACAAAACACGAAGCAAAGGCACACACGTCCAGAGCGTCATAAAGCAAGGACTGTTACGGCGTGGTTTGTGTGTGGACTGGTCAGTACAGAGCTCTGATCTTAATCCCATAGAGCACCTATGGGATGACTTAGAGCGCCTCATAAGAGCAAGGCCTACTACTAAGGAACAGTTAGCGGCAGCATAATGTACTGAAAAGAAACGTATATCTATCGCTGTGTTCCAAAACCTTGTCGAAAGCATGTCTCGAAGGGTCAGTACATGCATTAAATCCAAAGGTGGTTTCAAAATATCTTTATTCAAGGTAGAAATCAGGAGACGAACTAATAAGGACGTCTAAATACAAATAAAATACGATCAAAGATCGTTAAACTACTAAAACCTATATAAAAATATACAGCATAGTGCACAAGTTGAAAAATGGAGCAAAATTACAGCTCGTGATAAATGAACAGCGACAAGCATGTCTGGGCATTGAGGAAGGGTTTTAACAAAAAAACGTATTGCTCATAAGTGCATTGCTGTGCGATTAACAAACCTGTTCAAGAAAATTGAGAGCTTCAGGAGACAACGTTTCTCTTGCAAAAAAAAAAAAAAAAAAAAAAAAAAAAATACAATAAGACAGTAAGGTGTAACACATCATAGTTACAAGAATGTACAGTACAAAGCAATTGACAAGCTGATCATAAGACAAATCAATGAAATGATGAATATCAGGAGAAGAACAAACTTGGACTTCCTGGTGTAAATATAATATATTACCTGTTCGGCAATATTCAAAAACAATGTACAGATATACAGCACAGTGTCAACATGTTACAAATCAAAATCGGACCATATACAGAAATGTAACACTATTCTGTTGACCAGATAGAAAATGTAAGTATAATAAGAAAACACACGATGAATAAAGCTTTAACATATTCTCACTATCCATATGTAGTGATAGAAGAATGATAGTACCAAGCATCACCTCACACAAAAGAACAAAATAGGTAAAATGTTTTTCAAAATATATTACTCATGAGTACAACACCATGCAATTGACTAACTTGTGCAAAAATAAATACAGTAAGAATCATTAGTCAACATGTCTCTTGAAAGAAGGTACGATATGACAGTGAGTTTTAACACAACATATTTACAAGGATGTACAGTACTGTGCAATTTAAAAAACTGATTATCAGACAAATCATTGGAATGTTTAATAACAGGAAATAACTAAACTTGGACATTCTGATGCAAATAAGATGGATTACTTGTTCCGCAATATTTTGAAAACTATGAACAATTATACAGCACAGTGCAAACATGTTCGGGAAACAAAATAGAACAAAATTACAAAAAACTACACTGCAGAAACAATATCTATGTTTATACAGCACTATGCTAATGACTAACTGCAATATTTATACTCAAAATGTAAACTAAAGACGAACTAACTTGAACGTCAATGTAGGAAAAAAAAAATACAAGATGAGTGTCACAAAAAACAATTTGCTGTGTAAACACCTACAGCCCTTTATAAAAAACCCATGCGGTAAATTTCCAAGCTGTGCAAAGATCTTGAAAACAGATTGTTGATATTTACATATGCATTTCTGATTCAAAAAGGTCAAATACCAAATCTGCCGACCGTCAGGTACAATGACGCTGGCGAGCTGGTAAACCATGAGGCAGCCGGTGACCATGTGGCAAGGAACTGGCTCTCCCGACGCTGAGTAACTGCAACAGAATACTCTAGCCGAAGTCGAGATATCAGACGGTCGCGGAAATGGCATAATAATGCCGTAGAAGCTTCATGCACAGTCAGAGGAGTAGTCAAATATCTGCAGCGTTGATGAAACACGTAGATTACATGCTTCGCTAAAACAAAAATATAGGCACAGACTGATGGGAGCTTGACTGGGGGATAGTTCTGTAGCAGAAGAGTCCGATATGCATCAAATGTAAGATCTGCTGTAATGGAACATTGGGCGATAGTAAATGCCAAGTTCAGCATTGGGAGTAATATAACACAGTGTTGATAGACATGGGAGACATCAGCCTCCCGAGCACAGAAAGGGCAAAGAGGGGAATCGAGAAGAGACATTCGGAAAAGAACGGAGGGAACAGGAAGGCGGCGATGGAGGAAAAGCCAATGGGTATTAATTTCTAGAGGAGCAGAAAGAGGAGACAGGGCGGCTGACTACACCGTAGCAGTGGCAGCAGGGGGAACATCAGGAATGGGGAGAGGAGGAGAAGAATGGGACATAGAGAGGAACCGATAAAGAGCTGACACCGAGAGAGAAGAAATGGGAAAATGGGATGAGCTGAGCCAGAAGTATGCAAGAAAAGAGGAAATGGGAGAGAAGCAGAAGGAACAAAGGAAAGACCTGAGTGGGAAGCAAGATGAGGAAATTGAGAAATGATAGATGAAAGAATAGAGTCGTAGATGTCACGAGAGGAGGAGGAGAGGAGAAGAGAGGGAGGGAGGCTGGCGAAGGGTCGCCAAGAAAGGTCAGGGTTAGTGAGATCTTTAACTGTTACCACACCTGCTCGGAGCCAGGTAGGATAGGCAAAGTACGGAAGATGAGAGGGGTGAATAATCGAAGAATAAAAGAGGGGTTCAGCAAGGAGCTCAGTTGTGGAATCAGGTGGAGAACGAGAGAGAGGAAGGGAACGAAGGAAAGTTAGAGCTTCACGGTAAACAGGGGGAAGTCGAATGAGGGTGAGGGGTCGGTGGTCCATGAGTAGTAAGGAGAGAAAGGAAAAGTTAGGGTTGCTCGGGGAGGCGATGACGTCCCTAGCTAAAACGGCATCTGGTACTGGCGACGTGAAGAGACGGAGAAAAGTAGTAATTCTGACGGCCTTGTAGTACTCCTGTGTATCAAGGAGTCCGATGCCGCCGTGATCCGGAGGGAGGCAAAGCTTTGTGACACTGACCCAGTGGTGGCAGGTCCAAATCAGAGAAGTAAGACATCGGGTGATTTCATGAAGGCGGAGTTGTAGAGACTTGACACCAAGCCAAGAGTGTGTGCACAAGGAAATCAGGTAAGTTCGAGAGAGGCGAGCTCTCTGGAAGAATGATGAGCAGAACTAGGCTCTCCTCCAGGAGGCAGTTGACCTGAGCAAGCGTGGGTGAATAGCATTCCACGTGTAGAGGGGGGCAGCTTGCAAGGAACCAAGATGAACTCCAAGGAAGCGCTGTGAGATGGACGACCAGTTTGCTCCCCAAGGGGTGTCTACACGATGTGCCCATGAGCCGCACCATAAACCAGTGCTTTTAGATGAGTTGAGCGCTGCACCGGAGCATGAGGCATAAGCTGCGAATAGACGTTGGAGACACGGAAACTGTGAGTCATGACGGATGCAGATGGTGACATCATCTGCGTATGCAACAGAGGTAGTGGCATGATGTCTTGTGCAGGCAGAGAGTGGTGGCAGAACTGCTTTAAAAGATTGGTGTGCAGAGCGGAGGAAGGGTTCAATCGCGATTGCAAAGAGTTGTCCGGAGAGTGGGCAACCCTGCCGCACTCCCCGGCGGAAGGGAATAGGCGCTGTGAGAAAGGTGGGCAGCTTGACCTGGAGAACGGCGTCTTGATAGAGTGAGAAAAGAAGAGAGACGAAGGAAGGAGGAAAACCGAAGTGAAGGAGTGTAGCCGATATATAGGAATGTGAGATATTATCAAAAGCGGATTGTTGGTCAAGAGAGAGAAGGGCGAGGGGTTCAGAGCGAGATCGGGCAAGATGGATTAGATCATTTAGTAGATGGATGTTATGAGAAAGTGAACGGCCGGGAACTGTGTAAGTTTGATTTGGGGAGAGAATGCGAGTGAGAATGGGGTTAAGGCGTTGGGAAAGAAGTTTAGTATAAAGTTTATAATCTAGATTTAAGAGGGAGATAGGGCGCAAATCCCCCAGGTCAAGGAGATCACCTTTCTTAGGGAATAGAACAACATATGCTACTGTGAATCGCCTCGGTAGAGGGGAGTGATTGAAAGCAGCAGAAAGTGCAGAAAAGAGAAATGGTAGAAGGAGAGGTAGAAAGGTTTTATAGAAGAGGAAAGTGAGGCCGTCCGGACCCGGTGCGGCCCTAGAGTTTAAAGAAGAAAACGTAGAGGATAGTTCAGAGAACGTGGGAGGAAGGAGGAGGGAAGAGGCAAGATGGGGAGGAACTTGTGGTAGGTTAGAAAGAAGTGATGCCAAAGCTGAAGAGGATGGCGGAGGAGATTCACAGAACTTCTCTGTATAGAACTTTCGGACCTGGGAACATAGAGTGAGTGGATCATCAGACACCTCTCCAGATGCGAGGCGAAGGTGCCGAAGTGAATTCGATGCTGTTCGTGTTTTTTCCATGGATGTAAGGAAATCGTAATTGGATGCGTCTGGCGATAGATGTTGTAGCCGGAGACGTCGTAGAGCTTGTTGAGCCAGAGGAAGGAGGATTGATCGCAGTTCTTCTTGATAGTGGCAGAAGAGAGGATCACTTAGGCTTAGGATGGAGAGCATGGAACGGACATGGTTGAGACGCATATTTCGAAGCGTTTTTGCTTTAAAAGAAAGATTGCGAACGTGGAGAACGAGTTGCTGTTTAATGTCCAACCAAAAAGTCAGACCACAAGGAGCTGATTGAAGTTGAGGTCGTTTGTCCTCAAGGAAGGAGCGTACTGAAGTACAGAAGTCTGGATCTGTAAGAAGAGTGTCGTCAAGAGTCCATGGACGAATTGTACGGGGTTGTGCTGGAACTGCTTGAATAATAAGAACGATGGCACAATGGTCAGAAGAAGCTGTAGGAGTGATAATAGATTCTGTCACAGCTGTAAGCAGAGTAGATGAGGCGTAGTATCTGTCAAGGCGAGCTGTGTACGGATTTTGATTATGTTGCGAGCGCCAAGTATGTACAGTCGATGAAGGATGGAAGTGACGGTGAACATCAATGAATGAGTTGTCGGAGACCACTGACTGAAGAAGATTCACCAAGTTAACACGGAGTTCTCTGGTGGAAGGAGATCGGTCCAGGGTAGGATTCAGAGTGCAATTGAAATCCCCTCCAATTAAAACATGATCTATGGGAGGAATGCGAGACAAGGCACGACGAAGGCGAGTAAAACGTATTGTCAAGTGGGTTGAAGAGCTTGGAATATAAATATTAAATATATGATAAGATGTGGAAGCTATGGTGAATGATGCACACTGTAATAGGTCTCGACATAAGTTTCGAACCGAAAAAGAGGTGATTATGGAGTTGAAAGTATGGCGGATACCTATAGCTAGACCACTATGGGATGATAGTTGGTAGGCGTGGTGAAATGTGTAGTTCCACTGGCGCCATCGTGAGAATATTGTAGTGGATTGGCAATTCGTCTCTTGTAGTAAGAGAAGATCAGCTCCTAACGGAGTGAGGTCTTCATGTACCAAGGCATTAGAAAATGGGGATGCAAATCCCCTGCAATTAAGAGATACAATCTTGAAGACTTTTTTCCATTAATGCTTGCTGAAGAGCCTTCACAACAGGAGGAAATGATTTGAGTCGATTAAAATAGGTTTTAGCCCACGGATGTTCCTTGCGAAGGTGGGAGATGCATTGATTAAGGTCTTGGATCTGATCATGCACTAGAGGGAGAAACGATGCATACTTTGAGAGTAAAGCATGCGTTGTGGAGTGGTCTGTCTTATGTGACAGGTATTGATGTAAATCTTCAAATGAAATCGGCCCAGTAGGAACCGAGGCATCCTTAAAGTATTCGACAAGATCCTCAAATTTAAGAGGAGGCTCTTCGTCGGCCTGGACAGAAGAGGTAGCAGCCTTTGATGGTGAATTCTTTCGAGAGGTACTACCAGTACGGGGAGAGGTGCGGGGTGATGCGGCAGTCGGCTTTTTCGGTGGGCGTCTTCGAGAAGAACCACGACGTTTCAGCGAAGGCTCAGTTGAGCTCTCATTAACTCGAGATTCGTGGCCAGAAAATCCGTCATCAGCAGATTTAGAAGTATCAATGATAAGGGCAGTGGAGAAACCCCCTGAAGGGGACTCCGCTACAGAATGACGACTCATGGGAAGCGAACAATTAAGTGAGGGAAAATCCAGTTGCTGGTCGAAGGATAAAGGGTCCGTAGACACGCGTTGACCAACTCCTGCAGTCGACTTTTGTGAAAGTTTCGATTCTGAAGCTTTCTGTGCAGTGGAAGAAGGTGTTGCTCGGCTCAGAAGAGGGCCAGAAGTTGTAGGAGAATTATCAGGAGCCTGTGATGCTAGATGTGGGCAATGCACACGTAAATGATTCTCTCCGTGGCAAAAAGTGCAGTGGAGGAAGGTAGTCACTTCAATTCTCCTACGTTGCTGTCCACAACGAACGTTGAGCACCTTTGGGCAGGCGAGCAAATGTTCATCAGATGGAAAGATCACTCTTGCACTTCGGCGAAATCCTCCTATGGATTTATCGTCTGGATCTCTCGGCGCGGCTGAAAGAGTAGTAACTGGCCCAACAACTCGGCCGAACTTACTGAGTACAGTGCACAGCGCAACGTCTGACACCTCAGGTGGAACCGGATAAAATGTAACCTGGATTGGACGCTGAGAGACAGGTTCTGGTAGAAGATGGACGTCTTTGAGGGACAAACCTTCTGTCAAGACAAGATCCGCATGCTCCTTAAGAGCAAAGTACACCAACACAGCTCGAGGTTTTCGAGCCATGTGAGTAATACTGGCTCCAGCTGGAAGTATCTGCTTGAGAGCCATACTATATTCTTTCAACTTTGTGTCTGGGAGCGCATCAAAACACACCCCGAAGTCCATTCTAGAATAGAATTGTTTTCCCGCTGGGGAATCTTCGGGAATATCTATGGTGGCAGTAAGGCCATCAACAATGACGTACGAGTCTGGTAAGACTTCTGCAACAAACTTGGAAGGAGCTTTTGTTCCAGTAAGAGCGGCAGAGTATGCCCTACGAGCAGGACTCGAGCGTGAGGGCTGCAACGCAACCGGCTGTTTGAACTGAGTTGAAGTAGAGGGTAAATTAGCAGCGCTGTCAGACACATCCATGTCTTCACTTAAAGCAACAGAGAGTTGCGCTGCACTGACGTCACTGGTCGAAGCAGGGCAAGACGCTTGAGCTGTACTTGAGGAGTCACTTTCCACTTCTAGTGGTTGGGTGACGTCACCTACAAGCATTGGAGGAGATTGGTCTCGTGTCGAGGAGGAGGAGGAGGCGGCAGGAAATGCCTCGCTGATATGGGCGTGGACATCGCTCTTATCAGCAGCAGCCGCCGCCATTGTTAATGACGAGGGCTGCCTGAGAAATCGACCAGCTAGGTCGACAATTCAAATGATGATAACAGAAAAAATAAACTACTCACCAACTTGGGAGATGTATCAAAACAAAGCACGAACCTTCAGCTTGAAGGAACACGAAGGGAAAATGACGAGCCACACGATAAAACACACTAAATAGGCACACAACACGGAGCTCAGAAAAACGTGACTTAGGCCAGAGGTGGTTTCAAAATATCTTTATTCAAGGTAGAAATTAGGAGACGAACTAATAAGGACGTCTAAATACAAATAAAATACGATCAAAGATCGTTAAACTACTAAAACCTATATAAAAATATACAGCATAGTGCACAAGTTGAAAAATGGAGCAAAATTACAGCTCGTGATAAATGAACAGCGACAAGCATGTCTGGGCATTGAGGAAGGATTTTAACAAAAAAACTTATTGCTCATAAGTGCATTGCTGTGCGATTAACAAACTTGTTCAAGAAAATTGAGAGCTTCAGGAAACAACATTTCTCTTGAAAAAAAAAAAAAAAAAACAATAAGACAGTAAGGTGTAACACATCATAGTTACAAGAATGTACAGAACAAAGCAATTGACAAACTGATCATAAGACAAATCAATGAAATGATGAATATCAGGAGAAGAACAAACTTGGACTTCCTGGTGTAAATATAATATATTACCTGTTCGGCAATATTCAAAAACAATGTACAGATATACAGCACAGTGTCAACATGTTACAAATCAAAATCCGACCATATACAGAAATGTAACACTATTCTGTTGACCAGATAGAAAATGTAAGTATAATAAGAAAACACGCGATGAATAAAGCTTTAACATATTCTCACTATCCATATGTAGTGATAGAAGAATGATAGTACCAAGCATCACCTTACACAAAAGAACAAAATAGGTAAAATGTTTTTCAAAATATATTACTCATGAGTACAACACCATGCAATTGACTAACTTGTGCAAAAATAAATACAGTAAGAATCATTAGTCAACATGTCTCTTGAAAGAAGGTACGATATGACAGTGAGTTTTAACACAACATATTTACAAGGATGTACAGTACTATGCAATTTAAAAAACTGATTATCAGACAAATCATTGGAATGTTTAATAACAGGAAATAACTAAACTTGGACATTCTGATGCAAATAAGATGGATTACTTGTTCCGCAATATTTTGAAAACTATGTACAATTATACAGCACAGTGCAAACATGTTCGGGAAACAAAATAGAACAAAATTACGAAAAACTACACTGCAGAAACAATATCTATGTTTACACAGCACTATGCTAATGACTAACTGCAATATTTATACTCAAAATGTAAACTAAAGACGAACTAACTTGAACGTCAATGTAGGAAAAAAATACAAGATGAGTGTCACAAAAAACAATTTGCTGTGTAAACACGTACAGCCCTTTATAAAAAAACCCATGCGGTAAATTTCCAAGCTGTGCAAAGATCTTGAAAACAGATTGTTGATATTTACATATGCATTTCTGATTCAAAAAGGTCAAATACCAAATCTGCCGACCGTCAGGTACAATGACGCTGGCGAGCTGGTAAACCATGAGGCAGCCGGTGACCAGGTGGCAAGGAACTGGCTCTCCCGACGCTGAGTAACTGCAACAGAATACTCTAGCCGAAGTCGAGATGTCAGACGGTCGCGGAAATGGCATAATAATGCCGTAGAAGCTTCATGCACAGTCAGAGGAGTAGTCAAATATCTGCAGCGTTGATGAAACACGTAGATTACATGCTTCGCTAAAATAAAAATATAGGCACAGACTGATGGGAGCTTGACTGGGGGATAGTTCTGTAGCAGAAGAGTCCGATATGCATCAAATGTAAGATCTGCTGTAATGGAACATTGGGCGATAGTAAATGCCAAGTTCAGCATTGGGAGTAATATAACACAGTGTTGATAGACATGCGAGACATCAGCCTCCCGAGCTCAGAAAGGGCAAAGAGGGGAATCGAGAAGAGACATTCGGAAAAGAACGGAGGGAACAGGAAGGCGGCGATGGAGGAAAAGCCAATGGGTATTAATTTCTAGAGGAGCAGAAAGAGGAGACAGGGCGGCTGACCACACCGTAGCAGTGGCAGCAGGGGGAACATCAGGAATGGGGAGAGGAGGAGAAGAATGGGACATAGAGAGGAACCGATAAAGAGCTGACACCGAGAGAGAAGAAATGGGATGAGCTGAGCCAGAAGTAAGCAAGAAAAGAGGAAATGGGAGAGAAGCAGAAGGAACAAAGGAAAGACCTGAGTGGGAAGCAAGATGAGGAAATTGAGAAATGATAGATGAAAGAATAGAGTCGTAGATGTCACGAGAGGAGGAGAAGAGGAGAAGAGAGGGAGGGAGGCTGGCGAAGGGTCGCCAAGAAAGGTCAGGGTTAGTGAGATCTTTAACTGTTACCACACCTGCTCGGAGCCAGGTAGGATAGGCAAAGTACGGAAGATGAGAGGGGTGAATAATCGAAGAATAAAAGAGGGGTTCAGCAAGGAGCTCAGTTGTGGAATCAGGTGGAGAACGAGAGAGAGGAGGGAACGAAGGAAAGTTAGAGCTTCACGGTAAACAGGGGTAAGTCGAATGAGGGTGAGGGGTCGGTGGTCCATGAGTAGTAAGGAGAGAAAAGAAAAGTTAGGGTTGCTCGGGGAGGCGATGACGTCCCTAGCTAAAACGGCATCTGGTACTGGCGACGTGAAGAGACGGAGAAAAGTAGTGATTCTGACGGCCTTGTAGTACTCCTGTGTATCAAGGAGTCCGATGCCGCCGTGATCCGGAGGGAGGCAAAGCTTTGTGACACTGACCCAGTGGTGGCAGGTCCAAATCAGAGAAGTAAGACATCGGGTAATTTCATGAAGGCGGAGTTGTAGAGACTTGACACCAAGCCAAGAGTGTGTGCACAAGGAAATCAGGTAAGTTCGAGAGAGGCGAGCTCTCTGGAAGAATGATGAGCAGAACTGGGCTCTCCTCCAGGAGGCAGTTGACCTGAGCAAGCATGGGTGAATAGCATTCCACGTGTAGAGGGGGGCAGCTTGCAAGGAACCAAGATGAACTCCAAGGAAGCGCTGTGAGATGGACGACCAGCTTGCTCCCCAAGGGGTGTCTACACGATGTGCCCATGAGCCGCACCATAAACCAGTGCTTTTAAATGAGTTGAGCGCTGCACCGGAGCATGAGGCATAAGCTGCGAATAGACGTTGGAGACACGGAAACTGTGAGTCATGACGGATGCAGATGGTGACATCATCTGCGTATGCAACAGAGGTAGTGGCATGATGTCTTGTGCAGGCAGAGAGTGGTGGCAGAACTGCTTTAAAAGATTGGTGTGCAGAGCGGAGGAAGGGTTCAATCGCGATTGCAAAGAGTTGTCCGGAGAGTGGGCAACCCTGCCGCACTCCCCGGCGGAAGGGAATAGGCGCTGTGAGAAAGGTGGGCAGCTTGACCTGGAGAACGGCGTCTTGATAGAGTGAGAAAAGAAGAGAGACGAAGGAAGGAGGAAAACCGAAGTGAAGGAGTGTAGCCGATATATAGGAATGTGAGATATTATCAAAAGCGGATTGTTGGTCAAGAGAGAGAAGGGCGAGGGGTTCAGAGCGAGATCGGGCAAGATGGATTAGATCATTTAGTAGATGGATGTTATGAGAAAGTGAACGGCCGGGAACTGTGTAAGTTTGATTTGGGGAGAGAATGCGAGTGAGAATGGGGTTAAGGCGTTGGGAAAGAAGTTTAGTATAAAGTTTATAATCTAGATTTAAGAGGGAGATAGGGCGCAAATCCCCCAGGTCAAGGAGATCACCTTTCTTAGGGAATAGAACAACATATGCTACTGTGAATCGCCTCGGTAGAGGGGAGTGATTGAAAGCAGCAGAAAGTGCAGAAAAGAGAAATGGTAGAAGGAGAGGTAGAAAGGTTTTATAGAAGAGGAAAGTGAGGCCGTCCGGACCCGGTGCGGCCCTAGAGTTTAAAGAAGAAAACGTAGAGGATAGTTCAGAGAACGTGGGAGGAAGGAGGAGGGAAGAGGCAAGATGGGGAGGAACTTGTGGTAGGTTAGAAAGAAGTGATGCCAAAGCTGAAGAGGATGGCGGAGGAGATTCACAGAACTTCTCTGTATAGAACTTTCGGACCTGGGAACATAGAGTGAGTGGATCATCAGACACCTCTCCAGATGCGAGGCGAAGGTGCCGAAGTGAATTCGATGCTGTTCGTGTTTTTTCCATGGATGTAAGGAAATCGTAATTGGATGCGTCTGGCGATAGATGTTGTAGCCGGAGACGTCGTAGAGCTTGTTGAGCCAGAGGAAGGAGGATTGATCGCAGTTCTTCTTGATAGTGGCAGAAGAGAGGATCACTTAGGCTTAGGATGGAGAGCATGGAACGGACATGGTTGAGACGCATATTTCGAAGCGTTTTTGCTTTAAAAGAAAGATTGCGAACGTGGAGAACGAGTTGCTGTTTAATGTCCAACCAAAAAGTCAGACCACAAGGAGCTGATTGAAGTTGAGGTCGTTTGTCCTCAAGGAAGGAGCGTACTGAAGTACAGAAGTCTGGATCTGTAAGAAGAGTGTCGTCAAGAGTCCATGGACGAATTGTACGGGGTTGTGCTGGAACTGCTTGAATAATAAGAACGATGGCACAATGGTCAGAAGAAGCTGTAGGAGTGATAATAGATTCTGTCACAGCTGTAAGCAGAGTAGATGAGGCGTAGTATCTGTCAAGGCGAGCTGTGTACGGATTTTGATTATGTTGCGAGCGCCAAGTATGTACAGTCGATGAAGGATGGAAGTGACGGTGAACATCAATGAATGAGTTGTCGGAGACCACTGACTGAAGAAGATTCACCAAGTTAACACGGCGTTCTCTGGTGGAAGGAGATCGGTCCAGGGTAGGATTCAGAGTGCAATTGAAATCCCCTCCAATTAAAACATGATCTATGGGAGGAATGCGAGACAAGGCACGACGAAGGCGAGTAAAACGTATTGTCAAGTGGGTTGAAGAGCTTGGAATATAAATATTAAATATATGATAAGATGTGGAAGCTATGGTGAATGATGCACACTGTAATAGGTCTCGACATAAGTTTCGAACCGAAAAAGAGGTGATTATGGAGTTGAAAGTATGGCGGATACCTATAGCTAGACCACTATGGGATGATAGTTGGTAGGCGTGGTGAAATGTGTAGTTCCACTGGCGCCATCGTGAGAATATTGTAGTGGATTGGCAATTCGTCTCTTGTAGTAAGAGAAGATCAGCTCCTAACGGAGTGAGGTCTTCATGTACCAAGGCATTAGAAAATGGGGATGCAAATCCCCTGCAATTAAGAGATACAATCTTGAAGACTTTTTTCCATTAATGCTTGCTGAAGAGCCTTCACAACAGGAGGAAATGATTTGAGTCGATTAAAATAGGTTTTAGCCCACGGATGTTCCTTGCGAAGGTGGGAGATGCATTGATTAAGGTCTTGGATCTGATCATGCACTAGAGGGAGAAACGATGCATACTTTGAGAGTAAAGCATGCGTTGTGGAGTGGTCTGTCTTATGTGACAGGTATTGATGTAAATCTTCAAATGAAATCGGCCCAGTAGGAACCGAGGCATCCTTAAAGTATTCGACAAGATCCTCAAATTTAAGAGGAGGCTCTTCGTCGGCCTGGACAGAAGAGGTAGCAGCCTTTGATGGTGAATTCTTTCGAGAGGTACTACCAGTACGGGGAGAGGTGCGGGGTGATGCGGCAGTCGGCTTTTTCGGTGGGCGTCTTCGAGAAGAACCACGACGTTTCAGCGAAGGCTCAGTTGAGCTCTCATTAACTCGAGATTCGTGGCCAGAAAATCCGTCATCAGCAGATTTAGAAGTATCAATGATAAGGGCAGTGGAGAAACCCCCTGAAGGGGACTCCGCTACAGAATGACGACTCATGGGAAGCGAACAATTAAGTGAGGGAAAATCCAGTTGCTGGTCGAAGGATAAAGGGTCCGTAGACACGCGTTGACCAACTCCTGCAGTCGACTTTTGTGAAAGTTTCGATTCTGAAGCTTTCTGTGCAGTGGAAGAAGGTGTTGCTCGGCTCAGAAGAGGGCCAGAAGTTGTAGGAGAATTATCAGGAGCCTGTGATGCTAGATGTGGGCAATGCACACGTAAATGATTCTCTCCGTGGCAAAAAGTGCAGTGGAGGAAGGTAGTCACTTCAATTCTCCTACGTTGCTGTCCACAACGAACGTTGAGCACCTTTGGGCAGGCGAGCAAATGTTCATCAGATGGAAAGATCACTCTTGCACTTCGGCGAAATCCTCCTATGGATTTATCGTCTGGATCTCTCGGCGCGGCTGAAAGAGTAGTAACTGGCCCAACAACTCGGCCGAACTTACTGAGTACAGTGCACAGCGCAACGTCTGACACCTCAGGTGGAACCGGATAAAATGTAACCTGGATTGGACGCTGAGAGACAGGTTCTGGTAGAAGATGGACGTCTTTGAGGGACAAACCTTCTGTCAAGACAAGATCCGCATGCTCCTTAAGAGCAAAGTACACCAACACAGCTCGAGGTTTTCGAGCCATGTGAGTAATACTGGCTCCAGCTGGAAGTATCTGCTTGAGAGCCATACTATATTCTTTCAACTTTGTGTCTGGGAGCGCATCAAAACACACCCCGAAGTCCATTCTAGAATAGAATTGTTTTCCCGCTGGGGAATCTTCGGGAATATCTATGGTGGCAGTAAGGCCATCAACAATGACGTACGAGTCTGGTAAGACTTCTGCAACAAACTTGGAAGGAGCTTTTGTTCCAGTAAGAGCGGCAGAGTATGCCCTACGAGCAGGACTCGAGCGTGAGGGCTGCAACGCAACCGGCTGTTTGAACTGAGTTGAAGTAGAGGGTAAATTAGCAGCGCTGTCAGACACATCCATGTCTTCACTTAAAGCAACAGAGAGTTGCGCTGCACTGACGTCACTGGTCGAAGCAGGGCAAGACGCTTGAGCTGTACTTGAGGAGTCACTTTCCACTTCTAGTGGTTGGGTGACGTCACCTACAAGCATTGGAGGAGATTGGTCTCGTGTCGAGGAGGAGGAGGAGGCGGCAGGAAATGCCTCGCTGATATGGGCGTGGACATCGCTCTTATCAGCAGCAGCCGCCGCCATTGTTAATGACGAGGGCTGCCTGAGAAATCGACCAGCTAGGTCGACAATTCAAATGATGATAACAGAAAAAATAAACTACTCACCAACTTGGGAGATGTATCAAAACAAAGCACGAACCTTCAGCTTGAAGGAACACGAAGGGAAAATGACGAGCCACACGATAAAACACACTAAATAGGCACACAACACGGAGCTCAGAAAAACGTGACTTAGGCCAGAGGTGGTTTCAAAATATCTTTATTCAAGGTAGAAATTAGGAGACGAACTAATAAGGACGTCTAAATACAAATAAAATACGATCAAAGATCGTTAAACTACTAAAACCTATATAAAAATATACAGCATAGTGCACAAGTTGAAAAATGGAGCAAAATTACAGCTCGTGATAAATGAACAGCGACAAGCATGTCTGGGCATTGAGGAAGGATTTTAACAAAAAAAAACTTATTGCTCATAAGTGCATTGCTGTGCGATTAACAAACTTGTTCAAGAAAATTGAGAGCTTCAGGAAACAACATTTCTCTTGAAAAAAAAAACAAAAAAACAATAAGACAGTAAGGTGTAACACATCATAGTTACAAGAATGTACAGAACAAAGCAATTGACAAACTGATCATAAGACAAATCAATGAAATGATGAATATCAGGAGAAGAACAAACTTGGACTTCCTGGTGTAAATATAATATATTACCTGTTCGGCAATATTCAAAAACAATGTACAGATATACAGCACAGTGTCAACATGTTACAAATCAAAATCCGACCATATACAGAAATGTAACACTATTCTGTTGACCAGATAGAAAATGTAAGTATAATAAGAAAACACGCGATGAATAAAGCTTTAACATATTCTCACTATCCATATGTAGTGATAGAAGAATGATAGTACCAAGCATCACCTTACACAAAAGAACAAAATAGGTAAAATGTTTTTCAAAATATATTACTCATGAGTACAACACCATGCAATTGACTAACTTGTGCAAAAATAAATACAGTAAGAATCATTAGTCAACATGTCTCTTGAAAGAAGGTACGATATGACAGTGAGTTTTAACACAACATATTTACAAGGATGTACAGTACTATGCAATTTAAAAAACTGATTATCAGACAAATCATTGGAATGTTTAATAACAGGAAATAACTAAACTTGGACATTCTGATGCAAATAAGATGGATTACTTGTTCCGCAATATTTTGAAAACTATGTACAATTATACAGCACAGTGCAAACATGTTCGGGAAACAAAATAGAACAAAATTACGAAAAACTACACTGCAGAAACAATATCTATGTTTACACAGCACTATGCTAATGACTAACTGCAATATTTATACTCAAAATGTAAACTAAAGACGAACTAACTTGAACGTCAATGTAGGAAAAAAAATACAAGATGAGTGTCACAAAAAACAATTTGCTGTGTAAACACGTACAGCCCTTTATAAAAAAAACCCATGCGGTAAATTTCCAAGCTGTGCAAAGATCTTGAAAACAGATTGTTGATATTTACATATGCATTTCTGATTCAAAAAGGTCAAATACCAAATCTGCCGACCGTCAGGTACAATGACGCTGGCGAGCTGGTAAACCATGAGGCAGCCGGTGACCAGGTGGCAAGGAACTGGCTCTCCCGACGCTGAGTAACTGCAACAGAATACTCTAGCCGAAGTCGAGATGTCAGACGGTCGCGGAAATGGCATAATAATGCCGTAGAAGCTTCATGCACAGTCAGAGGAGTAGTCAAATATCTGCAGCGTTGATGAAACACGTAGATTACATGCTTCGCTAAAATAAAAATATAGGCACAGACTGATGGGAGCTTGACTGGGGGATAGTTCTGTAGCAGAAGAGTCCGATATGCATCAAATGTAAGATCTGCTGTAATGGAACATTGGGCGATAGTAAATGCCAAGTTCAGCATTGGGAGTAATATAACACAGTGTTGATAGACATGCGAGACATCAGCCTCCCGAGCTCAGAAAGGGCAAAGAGGGGAATCGAGAAGAGACATTCGGAAAAGAACGGAGGGAACAGGAAGGCGGCGATGGAGGAAAAGCCAATGGGTATTAATTTCTAGAGGAGCAGAAAGAGGAGACAGGGCGGCTGACCACACCGTAGCAGTGGCAGCAGGGGGAACATCAGGAATGGGGAGAGGAGGAGAAGAATGGGACATAGAGAGGAACCGATAAAGAGCTGACACCGAGAGAGAAGAAATGGGATGAGCTGAGCCAGAAGTAAGCAAGAAAAGAGGAAATGGGAGAGAAGCAGAAGGAACAAAGGAAAGACCTGAGTGGGAAGCAAGATGAGGAAATTGAGAAATGATAGATGAAAGAATAGAGTCGTAGATGTCACGAGAGGAGGAGAAGAGGAGAAGAGAGGGAGGGAGGCTGGCGAAGGGTCGCCAAGAAAGGTCAGGGTTAGTGAGATCTTTAACTGTTACCACACCTGCTCGGAGCCAGGTAGGATAGGCAAAGTACGGAAGATGAGAGGGGTGAATAATCGAAGAATAAAAGAGGGGTTCAGCAAGGAGCTCAGTTGTGGAATCAGGTGGAGAACGAGAGAGAGGGAGGGAACGAAGGAAAGTTAGAGCTTCACGGTAAACAGGGGTAAGTCGAATGAGGGTGAGGGGTCGGTGGTCCATGAGTAGTAAGGAGAGAAAAGAAAAGTTAGGGTTGCTCGGGGAGGCGATGACGTCCCTAGCTAAAACGGCATCTGGTACTGGCGACGTGAAGAGACGGAGAAAAGTAGTGATTCTGACGGCCTTGTAGTACTCCTGTGTATCAAGGAGTCCGATGCCGCCGTGATCCGGAGGAGGCAAAGCTTTGTGACACTGACCCAGTGGTGGCAGGTCCAAATCAGAGAAGTAAGACATCGGGTAATTTCATGAAGGCGGAGTTGTAGAGACTTGACACCAAGCCAAGAGTGTGTGCACAAGGAAATCAGGTAAGTTCGAGAGAGGCGAGCTCTCTGGAAGAATGATGAGCAGAACTGGGCTCTCCTCCAGGAGGCAGTTGACCTGAGCAAGCATGGGTGAATAGCATTCCACGTGTAGAGGGGGGCAGCTTGCAAGGAACCAAGATGAACTCCAAGGAAGCGCTGTGAGATGGACGACCAGCTTGCTCCCCAAGGGGTGTCTACACGATGTGCCCATGAGCCGCACCATAAACCAGTGCTTTTAGATGAGTTGAGCGCTGCACCGGAGCATGAGGCATAAGCTGCGAATAGACGTTGGAGACACGGAAACTGTGAGTCATGACGGATGCAGATGGTGACATCATCTGCGTATGCAACAGAGGTAGTGGCATGATGTCTTGTGCAGGCAGAGAGTGGTGGCAGAACTGCTTTAAAAGATTGGTGTGCAGAGCGGAGGAAGGGTTCAATCGCGATTGCAAAGAGTTGTCCGGAGAGTGGGCAACCCTGCCGCACTCCCCGGCGGAAGGGAATAGGCGCTGTGAGAAAGGTGGGCAGCTTGACCTGGAGAACGGCGTCTTGATAGAGTGAGAAAAGAAGAGAGACGAAGGAAGGAGGAAAACCGAAGTGAAGGAGTGTAGCCGATAGATAGGAATGTGAGATATTATCAAAAGCGGATTGTTGGTCAAGAGAGAGAAGGGCGAAGGGTTCAGAGCGAGATCGGGCAAGATGGATTAGATCATTTAGTAGATGGATGTTATGAGAAAGTGAACGGCCGGGAACTGTGTAAGGTTGATTTGGGGAGAGAATGTGAGTGAGAATGGGGTTAAGGCGTTGGGAAAGAAGTTTAGTATAAAGTTTATAATCTAGATTTAAGAGGGAGATAGGGCGCCAATTCCCCAGGTCAAGGAGATCACCTTTCTTAGGGAATAGTACAACATATGCTACTGTGAATCGCCTCGGTAGAGGGGAGTGATTGAAAGCAGCAGAAAGTGCAGAAAAGAGAAATGGTAGAAGGAGAGGTAGAAAGGTTTTATAGAAGAGGAAAGTAAGGCCGTCCGGACCCGGTGCGGCCCTAGAGTTTAAAGAAGAAGACGTAGAGGATAGTTCAGAGAACGTGGGAGGAAGGAGGAGAGAAGAGGCAAGATGGGGAGGAACTTGTGGTAGGTTAGAAAGAAGTGATGCCAAAGCTGAAGAGGATGGCGGAGGAGATTCACAGAACTTCTCTGTATAGAACTTTCGGACCTGGGAACATAGAGTGAGTGGATCATCAGACACCTCTCCAGATGCGAGGCGAAGGTGCCGAAGTGAATTCGATGCTGTTCGTGTTTTTTCCATGGATGTAAGGAAATCGTAATTGGATGCGTCTGGCGATAGATGTTGTAGCCGGAGACGTCGTAGAGCTTGTTGAGCCAGAGGAAGGAGGATTGATCGCAGTTCTTCTTGATAGTGGCAGAAGAGAGGATCACTTAGGCTTAGGATGGAGAGCATGGAACGGACATGGTTGAGTCGCATGTTTTGAAGCGTTTTTGCTTTAAAAGAAAGATTGCGAACGTGGAGAATGAGTTGCTGTTTAATGTCCAACCAAAAAGTCAGACCACAAGGAGCTGATTGAAGTTGAGGTCGTTTGTCCTCAAGGAAGGAGCGTACTGAAGTACAGAAGTCTGGATCTGTAAGAAGAGTGTCGTCAAGAGTCCATGGACGAATTGTACGGGGTTGTGCTGGAACTGCTTGAATAATAAGAACGATGGCACAATGGTCAGAAGAAGCTGTAGGAGTGATAATAGATTCTGTCACAGCTGTAAGCAGAGTAGATGAGGCGTAGTATCTGTCAAGGCGAGCTGTGTACGGATTTTGATTATGTTGCGAGCGCCAAGTATGTACAGTCGATGAAGGATGGAAGTGACGGTGAACATCAATGAATGAGTTGTCGGAGACCACTGACTGAAGAAGATTCACCAAGTTAACACGGCGTTCTCTGGTGGAAGGAGATCGGTCCAGGGTAGGATTCAGAGTGCAATTGAAATCCCCTCCAATTAAAACATGATCTATAGGAGGAATGCGAGACAAGGCACGACGAAGGCGAGTAAAAAGTATTGTCAAATGGGTTGAAGAGCTTGGAATATAAATATTAAATATATGATAAGATGTGGAAGCTATGGTGAATGATGCACACTGTAATAGGTCTCGACATAAGTTTCGAACCGAAAAAGAGGTGATTATGGAGTTGAAAGTATGGCGGATACCTATAGCTAGACCACTATGGGATGATAGTTGGTAGGCGTGGTGAAATGTGTAGTTCCACTGGCGCCATCGTGAGAATATCGTAGTGGATTGGCAATTCGTCTCTTGTAGTAAGAGAAGATCAGCTCCTAACGGAGTGAGGTCTTCATGTACCAAGGCATTAGAAAATGGGGATGCAAATCCCCTGCAATTAAGAGATACAATCTTGAAGACTTTTTTCCATTAATGCTTGCTGAAGAGCCTTCACAACAGGAGGAAATGATTTGAGTCGATTAAAATAGGTTTTAGCCCACGGATGTTCCTTGCGAAGGTGGGAGATGCATTGATTAAGGACTTGGATCTGATCATGCACTAGAGGGAGAAACGATGCATACTTTGAGAGTAAAGCATGCGTTGTGGAGTGGTCTGTCTTATGTGACAGGTATTGATGTAAATCTTCAAATGAAATCGGCCCAGTAGGAACCGAGCCATCCTTAAGGTATTCGACAAGATCCTCAAATTTAAGAGGAGGCTCTTCGTCGGCCTGGACAGAAGAGGTAGCAGCCTTTGATGGTGAATTCTTTCGAGAGGTACTACCAGTACGGGGAGAGGTGCGGGGTGATGCGGCAGTCGGCTTCTTCGGTGGGCGTCTTCAAGAAGAACCACGACGTTTCAGCGAAGGCTCAGTTGAGCTCTCATTAACTCGAGATTCGTGGCCAGAAGATCCGTCATCAGCAGATTTAGAAGTATGAATGATAAGGGCAGTGGAGAAACCCCCTGAAGGGGACTCCGCTACAGAATGACGACTCATGGGAAGCGAACAATGAAGTGAGGGAAAGTCCAGTTGCTGGTCCAAGGAGAAAGGGTCCGTAGACACGCGTTGACCAACTCCTGCAGTCGACTTTTGTGAAAGTTTCGATTCTGAAGCTTTCTGTGCAGTGGAAGAAGGTGTTGCTCGGCTCAGAAGAGGGCCAGAAGTTGTAGGAGAATTATCAGGAGCCTGTGATGCTAGATGTGGGCAATGCACACGTAAATGATTCTCTCCGTGGCAAAAAGTGCAGTGGAGGAAGGTAGTCACTTCAATTCTCCTACGTTGCTGTCCACAACGAACGTTGAGCACCTTTGGGCAGGCGAGCAAATGTTCATCAGATGGAAAGATCACTCTTGCACTTCGGCGAAATCCTCCTATGGATGTATCGTCTGGATCTCTCGGCGCGGCTGAAAGAGTAGTAACTGGCCCAACAACTCGGCCGAACTTACTGAGTACAGTGCACAGCGCAACGTCTGACACCTCAGGTGGAACCGGATAAAATGTAACCTGGATTGGACGCTGAGAGACAGGTTCTGGTAGAAGATGGACGTCTTTGAGGGACAAACCTTCTGTCAAGACAAGATCCGCATGCTCTTTAAGAGCAAAGTACACCAACACAGCTCGAGGTTTTCGAGCCATGTGAGTAATACTGGCTCCAGCTGGAAGTATCTGCTTGAGAGCCATACTATATTCTTTGAACTTTGTGTCTGGGAGCGCATCAAAACACACTCCGAAGTCCATTCTAGAATAGAATTGTTTTCCCGCTGGGGAATCTTCGGGAATATCTATGGTGGCAGTAAGGCCATCAACAATGACGTACGAGTCTGGTAAGACTTCTGCAACAAACTTGGAAGGAGCTTTTGTTCCAGTAAGAGCGGCAGAGTATGCCCTAGGAGCAGGACTCGAGCGTGAGGGCTGCAACGCAACCGGCTGTTTGAACTGAGTTGAAGTAGAGGGTAAATTAGCAGCGCTGTTAGACACATCCATGTCTTCACTTAAAGCAACAGAGAGTTGCGCTGCACTGACGTCACTGGTCGAAGCAGGGCAAGAAGCTTGAGCTGTAGTTGAGGAGTCACTTTCCACTTCTAGTGGTTGGGTGACGTCACCTACAAGCATTGGAGGAGACTGGTCTCGTGTCGAGGAGGAGGAGGAGGCGGCAGGAAATGCTCGCTGATATGGGCGTGGACATCGCTTTTATCAGCAGCAGCCGCCGCCATTGTTAATGACGAGGGCTGCCTGAGAAATCGACCAGCTAGGTCGACAATTCAAATGATGATAACAGAAAAAATAAACTACTCACCAACTTGGGAGATGTATCAAAACAAAGCACGAACCTTCAGCTTGAAGGAACACGAAAGGAAAATGACGAACCACACGATAAAACACACTAAATAGGCACACAACACGGAGCTCAGAAAAACGTGACTTAGGCCAAAGGTGGTTTCAAAATATCTTTATTCAAGGTAGAAATCAGGAGACGAACTAATAAGGACGTCTAAATACAAATAAAATACGATCAAAGATCGTTAAACTACTAAAACCTATATAAAAATATACAGCATAGTGCACAAGTTGAAAAATGGAGCAAAATTACAGCTCGTGATAAATGAACAGCGACAAGCATGTCTGGGCATTGAGGAAGGATTTTAACAAAAAAACTTATTGCTCATAAGTGCATTGCTGTGCGATTAACAAACTTGTTCAAGAAAATTGAGAGCTTCAGGAGACAACATTTCTCTTGAAAAAAAAAAAAATACAGTACAATAAGACAGTAAGGTGTAACACATCATAGTTACAAGAATGTACAGTACAAAGCAATTGACAAACTGATCATAAGACAAATCAATGAAATGATGAATATCAGGAGAAGAACAAACTTGGACTTCCTGGTGTAAATATAATATATTACCTGTTCGGCAATATTCAAAAACAATGTACAGATATACAGCACAGTGTCAACATGTTACAAATCAAAAGCGGACCATATACAGAAATGTAACACTATTCTGTTGACCAGATAGAAAATGTAAGTATAATAAGAAAACACACGATGAATAAAGCTTTAACATATTCTCACTATCCATATGTAGTGATAGAAGAATGATAGTACCAAGCATCACCTCACACAAAAGAACAAAATAGGTAAAATGTTTTTCAAAATATATTACTCATGAGTACAACACCATGCAATTGACTAACTTGTGCAAAAATAAATACAGTAAGAATCATTAGTCAACATGACTCTTGAAAGAAGGTACGATATGACAGTGAGTTTTAACACAACATATTTACAAGGATGTACAGTACTATGCAATTTAAAAAACTGATTATCAGACAAATCATTGGAATGTTTAATAACAGGAAATAACTAAACTTGGACATCCTGATGCAAATAAGATGGATTACTTGTTCCGCAATATTTTGAAAACTATGTACAATTATACAGCACAGTGCAAACATGTTCGGGAAACAAAATAGAACAAAATTACAAAAAACTACACTGCAGAAACAATATCTATGTTTATACAGCACTATGCTAATGACTAACTGCAATATTTATACTCAAAATGTAAACTAAAGACGAACTAACTTGAACGTCAATGTAGGAAAAAAAAAAATACAAGATGAGTGTCACAAAAAACAATTTGCTGTGTAAACACGTACAGCCCTTTATAAAAAAACCCATGCGGTAAATTTCCAAGCCGTGCAAAGATCTTGAAAACAGATTGTTGATATTTACATATGCATTGCTGATTCAAAAAGGTCAAATACCAAATCTGCCGACCGTCAGGTACAATGACGCTGGCGAGCTGGTTAACCATGAGGCAGCCGGTGACCAGGTGGCAAGGAACTGGCTCTCCCGACGCTGAGTAACTGCAACAGAATACTCTAGCCGAAGTCGAGATGTCAGACGGTCGCGGAAATGGCATAATAATGCCGTAGAAGCTTCATGCACAGTCAGAGGAGTAGTCAAATATCTGCAGCGTTGATGAAACACGTAGATTACATGCTTCGCTAAAATAAAAATATAGGCACAGACTGATGGGAGCTTGACTGGGGGATAGTTCTGTAGCAGAAGAGTCCGATATGCATCAAATGTAAGATCTGCTGTAATGGAGCATTGGGCGACAGTAAATGCTAAGTTCAGCATTGGGAGTAATATAACACAGTGTTGATAGACATGGGAGACATCAGCCTCCCGAGCACAGAAAGGGCAAAGAGGGGAATCGAGAAGAGACATTCGGAAAAGAACGGAGGGAACAGGAAGGCGGCGATGGAGGAAAAGCCAATGGGTATTAATTTCTAGAGGAGCAGAAAGAGGAGACAGGGCGGCTGACCACACCGTAGCAGTGGCAGCAGGGGGAACATCAGGAATGGGGAGAGGAGGAGAAGAATGGGACATAGAGAGGAACCGATAAAGAGCTGACACCGAGAGAGAAGAAATGGGAAAATGGGATGAGCTGAGCCAGAAGTAAGCAAGAAAAGAGGAAATGGGAGAGAAGCAGAAGGAACAAAGGAAAGACCTGAGTGGGAAGCAAGATGAGGAAATTGAGAAATGATAGATGAAAGAATAGAGTCGTAGATGTCACGAGAGGAGGAGGAGAGGAGAAGAGAGGGAGGGAGGCTGGCGAAGGGTCGCCAAGAAAGGTCAGGGTTAGTGAGATCTTTAACTGTTACCACACCTGCTCGGAGCCAGGTAGGATAGGCAAAGTACGGAAGATGAGAGGGGTGAATAATCGAAGAATAAAAGAGGGGTTCAGCAAGGAGCTCAGTTGTGGAATCAGGTGGAGAACGAGAGAGAGGAAGGGAACGAAGGAAAGTTAGAGCTTCACGGTAAACAGGGGGAAGTCGAATGAGGGTGAGGGGTCGGTGGTACATGAGTAGTAAGGAGAGAAAAGAAAAGTTAGGGTTGCTCGGGGAGGCGATGACGTCCCTAGCTAAAACGGCATCTGGTACTGGCGACGTGAAGAGACGGAGAAAAGTAGTGATTCTGACGGCCTTGTAGTACTCCTGTGTATCAAGGAGTCCGATGCCGCCGTGATCAGGAGGGAGGCAAAGCTTTGTGACACTGACCCAGTGGTGGCAGGTCCAAATCAGAGAAGTAAGACAACGGGTAATTTCATGAAGGCGGAGTTGTAGAGACTTGACACCAAGCCAAGAGTGTGTGCACAAGGAAATCAGGTAAGTTCGAGAGAGGCGAGCTCTCTGGAAGAATGATGAGCAGAACTGGGCTCTCCTCCAGGAGGCAGTTGACCTGAGCAAGCGTGGGTGAATAGCATTCCACGTGTAGAGGGGGGCAGCTTGCAAGGAAGCGCTGTGAGATGGACGACCAGCTTGCTCCCCAAGGGGTGTCTACACGATGTGCCCATGAGCCGCACCATAAACCAGTGCTTTTAGATGAGTTGAGCGCTGCACCGGAGCATGAGGCATAAGCTGCGAATAGACGTTGGAGACACGGAAACTGTGAGTCATGACGGATGCAGATGGTGACATCATCTGCGTATGCAACAGAGGTAGTGGCATGAAGTCTTGTGCAGGCAGAGAGTGGTGACAGAACTGCTGTAAAAGATTGGTGTACAGAGCGGAGGAAGGGTTCAATTGCGATTGCAAAGAGTTGTCCGGAGAGTGGGCAACCCTGCCGCACTCCCCGGCGGAAGGGAATAGGCGCTGTGAGAAAGGTGGGCAGCTTGACCTGGAGAACGGCGTCTTGATAGAGTGAGAAAAGAAGAGAGACGAAGGAAGGAGGAAAACCGAAGTGAAGGAGTGTAGCCGATAGATAGGAATGTGAGATATTATCAAAAGCGGATTGTTGGTCAAGAGAGAGAAGGGCGAGGGGTTCAGAGCGAGATCGGGCAAGATGGATTAGATCATTTAGTAGATGGATGTTATGAGAAAGTGAACGGCCGGGAACTGTGTAAGTTTGATTTGGGGAGAAAATGTGAGTGAGAATGGGGTTAAGGCGTTGGGAAAGAAGTTTAGTATAAAGTTTATAATCTAGATTTAAGAGGGAGATAGGGCGCCAATTCCCCAGGTCAAGGAGATCCCCTTTCTTAGGGAATAGTACAACATATGCTACTGTGAATCGCCTCGGTAGAGGGGAGTGATTGAAAGCAGCAGAAAGTGCAGAAAAGAGAAATGGTAGAAGGAGAGGTAAAAAGGTTTTATAGAAGAGGAAAGTGAGGCCGTCCGGACCCGGTGCGGCCCTAGAGTTTAAAGAAGAAAACGTAGAGGATAGTTCAGAGAACGTGGGAGGAAGGAGGAGAGAAGAGGCAAGATGGGGAGGAACTTGTGGTAGGTTAGAAAGAAGTGATGCCAAAGCTGAAGAGGATGGCGGAGGAGATTCACAGAACTTCTCTGTATAGAACTTTCGGACCTGGGAACATAGAGTGAGTGGATCATCAGACACCTCTCCAGATGCGAGGCGAAGGTGCCGAAGTGAATTCGATGCTGTTCGTGTTTTTTCCATGGATGTAAGGAAATCGTAATTGGATGCGTCTGGCGATAGATGTTGTAGCCGGAGACGTCGTAGAGCTTGTTGAGCCAGAGGAAGGAGGATTGATCGCAGTTCTTCTTGATAGTGGCAGAAGAGAGGATCACTTAGGCTTAGGATGGAGAGCATGGAACGGACATGGTTGAGACGCATGTTTTGAAGCGTTTTTGCTTTAAAAGAAAGATTGCGAACGTGGAGAACGAGTTGCTGTTTAATGTCCAACCAAAAAAGTCAGACCACAAGGAGCTGATTGAAGTTGAGGTCGTTTGTCCTTAAGGAAGGAGCGTACTGAAGTACAGAAGTCTGGATCTGTAAGAAGAGTGTCGTCAAGAGTCCATGGACGAATTGTACGGGGTTGTGCTGGAACTGCTTGAATAATAAGAACGATGGCACAATGGTCAGAAGAAGCTGTAGGAGTGATAATAGATTCTGTCAGAGCTGTAAGCAGAGTAGATGAGGCGTAGTATCTGTCAAGGCGAGCTGTGTACGGATTTTGATTATGTTGCGAGCGCCAAGTATGTACAGTCGATGAAGGATGGAAGTGACGGTGAACATCAATGAATGAGTTGTCGGAGACCATTGACTGAAGAAGATTCACCAAGTTAACACGGCGTTCTCTGGTGGAAGGAGATCGGTCCAGGGTAGGATTCAGAGTGCAATTGAAATCCCCTCCAATTAAAACATGATCTATGGGAGGAATGCGAGACAAGGCACGACGAAGGCGAGTAAAAGTATTGTCAGGTGGGTTGAAGAGCTTGGAATATAAATATTAAATATATGATAAGATGTGGAAGCTATGGTGAATGATGCACACTGTAATAGGTCTCGACATAAGTTTCGAACCGAAAAAGAGGTGATTATGGAGTTGAAAGTATGGCGGATACCTATAGCTAGACCACTATGGGATGATAGTTGGTAGGCGTGGTGAAATGTGTAGTTCCACTGGCGCCATCGTGAGAATATCGTAGTGGATTGGCAATTCGTCTCTTGTAGTAAGAGAAGATCAGCTCCTAACGGAGTGAGGTCTTCATGTACCAAGGCATTAGAAAATGGGGATGCAAATCCCCTGCAATTAAGAGATACAATCTTGAAGACTTTTTTCCATTAATGCTTGCTGAAGAGCCTTCACAACAGGAGGAAATGATTTGAGTCGATTAAAATAGGTTTTAGCCCACGGATGTTCCTTGCGAAGGTGGGAGATGCATTGATTAAGGACTTGGATCTGATCATGCACTAGAGGGAGAAACGATGCATACTTTGAGAGTAAAGCATGCGTTGTGGAGTGGTCTGTCTTATGTGACAGGTATTGATGTAAATCTTCAAATGAAATCGGCCCAGTAGGAACCGAGCCATCCTTAAGGTGTTCGACAAGATCCTCAAATTTAAGAGGAGGCTCTTCGTCGGCCTGGACAGAAGAGGTAGCAGCCTTTGATGGTGAATTCTTTCGAGAGGTACTACCAGTACGGGGAGAGGTGCGGGGTGATGCGGCAGTCGGCTTCTTCGGTGGGCGTCTTCGAGAAGAACCACGACGTTTCAGCGAAGGCTCAGTTGAGCTCTCATTAACTCGAGATTCGTGGCCAGAAAATCCGTCATCAGCAGATTTAGAAGTATCCATGATAAGGGCAGTGGAGAAACCCCCTGAAGGGGACTCCGCTACAGAATGACGACTCATGGGAAGCGAACAATTAAGTCAGGGAAAATCCAGTTGCTGGTCGACGGATAAAGGGTCCGTAGACACGCGTTGACCAACTCCCGCAGTCGACTTTTGTGAAAGTTTCGATTCTGAAGCTTTCTGTGCAGTGGGAGAAGGTGTTGCTCGGCTCAGAAGAGGGCCAGAAGTTGTAGGAGAATTATCAGGAGCCTGTGATGCTAGATGTGGGCAATGCACACGTAAATGATTCTCTCCGTGGCAAAAAGTGCAGTGGAGGAAGGTAGTCACTTCAATTCTCCTACGTTGCTGTCCACAACGAACGTTGAGCACCTTTGGGCAGGCGCGCAAATGTTCATCAGACGGAAAGATCACTCTTGCACTTCGGCGAAATCCTCCTATGGATTTATCGTCTGGATCTCTTGGCGCGGCTGAAAGAGTAGTAACTGGCCCAACAACTCGGCCGAACTTACTGAGTACAGTGCACAGCGCAACGTCTGACACCTCAGGTGGAACCGGATAAAATGTAACCTGGATTGGACGCTGAGAGACAGGTTCTGGTAGAAGATGGACGTCTTTGAGGGACAAACCTTCTGTCAAGACAAGATCCGCATGCTCTTTAAGAGCAAAGTACACCAACACAGCTCGAGGTTTTCGAGCCATGTGAGTAATACTGGCTCCAGCTGGAAGTATCTGCTTGAGAGCCATACTATATTCTTTGAACTTTGCGTCTGGGAGCGCATCAAAACACACTCCGAAGTCCATTCTAGAATAGAATTGTTTTCCCGCTGGGGAATCTTCGGGAATATCTATGGTGGCAGTAAGGCCATCAACAATGACGTACGAGTCTGGTAAGACTTCTGCAACAAACTTGGAAGGAGCTTTTGTTCCAGTAAGAGCGGCAGAGTATGCCCTAGGAGCAGGACTCGAGCGTGAGGGCTGCAACGCAACCGGCTGTTTGAACTGAGTTGAAGTAGAGGGTAAATTAGCAGCGCTGTCAGACACATCCATGTCTTCACTTAAAGCAACAGAGAGTTGCGCTGCACTGACGTCACTGGTCGAAGCAGGGCAAGAAGCTTGAGCTGTAGTTGAGGAGTCACTTTCCACTTCTAGTGGTTGGGTGACGTCACCTACAAGCATTGGAGGAGACTGGTCTCGTGTCGAGGAGGAGGAGGAGGCGGCAGGAAGAGCCTCGCTGATATGGGCGTGGACATCGCTCTTATCAGCAGCAGCTGCCGCCATTGTTAATGACGAGGGCTGCCTGAGAAATCGACCAGCTAGGTCGACAATTCAAATGATGATAACAGAAAAAATAAACTACTCACCAACTTGGGAGATGTATCAAAACAACGCACGAACCTTCAGCTTGAAGGAACACGAAAGGAAAATGACGAACCACAAGATAAAACACACTAAATAGGCACACAACACGGAGCTCAGAAAAACGTGACTTAGGCCAAAGGTGGACTGACACCGTACTAATATATGTCAATAAATGGTATGTTGTGTTTCTCTTCTAGGTGTGCTGTGACTTTATAAATACACGCTGGATTATAAATACACGCTGGATTATAAATACATGCTGGATCATGTATGCTCTCAAATTAAATTTTGACTAGCTATGTTACATACGGTACTTAAAAAAAAGACACTGATCCGTAACATTTAGAAGTTCTTTAAAATCAGTTTTTCTTTCTGTTTAGGAAATTCCTCACTGATTGCAATAACTTTAGAGTAGGACATATTTTTCGTTCGTGTGCAATCATCAAAAGTTTGATGTACAAACATGAATTTGAGATTCTCCACAGTTTGCTGAAAATAACCAAAAATTGATAAATGAGGCAAAGAAATACTAGTATCCATTGTTATATTTTGCATTGATTTGAAATCTACTAAAAGGTACGGAAAAAATTGCATCTGAAATTGCGTTGCCTGAAAATAGCATTTTGTTTTAAAATTTGTTACCATAGCAACGCCGTCGCCTTCCAGACTTCAACAAAAAGTTCATATTATGCGTTCAGTAGGATACAAAATACCTCGAAGCGTCGTAGGTGTGTTAGCCAAAAAAGCGAAAACTCTAAGTCTAGCGAAGTTATTTGTTTAAATTCACTGACAATATGAATATTTCAAGGAGTTTTCTGCCTTAGGAATAAATCATGCGTCGATTCTCTTCTCTTTCGACATTCATTCGGATCTTTACTATACTAAACTAGTTTCAAACATTCCGAAGTTCTGCTCCTCTGGATACTCTTGCCGTCGACATGAATTTTGATTACCCTTCTACGTATTCAGAAGACGTTTCGTATATGATTGAAGCGACTATATTGTAAAATTCTCTTTCGATTCTTTCGGCTAGATGCGTGGTTTAAACTTGAAAAAATACAGTGCTGTACTTATGATATTTTCCGATGTATTATTGTGTCTCTTTAATTTTTTTTTTCTCATCGATATTTTTTCGTCATCACTAACAGCGACAATAATTATTTTCAAACTGCAGTTACAGGAAATTCTTTCAACACCTTTTCAATGCATTGATGACATTTTTCTTTCTTTTCCATGTCGCGCGAATTTCTTGTCCGACCCGAACTCTTAACTATTCGCTTGTAAATAGCATAACCTGCGACTTGAAGAACTGATAACTAAAGTTTAATCTCTGGGTAAACTTTATTGACAAGAAAACTCCCAAGAGGGTGTTAATATTCTAGGGACATATTTTTCTTTTCTTTCGGATCTTAACGACCACCATGAGCTACAAGCAGTTACTTGTCCCTAATTTAGGGTCGCTGATTCTTGAGATTGGTCAGAGCTATCGCTATTAGGTAAACTAACCACTAAGGTCCAATCTGAGACTTCCACCTATACCCTTGGGAACCCATAACTTTCTTTCAAACTTCAGGAGGGGGCAAACGGAAATTGTACATGCAAATAACCTACACAAGCAAAACACGCAAATCTCTGCTGTGCTCTCTCAGTTATTTAACCGTTTCAGAACACGCATTCACAAAAGATAAATTTAACTGAAAAGCAGAGGACCCCTAAACCACACAAAAGATATGGATAAATGAAATTAGACAGCATGCTTGGTCAATAAAGAAATTTCTTTGCTGCTCGAGTTTTGCATTGTTTTCTTTTTATTGGGGGCTTAAAAACCACCGTGAACAATTCGATGGGCTATACGCAGTCGCCCGCCCCAAATTTTGAGCCACAGGTTCCAGGGAAGGAAAAGAACCAGTGCCGTAAGACAAACATAGCATCCATACTTAATTCGGGTTCGAACCCTGACCCCACCTCAGAAGAATGGTCAGAAGCCAGCGATTAGATCACTGCGCTATCATGATGGCCTTTTGCATGTCTTGATCTTTTGTTTTTCACGCCCCGTGAAATCCCAACGATCAATCAGTAGGTTGACAAGGAGTAAAAACCATCCTCGAGACAAAGTTCTGGAAAACATTTAAGAACTTCGGGTAATATATTTTTCACTTACTGTTCCGAACTGTACATATACAGTGCGACAATTAATAATGAGACTAATTTTTAAAAAAATCATGGTAAAACACACAGGTTCGTTAAGCATGTGTACGGCACCGCTGAATTCAATCTGCCATTGGACGCTACTGAATTGGAATCTCTCAAACGGGCCTGACGTAGGTTCTTTTAAGTGCCGTCGAGTTGAACTCGATCGCTTAAATACTGGAACGGGTAGTCTGCAACTACTTAATATCTAAGACAACTAGTAACTCCAATAACAAGTCCTTTGCTAGACGTAACAAAATTTAATAGATGAAAAAATAAATTCCGTTCGATTAGTTATCCCCACGTGACAACAGACTTCCAGATAGCGAACACTGTACTAAGTCTCAACTATCCCGGAAGACCCTCTGCCACGTTTAACTTCAGTCTTTCCGTTCAAATTCCGGTCGATCTCTGATCGCCGAAAATCCCTGACTATTCCGTCAGATAAAACGTAAATCCCCGAGAGGTCTAACCATCACTCTAGGCGAAACACTAAAAGCGTCTTTAGCACGATATTTGAAGAAGTTTTAGGAAGGGAGTGTCTGGCACCAGGACTAAACCGCGTCTTGAGCGAACGGGTCACTCCCTTTTATAGCCTTATCTTTCCTTCCCCCTCCCCCTACAATTTCTGGAATCCTGTTTGCGTGGAGTTCGCCGCTTTCTGGGAGTGGTGACCTTTGGCCGATACATCAGACCCAATCGTCAAGGTCAACAGATGCCGCTAGGCACACGCCTGGCTGGGCACTCCCTAATACGGCGTACAAAAGAAATGCGCCACGTGTCCTCCACGTGCGTTGGAGTTTACATTACACTTGAAATGATAAATTGTTGCAGAAAACGTTGCTACATGAAATTAGTTACTGGGGGCTTGATTCCGTCCCCTTACAGCATGGTTTGTTGATAAATAAATAATTTATTAGGTGACAACAGCGTTTGCATAAGAATTGCGCAGATGATTATTTATACTGTCCATGACATCATTCGGTGCAAGACCATTGTCACTGCTCTGTTATGGATCCAGTTGTGCTTGAAAATCGGTAAAACTGCATCTGAGACTATTGAATTGTTGCGTTATGTTTATGGGCTGATTGCCCATCTTATGCACAGATATTCCGATGGTATGCCTGTTTCAAGGATGGGCGGGAAGATTTGGGAAATGACGAAAGTCCCGGACGACCGATTTCAGTGCGCACGTCAGAACTCATTGAGTCATTGGGAAAGTTCACGAAAGGATAAAAAGCGATCGTTGTGTGACCTTGATGATGCTGGACTGTGAGCTTAATAAGGAGACGACTTGTCAAATTTTAGTTCAATATTTGGGGAAGTGTGGTGGGTTGTACTCGGTTTGTTCTCCATACTTTGTCAGACGACCAGAAACATGGAAGACTGGAGCACGCAAAACACATCATGGGGACTGCAGACGTTTTTCCACAGCCCCGTGGCAGGTGAAGAGAAGTGGTATTTTCGTTTGGATCCTGAAACGAAACGTCAGAGTTTTCAGTGGAAATCGCCACAGCCACCCATAGGAAAAACGATCACGTCACAGAAGTCCAAATATCAAGACAATGCTTGTGTGCTTTTAGAACAGCAATAAAATTATGTATCACGAGTTAATTCCTGAAGATACAACTGTCACGGACAAAACAAATGTGTGTACTCAACCATCCCTCCCTATTCTCCAGATTTGTCACCGTGCGACTAGTTTGTATTTCTAAAATTTAAGCTGCCTTTAAAAGGAAACGTTTTTGGAAACATTGAACACATGCAAATAACTGTGATATCAGCTCTTTACCCCATACCAAACGAAAACCACTGCAAGTCCTTCCTTTCGTTGGTGATCCTGCCACCTCTTGGATTAAAGCAGGAGGAATGTGCTTAGAATAAAATACACAGTCGAGTGACATTATTGTGACCACCTGCTACTTTTCACGTCAACAGTGTGTAGCCAGTGAAAGAAGGTACGTGTCGTGAGCTGGCTTGAAGGGTATATAAGGTGTGCTGTAGGCATTCTGAAAACATAAATCTCGTTGCTGTCATGGGTAAAAGGAGCGTTTTATCAGATTTGCAAAAAGGAGTGATTATCGGAATTCGGGCCAAGGGTGGCAGTGTTCCTGAAACAGCACTGTTTGTGAACTGGTCACCTGCTGCTGTGGTTAAAGTGTATGGTGATTGGAGAAATGGCACCTTTGCGAATAAGCGACGTGGAAATGTGGAGCACCACGTGCCATTGATGTGAGAGGTGAACGTTGGCTTTGAAAGTTCGTGAGGGCCGATCGACACACTACAGTGGATCAACTCACTATCCGAATAAACAAGGGAGTTACCGGAAGTGTGTCTAAAACGACAGTTCAGCGAACCCTGCTGCGTATGGGGCTCTCATGCAGACGGATGGTCACTGCACCTATGCTAACGAAGGTTCATCGGCAGAAAAGGTTTACATTTGCACGGCGGTATCGGAATTGGACCTCCGCTGATTGGCAAAGGATTGCCTTCTCCGATGAGCCACGTTTTTTGCTTCATCGAACGAATGGACTTGGCGCATAAGGCGAGAAACATAGGAGGACAAACACTCGTCAACCATTGCTGGAAGAACACAAGCTCGTAGGACAGCGTTATGGTCTTGGAAATGTTTTCGTGGCATTTTCTGGATTCACTCATACCTGTGGAAGGTACTATGGACCGAATTCGTTATGAATCCATCCGTGCAGACCACATATAAACATACATGCTAATTGTCTTCCCTGGGGCGGATGGAATCTTCCAGAACGACAATGCGACGTGTCACACAGCTAGAAATGTTCGAGAGTGGTTGGAAGAGCACGATGAAGACTTCAAAATACTTCCCTGCCCCCCCCTAATTTCCTAGACTTAAACCCAATTGAACATCTGTGGGACCACCTAGATCGTGTTGTTCAATCTATGGATCCACCAATAAGCACTCTCCAGCAGCTGTTAGATACAGTGCAGTCAGCATGGCTCCAAATACCTGTGAACACCTTCAAACACCTTATTGGGTCACTTCCAGCCCATTTAGCTGCTGCACACTCTGGTTACTCTGGGTAATAGCTGGTAGTCACATGATCATGATCATATGTAGAGGATTTTAGGAAGGGAGTGTCTGACCACAGGTCTTAAACAACCCTTAGATATAAGAAGTTAGGAGATGTGGGCTAGAGTGCCCGATAGGAAAGTGACACAGAAGCGAAGTAGAAAGGGAGAGAAAGACGCATTTTTTATTACCGGGGGCCAGTACCCGAGGTCCGACGGCTTAACGTGCCCATCCGACACGCGGCGGATATTTATTGGATCGAGCGTTTGTACCTGCCTGGGATCGAACCTGAGGTCCCTACCACGGCAGTCACGAACGTTGCCCACCAGGCTACCCGTGGACCGCTGGTAGTCACAAAGTGACTCAGCTGTGTATATTCACGTACGTTTCCAATTTATTACTGGCATCTTTTTAAATCAGTCTCATTACCTAATTGCCTCACTTTCTGTATACACTGTGTTCGATTACTCCTTTCTAGATACTCCTTTCTGTATGACTTAAACTGCTTACTATGTTACTTTTTTCTACTGTAAATTTCCATTTTTTGTTAAGTAAATTGTCAATGGGTTTTTTACTCTTTTTACTGCACACGAAACACAACCAGTTTAACAGAAAATCTAGTAATCAGACCTCGAAAATATTTGTAGTGTATCCCAAAAACTGAAATGCCGTTGTCAGGTTTTCAGGGGAGGAATGTGCCCCTTCCCACCAGGTTTGTGCCATTGTTGTTCTGAAGCTTCTAACGGCTGAACAGAAAGAAAATAATAAGTGACTTTGTGCAGACACTTTGGGGAAAATTCAGGCGAACCCTAATCTTTTTAGACAGTGCTATCACGTATGATTAAGCTTGTATCTCACCATACAATCCTGAGACGAAAAAATATTCGATACATTTGAAAATATAAACGTCACCACGAATGAGGAGATCACGGTAAACAAATCAATGTTCACGGCAATGTTAAATATTTTATTTGACTTTAAGGGTGTACTTTTGGCAGAGTGGCATCCCGATGGTGCAACAGTGAACCATTATTACTGCAAATAGGTTCTGGTGACTTTGAGACAGCAAATCAGAAAAAAAAAAAACGCGCCGGAATTGTGAAAAACGGGCTTCACTATGGTAATACACCAGCTCATTCAGTGCTGTCAGTGAAGCAGTTTTAACCCCGAAATACAGAGTTATTTAACATCCTACCTTCTCGCCAGATTTGACCCCATGCGACTTTTTATTTACTCTAAAGTCAAATATGTACACAAGGGACCCGTTTAGAATCACTTATTTAGCGGTGAAAAAGAGAACAACTAAACTTTTCAAAGAGATCGTACCAAATGAGCTACTGCTTTTGTCCAGTGAAAAAATCAAAATGCAGCTGTGTATAGCCATACCTTGAATTTCATGTAGCACATGATATGGTGCAAACTGTTTTTTGATAAATAGCAAAAACACGGTATGTTCTTGAATTTGAAAATTCCCTGGAAATTAGGGATTTAACGTGGATTTTAATAAAGTGTGAGACCAGAATGTGTCAGGTTTTGGATTGTGCGACGGTACTCCACTAAAATGAACGTCGTGCTATAACGAAGTAAATTTCTCCGTCATTTCTGTCCACGCCAGGATTCGAACACGGATCCCCTCATTCCGGAATAAGTCACTCTACCAATTGAGCTACGCGGACGTTTTATTCTGATTCCTATCTGCCTTTATATCGTGTGCGTCCTTCTGGCAGGTACGTCACATCTCCTGGTACGTTACATCATCTCTCCCTTATTTTTTTTTTTTTTCCGAAGTGCTGGAGAAGGGATTCTCTTATTTTTCTTATCTCGCGGTGTGGAAATAACATCACACCATTGCGAGATTTTGAACGGTCGGGTCATCCGGATAGTTCGGGCGCCATTATAACGAAGTAAATTTCTCCGTCATTTCTGTCCACGCCAGGATTCGAACCCGGATCCCCTCATTCCGGAATAAGTCACTCTATCAATTGTGCTACGCGGACGTTTTATTTTGATTCCTATCTGCCTTTATGTCGTGTGCGTCCTTCTGGCAGGTACGTCACATCTCCTGGTACGTTACAGTGCTTTCTAAAGGAAAAACAGAACTAACGGGGAAAAAGAAAAGAAACGTAGAGAAGTAGTTAAATTTTGCACCACTACTAAGTATTCCCCGAGTTTTGATGTCGAAGAATTAGGCCCTTTTTTTTTCTTTCATAGGAGAAAGTTGATGTTAATGATTTTCTCTGCTATGACATACCGTATATTGAGAGGGGAAAACATCTTTACTCTATTGATATCGGCAAATGGATATCTACGGAACAGATAAATGAGAAACATTCTTCGAAATTTTCTTTTCAGAAACGTGGTTTAAAAACGATTTTATTCATTGTCGAAACATTTCCTCCTGAGTTCGGAAGTAAATCAATGCGTATTTATCCTATGGGTGATAAAAAAGAAGAATGGGCACACAAAAATGTGATCAATATATGGTATGTAATTGTGATGAGTCAAATACCGAAGGATTTTTGTTTAAAGAATAGTCTTCAGCAAATGTTTCAACGAAAAATGTTTTTTGTTGGCAAAACATTTCTTGCTTTGAGCTTGATATCTTCCAATTTCTGTATATCTAATTAATTTTTCCTAAGTTTTTCAAAAGTAGAGTCTTAATAAGTAAAAGCGGGGCTCAAAGCCTTACAGCAAAGAAACAACTAATCAAGTTACTTAGGAGAATCGAAGAAAAAAATTGTGTTGGCGCCGAAAAGAGGCACATCGTTTGCTTTTGCTATTTTATTAACTATTAGTAAAAGGCCATCATTCATCGCTCATTGTGTTTTTCAAAACATCATTTGAGTAAGATGTTGCGACTGAAAATATTTAGGGTTTTAATATTTTTTTCGCACGATTTATGGGTTGCTGCAATACATTATCGGTAAATAATAATAAAAAAACAGAATAACCGCTGCTAAAGTTGAATGACGATTTCGCAGCATAAACATCAGTAATACTGGTCAGGAAGCCAATGATGAAAATATTATTTATGATGAAAATAATATGGCTTATGAGCCGGAAAGATGCCAGAGAAAAACATGCACTTGAGTTCTTAAAAGGATGTGTAGGTTTTGGGAAGTTTTTAGAAGAAATAATTTGGTTGAATGAAGAAAAATATAGTAATTTCAGATTCTTTTTGTATCATTAATCAAATACACTGAATGGACTAACTTCATTAGTCCCCTTTATCCGTGGGGTATGCATTCCAAGACTCCCAGTGAATGTCTGAAACCGCGGGTAGTACCAAACCCTAAGGAGTATTATGTTTTTTCTTATTCATGCATACCTATGATAAAATTTAATTTATAAATTAAGCGCAATATGAGATTAACAACAAAAACTAATAACAACATAAGTATAACAATTGTAACAATATACTGTAATAAAAGTTATATGGATGTGAAACTAGCACGAATTTCTTTTTCCTTCAAATTTTCACGGATAGAAGATTTGTTCTTTCCTTAGATCTTAGCACCCTCGGCATACGATTGTTTTTATTTTCCGTATTAAGTCGATAACTTTCGCTTTTTCACTTAAAGGAAGCCCTTTAGGGCTTTTCTTTAGCACATCCGCCTTGCCAGCATCATTACTTTTGCGCTTCCGGTCCACTATTAATTAAAATAAGAGTTACTTGAACATAAGCACAGCAATACCGCGACAGTCGATCTGATAAACGAGTCGGCTACTAAGTGACTAGCGGGCAAGAAGCATATACAGTGTCGATACGCTGGAAGAACGGATGATTCTCATCGCAGGCGGGACAGAGCAAGAAGGCGCGAGATTTGATCACGTTACTCAGAACAGCGTGCAATTTAAAACTTATGAATTGTTAATTTCTGGAATTTTCCATTTATATATACTCATCCGCGGTCTCTCTTTCCGCGGAAAGAAAGACCGCGGATAAAGGGGGGGGGGTTACTATATTATATACCCAGACAACAATAGGCACAGCAGAAGAATCGTATCCAGTCGGGTGGGACTCTGGCAGTGGCAATGTCTATACGCAGAGCAGGTCACTACGGAAGAACGACTGTTACTAGAAAAAAGAGGCACCTAGTTCCTAACATCCGGTCGAACGCATGATTTTTATTTTATTTTCTCTTTCCATCTCTCCTTCGAACGTCAGGGACTTTCATGATGGGTGAACACATTTAATATAAAATAACGGTTTCTAGTAAACACGCTTTTTCTAGTTTCATGCTAGCATTTCCATTTTTCTACTTCAAGACTTTAGTTTCGGAATGATTCCCTTGAAACCTTCAGGTTGTACTACATAGGAGTGTTTAGTTTGGAGCATGATGTTATATTTCCAGGTAGTAGCCTGTTTAGAAACTCTGTGGCGTTTAAACATAAAAAATCGTAAAGTTCAAGTTCTTGATCATGCTACTGCTTAGAACATAATCGTTATTATGGAGTCATCTTGATTTGGTTTGGGGCTAAAGGACGACCATGATCTATTTTGGGTTGTTTTGGGGCTATAGGACGACCATGATCTATTTTGGTTTGGTTTGGTGCATACGGACGACCGTGATCTATGTTTGTTTGGTTTGGAGCTTAATTACGACGATTATCTGTTTCCAGACTGCGAATAAGAGGGGATTACTGTGTTATATACCCAGATAATAGGCATAGCAGAAGTATCGTTTCCAATCAGGTGGGACGCTGGCATTGGCAATGTCTATAAATAGACCAGGTCTCTACGCATTGGAAACCAGTCATGGAGAAGTGATCATGGGTAATGGCAGTGACGAGAGTTTGACCGTGACCAGACAGCTGCTGCGACGAAAGCTGGCTGTTCAATTCCCACAAATTCTGAACTGTTGGGATTTCTCCGTCAGACCGCCACACGTGAATACCACGACTACGTGAAATACGGCAAAACTTACAACCAGCAAGGGAAGTGTAGCAGTAGACGTAAAATCGACTTTCGAAATAAGCGTAGACTCTCTAGCATTGTTACAAGGAACCGAACGGTTACCACGGCGCAGATAATGTCGGAATTTCACGAGGTAGCAGCGTCAACCTTATGCACGAAAATCATTCGTCGTGCCATGGTAAAAAAATATGCCATGACAGTCGACGTCCCCATCGTGTCTCCTTATTGACTGCAATTCACCGAAAGATTAGTCTGTAGTTCGCAAATGTCTATCGAAAAGAGAGTGCAAAAGAATGGAAACACGTCGTCTATTGTGACGAATCATACTTCCAACCATATTACGCCGTGCGTATATGGCATAAATGACACGAAGCGATTAACCCAATTTCCCCAGTTGGGATCGCAAGTGGAGGCGGTGTGGAACAGTTTGGGATGGGCTTCTTTTGGAGTCAGCTCTTTGGGATAAAGTATCACATAATTTGGGTAGCCGCTATGGCCAAAGTGTTCTAGTCCCGATGTGTCCCAGTTGACCGGAATCTACTGTATTCATTAACACTTTAACGACCATTACGTCTGAAACACCCTTACATCCAAACTATCACGGTTGTCTAAAAACTCCCGTCTAGAGTGAGTAGAATTCCCTACCCTGACCTGTTCTTTGAATTTACAGGACCTGTAGGAAATTAGCAGAAGTCACTCTGAGTCATCATTGTTGTCGCCAAACAAATAAGTAGATCAGCCATTGGTATCTGGTATTTCCGGGACGGTATTATTTACTCTCATTACATCGCATACCTTTTTCCGTGGAATAATGCAGCAATCTTTATCAAGACTACAGATCGGAAGTTTCATGTTGTGACCGACCATTTATCCTTCTTTGGTTAACTTATAAAGGGGAGGGGATAAATTCTGAAAGGAGCAACAGACAGTTTCGGGCATTATGGTAACCTGAATGACACAAGATTTCAGGGCTCTGGTCGTTCAAGGGTTAAGAACTAATTCAGTCTTGGGAAACTTCTTGACTAGATTATTACTGTATTCTTGTTATGATCACTCTTCATTTGGATGTGCATTTGGAATGCTATTTTCAAATATTCTGGGTTCTCTTGTGAACGGCGAATATAAGCTACGCTCTGGTTTAATACATGATATTCTCAATTTCTAAAAGTCGTTTCAAATTATCTATTAATTTTTTTTTAAATGGCAGGCTATACGGTACGGGATTAAAATTTCGTCAAATTAAATTCTTTGCTTTCTGAGAAATTTCTCCCATGTACCTTAATGTGCACAAATGCACCTCACGTCAATCATTGTAAACCACCTTACATTGTACCTGAAAAATTATTTAGTAGTGCCATACAAAGGTATGCAATACCTTTTTTAGGACAAATGTCTTCCGATCTATAAGGCAGGTAAAATGAATGGGAACAACTGAAAACCATATCAAGCCTACAAAAAAAGAGGCCTGCTATGTTTCGATGAGATATCATATGAAATTTGAAAATATGAGAATTAGCTTTGCCTTTCTTGATCTTAAAAAGTACCTCAAGGGGCATTTTTTCTATACCTTCAACGTTATTTTGTTCTATACACATTTTCTAAAAGATTATTGTTTTCTGGTCTTTAAAACTTTGAGCGGAAGCAAGTGAACTCTAAATCTAATACGCACTATATTGACAAAAGTCACCGGACACCTAGAAGAGAAACACAACATATCATTTATTGACATACATTAGTACAGTGTCGGTCCATCTTTGGCCTTAATGCATGCACTGACCCTTCGAGACATGTTTTCGACAAGGTTTTGGAATATAGTGACTATATGTATTTTAATGTTTTCGAACACAGCGATAGGTATGCGCTTCCATTCAGTACATAATGCTGCCGCTAACTGTTGCTTAGTAATAGGCCTTGGTTCCAAACTTCTTATGCGGCGCACTAATTCATCCCATAGGTGCTCTATGGGATTAAGATCAGGGCTGTGTGCTGGCCAGTCCACATACGACACGGAATTATAGTCAAGTCACGCCGTAACAGTTCTTGCTTTATGGCTCGGGGCATTTTCCTTCTGGTACCAACAAGGCTCGGTTCCACAGTATTGCCACAGAGTTGGTAGGGCATAATTGTCGAGAATATTGAGATAAGCGTGTTGGTTAACAGGTTTGTCCACGATAACCAATGGGCCGGGACCATACCACGAAAACCACCCCCACACGAGTACACTGCCAGCTCCAAACTTGACCGTAGGAACAGTACACTGTGGTAAATAGTGTTCCCCCGGCTGCCGCCATACCCACACACTGCAATCAGACTGATGGATCGTGTATCTGGATTCATCAGTCCATAGGACCCGTTTCCATTGATTGCCCACGATAAATGTTCTTTACACCATGCTAAACGAGTAACATTCCGAGTGGAGATGAAAGGCTTATGAGCAGCCGAACGACCACGGTAACCTATGGAATGAAGTTCTCTGAGATGGTACGTGTACATACCGAGGTTCTAGCATTTTTACTCACCTGTAGACTGATCTCTTGTGCAATACTCGGTCGATTAGCTGTAACGACTCTCCTGAGACTTCGACGTCTTGTGTCACTGATTTTCTTTGGTCTGCCGGTACGTTTTGCCGCTTCACGCACGCCGTGTTTCTTTCACTTTTTTAGTACATCCAAAACAGTTGACTTGGGTATGTTTAAACGCCTCTCGGTTTCTCTTATGGATAGCGCACTAATATAACACAAAACAATATCCCTTTCTCAAAGTCAGTTCTCTCGCGCCGCGACATTTTCACTCAACCTCACAGTGCGATATGATCGCTGTCAGCTGCAAGCTTGTTTTTATACCGTTTGTAGCTGTGTCGTGGATCTTAACAACGCAGCGGATCCGTTCATTTGCTTTTGAAGTGGTGTCTGGTGACTTTTGTCAGTATAGTGTATATCTTAGCCGAGATTTCGAAATTTTGTCAGAATTATTTTTGAAAACTCAGTTTATCTTAATCGGTGCCAAATTGGAATACTTCCCAATTAAAAAAAACTTCTAAAAATTATTTTTCGGAATCACAGCTCGGATGTATACATACACTCATTGTCAAAAAAACAGTTGCACACAGGAGGACGTGTTGGATTGCAATGCTATTCGGGAGGAAGGTAAATGTTACCAGGAACAATAAATGATTAAACATTGAAACTGATATGGCAATATTTATGGTGCTACACGCCAATAAGTAGTGTCTCTCAGTATGGTGTCGGGTCGCCATGTTTCCTCACACAGCATGCCAGACGTCTCGGCATGGAGTAGTACAGGTTCCTAATGATGTCCTGGTGTAAGCCATCCCATGCAGCTTGAATATTCTGATGCAGTTCCTGTAGATTCAGCGGTAGGAGTGGAATGTGGATAGCGCGTTCAATAGCACCCCACACATTTACAATCGACTACAGGTCTGGCGATGCGAATGGCCATGACAGAGTGTCATTGCCTCGCATGCAAGCTCTCCAGACAGCAGCAGTATGCGGACGAGGGTTGTGTCCTGTTAGAAAATCGCACCGGAGTGAGCGTTCAGAAAACATAAAGCCACTGGTTGCAGGACCTCATTATCGTAACTTTGGGCTGTTAAAGTGCCTGTAATGAGCACCAAAGTTATCTGGCATCGTAGGAAATTTCACCCCACACCATGACACCAGGCCTTATGGACGTGTGACTCTCGACAACAGACAGTTCATCTTGACACTGATCACGGTACCTCCACACACAGATTCGGTGGTAGTCTCCTCCAAGACTTTTAAAAGCTGTACTCGTTACTGAAAATCATCCGCTGGCATTCGGTGTGGCTCCATGACAGTTTGGCACGACATCATTGCCGTTTTTGGCGACGATGTAGTGGTATTAAGGGCAGTCGTGGTAACGGTCTGCGCGCGTGTAGTCCTAAGTCGTGCAGCAGTCTGCCAATGGTGCTGGCACTAATCGGACGGTGCATGGAGAGCAGCACTGCTCGCTGAATATCCTCAGTCGTGGCTCTTGGGTCACTCCGCGCATGTCGGTCAACCCGTCGGTCCTCTCTCTCTCTCTCTCTCTCTCTCTCTCCGTGGTTCTTCTAGGTCTCCCAGAACATTCCTGGAACTGCTGCGTGCCTTGTTCTATCCACTGCCGCCAACAGCGTGCTATGGTGATATCCGCACGACCGGTACGACGCGCAATACGGGGATAAGACCCTCCCGCTTCCCCGAGCCCGACGATGCGGCCACTCTCAAGCTCCTCCAACTGCTCGAATTGCTTCCGAATCGCCGAGGCATACTTAACTTGCAAAGGATACAACCAACACAACAGCACGCGTCAGAATGGCAAGCACGCGCAACGGGACGACCTTATATAGCCGATCAAGCTCGGCGCTACGACCTATTCTTGTTTCTATCACATGCGCAGCCAAGCGTGATACTCGAATCATTTACATGTCTCACGATGTCAAACCTACTCACTAAGTTTCATTCCTATTGGTTGCTTCCTTCTGGGTGCAGCTATTTTTTTGACGACGAGTGTATTAACTAAGAACTTTATTTGCGCTCAAAAGTTTGAAGACCAGAATGCAATATTCTGTGAGAAAATATGTCGTGACGTACCTACCTCAGAGGTGATGCACATGTCAAAACGACAAGTTGCAGGGATAAGTTTCGTCGGTATAGTTTAGTTGGGAAAACAACTGGCCCCAGAGCGAGGAGGCGTGAGTTCGAATCCAACCATCGGGGAAAAGGACTTGTCTCCTTATCGTGTATAGAACGAGTCAACATTGCAGGTATAGGATATATTTTCCCTTCACGTCCTCCTTAAAGCATCAAGGCCACAATTTCATCACTATCGTGATATTCTTCCCAGACGCTCTCAAAAGAGGAGCCTTTGTTGCTCTGTGACGTGTAATGAAATGATGGAGAAAAGTCGTTATTGTCCTGTTAGATAATTATTACATTCGTATCTACACTTAGTCAGCAAACAAAAATGTTGATCATTATTTTGCGGCTGATTTAAATGATTAACACTGTGGATGAATTTAGCGCTGGAGAAATTAAGAAATACGAAATAAATATGAAAGGACAAAATGAAAAAAAAGAAATAATGGCAATGATCTTTTCACATATCTCTACAGAAAAGGGATATATGAAGAAGATGTTGTTGACAGCAGCTCGTGAGAAACTGTTAGCATGAAACTAATTACAACGAAGTTTGTATTTCGTTCCTGGTAGCTGTCTGTTTCATTCGAGATACCATAACACAACCAGCATTTCCACGATGTGAAACTACAGATTAGTGTTATGAAAGAAAATAAGAACGTGAAAACAAGTATCGTCAGAAAAATGATGGATGGGCAGAAATATGCAGGGGAGGTGAAAAAGAAGGACTGTTATTAGGGGGGGGAAAGGCACCTTGTTCCCAGCAATCTGGTCCGACGCATAATTTTGCTTTTACTTTCTCTTTCCATCACTTCTTTAGTGACTTTTATGATGCGTGAACACATTTAACAGAAAATAACAGTTTCTAGCAAACACGCCTCTTTTTGTTTCATGCTAACATTTCCATTTTTCTACTTCAAGACTTTAACTTTGGGATGATTCGCGGAGAAGAGACAAAATTAAAAAGACCAAGTTTTAGTTTTTTACAAATTAGATGGTGAAATTAGTAGGCAAGTGAAGTCTTCATTAAAAAGTCTAAGCTGATTTAAGAGGATTTCTCAGGAATGATGGTTTCTGAAGAAAGTTCTGAATGGTTGTATATGAAAGTGTAATTGTTCCTACTCTGATGATTGACAGTGAAACCTGGGTTCTGCAGAAAAGGCATAGGAGTCGTTTGGGTGCTGGGTAGACGCATTATGTACGAGGGGTTTTTGGTAAGATACGCTCTGATCACGTGAGTAATGAAGATGTGTTGCAGATGTGTAATCTGCGGCAAAATATTGTTAGTAAGGTAAAAACTAATATTCTTACAATAGGTGGTTTGACGATGTTGAAAGAATGAGTGTGAGAAGCTTACTAAGATAATTTAGTCAGCCCAAAATGGCTGGAAATAAAGGTAGAGGAAGGCCAAGGAAATCATGGATGGACCAGATTCAGGAATGTCTGCTTGAGAAAAAGATAATGAGTGTGAAGTACAAATGCTCTTGTGGGCGGCGTGTGATGGATGTCAATGAAGCTCGAGCTGTGTGCCAAGATCGCTGTGATTGGAAACGCCTGATACAGCAACAGCTCACAAGAAAGTCATGAATGGTTATATTCTCAGAGGAGCTAACCTGTGGATATCAGATAACAGCTTAGTGATATGCATGCATGTATGTATGTATGTATGTATGTATGTATTTATGTATGTATGCAAGTAAGTAAGTAAGTCACTCAAAAATCTTTTTAAATCTCCAGGTCGAGACCATGTAATGTTGCCCTTCTGTTGTCTGTTACCAGTCTGGACACTCTCCGTTCCGCCCGAGCAGTCACTAGTCGGTGACGACCACACGTTGCACGTAGAGACCCAGTTTTTTGGCAGACAGTCCAGTCTTTAAACACTTTAACAACAGCTGCTCTGGAACATTTCATGAATGCGGCGGTTTCGGTGATACTCACTCCATAGCCCCGAGCTCCTACAATAATCCCACGCTGAAAGTCCATCAAATCGCATTTGGAAAGTCCATCAATCACCCAAAAATCACTTCTACTACTGTCGCAAGCACTAAGCTTTCCCTTTTTATACTAGCCTCGCCTTCTGGCGGCAACAGCGTGCAGCCATAGCTCATTTGCTTAAAACTGTCAGGTGGTCATAATGAAGTGGCCACTCAGTGTATAATAAGAACACATTGATGTTAGAACTAAAAATTAATGCTATTTATTCCTGTTTTTCAAAAGAACTCGATATAACATTCTGTGTAAAATATTTGTTGTTGTTTAACAATTCTAGATTAGAGCGATTAGATAGATTGATATTTTGTAAAATGTGTAATATAATCAGCACTAAACTCGGAAAGTTTTTTTCGTGTAGAGGAAGGCCAAGGAAACTTACCTTAATAACTTTTACTTTGATTTGTAGCTTTAAATTACTTTTTCTCCGGCACACTTGTTATTCCGTTCACGGCTTGTTTTAGACTGTCCTGTGTGACGGTTAGTTTGAAACTTCCTACCAAACGTTGTTCTACAAAATAATGTGACATCTGATATTACAAATCGAAACTATGTAAATTCTCGACAATGTGCTATTGGGGGGACATCTGCTTTTAGATGCAATCTTGCTCACTTTGACATCTCAAGATTTCAATTTCTATTGTAGGGTAGAGCGTTTAGATAGATTGATATTTTGCAAAATGTTTAGTATAATCAGCACTAAACTCGGAAAGTTAGTTAAATTAAAAAAGTAAACAATATTTAAAGCGCACAAATCAATATTCGAATTGTGCTAAATTAAATTAATATACAAACGCAACTTGCCGTGATATTAAGATTTTAATTCGAATTTTGTTAGATCGGATAAATAGAACTCGAGTCATTGGTAATCCAATGTTTTTAAATCAGCACGCTATCATTTTTTGAACTCTGACGGACGTTTCTGGCTAGTCGTTTGAGCTGATCTCGGGTTCGACTCTGGTTTGAGGCGGTATATGTGGTGTGTTTGCCTTACTGCGCTGACTCACTCCCTTCTTTAGAACCATTCTTTAACCTTAAGTTAAGATAGGCGATTGTTTATACTCCGTAGTGCTGCTCAATGTATTCGTTAAACCCGATAAAAAAAGAAAAAAGTTGCATCTGATTACAGTGGTAAACAAAGTTAATTTTTTTCTTGGCACCCGAGGGAAAGTACTTGATCCTAATAGAACTTTGCACGCTGAATTTAGAAATGTAGGTACTTTTTCTCCATCATCCACGGTTCTTTTGTGACACCCCTGTTAAGTGTGAAAGAAATGTGTATATTTACATACATTCAGGACGCTATTGGACTTACCTGAAATGTGACAGTTGTTGATTTCACTCTGTGTTTGGCATCTGGAACATCCCTCATCAGCGTCTAACAGTAATCAGCAATCATAAATGCACTCCATTTTCCTTGGTGCCTCTTTTCCATGGCAGAGATGTTTTTGTGGAATCGTTCCGTGTGTTCATCACTAACGGTACCCAAATTGGCTGGGAATAAATCCATGTGAGAGTGAAAGAAATGCATTTTGAGGAACATATTCTAATATGTTCCTGAAAATGCCCATATCTTTATATGACTGTAAAAGTTATATTAAGCCCATATCTTTGTATGACTGTAAACGTTACCCACAATCTCACCGCAGCTCGGAGCTTTAAAATTTCCTAAAACATTTTGTCCAATACTTTTAAATGACTTCCACAATGATTTTTTCAACTTGGCTTAACAGATCTTCGAATTTTCCATCTGCAATCAAGCTCTTCTTTAGGGGCTCACAAAAAATCCTTGCTTGATTTTAGCATCACTTGCAAGAGGAAAGTTTTCCTTCGGATAAAGAAACCATCACCATTTTTATCCAATGCCTTCACAAAGTTTTTGAAAAGCCCTGACTTTATATGAAGTTGAGGTAGAAGAATCATGTCGGAGTTGACTTGTGGGAGACGTACAATATTTTTCTGTCCAGGCGTCAGTGATTCACGCTTTGGCCATTCCTTCTTGATGTAATGCTTTTTCTTGTCCCTGCTGTCCCATTCGCACAAGGAACAACAAAATTTAGTATAGCCGAGCTGCAAACCTATTAACAATGCAATAACTTTTAAATCGCAAAATATGGTCCAACAATACTTATCACTAGGAGAATTCAAATTCGTGCAGAAATAGTCCAAAGTAATCGAGGTAGCTGCCTTGTAAATGCACAATCTGAATAGCATGAGTCACTCACAATACAAATTTAAATTCGTTAGCTGAATTTAAAGATGTTATTGTATATACAAATATAAGAACTTTCGGGTTTCCCTAGAACCCATCATCAGATACAGAAGAAGGAATAAGTTTGAATAGAGTGTTACGTGAACATAATATAGATATCAGATATTAATATGACATGATGTCACGTGGCATCAAATTGTCAAACGACGTGGCATGTATCATGAAATAAAGAAAATCGAATGCAGGTATACATAAAATACTGCATTGTAAAAATAAAGGAAGGTTAGTAGGTAACCAAATTAATTGTGTTGTTCTTATCTGGAGGTACAACAAGGAGCACTATAGCAGAAATCGAGATTAAGTGATTTCGTCCTCAGTTTGCTTCGTATTCATACCTGTAAATAGTTTCCAGATTGTAAGTTAGATACTGGAACATTGTCATTACATCATAAATGTCTCTGAGTAGCACTTACAAAGCTCTCAGTGGACAGCAATGAAGAAACAGCACTAGGTGTTACGATGATGGAAGCATCATTCCAAATTGGATAGTGCAGACCATCGCGCACCAGTCGAGACAATGCAGAATTTTTAAATCCATTCTTTACGGCGTATTTATTTTTATTCAGTCTTGTATCTGGTGTACGTTTTGTAGTTCCTATATATTTACTATCGGGAGTGTCAGCATCAATACTTTTTAAGGGGATGCTCTAAACGCCAAATTTGTTTAGCTTTGTTACCTGGTCTCGATCTTTTTTAATTAACTGGAAAATGTTAGTAGTACGTATTCCGAATTCCAGTTGAATGTTTCTGCAAATGGCTTTGAGAACAGGTGTTATGGTTGAATAATAATCTATGGCACCTATATATCTACAAAGTTGTTGGTCCCTCTCGAGAGTAGTTGAGTTTTCTTGGTGGAGCTTCTAAAGAGCTTTTTTTATGATAAAGGTGGGAAAGCCATGGTTGAGGGTGATGTTGAATATTTTGTTAACTTCACATTTACGTCTGCTGAAACTAGATGAATGCGTGATGGCTCTGCGTATTACTTTGGAATACCTCGATTACTTTGGAATACTGTTGCCTTAATCGTAACTACCTCGATTAAGGCAACTACCTCGATTACTTTGGAATACGTATCATATTGAATTTTTTCCAACAGGATTTGCATATTTTCAGATGGTTCCTTCATGTTAGTTGCATAAGCTTAGAGCACAGAAGGAAATTGGTTCCCATTGTCCAAAAGGACAGCCTTTAAACTACGTTTCGAAGAGTCAATGAACAGTCTCCACTCTGTTGTTTTCTGTTCATGATCAAGGACACCCATTAAAGCGCAAATATTGTCGCAGTAGCCTAACTCATTTTCTGCTGACCAGAAATCTTGAAACTTTTCCTGCCGTCTACGATAAAAATACACTTTTGTGTCATTCTGAAAGAGATTCCAGCCTTTCAGCTTAGAACCCAAGAGTTCGGCCTGTTTTTTAAACAATTTCAAATCCCGAACAAGGTCGTTTAAATCGCCTTGAGTTAACAGATGAGGTGCACATGAAGACGTACTTACTTTAAAAGTAGGGTCCTCTTGCTCCTCGTTTTGAACTTCGGTAACTGAATCATGTTCTGATTCAGCTTCTACTATAACATGTGTACGAGGATGTAGTAGAGGTAGGTCCTCACTGTGTCGAATTTGCCTCATAGCAGATGTCAAATTTGGATACTGCGCTGTGCGTCTGGATTTACTATTAATTCCTTTTGTCTTTGTAATACAGAAATATCAGTCCGATGAATGATCTTGTGGTTCACGCCACATCATGGGTATCGCAAAGCTCATGTGCAGGATCCCCTTAGCCCAATCTGTCAGACGTTTCACATAGGTCGCACAGCAGATATGAAGAGATCAGCTTTTTTTATTCCCCACTTTACAGCCAAAATATAATAACACTTTTTAACTAGTAGAATAAATCTTCGTCGTTGATCTTTAAATGTCGAATTCCCACACACATAACAGAAGTTAACGGGACGATTTACACACTTCATTGGCATATTTTTTCACTATATAACACACCACACTTACATAGTAGCTGTAAATTCCTTGACACAACAGAATGCAACCTCACTAGTGGGCACAAAGAGAATGGGTGTGCAGTGCTTGAGTGTTCATGAAGCGTCACTCTGCTTGAATTCTGTCTGGCCCTATCTCGCTACGCTGCGATGCATGAATCATCTTGCTCATTCGCTTCCGGTTTCCGGAGCACATAACAGCTAGTGCCTTCATAATGTTAAATTGGTTGTGGCCATCGTGTGTTAGAAATCAGTTAAAATATTATTAAACGTACGTTAATTATCACCGGAAAAATACCTAAATTTCAGAAAAAAGCAGTAATAAAATCTCGCTGTACAAAAACTGATGGGGACAGAAAAACTCTGATTTTTTTTTTTTTTTTGATTGGAGGTTTAACGACCACCCTGAGCAACTCAATGGACTATAAGCAGTCGCCCATCTCTAATTTAGGGTCACTGGTTCCAGGGAAGGGAGAGAGCCAGTGCCGTAAGACAAACACAAAATCCATGCCTGACCGGTATTCGAACCCGAACCCCTTACGGACGAATGATCAGAGGCCAGCGCCTTAGACCACTGCGCCACCGGGGCGGCAAACTCTGATTGCATATTTGAATTCAGCATCGAAATTTACGTTAGAAACACAATTAAACTTTCATGTGCCAAAATCAGTGTTTACCGTTGTAATAAAAAGATATTTTACGGATTTATTCTGTTTTTTGTTTAAACTTTCATGAATTACGGCTTTTGAAAGGGGTCTGGGTTCGAATCCCGCAAGGTATGTGTGTTGTGTTTGTATAACGGCACTGGCTCTCTCCCTTCCCTGGAACCAGTGACCCTAAATTAGGGACGGGAGACTGCTCATAGCCCGTTGAGTTGATCTCGGTGGTCGTTAAACATCCAACCAAAAAAAAAAAAAGAAAAAGAATTACGGCTTTTATGATGCAGTTCAAAATAAGTTAACTGCTGCTATTTTTTCTTCACCTCACTCAACAGCTGCAGAATGTTTTCACGTGGTGATCTATAACCGCATAAACTTATTTAGCAGAGGCATTTGAGAGCTGAATCTAAGTGTCAGCACTTTCTGGTAGAGTGACCCAGTACCTTCCCATTTTGCTGCGCCAAAACTTAATATAGTGATCATGCCACATCCTTGTTCACATTTGAAGTAAACAACCTGATTACCGTAGCAACAGACATGAAAACTCTGTGTCACCTGCGAGTTGTACACCTTTTCGTGAAGGTTTAATGCGATTTTAACGTGACCAGTGAAATCATGTGATGTCGCCACTTCCGCGTTTCAATAATGGTTCGTTTTTAGAAGTTATTATCAGGTGTTTCACGAAAGTCAGGTTTAATTAATTACTAACATGACAACCTGAAGAAACGTCAGAAAGACACTTTTACAGAAGATATGCATTTCTGTAATATTTATACATCTGATACAAGAATTACTTAATGGGCTCTCACAGCATAGGTTGTTTTAAACGAAACCAAAAACAATGACAAGCACCGAAATCTGTGTTGCATGCATATACACACATTAAAATGTACTCGCAAGAATTGCCATTTCTGGAGAAAAGTTCATAGCCACACGTCTTTCTACGAACCCTGTTTGTTGACTGAAAATGCACTATCTACCAACAAATAATTGGACACCTGTGATAGCAAAGGAAAACGAAGTTTATTCACCTTCAATAGTTAGTGGAGCCTCCACGAGCGGCGATTACAGCTGCGACCCTCCGGGGCATACTCTCAACCAGTCGTTGTACGACGGCTAGCGGTATTTTCTTCCACTCGGCTTGGAGAAGACAGGTCAGTTCCTTCACCGATTTCGGACGGTGGGTGAACCCCTTAAGTCGACGCTCCAACTCGTCCAAGAGGTGTTCGATAGGGTTAAGGTTCGGGATCTGCGCAGGCCAGATCATAAGATTAAACCCATTGTCACTATACCAAGCCGTGTTGGACCTCGCAACATGACAGGTGGCATTGTCATCCTGAAAGTAACATGGGTCCACCCCATAAAACTGCCACAACGTAGGAAGCGCATGGTCATCCAAAATGGTGCAGTAAGTCTCGGCGTTGAGTCTACCAGGAATTACGACCGAGGGTCCCGTGCCATACCAAGAGAAACACTCCCATAGCATAATTCCGCCGCCGCCGAACTTCACAGTTGGCACAATACATTCCGGCAGGAGGCGTTCTCCAGGCAGACGCCAAACCCAGACCCTGCCATCCGAACGGTAGAGGGTGAACCTTGATTCGTCGCTCCAGAGAACCTGTTTCCACTGTTCAACGGTCCACTGTCGACGTTTTTTGCACCACGTTAGCCGAGCAGCGCTATTGGACTTGGTGATCCAAGGCTTGTGGGCGGCAGCACGTCCATGATAACCGAGCAGATGGTATTTCTTACGGATGGTATTCATCGAAAGAACACTCCCGGATGCCTGTTGCCGCCCCGGTTGCGCAGTGGTCTAAGCGATGGCCTCTGATCATTCGTCCGAACGGGGTCCGGGTTCGAATCCCGGTGAGGCATGGATGTTGTGTTTATCTTACGGCACTGGCTCTCTCCCTACCCTGGAACCAGTGACCCTAAATTAGGGACGGGCTACTGCTTATAGCCCATTGAGTTGCTCACGGTGGTCGTTAAACCTCCAATCAAAAGAAAAAAAAAAAAAAAAAAAAAAGATGCTGTTGTAACTCCTCGCGGATCTGGCCCATCGATTTGGTGCGGTTCTTCTGAATTTCTCTGGCCAGCACCCGTCGGTCTCTAACTCCCAGTTTTGTGGGTCTGCCGGGTCGGGGCACATTCCGACAGTCACCTCTCATCTTCCTCTTGCAAATCACAACCAATAAAATGGTTTACCAACCAATAAAATTTAATCATTTACTTTGAAATCTGAAATTACACGTGCACATCGGACAAAGTTGAACCGACACTGCAAGCAGACGACACAACGTTTTGCGAACCACTTGCATGGACATAATATTGTGCCGCCATATATTGTATCTTAGCAGAACTATATTTTCGTAATGTTGATTCTCAATAATTTAAATTTTTGTAATCATATTTTTCGAATATTATGAATTCTGTAAATATGTTGTACACACTTTTAAATGCACATTTGTTTTACTGAAATGTGTGTGGGGGGAAGGGGGAAAGATCGCGAATAAAATTTTGGCCAAAAGGGAGTTGCACTGACATATAGTTTGAGAAGCGATGGTTTCTGATTATTCGTCCGAGTTCGAATCCAGATAAAGCATGGATATTGTGTTTGTCTTACGGTGCTGGCTCTCTCCCTTCCCTGGAACCTGTGGCCCTGAATTAGGGACGTGCGACTGCTTATAGCCCACTGAGTTCCTCACGGTGGTCGTTAAACCACAAATATGAAAAAAATGACCTGTTGTATGCGTTACATACACTGCCCTACAATTAGTCTCCGGACAATTACACGTTAATAAATATATGGGTCGTCCAAATGAAACACAGACTAGAGCAGACACGTCGCGCTTCAGTAACCACACATAAAAGAGGAAAGCAGCGTGCAAAACATTTTGTTGTTGCGACGCGTCGTTGGATGTGAACAATATCAAAGACTCTTAAATGACCTATCTCATGGGTACCTGCAAGTGGGCACAGCGAGCCGTGATCCAATTTGTGACAAAAGAGGGAAGCAAATCGACAGAAATCTTACGGCGCATGCAAGTGGTTTACAGGAATGCGTGCCTTGCACACAGAATAGTCTTGAAATGGAGCAAAGAATTACAGGGTGGACGTGAGAGCGCTATGGATCGGCCAAGATTTGCCGAAGCACACGCCACCACTGCACCGGACACAATCGCAGCAGTTGACACTCTGGTGAAGGTTAACCGCATAATAACAGTCAATGAGTTAGCATCTTCAATAGGAATCAGCAGGAGCTCCAATGGCACAATCCTCCACCAAGAACTGGAGTATTCGAAAGTGTTTGCGCAAAAGATTCCAAAGCCTGTTAGAGGATCCGTAAACACATGGACGGATGGGATTCATGCCTGAATGTTAAGGGTGCCTTTTTCTAGCGCTATCGGCATCTGTGTGTATGTATATACAGTATTTACCTGTGCACACATTCATATGCTGTAATAATGTGCATTTAACCCCAGCAGCTAGTGTTTCATTTATACGATCCTTATATCTTTATTTACAGATAATTTAATATTGTGTGCTAAAACCTCTGACCTTTATGACAGCCTGTAGCCTTCGTGGAATACTTTCCTCCAGATTTTTGTAAATGTCAGTTGGTGTGTTCCTCCAGTCGGCCTTCAGTGCAGCGTCCAGTTGACCTTTGTTTCTTAAATGAGCGATCTCTTCTCCCACGCTTCCAACGACGTAATTCGTCCCAGAGGTTCACTTTAACTCATAATTGCCTAGGTCTTACGTTTATCACAATTCAACCCATGTCCGGTCTCTCAGACCGTCACATTTTTATCGTTTAATAAAAACACAATATATCAAAAATCAAAAACAATATCTATATCAAATAAAAACAATATATATAAAAAATCTAATAAAAAACAATATCTATATCAAAAATGTTACAGGTAATGTGTCTAATGACTTTCAGAACATAAAAAGGAAAAATCAGGAACTTTAGGACAACTAGGAAACTTTAGGACAAGCAGGAAAAATCAGGAACTTTAGACAGAACAAGGAAAAATCAAGGAAAAATCACATCAAGTAAAATCAGGAACTTTTGGAGATTAAATTCACAACAATTCTGGGGATTAAAATCACAAGGAAAAATCAAGAGAAAATCACAAAACGGAAAAATCAGGAACTTCACAACAAGAAAAATCACAAGGAACTTCACAACAAGAAAAATCACTAGGAACTTCACAGCAAGAAAAATCACAACAAGGAAAAATCACAACAAGAAAAATCACAAGGATCTTCACAACAAGGAAAATCACAACAAGAAAAATCACAACAAGGAAAATCACAACAAGAAAAATCACAACAAGGAAAAATCAGGAACTTCTGGAGATTAAAATCACAATTCTGGACATTAAGATCACAACAAGAAAAAATCAAGGAAAATCACAAGGAACAATTAGGAACTTTAGGACAACGAGGTAAAAACAATATCTATATCAAAAATCAAAAACAATATCTATATCAAAATCAAAAACAATATCTATATCGTTTAATCAAAAAACATTTTTATCGTTTAATCAACCCATGTCCGATTTCTCAGACCGTCACATTTTATCGTTTAATCAAAAACATGTCACATTTTTATCGTTTAATTCATTTTAACGTTTTCACTTTTTAGAGAGGGGTAGAACTACACATGTGCGTGGGCTCAACCCTTTCCTGGAGGTAGGCTAGAAGTAAACAATTCGTTTCCAATGCGGTCCGTGAGACCAGACCTGGGTTGTTAAGGGTTAAGATTCAGCTGAAGACCCTGTACTGGTTAGTCGAACATTTCAACGCCCATGTCCTCATACCAGTCTGTTACAACGCGAGCTGTAAGACATTGTGCTGTGTACTGCTGATAAAGTTATAGCCCTTACTCAAAGTACTGCTACTTTGTTAGTAGCATGACGTTGTGTAAGATTTAGAGCTCATGATTCATGGTTTTGTGCAGAACGAATGATGGGCCTAAGCCAAACCACGAAAAGCAACAGAAATAGATCAAACTTCCGCCACCAAATTTCAATGTCAGGAAGATACAGTCGGAAAGGTGACTTTCACGCGGCCTCCGCCACACCCATGAACTGCCGAGAAAGTGTTTGACTGTGTACCTTGCTTCATCAGTACAAAGCGCAATTTTACATTGGTGTACAATCCAAGATCTACGTTCTTCACACCACACAAATATACCTGTGGCATTGATCAAAGTGATTAGCCGCTTGTGGATCGCTGCTGCACCTCGATATCCTTTGTCGTTCAGCATCCTGCGCACTTTACATGTGCTAACATCAATTGCAATAGCATTACATAGAGTTAGGGTGATTTGAGACGTTGTTCATTTGCGCTCTGAATAGGGAGTCCTTTGCAAATCCCTCATGTCACGTTCGGTTAGCATCGACGATCTCCAGGCCCGTTTCTTGGCAGATCCAGCTCCGGATATGCCAAGAAACGACGCCTTCATATCCATATCTCATCACCAACTGTTGACAAAAGAATCTATCTCCAGTCTCGCTGAAATGTTCCACACAGAGCGATTGCTTATGTGGCGCCCTATTGACAATCCGCGCTGCGAAGCCTCTATCTTCTATTATCAGTCGCATTTAGTCCCACTGGTTCCAAGGAAGGGAGACAGCCAGTGCCGTAAGACGAGACCAATATCCATGCCTCACTGGGATTCGAACCCGGACCTATCTCTGACGCATGATATGAAATCAGCGCTTAGACCACTACGCCACTGGGGCTACCAACTCTGTCGATTTAGGCATCTTGTATTCATAGTCGTGCTAGTGTCTGATCATAGCCCCTACAAACATATTTATAGTTGGTCTGTGACACTAGGACCTAACTTATTGTCAACAGAGGGGTGTTCCGATATTAAAAGTAGGGCGGTGTATATTCCTCCTGATTTCATCATAGGTATACACGCTATGGGGAGCAGTAGCATTAATTCTGGGAAACAAGACGTTGCTTTTGGCTTCACAGTTTAAAGACTATCATGAGTGTCCAAGGTCGTAAGCTGTCGTTCTTCCCAATTTTATGTTCCGGATAAGGAAGAGAAAAAGCTCCAGAAGACGAACAAAACACCCACGTTGTGCCCAAGAATTTAAAAATAAGACCAGAAATACGAAAATTCAAAACCTTATACGGCCACCCCGGTGGCGCAGTGGTCTAAGCGATGGCCATTGATCATTCGTCCGAAAGGGGTACGGGTTCGAATCTCGGTGAGGCATGGATGTTGTGTTTGTCTTACGGCACTGGCTCTCTCCCTTCCCTGGAACTAGTAATGAACCTAAATTAGGGACGGGCGATTGTTTATAGCCAATTGAATTGCTCACGGTGGTCGTTAAACCTCTAATAAAAACAAATCCTATATCACTGGTCGACCCAAACACTTGTTTTGCTGAGGTCCGTCAAGTGAATTTGATAGGAAGTGTAGAATTTGCCCTCTTATAAGGATATGCGATGTTTCTATGGAACATAAGTTTGGGAAAATCCAGAGTGCTGATATATTTGGGTATATCTGCTCCGGCACAACGTTTTTTCTTTTACTTTTAAATTTCCGAAGAACTGTATTTATAATACCTTTTTTAAGTGCACTGATGAAAACATTGCTTTATGTTTTTTGGATTGTACGCTTTTGCCTCTTTCTTGCGGTGTTCCATTATCGTTCGATATTTAGGAAAACGCTGGTTCGCAACAATAGCCCTGGAGAAGAAAAAACCTGAGGCTAAGATACCAAGTATTTCACTGCATAAAAAAACCTAAATGAGATTATTGAGAGGTTTCCCGAAATGTTCCTTAAGAAAGACCCCCCCCCCCAAAAAAAAAAAAATCATGCTCAGAGCTCTAGGAAATGATGTTTTCTCTCTCGAATTAATGTCTTTTTTTTCTCGTTAATGGACAACGAATTTGCTTTCCGTGGGAATACGCTTCTTTTTTCGACAAAATGAGATTTTTTACTGAAACTGAGGTCAGTTTTCAAAAATTATATGAGAAGTAGGGAATTATCATGTGCGGTTTAGGTTATATCTTGTGGTTCAAATCAGTATGTTCTCACGCTTTCATAAAAGTATTTTTGAAAATTTCTGTTGCGCTTTCAGAATGGGAAGGTACACCACGGTGCTATAAATGTTTCTGTTTACACTAGAAGCGTATTCTAACTTAAACTAAATTAGTATTATAAGCCCTAATATAGCTGCCCCATCTGAATGGTCAGAGGCGCTGGCTTCTGACCATTAATCCTGGATGTGCCAGCGTTCCAGTCCGGGATGAGGCATGGCTGCTGCGCCTGTCTGATTTAGCTGGCTCCCTTCCTTCCCTTGAAGCAGTGCTTCAAATTTAGGGACGAGGGACTATTTACATCCTCATGAGTTGCTGGTAGTGGGCGTTAGACTCCGAAAAAAGACCCTGATAGCTATTTGCAGTTGGGGCCTCTAATATTGCGCAGTGCTATATCACACAGCAAGAGTAACAGTTAGTTCTCTTTAAGTCAATTTGTTCCTATTAGCTAATCTCGAATTAAAAACTTCTTAACAAAGTTGTTTTATAACTGTCGTTTATAGAATTAAATCATTAGTGCTGTTACAAATCTCATTCCACTCATTTTGTGTTACGTCGATCACAATTTTTCCATGCCATCTGACCAGATCCGTAAGCGAGCTTTCCGATGTTGATGACTGTATCGCATGCACTTTTGGGCTTACAACATACATGTCCGTAGCAGTGGTAAATCTTGTCTTCCCGTGCTTTCCCGGAATCCACATTTCTTTAAAGAGTATAAAGGTTTTATGACCAGAATGCGTGTCTTCGTGATATATTGAATCTACTTAGTTCTTTCTTTCGTTGATTCTGTCTGTAAACTTTTTCTCTTATCATGCAGTTGTTTATGCACTATTTCCATTTAAACTGAAATCATCATTTGCTCAGCCTAACTAACAGCAATATTTAATAACTGCACTTCAGTGCACCATTTACTTCATTTTAATCTATGTCTATACGTGTGCAATATTGTTTCTTATCTTCATGGTCTTTCGCTGAATCTACTTTTCGCAAAACAGCAAAAACGTGTTAATGGTGTTTCGATCTTTAGGATAATCTAAATGCACTCAGTTCTATTTTTCGTTGATTCTCCCATCTAATTTGTTTCCTTCATGCAGTTGTTTATACAAACCTTCCATCGCATGTGATTTCACCCTTGACTAAGCTATCTAAACTGTAGCATGTTAAGTATTCTACCTCATACGCACTATTTATGTTACGTATTTTACTTTTTATCTAGTGCACTGTAATCGTGTGCTTCTCGTATTCATCGTTATTTCCTGGATCTGCATTCAATAAAATAGCCACAAGGACCAAATAGGTTTCTCATTTTCAGCAAATGTCCTTGTTTTAGCTTGTGACAGATTAGAAATGAGATCTGTACAGTCTATTAGATACCAGCACAATGTCCCAGGTCTTGGCAATTAAAAGGCAACTTCATTTTTAGCCAATGATTTCACGCACGCGTAAAGGACAGAGTAGAAAACGCTACAAATACCCGACCGCAAACATTTGCTATAGTGCATACTACGCTTAACCATGAGAAATAGCTGACAACAAGCTGTACATAATAAATAAAGGACGTGTAGGTGCATGCAGGCGATAAATGTAGTGAGGATGAGTCATCAAGAATGGATGAAGATAAAAAAGGGAGTTCTATATCCTCTGGAACTGAAGAATAGGTTCTCTGCTTTAAAAGGCCTAACATCGGAAGAAGTGGACATCTCTGAAGTTAACAGAAAAGTAACCAAAGCTCTTATGGAAACAGCAACAAAATTAGCTGGGTCTAAGAACAAGTTGCATGTAAACAAATTATCAGGAAAAACGAAAATGTTGATGCAAAAAAGAAGAGAGATGAGGACAACTAAAGAAGATGTGACTTCCAAAGTGGAATATATAGAGCTATGCAAGACAGTAAGAAAAAGTATCACTGAAGACGTAAGAAAATTCAACTGTGAACTAGTGAGGAAAGCAATTGAAAACAACCAAAGCCTAAAGATAGCAAAGGGACATCTCAGTAAGGGAAGAAAACAGATTATGGCACTGAGAAAAGAAGATGGTTCTGTAACAAGAAATAGAGGCGAGAAATTTTGACAAGAGTGAAGATTTCTACTCCAAATTATATGAAAGGGATGATACATGCACTCCAGACATCATGAAAGATACCAGTACCAGAGTTCCTCCAGTCCTTCCAGCAGAAGTTGCTCATGCAATCAAGAACATGAAGCGAGGAAAAGCTCCAGGAGAAGATGGAATTACTGTAGACATCATACAAGAAGCAAGTGGAGAAATCGAAACAGTACTCGCCCAAATTTTCACTCGATGCCTTAATGAAGGAAAGATTCTGAGGATTGGAACACCGCTACAATGATCCTGCTACATAAGAAAGGTGACATTGAGAATCTTGGAAACTACAGACCTATCAGCCTCCTATCAGTAGTTTATAAAATCTTCACTAAAGTTCTTTCACACCGCTTGAAGGTAACACTGGACATGGCTCAACCGAGAGAACAAGCTGGATTCAGGAGTGGCTACAGCACAATAGATCATATCCACGTGCTGAGAGAACTAATTGAAAGAGCGAGGGAATATGAACTTCCATTGTGCATGGCTTTTATCGATTATGAAAAAGCCTTTGATTCGAGTGAAACCATCAGCAGTTGCAATGGCTCTGAAATCCTGCGGTATTGAAGATGCATACATTAATATTATTAATAACATCTATGAAAATGCAAGTGCAAAGATTCGGCTGTTTGAAAATACAACACACATAAAAATTGGAAAAGGAGTGAGACAAAAGGTGACACCATATCTCCGAAGCTCTTTAATGCCACATTGGAAAATGTCTTTCAATCACTGAACTGGGAAAACAAAGGGATAAAGATTAATGGAGATTATCTAACCCACCTTCGTTTTGCTGATGACGTAGTCATTTTTGCAACTACCCCATCAGAGCTGCAGAGTATGATCCAGGAACTTGCTGACAAGAGTAAAGAAGTGGGATTAAAAATGAACTTTCAGAAGACAAAAGTGATGTTCAATGCTTTTACAAGAAATGAAGATTTATCGATTGATGGAGAAAAGCTGGAGATAACAGACACGTACGTTTATCTTGGACAGCAGATATCAAGTGAGGTCACATTGATGAAGAAATTAATCGGCGTATAAAACTTGCCTGGAGAGCTTTTGGAAGAAACAGCATAATTTTCAAGAGCAATATGCCATTATGTCTTAAAAGAAAAGTGTTTGATCAATGCATCCTTCCAGTGCTTACGTATGGTGCAGAGACGTGGACCTTAACTAAAAGAGACATACAAAGGCTGCAGACAACTCAAAGAAGCATGGAGAGGTGCATACTTGGTGTAACCAGGAGAGATAAGAAGAGGAACTCGTGGATCCGAAAAATGACAAGAGTGGAAGACATCATGATCAGAGTTAAATCCCTGAAATGGCAATGGGCTGGACATACTGCCAGAAGGACAGATCATCGATGGACAGCCGAAATTTTAGATTGGATTCCAAGGGACAGGAAAAGACCTAGAAGAAGACCACATGGGAGATGGGTGGATGAAATTCGAAAGTATGCAGGGGTGACATGGAGGAGACTGGCACAAGACAGACCGTTGTGGAGGAAACTTGGGGAGACCTTCGTCCAGCAGTGGATTGATAATGGTTGACAATGATGATGATGATGATGATATCCTCTAAAAAGTTTGGGAGGCAAAAATGAGGAAATGCTGAGAAATAAGTGACTTGACCGAAAGGAGTACCTATGAAGATAACTCCGACAAGCTCACTGATCCTAACGGATAAGACGTTCGACTATCCCTGAAGTTATGATGTACACAACATTCACGTCTTCATCACTGTTAAACTTCGGACTACGTAACACTTCTTTAAACAGACCAAAGAGATTAAAATCATCTGGTGCGAGATCCTCTCTGTGAGGTGTATGCGAAAGAGCCTCATATCGGTGGTTTTGAACTGTCGCCACAGTTTCACCCACTGTGTGGGGGCGAGCATTGTCGTTGAACAAAGGAAAATATTTTGACACAATCCTTTTTCTTTGTCGCCAGTTGGAGGCTTCAGCTTGTCTTTAAGCATTTTTGAATATATTGTGCTGTTAACTTATATCTGTCCAGCAAAATGAGACTTGTGTGTTCTCAGACGTCTCGTTAACTTGCGTCGAACTTTGATGGAACGTATAACACGCTGCTGCACCATATCTTACTCCTTGTCTTATCCAGAAGTTACAAAAGTAAGTCATCGCTGAAAGTCAGAACATGCGAACATATCGGAAACAACTAATACCTATGCAGGATGGAACAAGGTGCAACAGCACTGAAGGCTTATACTTAACTATTTTGCCCATTGAAATGCAGATGCTTGCAAAGAAAAATGATGTATATAAATAATACAAAAATTCAACATGGAGTAATATACAACGTACAAAAAGAACGTGGAATACAAAGATACAACGTACGAAAATAACGTGGAATACAGAAGCACAACGTACAATAATAACATGGAATACATGTAACGTACCAGGAGATGTGACGTACCTGCCAGAAGGACGCACACGACATAAAGGCAGATAGGAATCAGAATAAAATGTCCGCGTAGCTTAATTGGTAGAGCAACTTATTCCGGAATGATTGGACCCGGGTTCGAATCCTGGCGCGGATAAAAATGACGGAGAAATTCACTTCGTTATATACAAAAATACAACGTACAAAAATAACGTGGAATACAGTGAAAATATGCCAATTATAGCATAAAAATACAACGTACAAAAATAACGTGGAATACAGTGAAAATATGCCAATTATAGCATTACAATGCCTACCACGTATTTATGAAGAATTATTTCTTCGGGGAAATTTGTTTCCCAATTGTATTGGGTGTGTGCATAAGTGCTACCCGGTTTTGTAGGCTACAAAACAAAAAGGAGAACACAACAAATAACGTACCTACGTACCTATAGAATTTCACATAATTGCCATCATTATGTATGACCTGTTGCCATCTGTCTGTGAGTAGGTGAATCCCACGCCGGAAAAACTTCTGTATTTTAGTCACAAAAGTCATGTAATGCAGTTTTCACATCTTCCACATCATCGAAGGGTTGGAGAGCAAAGGCGTTCTGTAATGATCAAAAAAGGTGGTTGTCCGTAGGTGCGAGGTCAGGGAAATACACCGGGTGTAAAGTCCAGTAATTTTTGCCGAGTGATTAATTTCTGTCAGGTCAGCGAAATACGCCAACCAATGTCCAGTAAGTTTTGCCGAGTGATTAAAGCAACATGAGATCTGGCGTTATCATGATGAAGTATCACGCTTTTGCGATTCACGAGTGCTGGCCGCTTCGATATCAGTTGTACTCGCAATCTGTCCAATTGTTGGCATTAGAGGTCAGCATTTATCGTTCGGTTAGGTGACAACACCTCCCAGTGGATTATTCCCTGGATATTCCACCAAACACTCAACACAACAATTTTGAGATGCAGTCCTCCTTTTGAGGTCGATGGAGCAGGCTCCGCACCTTGGAACATAGTCCGTCGACGATTTACATTACGGTACAGTACCCATTTCTCATCACCCGTTACAATTCGTCCCAAAAAGGGTTCATTTCAGTGACGAGAAAGCAAAGAAGCACAGGTACGGATTCTCTCCTCTCGTTGCTTTGCAGAAAGCTGGTGGTTATCGAACTTGAACCTAAGCACATGGAACCCTTTTTCGACTGGTGTTGTGCGGAACTACAACTTTTCCGCTAATTCCTGAACGGTTGGATGGGGGTCATTTGTTATGGCTTGGTCCACATCCCCGTCAGAAGCCACGGGTGGACGTCCACCCGTGGCTTCTGATCCTTGTGGTTGATCTTTATTGCTTCTGTCTCCGTCTCCGAATTTCCGAAATAAACGGCGACATGTGCTATCATCAACTGCATCCTCCCCATACACTTGACACATGTTGCGGCAAGCCGCGGCTGCAGTACCGTCTTTATTGAACTCGTACAGTAAACAATGTCTAATGTGCTTCTTATCGCATACCATTTACACCGTCCGTGATTTCCGTTACGAATGACTCGGACAAACCTAGTGCCTCTATATGCTCCACGCTTTATTGGCCGAAAATTCGGCATCGCAGTGTAATCTGTGACGTAACTACTCCAATCGCAATTTACGTCTATTGCAAAAAAGGGTAGAACTTTTGCACACACCCAATATATAACGTACATACGATACGTGCTTTCCGTCTGCCCAACGAGCTTTGGACAAAGTGTCGTTGCTTTTAAAACTGATGTTTAAAAATTCAGTTTGTGTATAGGGCAAACTATCATGCCGCCCCGGTGGCGCAGTGGACTAAGCGATGGCCTCTGATCATTCGTCCGAAAGGGGTCCGGGTTCGAATCCCGGTGTGGATGGATATTGTGTTTGTGTTACGGCACTGGCTCTCTCCCTTCCCTAGAACCATTGACCCTAAATTAGGGACGGTTGACTGCTTATATCACATTGCGTTGCTCACGGTGGTCGTTAAACCTCCAATAAAAAAAAAGTATCATGGCAAACTTTCCCTTAAATTCCCTTTTTCTTAGTGCATTTTGTTAGAATCTGGTGTGACATGTGTTTTATTTTTAATTTTCCGTTTCTGTTGTCTTTTCATTTAAGTAAATTTCGGTTGTTTGAAATTATATTTTCCATAATAATTTCACGTTTGAACTTCCACGAGATTTTTCTTCTCTGAGGACTGGCAGACTGTTAAGCCATGGTAATTGATATAGATACAGAGACCACGCAATTTCAATCTCCTACTGATTAAGCAGTTTTTTTCACGCCATGCAGTTAAAACTTTTGTTGTAGGTTGCATCAAAAAGTGGTGCTATACCATCTGCACCACATTTTGAGAAAACATACACCACTGTGTGATGCAAATAAAACAAAACATGTTGCAACCTTGCACCATAATTTTGTGCAACCTTGTACCATATTTTTGTGTTTGTTTGCACCGCATAATGTTTTATCTTTTATCAGAAAGTGGTGCAGCTGGTGTAGCACCATTTTTTTGTGCAAACTCCCACAAAATTTAACAGTAGTGTGTTGAATCCGTATTTGAGTGTGTGCTTTTACATGATATGTATTTTCCCTATGGAACTTCTTGCCTCAACTCCCACAAGATTTTTTTCCTCTCTGGGCTGTGACTGGTTGTCCGTCAATCCATGATAATTGGTGTCAATATAGGGGCAACGCCACTTGAATCTCTTTACTGTTTAAGGACTTTGTTTTTGCTAATGCTAAATCCGTTTATCAACGTGTGCTATTATACATAGTGTTTCTCATACTGAACTTGACATCTGAACATGCATGAGTTTTTTTCTGAACTAGGACTGACCGTCACTCAAGGCATGATAATTGGTTTAGATACAGACACCACGCAACCTGAAGGTCGATACTGATAATGATCGACCTTCAGGTTGCGTCAAATACTGATATGATTTCCTGGGCTATGACTGACCGTCACTCAATATTTAGATACAGGCACCACGAAACCTGAAGGTCGATACGGGTGCTATAAGGTGCCATCAGTATCGACCTTCACGTCAAAATAGTACCAACCTGAAGGTCGATACTATTTTGGCACCACGCAACCTGTAGGTCTATTGGTTTAGATACAGGCACCACGCAACCTGATTGATTGGAGGTTTAACGACCACTGTGAGCAACTCAATGGGCTATAAGCAGTCGCCCGTCCCTAATTTAGGGTCACTAGTTACAGGGAAGGGAGAGAGCCAGTGCCGTAAGACAAACACAACATCCATGCCTCACCGGGATTCGAACCCGGACCCCTTTTGGACGAATGATCAGAGGCCATCGCTTAGACCACTGCGCCACCGGGGCGGCACGCAACCTGAAGGTCGATACTGGTGCCATCAGTATCGACCTTCAGGTCAAAATAGTGCCAACCTGAAGGTCGATACTATTTTGGCACCACGCAACCTGAAGGTCTATTAGTTTAAATACAAGCACCACGCAACCTGAAGGTCTATTGGTTCAGATACAGACAACACGCAGCCTGAAGGTCGGTACGGATAAGACTCCTGTCTCATTTTAGCATTTACACCGTCAAATGATCACATGAAGAGGATTTTAGGCCAGGTCTTAAACAACCCTTAGAAATAGGAAGCTAGGAGATTTGGGCTACAGTGCCCGATAGGAAAGTCACACGGAAGCGAAGTAGAATGGGGGAGGAAGACGCCTTTATTTATTACCGGGGGGCCAGTACCCGGGGTCCGACGGCTTAACGTTCCCATCCGACGCACGGCGGATATTTAGTGGATCGAGCGTTCGTACCTGCCTGGGATCGAATGAGGCCCTTTCCGTGACAGTCACGAACGTTGCCCACTAGGCCACCCGCGGCCAGCATTTACACCGTCTATGAACGTCTTATAATATATGCTGCCAGGTCTGCGATTTTGTGGTATTAAATCTTTGACTTACTCAAGAAATAAATCCGTGACTCTAAACCTTTAAGTCGCAAGCTAATTTATTTTCATTAGTGTATTCGGAACCCTGTATCATTATACTGATTCTGACATAGATTTGTTTTTTTAGGAAAAGACTTGTTTATAAGAGATTGATTGCGTAAATTAGCACCTCACGCGAGCATCTAAGTAGATAAACGTAGTCCGGTTGTTATTTAGGGCCACTGTCGCCAGGTCAGAGTGGGAATCAGCACAAATATACTACCCACCCGTCATCTGGGGCCCAAACTCATACATAAATTCAACTCGTTCCTAATTTAAACGACAGGTCAGAAGCACCCTTCCTGATCATTTAGTCGATATTTTTAGTGCGTGAAAGATATCAAAATAATTCTACATATTGTAAGTTTGTGTAGATGCGTAATTTTCCGCTTAGGTATTCGAGAAATTTCTAATTATTTTTAGAAGGGCCATTTCTTTATTTTTTTCCTCAACATTTCAGAAAGGAAAATCAGCAATAATAAAATTTTGGGTTTAACGACCACACAGAGCAGCTCTAAGGGTTTGTAAGCAGTCTCTCGTCCCTGATTTAAGACCACTGCTTCAGGAGAAGGAAGAGAGGCACTGCCGTAAGACAAGTACACCGCGCATGCTTCATTCGCGACTCGAACCGGGACCCAGTTGGGCGAACGTTCGTAAGCCAAATGCTGATAGACTTCCCGTAGATAAAAAATCATCTTTTTGTATAGCCGAATTTTTCAGAGAGATGAAGTGTATATAGTTTACTCCGTTTGGGTCAATACGACTGCAGTCATTTGCGCAGTGCTGCTCCAAATGCTCAAAACTCCGGTCATTCACATAAAAAGTACTTTTCTTCGCGTTTTAAACTGCGGGTTTATGATGAGTCATATAGAGCTTCGTGTCGAAAGCAATAAGATTGCTATCCCTGAAAGTATTCCTCTGCGTGCCGGAAATTCGCTTTTCATAAATCACATAGCATTAATAGGTAAGCGCCATCGCGAGCTTACAAGCAGCTCTGAAATTGGGGTGATGTAATGTTCGTGTGTTTACTATATGCGATGTAGTCATTTACGATAAACGAATCAGAATTAGGTTTGATTGAATTAGATTTTCCAGTTGTACTCAAAATTCAAACGCGAAGTTTTCCTACTGAAAAAGTTAAGACAATCAATGGTTTGCGAAGCGCACCAATTTGATTTGGCACAGTGGAATTTAAAAGTAACAAAAATATTTTTTTCTCTCGAGAATGTTTGCCGCAGTCCATAATTAATCGAAAATTAAAGTAGCTATCGGTAAGGTCTTGGATTCTTTAATAGGCAGCGGAGAACGTAACTCATGAAAGGATGACTTACACCCAGGGTTGTGAAGTTACGCGTAAATAATTATTTTCTACGTGACGCGCAAAATACGCGTAAAAATACGTAATTTATGTGATAAATGTAAAAATGTAACACATTCAAAAAAAAAAAAAAAACTCACTGCCTACGTGTGGCATCATAAATATTAGGGAAAGAAAGTTATTGAAAAACGTCTTGAAGTTGTGGAAAATTTTATACTGCAGAATTTGGATACAGCTGGAATCGCAGGCTACCAACAATATAGAGATCATGTGGGAATATTTGCTAAAGTACTTGAAAACGAAGTACAACCTCCAGCAACATTTTGGGATTTTTCTGAAAGGCAATACATAGAGCTCGCGAAATTAGTCATTAGACTACTCAACATAGCAGGAGCATCAGCACAGCTTGAAAGGTTGTTCTCCAACTAGTCGTACATTCATAATGCAACAAGAAACCGACTAAGCTTTGAAAATTCTAAGAAACTGGTGCATATATATTACACTCTAAAAATGAAAGATGAAAAATGTGATGATTATTAAAAAGTGCTAAAAAATAAGAATTAGTCAAGCTGCTTGGCAAGGTTATACAAATTGTATGTATATAGACAATATATGATAATGTGATGCCAAATGTTATTTTAGTTTCAATTTAGTTTTGATAAAATAATTAACAATGTGACATTATTAAAGTAAAACAGAAATTAAAGCAACAATGACAACTGGATATAGTGAAGAATTTATTAATAAGTGCTATAAATCATCAAAAAGTGTATGAACAATTCACAGGTTAGTAATCTTTTAATTTAAAAAAAATAACCGTGAAAAGTGTGAATTTTGTTTGTCGTAACGTTTTATTGTTAATTTGTTTTCCTTAGAATGAAATTATTGTCTATGTATAATATATTATTTAGTTTTAAGAAGTGCAATTCCAGTTCAACTGTGAGAAATATTAAATTTTTGTAGTTAATTTGAATAAAATGAATGGCACTGAAGTTGTTAAGATCGATATTAGTTTAGGTAGGAGATCATGAACATTAACAACTACGAAATTAAAAGAAATATTAATCTTTTTGGAAAAAAATGTTCTATAATTCGCATTACCTATGTGTGTTTTTGATATTTCACCATTATATATATTTTGATTTCTGTGGTTATAAACTAAACAATTTAAAATAAATGCATACTTCTAGTTACGTTAACATGGCTGTTTATTAATGTGTTTTCAAGTAAATAAACTATTATGCTGCGTAGAAAATTGCGTAATAAATTAGTTTTCTACGCGACGTAAAATACGTATAAATTACGCGTAATTTATGTAAAATATGTATCATGTAATTTACGCGGTTAATCCTGATTACACCCGACGGAAATGGGTCGGCCTCCACGAAAATGCCGATATACAGCGAACAGAAGTTGCTGAAAAATGACATATAATCTGCGATGTGTCCCAACCTGCTTTCAAGATGAGTGAATGGATGCCTTATCCAGGCAAGGACATAAGCGATTCATTTACTGTAATGAATTCTGCGTACATTCACGATGACGAATGGTCATTAAGATAAAGTGCATTCCTGTTACCTTCCGCATCAATTACCAATCGCCAGAAATGGAGCAACACGTCCAAAACCGATTTTAGGAATCCATGCATTTGCCTTACTTTCGCGGAAACCCTGGAAAACCGGGAAATGGATGGTCGACAGCGAGATTTAAACTCGCAGCAGTTACCTATGCACACCCAAGGCTGGCAATTAGCCATCTGCTTCACGCTTGTGGCAGTAACTTTCTAGAGGTCATATTTATTACGATGCTGACGAATACAGTAATACTGAACACTTCTGCTATTTCCAAGTCCAACGCCCAATATATGAGCGGCTTGTAGTGTGACGTACCATAAACATGGGTTACTTGAACCTGAATTTTCATTTCATTTGTGCCTTTTGCTGAATTTCACCATTCAAAAATATAAAATTGTCCTGATAACTGTTAACATTTAAAACTACAAGGTTATTTTAAAGTTCTAGAGTATATTTATTATTATATATCAATTTTTCAAAAAATGGGTCCAACTAACCCTCATTTTGGGGTTATTTAGACCCACACCATATTTTTCTATTAAAAACCATTAAGAAATGCTTTAGGACCACGTAGAACCAGGGTTTCTTAAATATATATTTCAGATAAACTGCAAAGCACACAAAAAAAAAAAAAAATGTATAAGTAATCGAAAATCAACTATTTTGTACGTATGAAACAAAATAGATTGTCGTAGTAAAAATGAGGATATCATGATGACAATAATGAAGCATAATAATTGCATAATAATTATAAATTTATTAATTGACAATCAACACACAAGATTATAGTGAAGGGAGTACAAACAAACAAACCACTTTTGATTAATTTGGGAGGATCGATTTTCATTATAATATCACACCATTTTTCTTTTAATTTATTTATCTATTTATTTTATTTAGTTGTCGCATGCAAATTACATAGCATGACATAGTGACATGTTTATTTAAATGTCGTCGCATGCTAGTTTGTCTTTTGTTAAATGTTCTTTGTAACCCCTGCAAGAAGAAGAGGGCTATGCCTGGCCTAATGACCATTTCCCTCTTTTTACCACGTCTTTTTTAAAAAAAGATCGTGCTTATATCATTGGTTTGTCCGTCCGTCCGCCTTTAGACACAATATCTCTGCAACTATTAGTCCGATTTGAAAAATTCTTTTTGCATTGGGAAGCTTGAAATATGTGAATGATGATCCTTTATTTCGTTGGGATTTTTTTAATGATGTAAAATTTCGCCGCTAGAGGGCGTAAATGCAGATGATGTCGAATTCAAAAATACGTTTTATTCCACATATTTGCTTCTAAACATCCGATTGAAAGAATTATTTTATCTTTCGATTCCATTTATGCCGGAGAGTAGTTTAGATATAGTTACTTTTTTCAAATTACGCATATATTTTTCGCTAGGAAGCCTAAACGTAAATTACATTTTTCCCGATAACTCTTCTTCTAAAACTCCGATTTGAAAAAACATTTCTTCAGCGGATAAACCTCCTGATGGAAATGTTTTTGCATACAATTTCAAATGTTTGGTAAAGAATACTTCGGCCACCAGGAAGCGTGTTATTTTCTTTGTTTCTGATGTATTTGCCATAAAATCTGAGCTTCTAAAACATCGATTGGAAAAAGTCTTTTGTGGACTGATGCCACTCACATCGATAAACCTTTTCGGAATATTTTCTTTTTAAAATATTTCACAGTTTCTCCGCCAGGGGGCATAGATGTATATCTAATATTTAACAATATTTCTACTTCTAGGAGTCCGATTTGAAAAATTCCTTCTTTGTTGGATAGTGTTTTCTGTGTGACATGTGTTTCATATAATTTCAAAATTTTCAAGTAATTCATAGACTCTCCGGTAGGGGGACGTAGTGGTAAATTGCGTTTCCCCCTATATCTCTCCTTCTAAATCTCCGATTTGAAAAATTATTTCTGCACCGGATACAGCTCCTGATGGGAAATCGTTTGCACATAATTTCTAATTTTTGTAAAAAAATGGTTTGACTACCAGGGGGCGTAAATCTTAATTTCCGCTTCTGATGTATTTGCAGCAAAATTGAGCTTCTAAATTCTCGATTGAAATATAAGTCGTTTGTAGACCGATACTACTGATGTCGACAAACCTTTTAGAAACATTTTCTTCTTAAAATAATCCTTGGTTACTACTCCAGGGGGGCGTAGATGTATATCTTATTTTTCAAGTTGTTTCGACGATCACTAATTGTCATGACAATATGTCAAAACAACTTGTAAAAAAAGAGGGAAAAGGTCATTAGGCCTGACCTTTTACCTCTTCTCCCTGAAGGGGTTACAAAGAACATTTAAGAAAAGGCAAACCAGCATGCGACGACATTCAAAATATATAGAAAGAATTAATGTTAGTTACTCCTCCCCAATCTCCCACCCTTCCGTAGTCCGCCTCCCCACCATTCGCCCTCCCCTTATTTTCTCCATGCCAGAACAGTCCAATTATGGTGTTATAATATGAAAAGTGAAGCAACATTCATGAGATCTCCATCTATTTCCAATATTACGCTAATTAGCTCTGTGAGTTAGAGTTGATTTAGAATCTTACCCTCCCAAATCCGGACAACTCAACCAGAGATCACGGATTATTAGTATGAAGTATCATAACGTGTTGTTTGACATTTTCTGTGTTTTTCTCAAAATTATTATTGGTTTAGGTTTTTCCCATGAGATATAGTTTTAGTTTTTTCTTGAATAGGTTAATATTAGTTATAGATCTTAGGTCATCAGGCAATGAGTTCCATAGTTTAGGACCAGAATAATTAATATTTGTCTTAGCCGATCCCGCCAGGGGAAACATTGGAACAAGATTTGTCCTGTTTCTGATTTCATGTTGGTGTGTACGGATATTTAATGATATTAAATCATGATAGAGATTATTTTTTATTTTTTTAAACACCATTTTACCCAGTTTATAATCATATAGTTGTTTTACGGTAAGAATATTGTAATCATTCGGGTTTACTTTAGTCATTTGAAACACGCAGATTTGATGGTTATTATGAAAATTTAAATTTATTAATCTGATATATTTGTTTTGCAGCACTTGAAGTTTGTTGATATTCTATTGCGTCGTTTCGTCCCATGTTAAGAAGCAAAAGTTGATATGCGTTTGAATAAGAATAAAGTATAAAAGAAATAGAAACAAAAGTAGTATCCATATGCGTTTTGAATAAGTGTAAGTATAAAAAATATATATAAAATAGTATCCTTTCCTTTCGGCCATTTCCAGGCTTCTTTGGTAGGTTCCATACAGTCCACAATGGCACCGTTTGGGCTAATACTGATTACCTTACCAGAAAATCATTTCCCATTCCACAGAACGAAAACAAAATCCCCTTCCTCCAAATTTTTCCAGAGGAGTCCCTCTGTTGTTTTTCTATTATTTGGAATAAATAACATAAATGATTTTGTTGGTGCTCTGAGTTCAGTAAAGGTTCAATGAAGTCATCCGCAGTGCCAGAAAAAACTAAATCACTAAACACAAACAAGTGTTTGCGGTTACTTGGAACCACTCTGGCGTGTGACCAAGTAACCCTTTTTCTGCACACATTTTGCAAAATACAAAATTTTAGGACAAACCTAACTTGTATCAGAAAATTTATCACCGAATTTTTATCAAGAGATTGTAGTTATTGAAATGTTTACTTACCAACGGTGTAACGTCAGCAAAAATACGTGTACAAGTGAAAGTTTGTAGGCAACTTTTTTTGAACAAACTGCGCCAACTGAACTGCTGTGTAGTAGAGCATCATAGGACCTGTTTGAATGTTCCTAATATTGTACAATGCTGTCATCTAACGGAAAAACTGTGAACTGAGCTTGCATTGCAGTGTATATCATATTTCACATCGATTTAAACATTTGCTTTCTTTTGGGTTCAAGTTATAGCTAAGAGTTCAAGTAACCCGTATTGACGGTGCCTAACTCTTAGGTGACGCACATATCAAGACGGTAAACAGCAACAAAAAACCCTTGCAGGCGTAATTTTAATTGGGAAAACATCTGCTCAGAAGTGTGAAAGACGTGTTTTGGAGTTCCACCACCGGAAAAAGGGGTTGTGTTTACACAATGGCGCCCGAACGTAAATATGAATTTTTCGAACCCTGGCCGCTATGTTCTTCGAAAAATGTGTGATGTTCCTTCCACATATCGTCTGGAATTAGTTATATTTCCCTGTTTTACAGAAAGTTCTTTGAAGAATGGTTTGCGCAGACACGAAACCTGCGATTTCGTGCTATCCGTTTATCTCGTATGGTTTATTCAAAGTTTTATTCAATGGAAATATTTCATTATAGAGCAAATAAAAAACTTTTGAATACACGTTGCAGTGCATAAATGAGAAATGAATAAATTAAAGAATGCACGTGGCGGAATAAAAAAAGTCGTGCCAATTCTTCATGTGCTATAAGCTACCGCCGTTTACTATGCCGACAAAGAAATCAGATATTTTTATATTTCATAGGATTTTTCGCATGCATTTATGACTACTTATGTTTTTTGTAACTTTTTCTTTTAGCAGAGGTAAAATCCGTTTTGCAGTACACTAGAAACAAATACTCGTTACATCACTGTGCGTTTACCAGAAACAGTAGCAACAGTAAAATAATCCTTGCTATGTGCTTGCATTTCCTTGATTTTTCATTAATTTCAAAAGTAGGTCTGAAATATTTTAGTCTATTGGAAAAATTCCATTTTGCATCAAAAACAACCAAGTACGACGGGACATTTGCGCTTTCTTTACACTATACTTTATAACATTCTTCAGGACGAAAATTTGAGGAATGCCATAAACCAAACTGTAATATTTACTGTAATATTTCTCAAGCCAACAAACGTTTGATTACTATATTTTGCATTTTTTCATTTTTTTTGGTTCATTCTACTCGAAATATCCTTTCTAACATTCCTGTTAATGCGCACTTTTGTCGTTAGCATAAAATACTTGTTTACGCAATGGAACAAACATTTTAGTAGTGAGCTAGTTAGTGAGATAAAAATAAGGAAAAAAAATTATAGAAAATAAGTGAACAGCAACAGTGAATCCTTGCTTGAATTGTACACAGTTTTTATTTAGCTCTCTCTTAACCTTTTGTTTCCTCTTTTCTATCATCGTAAGTGGAAAAATCACGTGCAGCCTTTACAATTTCACAATAGCATTAGAAAATATGACAATTGAACCGAAAAAATATTTCGGTCTGCAGTTATTTAATCCTCGTTTTCAATACATCTCTCAATTTACCCTTAGCTGATGACGCGAAAGGCCGGATACCTACGAAAAGAATTAGAAAAAATAAAATAAAAATAAAAACTAGGGTTATAAAACAGTTGACGAGATTTGCACCTAGTAGCCAGAGCAAGCAAAACTCCTAATACCATTGAAACACTTTTATCTTATTTTAAAAGCAAGAACCTAGAAAACATAAAACCTGAAAGCACTCAAAGCATTTTTAGTGGGAAAAGTTATTGCTACTTTTATATACTTTCACTTGGTAGAATTCTCTTGCAAATAAATTTTTAATATCTTGAGGAATTTAGGGAATTTTCCAAGCTTTGATAATTTCTACGGTTTAATGATGAAATTAATAAGAGACTTCAAACCCTGCATATTTGGAAGATTACTATACGTACAGTGAACCTAAAATCTGGTTAAAACCTAAATTCTGGGAGCAATACACCGAGTAACTAAATTGGTTATTCATATCTTAAATATAAAAAAAATGGCTGTTGTTCAGAAGATCCCATTGGACGAATTGGCATTGGACCAGTCGTACCATTGGACGAATCGGCAGAGGACCAGTCGAACCGCTGGACAAATCCACATTGAGCCAGTAGTACAATTGGACAAATCAGCATTGGACAAAGCCTACCATTCGACTAATCGACATTGGGCCAACAGTACCGTTGGGCGAATTGCAAAGGACCGTTTTTCCCTTTGGAAGAATTGGCAGTAGACCAATCGTCGGAAATCGGACCCACTGATATCTATGAGAATAATACGCGTATCAGTATACAGCTGCAGCGTTGCTGACCTGTTTACCTTTCAGTCTGGCTGTAGCTGTTCACTTTTTACCAATCAGTAACGGTTCGGCCTTCTGCCCAGAAATCGTTGCGTTCGTATCTGGCATGAACGAGGAACACAATAATCCAGCCTTGGTGATGAAAAGAGATTCTTTCAGTGGTGGTACAGTCAACGTGTGTGCCAGGGTTAGTGTTACTGGTCGTATGTACTCTTACGACATCAACATGACGGCTGTCATACATCGAGATGAGATCCTGCAACCTGCAGTTGTGGACTATGACGCTGAAGCTGGGAATACGTTCCTCTTCATGGATGATGACCCCCTCTCCCGCACTGCATATAGCCCAGCTGGTGGAATGTATGTTTTAGGCATAGCGCATGAAATGTATCGACTGGCCTGCTCGCTCTCAAGACTTCAACACCGTTCAGCACCTATAGAACGCACTGAATAAAAATACATGTTGCAGGTTTTCATGATGCTTCAACAACTGGATTGGCGGAAAAGCACTCAAGAACTGCTGGATCATTTCTATAATTTTCCGATGTGCCAGTGTTTTAGTTGTCGCTGGTAACCAAAACCCTCCTACTAGGTCGAATGTCAGTATGCATCGCTTACTTCATTTGTTCATGTGTCACTACCATACTGCCGTCAATTTGCTCAGATATCTTGTCTGTTATCTATTTTATCATGTTTCATATGTTTCGACTGCCTCACATTCAGGTTTTCCATACCAAACCATCATATGTCTGCCCATGCGCAATCGCTACCAGAATATCTCTCAATTTTTGTGGGCAGTGTAGTTTGTTCTTCCTTTTGAGTCATGTGCTTTGAATGGCATTGCTTCTCCCCCAACTCTAAATAAATAATGGGCACCAGTGTGAAAAAAATAATTCTTCCTACTTCTGAGACAATTTATTACGTTCGAAAAATTATTAGCAACCATCATGGTGTTTATTAGAACAGCGGTAATACCACTGAACATCTCAACTGAGAAAAAAACCACGCCGTTTTAGTATGCATAAAAACTTACACCAGCATATCCTCCTTAAGTGACATCCGACAGGAAAAATGAAACGCAAATTTAATTATCGATGACAGTCATCAAGAGAAAGTTCCTTTCTACGTCGGGAAAAACTTAGTAAAACGTTCCTTGTGTGTGCAGAAACAGTTACATAGATATTACGCTGATGCATACAGCATTTTCTTATTCGCACACTCGTCTGAAAGTTTTATAGTTGACACATTACCCTGAAAAAATTAAGAAATATTTATCAAAAGCCTCATTTTTTTGGAATAACAGTATGAGAAAGGGATAGCGCACTGCATAAAAATTTCATTTCCCAACTTCAAAATTTCTAAGTATGATGTTAGAGTTTGAAAACAGATGTTCAGTGGATGTACAAAAAGCAATACGACTTATATTCAAAACCTGATAACAAAATATATTTTGGGGTTTTATTCTCAAAGTTGTGTACTAACCATCCCTTGAAATCTTAGGCAAATAGTCAGAGTGCTCAGTTATTTGTGATTGCAGTTAAAGCAAATATCATATCAAATTCAGAGTTGTTGTTTTTTTAATTTGCATTTGCTTTTAAGCCGGTATTCCCAGCGGTTGTGTTTATCTTTTGGACCATTATAGTTCCTCTGATTCACGTTCTTTTTTATTTCGGGGTTTATGGACCTTCATGAACATATTAGACGATAAGGAGTAGCTTGCCCCTAATTTAATATCCCTGCATCAGGAAGAGAGAGAGAGAGAGAGAGAGAGAGAGAGAGAGAGAGAGAGAGAGAGTCGTAGGACGGACACAAAAAGCTAATTTGGAAATTTAATTCTTCTTCATTTAGAACTTTATTTAGGTCCTAATTAGGACGATATGCTAAAAGAACCCCTCTGACGATTCGATTTATGATTACCATAGCTTTACCATAGCTGTATTCACGGGTTTTCTAAAACTTTCCTTCTGTATGATGTGGAAGAACAGGTTTTTGAGTGCTGCGAATATATATCATGGTTGTTTTTCTAAAGGATGTCTGTACATGCCCCGTTACATTGTTTTTCCTCACTGTATTCGTAATAACAATAAAAAAACGTCCACTGTATCCGAGTTAAAAACAATATCGAAACTCTCTTTAACACATTCATTCTTCCAACATCACAATTTTGAAATTCTCGAAGACGTAGTATTTTTACGAAGTATGAGAACATTTAAATAACAGAAAAAAGGGGCAAACTTATACACGTCTCTAGGCTTTAAAAATGGGCATAAGACTGCGTTCAATATGCACTAGCTTACATGATATACGCTTTATAACACTGCATTTGCAACAACAGAAGAGGTAGAAAATCTCTGCTGTCTTCACAGATGGCAGACAAGATAGTCATGATTAAGTTTTCAAAGCTAATGGTCAGTTTGAATTCCTCAAAAGTAAGAAACATTAGTAAGAGGTACAACCTTTTCTGTTGGCAGTGCTTCGTAGCTTTGAGTCTCTAAGACACCTGGGCCCCATGTGGCACTCCTCACCGTGCTTCCTGCACAACTTGAAACCAATGCTGACAACGGTCACAGAGTGACCGTTGTCAGCGTTGGTTTCAAGTTGGTGTTGCAATGCCGTCATCCACCCCGGCGGAGCAGTTGTCTAAATGCTGGCTTATGACCATTCGTATGTGATGGGTCCAGTTTTGAATCCCGGTGAGGCATGGATGTTGTATTTGTCTTACGGCACTGGCTGTCTCCCTTACCTGAAACCAGTGGCATTAAACGAGACGGAAAGGGGAAGGGTCTTCCTTCCCCTTTCTATCTCGCTTCCGTGTGACTTTCCTATCGGGCACTCTAGCCCAAATCTCCTAGCTTTCTATTTCTAAGGGTTGTTTAAGACCCGGTGTCAGACACTCCTTTCCTAAAATCATTTACATCTGATCTGATCATAGCTTATAGCCCTTTGAGTTGCTCACGGTGATTGTCAAACTCTCAACCAAAAAAAATAAAAAATAATACAGCTATGGCTTTGAAAGATGAATTCACTCGCCTACTAATTTCACTATCTAATTTGTTTACTCTGTCAAACATATCTTCTACATACACAAATTCATTCACCTGGTCTATCCCTGTGCCATTTAAACTACTCTTGCGTTCAGTACTAATAGTTCCTTGCTCACAAACCATAACTTGGTGTTTCCTTTAGTTATGCTCAGTTTGAATTTCATACAGACTTCGTACATCATGGACTGCAACCTACTTTTGCTCTCTGCCAACAGGATTATATCATAACCATATATCTGTATCCACATAAACCAGTATTGGCGATTTTCCCGTCATGCGTGCACGCATCCATAAGTATACAGGGTGAATGCAAACTCCTTCAACAAAAGAAGAGGGGCGATAGTACACATGAAGACGAACAATATTTCCAATGGAACCTAGGGCCACATTCCTCTCCTAGTGACAGAAAAGAGCACGTTCAAAAAACGTCCAGTAGGCACACGGAGTTGCAACCAGTGCATCAGAAGCACAAGATGTAAATCAGGTGCGCTGAACACGTGCATAGACGATGAGGAGCCAACATTTAAAAACGCAACCGAACTTGGTCAGCGATAGCACCGTGCGAAAATCACATGAGAATTGACGTAAATGATTGACCGGCGCAACATACCGTGTGTTCCTGGAGCAAGTGCTTCCCGGTCTGTTGCAGGATGTTCCATTCACCACACGGAGGGATATGTAGTTTATTTATGATGGGGCCCCAGTACACTTTGCCACCGAGGTCCGATACTTAATAAATGGGATATATCCCGGGCGGTGTACTTGCGGCTTGGTCTCCACGCTCCCCGGACCTTAATTCATTGGACTTCTTCTTCTGGGGGTCACATGAAAACATTGGTGTACGAGACACCTGTGGACCCCCTGGAAGATCTCGTCGCGCGAATCGCTGTTGCTGCGGACAAGATCAACACCACACCAGGAGTCTACGAGAGGGTGCGAGAGTACTTCATTCGCCGGTGTGGGCTGTGCAACGACACCCCTGGACGCCAGTTTAGGCAGCTCCTTTGAGTCTTTCTCTGATGCGATTGGGATTGTATAACTCATAAACTAGGTATGTCACTTTGTTTTCACTGTTCAAGGCTCAACGTGGATATGTAACTTTACTCTTTTCTGTCACTGGGAGTGGAATGCGGCCTTAGGTTCCATTGCAAATGTTGTTCATCTTGATGTGTACTATCACCCCCTCTTGTTTTGCTGAAAACATTTACAATTACAATGTATTAAACAGCCATAGTGACATTGCATAACTTTGTCTTACTCCTTCACCAACATAAAACCCTTTCGATAAACACCATTTACTCGTACACATGCCCTAAATTAGGGCACTTTCATGTGACCCCCAGAAACCCTAAATTAGGGCATGTGTACCAGCATACATAGCTTTCACACTATTTTATCATTGCTCATTTTCTTAATCGCTCATATCCAACGCAGAAATATTCACGAAAGCACAATTTATTATATTGGTTATACACTTATACACTGCCGTGCAAAAATTAAGGACGGGACGGTTTTTCGAATGTAATGTCGTGCAGAAGTGCTCCACACCAATTCAAATCAAACCATAAAATCCCCAAGATGTAAGAATGTGGGACAAGTGAGCAAAACCGTCCAAACAAGGAATCCAAAGGATACAAAGGCACTTTATTGAAAAGGTAGCTTCGAGTACAACTGGACAGAAGACAGAAACGTTCATGTGACAGGCGGCTGCCAAAAAAAAATCCAGTCTTTAGTAGAGGATATGATCACCCCTGACGGCATAGCAGGATTTACAACGTCTGTCCATGCTGAAGACGAGGTTGTCAAGGAGGGCATCGCTGCCCATTCCTCTTGTAGCGCCAATCGCAGCTGCGGAATCGTTGCTTGTGGCTGGTGACGTGCTGCCAAGCATCTCCCAAGAAGGTACCATACGTGTTCGAATGGATTTAGGTCCGGGGACCTTGCGGGCCAATTCATGCGTTGAATATCTTCACTCTCCAACAGTTCTGAGACAGCCACTGTACGATGAGGTGTGGTGTTGTCGTCCATGAAGAGCAACTCAGGACTCGGAGCACCTCTAAACAGACGCACGTGAGGCAGGAGAACCTCGGTATAATAGCGGACACCAGTGACTTAACCTCCTTTGGAGATGTGGAGGTCAGTACGGCTACCAAGCATGATACCGCCCCAAACGAGGACTCCGCCACCTCCAAACCGGTCCCTTTCCATGATGTTGGAGGTGTGATTGCGTGTTCTTTGATCACTCCAGATGTTTATACGTCCAGAATCTGTCGTCAGACTAAATCGGCTCTCATCCGTAAAGATAACTCGACCCCATTGCTGATGAGTCCAGTTCTTCTGTTTCTGGCACCACAGAAACCGCCGTCTCCGATGAGCAGGCTTTAATGGCACACACCGTACTGGTCGTCGTGTAAATAGACTACCTTTGTGCAGCCTCCTGGCCACGGTAAAACGCGATAACGGACGTCCAGTTGTCTGTTGCATGTGCCTTACGATTTCTCCTGCTGTCTGCCGTCTGACTCTTCTCGCCTGTAGGAAAACATACCGGCCGTCCGCCGCCGTGGTTGCTCGTGGACGACCACTGCTAAACTCTCGGACAGCTGTTTCTGTCGTTTGAAATGCTCTCCAAGCTCGTAAAACGATGCTGTGAGAGATCCCGAACTTCTCGGCCACACTAGTCGCCCTTCGACCTTCTTCCAACTTCCCAATGACGCGACCTCAGGAAAAGTCATCTAGTAGATGACATCTGGATGACTTTTCCTGAGGTCATATCACACGGTGGCAGCATCTCGACGTCGTTCAAACCGATGTACACCGTGCAATAGCTTTCACCGAATTGCTGAGCGTACACCGTCCGTGTGCTTTATATCTTTCCGACACTCTACCATCCCCCCACGTCATGCTGCATATATGCGCATGCCCTACCCTACCGGACCCTAGTCTATCTCCTGAGTAGTCTTTCGGTCCGTTCTGCCCGCTCGTTCCGCTGTTATGCTAATTTCTCCTCTTCGTTCTTCATTTTTGGACACTGGTGTACAACCCTGCCCAACACCGTCACAGTAATATCAGCCAAAAACCCCTTCTGGCTATAAATAGGTCAAATATTTAACTTCTGTAAAACACACCCGCGACTGTGATGATAGGTAAACACGGCGATCTAATAGAAAAGAATTATGGGGAGGTAGTCGGTGTTAGGAAGATATGGCGCTTCGTCTCCGGGTCGCCTAAACTACTGAGATTCCAACATCTACATCCAAACCGGCACATTCTGCAACCTCCTGGGAAAACGTGGCTATAACCGTAATCTTCGCAGAATTGCTTGCCTATGCATCAGTGTTCTTACTGTTTTACTGTTTACTTTGAAAGAATTAAATTTTTGTCTGACTGACAACAGTCAGCAGAATATCTCAAAAAAGAAATTAAGAAAGAATAAATACTGAATCCTCAACGATTACAGGTGCTAGATGGAGAATCGATCTACTTCGTAATATCTGATTATTGCAGTGGTAATTCATTGTGGTTGTTGAAATCTGATGAAATATGTGGGTTTTTGCAAAGAAAATATCGACAAATATAATTATACTGAGAGGAGAGAAATCATGGGATACCTGGTTCTTAGTCAACGGCATGCTGGCACCCCTCTCTCTAGTGGACTAATCCGCCAAATAGGTAGGATTGCATAATTACATTATTGTAGACGGTAATCCAATGTCAATGTGGATAAACGTCGTGAGTTAACTTTGTTTCAAAGAGTGATGAGAGTGGATGCCAGACGAATGGGTTATTCAGACTATCTGCATCCGTAAATGGTCATTATGCATCCACATGGCAATGGACTCTTCCAGAAATACAGTGCGCCTCCCCGCAGAGCCGTCAAGACTAGAACATGATTAGAACAGCATGCCGCAGAAGCTCACATCCTGAAATGGCCTCCTTGTTCACCGGTTATGAACCTGGTGGAAAATGTTTAAGATGCTGCGGAAAAGTCCGTTCGAGTTTTGGATACTCTACTAGGAATGCAACGGAATTATGAGCAGCGGTGCAGCAAGCATCTGCGGAGGGATACGCATGGAACGCTTTCGTGACTTAGTGGACTCAACACCGCGCCGTGTCCTGCCGTTTTCCAGAACAAAGGTCGGCCTACCCGTTACTAGAAAGGTATCCTATGATTTCTGTCCACTCAGTGTATACCCTACGAGGAAGACAACTAAAATGCAAGAAATTCTGTGTTTTTCACCCCTGTATCAATATGACCAAAAAATCTTAAAGTAATTTGAATTTGACATTTCTAATGAAATCCATTTCAGCTGTTTTTTCAGAGTCTGCATAGACATTTCCACAGCTACGGAATATATAAAGAAAATGGCTATTGGATTTTTGTCCCTTGCTCTTGAAAGGAAAGGACAGTTAAATATGTCAAAAAGTCTCATATCAGCTCTACACATACGCTCTGTCTGATACGTAGAGAGTGAGTTATTGCTTAGTCGTTTTTAACCAACGCAGAATACATAACGTTCAGCTGCAGAATTATGAATCAAGTCGGCGCATATGGTCAGAAGGCGAGCCTAAATGGAAAAAATATCCAAATGCAAATCGATGGGCACTAAGTTTCTCTTAGTGCCGTTAGCTTACTTGAAATCTGATCTTCTGCGCGCAGTTACACGCGATTTATGAGCTATAAATGTTTTCCACAAAAAAAAAATCTGCTTCAGCAACTTTTAGATTCAGCAAACATGCATCACAAATATTTTTCCTCTTTTATTTGAAACCGGTAAATCTATAAAAATTGCTGTAAAACTGTCGGAAAATTTCTAGGGTAGGTTTTCTCGCGATGGATCTGAAAGGAAAATTTTAACGCTGTGTTACTTTACAGGGAATAATACGTAATTATGATATATCGTCGTTATCATAAAACCATCTCAGTCCACGTTTGGATGAAAGTATCCACGAGTCTCTTCCAATACTTTCTCTCTTGAGGAATTCTCCTTGATGTCAATCCGGCATGCTTTCGACTATCATCCATCTATCCATCAAATGGTCGTCTTCTGGCTTTTTTTTTCTATCCCTTGGAATGCATTCAAATACACTACCTGACAGAGAAAATGCCACACCACGAAGACGTGAACGCAGTGCCATGAAAATTGCAGGATGGGTGCACATGTACAAGTTATGCAACTGATTGCATTTGCATGCCAATCGCACAGTATAAAAGCGGACAACTAGCACGTAAGGCCATCAGTCGAGAGGTCGTCACGGCCACGAGAAGTGAATGGTTCTGCTGTAACTGTGTCTTGTGAACGAACAAGGGGTGCCAATGCCGTTAAGATGCCGTCGTACGCGCTTTTGTCAAACGGATGGGTTCACGGGAAGTGTCATCGCACGACTTCGTACCGCCGGATGGTCCTTGCGTCGTATTGAGGAAGAAATGCAACGTGATGCCACAACAGTCTGTCGCATTTGGAGACAGTGGTCCCAGGAAAAACCAGTGCAACGTAGTAGGGGAACCGGAGCACGGAGACGGGCATCCGAGCGCACCGATCGTCGCTACCGACGTCATGCCGTAGTGGAGCCACATGCCACAACTGCCGACATTTTGCGGGGTGTACGGGAAGAATTTGATGCGCCGATTGCTGCGTCAGGTTTTCTGTCCAGCCGTCCGTTGCGAAGGCTAACCTTAACAGCGAACCATCGTCGTCACTGCTTGGCGTGGTTTCTCTCCAGAGCTGCGTGGGGTGCCGAACGGAACAGTGTGGTGTTCAGAGACGAGTCACGGATCTGTCTCACCAGGTATGATCGCCGTTTGAGAGTCTGGAGGCGACGTGGCCAACGGTCGGATTACCCCGCCTTTGTGGAGCGCCACACGACCAGGCAACTTGGAATCATGGTGTGGGTTGCTATCAGCGCCAACAGCCGCTCACCGCTATTACGCATTACGGGTACTGATGGCACACCGCTTTGTTGATGAGGTGCTGTGGTCCGTGGTACTACCATATCAGCAGGGCATCCAAAACGCCGTTTTTCAACAGGATAACCCCCGGAGGCATACTGCTAGGATCATCCTGAATGCTTTACACGGTGTGCGGATGCTTCCGTAGCCAGCACGATCCCCCTACCTCTCCCCCATTGAGCATCTGTGGGACACGATTGGACGTTGGTTTGAGTACCCTACCATCCCCGCAAAATGAAGATGAACTGTGGACTCGGATCAACACCACATGGTTCACGATACCCCAGGACTCTATTCGGAATCTCATTGCTTCGATGCCACATCGGATTTAACGCTGTATCGCCTAAAATGGGTGCCGCACTCCTTATTGATCATCTTGTATATTCGGCCGCTCGAGCCTAGTCTGTATGTGACAATTAAATCATTTGTTCGAGACGTAATTGTCTGTCTGTGTGTACAGTTTGGTCTGTTTTCTACCATTCCTTCATGGTGTGGCATTTTTTCTGTCAGGCAGTGTATCTCAGTTGTCCTGTGGTGATCAGTTCTTGTAGTATCTCTTCATGTTTCCCTCAGCTATCAGAAGCTACTTAATGTAACAACGTTAAACGACATTAACTTAACATTCACGTCTCAAATATGCATTCCTTAAATACCTTTCTTATAAGACAACATTTTAAACTGCTCTTGCAGATTGTACTAATTGTATAAAATGAATTAAACTCTTCACCGAAATAAACTAATGAACTTTCGGTAACTTAGTGCTAAAATCACCACATATAGGCTAGTTTGATTCCATTTTGTTCTGAAAAGGTAGATTTGTCGGAGGCGATATTCCAACCCACATTCCGGAGCCGAATTCTTTCCCAATTGGGTACGCCGGCAAGTGAGTATCACAGCTACTTTCGTTCTGGACATGTGCGTCACCTCTCTAGTATGTCACATATATCCCCTCCTCATTGAGAGAGGCGGGGTTAGGAAATTGCAGGTTTCGGGTCATCCGCACCACATGCTTGAAGTCACTCTCTGTAGAAGAAATAATGTTCAATAATTCCAGACGTTGTGTGGAAGAAGCATCACACATTGTTCGAGATGAAGGGGAAATTTTCATTAATTCCAGACAATGTTTTGAAGGAATATCAGACATTTTTCGAAGAACCCAACGGCCATGATATTCATTTTTACTTCCGGGCGCGAATGTTATAACACAAATTTTCCGGCGGTGAGTCTCGAAACCACATCCATCTGCTCCTAAGCCGAATGCTTTCCTATTTAAGCTACGCTGGCAAGTGCTTATCACTGCTAATTGCGATTTTGATAGGCTCGTCACCTCTCTAGTACGTCACCACGAAATATAATCATTATTATGTTATACCAGTTTCGATATCTGTATAGATTGAAATGGAAAATAATTGTACTTTCTTGCTAACGCTTGGAAACTATGAGGCACACAGACGCCAAAATTATGTGTGTTACAAGCAAAACGTAGAGATGAGCTGCATTGCCAAACTCATGTGGTGTATACCACAGATTAGAGTGACGTCTATAATACGTATGAGCTCGAAATGGGGTTCGTTGGATCAAATGCGTTTTCTCATCGCTTGAAAAACCAATTTGGTGCATCATTTAAACGTTACTACTTTTTCAGGTGTGGGTTTACAACATGTTTTTTTGAATTTTTGCTCTATGGAAAGAAAATAATTTACAACACTATTCAAGAGCATCATACAGCCTAAAATTTAGTGAACCGTTTTATGATTAATTAGAAATGCGTTCTGAATTAAAGCAAGATAATATTATGTGCAATCTTCTCCACTTCCCGATAAAACTCTTTTAAAAAATTATGTCTTCAGCGCAATCATTTTTTCATCTTCTCAAACACGCCATAATGCAATGGGACCAAATCGGAAGAATATGGCGGATATAGTAAGACCGTGAAGCTAAGGGATGTTGAATATTTGTCTCCGCTTTTTTTAGTTATCAGTTCATGTGATCCCAAGTGTGCACGTGCTTTCAATGCTTCACAGATTTTATTGCATGAAGTGCTACACGTCACAGACTGATCGCATGCTGTAATTCCTCAATCGTTGCGTGTCTGATGTCTATGATAATCCCTGAAATACGCTTAACATTTGCTGGGATGTGACTTTTGCCATTCGACCTGGAATGACTGCTTCCGTTTTAGTTTCACTTCCGTGATGGAAGATATCCATCCGTCGAACAACTGTGCTACGGGTAGGCGCCGTTTCGTCACATACCACCCTTAATCCATGGGGAATTTCAGCAGGTGACACGCTTTCCTTCCAGAGGAGTCATGCGGTCCTATGTTGCCCGTGATAATCTCTTTTCATGTTGTTGCCTGCTCTGGCGTGAGAGTGATCTGAGAAATGAATCTGCTGCAAGCTGCGTACTTGATCCTCACCTGTGATCTACGGGTTAATGTTGTACTAGCCCTAAGGCTACACAGCGAAGGAATGGCAGCTGCCAAGATGCAAGTTATTATACAAGGTTACCTATTCATTTATGAAGGACCTTCATATGGTTATTTGATTAATTGTGGAAGAGCCACATGGTGAGCCTGCCGATACATTTCTAGCAAGAGAAGTTACAATGACATTTTGCAGGACATAATTCAAGGAAAAATTGTAGATTTATATAGTTTTGATCAGTGGACTCTCAGAAGATGTTACTCAACAAAACGTGAAAGACACGCGTCCTTTAAATATTAGAAATTTCCATCTAAAGCTGTGATATATCCAAAAAGGTTGAGAAAGAGCGGTTTGCATTCTACAGTATATGAAATTACCTCGGGTAATTTTGAAACAACCAGTGTATCTTTTTCTGCGATATCTTTCTCTCAAGAAGTTTATGAGAATGTGTCTTCTCGCTTTATTGTTTTGAAGCAGCAATGTATCTTATGAAAACTAGAAGTTCTTGTATAAATGGCACATTGGGGAAAAGCTGACTAAAATTAATGATATAATTCATATAAATGACGACCGAGTACCAGAAAAAACACGTGAAAGAAACAGTCCCAGAATGATGTTTGTGGGGAACATACTGACATCGAGCAGTACATAGTAGTCCCTAAACTGACATCAAAGGGCATTATGCAATTAACGGGTTTCTCAAAAAATAGTATCCGGGGAAGCTCTGTTTAACTCAGGATAGTATGCTACATAATTCATTAATTTCAATGTAAAATAGCATGACTGTCGAGAAAGTCAAATTTATGAGTCACCATGCGGTATACATACTACAGGGAATAAAGTGCAAAGCGTATGTGTTTACAAAAATTAATCAGAATTGAGTTTTACATAATGTCTGACTTTTAGATGCTGGTTTGCCGAAGGAATAGAAAAACTCAGAGTGAATCATGAAAAAAATAAATTCAACAGGAAAACTTTCTGTAAATAGTTTTAGAATTGACAAATGAAAATGTCTTGAATAAGTACTGTGATATTTTTTATTACACTTTCGTATCCTAATATTTTACGATAAAACTTCTGACACAATTGCAGATACTAAATAAAAAGGATATGTTGGAACTTTATTTGGATTAACATTAAGAAATGAGAGCACTCATGATTGCTGGTCATATTACAAGGCAGACCATTAGCCATAAAAAACATACCCATAGAAAAATGTTCCACAGGAAATTTGACCACCGAAACGTCAGGGGCTCGATAAATATTGCACTTTGAATTAACTCCGTGTCTACTTCCCGATAAATGACCTTTAACATTAATCATAATGTCCCTACCTGGACTTCTTGTTTTTTAATTTATAATCCGCCGTGCTCATGTTCATAATGTTTACATAACAATTCCCTGCTTTAATGAGTTAATGATAAGATCTTAGGATTAGATCTGGATCTTTTAAACAAATTTCAATCCTCCACAGTCATATATTACTAAGGTTTGCAAAACTCGTTTAGTTAATGAAGTTCCATTTTACTGAGCCACATAGCATTAATGATAACACCCTAGGACTAGACTTGGAGCTTTTTAACACATTTTAATCCTCTGTACTCATATATTCCTACGGTCTGCAAAGTACGTGAAGTTAATGAAGTTTCACTTTTACTGAGGCACAGAAAATTAATTATAAAAACCTAGAACTAGATCTGGACCTTTTTAACAAATTTTAATCCTCCGTAATCATATAGTCCTAAAGTTTGCAAAACATGTCAAGCTAATAACGTTGCTGTATCACTCTGGCTCAAAATATTAATTTTAAGGACTTACGCCTAGGTCTTTTAAACAAATTTTAATCCACCGTGCTCATCCTCATAAACTTTACATAATACGTTATGTAAATAATGGCTTTATAATAAAGAAGTCATGTTAATAATGATTTTATAATTAATGGCAATTTATGGATGTGTAACACTAGGGAACAACTTTTTTGTTGCATTGATACCAGCACTTGTTCTTATCTAATTTGAGTGTGCTGAATTCAAATCTGAAGTTAGTTTTTACCTGTAAGCACTAGATGTTTTGCAATTCAACGTTTTCATTTTTCGCGAAGTTTTGACGCTTCTAGCATGATAACATGGTCTGTCTGAGGAATTTACGGTCACGCAGTCTTAAAATTAGGCTTAAACAACCGTCTTGATAAAGATAATCTTTATGTATTCACAAAAACTTGTAGGCGCATCACAATATGCAATAAAGTTTGAAAAAAGGCAAAACAATCACTTGTGTGGAGTAAAAAAATATGTATCGCCACATGTCAAATCTGAAACATTTATCTATTATAGTCAAATATGAGTATTCACTAAAGTTTTTTTATTTTAAATTAACACATATGTCGACATAAAGGTGATAGGGGATTCAGAACAACTGATAAGGATGGGATGCAAAGTTCAAACATATCCTATTGAGGCAAAAATATACGCTATATGAGCTGTGGCGTTTGTGGTCTTTCTCAGGGCAATCCCGTTTGATATTCTAGCAGTAGTCTGCCATCATAGTTTTGTCCCATTGCACTTGATAGCGCTGTTCCATCGTCATGGAGTCTTAATGGAAGTGCTTTCCTTGTTCTTCACTGACAGCCCCAAGGTTCTCGGGGAATTGGTCAAGGTGACTATTCAAGAAAAGGCGCTTGACACTTATGTTGCATCCAAGATCGCATAAGCCCAACAGCATTCTATTAGGGGTATGCAAAAGTTTATGCCACCCTCAATAGCGGGCGCTGTAGGGGTCAAGCCGGCCTGCGACCAGTGTTGCCAAGCATGGCGGCCGATAAAGTTCATTTGCGACACTGTTTGTTATTCATGTTTAATTTAGGGAAAAGTTGGAGTGAAGCATACTGTTCAATATGTCAGGCGTATGGCGAAACGGTTATGGTTGAGTGGACGTGTCGATAATGGTTTGCCAGGTTTAAGAACGCGATCAAAGCTTGGAAGACAAGCCATGTGCAGGTAGACGGCAGGAACTCGCAGACGAGGAGCTGGAATCGCTGTTGCATGATGATGCCACACAATCGACAACGCAACTGGCGAAACATTTGAAGGTGGCTCAATCGACGGTGGTACGGCGTCTACAGGCTTTGGGGAAGATCCAAAAGATTGGTAAGTGGGTTCCGCATACTTTAACGGAGAGTAATATTGGTCACCGATAGAGCATCTGCATGTCGTTGCTGAAGAAGTTTCAAGGGAAGAATTGCTTGTGGAAGGTTGTCACCGGGGATGAAAAAATGAGTCTATTGCGACAACCCCTGTACGCAAGCGATCCTGTGTCGACCCAGGCCGGCCGTCAACATTCACTGCAAAACATGATATCCACGAGAAAACGGGGATGTTGTGCGTGTGGTGGGATATGTATGGAGTATTGTGCTTCGAACTGTTGAAACTGGGCAAAACAGCCACTGCACAACGATATAGCGATCAGTTGATGAAACGTAACGCCTCAATCGAGCTAAAACGCCCATGGACAGGTAAAGGACGCCACCCAGTCATACTGTTACACGATAATGCCGACTTACATGTTGGTGCCACCACAAAATCAACCCTTGAACAGTTACACTTGGAGGCTTTACCGCACCCGGCTTTAGAGGTTTTATTGCGCCCTCAGACTTTCATCGGTTTCGCTCTATGCAACTTTCCCTAGCCCAACAGCAGTTCACCATAGTTCCAGGGGTGGACAATTTCGTCACTGCGTTCTTCAGCTCAAAACCCGAGTCCTTCTATCAGAGGGGCATTCATTTGTTGCCTTAAAATTGGCAAAAGGGCATTGATGCTAACGGCCAATATTTTGTTCAATAAATGTGTACTGGTTTTCTGATTGTTCCTGTCTCCTTTCTCCTTAAAACAGCGGCAACTTTTGCATACCCTTAATAGTAACGAGAACCTCATTGTTATATGCCTTTTTGTTACTTAGAAATTTTTGTAAACTGCCACGAAAGACAGCCGTGCTGCTTTTTCCTTGTCATTCATCTTTCTGACGAATTTCTCTCACGTACATGGGCACGAATTTGAGGTCCATCGAACACACCTGCTTTGACCTTCTCGAAAGACAAAGTAGGAAAAGCAGAAATTCTATGTTGAACATATTCATCATCAGTACTTAATGCCTTCACGAACTGTTTCATTAAGCCGAGCTTGATATGGAGTATGGGAAAAATAATCTTCTCTCGGCTGACAATTGGGTCAATTACAATGTTTGGCATGCCTGGTTCTAGAGTTTCACGAATGGGCCACTCCTTCTGGATCCAGTGTTTCTCTCGAGCTTGGCTGTCTCTCATGCAGATATAGCATGGAAACTTCGTGAAGCCTTTCTGTTGACTGAGGAGAAAGTTGACCATTTTGAGGTCCACACAAATGATCCAGTTGTGCACGTGATATTTGAGTAAGTCAATGACCATTTTTATGTCATTATGTTCTTCTCGTAAATGCACTGAGTTACCAACTGGAACCACTCCATAAGTATTGCCCTTGCGCAGGAGAAGACATTTGAGGCTGCGCTTTTGAGCTGTCCAGAAATAATCACCATTCTCTTGGACTATACGAGGTAACACCTAATTGCCTGAGAAGACCTGTGAAATCGTGGCTGGGAACAAACTGCTTGTCTTCTGAAAAAAAATCCACAAAAATCGGGTCCCGTCTTCGGAAATAAGAAACTTTTGCAGAGCGGTGAAGTAGTTTTTTTTGGGGTTTTGTTTTTGCAGCCTGCTGGCTAATACCTCAGCTGCTTTCTTAGAGAGCCCCAAATTACGCACTAAGTCATTCAATTCCGGTTGGTAAAATTGCTGAGGGGATGATGACTTTTTGGTATCAGATGAGGAGTCTTCGGATTCTGAAAACATTTATTGAAACTCGTTATAACAACTTTCGTACTCTTTCTGATCATGTCCACTGCCTCCATCTTCAGATGAGGCAAACCATTAAAAATTGGAACCGGGAGTTCCTTATAGCGCGGAGTAGATCGAATTGCTGAGGGAATACTGGGATAGGATATCTTTTGCTGTTTTCTCTTTCCGACATCCTTCGTGTTGATCAGGAAAAAATAGCAGCCAGTTATGTGGTTCTTGGTTTTTCGCCAAACCATGGGAACTCCAAAAGGCAGACCGGTTTCGTTTTCCTTTTGTCCAGTCACGAAGCATTTTCTCACAATTATGACGCACAATATGAGGAGAACTTTTTTTGTCTTAGTCGACAAGGGAACTTCAAAATAGGCTTTATAGGCACGCCTCACAAACGAAGTTAAATTGCGCCTTTGACGAAGAAGTGTGTAGCAGCCACATACATAACAGAATGCATCAGGATTATTTACACATTTATGTCTACTTGAAGAAGCCATGACCAGATCTAAAACAAAGAAAAACAGGTGTTATTTTTGTGAAAATCAGATAAATCTCTAGAATCCAAAATTAACAATAAAGATAAAGAATATTGTTGTTTGTAAATTAATTAGCTTAATTAGTCTAAGTTTAGGGTAGATGTAACCCTAGTTCTCAAGTTATCCCTAGTCTAAAATAGCAATGAGTGTCCTTTTTTGCGAAAATCTCAAGTTTCAAATTGCATGAAAATGAGAGCATGTCGAGGAAAACCGATTTCAGATTTGAAATCAGCGTTGAAAAAATATTTAGAATCCGTTGAAACATCTCATGCAACATAAAATAAGAAAACATTTGTTTCCTAGTGTAATTAATGTCAAAGATTTCCGACCTATGGAAACATGGACACGGGGAAATCAAAGGTGCAATTTTTTTACGATCCACTGGCCTTCTAGTTGTCAGTCTTCTTAATCGGAACTCCACTTCGACGGACCGTATAACAAAATGTAAAATTTCCCAGAAACTTACCCTTTGATAAAATAAATTTTTAGGTGAAGCAACCTTTTGGTGAAAAGTACCTTCCGGTCAAGTGGATTTCTCACTACTGATTTTCTGTGAAATGATATTTTGGCTAAGTGAATAGCATATTACTTATTTTTCTTTTTTTCTACTCTATCTTATGCAAGTTTTGGATACCATTCGTTTTGCTTTTTACACTGAACATCACTTCGGAACTCCCAAGAGTCTATTCCTCTTGATCAGACTGTCAGTCAGTCATGTCAAGTAAAACTAGCTATGACCGTCTATGTGAACGTCTATGTTAGGTGATAGTTGGGAGAGCTATCAACGAGATTCAAACGACAGACGAGCTTGGCTAATGTTATATTGTTGATGCTATGTTTAAATTTATTCTTGAAACTTCATAGTTGTTAAATTCGTCTGCTATTGTTTCTTTGTTCTTTGATCTGCGAATATTGTGTTATTATTTTTAGTGGTTCATTTATGAAGTGTATTTAAGTACTTCTTGAGTACTTCTTGAGTACTTCTTGATGTAGTACATTGTTTAACTGGGATAAACTGTTTCTCCTAGGACTTTTATGTAAGTCATTTTGTTGCCAGTCTTTTAAAGTGTAGCGCTATATGACAGAAAATTTGAGTCGCACACACAAAAATCAAAGTTGAAAATATTCTTGTATATTTTTTCACACTTAGTTAGTCTAGAAAACGTTTAAAGGAAAATTTCATAAAAGAAAACACATAACACTTCGCAGCGTTACCAATACTAATGTTGCATGCATGTTTGGTTATACACTATATTGACAAAAGTCAGCGCACACCCCTTCAAAAGCAAATGAACGGATCCGCTGAGTTGTTAAGATGCGCGGTACAGCGGTAAACGGTATAAAAACAAGACTACAGCTGACCGCGATTATATCGCACTGTGAGGTTGAGCGAAAATGTCGCGGTGAGAGAAAATTGACTTTGAGAAAGGATAGATTGTTGGGTGTTATATTAGTTGGTTGCCCATTAGAGTAACCGAGAGGCGTTTAAGCATACCCAAGTCAACTGTTTTGGATGTACTGAATAAGTGAAAGACACATGGCGTGCCTGAAGCAGCAAAACGTACCGACAGACCAAAGAAATTCAGTGACAGAGGACGTCGAAGCCCAGGGGAGTCGTTACAGATAATCGACGGAGTACTGCACATGACCTCAGTATACAGGTGAGAAAAAATGCTGGTATCTCGGTATGTACACGTACCATTCGCAGAATACTTCATGGCATGGGTTACCGTGGTCGTGAGACTGCTCATAAGCCTTTCATCTCCACTCGGAGTTTACTCGTCGTTTAGCATGGTGTAAAGAACATTTATCGTGGACCGTAGATCAATGGAAACGGGTCCTATGGACTGATTAATCCAGATACACGATCCGTCAGTCTGATATCCGGTCTGGATATGGCGGCAGCCGGGGGAACTGTATTTACCACAGTTTACTGTTCCTACAGTCAAGTTTGAAGCTTGCAGTGCACTGGTGTGGTGGTGTTTTTCGTGGTATGGTCCCGGCCCATTGGTTATCGTGGACAAACCTGTTAACCACACACGTCTACCTCGATATTCTGGACAATTATTCCCTACCAACTCTGTGGCAATACTATGGAACCAAGCCTTGTTGGTACCAGCAGAATAATGTACCGAGCTATAAAGCAAGGACTGTTACGGCGTGGTTTCATAATAATTCCGTATCGTGTGTGGACTGGCCAGTACAGAGCCCTGATCTTAATCCCATAGATCTTTTATGGGATGAATTAGAACGCCGTATAAGAAGTTTGAAACCAAGGCCTACTGCTAAGCAACAGTTAGTGGCAGCATTATGTACCGAATGGAAGCGTAATCCTATCGCTGTGTTCCAAAACCTTGTCGAAAGCGTGTCTCGAAAGGTCAGTGCATGCATCAAGGCCAAATATGGACATACATCGTACAAATTTATATCATATGCTAAGTTGTGTTTCTTTTCTAGGTGTCCAGTGACTTTTGTCAATATGGTGTATATACACCACAGATCGATAGACGCTGTCGCTAACAGATTAGGACAGCTACCACGACTACCACTAACACACCACACCACACCACACCACACTTTACGCTGCTTGCTCCAACATTATATGTTCTCATCATGTTCACTCACACACATGTGACGCGCTTTGACCTGAAGACTGCTGCCGACATAACATTGAGTGAGTGAGATAATACAAAGGCTGTACCGAAAGTAATGCAAAAGTAGGCATAACATTTTTATTAACTGACAGACGTCGTTCAAATTGCACATGTTGGTAGAGTAACTCGTTCTCAATACAAACGCACTACTCAACATAGTCTCTATCGCAAGCGATGCATTTGCGCTATCGTAAATCATAAATCTCGAATCCTCTTTGAAAAAATTCAGGTGTGGACTGTTGTATTCCACTTCTTCACAGCTGCTTTTACGTCGCCTACGTCATCAAATCTTTGTCTCTAGAGACTGTCCTTCATTAGACCGAAGAGGTGAAAGTCGGAAGGGCGCCAGATCAGGGATCTACGGGGTATGAGGGATCACCGACTAGCTTAATTTGCTGATCGCTTGCTTTGCTGCCAAAGATGTGCGCGATCTCGCACTGTCATGATGAATTCGAATCCTTTTGAAATTCTTGTTCGATCTCTTCCTCCTTATGGCTTGTCTAAGCTTCTTGAGTGTCTCAATATACCGCTCGCTGGCCACGTTCCAGAAAATCAAGGAGAATGGTACCGATGTCATCCTAAAATCCAGGCATCATGATTCTGTGTTGATCGCTGGTTCTTGAACTTCTTAGGCATTGGTGAAGAGGTGTGAAGGCATTCCATGGATTGATATTTCGTTTCCGGAAAATAAAGGTAAGCCCACGTTTCATCCCCTGTCACCAGATCGAAAAACAAAGTGTCTTCGTTGGCTTCAAATGCTTCCAGCGGATCAGAGCAGACTTCCACTCTTCTCTCCTTCAAATTGGTTGTCAACTGCCAAGGTACTCACTTTGTACACACTTTCCGTTACCCTAAGTCTTCCACCATCTTCTGTATGGCATTGTGGCCACAGTCCAGTTGTGCAAGAAGCTCACAGATTGTGACTCGTCTCTCCACGCGAATCAATTCATCCACTCGCTGACGATTCGTGTCAGTGGTCGCAGATGATGGCCTCCCACTGCGTGGTTTGTCTTCAGTGTTGGTTTCGTCTTATTTAAACTTCTTCATCCATCTGTGCACATTGCTCTTGTCAATGGTGTCATCTCCGTAAACATTCTGTAGCCTTCTGTGGATGTCGGACACCCTGCACCCTTCCTTCGTCAAGAACTCAATGGCGGCACTTGGCTTCTGCTTGGAATCTATTTTTTACCTGCTGTGAAGAAAGAGGGTTACTATAGAGGAAAGTTAATCTACCAACAAGTGCAATTTTAAAAACCTCTGTCAGTTAATAAAAAAGTTTTGCCTACTTTTGCATTACTTTCGGTACAACCCTCGTATAACATTAAGGCTGAAATGCTAAAAGAGAGCGAACTCAAAATTTGCATTAAAAACGACAATTAAAATGAAAGTTAAATTAGAGTATGCGTTATACAGTGTATAACAATGCCTCCCTTTGTCTGTGCATGGAGACACAAGTGACCCCAGCTGAGGCATGTTTCGAATTTCTACCGTGCGCATTCTATTAATTTAGGAAAGGAATGAGAGCATTCTCACCACTTCAATAATGTTTGAAATAAAAATATGTACGGTGGATGGTGCGATAAATATATTACAGTTTTGAGATACGCTGGTAATAATACTGAAATCCGCTGCTTTACTTACATTCATGCAAAGTTCAGTTCTTCTGCTGTTTAGTTAAACTCACATTAAAGCATTTTTTTGTTTTCGCTGAGGCCTTTCATATACAGAACATGTAGGCGTTCCTGCTGTATTGTTATCATTATTATTTTTATGCCTGTACTCATCTGAAAAACAATACATTTCCACGTTCAACAAGCAATTTTCCCAAAAGCAGCTTTATTGTGATCGATTTGTATATCTCGCTTTTTCCGGGACGTTTCGTTGTGGTAGGAGGCTTCAAAAACAAAAGATAATTTACATTAATCTATGAGGCCTGCCTGCACGAATCTGCTGTCACAGACGATGCCGTCAGAAAACACAGCAATAGAAAGTTATCTCCTGAAACGAAGTGTCTGGGGATGCAATCAATATTGAGTTTATGCGTTCTTTGAACGGCGGATAAGTTTGTTTCTCCTGACCGGGGGCCTTTGCACTTGAACGTGGATCGTCTTCTTTCTTTCTTTCCGGAGGGAAAGCTCTCGGAAATGCATGGCGTCTGCAATAAAGCTACTAATTACTATTATTACTGCAATAACCGCCGAATCAATTCTGCTTTCTTAATGCTACAGTTTATCAAAGCGCGTTTGTTCAATTTTTTTGTTTCACGAGGCTGATATTTAAAAAAAATATATTTTAGTAATTTAGTGGATGTATTGCCTGGTTTACCTTGAAATTTATCATAAAGGTTTACTATCAGCTTCTTCTTAGGTCTATTTATAAAGCTGTAAAGGATCGGCTTTTGTGAATAGTTTTATTAAATTTAGTAGTCCTTACTTTAAATGCAAGCGTGGTCTTTTCGTATGGTTTTCAACACATTTAGAACGATTCTTACATTTATTTGCTAAGAGGACTGTCTTCGAACGTAGCGGATTTTATCAATTTATTGAAAGTTGAAGTACAGTAGGTTTTCCATTTTTTCCACAAAAGAATTTTGCCTGAACTAAATCAAGTAGCAAATTTCCATTTACAAAAATGTACGATTTAGTTCATAAATATTCACTTCTTAATGTTTAGAAACTTACAATATGAAATTTCACAAATTATTTGCGGATAAAATTTCAAAGATACAGAACTAATTATTATTTCACTTGTAGTGTCAGCAAGCATGAAACTTTTATTCTAACGTTTTTTTATCTTTGCTTTCTATCATCGTTCTCCCAATTTATTTTTCTTTAAAGTAATAATATGCTTCCACACAGCGCGATTTTCAAAAAGGATATCAAATTTAAGTATTTGAATTTTTATTTCTCTTTGCAATAATATACTTTTTTGTGTGTGTAATGTTTTCAATATTTGATATGGTAGGTTTACTTTTTACTAGGTAATATCATGTATATGCCGTTATAGTTGACGTTACTTCCTGTATATGTGCAAAAATGGCAAGAAGTGCACTTAAAACTGAAAAATCATCAAGAACTCTGCAATGTTTATCTTTTGCTTTAAAATATTTTTGAGCACAAGTGCCAGAATTCTTAACAAATATTTAGAGCAAAACAATTATCCGAATACACTGATACTGGGCTCTTGCGTTGAGAAGAAAATATAAATTCAATTCTAATGGGTTCTAAGGTACATTTCCTGGATATTCTTTTAGTTTGTTGCTAGAGAAAGTTTTAAGGCGTAACAGACAGGTCGTTTTTTCTGAGATTTAAGATTTCTACTTACACGTATTTGTGACATTTATTATTTTAGCGGACAATCTCTTTTCACCACATTGAATCTGTTTTCATCAAATATGAGTGATTTTATCTTCTCTAAAAAGTATTCCAGTTAGAAAACTTTACGGCTGAGAGAAACACCTGCTTTTTTTAGGCTTGTGTCACTTTGTTACTTATCTTTCTATTTTACTTAATGAGACTACCTGTCAAAACCCACTAAACTTTAAGCGAAGATGAGAGGATCCCCAAAGAGAATCTGAGAGACTCAGTTGAGGCGACGTGGGAGAGGATTACGAAGTTTAACTTCCATGGCAAAATGTCCATCACCTACATAATCCACGGTAACAGAACGACGTACCCCGATTTCGTAGGAACGGAATTGACAGATTAAAGACATGTCGGCTTAAAATATATAAGACTCACCTCATGCTTTTAGAGTAGAGTACGATTTGTCCCAACAGCATAACGTTATCTTACGCCTTTACAATAAAGTAAAGTCAATTTGCATACAACGCATTCAAAGTTTCTGATCATAACCAGTATATAAGCAAACAGCTATTTTAAGACACCAACGAAAAAATTTAATTTGTCATTGGAGCAACTGATTCTAGGCATGCAGTAGAACAATTAATGTACATATTTGAAAGTTTAAAAAAAATGTTAGCTTTAGAGACTCAATCGTATATAGGAGTCAGAACGAATAATCACAGTATAAGACTTATAAGCTGCGATTACTGCATTGTGTGTAAACTATTTGATCAAAAGTATATGAACACCATTTTTGAATAGTGGATTTGCCCACGATCATCATTGCCATGACCCATACAGGTATGTAGAAAGACACACATGACCTGTCAAACATCATAGAGAAGAATGAACAGTAGAATCGGTTCTACAGTGGAGCACAGTGTCTTATAACGTGGCACGGTGATAGGATACCATCTTTGCAATAAGTCAGTTCCGAAAACCTTTGTCGTTTTGCAGCAGCCTCGATGTATTGTAAATGATGTTATCGGGAAGTGGAAACACCTAGGATCAATAACAGCGCAATCGCCACCTAGTAGGCCATGTATAATAAAAGGACAGAGCAAAACCGCCTAGTGCTGAAGGGGGAGATGCTACAAAATCTCCTGTCTTTGGTAGCGACAGTCTACACCGAGTTCGAAAATGCCTCTGGAAGTAACACCAGCACCAAAACGGTTGTTCGAAAGCTGAAGGAAATGGGTTCTCACCGCCAAGCAACCGCACACAAACCTTACATTAGCAAGATAAACGCCCAGCGTCGGTTGTAGGAGTGCAAAGCTCTTCGCCAGTGGGCTCTTGAGCAGTGAGAACACATTCTCTGGAGTGACGAATCACTCTTTACTATCTCGCGAGTCTAGATATGGAGGACGTCAGAATGCTACCTACACGACTGTGTTGTGTCAGCTGTGAATTTCGATGGAAGAGGCATCATACGTGGGACCGTTTTTCATGGTATGGGCTGAGCTTCCTACCTTCAGTGTCGGAGAATCTTAATGCCGAGACCTATAACGATATTATCGACAATTCTGTGCTTCCAGTATTATGGCAAACGTTCGGTTAAGGGCTTTTTCATTTAATAATGGGACAATACCTTTGTCCATAAGGCGAGGATCGTGCAGGAATGGTTTGATAAGATGGGTATAGAAGACTGGACTACGCAGAGATTCCATCTCGACTCCAAGGAACACCTTTGGGATGACTAATTCTCTTGTTGTAGAATGGAAGGGAGTTCCCGTAGCAATGTACGAAAAACTAATGGAAAACCTTTCCAGCAGAATGAACGCTGTGATAAAAGCAAAGAGTGGGCTAACTCGATAATAAATGGTTTCCTATTGCAATAGAGTTTGTTGATAAGCAAGTTTCCGGATACTCTTGATCAGATAACGTGTTTTTCCATTATTGAATTTATTCAACAGGAAAAGCAATACTCAAGAGCTTTTGCACTAGACATTCGAGTTTCTTTACTCACATATGGTGTAAGGGATTACTTTAAGAAAAGGTATGAGCAATTGCAATTCTTTTTTTTTCTTTTACAGTGTGTGCAAGACTAGGAATTTCCCCCAATTTCAGCACGCGGAATTCACAATACAGGAATGTAGGATTTCGTTGCCTTTTGTGTAGTTCTGATTACAGATTTTCGATAACTTTGTAGTTACATTTGGAAAAAGAAATGTTTCCGTCCATTTCTCACTAGAAGTCCCGAGGTAACAGTTCCATCGTGTGTTCTGGAGATTCATTTTTTTTCTTTTGCATGACAATGGGAGGAAAAAGTATAAAAATGAATGCTCCGTGATGTCGTCAAAGAATCACATCTGGAGGTGAAATCTTCCATACTTTTTCTTTTCCCAGTGAAAGCGTGTAGAACAGGATGTCAGTCACATCCAAACATTTTTCTGGCTTTTGAGATGCGCTTTTATCATTTGCCTTTTACAGAATTCCTAAACTGGCATGCTGCTGTTGTCCGTGCTATTGATTCCTGAAGGTTCGAATTTGAATTCGTTTCCACATCTAAATGTTTGTGGTTCAACTGTATCATTTTTCTTGTGATATTACATGCCACGGTTGAATGATTATTAACAGAAGCACATCTATTTTATTAAAAAGTAGATAATACGAACTCACATGCTTCGGATACATATTTCTACTATCAAATATTTTGCTCACTTATTCTGTGCACCAACATTTCCTGGGAATGTATAGGATTCCTACTTTGATAACGACAAACACTTACTTTTTGTGGATTTAAGTCGTTTGACAGAATCAGACAGTGAAGGCAATTCTAAGCAGATTGTTCTCTCTGTTCCCAAAGGAGTTCCGTTTTATTGTGGGTTTTAGCGTCTCACACGGATTATAATGTTCAATGTCGTTCATGTTTGTGTATTTACCTTACTAAGTGCCTAACAGACAGGAAAATCTAACGGTGGGGTTTAACGAACGAAGCAGTAATGAACAACACCAGGGGTGCAAACAGGATAGTTTTTAAAAGGTTGAAACCCCTTCAAGAGCCCAAAGTTTATTTCTTGTTTTTTGTATTTACATTAGTAGTGATATTTTGCTATCTACTATGTCTCTGTCTTAGTTTGATTCGATTTTACTCTCCTCTGCGCGATACTATAACGAAATTGTATACGTTTTGCGTTCCCACATTGTCAGGCTTCCTATATACGTAAGCTGACTCTAAAGCATAGACAGCGCAATTACTCGACATTTTTCCACAACCCATGTATCACTTTGAGACAAAAAGTGGGATAATCCTTGTAAAGGTATTGACCCCCACGCCTAGCTGTTCTGACCCACTAGGGTCTAAAACCACCTCGAAATTCAGGACCACTGTACGATAAGATGATGGGACTTTAGGGTTTTCTGTTACCAGTCGGTCGACTACAAAATTCTTCCGGCAAAGTGGCTATCTGTGGTCAAATTCCCAGTCCATGATCAGTATTTCCCCTATTTTTTGAAGTCTCTGATCATTCAATGAAACATACTACCAAAACAATAAAAATAAAACGCATTCATCGTTTGTCGTCCAGACAGGAGATACTCCAGAAGGAAGAGACACATTTCTGTAGTGTATTGCCTTTTTTAGTTATGTTTCTAATAAAGTGTTTGCATTACTCTTATCTGATTATTCCTAATGGAACTTATTATTTCATCTTTTTTATTTACGCTTTCCAACCGTAGGTTGAAGAAACGTATATGCTCTAGCTTTGTCCGTCTGTCTGTCTGTCCGTCCGCAAGATAATTCGGGTAAAAATGGTTAGATTTCGATGTAGGTTTAGTATGTGGTAGGGTACTACCTCGGGACGAACCCTATTGAAAATGGGTGAAATGGGGTCAAAAGTCAGGACATAGGAGCGGGATCCATTCCATTGCCCTTATGCATCATAACGTGCGTAAATTGGTCGCATTAAGATGAAATTTTAGTATGTGGTGGGGGACTACTGAGGACGAACCCTATTGAAAATGGGCGAAATAGGGTCAAAGGTCAGGACAGGAGCGGGATCGATTCCATTGCTCTCGTGCGTCATAGCTTACGTAAAAATGCTTCGATTGCGACAAAACTGTTCTTGTTGTTCCACTGAACCGGTTCTGTTAAATATATAATCGAAATGGGGTGAAACGTCAGGACACCCGAGCGAGATTTATTCCACAGCCAGTATCCTCATAACTTGAATAAAAATGCTTCTATTGCAACAACACTTTAGTATGTTGTTCCGGAGGTATACTGATTTGGTTCTGTTGAATATAATTGAAATGGGGTCAAAGGTCAGGGCACAGGAGCGAGATTTATTCCACAGCCAATATTTTCATAACTTGAGTAATAACTTGAGTAAAGATTTCTGGTATGTTGGAAAGCGTACAAACGCTTTCCAACATACCAGAAATTCACCAACTTGTTAAATATCACTTTGCCAATTTATGTGCTTTAATTCGCTCAATTATGATAATTAGTGATGGGGGAATTTCTTTTCCACAAATATATCAATAATATATTGATATTGCATGAAAATCATTGGCGTACTGTTCATATAGCTTTCATAAAGATATCAAAATATTGATATTGCTTGCAAATATTTGGCGTACTGTTCATACAGCTTATCCCCCGTCCCGCAAAAAACGGAATTTCTAATTGCGCGCCTGAACAATACTTATGGTTATCTTAGCAAAACGCAGCTCTCCACACAAATTGACATTGAAGAAACAACTGTTGAACTCGTAAACTGGTTAGTTGAATGTAACTTTCACAAAAACAGAACTTATGTTAATTACCAACAATAATAATAAACGGTGCAGAGACAAGAAAAATATAGTTGGCAAGGTTAATTAACTTCGTCTACTTTACAACAGCTAACAATTCACGACAATCCGCTGAGTTCTTGTTTCAGTCGTTTTATCACTTACGTATCGTGACCTTTCCCTTTCCTAACCGTCAGCTTTGCCAGATGTAACAAAGGAACTGCAGGTTCAGAATGTAACTTCCACAACAATAGAACGTACGTTACGTACGAACAAATAAAAATGGTTGCACAACTCGAGAACTACACTTGGCGAAGTTAATTTACGTAGCGTGCTTTACAACAGGCAACACTTCACAACAGACCCCCGAGTTCTTGTTACAGTCGCTTTTATCACTTACGTATCATGTTTCCCGTTGCTAACTGTCAGCTTTGCCACACGTAACAAAGAAACAGCAGGTTCAGAGCGTGAAGTTCAGAAATGAAGAACTTAACAAAAAAATTATACTGCTGGTCATCCAAAATGCAACACCGAGAATGAAGCATCCGATTGGCCTAAAATTCGCAGCATGCGTCGCCCGCGAGAGGACATGCAAACGATTAGCACTGCAGGGCATATGCAAATCATGTGCGCCCGGCACGCCACCGAGAAGCACTATAAGAAGGGTGCACAGAAGGCGGGGTGTAAATTGTGGAAGTGTTTTGTGCTGCCGGACTTGTGCGTGGGAAGCTTCCTGATGCCTCGTCGCATAATACGGCAGTCATTCCAGCACGTTTCGGAGTTCGACAGAGAAGGAATAGGGGCTTATCGCGACAGCGATTTATCGTACCGAGACATCGGCCACCGTGTGGGACGACATCCAGGCACAGTGAGGCGAGTATGGATTCGGTGTGTGCAAGAGGGACGGATGGAGAGATGTGAGCGACTGCTGCAGCCGCGGCACACCATTGAACGAGAGGACCGGCATGTTGTGCGGCGGGCATTGACGGCTCGCACCGCCACATCACGAACGTTAGCGCAAGAATTAGGGTGTATTGCGCAACAACCTGTGCAGCAGGTGCCGTTCGTCGTCGTCTGCAGGAGCGGGGATTTGTCGCACGGCGCCCATTGCTCCGATTACCATTGACGTTATACCTCTGGCGAGTGCGGCGGCAGTGGGCCGTTGAACGCCGCCCCTGGATTACGGAATGGCACGACATTGTCTTCTCCGATGAATCCCGCTTCTGCCTGCAACACCTCGATGGTCGAATTCGCGTGTGGCGGCACCGCGGCGAGAGACTGTATGACACCTGCATTATGCATCGCCATACCGGTCCGTCCCCTGGCGTTATGGTTTGGGGCGTAATTGGATATGACACCCGCGCTCCTCTGGTACGCATCGCCGGTACACTCAACAGCCACCGCACCATCTCCGACGTTTTGGAGCCTGTAGTCCTCCCTTACCTGCAGGACCTGACAGCGGCCACGTTTCAACAGAACAATGGGCGCCCCCAGGTGGCACGCATCGTGCATCAATTCTTCACGGCCCACCAGGTGTCACTACTGCCGTGGCCCGCCTGTTCTCCCGATATGTCGCCCATCGAACACGTCTGGTCGCTGAGCGGCAACCGAGTGGCCTGTCAAGCACCACCCGCGGCTACGCCTGACGAACTGTGGCAACGTGTGGAAGCAGCCTGGACCGACATACCCCTAGCCCACATCCAAAGCCTCTTTCGTTCGATGCCGCGGCGTGTAGCGGCCGTTATTGCCAGCCATGGGGGCCGCACGAACTATTGATGTCTGCGTGTTCCGCAAGTCGCACGGGCCTGTAAGCCCAAACGTTTCATCTTTGTGTCTGTTGTTATGTGTCCAGTAAATCTGGCGTTGTTATCTCGTGTCCTTCTTGGTGTTGCATTTTGGGTGGCCAGCAGTGTAGTACAACAGAAAAGAAAGCTCGAAGGGACAGTTCGATCTAGAAGTATACGTCACAGAGAATCTAAGTCCGCAAGTAGTCTTCCCGACCCCTAATTTAGAGCCACTGGTTTCAGGAACGTGTCATAATTGGCACTCTATGACAAACATGCTACGTATGCCTCTCATACGACTACAACACAGATTCAACTAGGGCAATTTAGAAAAGCCGATGGAGCCATCCCGGTTGTCAAGTGGTTTGAGGCGTTTCCGACCATTCGTCTTTGATGGTCCCGGTTCGAGTCGTGGATGTGGAATGAGTGTTGTGTTTGTCTGATCGCGATGGCTCTGCCGCCCTATTGGACCCAACGGCGCCAAATTAGACTTCAGACGGCGTAAATTACACACCACTATAATAGTTGAGTAATTGGGTAACACATTACAGCTTTCGACATCCGTTTACTGAAGCGTAATAAATTTCGCGTGACGGTAGATGCGAAGCCCGTCTACTCGTAGCCTTGTCTAAGCTTCGGAGAGCAGTAATGATGAGCAGATGCGCGCTGAACTGCGCATGCGTAAAACTGCCATTCGCGGTTGGTTGCTATTTTGTTTAACAGTAGCAATTTTGCTTCAGCGTCGTCGGACAGTCAGCAGCTGATTTTCTTTTGTGGAGTTAAGCTGCAAAGTTTGTTCATGTAAGTGAATAAGCAAAGGTACTTTTTATTGGAACACCCTTTTAGTGTATTAAGGGATGAACAAAAAAATCGTTAAAAACTTGTGTCCGCATCGACTAAATATTTGCTTGGTGCAAAAACATAAGAATCAGTCTAGAACTTTCAGTGTGGAGTTACACAGTTCGTCAAATAATTTTTAAAACTAGCACTAGATTTCAGCTTACGGTGGCGCCACCAGTGTAATCGCGAATGCGTTATAAACCGTGACCATTTGCTTGGTTTCTGCCAAAAGTACGTTCATTAGAGAAGTAAAATTTTTTTCATGTTGAATTATTAAGATGAAACAAAGGGCTGTTATTAAATTTAACGCAAAACTTGGTAAAAGTGCCTCGGAAACTTACCAAATGATGAAACAAGTTTAAGGTGAGTTTTGTTTAAGTAGATCAAATGCTTTCCTGTGGCACAAACGTTTTTTGGACGGAAAAGAGACGCTAGAAGAGGATAAGCATACCGGAAAACCAAGTTCATCTAGGACACCTGAGATTATTGAAAAAGTGCGTGACTTCGTGGCAAACAATCGATGTGCGTCACTAAGAATGATGGAAGAGTCTTTAAACATCAACAAAGACACGATTCGAACCATCCTGCATGAAGATTTCGGCAAAACAAAAGTCTGTGCTAAATTTGTTTCACACACGTTAACTAATGAGTAAAAATCAAGGAGAAGTGCACATTTCAAAGACATCATTTCAGGCGCTGAAAATGATCCAAACTTCTTAAAATCGATTGTTACTGGTGATGAAACATGGCGTTTTCAATATGATCCTAAAACAAAGCGACAAAGTGCGGAATGGAAGTCAAAAAACTTGCCACAAGCCAAAAAAAAAAAAAAACAAGAAAAGTTCCATTGAAAATCAAAACAATGCTCATTACGTTCTTCGATAGTAAGGGTATTATCCACAAAGAATTTGTTCCAAGTGAACAACCAATTACTAGTGAGTTTTATTTAAATGGTTTGAGGCGTTTGATGGGTAGAATTTGTCGCATTCGTCCAGAATATCGACATGAAGACAGTTCGTGTCTGTTGCACAATAATGCACCCAGTCACACCTCACTTCTTGTTCGCAGATTTTTGGCGAAAAATAACATCTATGTGTTGAAACGTCCACCGTATTCGCCTGATTTAGCACCCTGCGACTTTTCCTTGTTCCCAAAACCTAAAACGACGTTAAAAGGATGTTACTTTGATGATATTTCGACCCTACAACAGCTTCGACGTGTGCTTTGGAGGCAATTCCGCAAAGTGAACTGGAACAGGCATTCGAATTATTATTAAAACGCTGTAACAAGTGTATTGAAGCCGGAGGGACGTATTTTGAATAACAAACCAAAACAAATTATAATTTCTTGTTCCTATTTCATTTTACAGACCCAGTCTTAAAAGTTCTTTGACGCACTGGGTATAGCAAAATATCCTGGTTAACTAGAAGCAAAAGTATACACACCTTGTTTTGTTTCTACTGCTTACTAATGTTTTGTTTCTTTGTTTCTACCATTTACTACTGTGTTTCTACTGTTTTTTATGTTAAACAGCACTGGGTATATGTATACTGTATAAACAAAATTTCTACTTTTTTTTGTGTAGTTAAGTATGATTTTAGCAGGTGGCTTTTAGAAACCTCACAGACTACTGAAATTATATTTCACAGTGCGAAAGAAGGTTGAGAGCAATTTTAAACATATTCGGCCCCGGATAAATTTTGGGTTACCTTACGTCACTGGAATTGGGTATAACTTTGGTACAATATGTACTTGTTTGCAGAAAAAATGTCATTTGTCATTTCCAAAATAAAAGGATCTTTAAATTGTCCTTTGGAAAACACAATTCATGGATGCAACCATTTCTTTTGTTATTGATGATACATGCACCAGAGCTTAAATCAAGATGTCATTTTTAATGAATTTTAGTTGCACAGTATTTTTCCATTCGACTACGATTAAGGGATCTGAAAGTTCGCCAAAGTTTGAAATCAAAACCAAAAACATTATTAAGACAAGTTGTTTTTATTTAACTTGGTGAAACAAGCGAAATTTCTCAAAATTTATATTTCGGAATTTTTGTTTTGTGTGCACAAAGTACCTGGATATAACATTACAGATAAAGTTTCACTTGTGTGATCGTGTCTCTGATTCTAAATTAAAATTTTTAGCTGAAGAACAAAAGAAATTCCTTAAGAGTGGACTTTTTGTCTTTCGAACTGCGTCACGAGGATTAAAAATGATAATAAGGAGAATAATGTTTATTAATGTTAACCGTAACTGTGGGAAGATTGCATTATGTTCCGAAAATTCTCAAAGAAGAGGATGGAAATTGATTTCTTATGTAACTTAGGGTGAAATTCACATGGGCACATGTGTCTACTGAAAGCAGCCATTACAATAAAAAAAAGTATACACATTGGAGGGTCTTTTAAAAGGAATTGGAGCACAGAAGAGTTATAGATGATCGTGCCGAAAGTAAATTGATTGTGAGAAGCACTGTGGTGAAGAGCACGAGAAATATCTTCTTCTCTTCTCTCTCGCTCTACCTCTCTTCGAGTACAAAGAAAGTTCCCGAGTTAATTTTGCGCTGCCTCGTAATGATTTTATCGTATGAAACTTGAACTTTTGAAAAAAGGTTGAAAAAAATTAAGAAGAAACAAAGCAATGAATTTGCAAAGAAAAATTTAGAAAGAAAGGAGGAAAGGTAAAAACATTCGTCTGCTAAAAGGTATTAACAAAACACTGAACAGGGTTAAAGTACAGTGACCCCAAATAAAATGATTAGCCTAACAACATGAAAATAAGTTTTATTCTGTGAGTAATATGTTACTGAAACACAAGGTCGTTGCCTCCTGATGTGAAGTAAATCTTATATTACTAATATTCTTAAAATCAAAGCTTTGATCATTAGAAAAGAATAAAAAAAATAAGTAAGGCAATAAAAATCAGTGACCTGACCAGGAATTTTTTCGGGGAGGGGTGAGGAATTATTTTTTTGAACAACTAAATGCGTTATGACTGCATTTTTAAAATGTATGCAACATCCGCCAAAATATTCAAAAATGATGCAATAAATTATTATTAATAGTCTTATTACCTACACTATCTACCAACAAGTAATTGGACACCCGTGATAGCTAAGGAAAACGAAGTTTTTCACCTTCAATAGTTGGTGGGGCCTCCACGAGCGGCGATTACATCTGTGACCCTCCGGGGCATACTCTCAACCAGGCGTTGTACGACGGCTAGCGATATTTTCTTCCATTCGGCTTGGAGAAGACAGGTTAGTTCCTTCACCGATTTCGGACGGTGGGGGCACCCGTTAAGACGACGCTTCCACTCGTCCCAGAGGTGATCGATAGGGTTAAGGTCCGGGCTCTGCGCAGGCCAGTCCGTTCGATTAACCCCATTGTCACTATACCAAGCCACGGTGGACCTCGCAACATGACAGGTGGCATTGTCATCCTGAAAGGAAAATGGGTCTACCCCGTAAAACTGCCACAACGTAGGAAGAGCATGGTCATCTAAAATGGTGCAGTAGGTCTCGGCGTTGAGTCTACCAGGAATTGCGATCAAAGGTCCCGTGCCATACCAGGAGAAACACCCTCATAGCATAATTCCACCGCCGCCGAACTTCACAGTTGGCACAATACATTCCGGCAGGAGGCGTTCTCCAGACAGACGCCAAACCCACACCTTGCCATCCGAACGGTAGAGGGTGAGCCTTGATTCGTTGCTCCAGAGAACCTGTTTCCACTGTTCAACGGTCCACTGTCGACGTTCTTTGCACCACGTTAGCCGAGCAGCGCTATTGGACTTTGTGATCAAAGGCTTGTGGACGGCAGCAAGTCCAAGATAACCGAACAGATGGGCTTCCTTACGGATGGTATTCATCAAAAGAACACACCCGGATGCCTGTTGAAACTCCTCGCGGATGTGGCCCATCGATTTGGGGCGGTTCTTCCGAATTTCTCTGGCCAGCACCCGTCGGTCTCTAACTCCCAGTTTTGTGGGTCTGCCGGTTCGGAGCACATTCCGACAGTCACCTCTCATCTTCCACTTGCCATTCACGGAGGCCACTTTCGATTTTGGGTATTTCAACTAGCTGGATATGTCACTTATGGATCGGCCATTTCTGTGATACCCGACGATTACACCTTTCACGAAATCAGAGAGCTCCGAACTGCGTGGCATCTTGCATGCGACTGGTTGCGTTGTTGTTCCCACACGATATTTAACGAGGGCGGCCGTGACGTGTATCAGGACCGCAGATATCGTCGATTGCAGGGGTGTCAAATTACTTGTTGGTAGATAGTGTATACTCTTATCGTCACATAATGGTTGACATATTATATTTTGCTATTTATTGTTGCGGAAAAGAAGAATACTACGCTACTTACTGTTAAATGGATAAAATATACAGGTAATAGTAGAACATATAAAATTTTACTTTCTAGTGAAAACAATTCTTCATTTGTATAGTTGCGTTTCTTTCATTGTACAGTAAAACAAAAAATACCTGAAGCTGACGACACTCATTTCGACAAATATTATTTTTGATTTGATTCAACATTTATGTTACTTACTATTATTTGAGTCGTATTTCCAGCCTTCTGGGTTTTTTTGTTGGTTTATCTAAGACTTCTTCAGCTTTCCGTGTGTAAAAACTGTGTATTCTCAATGAATGTGATGTAATGCTAACCCATTGAGTTTCAGTTCTTATAGAGTATTACGTAGATATAATTTTAAGAGACGCAGTGTTCAAACCGAACGCTAACTATATGAAGTTGTCAGTAGTAGATCACGTAGTATGGGAAACAATGTTCTTATATCAGGTGACACCTCACTGTAGCACAGTTTTAAAACACTTACTTACAATCGTGGCCAAAAGTTCTGCACTAGTGAACCGAAAGTCAATTTTTGATGTTTGAAGGCAATTTATACAGCGTAATGGTAAAGTCACAAATACATATTATACATCATTTTAAAGGAAAAGTTATGCTTAATTCCAATATTTTTACAGAATATTATTACCAGTAATAGAATTGAAGTTACAAGCAGAAATGTGCAAGTGAGGAAACACAAATGAAGTTCTGAAAACGGATTTGCGTCCCTCTTATCCACTATAGCTTTCTCCGACGTCAGCTAGTGAGATATAAAAAGAATGTAGAATAGTCTGCCGATTTAGAAAGGCCGCGGGTGGCCTAGTGGTCAGCGTTCGTGACTGTGATGGAGATGACCTGAGGTTCGATCCCAGGCAGGTACGAACACTCGAACCATTAAATACCCACCGTGCGTCGGATTGGCACGTTAATCCGTCGGACCGCGGATACTGGCCTCTCGGTAATAAATAAAAGCGTCTTCCTCCCCCTTTTTACCTCGCTTCCGTGTCACTTTCCTATCGAGCACTCTAGCCTAAATCTCCTAGCTTCCAATTTTTAATGGTTGTTTAAGACCTGGGGTAAGACACTCCGTTCCAAAAATTCTCTACATATGATCTGATCTGCCGACTTAGAACACAGCTGCTTGTAGTCAGTTGACGGAAGTTTATGCAGAATTCCCGGTGATATTTGAACTTTGGAACGTCAAAGACCCGAAAATTGGTCCTGTCTCTTCAAACCAGGGCAAAATTTATTACTTTGCATGAACTTAAATTCAGTAGTAATAAAATAACTGTTAAATGTGGCTGTTATCATTTCACTGTCATGCGCACCATTAAAAGAGCTGCAGAAACTGGATGTGTGGGAAACAGAAAACGAACTGGTCGACCAAGGCTGTGTACTGAACGTGATGATCGCATGTTCATTCGCTGTTCCTTAAAATCAAGGTTTAAAACAGCCACTGATTTAATAAATTAGTGGGAGGACGAAGTAGAATTATTGCATCTGCTCGTACAGTTCGTCGTAGGCTACAAGAAAATGGACTGACTGCACGAAAAGGTGCACGAAAACCTCTCCTTACTGAACAACAACGGCTCAAACGAATCGCCTGGGCCAAGGCACACAAGAATTGGACTGTTGATGAATGGAAAAATGTTATTTTCAGTGATGAAACAACTGTTACTATTTCCGCTAAGAATGGAAATAATTATGTACGTCGTCGGGCTGGTGAAAGATATAAGGCATGCTGCACCCAGCCAACAATCAAGCACCCACATTCGGTGATGTTATGGTCCTGTAGTTCAGCCAGTGGTGTTGGGCGTCTGCACAATGTCGATGGCACATAGAATGGATCGAAATATGTGGACATTTTGGAGTCCAAACCACTACCATCTTCCCAAAATATGGGTTTGCGGAATTTTAGCTTTCAGGACGATAACGCGCTATGTGATAGGTCAAAGTTGGTTGACTAGTAGTTTAGTCGAAAAGTTAGAAGAAAACTTCAGTGGCCGACACAGTCCCCGGATCTTAATCCCCTAGAGAATCTGTGGGTGAGATTGAAGCAAAAGATCCGTCAACAAGGACCTACATCTAAAACAGCATTAATTAAGTCTGTAATGGCCGTATGGCACCGTGTTATCACCAGCGGACAACTAGAGAAGCTCATTAGTACCATGCCAAGAAGGTGCACTTTGTTACTAAGAAACCGTGGTTATCCAATTAAATATTAAAGCGTATTTTGCTTGTTGGTAAGTTATTTCAAGTGTCCTTCAAGTTTCAATAATGTACTGTACAGTAATTTTACGTTAAATGCATTGTACACTAATTTCACAAATTCCACTATTTTTTGCTTTTTATGACTAGACGCTGTACTTTTGCTTGTAACGTTGCTTCTGTTAGTTGTAATAACATTCTGTAAACATATTTGAATTTAGCATAACATTTCCTTTAACATGATGTATAATATGTATTCCAGACTTTACTATTACGCTGTATAGTTTGACTGCAAACATCAAAAATTGACTTTCGATGTACTGGTGCAGTACTTTTGGCCACGACTGTAAATGCATCTTTTGGTTAGTCCTCCTTTTCTTTGCGAGATATTCTGCGGTTAGGTGTTTTCTCGAGCTGTTCAAGTTACCTGTATAAAATTTAGTTAAAGTTGTAAAACCATAAATATCTTGAGAATATTGTGGCACATTGGGATTTATTGGGAAAAGTGCCTGGAATCCTGATAAGAACGTTTGCGTGCGAGAAATCTATTTGTCAAAACACTACTAAACATGTCTAAAAATGGTATGTAAATTGAAATCCTGTAATAATCTTCTGGGTGTTCTGTGTTTATGTTACGGCGTTGGCTTTATTTTAATGTGATTCTTGGTATTTTAATCAAATCTCCTTGCTTCTCAGCGTGCTTTAGAGTAATCTGAAATACGTCATGGAACTCAAATTTGGCATCGTCTCGTTGCCACAGAAACGTTCAGTATTCTATTGTATTGGCTTTTCATTGGAGTGAGATATTCTGGACCTTGGCTTCCTACCGCTTCCTCGTCTTCATGGAGAAAATACGTTCAGTGAGACATAAAAACAATTTCAAACACAAACAAAACTTTGCCTTTTAAAATCGCGTTTTTGAAATATCGAATTGTTCCAAATTTTGGGGGAGGGGGAATTAACACTCCGACCCCTCATAGGGCATGACACTGATAACAATAACATGCTTAACCTTTCAATCACTAAATAAAACATGTTTGTGGTTATTCCATTTATTTACTATTTCTCACACAGTGTCGAGACCGACTATTTTCATCAAAAAACCATTTTTTATTTAAAACTTTTAACAATTTGTTTTCATCTTTATTATAAAACAGTGGCATATTTCTTAAAGCCAGTGCTAGTGATAGTGCTCGGAATCCCCGACTGAAGCATCCTGTCTGAAATAGCCTGTTTTCTCGCAATCCTGCGACTGAAGCAAGCTACAGAGCTTCAGTCGAAGCATTTAAAGATATATTTGCTCTTGTATTACGGTGGCATATCAGATGCAACAATACTTTTAGCTCAACGGGAAAAGATATAAGATTCAGCACCGAAGCAATGCTGTGCTCTTAATGAAAGTTTCAACAAGTAACATACAGATATGAACAATGTGTTGAAATTATTTTACGGCATCTTTATTCAAGTCGTGCAGACATTAATTTCCCAATAATATCGACTTTGACGCTAACTTCATGAAAATTACGTATCAGGAAAATAGAAAAAAACTAAAAAAAAACTGTGGTAAGAACAACAGGATATACTATGCAAGCCACCTAATGAGGAATATATCCCATTTCAAAGATCAGAAGCTATGTGGATAGCAATGATTTTGGTCAGAGTAGCCAGTGGTAAAAGAAGTCTCTCAATATCACTGTGAAAACTCAAGTGTCATCAAACTAAAAATCTCAAACTCTCCATCCGTGTGAAGAATTCTAACCACATGAAGACTTAATTTTCATAAACTATATTTCAGAAACTTGCAGTTCCAAATGCAAATTTCCATTATCAATAGACATTGTGATGAAGGTGTTCCTAAGTCTCAATTTCAAGTCTCTCTCTCTCTCTCTCTTGAGAAATTCTCTTCCATGTCAGTTCCGCATGCTTTGGAATCTCATTGATCCATCTACCCTGTGTGTCCTTTTCTGTTACTTGCTATCCATTCTAGTATTTTAGTTGTACAGCGGTAGTCAGTTCTTCTAGCAATATATCAAGCCCATTGCCTTTGATCATGAAGTCGCCAATTTTGTTATTACTCTCATGTTATGATCTTGTTATTACCCTCTTCCTACCTTTCTTTGTCATACCCAGAACGAATCTCTTCATGCTGCTTGGATTTATCCACAGTCAAGATTGTGAGAATCAGAACTTACGTGTAACATCACCTTGTCGTTTATTTTCCACTCTATACAAGCTCAAGTCATCAATATAATATATTTATCAAATTGTAATTTACCCACTAAGTGGATTTTATATCCATATGTAATTCTCAATCATATATTATATCAAAAATACGTATTGGTCGAATCGTACATATATCCATGAAACTTCAGTCTCTTTCGCTACATCAACTCTCCACTCTGTTTGCGCAATCGCTACACTGTTCCCATTGAAAGTTGTCCAATTTCTTTTCTCTGATTGATGGCCAGCTTTGTCAAAATGTGTATGCTATTCGGGTATGTTATATGCTGTTCAGTGAGAAAATCTTTGACCAAGAAATAACTAAATTTTCATAAAAGGAAACAAAGAGGCAAATAAGAGGTTAGACAGAGGTATACGTCACAGTCCATGCCTCTGATTCATAATGGAAAGAATGCATTGACTGAACAGTTTTCTTTTTAGAAAAAATTATAAGTGACTCCAGAAAATTGTACTCTTTTTTCAAAATGCTCCCTAGCCAAATATTATACGCATATTTATTTCTTTTTCAATTATCGTATTGGTAATGGCCACCACCAGCAGGGAACACAGTTACCATGAATGGGTGAACTTAGTCCGCAACGATGTTCAAATACCTGAGAGCTGTCAGGGATTATGCTATTGAGATACGTGTCCCAAGAAAGCATCGCCCACAGCATAACACCGCCACCGTCGGCCTGTTTCCGCCCAACAGTGCATCCAGGGGCCAAAGCCTCCGTTGGTAATCAGCGCATCCGTGCTCGGACGTCAACATGATGCACTAAGAATCTTGATTCGTCAAAACAGGTGACTTTCTTCCAATCATCCACGGTCCAATCTTGATGATCTGGGGCCCATTTCATGTGTCGTTCGGCGATGACGTGCCGCGAGCACTAGAACCCGGCTGGGTCTTCGCCTACGCAGGCCCATGCGCAGAAGGCTGCGATGAATTGTGTGCTGTGACACATGGCCCTGATCACCACGGTTGTAGCTACAATTGAAGGGTCGCACTGTGGCCCAGCGGTCGCTGTGAACAATGCGCGACAGTCTTCGCTCCCCTCAGGCATCAATGAGGTGCGGACGGGACACGGCTGGACGACGGTTTGTCGTTTGGCCATCTGTGCACCACTTTTGATACGTACTCACTACAGCGGCACGTGAACAACCCACAAGCCGCGCCGTTTCCGACACCATAGTTCCGAGGCACCGTGCTATCGCAATTTAGCCTTTATTAAACGCCGATAAATCGGCAACTTTTCTCATGCTGACTCCGAACACTCTACCATCCGAAAGCCGGTGCTCGTGTTGTATATACACTGCTGGCCACCCAAAATGCAACACCAAGAAGGACACGAAATAGCAAAGCCAGATTTACTGGACACATAACAACAGATACACAGATGAAACGATTCAGCTTACAGGCCCGTGCGACTTGCGGAATACGCAGACATCAATAGTTCGTGTGGCCCCCATGGCTGGCATTAACAGCAGCTACACGCCGCGGCATCGAACGAAAGCGGCTTTGGATGTGGGCTTGGGGTATGTCGGTCCAGGCAGCTTTCACACGTTGCCACAGCTCACAAGGCGTAGCCGCAGGTGGTGCTTGCTGGGCCACTCGGTTGCCGATCAGCGACCAGACTTGTTCGATGGGCGACATATCGGGAGAACAGGCGGGCTACGGCATCTGTAACATCTGGTGGGCTGTGAAGAATTGTTGCACGATGCGTTCCACGTGCGGGCACGCATTGTCCTGGTGAAACGTGGCCGCTGCCAGGTCCTGCAGGTAAGGGAGGACTACAGGCACCAAAACGTCGGAGATGTAGCTGTGGTTGTTGAATGTACCGGCGATGCGTACCAGATAGGTGAGGGTGTCATATCCAATTACGCCCCAAACCAAAACGCCAGGGGACGGACCGGTATGGCGATGCATAATGCAGGCGTCATACAGTCTATCGCCGTGGTGCCGCCACACGCGGATTCGACCGTCGTGGTGTTGCAGGCAGAAGCCGGATTCGTCGGAGAAGACAATGTCGTGCCATTCCGTAGTCCAGGTGTGGCGTTCAACGGCCCACTGCCGCCGCACTCGCCGGTGGTGTAACGTCAATGGTAATCGCAGAAATGGGCGCCGTGCGACAAGTCCCCGCTCCTGTAGACGACGTCGAACGGTACGTGCTGACACAGGTTGTTGCGCAACACACCCTAATTCCTGCGCTAACGTTCGTGATGTGGCGGTGAGAGCCATCAATGCCCGCAGCACAACATGCCGGTTCACTCACTCGGTGGTGTGCCGCGGCTGCGGCAATCGCTTAGATAGGTCCGTCCGTCACTCCTGCACCCACCGAATCCATACTCGCCTCACTGTGGCTGGATGTCGTCCCACACGGGCACCGATGTCTCGGTACGATAAACCGCTGTCGCGACGAGCCACTATTCGTCCTCTGTCGAACTCTGAAACGTGCTGGAACGACTGCCGTATTCTGCGACGAGGCAGCAGGAAGCTTCCCACGCACAGGTCCGGCAGCACAACACACTTCCACTCTTTACACCCCGCTTTCTGTGAACCCTTCTTATAGTGCTTCTCGGTGGCATACCGGGCGCACATCATTTGCATATGCTCTGCAATGCTAATCGTTTGCATGTCCTCCCGCGGTCGACGCATGCTGCAAATTTCAGGCCAATCGGATGCTTCCTTCTTGGTGTTGCATTTTGGGTGGCCAGCAGTGTATATACTGCTCTGTGAACTTCACCTGCGCCAACGTTTGGTCTCCAAGCGTGCTCATTCCTCTAGGCTGGGTGGTCATAATGTAATGGATCATCGGTGTATTTCTAAAGCATTTGGTAACAAGAATACCGAACTTTATCTCCTTCAAAAGGTTAAATCTCCTTTAATATGAATAGAAATCCTTAGCTAATTTGTTAAAGAATTCTATCCAAACCTGTAAAGAGGTAACTAAAATTCTCCCGAAATGAATGCAGGTAAATAGCTTGTATTTATTTGAAGATTACCTCAGGAAATGACCAGTACTTTATATGCAACACTCTCATCGCTTTAAATTTGCATATCACATGTCTTATCGATCTGTTAATATTTAATTTATCTGTCAACCGTACTAATCTAGAACATCCGCCATTTCATCTGCAGCAACCTAATAGCACGTCTTTCGAGAAGCTTTCCTCCGCAGATAAAACAAGCACAGCGAGAGAGAAAAAGTTAGTTGCGCAATATCTCTAGAAGTCTAAAAAATGCTGATGATTTTCAGTAGAACGCAAAACAGAAAATATGGGGTAGTCAGAGATGTAAAATTGTGATCCAAAATTTATCAAAGAAATAGTTTCCCGAAACTTGTCATAGGTACTCATACATTTAACTTAATAGCAGTTATACACAGAAAGTTATAAGTTACACTGTAAAACATAAGTGGTGTGAATTCACCAAAAATAGCTGAAAATAACGTCCAGCAAAGTTACCAGTAAGTTTCTGTCTTTTAAACGAATTTTTGTTTTTAAAATGTCCTTTTTCTAACACGTATTTTTACTGATTTTCCATAGTCAGTAATTCCGCTTATTTGAGAAAAGTCCGTTTCAAGATTTTCCGTATTTAGACAGAAATTCCGCAAATTTTAAGACGCTGAATATTTCAGCCCTTACGCGAGAGAATGCTTTTGCGCCGGTGGTGGGGATCAAGCCCAGTCGTTTGTGTTGAAGCCACGCGTCTTGACCACTGAGCCAGAAAGTCTCAGGAACCAGCCTCACGTTTAAGGTAGAACTAAATGGACGAAAATGAACTTAATTTTTCATTAAAGCAAGTGATTTAGTCATTTTATTTTTTATTGGAGCTTATTATTCTTTTGAATACGTTTGTAGTAATTTTGTTTTTTCTGTAGAATATTATTACAAATTACGTATTTTTATCATCGCGATTTTTGGATACAATACGATGATTTGGACTGTGAGATCTTTTTTCTCACTAACAGTAACTTTCAATCGTCTTTAAAAAAAGTGCAAAGTACTGTTTTACATTATTATTTCACAAAACTTCTAAATATAAAATTTATTCTGGATAGCTATATAGCTTTTGGCTTAAGGATTCCACAGACTGAAACATAGATATCGTACAATCATCTATACAATAAATTAAGTACCCGTTCTTTACGGTAACACAATCCTAATATATAATTTGCTAAAACCCTCCTCCTCCTCCGTGCTACTTCTAAGTCGTCATAGCAACAACCGAGAAACAAATGTTTGTAACGTAACGCTAAGCTCTTCGTGTAGGTGACGTCATCACCTACACGCTCACAGTCCACGCGTATATCACTTTGTTTTGTTGTCATACCAACAAAGAACACAGCTGCTGGTGTGACATCATCTAATCCAAATCATTTTCACATGATGTCAGAGATGCGTTACGTCACACGGTCAACTCTTTAGAGATACAACTTTACATCAGGAATTTTGGTTCACTACTTGAACCGGTATTTAGCCATCTGTATGCGGCAACGTCAAGAGTACGACGATCTGATGACGTCAAGATAAAAATAGTTCTCGGGAAATAATTCGGGAAATTGATACAGGGTTCACAGTTAGTGTATACAAAAAATGTTGTGTATAACGAAGTGTTGACGAAATAGGGTCTAAAGGTTTTACAAAACACATAACAAACAGGCAGCCCGTCGTATCAAATTCCATAACCGACTGCTCGGGAAAATTTCAGAAAGCTGTAAGCCAACGTCGCCATGTATTGACGTGGGACTCCAAAATTCTGTATCAAAAATTATGTATCATAAATTTTAATTTCTGTATTATAAATTTTAAATTCTGTATCATAAATTTTAATTTCTGTATCATAAATTTTAATTTCTGTATCATAAATTTTATTTTTCCCCATCATTATTCACGGGCTTTCATCTAGTATATAATAAGTGGTGCACTAAAATGAGTAAGAGGAGAAGAAATATCCTGTGCCACAGGAACCAAAGTTCATGCGATATACTATCCACAATATCCGATCTCGCTAGAGAACTTCAGAAATGAAATACTTCAACAGGCAATTGAAATTTAACAGTTAATCAAACCCCCAAGTATTTCCGTGAATCTCTCACATTACCAGAAATTTTTCGTCATGTAGATACGATTCCGTTAATATAAGAAAGACATTGCGGAAAGGCTTCTGAAAATTCAGAATTTTTTTGGCGTGCGAAAAATCCGTGAAACTGAGGGTTTTTCCGTTATTTCACGGAAACGTTTGCATCAGAAATATGTTTTGTTAATCCACGAAAGAAATCACAGTGAATTGCTCGAGAATTACAGAAAATGTTTTACAGTATGGGTAATACACAGATAAAAGGAACCGTTATGTGTTATGGTATTTGTAAGACGCGAAGTGCGCTGTACAAAATAGTATATAGTTGGTAGTTTCAGATCGAATGCCGGGTGTTGATAGATACTACAAGCATCCAAAGTACGGTGCGAAGTAAGCTTTATTAATGACGATAATCACCGCCAGCAATAATACACTTTTCCAACGGGATGCCGTCATAATACACTTTTCCAACGGGATGCCGTCATCTGTTTGCCGTCATGAATAAATGTAGAGCTTCGGGATGCGACAAACATATGGAATACGATTTCAAAAGATGTTTGATCGAGAATTGACTTACCCTGTAGTAAGGTGTCCTTGAAGAATCCATAGTCCGTAGGGGACAGATCAGAAGAATAAGGCGGGTGAGGTAGGATTTCGTGTCTCAACCATCGCAGCTCCAAATTATCATGCTTGCAACGTAGGGTCTCGGTGCATCAAACCAGCTACAGATCAACAAACACTGTCCATCGTCTTTGGAATACAAGAGGGCTGCCCCGGTGGCGCAATATTCTGACCGATGGCTTCAAATCATTCGGCCAGGAAGGGGTCCGGGTTCGAACCCCGGATAAGGCATGGATGTTTGTGTTTGTCTTTCGGCACTGGCTCTCAATGTGTTACTTGATCAGCACTGGCTTTCTCTGTGGTACTTGATAATTTGGTATACTGTATAACGAAGTAAATTTCTCCGTCATTTTTGGTCTACGCCGGGATTCGAACCCGAGTCCGCTTATTCCGGAACAAGTTGCTCTACCAACTGAGCTACGCAGACGTTTATTCTGACTGCAATCTGCCTTTATGTAGTGTGCGTCCTGCTGGCAGGTACGTCACAACTGTCTATCATGTTCGCTATGTCTCAATGTGTTACTTGATCAGCACTGGTTCTCTCCGTGTTACTTGATCATTTGGCATACTGTATACCATGTTCTCTATGTACATTTTTGATGTAAAGTGAATATATTGTCTATGTCTGCCTTACAATACTATACTGTTCAACTGTGTTTGTATATCCTGCCACTGTATCTGTACCACCAGGCCAAATAAATATTTTTTTAACCCACACGATATATATATATATATATGAGGGTTTAAGAAACCAACGGTGTGTCTGGTGTTAACTGACGGTACGTTCCCCAAACGCAGTATTAATATTGACAGCTGCCTTCCGATGCATTATGTCCAAGTTAAAACTCGAGTAAAAAATGACATGAATTTGATCCAGATCCCTCGTCGTCTTTGTTTTATCATCGTGATCTTCATATCCTTTTTACCAAATGAAACTGATGCCACAAATGAAATGACCAGTACTTTATGGGCAGCAGTTTTGACGCTTTAAATTTACATATCACAAGTCGCATCGCGCGATGTGTTTTTAATTCCTAAACTACCTGCTAACTATACGAATCCTCAAAATCCGACATTGGGTCACCCCTGGGGCGCAGTGATATAAGCGCTCGCTTAATTCTCACCATTAGTCCGAAATGAGTCTGGTTCGTACGCCTGCGGAGCAGGGATGTCAAGCTTGTCCTACGTTTGTGGTTCTACGCTTTTCCTGTAACCAGTGGCCGTAAATTAGTGACGGGCGGCTGCTTACAGCCCACTGAGTTGCTCATGATGGTCGGTAACTCCAAAATACTAGTAATAATAAAGAAAAAAAATCCGAAGTTTCATCTGAAGACACCTAATAACAATTTTTTTTTGTGGAGCTTTACTCCACACCTCTTGAAATCTGTACATTGTCAATACATGCCCCAAAAGATTCTGTCTCCTTAAGAATGAACACAAAGGGAGGTAGTAAAAGCGTTTTTCAGGGTTTTGCACTTCTTTTTGTATTACGAAACAAAGTACCGACCAGTTTGTTTAAGAAAATGTTTTCAATCTCTTTAGCTGCCTGAAATTTATGATGCAATATTAATTACATGCTCTTAGAGTAATGGGCTGCTTTTTAAATATTCGTCAAGGTGTAAACTTTCTTAAAGTTACGCACGTCATCGAAAAGACGTTGCCTGAAAAGTTATCCCAACTTTCTCGCTCTATTCAAGCTTTCAAAACGCTTAGCTAAAGCGAAAGAACCGCATTTAATATTTTAAGGCATCGATACGTCTTCTGAACGTACTTTTTAGTATTTTTAAAGAAAGATTTGGTGTGGAGGAAATGAATTGCCTTTTACTGTTTACGCATGGCTTTAAAACGAACGACTACGAAGGTTGAAATAAATTTTTAATGGCTGTTCGGATAATTTCTTTTTCGACGTAGGAATCTTCTAAACCAAAGAAAGAACTAGAGGAAGGAGGGAGAGAGATGTTGTTTCAAACTAAAGCTATTGCTCTTGTGTAAAGCGAAGATAATAAAGTATGCTGACTTAGCTTTAGGCAATTGTGCTTCATGATCTTTTGCCTCAGAAGTTGGACTTCGAAAGCAAGGATACCAATACTAATCACAAAGATTGGATTTTACAGAATAGGTTAGCAGTGAAGTGAAACAATCCACTTTATTTCTTAAATCGAGACGTACATAACTAAAGAAACTGCAGTTAAATTAAATAAATATTTGACCAGGAAATACGGGATTGCACCAGTATTCAATACAAATTTGAAGCTGTGATTCTATCAACTTCAAATTTGTACGTATATAATTTTCAACGAAGCCTTTAACAGACACGTTCCAGGACTGTTAACAGTATGTATAGCATAATAAGCCGTGGTGGTGCATTGTTTGTTGTTCTATTTCAGTCAGTAGCATGCTGTCGTTGTATGTAACACATGCATTGCATGCCGTAATTAAGTACAAAGATTTGCTCTCTGAAAAAAAAATTATGAAAAAACTTTATACTGCCGGTATTTATCGGAACTTTATGCTAAATATCTGGTTCAGAAGAGTTTTATTTAAAACTATTCACATATTTGTGTGTATTTTAGCCAGAACTGAAACAAACCGCGAATGCGAACCTAACTTCGTATCATCAAGCCCGAACTCATGTGAGATAGTGCGGTGCTTCCCAGGGAACGTTTGATGCGAAATCGGCCGTTCCGTTAAGGGTTTAGGCAGTCAACCAATCAGAGAACCATAGTCCATTCTCTCTGTCCCCACTGTTTATCCCCACTAGGTTTAGGGATTTCGTTAACTGCCGTTGAAAAGCTTTGCGAAATGCGAAAAAGAGGGTTGCATCAACCAATCGTAAGCTCGATTTTTTTACGGTGGGTATCTGGTTCGTAATTTGAGAGGGATTCTTTCTTATTCAGTTCGAAAAATGTACGGCATATTTTTGTATATTCCTTGCTTTTCTGAAGCACTGATATGCTTCAAGGTAATTTAAACACACTGCAAAAGGGGAATAAGGAAATGCATGATGCAAAATTAATAAACTCTTTTTTCCCTAAGTGTTATTGAAAAATCAGAATGTGTATACAATGAAATACCAAACACAAACTTCAGTTGCTGAACATCGTCGTTAAGTTTGCAAGTTAAATATACAAAAATATATAAATCATAATCATTCGCCCATAACTATCCTATATGGAAAGCTTTTAGGCTCAATAAATTGTGATATAAAAAGCATCAGGTTTTCCAAAGTTAGCCTGAATTCACTGAAAGAAATATATCCCAATCGTTTTGGTTTCGTTCGATAAAAAAGTGAATTAGGCTTTTTTTAATATTCCCTTTGGATCAAGCGGTAAAGAACGCGCAAATTATTCAAAGCTTTGTACGAGCACGGTATGGATAAATGCTTGAGGAAACGAATACTGCGGGCCATTAAATTGTGCAAATAAAAACCTATGCACGTAATATACGCAAACACAATACATATTATCTCAAAACATTAATTACAATTGAAAAACTTCTGCTGAAGATTTTGATATATTTTAAGACAAAGCAACAAAAAAATTGGCAAAAAAAAATCGCAGATTGGAATTCCGCGACAAATGACGTACGTTTATTTTTTTCTTTTAATTTTTGCATGCGTACCCGTAACGTTCATGGTACAACACTGATTTCAGTAGATTATACCATTTGCGTAGTCATACACTGCTGGCCACCCAAAATGCAACACCAAGAACGACACGAGATAGCAGAGCCAGATTTACTGGACACATAACAACAGATACAAAGATGAAACGATTGAGCTTACAGGCCCGTGCGATTTGCGGTACACACAGACATTAAAAGTCCGTGTGACCCCCATGGTTGGCAATAACGCCCGCTACACTCCGCGGCATCGAACAAATGAGGCTTTGAATGTGGGCTTGGGGTATGTCGCTCCAGGCTGCTTCCACACGTTGCCACAGTTCATCAGGCGTAGCCGTGGGTGGTGGGTGGTGCTTGCCGGGCCACTCGGTTGCCGATCAGCGACCAGACGTGTTCGATGGGAGACATATCGGAAGAACAGGCGGGCCACGGCAGCAGTGACACCTGGTGGGCCGTGAAGAATTCTTGCTCGATGCGTGCCACGTGCGCGCGCGCATTGTCCTGTTGAAACGTGGCCGCTGGTAAGTAAGGGAGGACTACAGGCTCCAAAACGTCGGAGATGTAGCGGTGGCTGTTGAGTGTACCGGCGATGCGTACCAGAGAGGTGCGGGTGTCATATCCAACTACGTCCCAAACCATAACGCTAGGCGACGGACCGGTATGGCGATGCATAATTCAGGCGTCATACAGTCTCTCGCCGCGGTGCCGCCACACGCGGATCCGACCATCGTGGTGCTGCAGGCAAAAACGGGATTCGTCGGAGAAGGCAATGTCGTGCCATTCCGTAGTCCTGGTGCGGCGTTCAACGGCCCAATGACACCGAACTCGCCGGTGGTGTAACGTCAATGGTAATCGGAGCAATGGGCGGCGTGCGACAAGTTCCCGTTCCTGCAGACGACGTCGAACGGTACGCGCTGACACAGGATGTTGGGCAACTCACCCCAATTCCTGCGGTAACGTTCGTGATGTGGCGGTGCGAGCCGTCAATGCCCGCCGCACAACATGCCGGTCCGCTCGTTCGGTGGTGTGCCGCGGCTAAGGCAATCGCTCACGTCGGTCCGTCCGTCCCTCCTGCACCCACCGAATCCATATTCGCCTCACTGTGGCTGGGTGTCGTCCCACACGGGTGCCGATGTCTCGATACGATAAACCGCTGTCGCGATAAGCCACTATTCGCCCTCTGTCGAACTCCGAAACGTGCTGGAATGACTGCCGTATTCTGCGACGAGGCATCAGGAAGCTTCCGACGCACAGGTCCGGCAACACAACACACTTCCACTACTCCCCGCCTTCTGTGCACCCTTCTTATAGTGCTTCTCGCACATGATTTCCATATGTCCTGCAATGCTAATCGTTTGCATGTCCTCTCGCGGGCGACGCATGCTGCGAGTTTCAGGCCAATCGGATGCTTCCTTCTTGGTGTTGCATTTTGGGGGGCCTACAGTGTATTCATTGTGCAAACCATCTGTGAACAGTTTTAAGACTTACAGGAATTTTGCCTTGAGAAAACTTCACGAAATCATAAATTAAGTTTCCTGCGTTGTTTGTGCTAACTTGTTGAAGATTGATTTTATTCTCCGTAAATACGAATTTTCTTCAATAAAAGTCATTGGGATACGACACATGCCTACGAGGGATCTTTTTCTGACATAAAATTATCAATAATCAGGCAGATTTCAGTTGAATTATTTAAAAAAATCACTATGCAGCCTTTCATAACGATGGATATTTCAGCAGATAATCTGAAGTACACCCTAAGATTTGACTGTCAAATGAATAAATTTATGTAAGGTTAATTTTTATTCGCAAACAGATTAATTTTTGCTATCAGAGGGCTAATAGTAACAGAGTTAGTCAATAAGGCATTCGTTCTTTGCAAAATCAAAGGTGGAAATGGAGTGACTTTAACATAAATTTTGTTAAATACAGTTTTTCACTTACGTAGGACGTTAAATAAGCTCTAAGCCTAACATAGAAATAGACTTTTTCTTTTTTCTCAAAAACACGCTTTTTTGTTTTCACATATGATCGGTACAAGTGTGTTCCCTGAGTTGGACACACGTGTACCTATCATAAGGTTGGTGAATCCCCGCTGCGAACAAATATTTTATCTTTTTCCTGAAACCAACAATGTGTTGGTTTTGAGGGAAAAGATAAAACATTTTTCTTCTTCATGTGAAAATCATCCGCAAAACGCATACTCTGCATTTCAAAATCATTGCCTTCTTCAGTTCAAAATCATCCTCAAAACGCCTACCCTCAAGATATTTTTTCACAAGAGGAAGAAGTTAATCGGGACGAGATCAGATTAGTACGGTGCGTGAAGCAGTTAGAAGACACATTCTCTCACAGCATGCATGGAATCAACGGCGGTGTGGAATGGAGCATTGTCCTAGAGAAGCAGAATACGCCGTCGCATTTTCCTCACGTTTTATGCTTGATGGCTTCAAGCATTTGTCGCAATTGCGCGGTATAATAGGCAAAATGATAGGTAGCATTCATGGTCCTTTTACAAGGCAAATAATCAATTAACAGCAACTTTTCTGAGTCTCAAAAAAGGCGAACATAATCCTCTCTGCAGATCGTTGAGTTTTCAACCATTTGATGGGGATGATCCATGATGTTTCCACTGCATGCTTCCTTGTTTGGTACCAGGGTCCCCATGGTGAAGCCACGTCACAATGCAGGATTAGAAGTCACCTGTATCGTGGTTAATGCCGTCAACTTGAACCCGACTTGCTTCAACACCATCATTCTTTATCTTCGACGTCAACATTCGAGGAACCCATCTGGCATAGGCCTTTGACATTCCTAAGCTTCTTAAACAAAATGGTCCAAATACTACCACTATTTAACTTCAGTTCTTCGGCAATCTCTGCGCCACGAATTTGCCGGCTCCACTTTCTGGCATATTTCATCTGTGGTCACTTGCACTGAACGTTCCTCGCGAGGGTCTTCTTCCAACGAGTCTCTTCCCCGTTTAAAGAGTGCAGTCCAGCTTCTGACTGTGACATGTGATAAGGTGCGCCAACAACGTACAAACGCACCATCCGTTCATGAATACTGCGTAGCGTTTCACCTCTTTTCGTGAAAAGTTCAATCACAGCTCTATTCCGGAATTTGATCTGTCGATCATCCGTTATCACCTTATAGACTTCAATGCACTGTGGCGCCCGTCTCAAATGATGATATGGCGTGGCTGTTATATAACTGAAGGACGGTGCAGTACTTGCGTCAGCTGCTGTTCACACTACTTTCAAGGTCAGGCATAGAACTTACTGTATGCTCCTCGTACACAACCTTCTCTGTGGGCAATGGGTGAAACTACTGTGTTCTTTAAAAAGTAATCTTTTGCGTTTTCAAATGAATGCTGTATCCTGCTACAATGGCGAACAGGAAAGCTTTTAACATGCAGTAGAATTTAAACGTTTGGTAATTCCTATGGTTTTCTGCTAACAACTCTGGAGGTGTGACTCGCGGTATTGCACATCTACAGCTTCCTATTGTTCAGGTCTGGGTAACGTTTGGCGTAGAGCATCATGGACCCCCCCCCCCCACACACACACACAGTGGTTCAGAATAGAGATTCCCGTCCACATCCTGGCCACGCACATGTTCCCAGTGCACAGGACCCACACAATTCCACCAAATACACAACACGACTTTCCCCTCGAACGGCTCTCTTTGTGGCTGTGCTTCCTGGAGTAGCTTCAGCCACTGGCCCCCAGTGATAGGATAACGAACTGTAAGGATATCTACCTTCATTACCTGTGACAATATGACGCCCAAAAATATCGTCCTGTAGATTTGACAGCAGTTTGCGACAGAAAGCGACACGTCACTACCGTCTGCTGGGGTATCAAATCTTGGGGAACCATTTGATGACGCCTGGAAAATATACCAAGCTGGTGCGATGGTGGATTGGAAAGACCAGACCTCAGGTGACAGTTCTCTTGTTCTGGTACAGGGGCTTGTTGTCGTAGCTTCGACTAAGGTGTCAGTGTTTGTGGTCGTTGGACTTCCTGACCTCTGTTTGTCTCCGAGACTGGTACCCCCAGCATTGAAACGCCGGAACCATTTTTGTTGTTGTCCAACTTTTACTTGCATCCAAATACACAAATATATTTCCCTGCTGCTGTCGCGTTCAACCCTTGGTTCTAATAATGGCGTAGGAGCAGCACCCGAACAGCGCATTTATCAACCTCCATCCTCTGCTCATCCGATAAATAAATGTTGCTCCGTAGCTAATGCAGGTCGTGAGATTCATGTGTTCCACGCCATCTCGGTACTTAGTCGATCCTGCAGCGCGTTTCGCTGAAAATTAGAAACCCAACGCCATGTGTAGCTCAAAATGAGACGAACATTTTTTTGACTCACCTTGTATATGCAATAATTTCCTTTAAATCATCTAACGTACTCTACGACAGTTTGTGAAACTTGAAAATGGGATCAAGGTATTTAAAAACTACACCTCGAACTTCCTGATTGCGCTGGTCACCGTTGTACTTTTTAACAGGATGTCATGAATGCAGTGCACGTTAATGAATTTGTTCTTTTTCTATCTGCAATTACGGAAACGGGAGAATTCGAATTCTTTCAGCGTTGTCTGTGACCGTTCTAAGCTCTGAGAAAAAGCCCAGACGAAGCCTCCTAGATGAGTGCTGAAGCTCGCACTCAGCGTAAGTATAAAATCTCCTTATTTAATGGCGTTTGTATTTACGCCATTAAATAAGGAGAGTTTAGACTTATGTGAGTCGTACGTGATAATACAGTAATGTGCAAAGGTATTGCATCACCTGCAAAAACCGTGAATTTTTAAGTTTAAATGTTTGTTTAACTAGCTAATTTTCATAGTTATTTCATTATTTATATGTCATTAGATGCGAAATTTAACGGAGATTTCAAAAATGTCTTAGTTTTTTCCTGTAGCAACTCCGGCTCTTAAGAAACATTACAAAAAGCATGACCAAGTCGAAATTATTATGAAAAGGATCATTTATCCAATACTTAGGTTTATAGCAATAAACCATTATGTAATTCATAACAAATGAAATAACATTTAAATACAGAAACAAAATGAAGCAAAATTATGAAATCCACCTAATATTTTTTTGTTGCCCAGCTTTGCATCTTGATGGCAAAAAAAATAAAAAAATAAAAGAAGGTTTGTAAAAGATTTGGTTGAACAATACGATTCCAAATTTGAATTACATCTTCAATGAGTTGAATTTTCGTTGTTGGCTTCTTTTTTTAATAGTTCATACGGTACTTTCAACTATAAATTTTCCATCCGGTTTAAGTCTAGTGATTGTGGTGGCCAATCGAAATGGTGAGCATTTTTTCCTGAAACAACTTCTCCACGACTTTAGCACGGTGACAGGGAGTATTGTTCTATTGAAAAATAAAATTGCCGTCATAAAGTCTTCTAAATGTAGCATCTTGTTTTCTAATATCCAGATGTATTTCTAGGTACGTATTTACTGTACCATCGACAATATGGGGGTTTCTAACCCCATGTGCACACACACAACTCCAAACCATGACCTTCACCGGATGCTTAAAACAGTAGTCACTGAGCAACTTGGATGAAATTTTCCATGCTTGAATCTCCTTACATAGGCACTACTCCGATTCTCATTAAGGCAAAATGCGGATTCATCACTGAAAATAACATTCTCCTATTGCTTGGTTATCCATGATACATGCTGTTTTTGCCCACTGAAGTCTACGCTGCCTTTGATTTGCAGTTAGCAGTGGTTTACGCCTGCGTTTGCAGCCACGTAAGTCATAGTGAAGCAGCCTCTTCCTAACAGTAACATCAGTCACTTCAGACCATCTTTTGAAGCAATTCAGGTGAATTGAGCTTCCTGTCTGCAAAGCTTAGCTTTCTGAGCACTCTGTCCTGCCAAGCTTAGCCTTCTGAGCACTCTGTCCTGCCAAGCTTAGCTTTCTGAGCACTCTGTCCTGCCAAGCTTAGCTTTCTGATCACTCTGTCCTGCCAAGCTTAGCTTTCTGAGCACTCTGTCCTTCCAAGCTTAGCTTTCTGAGCACTCTGTCCTGCCAAGCTTAGCTTTCTCAGCACTCTGTCCTGCCAAGCTTAGCTTTCTCAGCACTCTGTCCTGCCAAGCTTAGCTTTCTGATCACTCTGTCCTGCCAAGCTTAGCTTTCTCAGCACTCTGTCCTGCCAAGCTTAGCTTTCTCAGCACTCTGTCCTGCCAAGCTTAGCTTTCTGAGCATTCTGTCCTGCCAAGCTTAGCTTTCTCAGCACTCTGTCCTGCCAAGCTTAGCTTTCTCAGCACTCTGTCCTGCCAAGCTTAGCTTTCTGAGCACTCTGTCCTGTCAAGCTTAGCTTTCTGAGCACTATGGCCTGCCAAGCTTAGCTTTCTGAGCACCCTGTCATGCCAAATGTAGCTTTCTGAGCACTCTGTACTGCCAAGCTTAGCTTTCTGAGCACCCTGTCATGCCAAGCTTAGCTTTCTGAGCACTCTGTCCTGCCAAGCTTAGCTTTCTGAGCACTCTGTCCTGCCAAGCTTAGCTGTCTGAGCACCCTGTCATGCCAAATGTAGCTTTCTGAGCACTCTGTCCTGCCAAGCTTAGCTTTCTGAGCACCCTGTCATGCCAAGCTTAGCTTTCTGAGCACTCTGTCCTTCCAAGCTTAGCTTTCTGAGCACTCTGTCCTGCCAAGCTTAGCTTTCTGAGCACTCTGTCCTGCCAAGCTTAGCTTTCTGAGCACTCTGTCCTGCCAAGCTTAGCTTTCTCAGCACTCCGTCCTGCCAAGCTTAGCTTTCTGATCACTCTGTCCTGCCAAGCTTAGCTTTCTCAGCACTCTGTCCTGCCAAGCTTAGCTTTCTGAGCATTCTGTCCTGCGAAGCTTAGCTTTCTCAGCACTCTGTCATGCCAAGCTTAGCTGTCTGAGCATTCTGTCCTGCCAAGCTTAGCTTTCTGAGCACCCTGTCATGCCAAATGTAGCTTTCTGAGCACTCTGTCCTGCCAAGCTTAGCTTTCTGAGCACCCTGTCATGCCAAGCTTAGCTTTCTGAGCACTCTGTCCTGCCAAGCTTAGCTTTCTGAGCACTCTGTCTTGTCAAGCTTAGCTTTCTGAGCACTATGGCCTGCCAAGCTTAGCTTTCTGAGCACTCTGTCCTACCTAATTGTAGTGGATCTGGGCCTTCCACTGCGACGCATATTTTTAATATCACCAATGTCTTTTACTTTCTTCAGTAGACTAATAACTGTAGATTGATTACAGCCTACTCTTTCAGTGATTTGCCTTGAAGAATATTCCTTTTCACGCAGAACAACTACTTTTACTCTGTCTGCTGTGGACAATTCCGCAGTTTTAATCATTATTGAGAATATACACAAATCCTACCGTAATAACAACAAGAAGCGAAAAATACAATGTTCTAGTAACTCTACGTCAACCCTTATATGGGCTGGAGTATGATTAGGAGAGCATTAGGAAGCAGCCAATCAAGTAAAATAATGTCTATGATTTGCTATAACAACTGATACGCAGCTAAGGTGTATTCCATTGTGTTTTTCAAACCCCATATTTTATGTCGTATCTTAAGAACAGAAGTAGTTATAGGACAAACTAAGGCATTTTTGAAATCTCCATTAACTATCGCTCCTAATCACATGTATAAACGATGAAGTAACTATGCAAATTAGTTAGTTAAACAAAGAGTTAAATTTAAAAGTTCACGGCTTTTACAGGTGATGAAATAATTTAGCACACCACTGTCATCATCATCATCATCATTGTCAACCATTATCAATCCACTGCTGGACGAAGGTCTCCCCAAGTTTCCTCCACAACGGTCTGTCTTGTGCCAGTCTCCTCCATGTCACTCCCGCATACTTTCGAATTTCATCCACCCATCTTCCATGTGGTCTTCTTCTGGGTCTTTTCCTGTCCCTTGGAATCCAATCTAAAATTTCGGCTGTCCATCGATGGTCTGTTCTTCTGGCAGTATGTCAAGCCCATTGCCACTTCAGGGATTTAACTCTGATCATGATGTCTTCCACTCTTGTCATTTTTCGGATCCACGTGTTCCTCTTCTTATCTCTCCTGGTTACACCAAGCATGCACCTCTCAATGCTTTTTTGAGTTGTCTGCAGCCTTTGTATGTCTCTTTTAGCTAAGGTCCACGTCTCTGCACCATACGTAAGCACTGGAAGGATGCATTGATCAAACACTTTTCTTTTAAGACATAATGGCATATTGCTCTTGAAAATTATGCTGTTTCTTCCAAAAGCTCTCCAGGCAAGTTTTGTACGCCGATTAATTTCTTCACCAATGTGACCCTCACTTGATATCTGCTGTCCAAGATAAACGTACGTGTCTGTTATCTCCAGCTTTTCTCCATCAATCGATAAATCTTCATTTCTTGTAAAAGCATTGTACATCACTTTTGTCTTCTGAAAGTTCATTTTTAATCCCACTTCTTTACTCTTGTCAGCAAGTTCCTGGATCATACTCTGCAGCTCTGATGGGGTAGTTGTAAAAATGACTATGTCATCAGCAAAACGAAGGTGGGTTAGATAATCTCCATTAATCTTTATCCCTTTGTTTTCCCAGTTCAGAGATTGAAAGACATTTTCCAATGTGGCATTAAAGAGCTTCAGAGATATGGTGTCACCTTGTCTCACTCCTTTTCCAATTTTTATGTGTGTTGTATTTTCAAACAGCCGAATCTTTGCACTTGCATTTTCATAGATGTTATTAATAATATTAATGTATGCATCTTCAATACCGCAGGATTTCAGAGCCATTGCAACTGCTGATGGTTTCACCGAATCAAAGGCTTTTTCATAATCGATAAAAACCATGCACAATGGAAGTTCATATTACCTCGCTCTTTCAATTAGTTCTCTCAGTACGATATGATCTATTGTGCTGTAGCCACTCCTGAATCCAGCTTGTTCTCTCGGTTGAGCCATGTCCAGTGTCACCTTCAAGCGGTGTGAAAGAACTTTAGTGAAGATTTTATAAAAGACTGATAGGAGGCTGATAGGTCTGTAGTTCCTGAGATCCTCAATGTCACCTTTTTTATGTAGCAAGATCATTGTAGCGTTGTTCCAATCCTCAGGAATTTTCCCTTCATTAAGGCATCGAGTGAAAATTTGGGCGAGTACTGTTTCGATTTCTCCACTTGCTTCTTGTATGATGTCTACAGTAATTCCATCTTCTCCTGGAGCTTTTCCCCGCTTCATGTTCTTGATTGCATGCGCAACTTCTGCTGGAAGGACTGGAAGAACTCTGGTACTGGTACCTTTCATGATGTCTGGAGTACATGTATCAACCCTTTCATATAATTTGGAGTAGAAATCTTTCACTCTTGTCAAAATTTCGCCTCTATTTCTTGTTACAGAACCATCTTCTTTTCTCAGTGCCATAATCTGTTTTCTTCCCTTACTGAGATGTCCCTTTGCTATCTTTAGGCTTTGGTTGTTTTCAATTGCTTTCCTTACTAGTTCACAGTTGAATTTCCTTACGCCTTCAGTGATACTTTTTCGTACTGTCTTGCATAGCTCTATATATTCCACTTTGGAAGTCACATCTTCTTTAGTTGTCCTCATCACTCTTCTTTTTTGCATCAACATTTTGGTTTTTCCTGATAATTTGTTCACATGCAATTTGTTCTTAGACCCAGCTAATTTTGTTGCTGTTTCCATAAGAGCTTTGGTTACTTTTCTGTTAACTTCAGAAATATCCACTTCTTCCGATGTTAGGCCTTCTAAAGCAGAGAATCTGTTCTTCAGTTCCAATTTGAAGGTATTATGGTGTTTTTTAAGGTTGGTTATGTCAATACATTTTGTTTGTCTTATGAGCTTGCTACGTTCGAGCTTAGTGTTGAGGTGCATCTTACATCTCACCAATCTATGGTCACTGATTGTGTTGAACTTGTTTAGCACACTGCAGTCTTCTATGACGAATTTTTTGTTACACATAATAAAATCAATTTCACTTGTCGTCCCATTTGGATGTCTCCATGTTCATTTCCTGTGTGGCTTTATCTTGAAAAAGGAGTTCAAGATGAAAAACCCTTCTGCCTCTGCAAACTCTACGAGAGTATTTCCACGCTGGTTTCTGTTGCTGTGACCGAATTTACCTACTGAAGTTTCATTCTGTTGCCGTTGCCCTATTTTTGCATTGAAATCTCCCATAATTATCTTCAAGTGCTGCTTACCTTTATTATTTAGATCACGAATTTCCTCATAAAATTCTTCAATTTCTTCTTCAGCATGACTTGTGGTGGGTGCATAAGTTTGAATAATCTGAGATTGGTATCTTCTCGAGAGTTGAATAACGAGTCGTGCAGCTCTGTCAGAGGAACTTTCAACTTCTACAACTTTATCCTTCAGTTTCTTGTTTATTATAAATCCAACACCACTAGTTCTGCCAGTATCTGTACCACGACAGTAGAAGAGATGTCCACTTTTCAGTTCAATGAGATCTTCTCCTTTTCTCCTTACCTCACTTAGCCCGACGATGTCCCACTTGATCCTTTGTAGTTCCTCTTCCAATTCAAGAAGCCTTGAATCAGAAGATGGGGAGCGTCCGTTGTACGTAGCCAAGGTCAGCATCAGATGGCAGCCTAGTCCGGTCCTCCGGGGATTCTTAGCACCCTCTGCCTTCATGTCGCACTGGCCGCTGCCTTGGCCAGGTACATTCCAGCTGCCGGAGACTGAGGGCCAAGATTTAAGTTGTGGAGTCATTTTGGAGGGGTTTGGCCATAACTCACCACGCTGGCCAAGCGGGTTGGTGAGTGTGGGATAGCATTTCCTCTAATCCCGATGGTATAGTTATACCGCTATTGGCGGTCGTCAGAGCCCCTTTAGTGGGAACAGGATGTACCACGAGAAGGCGGGGTTGACATTTGTCAAGGAGAGGCTGTGATGTTACGCATCACCTGACCTTACATCCCACACCACTGTACATATATAAATATAATGGCATAAAAGTATTGGTAATTGTAACTGATTAGAGCATCCGAAAGATTTCCCTTCACTGTTGGCTAAAATTAAGTGATAGCCAAGGTCAGAACATAATTTTCTAGTAAATTAGTTTGAAAAGCATGTCTTGTGCGTAAATAAGCTTTGTATAACAGAAATATTATAAGCATTGAAGTACAGAGACGAAAAAACAAACAAAAAACATCCGCCTCATCTCTTCAACCAAATTTCTTCAGTTACTATTATAAGTTTTGATAATCTTACTTACTAGTCTTCTATTGCGAGACATATAACTTAATGTTTTTTTTACTTTGACAACTAAATTACTTATTTCGAAATATATCAGTGGAAGTAAAATAATTTCTAGTCGGAATGAGATAGCATAATTTTAAATCAATATTTGATTTAAGGTAACAACAGAATAGGTTATTAAATTTGTAGCATTTTACAGTTAAACGTGATGCTTTTATCATTTAAAACATTTACAGTGTTTACTTTTTCACTTTACAAGTACTATAAACGTCTGGGAATTTGAAAGAATGTTGCTCAATATAGGAACGAAAAGTACATAATTGTAATTGGTTTTCCTTCAGCCAGAATAAGAAAATAGTAGAATAATGAGTTACATTTTATCAGGAATGCGGGACTCTCTGATATTGCAGATTTTATTTAGAGACAAACAGATATATAATATTGTTTTGAAAGGCAAATTGGAACCAATGAACATTGTGTTCATTTTCCAGTTTGCTTTTTACTATCGTAATGCACTTCAATAATAATTATTCAAGATACATTGCGAGTAAATTTATGAATACCGTTTTAAATTGAAAATAACCGCTTAATTAAATTTTGATACATGAAGTCTCAGAGCACGATGAAAAGACAACACATATTTCTTTTGAGAAGTACCGCTGACTCACTTCGTATCATGTAGTGAACCGTTTCTTGAGACTAATGCTATGCACAATTCGTTAATTTCATTTCCCTCCTAGCAACTACGAGTTTCTGAAAAGAATTTCGTTTATTCAGTATGTAATACCCTCCAATTTACCTTAATTTGATTAAAAGCAGCGTTAGACAACGTTACCCGGAAGAATTCGTTCAGTATTCAAAACTGCACGCGTCGAAAATTTTTCACATTTAATTAAACTCAAAAAAATTATTGCCTGCGATGCGCTAACAGATTATCATATACGTTGAGGTTTGATAGCAGTATATTTTTTCTCCGTTTTTGATAAATATGTGTTATTACGTTTTGTTAAAACAAGAACTTTGTTCGTCCAGGAATGTACAACTGTACATGGTTTTCATTTTGCTTTCCTTCCTAGAAATATTCATCTTAAAAGCACCTCCTTCTTTTAAATGAATTACACTTCCCCGCCTTTAATATCCGGATATCTGCATGTCTGCAAATTATCTTTATTTAGAGAAAATTTAATATTGTGTGTTGCACTCGATGATCCAAGTCGTCCGACATATTCTCTATAGGAATCTAGGCTTGCCGGTCCTATTTTCTCAAACCAATCTGCAACAAAGCGATCAGTATGACACGGTACGTTCTTCTTCTGATGAAAGTATGAGCCTTCCTCACAGTACTGGTAAAACTTTGGTAGTGCTGCATTGTGCAGGACGTCGAGGTAGAGCGCAGCATTTACAGTTAGTCTTTATAGTATGATATGATGCGTTTTTCCGCTTATAGAGGTGTGGGTCTTTCCCAAAATACTGCCACAACGATGGTAGTGCATAATTGTACAGGACGTCTAGGTAGAGTTCAGCATTCATGGTTTTGTCCTTATAGTATGACATGATACGTTGTTCGGCTGATAGAGGTATGAGCCTTTCCCAAAGTACTCGCACACGGTCGGTAATTCATAACTGTCCAGGACGTCTAGGTAGAGTTCAGCATTCATGGTTTTGTTCTTATAGTATAACATGATGCATTGTTCTTCTGGTAGAGGTATGAGCCTTTCCCAAAGTACACGCACACGGTCTGTAGTTCATAACCGTTCAGGACGTATAGGTAAAGTTCAGCATTCATGGTTTTGTCCTTATAGTATGACATGATGCGTTGTTCTGCTGATAGAGGTATGACCCTTCCCCAAAGTACTCGCACACGGTCGGTAGTTCATAACTGTCCAGAACGTCTAGTTAGAGTTCAGCCTTCATAGTTTTGTCCTTATAGTATGACATGATGCGTTGTTCTGCGGATAGAGGCATGAGCCTTTCCCAAAGTACTCGCACACGGACGGTAGTTCATAACTGTCTAGGACGTCTAGGTAGAGTTCAGCATTCATGGTTTTGTCTTTATTATATGACATGATGCGTTGTTCTGCTGATAGAGGTATGGGTTTTCCTTAAGTACTCGCAAATGGTTGGTAGCTCCAAATTGTCTAGGACGTCTAGGTAGAGTTCAGTTTTGATGGATTTTTCCTTATGCTATGACATGATACATTGTCTTCCTGATATAGGTATTGGCCCTTTCCACAGTACTGCCACAACGTTAGTAGTGCATGACTGACCTGGACGTCCAGATAGAACTCAGTATTCATAGTTTTGTCCTTATAGCATAACATGGTGCGTTGATCTGCTGATAGATGTATGGGCCCTTTCCAAAGTACTGCAACAGCGTTAGTAGTGCATAATTGTCCAGGACGTCTAGATTGAACTCATTATTCGCCGCCCCGGTGGCGCAGTGGTCTAAGCGATGGCCTCTGATCATTCGTCCGAACGGGGTCCGGGTTCGACTCCCGGTGAGGCATGGATGTTATGTTTGTCTTACGGCACTGGCTCTCTCCCTTCCCTGGAACCAGTGACCCTAAATTAGGGACGGGCGACTGCTTATAGCCCATTGAGTTGCTCACGGCGGTCGTTAAACCTCCAACCAAAAAAAAAAAAAAAAAAAAAAAAAAAAGAACTCATTATTCATAGTGTTGCCCAAAGAGAATGACAGGGTGGGTTGCCCTGCTGATACAGGTACGGGTCTTCCTCACAGTACTGGCACAACGTTGAAGTGCATAATTGTCTGGAACGTTATATGGAGTTCGGGATTTAACTTTTATTCTTTAAGACGGCTAATGGTCCCTAGAGGAACCATGGAAAACAGCTCCTTACCGTCACGCTACCTCCACTAATCTTCGTGGTCGAAACGATACATTTAGTAAGTTACTTTTTCTTCCTGTAACCTTGACAGTTAAGAACGATCATGAGCGTAATAGACTGTGCCTTACCAGAGCAAAGCATTGGTTTTCATTGGTCTAGAGTCCAAGATCAAAGTTCCATGTACCTCGCTAATTGGTTTGTAACGCCGGTGGCGCAGTGGTCTAAGCGATGGCTTCTGATCACTCATTCCAAATGGGTCCGGGTTCGAATCCCGGTGTTGCATGGATGTTGTGTTTGTCTTACGGCGCTGGCTTTCCTTCTTCACTGGAACCAGTGGCCCTAAACAAAGGACGGGCGACTACTTATAACCCACTTAGTTGATCACGGTGGTCGTTAAACTTTCAATCAGATAATAATACTAACAATAATGGGCTTGTGGCATTAGTCAAAGTGATCAGCGGCTTTCAGATGGATTATCTACCATTGTAACACATGTGCAGTGTCCTGGGTACTGTACTGGTGCTAACATCCGTCTTAATGATCTCACATAGGGTTTACATGATTTTAGATATTACTGATTTGCATTTTGAGTGGACAGTCCTTTGCAACGCTCTCTCTTTTTTCACGTACAGCGAGCTTCGGAGGTGTTACTGGGTCATTTCTTGGTAGATTCAGCCCCAGTTCGCTTCAGGTTGCTTATCACATCACAACCGTTGGCCTAGTGATCTTCAGTGCTGCTCAGATTTCACGTACGCAGCAACTGCTTATGTGGTATCATATTATAAATGCGCACCGGAAATCTGTGGATAGAGGCATCCTGCACTCTCGTCTCATCACAGCCCTGCGAGTATGTTTATAGTTGGTTCTGTAACGTGGCGCTTGCGCAGAAGCGAATTAGCTGTCGATGGATGGGTGTGCAGAAATTAATAGTAGGATGTATATGTACGACATGCCGAAGTACTTGATATTTGGTAATAACGACTTCATTATTGTTAACATAGCCGAGTTGCACATTTATGAGTATTTATTCTTTGGTCACTCACATAGAGCCTTCAAAGTGCACTTCGGTCCACGCGGGGCATTTCGTCGCAGAAACCAAGAGTAGAATCCTGCTTAAATTAAAATATGGTGAGAAATGTCATTCCTTTTTTTAAAGTGACACTGACCTCAACACTAACAAACTTTAGAATTTGGATATTGTTTCTTCCTGAATTAAGAGTTGAAAAACTGACGTTGAGAGATCCGTACTGTAAGATGGATATGACACAAGCTCAGCCCATTTTGGTAATTATCTGATTGGTTTCCGAATCGGATATAAGCCAGTGATTATGTGGAACTTATTTAGAACACGTTTATTATCTGATAATTGGGTCCGCGGAACTATGACAGGCAGTACAAATAACCAGAGTGGTTATGTGTCTCCATGCACGAATCGAGTCATCATTACCTTATCAACAAGCTTCAGTGACAGCCGCTGTTGACCTTTGAGGGAACTTATGTAAAACACCTTATAGAAGCTGTTTAAAAAGGATCTAGGGATATATCCATTTAGAATCTCACACGCATTTGTGTGCGAATGCTTTCAGGCCAGAAATGCAGCTGGGAGAGAACGAAAAGCAAAAGGTAATGCAAATTTCGAGTTACGCATTACTATCAGGCATACGTAAGTGCAAGAAAGATGTATTAGGATTACTGGGCTTTGAAGCAATAAGTATGCTGGTACTGAGATGTGTTGTAATGATGCGCGTTTCTAAACACTACTGTAAGACTGCAAACAAGGCAGAGATATTTAACGGTCGGAGAACTCTGCAGGGTCGTTGTGCAATGTTGCAATCTAGGCTTAGGCAGGCAGATGTTGCAGCAGCGCTTCATGTGTTCCAGAGCGTGATAAGTCGGCTCTATGCTCGTTGTTGGGGCAAGGCGATGTAAAAAAAGGACTGAGAAGGGATTGTCCGAAGGTAACTACAGGCCATTTTGATCGCAACTTTACAAAACACTGAAAGAAACATCATAGCGTCCAGCTTCTACGTACCAGACGTTCTTTGCATTGAAACCGACTTGGCTATAAGTGATCAAACAGTACATAATTGAATGCATCAAGAAGAACTATGATTGAGACTTCCGTTGGAGCGAATGCCACTGTCTGCGGTAATCTGGTAATAAAGAAATGAGTGAAAGCGATAACAAATGTTGCTGCGGGATGAGTTAAATTCCCCTTCGTTTCTAGCGAACTTCTGGAACTGGTGGCACTGGGTATTTGTTTCAACTTGTGCATCTGTTCTGCTGCGGCTCGCTCACCGTACGAAGGATGGGCTGCGATAGCGCATAGATCTGTATGTTTGTCGGGGTACATGAACACTACCGTGCATCTAGGCAACTTCATCCTGAGTACTGTGAAACTTTTCGACGGTGCGATAGGCCATAGTGACCCCTTTGTTGATGATAATGCGCGATCTCATCTGGCTCACAACAGGTTTCGCTGGATCGAATATTGCGGCATTCCACTTTTACCTCTACCTCTCCTTTCCGTACCTCCATTGAACACTTCTGGTACGCATCTTGGAGAAAATCGGGCAGGTATGTTTGATGTATTTTTTTTAAGTACTTGCTTCTCCTTTCTCTGCAATCAGTGGCACTAAATTAGGGACGCATTTCTTCTTTTAGCCTTAGATTCTCGCAGAAGTCGTTATTCACAGATATGAAAGTAAATCGAAAAAAAAATGGTATGGATCTTTTCTATTTCTTACTAGACGATATATCGAAGAGCCGATACATCACGACCAGTTCTCTAATATGATGTTGGTCTTCTATATGCCACCAAAACAAATCTTACCCGGAAAGACATTGACCCTACGATATTTATAACGGTGTCTTCCACAAGTCACGTGGTTTGGATTGTCACGTGGTTTGGACTAACTCTTGTAAGTCACGTGGTTTGGACTCCGCAGATCGAACTTCCAGTTCCAACACAAATCACAGATGCTAGATTAGATTGATGTCTGGGGAATTTGGAGGCCAGGGCAATACCTTGGAAGTCTTCCTCATTTTGGGAGATTCATTCTTGAACAATTCGGGCACTGTGACTTGGCGCATTATCCTTCTGAAAGAAGGTACTACCAGAGGGTTATACCACTGCCATGAAATGATGTACTCCTGCAGTATGTTTAGGTAGGTGTTAGGAATCATAATTTCCTGCACATGAATAACTGGACTCTGAATTTCCCAACATAAACTTTTGTTACATGGAAATATTTCCGCACAACTCTTTATTCCTCGGATTGGGGGGGGGATGGGAAATATCAGTATTGAATACATAGTTTATACTTCCCGCCAAAATGTCCTTCTATTTCATATAGTGCAAAAGCGTTTCTTCCTGCCTTGTGTTCAAGAAAAGTCATTCGTCGTTCTCCCCTCAAAATCTCCAACAAATGATTACCATCCCGTCTCATTCCCTTTGGCTATGTGTTTCTCCGAGGAAGATGCTCTTGACGTAAGAAGTTGACTGTTAATTGATTACTTAAGTTATACCTGGCGGGGGAGAATGCTTTCAACAATGGGGGGGGATGACTTTTGTTCGTGAGAAGTCCCACGGTCCGTGAAAGAATAGTTTTCTCCATAGGAATCTGTGGTAAGCACCATTTTAACTGAGGGTGAATTTCTCTAGGTGCCGTTCGCAAACAAAATAACAAAAGCTACAATTTAATTATATTTTAAATATTTCTATATAACACATTGCTCAAAGCATTACACTTCTCACACCGGCTTGTTTTTGTCCCATGGCTCATCATGGTGCCAACACTTCTCAAGTAAAAAACGGACACGTACCTGGCTGGCGTCCACATGGTGCAACGGGAAACGAGATTCATAGGAGCAGACGACAGTTTTTCAATCATTCAAGGCCCAGTTGTGATGCCCATGTGCACGTTGCAGGCGTTTATCGACGGCTGACCGAGGTTATCGTAGGCAGTCGGATCGGCCTCTTGCTTCGTGGGCTCCTTTCAGCAACGTTCAATGTACTATGTGTTGCAACACATTATTCACGTCGCTAGCATTCATATCAACGGCGAGTTGCACCACAATATGACATCTCCTGGCTCGCACCATTCGCGATAGCCTTTTCCCACCTCTAGCACCGATTAGCAAGGGTCAGCCTACACTTTACCTGCGGTTAGTGATTTTTCTCTTCTGGAGCCACTTTTTAGAGGTACTAACCACGGCTGACTGTAACCAATCCACAAGACTTGCGGTCTCGGAAACTAGACTTCCCGTCTAAGAAATGCTCTGACCCCACAAAACTTCCCGTCTAAGAAATGCTCTGACCCCACAAAACTTCCCGTCTAAGAAATGCTCTGACCCCGTCTTTGTCAAACTCGCTTAAGTCCGCTGCCTTTCTCATCTGAAAAACAAGAATAACACTGATTAACAGAACTCAATATAAGGTGTTATTTATATGGTTTATGCCCTTCACACGTGTCGTCGTTACCCGCAGTTGCTTCGATTTGCATAAGGACGCGTTGGTTATAATCTTTCGGCTCTTCGGTGTATATTCGAGAGGGTTGTTTTCGTTTTTTTTTTTTTATTGAAGGTTTAAAGACCACCGTGAGCAACCCAATGAGCTATAAGCAGTCGCCCTTCCCTAATTTAGAGTCACTGGTTCCAGGGAAGGGAGAGAGTTAGTGCCGTAAGACAAGCACAACATCCATGCCTAACCGGTATTCGAACCTTACCCCTTCACGAACTAATGGTCATAAACCAGCATTTAGAGCACTACGCCACCGGAGCGGCCGAGAGGTTTTAAAGATGTCTCTGTGCTCATTTTAAATGCAATAATACTTTCCCAATTGATTCGCTGAAGATTTACAAGATTTGTTGTTATATTTGAAGACTTAAACGTCAAAATAAATTTACATGCCCCTGCCTCAGTAGGATAATATATTTGGCATTGTGACTTGGTAGAACTAATATTCACATTTACACGAGTTATAGCGACATTGCGGTGACGTCTGATATAAGCTAAATTCAGTGCCCTGTTCTTGAACTTATGACACTTCTGCAATTTCTGAAAATAAAGAGTCAAAAATTACTGTGAAGACGGCCTTTGGGTCGTTCGAAATTTTATTCATGCTTTCAAGGCTTTAAGAAGGAATATGTTTTTCGCATACATATTTCAGATTGTTGTAATGTTTGCAGTGACCGGAGTATCTTGGAGGGCGGCTTTCTGCTTCGGGGAAATGATTTAGAGACAGCGTTGCTTCATATTTCAAGTACTGTTAAACAATAAATTGTTCTGTTCAAGAAACAGAGCAGGAACGGAGTTCAGCGACATGATGCATGCATCGACCAAAGTTTATGCCATTTATATAAAGCAAACACAGCTCCAATGGAGCTGGAAGGAAGAGGATGGAAGAGCCATGTAAGAGGTAAACGTGAATCACGACCATAGAAAAAATACCTCGAGCAACGCGCTCTTTGCCTTAGAAAATTATTTCTCGTGAAATTGCCTGGCAAATTTGCTGGAAAAGCAGATTCTTGAGGAAAGAAGAATTCATTCTCTACTCATCATGATGGGTAGCTTCGAGAATGCTTCTTTAGGGTAAATCTTCCAGAAACATATATTATTCGGAATAATTTCTGGGAAAAACCTACCTTCGAAAAGCATCCACGGAGCTTCTAATCTACGAAAGCATCGCATTTTGTAACATCGAAAATCAATCAGAAACATTCGACTCTGAAAACTTATCAACTTATCTCTAGAAATACTCGTTATAAATTTGATAACACTGAAGCATTAAATCTTAAAAAGTTTCACCTCTGTGAAAGTCGTGGTCCCTAAAAGCTCATCCTTTCTGAAAATCTGAAATTTCTCACCCAATTGTTTACATTTGTAGTTTTCTACAAAATACCTCGTATTTCACAGAAAATTCTGTTTTGAGGATCTGTGTTCCTGAAAGTTTCTTTCAGTTTCTTCGTCCAGAGTATGACAAGGTGTTCAAAAAACCATCTAGTATACCAAAAACTAAAAAAAAAAACTAAAATATTACTGTTGCTTGATATACCTGCTTCTAGGAGTCGTATTGAAAACTTCATTTTCTATAGGAATTTTTGCAGGTTCCTCTATAAAAAATAATTTGCTCATATTTTCTACTTTTCCATACTGCTCATCCTTTCTGAAAAGCTGAAATACGAGTGAATGGTGATTTATCAATATGGTTTTCTATTGATACAGGAGTCAGGCAAGATTGTGTAATGTCACCATGGCCGTTTAATATATTTACGGGTGCATGCATGCGTGATGCCAAAATAGATAATACTGGTTTATGTCTTGCTGATATCCGTGTGTGCTGATGACACTGTCCTGTTGGAAGAGAGAAAACGTTAGTTGCAGAGTATGTTGTCCCGGATGTACGAAGTTTCCATGAAATTCAAATTAAGTATAAATAAGGGAAAAACCAAAGTTATAGTTTTTGAGCAAAGAACTGGTAGTACTGAATATAATATAAATCTAAATGGCACAGTGATTGCCCAGGTGAATGAGTTTGTTTATTTAGGTAGCATGTTTGACAAAGAGAACAAATTGGATGGCTATATTAGTAAGCGAGTGAATTATTCATTGAAAGACATAAGCTGCCTTGGGAGGTTTTCACAGGAATGATGGGTTCTCAAGAGAGTTCCGCATGGCTGTGTATGAAAGTGTAATTATTCCTACTCTGATGTATGGCAGTGAAACCTGGGTACTACAGAAAAAACATAGGAGTCGTTTGTGTACTGGATAAATGCATTACTTACGGGGGGGTGGCAAGACTTGTTCTGATCGTGTGAAAAGTGAAGATGTCTTGCAGTTGTGTAATGTGAAGCAAAATGTTGTTAGCAAGGTGCAGACTAATATGCTTCGGTGGTTTGGGCATGTTGAAACAATGAGTCATGAGATGGTTACTAAGAAAATGTTTTTAGCCCGAGTGGCAGGAAGGAAAGGCAGAGGAAGGCCAAGGAAGTCATGAGAGGATAAGATTCAGGAGTGTCTGCATGAGAAAAAGTTCATGAGTATGAAGTATGGAATATATTGTGGGCGTCGTGTGTTGGATGTCAGTGAAGCCCGAGTTGTATGTCAAGATCGCTGTAAATGGAGAAATTTGATACGGCAATAGTAAGTAAATAATCAGTTAAAAATTATATGGTAGTTTGTTTTTCTTCGTGGAGCTATCTTCTGAATCCCAGAGAACAGCTTAGTGATATGTATGTGTACCATGCTGCCCAGTTTCTCAGCTAGGAGCCTATATAATTTAAGTGTACATTTGCATTTGAAATGTGTCTTCTCATCTAGAAACCAGTAGGAAAATATCGTTTCTTGGTATCATACCCTTGACCATGAGGAACGTCTGACGTCGACTTACGTTTTCAAATAATGCATAATTTTTCGCTGGCAGGTGTATAGCTACATAACGTTTTCCTCCAAATCTGTGTTTCCATTATTCGATTTGAGAGGTTCACTTTGTTTCGGAAATCTTACCCTGTAGGGCAGGATTCCCCAGCTTCTCCCCCTTGAGCCTTCCTTTACTTAAAAAAATTTCATGCGCCTCCTTAAAGCCAGTTTATTGTATTGTGTAAAAAATAAAATTGTCATAGAGAAGTACTGAAATTTATTCATTTCATAAAAATGTAGTGTTAATAATGAACAGGTGGGACGAATAGAACCAGAATAACAACAAAATGCCAATTACTTATGCTAATATTTGCAAATGTTAATGATTTCAAATAATGGTTTACCCACGGAAAAGAAAAGCTACTTGTTGTTTCAGTCTCTTAGTGAGATGGGTGTGCTTGTTTGTGTTCACATAATACACCAATACGTAAAAGCAATTTGGGTACAGCAAAAGGCACTTCTTTTTCCACATTTATTTTTACGCGTTACTTGATTACTTGCACTGCGGAAAACCCGGTTCACACATGTAGGAAGTGAAGAATGGTATTAAAACTCTGGGGTATTTGCTTATGACGTGTTCAGGGGTTGTCCAAAATAATGGAAACACCTCACTGAAAACAGTGACTTTGGTATATGCTGCTTTTTGAGTAAAACGAGCATGTAGCTACATTTTTTTTCTTTTGTAAAAAGTGTTGCTCATAGTCTCAAAGGTCTATGTGATTGCATTGTAAATCGGTGTTTGCATAATTTCGATCTAGGTGAAGGCACAATGTGTGACCTGTCGGAGTTCCAAAGAGGGCAGATTGTAGGAGCCCGTCTGATTGGTGTGTCGGTAACCACAGTGGATTAGGTATTAGAGGTATCGAGAGGTACCGTGTCGAAGGTCATGACAGCATACAATGTTCACGGCACAACATCATGTGCGAGACACAACTGTGGAAGAAAAACCAAACTCACTGCAAGAGACAGGAAGACATTAAAGAGGATTGTGACAGCAAGGAGTAAGACCACGGAGACGAAAGTTACTGCTGAGCTCAATGCACATTTCCCAAACCCAGTGTCGACCCATACCGTGCAAAGGGAATCGCAGCACAATATTTACGGCAGAGCTGCGATTTCAAAACCCCTGCTGTCACATTTGAATAATAAATTGGGACTACAGTGGTGCCAGGAACATAAAACGTTGACTGAGGATCATTGCAAACATGTCTTGTTTTCTCACGAATCAAGTTTCTCACTATTCCCCAACACAGGACGGGTTTAGGTGTGGAGAACCCCCGCAGAAGCCTACAACCCAGACTGTCTCCTTCCTACAGTGAAGCATGGGGGCGGTTCCGTAATGGTTTGAGCCATGATCTCGTGGTTTGCAGCAGGTCCCATTATCACCTTACACGGACGGATCACTAGCGGTGACTATGTCACTCTTTTGGCCGACCATGTGCATTCAATGACGCAGACATTGTTTCCGTCAGGGGATTGCACCTTTCAAGATGATAATGCCCCGATTCACAGAAGTCGAACTCTTCAATCATGGTTTGAAAAACATGAGCTTTCCTGGACTGCACAATCACCGGACTTAAACATCATTGTGGTCTATGTAAGAAAACAGAATGCGATCTCGTTATCCTCCTCCGGCGTCTCTCAAGGAATTGGAGCAGTTTCTGCAGGAAGAATGGTACAACATTCCACTTACCACCATCCAGGACTTGTATGCGTCCATTCTAAAGAGGATTCAAGCTGTTTTAAATGCGAAGGGTGCTCCCACATCATATTAGGTGCGTAACACTTATTGTTTCCAGGTGTTTCAATTATTTTGGACAACCCCTGAAAGTTCTTTAGCAATCGTCCGCAGATTCTTACATTTTGCAGCGAGGTACGCTACTTTGCATGATGTGAGAAGAGCTTTAGAAGAGGTAAACATTATCTGTGAAAACGTTGCCTTACGTTAATTTAGTTCTTTCAAATTGCGAGAAAAATATTCATGTGGTTTGTTTACGTTGGAGTGGGAAGTTTCAGAGTGACGTTTAAATTATTTCGGATACTTATTTATTTTCACATGCTTTCAGCTGCCAACACTTTGAAACAAATGACATACTGAAGACTTACACTGAGAAAACGTTTAGTTTATTCAGCAAAAAATTGGTTAATCAACCAAAACATTTTGTTGATATGCAGTAAAAAAAATGTTTGTTGAATTTACAAATGTATTTTGCAGAAAATTATTGTTGATTCAACAACATTTATTATTATCATGATACAACATTTTGCTCATTTAACAAAATGCCTGGGTCGATTTTGGGGAATTTGTTTTATCCAACAATATGTATTTTTATCGTGATAAAACGTTTAGTTGACAAAATATAGCCAACAAAACAATTCCGATGGAGTTTGTCTAAAGCAAAAAAATAAATCGACAAAGCAGCTCAACAAAACTTTTTTGTTGTTTCAAACAAACTTTTTTTCTCAGTGTATGTCCAAATAGTTGTCGTCATACTTCGTATGTACAAAGTTCGCCTTTTCTGCTGGATTCGGTATACAAATGATTGACAATATCGTCCGGAAAGCTGAAGTTGCCGATATTAAATCATATCCCTGACATCGGAAACCATCCTTTGCATTATTTTCTTACTCTCCCCTTTTCTTATTTCCTCAAGAACTGTCTTAAGAAATTTGGTGTCAGAGTCGGAATAAGACCGCCAAGGTCATATCGACTTTGCTTATTTCAAATAGAGACCATTCCACGCTGATTATGGATGCTGGTGTATTCTCTATCCCTTTAGAGTACTCTGTTGGGTCTGTAAAGTGTTCTTATTATATTGGAATAACCATTGGTCGTTTAGGTTACGGTTTCTTGGGCACAAGCGAAGCAGGGCAAACTAACCCCAGCTTTAACACGGCAAGTTAAAATCCAATCCACGCTGCTATCCCTAAACCAGACGAAATAAAGGAAATCGCTCAGTTCACAATTGCGAGAGCCACTGCATATAGGGAAACGATTGAGATTGCTTCCGACCCAAATGCTCGCAACGAGGCTATTCCCACCGAAATGCCTCTTGCACTTTGTAGCCAAACAAAATGTGCACTTGGAAAAATGCTCCGATCATGATGAAATTTGACATGAGCAATGAGGAGACAAAGAGGACGAAATGATTCAAATTTGAGAGCAATCCCTCCATTTATTGAGAAGGTATAGGCTCAGAATCGTTACATTTTAGTATGGCGGCCATACATGAGGAAATTCGGTCCGGCATGGACTGATACAATCGAATGTTGTCCTGGGAAAGATGCTGCCAGATCTGCTGTAATTGCGCAGCCAGTTCACCCACGTTGCGCGATTGTTGGAGCCGGCGTCCTACGAGGTCCCAAACGCGTTCGACGGGGGGAGGTCCAGTGATCGGGCAGGCCAAGGGAGGGTTGTCAGACATTTTCCATGTGCGGACGGGCATTATCTTGCTGAAATATGGGCCCCGACAAACTCGACAGCATTGACGATACCACAGGTCGCAGGATCTCGTCGACGTATAGGCGGGCCGTTATTGTGCTGCGAAGGATCACTAACGGTGACCGGGTATCATAAGCGACGGCTCCCCACGCGGTATAACGCCAGGTGTTATGGATGTATGCCGCTCCACAATGAATTGGGGGTGAGCAGCGTTGGCCAGGGCTCCTCCACACATGAATTCTCCGTTCATCTGAACCCAGTAAAAACCTGAATTCATTGCTGAACACGTATCGGCTCCAATCCGATACATTCCAACCTGCGCGGTCGCGACACCACACGAAGCGTTTCTGACAGGTGTTCACACGTTATTGGTATCCTGCGCAATGGTCGCTGGCCGCCCCGGTGGCGCAGTGGTCTAAGGCGTTGGCCTCTGATCATTCGTCCGTAAGGGGTCCGGGTTCGAATCCCGGTCGGGCATGGATGTTGTGTTTGTCTTACGGCACTGGCTCTCTCCCTTCCCTGGAACCAGTGACCCTAAATTAGGGACGGGCGACTGCTTATAGCCCATTGAGTTGCTCACGGTGGTCGTTAAACCTCCAATCAAAAAAAAAAAAAAAATGGTCGCTGACAATAAAGTCCAGCCTCTGCGAGCCTTCTTCCAACGCTGCTGCGTGACACTACACGTCCAGGAGATGTGATTAGGGGTCTCTGAATGGCAGATAGCGAAGCTGTCGGTGTGAGTCTGGCAGCTTGCACTATCGCATGATCCTGGCGAGAAATCGTCACTCGAGGTCTGTCGCTGTCTTTAGACGGTTATGGATGCCCTGTTGGAAACACTGGCAACAACATCGTCTGATTATGTCATCGCTCCGACCCTCGTGGCGGGCGATACATCGGTACAACCAGCCCGCTTCCCGGAGTGCGGTGATGCGCCCTCTCTCGAACTCGCTCAATTGGGTGGGTCTTTGAGGCATTCTCATTTACCACTGCTAACAACTGTACCACAGCAGCCGTCCGAATTGACGCAGCTGCCGACCAATGGACCCTTGTGTGCTGGGGTGCTCGTTTCCGATGCGCGTTACACACGCTCTGTGAGATCATCGGCTATGCATTTTGTATCACTTGCATATCTGGCTCAGAGGTATTTGCATCAGTTTCGTGCTTGTCGGATTATTATTAACGGTGCGTGGAGTTTTTTTGCTACAGAGTGTATTTGGCGCCCGCTTTTGTGTGTTCCGCGCTCATAAATCTAGGATTGAAGTAGCCTACACGAAGTTTAATCTAATCATTTATCACCTTTTGCATTGTTCAGGTTTTGAATTTTTAATTAGAACATCTCATTTACTTCAGACTGAGCTACTTCCAGATGAAGTCACCCATCTGGTGGTGAACGCCTGCATTTGTGTTATTTATAAGTATTTACAACAACAAATGGACATTTTCTACATTACAGCGATTCCTATGTTTACTGTTGCCCTCCTCTTTTCTCTTTGATCCCGCTTTTCATCCGTAATAAAAAATGTATCTATAATTTCTGTTCACAAATAATAACAGTATTTCCAGTTAAAAATTCTAACAATGCTTAAACAGAAATGTGGAGCTTTCTCGGAAAGCGCTGGTAGCTAATACACTGGCGAAAAGTGAAAAAAGAACACCAAGAAGGAGACGTCTGATACCAACGAAATTTATACAGCATAATTACGGAATACAAAGGATAACGGGATTAAAACATTTTAGCAAAATACAGCTGTATTTGCTGGGAAACTGAAAAATAATATTTCCATGTAACATGGTTAGTACGAGGTTGAACCGCCATGAACTGCGTCACACTGTCCAATTCTGGCATGGAGTCTGTCGTACAGATGTTGGATGTAAGTTTGGGGTATTGAGTTCCAAGCATCCTCAACCTGGACGCGTAAATCGGGGATGGTCGTGGCTGGCCGTGGAGACCGGATAAATTTTTGTCTCATAAAATCCCACACGTGCTCAATGGGGGACAAATCCGGTGAACATGCAGGCCATGGAAGTTGTCTCACACCTTGAAGTGCATGTTGCGTTGCACGTGCCGTGTGTGGGCGTGCATTATCTTGCTGGAAAACACCACGATGGACCGACCTTACAAATGCCACAACAACGGGCTGAATGATGATGTTGATATAGGAGGTGCTGTTTAACGTACCCGGTACAAACACTAGTTATGTACGGGAGTGATAGCTGATCGCTCCCCACACCAGGAGAACAGGTGTTGGCCCTGTGTGTCGCTGGCGAATGCAAGAAGGGTGGAGACGCTCCCCTGTGCGTCTGCGAACACGCATAAGGCCATCGGAGGCTCCCAAGCAGAATCTGCTTTCATCGCTGAACACGACAGATCGCTATTGCGTTCTCCAGTGCAGACGTTGGCGACACCACTGCAGTCGTTCCTGACGATGGGCTGGAGTCATAGGTACACATGCCAGAGGAACACGTGCACGTAGTCCTGCATCCAGTAGACGGTTGCGGATTTTTCGCACAGTCAGCTCAGATGCAATAGCAGCTCGGATTTGCGTCGCAGTGGATGTTCTGCTTGACAACGCCGATCTTCTTATGCGTCGATCGGTCCGCTCATCAGTCCGTGTGTGACTCCCGGTTCCACGTCTTCTCGTGTGGGAATGTTCCTCGGACCATCAAAACCACCATCGTACCACCACCGATACTTCCCGTCCAGTTCGCTCCGCAATACGACGATACGACCACCCGGCCTCGCGGAGTCCAACTAGGCGACCTCGCTCAAAGTCCGATAACTGCTGAAATCGTACACGTCTTCCATGTCCAGGCATTGGAGCTTCTTCAGGGTCATCGCACGTGTCCGTACGCCGACGACTGATTACATTAACTTCGCCGTACTCCTTAAATACCACCTACGATAATTTGCATATTATACCGTGCTGTGGCGTAAGCACTCACCGGTTGGTCCCAAAATTAACATACACCTACGTAAACTCGACCCCATTAAGATATGTAAATTTGATGATCGTCCGCCAATTCGTTCTTGATGTTCTTTTTTCACTTTCCAGCAGTGTATATGGAAATTGTACATGCTTTGACCGCCCATTGACTGACACTGGGAGAGAATTGTGGTTATGGTACCGGAACCCTATATCTGATAGTAGTTTTACCTGCAGTCCAAAGCCAAGGAGTGAAACTTATTCACGCTGTAACTACAGACTTAGCAAAATATCGTTGATGTTTATGTTTTCACAAAAATCGGAATTAAAGTTTGATTTTCAACGCAATTCAGTGCATCTCGACAGGTAGTGTCATGATTGATCAGGGCGTCGAGATGAACAGTTTAGAGATCCTGCAGTAGCGAATGTTTTGCGATTTTTCGTAAAGCGAAGTACATTTCCTCTGCTAGTGAGCATCAGTATCTATTTTTACTTATAAATATTTTACACATTCTTACATCCGGTTGAAATAATTCATTTTGTGTCTGCGTCTGTTCACTGTAACACACTGCGCGCAGTGTGAATTTTAAATAATACGCAGCTTTTACGCAGTGTCTACCAAAACTAAAGCGGTAAACATACTTTTATTTTCCAGATTTTTGCCTTTTTAAAAATTCGCTTTAAAAAAGTTTTTCTTTTACGTCCGTAAGGTGTCAAAGCACATTTTCCTAGCATTCGAGAATTCGCGAGACCATTAACGTACGTACTGAAATCTCTGATATATTAGATATACTGTTTCCTAACGAAATCCTATTCGTACGCAAAATAATATTACACCCCAAAAAACTTAAAATTGCTTCTTTTTTTTTTCTGTCAGGAGTTATTTCGCCTGAGGTCAAATATGATACCAAATTTGCTGATAGCGTCACGGAAATACGTATATTTCCCCCATGAATTTCCGCAATCTGTCTTCATCCTTCTGACTGTAGCCATATGTTGTTCCTAGCATTTTAATATACGGAAGTGCAGACAACGTCTAATCTCTGTATTCTAAAAAAAGGAACTGTCGCTGCAGCCGCTGATGTTTTAGAAATTTCGCGACACTCGCACTTTCCAAACTCGCAGCGCAAAACGTATTGAACACAAAAATATGACATTTACATCGTTTGTAGAGAATTGTTTGGAGGGTACGCTACAATAAACCGTTTTCCGGTTCTGGTGATACTTCAAGAGCTATTGTATTTCAAATTTAAGGTAAGCAAAAAAGTGCTGTCAGTTCGCGTTCCGTACACTTAACAGCAATAGAAACACGAACTTTTGTAGGCATGTAGGGCAATGGCCGAATTTTTGAACCTCGACGCCCTTTTTTTTAATTTCGATTTAGTTTACGCGGAATTAAAATTTTTAATTTCACAAAATGCTCTATTTCGCGATGGGATCCATTTTGAAAAACGCATGTATGGCAAACTATAAATCATAACGCATTGCAATTTTTACAGCATAAACTCATAATTATCATCCCTCTTTAAAAAAAAAGAAAAATCATTTTCTGATTTTTAAGCATTCTTTATAGACGCAAAGGAAAGGAACGAACTTCTTCCTCTGTCTTCAGTGGTAACCACACAGGAAAGTTCTGGTCCCGTGACCTGCTGTCATGGTGACGCAGCTATTTTTAGCGCTTTCTTCTCATTGGGTGAAAGGATAGGCTACAATGAAACTGGTAATGACGCAATGCATAATGTCGTAGCGACGCTTTTAAAATTTGGCGTTTTCCTCCGGCTTACATGAATACCTATACAGGCTTTCGCCTTGCGCTTTCCTAGATCGCAGCGCAAATAGTATCGAACAATTCGCAGAACATTTTCATTTTATCAGATGGCATCACCGAAAAGAGACAGTCCAACAGATTGTTCGACAATTCTGGCGAAATGATGTTTGCAAAGCTGTGACATTTTTGCTGTGTTTGTAGAACCATGCTAATTCGAAGGAAAACACAATCGGCACGTAAAAATAAATGAAAAGAATAAACTTTTTTACACAAAACAGGATTTACAAACGTGAAGAAGATAAGTTAGAACAGCTACGTGCTGCTATTAGGACCGAAAATATGTCAGAACGTTGATTAGTGATTTAAAGAATTACTCTACATATCTTATATTATCCAGTCATTATTGACCGGCTTTCACTTTGTGCTATGAAAGAAAAACGTACAGAATATAAATTATGGACTTCCAGTTGTTATTCCAGAAAGCAAAAGAAATGCTTAACTCACACAGAACGACAAATGTTGACTTTTGGTGTTTTTCGAAAGTGCAAGTAGCCGTTCAATATGTAAATCGAGTTGTTAAACACGAAACTGGCGAGTTATTTTTTTGCGTCATTTGTTGAAAGTTGAACATCGGTCTACATGAGTCCCCTGCTGCTTATATATCAAATTCGGAGAATCTCGCATCACATTCCAGCAGTAATCTACTAGCATCGTAGGACTCCATCTTTCTCTCAAATTCTAGTCATCAATTTTTAATGTCATAATCGTGTTGAGCGCCTCGAAATTAGTTAAAAATGGCTGTTTTTACTTCCGAAATTGTGTTATCACCTAGATGCTTCATACAGAAGCCGAAATACCAAATTCGTATGTACTATTTACCATAAAACGGCTATTTTCTTTTCCCAGACATTTTCAGTGTTGTAAAGTTTAATTGCGCAAATTAATATACGTGAATGTTTCATTCTGGCATCATTTGCTATTTCTTTTTGCCTAGTAACCTGCAACTTCAGTAGAACGTACTTTTTCTTGGTGAAGGTGGGTTAATCCTTAATCATGAAATCATTATAATGTCCTAGAAACTCAGCCGTTCAAGGCTACCTGGAGTTTCTTATCATACCATAAATGTGTTCCACGTTTTAAGAGACAATGAAAAGCTCCATGTTAGAATGGAATTGGGCAAAATTCCCACAAGTTCAAATTATAAACTTGAAAATTCTGAACGGCGCAATTTCTTTTATGTTAAAAATTCAAGAGCTGACGGTGCGCTAATTTCAGATTCAAAATCGTTGTGTGATTCCTGACCGTGAGGGAAAATTTAACTGCCGAACTGCGACGATTGTGTCCATTGTCCAGCGATCCTCTCGTTGCTTCTGCACTTCCAAAGAGAGTCAGTCACTAGGCAAAAGAAATACTTTCATTATCCATTTGCTAATGCCTCTACAGATTTTTTTGATGTAATCGTATTTCACCTCTTGTTTTCCTATTTCCTAACTTGCAACTGGTTTCGAAATTCGTAAATCGATAAATAACAGAATGCCACCTTGATTGAAAACAGAAAATTTTTTTTGGAGCATTCGGTCGGTATGAGAATGAAACTGCTCCCAGAAGAGAAGATTAAAATTTCCATAAAAATTCCAAGAATGCCGCAGTCCATCCTTTTCGTTACTAGAATTAAATGTAAATTTAGATTAATAGAAACATCAGCATTAGTTTGGTCGGAGTGGTAGTCTGCAACTGTATAAAAATGAAATAGAAAAGACTGAATTAATTGGACTAGGGGTTAAAGGCCCATTATGTAAATGGACTTTTGACCTATAACTTTTTGTTCAAGTAATTCCTTTGGTCTTTTACGTCTTCGTGAAAGATAAGTCACGCGATCATTCATCACTGTCAAATTTCTCAGGTATTTTTGCCTCTACTGAACAATCCTTTGCTATTCCATCAGAGGCAAACACCGTTTTCAGACTTCGGAGTTTAATAAGATACTTCACTGAACTCGTGCTGTTCGAACTAAAGAAATTTTCGAAGTTCTTAAAAAAGGGGAATTCTTAGCCATCTTTTGCCTCTTCTGTTTCATTTCAGGAGAAAAGGGAAGGACGGAGAAACAAAACAAAAAAATAAACGATGGAGTTCTTTTGGTTTTGAGATATTTGTTTCTCAGAAAAGGCCAAATGTAAAAAGATGTACTCGTATTTCATACTAATATCCTGAAAATCGCATAAGATTTTTCACTGTTTTTAAATATTCTTTACGTTTGGTTTAATTAGAAATTTTAATATCTATCTCTTGTGTAAAAATAATGAAGTGAATATTTTTGCTATATAAGCTAGTAAACTGAGCGTTTTCATGACACTCCTTATCCAGCCGTTCATCACCATCGACGCAGTTCGCATGCACGAGAGGATTTCTAGTATGGGAAAAAAAATCTCCTGAGAAACACACTCTTTAGAACTAGAGATCTATTTCTGATCGGCAGTTGAAGATATGTCCAATGACGATTGGTCCAGTGTTGATTGATCTAAAGCCAATTCGTAACTGGAAGACCCTGGGTTCGATTCCCGGTGGCGGTCGATGAGAATTTTTCCGTGAATCACTTGTTAACGTGGAAAGAGCGATGACTTCTGTTTGGTGTTAATGATCTACGTCGAGTGTATGAATTACTGACAATGAGTCCAGTGGTATGATTCAGTGTTTAGACCATTGGATTCAGAAGCCGCGACCGGGCCGCACAATATTTACTCTAGATTGAGCTCTGAATTTTCTTCTTTTTAGCACGTCTTTGTAGAAAAAGATCGTGCTTATGTTATCGGTTTGTCCGTCCGTCCGTCTGTACCCACGAAATCTCTGCAACTATTAGTCCGATTTGAAAAATTCTTTTTGCATTGAGAAGCTTGAAATATGCGAATGATGATCCTTCATTTCGTGTTTTTTTTACGATGTGCAATTTCGCTGCTAGAGGGCGTAAATGCAGATGATGTCGAATACAAAAATACGTTTTATTCCACATATTTGCTTCTAAACATCCGATTGAAAAAATTCTTTTATCTTTCGATTCCGTTTATGTCGAAGAGTATTTTAGATATAGTTACATTTTTAAATTACGTATATATTTTCTGCTAGGGGCGTAAATGTAAATTACGTTTTTACCGATAACTCTTCTTCTAAAACTCCGAATTGAGAAATATTTTCTTCAGCGGACACACCTCCTAATGGAAATTTTTTTGCATATAATTTCTAATTTTTGGTAAAGCATACTTTGGCCACCAGGGGACGTAAGCGTTAATTTTTGCTTCTGATGTATTTGCCATAAAATCTGAGCTTCTAAAATATCGATTGAAAAATTCTTTCGTGAAATGATGCCACTCACATCGATAAACCTCTTCGGAACATTTTCTTCTTAAAATATTTCACAGTTTCTCCGCCAGGGGACGTAGATGTATATCTCTACTTCTAGGAGTCCGATTTGAACAATTCCTTCTTTGTTGGGTAGTGTTTTCAGTGTGACATGTTTTTCATATAATTTCAAAATTTTCAAGTAATTCATAGACTTTCCGCTGGAAGCGTAGAGGTAAATTACGTTTCCCCTATATCTCTGCTTCAAAATCTCCGATTTGAAAACGTCTTTCTGCACTAGATACAGCTCCTGATGGGAAATCGTTTGTACATAATTTCTAATTTTTGTAAAAGAATGGTTTGGGTACCAGGGGGCGTAAATTTTAATTTCCGTTTCTGATGTATTTGCAGCAAAATATGAGCGTCTAAATTCTTGATTAAAAAAAACGTCGTTTGTAGACCGATACTACTCATGTCGACAAACCTTGTAGAAACATTTTCTTCTTAAAATAATGCATGGTTTCTAAGCCAGGGGGCGTAGATGTATATCTTATTTTTGTCAATATCTCTACTTCTAAGAGTCCGATTTGAAAAATTCCTTCTTTTTGGATAGTGTTTCCAGTGTCATATGTTTTTCCTATAAATTCAAAATTTTCAAGTAAATCATAGACTTTCCGCTAGGGGGCACAAAGGCAAATTGCGTTTTCTGCGTTATTTATGTTTCTAAAACTCAGATTTGAAATATTCTTCCTCTATCGCATACAAGACCTGACGTAAAAAAATTTCACGTAATCTCTAATGTTTGGTAAAGAATCGTTTTGCCACCACGGGGCATAAGTGTTAATTTCTGCTTCTGATGCATTTGTAGTAAAATCTGGGCTCCTGAAAACTCGAGTAATTTGTTTTTTTTTTCTTGGACAGATACCGCTCATATGGAAAAACCTTTTGATAATACTTTCTTCCTAAAATAATACATGGTTTTCCCACCAGGGGACGTAAAGTCACATCTTATTTTTGTTGATATCTCTGTTTCTAAGAGTTCGTAAGCTCATGATTCCGTTTACAGCAATATCTGAGGGACTAAAAACCCGATTGAAAAACTTCTTTCTTCCGTCAGATACTATTGTTTACCATACCGGTTCCATTGACTTTGAATAGCTTTGATAAATTTAATTTCCGTTAGAACGGATTGAAAAGACGTGCTTATTACACCCGAAAAATTGGTTTCATCTTTCTTGTTTATTTTTTATTTCAATTTAACTGTAATTGTTTATGACTTATTTACAAAACTTTCATTACATTACCTACTTGGTAAAAATAAATTCTTTTTTCTTAGGTGGTAAAAAGAATTCTTGGGTGGGGAGTCATTACTTGGGTGGGCCATTTCTTTTCCAATGTCACGACTGGAAGAACCTCCTTTTATCGAATGGTATCATCCTTCCAAAGCCCATGTTTTTCTAAATTGGTCTCAAAAAGTTTAGGGATAATTTGGTTTCTGAGAAAAAACGTGGTGAAAACAAAATCCACCTGTTGTTTGGAAGCGTATTGTTCTGAGTGGCGTAAAAGTTACATAGTCGGATGCAAATCGGAGATGCGGGTCCGATTCCTTCTCTAATATGTGGCAATTATAAATTTTCTGGAGAGCTCGGCACGTAGATAAGTTTTCTTTTGCATGCTGTTCAATTATGAAAATATACTCAGTTCTGTAAAAAAACTCCTCAATGCACTAAAACTGACGAACCATGTTAAAACTTATAGATGTCTTAAAAATTCATAATTTTTTGCTTCGCCTTTAATGAGTTTTCTGAGTCTAAATAAACATGCCAAAGAAAAGTTGTTCTTAAAGCAGGCGTATGAGTAACTTAAAACATAAGGGAAAGGAGCTCGTCAAGATTGGGTCCGCAGTGGATGTTTGATAGTCTGACGTTATTTATTTATTCATGAATGAACAAGAGCAGCTATGTTGTATGCTGACAAAGCGATAAGCTAATTAAAAATGTGCTTTCATGCACGGAAAGGATGAGCATGTGCATCAAAAATCGCGAACGTTCCGTAATATCAATAGGATCGTCCGTCTCATATTAAAATCTCACGTAATTTTCATGTCAAAGTTTGCGCATTGCATGTATATTCAAATGAAGTTTGATAATCACATTCATAAATCTGTCAGCGGAAAGCAATCACGTAAAACTCTGAGTCAAAATGGTTTTTGGCTGTTATCGCTAAAACCCGGGTTCATCTTTTTTTTTTTTTTACTTTAATTTTATGTTCATGTACATAAATAGGATTCTCACATGCGTGGTTTGAATCACCTCAATTATAATGAAATTACTTTCGTCAAGCAACACAGAATTTTGTTGTAGGTTGGTCTTGGTATATTATTCGCACATGGATATGAACATTAAGGAGTATATATTTACCCAAACTTGAAATTTGGATTGTTATTGAGGTAACGGAGAGATTTTTAAACCCAGTGAAAAGAATCGCATTATCTATCTGTTCGGCCAAAATTGTTGCAAGATATTTAAGCTCGCACTCTGTTCCGAAATACAGTAGAAGAGCAAACAAAAGTTTTGCCCCTTTCCTGAAGAAAGGGCGAAACGATAAAAAGAAATGCAAGTTGACTAGCAGATATGGTAGTACTGAAAGTAATATATATGGTAATACGTTGGTGATATGTATATATGATAATTAGCTGCACCCACGGCTTCGCTCGAGTGGAAAATATCACTGAAAAACAGGGCTATAATAACACGTGTAATCCAATCCATCCGAGAAACCTGTAGTTGATTTGCATAGCAAACGATAGGGGAAATTGGCCGAAAGTTTAGATGGTCGGCAGTGAGTTTTTCACGTGAAAGAAAATTATAATTAATTTTTACACAAATTTAAGTACATACATTTTTATTTTATTTTTTGAAAGTAATTCATAATTCCTCTGCATATACAATATTCTTTGTCTCGTTTCCAGTCGTTATCAAAATAAATTGACTGTCTGAACTGCCGGTTCTCGATAAGCCGACGTATAACTGTCCGTGCGAGAAATGTTCTTGACATAAATCCAATCCCACATGTTTGTAAGTTTGGCCCTGGGATTTGTTGAACATTATAGCGAAGGATAGTTTAATAGGAAACTGTAATCTTTTGAATGGGAAAGGCAAGTCCTTCGGAATAATCGAGATACTGGGTATATGTGCCATTTGTTCAGCTGCTGGCAAAAGTAATGTTGGCTTGAATAATATTATTACGCAGCGCTTCTACCTGTAATCTTGTACCATTGCACAGGTTTGGAGGATTCAGGTTCCGCAATAATATTATAGAAATGCCAAATTTCAATTTGAGATAATACGGTGGAAATCCTGAGGACTTCAAAAATTAAAAAATTCATGTGGTACTCTCTATCTTCCAAGTTAACGACCAGTATCGATCGATGTGTAAATTCTGTATTCGCCGGGCAGTTTTTGCAAAATAACATCGTTTATTTCATCAACAGATGCATTCTTGGAGACACGATGGCTCGTTCACACATTCAGTTGTGCCTTCTTTGGAGCAAATTTTCTACATTAGAATAAATTTTGTCAACTAATTCATTGAATCAAACCGTCCTAATTAGGCACTTTGTCATCACCGACACATAGTAACAGTGTAGAAAATTAGGTATCTCTGCCTCCTAAATGAGCTCTCATATTTGATCGTAAATGGAGCGTTTCAATATTATTCTACATTAGTTAAAAAAATCCGTATATTATCGCGAACTACTTTCTTTCCCGTTGGGTGTGATCAGGGTGTATGTAAATAAAGCTGAACGATACACGAGAAATCGGGAACTACTTGAAAGCGATCTGATTCGGCAGTACAGCCAAAAATAATAAAAATAAAATAAAAATCTATATATATATATATATATATATATCCATACCTCAAAAATGTAGATATATATATATATATATCCATACCTCATTATAAACATCTTGTTTTACTTTTATTCCATTTTATTTTATTTCATTTATCCTTTTTATTAGTTCCGACAGGAGTCGCCATACGACTCCTTAGGTTTGTGAGTTCCATTCCACAGGGAACAGACATTTCAAGTTCAGAAGGAGAGGGACTTGTGTTTGATGGGAGTTAGTTACCTACCGTCCACACAGGAGATGATATTGGGGGGACTAATTGCCAAGGTAAGATAGTTATATTTCATATATTGTATATTTGGTTCGAGTAGGGAAGACCAGGTGTCCTAATTTAGTAAAACGTTTGGTAAAAAAAAATTTTTTTTTTAACCCTCGTTTCGAGAATTCGTTTTAAAATTTTCTAACCTGACAGCTGCACGAAACTCGAACCTAACTTGGATGTCGCGGGACGTCTTTCCCTGATGAGTGGCCTGCGGCACCCGAGTTTTTATATTTCTTTTTGTGTTTTTTCTTATTATATTTCCAATGTTACTTTTGGTTAGTGAGATTTTATACCTTGGTTCATTCTCATATACGTTTCGAGTTCCAAACCAAGAAAATAGTGGGGGTTCCAATGAAGGTTCTTAGCGGGAAGTGAGGTATGGATATATACTCTACCAGTGGTTCTAGCAGCTAAGCGCGGATCCCCGGTAAGTAATACAACTCAATAGTACACGGTTTTATAATTATTGTCATATATATATATATAATTTTAGAGTGGATTCCAAGGGACACAAAAAGACCCAGAAGAAGACCACATCGGAGATGGGTGGATGAAATTCCAAAGTATACGGGAGTGACATGGAGGAGACTGGCACAAGACAGACCGTTGTGGAGGAAACTTGGGGAGACCTTCGTCCAGCAGTGGATTGATAATGGTTGACAATGATGATGATATATATATATATATATATACGAAATCGCCTATGTCCACCGGAAAGAAATAAGCTTCCCAACGGTGAAAGAACCGTGAACAGCGTTCTTTCACGTTGAGTGTGTGTGATCATATGGTAATACGAGGGCCGATCAGAAAAAATGGTTACACGTTCGAGTAGAAAAAAGAAAAACTCACCAACCAAGAACAGTTTGTGCTATGTGACAAAGGATATGACGCGCTATTTCTGGACGAAATCACGTGACGATTCATACATTTGTCGGACCTCACGACCAGCTTGTCCATCACGGACCGAAAAAATTCATGTCGCTGCTGATGTACCCAGTTTGTTGCCGCTGTTTTTTTTCACGTCATCGTCAAACGTGAAGCGAGTATCAGACCCAGAAAAGTACTGTTTCAGGGCAGGGAAGAGGTGAAAGTCCTGTAGTCCGTGTGCTTCCTCACCTCCCACCGGAATTTGGAGAGCAGGAGCTGCGTGGTGCTGGCAGTGTGCGGCCTCGCGTTATCGTGAAGGAGAATGACACGATCGCTCGGCGGAACTGGTCGTTTTCGTCGTAAGCTCTCGTGCAGTTCTTTCAGCGTGACATAGTACCAATCAGTGTTGATGGTGAGTCCATGCTCTAAGAAGTATACCAAAAACACACCCGAGGAATCCAAGAAAATGTATGTCATTATTTTTCCAACGGACGATGTGATTTTAAACTTCCTCCTCGGCAGTGAAGCAGCGTGTTTCCATTGCATGGATGCTCTCTTGCTGGTGGGAGCGAAGTATTGGAGCCAGTCACAATACGGTCAAGAAAGCTCTGTCCATCTTCAACGCAACGCTGCTGGAACGTCAAACATGCCAGTTGCTGCTGCCTTGTGATCGACGGGAAATGAACGAGGCACCCATCTGGCACAAACCTTGGAGTACTGCAAAACATCCACCACAGGATGTTGAACAACGCCATGGCTCAATCCCAGCGCTAACGCAATATGGCGCAGTTACCCTTCGGTCGTCTTGAATCATTTCGTCCACACGTGCAGTGTTGATCTCTGTCGTCGACGTACTTGCACGTTCACTGTTTGTGAGATCTCGTGTCCTCGCATCATCCGTGCCGGATTAAAACGAACGGCATTATTTCGCTACGTGTTGTCAAGGCATTACATTGTCACCATAAACTTCGATGAGCTGCCGATGAATTTCTGCTGTGGGCACGTTCTTGGCCCATAAAATCTTTATCATTGCTCTCACTTCGACCTGAGACTATGTTTTTAAAAGCATTGCCATTTCGAAATGTCACTACGCATCTCACGCTAGGCGCAGGAGTTCACAGAGGTGACTGGAGCACTAGCGCCATCTCTCGGACGTACATGTCATCCATGCCACTCGTACAACATTCAGCATTTACTTTATAATAGCGCGTTTAATTTTTTTTTCTGATTGACCGACATACATTGTATCTTAGGCACATCATGCTTTAATTTTAATTTTCTGAAGAAGTAAGATTAACCTTTTAGAGACACGAAAATACAAACTACAGTATTTTTCTTGAATTCATCCATTTTCCATCAGTGTTCTTTAAAAGCAAGGCTTACGAGGCTAAGAACAGCTAATACATAACTTTCAAAATTAGGTAGTATTCTGAAGTTTGTTTCTGAAACTTAGTTTGAATAAAAGAAGTTGGACTGTTCAGGAAAAAGCCATTTTTTCTTAGAGAATTGCAACATTTAGATGGCGGGATATCGATGAGGCAAAGTGATTTGCGTTAGAATACCTCCCCAAAAGTTTCCGTCACGCTAGAAAATAAATTAGAACGATATCTCATTAATTTCGTTAAATATTGACACAGAGTAGTTCAACATTTTGCTGTCGGCAAAATGCCTCGTCATTTTCCTTTCTCCTCTTTAAAACATCTTCATAACTCTTTGAAATCAGATAGCCTAAGTGTATGGAGCCAGTTTCGAAACTGCTTCAACGTTTTCCAACAGAGATCTCTTTAAAAATTTAAGCGTTCAGACATGCCGCATCATAAATTTAGGAAATTTGCAGCAGAAGAGAACCAAAGTAACGGTTGTTGAGTCCTGTTGCATACAAGTAATCATTTCTTATCACATTGTTTCGACTACTTGAAAGATAAGATATCGAAGCACATTTAGCACATCTTTCGTAAAAATAAGGTACGTGCTTAGAGTAACGATTTGTCCGTCCGTCCGTCCGTCTGGGGAAAACAAATCTCTGTAGCTATTAGTGCTATTTGAAAAATTATTTTCGCATTAGAAAGCTTGAAATGTGAGAGCAATGATCCCTGCTTTCTAGCTTTTTCCCGATGCATAGCTTTGCCTCTAAAGGGCGTAAATTTATGCGGAAAGCGATAAATTTCAGAAATTTGTAGCAAAAGACGAATTTAAAATACACCTTATTCCATATATTTACTGTTAAATATCCAATTGAATGGAAAAAATATCTCTACCTTTTAATGTCATTTATAACGAACATTATATTGGGTATAGTTTCTTTTTCAAGTAATTGAATATTTTCCGGTCGGGGTGTAAAGGTAAATTGGATTTCCCCTATATCTCTGCTTCTAATCCGATTTCAAAAATTATTTTGCATCCAATACAGCTCCTCGTGGAATAAGTTTTATATATAATTTCTAATTTTTGGTAAAGAATACACTGAAGTGCTAAACTCCATGTGATACGTACCTAGTATCGTCTAGGACCACCTCTAGCCCGAGGAAGTGCAGCAACTCGAGGTAACATGAATTCTACAAGTGGCCGGAAAGCTTTTGGAGAGATGCTGAAGAGTGGGCGGATGTTTGAACAGTCGCCCACAGTTCCCCGATGTTTGTAGGTGCAGGATCTTGGGTGCAAATGGCCATTTCCACCACGTCCCATAAGTGATCTATTAGGTTCATGTCGGGCAAACGTGGTGGCCACACCATCCGTTGGAACTGTCCGGAATTCTCTTCGAACCAATTTTGGACAAATTGGGCCCGATGAAATGGCGCATTGTCCGTCTGGAAAACCCCATCCTTGTTAGGGTTCATGAAGTCCATGAAAAGCTGCAAATGCTCACCCAGCAGAGTAGCAGAGCAACAAAGCGATTACCTGTTAATGAAATGTTTACGATGACCAGAGGACCCAAACCGTGCCACGTAAAAACACTCCATACATACATGGAACCACCACCAGCTGGCACAGTGCCTTGTTGACAGTTCAGGTCCATGGCCTCATGGGATCTGCGCTACACCCGAACCCTACCATCAGCTCGGAACAACTGGTAGCGTGACTCATCGGACCACACCGCATGTTTCCAAGGTCCAATTTCCGTGTTCTCGAGCCCAGGTGAGGCGCTATGTCCTAAGTCGCGGTGTTAACAAAGGCACTCTGGTGGGTCTTTTGCTCCCATACCCCATGGACGCTGAATTACGCTGCACTGACCTTATGGATATGCCTCTGGTACCTCCTGCATTGAATGTGAATCTTATTTGAGCCAGTGTCACTTTTATGTTAGTATCGACAATCTTGGTCAGACGCTGCTGGTCATGGTCATTCAGCACCCTTGATCGGCCACTGCGCTGTCCACGGTGGGTAGTAATGTCTTCCATGAGGTATTTTGGGTACACACGTGTCACCGTGGATAGAGGAATGCTGAATGTTCGCACAAATTCGGAAATTCAATATCCTATCCGTCTGGCTCCCCATACCATGCCTTGTTCAAACCTCGAAAATTCACATCGGCTTGCCATAATCCTACAGGGGTTGTTCAACCTGTCTCACGACATTACACCTCGCAATTGATAAAAATCGTGGCCTGCGCTGAAGCCTTTATATGATGGCAGTGCCAGTTAAAAATTTACATACTGCCGTCCCATTTTGATACTTCAGTGTAGTTTGGCCATTAAGGGGAATAAGCTTTTATTTCTGTTCCTGAAGTTATTGCAGCAAAATCGGCACTTCCGAAAACTCTATTGAAAACATTCTTTCGAGGACCGATACCGCTTATATCGGAAAGTTTTCGCGAATAACGTCTGCCTAAAATAGTGTATAGATTTGTTGAAAGGTGCGTAGATGTATGTATATCTTATTATTTTCGATACCTCTGCTTCTAAAAGTCCGATTTGAAAAATTCTTTCTTAATCGAAGAGCATTTCTGGAGCGAAATCTTCAAATTTTTCTTAACACGCCAGTGTGCCACTAGAGGGCGCAAGTTCAGGTTTCTGTTTGCAGTATATTTGCAGCAATATGTATGTGATAAAATACTCGATTGAAAGATTTTTTTCTTGGTCAGATACTTCTCACTCTGAAAGCATTTTGTGTGTATTTTCTTTCTATAACAATACACAGTTTCACCGCTAGAGGGCTGAAATTTTTCATGTGTTTTCCTCGATATCTCTGGTTCTAAATGCCCAATTTAAAAAATTCTCTTAGCATTGGATACTCTTTATTTTGTGGAAAATGTTATGCTTGTACTTTCAGAGTTTTTTGTAGTTCACATTTCTGTCACTAGATGGTATTTGTGAACTTTTGTTTGCGGCTCTATCAGATCATCAGATCAGATCATATGTAGAGGATTTTAGGAAAGGAGTATCTGGCTCCAGGTCTTAAACAACCCTTAGAAATAGGAAACTAGGAGATTTGGACTAGAGTGTCCGATAGGAAAGTCACACGGAAGCGAGGTAGAAAGGGGGAGGAAGACGTCCTTATTTATTACCGGGGCTCAGTACCCGAGGCCCGACTGTTTAACGTGCCCATCCGACGCACGGCGGATATTTAGTGGTTCGAGCGGTCGTACCTGCCTGGGATCGAACACTAGGTCTTCTCTGTGGCATTCACGAACGTTGACCACTAGGCTACCTGCGGCCCGCAGCTCTATCTCCACTTCGAAAAACCTTATTGATTTGATTTTTTTATTTTTTAACTGCGTGTCATTCGGTACCGTAAAGGTGGGGAACATTATCCTATTTAAATAACGCCCAGCTTTCCCTCTATCGGACGTGTAGGTCAATAACTTTTTCCCACTATTTGTGCTTCCGGGAGACATGTTTGAAGAATTATTTTTCCTTATATTCTGCTATGAGGAACTTTTTGGGCACCATTTTTGTCGATATCTCCACCATTTTGTTGATATCTCTGCTTCTAAGAGTCCGATTTGAAAAATGATTTCTTTGTTAGAGAGCTTGCGAAATGTTTCTCATATAATTACAAACTTTTCTTACCGCCCAAGTCTGCCACCAGAGGGCGTAATTTCACGTTTCCGTTTACAGTTATATCTACTGCAACAAAAACCCGATTGAAAAACTTATATCTTCGGTCAGATACTACTAACTATGCAAAATCTGTGTGCATCTTTTCTTCCCAAAATAATGCACAATTTCGCCACTATGGAGCGCAATACTTAATCTGCTTTTCGCAATATATCAGCGTCTCTATATGCGCTTTAAAAAGTATTTCAAAACCGGATCCCATTTACCTTGTAGAACCTTTTAGGCTAGTATATGAGGACTTTTGTGGTTCACAGTTTTGTCGGTAGGAGGTGTTTGTGTACTTCCCTTTGCATCTGTATCGCCGCTTCTAAAATCATTATTGAGGAATTTCTCCTTTATTTTATGCATTTGCTGCAACATAGATGTGGAGCATTATCCTCTTTAACTATAATACACAAATTTCCCGTACAGGGGCGTAAAGGTCGAAACCCTTTTATCGCTATCTCTGCTACCGGGAGACGTATTTGAAAAGTTCGTTTTCCTTAACATAGCTTTTCCCATGAAGAGTATTTTTTCCCTGTTTTCAACTTTCCCATTATGCAAAATTCTTCCGCGGGCAGACGTAGACTAACATCATGTCTCCTTCTACATTTCTTCATTTAACTGTTGGATTTGAAAATCTCTTTGTTTCTGATATCTTTCTTGTGCTATGAGAAACTTTTTGTGCGCCTTTTTTTAAGTTCAGTAACATGATTTTTAGTCGCAGCTGGAACAAAGTAGCTGTTTCTATCTCCGTATGTTTTATCGATTGTAGAAACCGTTTGATTGTTTTCCAAACCTGTTCCATTGACTTTAATGAATTTAATTCCAGAACGGATTCTATAAACGTGCTCTTTAAACCGAAAATTCGGTGTCATCTTTCTTGTTTAATTTTCGTAATATACATTTTAGCTGCTGGTGGAAGTAAGTAACTCTGTCAAGGTATTTCTTCATGTCTTATGGACTGTAGAAATTCGACTCATTTAATTTTTCTAACCAAGTTCCATTGATTATGAATAACTGAAAATTTTTATTCTCAGCGGAAAGGATTCATAAGACGTGCTTACACCACTCTGGGATCCACCTTTATCCGCCCTCTTTCCGTTTGACTATTTCACCATTTTGACACTATTCCTGGTATATTTTAACTACGAAGGTCCTCGAACAACCCACAAGTTTCGCCGTTTCCGAAATGGAAGCACCAACCTTTCGTGCACCCACTATTTGGCCTTCCATCAGTTCCTATAAATCCTCAGTTTAACACATCACGTCCGTAACTTCGCTCTCAACTGAACCGCCAGCTCCTTTTAGGGCGTGTCCTCTTTAGACAACAGGCCACGCCCTCCTCGTCACCACGTCAGTATCGGATGCAACTCCATGCAATGACGTGAAAAAAATACTTTCAGTTCAATAACTCTGCATTTGTGACCCCTAGAGGAAGTTTTGGGCATCGGAAAAAGACCGAAAGATGTGGATCTTCTTTCTCACAGTTTGAGATTTTCACCAAAAAGGATTTTCCAACAGGGATCGGCGTATAAGTCGAAACCTTTTTCGTCAGAAGTCGGAGCCTTGCCTTATACGTCATATTAGTTTATCTACTGAAATTTAAAAAAAGTATATATTGTCTTAAATTTGGTCGTTATCCAAGCACCCTGAAAGATAATATAACGGTCTTAAGAAAACATTCCGGAATCGTAATATTCCGTTCATTAAGAACATTTTTTCAAAGCTGCTGAAACGAACGTTTCTGTTCAGCAGAGGCATTAATATCGCCGCAATCTATTTGAGGTGGTAGCTGTCGTACAGTGAGCGAAATAATTATGGCCCGCGTGTCATTTATTCAGCAAAAACAAAATCAAGAAAATCATTACAATATAAAGAAAACAGATGACGATAAGTAGGAACCGTACACGAAATTATACTCAAAATAGTATAACTATACTAAATTATAATCAAGTAGTATAACTATACCAAATTATACTCAAATAGTATAACTATACCAATTGTACACCATATCATGACGGAACCATCTCTGTAATGTCGATTGGAAAACACTAGCGGTTCTTGTTTGTCATCCGTCCAATAATTGTGCGTATCATCCAAGCCATCCAGATTAAATTTTTTCTTGTTTAAGAAAATAACTTTTCACCACTCAGAGCCCCAACTCATATGCCTGCGTGCCAATTATTTTTCGATTGGCTTTGCGGACTGAAGACAGCATTGGTTTTCTCTGGAGTTTTCTCGGAAGAAGTTTTGATTGTTTCAGCAACTGTTGTGTTCGTCGAACAGTAACTGGTAAATCTAATTCTTGGCGTAGTTGTCGAGCTGTTACAATTCTTTTGATGGTTTGCGCCTCAGAAGACGAAGTTCCCGATTTGTAACTTTGGTTGGTCTGCCGGTTTTCTTGTTATTACTGTACCAAGCTGGATCTGTCAGGTAATTTCGCAAGACTTTTGAGGTTCTATTGATAGCTCGGGCAACACCTGTAGCATTCATATCAGCTTGTACTGTCGATACATCGATTTTCTTTCGTTCTATGTCAGACAATTGAGAGCCGTACGGCATGTTTATTTTTTTAAACCTAACGCTTTCAACAAGTTATTTCATTTCAGACTGTGGGTACAAATCAACAACATCTGTTTCCCCCAAGGCGTACCCATATCGCCGAACATTCAACTGAGCAGGGTCATAATTGCTTGGCGTTTAAAAGGCTGGTTTCACTAAAGAGTTTTCGCCACGCACGCGCAGAGTACCTTGACGGACACCAATGAGTGCGTTTCGAATTTGCATATAACCGTGGGTTATATAATACAAGAATTGCTTTTAGTGTCTATTTATATGTGTCAAAAATATGAAGGGACATAACTATTTCGTCAACTGCATACTGTAAAAAATTACAGGGTCAAATTACGGTATACACACTAGTAGCTGAGTGCCCAGTCAACAAACCGTAATTTTAGAGTACCATCCCGTAATGTTTATTACCAATCTAATGACCTGGAAATAAAAACGTGTTGCCCACAGAGGTGTTGCCAGTCGACTGATTGCATGTGAAAAAACAGGTATATAACCTCTTTAAGAAGAACGTTGCCAGATTGTCAAAGTTAAAATACAGTAACAGTTCAAACACCGTGAACAAGAAGTTAAAACACCGTGAACGGGGCAAGGTCGGGACTTCCCGCTCCAGGGCGATGAAATTTTCAAGTTTTCTGATGTGACTGATATTACGTGCGAAACAGTAAATACAGTCAATTCATAGATTTCTGTTTGCTGTGTTAATTATTATGAGCGTGAACATATAGTTTATCTACCGAAAATGTATGGTTGACCGCCAGGTGGCGTACTCACGGTCTGTAAACTGTCTTAATCCTGGTGAAACACTGACTATTCACGGCAATTAGTTACAGTGAATATTGATAGCTTCTCCTCCACGATACCGCGCGTAGCATTCTCCTCTGATTTTGCAAAGCCGCCAGAAGTACAATGGATGCATTTCACTTATCTCTCAATTATTAAACCTCTGAAACACGTCGCTGCTACGCAGGTGATTAGCTGGTGACAATTGCATCAATAGCCAGCAGTGTATGCGCTTTAAGAATAGAAATGACCAGCTACTAGCCAAGGGTTTTTTGTTTTTTTTTACGCTCTGACAGTCTCTCAGTTGTGTCTCTCAACTCAATTATAATAAACTATGCTTTCATTTAATATACTTATCTTAATGTTTTCGGTTGAAATCAAAAGCTCTTTTGGTTTATGATTTCAATCGGACTGACTATGTGAGAAAGCAGCGAACCATAACTCACTTAAAGGAAAAAATAAACTTAGAGCTCAACTTTTTTCCGAAAAAAAGGCCGAACTTTCTTCACTTCCTCTTTCTTTTAGTATTTACTGGAATATTAAAATATAGTTTCATAAACTCGGAACACTAAATGTATTTGTTCTACAGAAAATGAATCGAAAGTTTTGCAATATTTGTATCACTTTATGTTTCCATACGTACCTTTACGACGAAAGCTGACTAGCATTCAAAGTATAGACCATCGTGTTGCAGTCTTTAGCCATCTGTCTGCCAGTTCATCGATTCTACAGAGAGTGAGTGGAAAGTTTTGCAATATTTGGATCACTTTATGTCTTCATACGTACCGTTACGACGAACGCTGACTAGCATTCAAAGTATAGGCCATCGTGTTGCACTGTCTTTAGCCATCTGTCTGCCAGTTCTTCGATTCTACAGAGGGTGAGTCGAAAGTTTTGCAGTATTTGGATCACTTTATGTCTTCATACGTACCGTTACGACGAACGCTGACTAGCATTCAAAGTATAGGCCATCGTGTTGCACTGTCTTTAGCCATCTGTCTGCCAGTTCTTCGATTCTACAGAGGGTGAGTCGAAAGTTTTGCAGTATTTGGATCACTTTATGCCTTTATACGTACCTTTACGACGAAAGCTGACTAGCATTCAAAGTATAGGCCATTGTGTTGCACCATCTTTTGCCATCTGTCTGCCAGTTCTTCGATTCTACAGAGGGTGAGTAGAACGTTTTGCAATATTTGGATCACTTTATGTCTTCATACGTACCGTTACGACGAACGCTAACTAGCATTCAAAGTATAGGCCATCGTGTTGCACTGTCTTTAGCCATCTGTCCGCCAGTTCTTCGATTCTACAGAGGGTGAGTCGAAAGTTTTGCAGTGTTTGGATCACTTTATGTCTTCATACGTACCTTTACGACGAAAGCTGACTAGCATTCAAAGTATAGGCCATCATGTTGCATGCGCCCTCTTTAGCCATCTTCCTGCCAGTTCTTCGATACCGCGGCGGTACCAGTTCTTGTCCTTCAAGGCAAAGAACACCTTCACCCCAGTTGCCACCTCCTCCTTGTTGTTGAAGTGCCGTTCGCGAAGGAAGTAGGCCATGGACTGTACCAAGTAATAATCCGACGGGGCAAGGTCAGTACTATATACTGGTCATGGCATCAGCTTGATGCCCTCAACTTCCTGGAGTTTTAAAAGCGATGACTTCCGTTTGATGTTCCTAGTCCACGTCAAAAGTCTGTATTAGTAGTTGAAGGCAACTGGTGTCTTATTGCTTTCGTAATTTGTTGCTATCCATTAAATGGAATGACACACTTATGCAGAACTCTGGGACATATATTTGCTCTCCGGCACAGCCGCTAGAAATGCACGCGAAGCTGAATGCTTCTACCGGGAGCAATATCCGAACAGGTGCCACCCAGACACCTCTTCGAATATTGTTTTCGGTACAAACAATACGACGTTCCAAAACATTCATCGGCGACTTGAGGAAACGGATTACTTGCGCGCAACGCATCATGCAAGTCATCCACGACAAATTCGAACAGTCGCTGTTGAAGAGGATGCTATTTCTCATGCGTTTCCTTCGACCATGCAATGCGTGTAGTGGTCGCCAATTCGAACATTTGGATCCATGTAATCTTTGTGTACTTATTAAATTTTGTGAAAATTAAGATTATTTCATTGAAACGTTGTCCGCAACGTACACAGTAAAAAATAAGTGGTGTGGTTTCACGGAAAATTTCTGAAAAAAACGTGCAGCAAAGATGCCCGTAAGTGTCTGTCTTTTAACGGAATTTCCGTTTTTAAAGTCCCCCTTTTTTTTTAATTTCCGAATTTTCACAGATTTTCGGTAGTCAGTAATATCCTTTATTTCAGAAAAGTCCGTTTCAAGTTTTTCCGTATATTTATAGAGAAATTTCACAAAAACCAACACGCTGAATATTTCAGCCCGAACGCGGAAGAATCGTTTTGCGCCGGTCCTGACGATCGAACCTGGGTCTTTTAGGTTGAAGCCACGCATCTTAATCACTAAGCCAGAATGTCACAGGAACAGGAATCACGTTCAAGGTGAAATTTAATTGCGCGATGGTGATTTTTTCTTCAGTAATGTGAGTGATTTAATAATTTTATTTTCTATTGGAACTTGCCATTTTTTTGAGTACGTTCTTAATAATTTTCTTTTTCCTGAACGAGGTCTTATTACAAATTGCGTATTTTTTCATCGTGATTTTTCGAAGCAACAGAGTGATTTGGAGTTTGTGATCTTTTTTTTTTTTTTTTCAACTGACAATTATTTTTAAGAGAAGTTGCAATGCATTGTTTTATAATATTATTTCACACAACTTCTATATATAAAATTTACTCTAGATAGGTATATAGCTTTTGTCGTAAGGACTCCACAAACTGATACATAGACGTCGTGCAATCGCCTGTGCAATAAATTAATTGATTTCTTACGGTAGCACAATGCACAGGGTAATTCAAAATAATTTCCCCCGGTTACAAATGACAATACGTGGTTCATAAACATAGATACAGAGATCACATTGTTGCACAAGAAAGAAGAAAGTTTAGAATTTTGTTTTCATACCTTACAAATGTTCTACCTGACTGCTCTGGGTCTTGCGGGCAACATCTAAACGGTAATCCATTTCACGCCATACATTATGAAGCATTTTCATTTACACTGATGTCAATGCAAGCTGAATGCGCATATTTAGTTCTTGCGATGTTCTCGGCAAAGGTGGCACATATGCATGGTCTTTGACATACCCTCACAAAAAGAAGTCACCTGGAGTAACGTCCGGAGACCTGGAGGGACACTTGCAGAAAACCGTGTCGTCCTGTCCACAACGACCAAACCAACGGTTCACACCTTGCACTGGCTTTGACGGAGGGGCAGCTCATTTTCCTACGTCACCGCAGCAACACAACAGAAGGTTGCAATAAAATTCTGAACTTCCTTCTTTCTTGTGTAGGAATATCACCTGTCTATTTATCTTCATAAACACGTTATTGTCATTTGTAATCGGGGCAATGATTTTGAATTACCCTATTTAATAGTTGGTGCACAAAATGGGAGAAAGGAGAAAAAATATCATATGCCACAGTAACCAAAATGCATGTGATATACGATCCACAATATCCTATCTCGTTACAGAACTTTAAAGTCAAATACTTCAACAGACTATGGAAATTTAACAGTTAATCAAACCCCCAAGTATTCCCGTGAATTTCTCCCATTGCCAGAAATGTTTCGTTTTATAATTAATATGATATCATCATCATCATCATCATCATCATCATCATTGTCAACCATTATCAATCCACTGCTGGACGAAGGTCTCCCCAAGTTTCCTCCACAAAGGTCTGTCTTGTGCCAGTCTCCTCCATGTCACCCCTGCATACTTTCGAATTTCATCCACCCATCTCCCATGTGGTCTTCTTCTGGGTCTTTTCCTGTCCCTTGGAATCCAATCTAAAATTTTGACTGCCCATCGATGGTCTGTCCTTCTGGCAGTATGTCCAGCACATTGCCATTTCAGGGATTTAACTCTGATCATGATGTCTTCCACTCTTGTCATTTTTCGGATCCACGAGTTCCTCTTCTTATCTCTCCTGGTTACACCAAGTATGCACCTCTCCATGCTGCTTTGAGTTGTCTGCAGCCTTTGTATGTCTCTTTTAGTTAAGGTCCACGTCTCTGCACCATACGTAAGCACTGGAAGGATGCATTGATCAAACACTTTTCTTTTAAGACATAATGGCATATTGCTCTTGAAAATTATGCTGTTTCTTCCAAAAGCTCTCCAGGCAAGTTTTGTACGCTGATTAATTTCTTCATCAATGTGACCCTCACTTGATATCTGCTGTCCAAGATAAACGTACGCGTCTGTTATCTCCAGCTTTTCTCAATCAATCGATAAATCTTCATTTCTTGTAAAAGCATTGAACATCACTTTTGTCTTCTGAAAGTTCATTTTTAATCCCACTTCTTTACTCTTGTCAGCAAGTTCCTGGATCATACTCTGCAGCTCTGATGGGGTAGTTGCAAAAATGACTACGTCATCAGCAAAACGAAGGTGGGTTAGATAATCTCCATTAATCTTTATCCCCTTGTTTTCCCAGCTCAGCGACTGAAAAACACCCTCCAATGTGGCATTAAAGAGCTTCGGAGATATGGTGTCACCTTGTCTCACTCCCTTTCCAATTTTTACGTGTGTTGTATTTTCAAACAGCCGAATCTTTGCACTTGCATTTTCATAGATGTTATTAATAATATTAACGTATGCATCTTCAATACCGCAGGTTTTCAGAGCCATTGTAACTGCTGATGGTTTCACCGAGTCAAAGGCTTTTTCATAATCGATAAAAGCCATGCACAATGGAAGTTCATATTCCTTCGCTCTTTCAATTAGTTCTCTCAGTACGTGGATATGATCTATTGTGCTGTAGCCACTCCTGAATCCAGCTTGTTCTCTCGGTTGAACCATGTCCAGTGTCACCTTCAAGCGGTGTAAAAGAACTTTAGTGAAGATTTTATAAACTACTGATAGGAGGCTGATAGGTCTGTAGTTTCCGAGATCCTCAATGTCACCTTTCTTATGTTGCAGGATGATTGTAGCGGTGTTCCAATCCTCAGGAATCTTTTCTTCATTAAGGCATCGAGTGAAAATTTGGGCGAGTACTGCTTCGATTTCTCCACTTGCTTCTTGTATGATGTCTACAGTAATTCTATCTTCTCCTGGAGCTTTTCCCCGCTTCATGTTCTTGATTGCATGTGCAACTTCTGCTGGAAGGACTGGAGGAACTCTGGTACTGGTATCTTTCATGATGTCTGGAGTGCATGTATCATCTCTTTCATATAATTTGGAGTAGAAATCTTTCACTCTTGTCAAAATTTCGCCTCAATTTCTTGTTACAGAACCATCTTCTTTTCTCAGTGCCATAATCTGTTTTCTTCCCTTACTGAGATGTCCCTTTGCTATCTTTAGGCTTTGGTTGTTTTCATTTGCTTTCCTCACTAGTTCACAGTTGACTTTTCGTACGTCTTTAGTGATACTTTTTCTTACTGTCTTGCATAGCTCTATATATTCCACTTTCGAAGTCACATCTTCTTTAGTTGTCCTCATCTCTCTTCTTTTTTGCATCAACATTTTCGTTTTTCCTGATAATTTGTTTACATGCAAATTGTTCTTAGACCCAGCTAATTTTGTTGCTGTTTCCATAAGAGCTTTGGTTACTTTTCTGTTAACTTCAGAGATGTCCACTTCTTCCGATGTTATGCCTTCTAAAGCAGAGAACCTGTTCTTCAGTTCCAACTTGAAGGTATTATGGTGTTTTTTAAGGTTGGTTATGTCAATACATTTTGTTTGCCTTATGAGCTTGCCACGTTCAAGTTTAGTGTTGAGGTGCATCTTACATCTCACCAATCTATGGTCACTACCTGTGTTGAACTTGTTTAGCACACTGCAGTCTTCTATGACGAATTTTTTGTTACACATAATAAAATCAATTTCACTTGTCGTTCTATTTGGATGTCTCCATGTCTATTTCCTGTGTGGCTTTTTCTTGAAGAAGGAGTTCAAGATGAAAAACCCTTCTGCCTCTGCAAACTCAACGAGAGTATTTCCACGCTGGTTTCTGTTGCCGTGACCGAATTTACCTACTGTAGTTTCATTCTGTTGCCGTTGCCCTATTTTTGCATTGAAATCTCCCATAATTATTTTCAAGTGCTGCTTACCTTTATTATTTAGATGACAAATTTCCTCATAAAATTCTTCAATTTCTTCTTCAGGATGACTTGTGGTGGGTGCATAAGTTTGAATAATCTGAGCCTGGTATCTTTTCGAGAGTTGGATAACAAGTCGTGCAGCTCTATCAGAGGAACTTTCAACTTCTACAACTTTATCCTTCAGTTTCTTGTTTATTATAAATCCAACACCACTAGTTCTGCCAGTATCTGTCCCACGATAGTAGAAGAGATGTCCACTTTTCAGTTCGATGAGATCTTCTCCTTTTCTCCTTATCTCACTTAGCCCCACGATGTCCCACTTGATCCTTTGTAGTTCCTCTTCCAATTCAAGAAGCCTTGAATCAGAAGATAGGGAGCGTCCATTATACGTAGCCAAGGTCAGCATCAGATGGCAGCCTAGTCCGGTCCTCCGGGGATTCTTAGCACCCTCTGCCTTCATGTCGCACTGGCCGCTACCTTGGCCAGGTACATTCCAGCTGCCGGAGACTGAGGGCCAAGATTTAAGTTGTGGAATCATTTTGGAGGGGTTTGGCCATAACTCACTACGCTGGCCAAGCGGGTTGGTGAGTGTGGGATAGAATTTCCTCTAATCCCGATGGTATAGCTATACCGCTATTGGCGGTCGTCAGAGCCCCTTTAGTGAGAACAGGATGCACCACGAGAAGGCGGCGTTGACATTTGTCAATATACTATTCACAATATCCGACCTCGCTACAGAATTTCAAAACCAAATTCTTCGAACAGACTGTGGAAATTTAACAGTTAATCAAACCCCCAATATTCCCGTGAATCTCTCGTATAACCGGAAATGTTTCGTTTCATAATGAATGCGATATACTATTCACAATATCTGATCTCGCTACAGAACTTCAAGATCAAATTCTTCGAACAGACTATGGAAATTTAACAGTTACTCAAACCCCAAATATTCCCGTGAATCTCTCCTATTGCCAGAAATGTTTCGTTTTATAATTCACGCGATATACTATTCACAATATCCGATCTCGCTACAGAACTTCAAAATCAAATACTTCGAGAGACTATGGGAATTTGACAGTTAATCAAACCCCCAAGTATTCCCGTGAATCCCTCCTATTACCAGAAATGTTTCCTTTTATAATTATGCGATATACTATTCACAACATCCGTTCTCGCTACAGAACTTTAAAATCAAATTCTTCGAACAGACTATTGAAATTTAACAGTTAATCAAACCCACAAGTATTCCCGCGAGCCTCTCCTATTGCCAGAAAGGTTTCGTTTTATAATTCATGCGATATACTATCCGCCACATCCGATCTCGCTACAGAACTTCAAAATCAAATACTTCGGCAGACTATGGAAATTTAACAGTTAATCAAACCCCAAGTGTTCCCGTGAATCTCTCCTATTACCGGAAATGTTTCGTTTCATAATGAATGCGACATACTATTCACAATATCCGATCTCGCTACAGAACTTCAAAATCAAATACTTCGAGAGCCTATGGAAATTTAACAGTTAATCAAACCCCCAAGTATTCCCGTGAATCTCTCCTATTACTGGAAATGTTTCACTTTATAATGAATGCGATATACTATTCACAACATCCGATCTCGCTACAGAACTTCAAAATCAAATTCTTCCAACAGACTATGGAAATTTAACAGTTAATCAAACCCCCAAGTATTCCCGTGAATTTCTCCTATTGCCAGAAATGTTTCGTTTTATAATTCATGCGATATATTATTCACAATATCCGATCTCGCTACAGAATTTCAAAATCAAATGCTTCGAGAGACTATGGGAATTTGACAGTTAATCAAACCCCCAAGTATTCCCGTGAGTCCCTTCTGTGACCAGAAATGTTTCGTTTTATAATTATGTGATATACTATCCACAATATTCGATCTCGCTACAGAACTTCAAAATCAAATACTTCGAGAGACTATGGGAATTTGACAGTTAATCAAACCCCTAAGTATTCCCGTGAGCCTCTCCTATTGCCAGAAATGTTTCGTTTTATAATCCATGCGATATACTATCCACAACATCCGATCTTGTTACAGAACTTCAAAATCAAATACTTCGGCAGAATAGGGAAATTTAACAGTTAATCAAATCCCCAAGAGTTCCCGTGAATCACGACTATTACTGGAAATGTTTCGTTTCATAATGAATGCGATATACTATTCACAACATCCGATCTCGCTAAAGAACTTCAAAATCACATTCTTCGAACAGACTATGGAAATTTAACAGTTAATCAAACCCCCAAGTATTCCCGTGAATCTCTCCTATTACCAGAAATATTTCGTTTTATATTTATGCGATATACTATCCACAATATTCGATCTTACTACAGAACTTCAAAATCAAATACTTCGAGAGACTATGGGAATTTGACAGTTAATCAAACCCCCAAGTATTCCCATGAGCTTCTCCTATTGCCAGAAATGTTTCGTTTTATAATTGATGCGATATACTATCCACAATATTTGATCTCGCTGCAGAACTTCAAAAGCAAATACTTTTCAGACTATGGAAACTTAATAGTTAATCAAGCCCCCAAGTATTCCCGTGAATCTCTCCTATTTCCAGAAATGTTTCGTTTTATAATTCATGTGATATACTATCCACAACATCCGATCTCGCTACAGAACTTCAAAATCGAATACTTCGACAGACTATGGAAATTTAACAGTTAATCAAACTCCCAGGTATTCCCGTGAATCTCTCTTATTGCCAGAAATGTTTCGTTTTATAATTCATGCCATATATTACTAACAACATCCGATCACGCTACAGAACTTCAAAATCAAATTCTTCGAACAGACTATGGAAATTTAACCGTTAATCAAACTCCCAAGTATTCCTGTGAATCTTTCATTTTACTGGAAATGTTTCGTTTCATAATGAATGCGATATACTACTAACAACATCCGATCACGCTACAGAACTTCAAAATCAAATTCTTCGAACAGACTATGGAAATTTAACAGTTAATCAAAGCCCCAAGAATTTCCGTGAATCTCTCCTATTGTCAGAAATGTTTCGTTTTATAATTCATGCGATATACTATCCACAATATCCCATCTTGCTACAGAACTTCCAAATCAAATACTTTGATATACTATGGAAATTTAACATTTAATCCAATCCCCAAGTATTCCCGAGAATTTCTCCTATTACCATAAAGTTTTCGTCGTACGGATACGGAAAAAGTGAGAACGGAGTTTTTCCGTTAATATAGGAAAGGAATTGCGGAAGAGTTTCTGAAAATTCAGAATTTTTCTGGCGTACGAAAAATCAATGAAATTCAGTTTTTTTCCCGTCATTTTTTTTTAGTGGAGATTTAACGATCACCGTGGGCAACTCAGTGGTCTATAAGCAGTCGCCCGTCCCTAATTTAGGGCGACTGGCTCCAGGGAAGGGAGAGAGCCAGGGACTTAAGACAAACACAACATCCATGCCTCACCGTGTTTCGAACCCGGACCCATCTCGAACGAACGATTAGAAGCCATCGCTTAGACCACTGCGCCACGGGGGTGGAAAATTCCGTCATTTCACGGAAAAGAAGTTGTACTAGAAATATACTTCCTTAACTCAGGAAATAAATCGCGGAAAGTGACTCGTGAATTTCAGAAATTATTTGTTATACCTATCCTTACATTCTAAGGCTAATACTGACTCAGGAATACATCGCGGACACGGGCTCTTATGCGAAAGTTGCTGTATTCCGACCCTTTTATACGCTCGTTCTTAAGTTTGTCAATAACATTTTGAAACACCAGTTGTATTGCCATTAATGCAAGTTTACGTCAAGAAGTTATAAAACACACGGAGGTCGCATTATTTGTTCACTCTCTCCGGTAATTGACGTATTGGTTGGAATACATATCTGTACATTTCAATTAACTTAAGGAGATATGCAGGGATTTGTTTGTGCACGTGTTAATTTTCTCATTTGTTTGTCGGTGGGTCTTTTGATAGAACTTGTTTCACCGTTATCATTCCTTTGCCGTCATGAGCTTGCTGAGGCGTTAATACATTCCTACTTTTGTGTTTAATGCGAAGTAATACTTCGTGAAAGATTTAGTTTCGATCATTCGCGAAATAAATGCTAAGTTCTCCTTTAATTTTACCCGGAGGATATTAGACGTGCCTAATAACCCTGTGAATTAATCAAAATTTAACTATTCCATTTGATAGCTGTTCATTGTGAGATCATGTTACTTAGTACTTATTTTGTTCGTGGTTTCAGGACGAAGCTGCCCTGAAGAAATTCTCAGAGCTACTGAAGCTCGGAGCACAAGGGGCATTTTTGAAACACTGAGCGTAATGAATCGACGAGGCGTTGAAGAAAAGCTAGTTCCCATTGCGACGTGTCTGCTATTCTCTAAGTAGACACCGCTGAGAGAAGTAATCACTAGTTCATACGTGCACGCGTTGCCTTATTCGGCCTTTGACACTATTGATCTGTTGTTCTGTGAAAGTGAGTCATATTGTAGCGGAAAGAGCTGAAATCTATAAATCCATTGTATTCCGTCGCCTTGTAGTTATGTCTCCAAAACTCAAAAGATTAAAAGAGGAAAGACTAAATACATCGCGAGAAAGTTCGCACAAACTTGAGTAAAATGCATTCTTTTCGATTCCTCGGAAAGTGTGGGTTATGCAAATATATCTTTATTTAGGTATTTCGTGAGTTCCAAGAACTTTCATTTTTCACAACTTATATTTTGAGAACAATGACACCAGCGTCTGATACCAAGGATAAAGGGATCTTCTGTCTCGCGTAAAGCAAGTTGGTTAGCGAAGGATAAAGTGATTTCCTGTCTCGTAAAGCAAGTTGGTTACTGAAGATAATATTCCTCACATTGGAAAATGCAAGCAATTTGCTCTTTTATCCATCGTGCGGATGCAAAAACTCAGTCCCTTTTAAGTACCAGTTTAACCGAATGAAACGAATTAACTCGGAGTTAGCAAAATGGGTTGAACTCACCTTGAACGAATATATTCGTTGTCTAAGGGGTGGGCCCAACGCGGCTGGATCGAGTGAACCTGCCCATCAGAAAACTTTTTACCCTAAACTTGCTTATTCAAAGTTGTCATTTTGGGAGATGATCGTTTCTAATTGATTATTGCTAAACGGTTTATAACAATGGAGATGAACCTAAGAAAAGTGATGTTTGGGTAACTTGCTTCTAACCAGTGGCATGATGTCCGTGTCAGATGGACTAGCCCTTCCCCATCATGCCTTTTGTTAAGAAGTAGAGAATAATGAACTAGAAGCGAGTGCTGATTATCTATTGCAGGTTTATTGTGTTACGTGAAAATCGCATTTTAAAGCATTTTGTATCAATTCATTTCTCAATGCTAGGAATATCTTTGCAGTAGGTTCGAAAGCCTTATCTTAGGCGGCAATCAGTAATTGAACTTTTGAAGGCGAGGTTCTCAGGAAACAGTGCTTTAGTGGGGACGGTCGTTTTAGAAAACTTTAAGGGCCTAATCGTTTTATTGTTATTGTCATTGTCATCGGCCGACATTCGGCACAAGCTTGATTAGTTTATTGCATTAAAGACGCATTAGCCCTCCAAGTTAATGACGGGTGCAAGTGGTCACACTAATAGTCCGGAGGGGAAAGAACTTAGGGGATAACGCTTTGAGAAGAGAGTGAATTCGGGGAGACGTCTTGGAGCGAGCGAGGAAGGAATATGGTTTTAGGACAGGAAATGGAGAATGATAAAAAAATGAAATAAAAGCGAAGTTGGGTAGAAGGTGCAGATGACCCGTAGAATGCAAAGTAAGCGCAATTAATTCAGTAATTAATATAACTTCAGGACATACCCAGTATGCAAATTAAATATTAATAAAGGAATAATCCATTAACGCAAATGATCTTTCATCTTTCTTGAAGTACAATGCTTTTATAGAGAGTGTCTCCCTCGCTACCGAACCCGGCATTTCTTTAATAATATTAACACCAATGAAGATATTGCAACGAAATTTGAAGTGGACTTACCTCATTTCGTGCGAAATGCGATGACATCACAACATGTGCTGGAAGTGGCCACCATTTGCGTCCAGATAGCATTGAACCCGGCGCACCATATTGTGGAAAGTCCTTGCCAGTGTGTCAGCCGTCACTACCTGAATTTCTTCGGTGATGTTTGCTTTCAAGGCATCTATGGTTCGCGGTTTCTTCTGGTAAACTCTGCCTTTTAGATATAACCATAAAAAGTAATCAGGAGGCGCAAGAGCGGGCGAGTGCGGTGGCCATATACCCTTCGAAATGACGCGGTCGCCAAAAAAGCCATACTTGTGTGTAATGTTGCTTCATCATGCTGGTAATATCCAATGGAGAGTTCTTCGTCGTCCAACTGATTTACAAAGGTGTTGCAGATTTCCATATATGCAGCTGTTGTGATGGTTGTATCGAAGAAGATGGGACCAATTACGGGGTGCCGAGTCATCCCACACCAAACAACAATTTTCTGTGAATGAAGGGGTCCTTCATGTATCGCGTTGGGATTTTTACCGGCACAAATACGGGGATTTTGAGAATTGACGTATCCGGACTGGTGAAACCACACGTCGTCCGAGAACCACGTGCAGTCCAGAATGCCCGGATTTTCCTGAAGAAATGTCTGAAACCATCGACAGTATGTCACGTGGTCAGGCTCCTTCAGTTCGTGAACCACGGAGATACGGTACGCATGAAGCTTCGCTTATTTTACAGCACGTTGTCAAGTGCTTTTGGACAACCCTGTTTCCTGTGACAGCCGGCAAAGTTACTTCCTGGGAGACGCAAGTCGTTGACCCTTTATATTATGCATCGTTTCTTCGGACATTTGTGAACGACATCCTGCATGGTCGTCTAATAAAGTTCCCTTGGTTTCCAATTTCTTCCACAATGCCCAAATGGTGGACTTGCTCGCCGGATGTCTGCCTGCAAACCTCTCCAAGAATTGCTGCTGACAAGACTTTATCGATTCTGTTTTCCAATAAGTGCGAACAATAAACACTCGCTCCTCCAGTGTGTACTGATACATTTTCACACGTACGCGAACATCCACGAGCGCGAGCACTCACTATCAACAACCGCATTGTGTAGACACTCACAGAGAAATGGCATAACAAAACAGCAGAGAGGCGCGTCCGGTTGACTGGCGGACTGCTCCTTAGTGACGCCACAGTTAGGAACTGTGTGTGCCACTAAGGAGCCCACCGGCTGCCTGGCGAACTGCTCCTTAGTGGCACCGCACTTAGGAATGTGTGTGCCACTAAGAAGCACTCCGGCTGGCTGGCGGACGGCGTGGGTTCAATGCTGTCTGGAGGCAAATGTTTGCCACTTGCAGCCCAAGTTGTGATGTCATCACGATTCGCACGAAATGAGGTAAGTCCACTACAAATTTCGTTGCAATATCTTCATTGCTGTTAATGTTATTAAATAAATGCCGGGTTCGGTAGCGAGTGGTACACCACTCGCTACCGAACCCGGCATTTATTTAATAACATCACCAGTAATGTAGTATTGTCCAATAGTTGCTATAAGACACAACAATCGAACCCCTCAACAATCGAACCCCTTAACAACTGTATTCCTTCGAAAAACAAACATGTCAAAAACGGTACTGCTGTGATGAGAGGAGAAAAGGAAATAATTTTCCGTAGTTTCCGTAAAACTTGAACACCATGTGAATGTTTCTATCTGAAGAACGCAGAAAATTTTGGGGCACCATTTGGTTAAGGTACATGGGCCGCTTTATATTTTAAGCAGTCGATGTACTTGAAAGAAATTATTCCCCAAAATTTCCGCGCTCCCCTAACTGAGATGTTCATATAGCAGCAAGTTTTTGTGTAAGCTACGGCAAGTTTTTTATTCCCTGCACACTCTGACCCAAAGCAAAATGGGTAAGATTTAGTCCCCCTGACGTCGACATCATGCCACTTGGTAGAAACAAAGACTCAAACATTGTATCCCTCCTTCCTTTTTTTTTTTTTTTTTTTTTTTTGATTGATTGGAGGTTTAACGACCACCGTGAGCAACTCAATGGGCTATAAAGCAGTCGCCCGTCCCTAATTTAGGGTCACTGGTTCCAGGGAAGGGAGAGAGCAAGTGCCGTAAGACAAACACAACATCTATGCCTCACCGGGATTCGAACCCGGACCCCTTACGGACGAATGATCAGAGGCCAGCGCCTTAGACCACTGCGCCACCGGGGCGGCCTCCTTCCTTTGGTGCGTCGCTGTTGTTATTTCTCTTTCAGCAGGCAATCAGTCCCTTTTAAACGACCACTTTTAATAACAAAATTAAAGAGAAAGGAACGCTTTCGGATGCGCATGCTCACTCATTCCAGCGGTGTTCGGCTCACTTCTTAGAAAGCGAATATATTTGTTCGAGTTAATTTAAGCCCATATTACCAACCCAGATTTAATTCGTTCTACCTGGTCATAAAGTTAATAGGGATTAGAAGTGGCAATGACACGGTTCAGAATCACTGAAGAACTTGCCCATTGTTTGCGCAATATATGTATTATTCCACACTAATCTCGAAAGCACAATAAAACGTAGATGACACCGAATTCTCTAGTGTAATGAACACATCCCTGAAATATTTTCCGACACAAAAATAATTTTTCATAGCGGACTTAATGAGAAGGAGAAAATCAGCCATAACGGAAATGCATTTATTAATAAAATTGTGAATTACTTAAAGACACAAGTGTTCATCTTTCTTCAAAGTGAATGGAGCTATTTAAAAACAAAAGTATTTTTAACCGGATTATTAGAATCGGTAAATCTTTTGCAAGTAAAATAAATACTTACGCCTAGTAGCGGTAAAAAATGTGACTAGCGAAAAATAAAAAAAAATGTGCACCAAAAATTCCGCGTAAAGAAAAATGTCCGAAGCAAAAGGAATTTTTGGAATACGAGAAAATGGGAATAGAGATATGGATAAAAACGTAATTTAAATTTGCTCCTTCTAGCCGAAAAAATGTACATTATTTGAAAAGATAAAAGGAGCAAAATGTTCTTCATTGTGCACGGCATCCTACGAAAGAATTGATTTTTTCAATCGGAATTTTAGAACAGGAGATACTTAAAGTGAAATATGTACTGACCTCCCTAATGGAGGAATTGTGCAATATGAGTATATGTTTTACAAAAAAATGTTTACGTTTGGTGAATCCGTCTTTACAAGTACATTCTCTTTTTCTCAGTTATCAGATAATGTCATTTGATAAATTATACAGTTTTCGATTATTACTGTTTATGCATGAACGTATATATGCTAAGAAATATTCAGATCTAATCACCTTGCATTTCCGTTCCCATTATCATGACACTCGTGGACATAATAGTTTTTAATACCTAGAGAGCGTACTTTAGGTATTAAAACTAAGTCAGGCTACTTTTAGCCTTTTTCCCTGATTCCCTTGCCACAATCACAGTGCACTGCACTGATTTGTTTAAGAACCTGTAGTGGTGCTTCAATTTATTTTAACTAAAACTAAAAACAAGTTTATTCATGTTATCATACGTGTTTTTGTAGTTCCTATTACTTCATTTATACTTTTTCAATATATGTATAATATTATTGTATAATATTATTTGCATGTTTTTTTGGCACAGAAGTTGTATTTGTGATTTGATTGTGTGGTGAATGGTGTAGTGTGGCAAAAAAAAAAAAAAAAAAAACGTCCACAAAATTTTCTACATAGAGGGTGTTGTGAATCTGAAAAAGTGAATCTGAAAAATGATTTTGGAAACACGTCATTTCGAAGGAGATAACCATGAAAAATCTTATAAACAGTCCCCTAACGAGAAAAACCTATATTATTTAAAGTGAAAAATTTTCGCAATCTTTACGTTACACTGCAGAAATAATTGTTTTCAATCTGATTTTCAGAAATGGTGTTAGGGTTGCAAACAAAAATGCACACTTAACATTACCTATGATAAGAAATATGCGCAAAGAAAAATTAAAAAGTATATGATTAATGTTCCTCGGGCTAAATGGTGTCCCACATAATACGTATTCTTAAAATCGTCCTGTTAGAAGCTGAGATACCGGGAAAAAATGAAATCATCTTTTACCGCGCGGAAGTTTCCTAGCGGGAAAATTACGCATTATTTTTTCCAGAAAATGTGAAAAAGATTTTTTCCGTAGTCAAAGACATGTGATTAAGGCCTATTTTTAATCTTGGTTTTAGACACGCAGTTTAGGCAGAAAAAGTTTTGTAAACATAAATACGAATTTGCGCACCAGTGGTAAAATTGTACGTTAAGAAAATTTGAATGGTATACGCAAAATATTCTTCACGATAACCGCTATCCGATGCCAAACGAATTATACAAATCAGCCCTAGAAGCAAAAACACCAAGAAAAATACAACGTAAGTTACACTTCTAATGGTAAAACCGCGTTTTTGTTTGAGCAGGAAATACCCTCTGAAAGTTTAGGGTTCGCAATGCATAAATAATTTTTAGAACCGGATTAATAGGTACAAAGACATGGTGCCGATAGACGGACAAACATAATAAAAACAAAAGCTTGACTTATTTTTAATCGGAATGCTAAAAAAACTACTGTAAGGGAAGCGACCAAGGAGAGCAGGACAAATGAATTATTTGCTTTCACCACTGATATTATGCTAAAGGTTCTCACGATTCCCTCTTGAAATATAAGAGGCTTGATTATGATTTCGGAATACTGTCTGCTTTATTTATCTTGGTGTTCTCGGGATCACTCAAAGATGACAACGATATTTTCATGTTATCTCCGAAACTTGATACACATGATAAGTTGAAAGTTCGATTGGCACTTGAGGCAACTGTATCGTTCATTTTTACGTGCATTCTGTTCGTGTTGTATTTCGGTCCATCGTCTCTATTAAGGAGGAGCTCGCAGATAAATCGATTGCCACTTGATGCAACTGTATCGTTCATTTTTATGTGTATTCTGCTGGTGTTATACACGGTCGAGTCACATTATTGTGACCATCCAGAGTAACCACCGTGTGCAGCGCGGACAGCAGCCAGATGGGCTGGGAGTGACTCAGTAAAGTGCTGGAAGGTGTTCACAGATATTTGGAGCAATGATAACTGCAGTGCATCTCACAGCTGCTGGAGGATGCGTAGTGGAGGATCCATTGAACGAACAACACGATCGAGGTGGTCCCATAGATGCTCAATTGGGTTTAAGTCTGGGGAATTAGGGTGCCAGGGAAGTACATTGAAGTATTCATCGTGCTCTTCCAACCACTATTGGACATTTCTAGCTGTGTGACACGTCGCATTGTCGTTCTGGAAGATCCCATCCTCCCTAGGGTAGACAATCAGCATGCATGTGTGTACGTGGTCTTCAAGGATGGATTCATAACGAATTCGGTCCGCAGGTATGCGTGGACCCAGATAATGCCACGAAAACATTCCCCAGACTATAACGCTGCCCCCACCAGCTTGTGTTCTTCCAGCAATGACTGAAGATTGTTTGTTCTCCGATGTTTCTCGCCTTGTACGCCAACGTCCATCCGTTCGACGAAGCAGAAAACATGACTCATCAGAGATAGAAATCCTTTGCCAATAAGCGGAAGTCCAAATTCCGATACTGCCGTGCAAATGTAGGCCTTTTCTGCCGATGCTCCTTCGTTAGCATAGGTGCAGTGACCATCCGTCTGCATCCGAGCCCCATACGCAGCAGGGTTTGCTTACCTGTCGTTTTAGACACACTTCCGGTAGCCCCCTGGTTCAGTTTGCTAGTGAGTTGCTCCACTGTAGCGTGTCGATCGGCCCTCACGCACCTTCGCAGCCTGCGTTCACCTCTCACATCAATGGAACGTGATTGCTGCCATTTCTCCAAACACGATACACTTTAACCACAGCAGCACAAAAACAGTTCCCAAACTGCGCTGTTTCAGAAATAATGCCAGCCTTGGTCCGAAAGCCGAAAATCATCCCTTTTTGCAAATCTGATAAATCGCTCCTTTTATCCATGACAGCAACAAGTGATATGTTTTCAGAATGCCTACAGCGCACCTTATATACCCTCCAAGCCAGCTCACGACACGTGCTTTCTTTCGTTGGCTACGCGCTGTTGACGTCAAAAGTAGGAGGTGATCACAATAATGTGACTCGACTGAGTATTTCAGTCCATCATCTTTGTTAGGGACGTGCTCGCAGATAGAAATTTTTGGCTTCTGTTCTTTGGTCTAAACTGCATAACAAAGCGTGTTGGGAACGTATAAAGAAGGAAGCAACGATGCATACATATATACTTACATAACGCAGAGCTTTTCTCTGATATTCGAAGGGGCTTAGCTCCTAAAATAAAATTCAAATACCAAATCATAGGAATTTTTGGAGGGGGAGGAAACGACAACACGGAGTCTCTCTGTCTCTCGTCCCGAATTTCGGCCTCTGGTTTCAAGGAACGGACACAGACTAGGAGGTTAGACAAACAAATCACCACGCTTCATCCGGGTCTACTCGAAGAAGCAATCAGAGTTAGACCATTGTACACTAAAACCGCCAAAAGAATAATTAGATATGTTTTGCGTTTTACTTTTGATGTTTCAAATGTCTACACTCGCAGTGGCCTCTGCGCAACTCGAGGTCCACTGACATCCATCACATCATACCTTTTTTTCCTTCTTACTCATTTTCTTTTTCTCTTGCAAGCATTCCTGAATCTCCATTCCATGATTTCCTCCTCGTCTTTCCTACACGTTTTCTTCCAGCCACATGAGCTGAATGAATTATCTTAGTAAGAAGCTTTTCACTCGTTCTTTAAACATGGCCAACCACTTTAGAATATTTCTCTCCACCCTGCTAACTACATTTTGCTTTCACGTTGTACATGTACAAAGAAATTTCATTCCCCCTATGATAAGAACGTGTCCTGTCACAAATCCCCCGTAAGTAGCACATCTCTCTAGCACACACAATCGACTACAGTGTCTCTTCTACAGAACCAAAGTTTTACTTTTGTACATCGGACTAGGGAAACTAACAGTTTCATGCGCAGCCATTCAGTAACTTCTGGAGAACCCGTCAGTCACGTGAAATCCTTCTTAAAGCAGCTATGGCTCTTAAAGCTGAATTCACTCACCTACTGATTTCAACATCTAATTCATTTCACCGGTCAGACATGTTTCCTGAATACACAAACTCATTTGCCTGGTCTCACTGTGCACTATTTACATTGACCTTGTATTCAAAAGAAAGAGTTCTGTACTCAAAATCCATAACTTTGGCTTTTCCTTTATTTATATTAATTTTAATTTTCGTATATCTTTTTACATGTTGGACTACATATTCTGAAACTCCCTTTTGCTGTCCGCCAATGAGACTGTGTCACCAGCATACATCAACCGGCACATAGGAGATATTATTTCACGGAAGGTTCACTTCATCGAAGCGTTCATTTCGCCGAAGAATCACTGTAAGCGTCCATTTCGCAGAAAAATCACTGGATCGAAAGGTGCATTTCGCCGAAGGGTTTATTCATCAAAAGTTCAATTCAGATCATTTCGTCAAAGGGTCAGTTTACTGAACATTTTAGATTTTATCAAAGGCATTGTTGATGTGTAATGCAGGCTGACAGTTGACAATCAAAACGTTAAAGTGTAGCATGAAAATTGCTCTTTTGGTTTCTCCGTTCCACTTCTCCATAGATCAGTTTTATGACCTCTAACATTAACTTTAAAACCTGCGCTTCTGTAGCAAAATTAACTCGCAGAGTTTATTTTTATAAACTTTACATGAGTAGTCAAGTTAATAATATTGCACTTTTACTCAAGCGGAAACCACTGATTTTAAAGACCTAGACCTAGGAACTTACAATTAATGTTAGTGAAAGTGTACAAAGAGAAATCAAAAAATCAATTATATATGATCCCCCAACGTTTGGGTAGTCTTTTTCCGAACCTTCACATCCTATAAAAAAATCTGAACTCAACAGATCCTATAATAAAATTCAAAGTTTTTCAGAAAACGGCATTTGGTTGAAATGATCTTTCGCTGAAATAAACTTTTAGGTAAAGCGAATCTTCGATGAAACGTACCTTCCGGTCAAGCGAGCTTCCGGTGAGAAGTTATAGTTTTGCAATTTGATTGAAACAGTCAACACTTTTCATTTTTGGCAGAATAATATCACTTCATAATTTAATGTAGTCTTCTAAATAAATCTTACTTGATTTGAAAAAAAACAGGAATCAAAAGAAAAGAAATTGCTGTTTAATTTGGTTATTAATTATTAGTGCGTCAATTTTACTTCCATTCTCATTTCTCTTTTGCTTTATGGTCTGAACTTACGGATAGAATAAGTTTATTAATCATATTATTATGATAACGAAATGTGCGTGCACATTAAAGGCAAGAAATTAAATTGAAATAAATAAATATGATTCTGGGAACACACTTGTGTTGAGTTTTAGGAATGAATATATCGTTTTTATAGTAAAAGCGTGACCAGAATTTGTCTTATTCAACACACATTTTACGGGTTTATGAATTTTAAAGTAAATACCTCAGCATTATTCTCTTAAAATACTTTTATGCTGTGACCAAATATGTTTTTCGCAAGAGCTTTTAAGAATGAGAATTTTGTTGCCCTCTAACGTTTCCAGTTATTTTTTAGCAATAGTGAAAAGACACGAAAGAGCGAGATTTTCCAGTAATCATCTTAATCTGAAATTTGGCTTTGAACCGAAACAAAACATGGCCGCATAAACGAATTCCATTAGACGGCAAAACGGAACACTTTCTCGCAAGAAATAAATAAAAAATGTCTTCTTATCTAACTCAGTATTTAATCCTTCAAGACATCTCTAAAACAAAATTAAGTAGCTAGGGTAAAAGAAATGAGGAAATTTTAAAAGACGCAAGAGGCTCACGCAAACTTGTCATGCGTAAATCCCGTACCAACTCTCGAAGATGACGTAACGAGAATGTCTTTTATCGCCGGTTTTAGGAAAAAAATATTTGTTCTTCATATTGCTTTACGATGTTTCCTTTCGGGATATTATCAAGTGAGGCTAAATACGATAGAGAAAAAACAAAAGAAAAGAAGAATGTGAGTCCGAAGCTTAGTGGGAGGAGGGTCATATTTGCAACGGAAGTAAAACGAAGAATAAGGGAGGCGAAATATCAGCTGATTTTCTTGCGGCCTGCAGCATGCTCTCCATCGATTTAACGAAATATCAGCATACTCAAGAGTTCTCTTCTCTCAGCTATAAGGAACAAAATAATGCTTTTAGCGCTTGCCTTAACGAAGCCAGTGACATCAGGAAATTTCGAACTAGTTTGCGAAAAAAATATCTTCGTCGTTTCTCTTCTTTCTCACTAAACTTTTTCCTCGTGAACTTCTAAGTGTCTGTTCGCTGGGCTATATATTTTTATCTTATACTTGATCAGAGAGATAATGATGAAGAAATATACAAAAAACGTTGAAGCACTGAATCGTGCGAAACTCCACAGAACCTCTGAAACATAAGATAAAATTGATTTTAATATCTGAATTTCGCAAAGATTTATTATCTGTTTTTTTGTGAGTTTTGGATGTTCAGATTTTAAATCAATAAGGTAAATAAGATATTTTTCTTTCATTGAAAACTTTTGAATTGAAAAAGTTTTTTTTTCTTGCATAACAAGTGAAGAATTTTTTTATCCATCTATACGTTTACAGTTAAAACAACATAAATAGCTGCACACAAATATAAATCCACATGCTTACTCAAGTGTTTTAAAAAATGCATAGGACTTGACAACAGCTAAACATATTGTACGTTAATGGACAAGTCGTTAAATATAATTTTGGGATTTCTCTCAGTAAGTTATCGAAATTTGCCCAGCTATCTGTGTTAGCAACAAAGGCTCAAAAACCTTGTTTCCGATTTGCTATATTCCTTCCTTGCAAAAGCCATCTGGTTGATGTTCGAAAGCTTGGAAACTTTGAATTTTATTCAGAAATTTTAATTATTAGTTAATTTTTATTTCTATTTGAAGAAATTCGGATTACTATTTTAAGTATAGTTCGTGTACTGTTATTCATTAAATAAAATAGTTCGTGTCTGTTATTCATTAAATAAAACCATTTTCATTTCGTGATTGATGCAATACGAAATCATTGATAACGAAATTTCACTAAAATGGAAGCAAAAGAACTTTAATGCTTGCAGCATTTAATAACGCGCTATATTATGATTTAAAGAATCCGAAAACTGATAATAGCGGTTTCGCTTTCCATTGAGAATATCAAATTTTTGCATATAAATGCACTAGTCGCAGACACTTAGAAGGGAGAACGGAGACATCGCTGTTGTGTTCCTGGAATAAGTCACGCACTCTCTTAGCAACGTGGCCGGGAGCATTGTTCTGTTGGTAGACTCCGTCACCACCAGGGTAAACGTTCAACATGAAGTGATGCATGTGGTCAACGAGAACGGACAGGCGTTCAGGGACCCATCCACTAGGACCAGCGGTCCCAGATCATACCAGGAAAATATCCCCTAGACATGTACATTCCCACCACCGGCCTAGACTTGACAGACAAGCATGTCCGTGTGTTGGTTCCTCGTGTGTCTGACGCCGTAACCGCCACATCTTGACAGTTCTATAAAGTAGAAACCTCGATTGGTCGGAGAAGGCAACCTTTTCGCACTCTTCCACTGTCCAATGACTGTAGTCCCATGCCAACTGCAGTGTCTTTGCCGATGGACAGGGGTTACCACGAGCGCTTTGACGTAGCATCGACTACGGAAACCCATGCGTTTCAGGGTTCCCTCTACTATTATCTGGGACATGTACCCAACGTTCATTTGCGTTGTCAATTGCTGCACTGTTGCGAATCGATTGCCTTTTATCAGTAGACGGAGGCGACATTCTCCTCTGGGGTCCGTGGCCTTTGGGGTTCCACGGTTACGACGTCGGGAGGTACTCGGTGTGCCAGCGGTCCGTTCTTGGTACACCCTTACTACAGCACTTCGCGAACATCCCACGAAGTCTGCTGCTTGTGAGGTGCTTCCACGCTTGGCGTGGTAGCCGATGATCATTACTTTTTGAAACGTCCGTCAAATCGCTACCTCTGCCTATCGTACTCACGTTATGCACTATGGCTCATCTGTCCTGGCCAACCTCTTGTATCTCCGTGTGGTCAACCTTGTCACGTGCACTCTGTGAGGCCCCTGGGCGAGTACACTGTGATTCTCGGGTGATCGTATTATTCTGATACGAACACATATGTTTTTCCGTTCTAATATAAAATCATCGTGCTTTGGCTCTTTACGTAACGATATACAACTAAAATCAGATTTTTTAACACATGAAAAAGTGCCTATATTATAAGTTTTATATCGCTTCTGCTAGCTTAAGGCTCTACGAGACCCGCCATCTTGTATTGCTGCCTTCTCTTATTAACCAATGGGCAAGCGTATTTCACAAATTGCTCGGCCAATTTTGCACATTTTGAAACACCGTTTGTGGCTAACGCAAGATATATGATAAATAAAGAGTTCCCTGGTTTCAGAGTTTTCATTTTGGACCCTTTAAGTATTTTTTATGAATTAATAAAACTATGGAAGACGCCTTGGATTGACTTTCGCTGCATATAAAAAATGAAGGAAGAGGTCAATAAAAATTCTGAAACCAGGGAACTCTTTATTTATCATATATCTTGCGTTAGCCAAAAAATGTGTTCCAAAATGTGCAAAATTTGCCCGAGCAATTCGTGAAATACATTTGCCCGTTGGTTAATAAGAGAAGGCAGAATACAAGATGGCGGGTCTCGTAGAGCCTTGAGTCACAATGAAGATATTTGTAGCATCTTTAGCCTATCCTTTGATCTCAAAAATGTGAATTTTCTGTTTCATCTTATTCCCTGTTTACATGTTTATGAGCACAACCTCTGCTTTAGGAATAGTGCGAAAAAAATTCTTGTTTCGCGTAGGAATAAGGATTTCCAGGTAATTCCTCCTTTTCACAGATAAATTTTATTTCGTTTTATGTCGGCAATATAAATATCTATGTATTCGTCACAGCATGTATCTGTCCAGCAGATGGACCTGAAATGCTCTTTGGATCTACTAAACCAGATTCTACTAAAATTACGCCTAGCTAAGATATTACATGTATGTTTAGTTTTTCTTATGCGCAATTATCACACTAAGTGAAGCAAGAATATGGCTGCATTTGTCGTGTTACTGTATCTATAGAAGAAACTCGATTTATTTTTCGTGGTCCAATACATCCAACATTTTGTTTTTTTTTATTTCTAACTTTTTCTTTTGCACAGTTTTGCCGTTGGTTGGCAGGTTCTAGCCAGGTACTACGTATGAGCTAATAGCCCTGTATGAATTCCCAAAGCAAGAAAGTTAGATTTATTTATAACAAGCAGCGCTTGCCAGAGATTACAGGCTTAATGCAACTTCTGAACTAGGAAGGATATTTGGATACATCGGAAGCGGGTCCGAAACACTGAACGTCGTCAGGTAGTCCCTAAGGCACCCTCTGCCTTTGTTTTGAAACTTGGTAGTGCTAACGTAAGTTTTCTTAATTTTCGTGAAAATTGAACCACAAAAATTATTTTTCTATGGCATAGGAAATTATTCAGAATATATTTTACCGTTAGTTATTTTTGACGTGGGTAATGTTAGCATTTGTTTTTTCATTTGGCCGTTTGTGACACCTTTGGTGACATATTTTTAGCACATATGGTGACATTCATTTTCATATATGGGCTGCATTTGTCGTGTTGCTGTATCTAGGGATTTTCCCTAAGAGACGTTTTCTCTCAAGGCGCAGCAACTTATAGCATGTTTGAAAAAAAATCATTCGTTTTTTTTAATTATTATTTTAGGGTTTAACGACAACCACGAACAATACCGAAGGGCTACAAATAATTGCCCGTTACGGATCTGTGGTCAATGGTTGCAGGGAATAGAGAGAACGAACGCCCTGGGGCAAAAGCACCACCCGTGCCTCAATCGTTACTCGAACCCGCCCCCACTTCATACGAAAGGGCGAAAAGAGAATGGGAGAAAAGTCTTTCGGTTTTGTCCATCATCGTCAACTTGGGGGCACATCTCTGCTGCTCCGAAATTTTCTGCTGAATATTATATAATTCTGAACCATTTATTCCATGCATCTCTATTTCGTCCGCCCACTGCGGATTGAGTCTTGCAAAGACGACAATGCGCCAATGAGGGTTACTGGCAAATTAATGGAGCCGGCTTGCCATTCCTCTGCTGCAAACGGATAAGGGGCAAAGTGCGTCCGGGACAGACTTCACAGAGAACCATCTACGCATTCGCGTCCCCGACCAAAGGGGACCATTTATTACAAATTTCAAATGTAATACCTCTCTGATAAAATATTTGCCACAGATTTCGTTTATTCCTCTGCATATTAAAGCATATACATAGATATCTTAATGAAGAGGTAAATGCTCCGTATAAATCGCATAAAAATGGTGAACCAGGAAAATGCACTATTAGTCCAAAATGGTGAAAACAGCAGGAATTTTACGAAAGCGTTCCAGATTTTGTAGAATGGTCTAGTAAAGTGTATGTTGACCTCGTACAGCGATACAAGTGTCTCTCCGATGTCTCATCCTATTGACAAGGCAAACAAGAAGACTGTGGCAGAAAATCCCACTCCTGGAACAAGGGAAGATCGGAGTTCCTTGAGAGTTCTGGAAGGAGGTTGACAACAGGCATTACGTATTCCCAATGCATCCCACATATGCTCTATAGGACAGAGTTATGGAAAATGTAACGGCCATTTCGTACAGTGGATTTCTATACTTTCCAAATATTCATCGAACAGCAGCTATATGAGGTCTCGCATTATCGTCCACGAACAAGGAAATCTGCCCCAACAGCTGCCCAGAAAAAGCCTCATGTAGGGATCAAGGATTTCGCCTCTGTTTCTCCGAACTGTTAAAGTTCCACCAGAATAGACATGGAGCTCTGTGTGCTCGTTCATCATAGTACCTTCCCAAGACAAATTCATCACCCCCTCTGTAATTGTGCATTTCTCGTATCTTTCTAGGGAAATAACGGGTTACGTATTCTCTCTAGATAAGAGCACGTCGACGGTCCCTTTCAAGACTGAACGTGGATTTATTGGAGAAGAGGACATTGGCCCACTGAATTTCGCTGCAATCTCGATATTGTCTGCACCACTGCATAGTGCACTGACATTTTTTGGTGATGGAGTGAATGGGACGCTAACTGCAGGTCTTTTCGCGTATAATACTTATTCACTGAGCCGTCTATATACTATTTGCCATGAAACAGCTGATCCACCAGCCGCAGACAGATCTAAAGCTATCGCACTCGCTGGCGTTGACCTGTTACGTCTCGCTGTTAATGCCACATACCTATCATCATTAAAAGTTGTAATCAGTGGACGACCTGCCACAGCTTGACGATTAACATCTCTGGTGTTCTGAAACCTTCTCAAAAGTCTAGACACATTGTATTTATTCACACCAGTGGGTCTGCAACATTACTCTGCATCATAATCCGACCACGTGTGTAACATATCCAGTTGCTGTCTTTCTGACATGATATTTTAATAAAAAATAAATTTTAGCATGGTGCAATGTCTACAGAAATATCACTTTTCGCGTATTTGCGCTACTCTTTCCCAGTGATCTAAGCTCTGGCTTATGACCATTCGTCCCAATGCGTCGAGGTTCGAAACCCGGTGATGAATGGCTGTTGTGTTTACACTGACTTAGTCCCTTCCCTGGAACATAAATTAAGGACGGGCGACTACTTACAGCGCAATAAGTTGCTCACAGTCTCCTAACAAAAAACAAATCAACTCCCTAAATGTGCCATTTCGCCTTTCATGCCAAATTCGTTCGTTACGTGGTACGACATCATGATTTCCACATTTGAATATTCCCACGTCCTCAGAACATTTCTTTATTGTCCTTCTTCCCTCTTTCGTTTATTCTAAAATGATTTTTTTAAAACTAGGCTTAACTTTTGGACATCAGTGTATTGACCTGACCCGCGATCACCTTCCTGCCTGACAATGTGACCCACTCCCTAAAAGGAAAGCTGAGTCATGCTTTTAATTAACCACAGTATTTCGAATCGCACCCCAATAATTATATTACATATTGTGACGTATATTCTAAATTAACTTTCCTTTTTAGTTTCTTTCCCTATGTAAATCTTGAGTTTATTCTGTTATTCTTCACTCTTTACCTGATATCTTTCTCTCAAACGAATACATTTGGCAACACAATTGAGGTTGAATGAACGTGACGTATGCCTGAGTTTAGATAAGAACAAGAGATAAAAACGACGACTAATCTATTGCCTGAGAGCGTTGGATTGTAAACTGATTATTGGAAGGAGCGTTGTCAAAAGAGCGTTGTGTGGTGTGTGGAGAGTTTAGTGCAGTATGCTATGCTATGATGTGTTCACTACATCCTGAATAAAGCATCTTTTCCGTAAGTGTGACTTCTGTTGTTTACATGTTTCGTCTGGCAGTTAAGGTTTCTTTTTTTTAGGAACTATTTCTTAGTATGTTGATGTTTTAAATTAACGTAGAAGAAAAACAAAACTTCTACGCCATATTGGCGGCCGAACAGGGACCGGATGAGCCGGCCCAATATGGCGTAGAAGTCTTGTCTTTCTTCTACGTTAATTTAAAACATCAACATACTAAGAAATAGTTCCTAAAAAAAAGAAACCTTAACTGCCAGACGAAACATGTAAACAACAGAAGTCACACTTACGGAAAAGATGCTTTATTCAGGATGTAGTGAACACGTCGTAGCATAGCATACTGCACTAAACTCTCCACACACCACACAACGCTCTTTTCACAACGCTCCTTCCAATAATCAGTTTACAATCCAACGCTCTCAAGCAATAGATTAGTCGTCGTTTTTATCTCTTGTTCTTATCTAAACTCAGGCATACGTCACGTTCATTCAACCTCAATTGTGTTGCCAAATATATTCGTTTGAGAGAAAGATATCAGGTAAAGAGTGAAGAATAACAGAATAAACTCAAGATTTACATAGGGAAAGAAACTAAAAAGGAAAGTTAATTTAGGATATACGTCACAATATCCTTTATAGGGTTTAAAACTGGAGACGAAACAGAACTCGCAAGTGTTGCCCAAGAGACCAATTCGTGCGAAATCAATCACTAAATACTTTTTCAACACTTCATTCATTAGTTTCATTTCCTTTAACGAAACGAATAATCACTGAGTGTTACATCTGCTTTTATTTAAGTTAAAAACGTCTGTTTTTTTAAACGGTATTTGCCTTATTTGCCACATGTTGTGTTTTAACCGTTCACAATAAGAATGGCTCTGTTCATGGAGAAAATGTAAGCAGGAGATCCTAAATTTCGTTTCGCCGATTTGGTAACATTAGGGTGCTCTTTCTTGTATACATACAACAAAACATTCTCTGCACGCAACTCTCTTTTTTTTTTTTTTTTTTTTTTTTTGAAACAGGTTGGGATTCCTTCAGAATATTTTGCTTTGAGAGGTTTTGCAACCCGAAAACTACGACGCTGCTGGCGAACAGTCGTTCTATTCAAAATAAAAGTTCTTTGTACTATACTTAGGAGAGAGCAAAATAAGCTGATACCACCCGTAGCACTTTTGTTTGTCGCATCTCTGAGCCTCATATGCTGCTCGAAAGAATCGTTGCACGCAAACTTGTATGCCATTTTCAGAAAAGTAAAATGTTTGTTACGTTCTGTTTTACTTTCGACAAAACTTTTAACGGAGATATGGCACGGTAGAAAATGTGTAAGACTGTATTTAAACAAACTTTCTTCTACCTAGAAAAAAACAACTAAAGAGGAAGTACCCAAACATTTGCATTTTCACGCTTCTGATTTTTTTATTTATGCGTCTATACTAGCGTTCAATGAAACTGAACGTACATTTGGAGTATTAAAGTATCCTTTCAGGTGATTCCACCGAAAATATCTGCCCAATATTTCCAATACTAAAAATTTCTATTGGCATTTTCTTCATTATTAATATATTTCCAAGCATGAAGATATGCACATCGATAAAAGTAACTTTAAATTATAGCATGACATACTTAATATTTGCTGAAACGTAAGTACAATTATATTAAAAATCAATAATTTTCCCTTGCGTAATGTTGAGACCTGCTAATAGATGGTGCATCCCGTACATTGATGACATCAGTGGACAAGCAAATATTTGTTATTTCGGAATTAGAAAACAGTAGTATCTACAGTACTGCTGATTTTCTCAATGATTTTATTAATTCTCCGAATTGAATCAAAATTTGAGTCTATTCATTTGATAGTCTGGAATGTTCAGAATAATTTGAGTCATTTAAATTAAATGTTCTGAGAATAATTTAGCTGGAAATGTCAACAGTACTGCTGATTTTTTTCTTACAAAAATCCGTTGTGAGGGAACAATACTGAGAACTGGGTAAAAATGGAAAGCTTTAAAATATATATATTGGAAGTTACAGCTATCGAAGAAAAAAAAAGAGATGCTTTTTAAACTTCTCACACAGGTTTTTTTGTGCCCCTTTCCACGTGCGTTACATCATCAAAACCTGTATTCTTTTCTCATGGCAAAGTGTTGTTTCTTATGTACGCTTTCTTACTATTGGTTCTATGACTTCGCCGTTATTTTTCTTTTTTAAGTGACTGGTATTTACACTGATGCAAATTAATTACCAGTATGTAAAAATATATTGTTTTGGTAACTGTACAAAAATGAAGATTTAAGGTGCTAGTGTCACCTGCTAGTTGGTGGGTTTCAGAGTTTAACGACCACCGTGTGCTACTCAGTGGGCTATCAGCTGTCGCCCGTCCCTAATTTAGTTCCACTGGTTCCACAGAAAGAAGAGAGGCAGTGCCGTAAGACGAACACAACATCCATGCCTCACCGGGATTCGAACCCAGGCCCATTTAGGAAAATGATCAGAAGCCATCGCATAGATCACTGCTCCACCGGGGCAGGATCACATGATTGTAGCGCAACGTTGATTTCCAATAACTTCAAAATAACAAATAGTGCTATCAATGTGCTCTTCAACTTACTAAATCGTTATCTTGCAAACACACAATACGAAGACGTGTAATGTTTATACACTAATACTTGAAACAAAATCCTAATAGGAAAGGTTCGAGAAGATAATTAAATGACTTACAGCTCTTATCCAGCCGTTTGTTGTAGCTTACAAGCCTACTTGTCAAAAACAGCTTGAATACACTCTTTGATCAAAAGTATCTCGACGCTTGGCAATCCACAAACTCCTTGTAATAGGAAATAAATTAATATTGAGCATCTGTTAGGTCGGTCGCCGACTTCGGTCAGACTCGCAGTTGCCGTTCCGATTCATCCCAAAGGTGTTCTACAGGTTTTAAGTCTGGGCTTTGTGCAGGTCAGTGTACTTCTTCCACATCCATCTCATCATACCACTCCTACAGGAACCTCTTGTTATGAACTGCCCATTGTTCTGTAGATAAAGGATTATAAAGGAAAGATTCTTCATTGTACTGTTGCCGTAATGTCAGAAGCACAGAACTGTCAGGAATGTCATTCAAGACACCAGCTTTAAGATTCATAAGCACTGGAACTAGAGGGCCCAACCCAAACCACGAAAAGCTACCCCAGAGTATGATGTCTCCTCCTCGAAGTTCACAGTAGCCACAACATAGGTAGCTTTCACTCGGCATCCGACGCATCCAGACTCGTGTGTCGAACTACAAGGTGATGTAACAGTATCAATCATTCCAAACAACATTTCGGAGTACATTGTTGCCAAGATTTACACTACGCCATCAGACTTGGCGTTGATCTTGCTAATGCCAGTCTTGTATGCTGCTGCTAGGCAATGGAAACGCATTGTCGTTAGCTCTTCACAAACAGTTATCGTGCTGGCGTTGCTTCCAGCGGCATCATTGAAGTTGGTGGTGAGTGTTGCAACCGTGAGCAGGCGATTTTATTGCATAACAGCTTCAGCACTCAGTGGTTCTGCTCTGTCATTTTACATCGCCTACTAGGTCCAGATTGCAGTGTTGTTGCTCCTCGACATTTCCACTTCTCAATAACTTCTCTTACATCGCAGTTGATGCGTCGTGGCTGGATAGAATGCTAAGGATAGGATCATCATTCATAGGATGCTAAGATGGCATCCTATAAATGTTCCGCGTTGGAAGTTGCTGACTTCGTCCATACGGTCCGTTGTACTAGAACGGTATCTGGAATGTTCGCCACGCGTATCTTTTTTGTATCTGTATGAGCCATTGCTGTGACGTTTAGGTGCAAATCCACTACTCAAAGCGATATGTCTTGATTTTTTGATCATATGGTGCATGTTAATCGAAAACAACTTGAACTCTACTATTAACTGAACTACTTACAGGCATATCCGTTTAATAGCAAAATATATCAACTCTCTTTTATAACTGACATATTACTTTTACAGACTATATCGTTCTCCTCTTCCACCACCAAGAGTATATCTTTTTGTTTACCTTGTGACTAACTGCAAGATTTTGCCAAGACATGTGGAAAAACGTCGACGTTCGGATGTGGATTTCAGAATCAGAATACAACTAAGGAATGACATAATCTACCTAAGAAAAATAAACTAAAAAGAGGAAGGTTCCATTCCACGACCTTTTAAGCAGAACCTCACAAGCAGGAGCTAACACTTTGGCAGATGGAATATTGCAGTTTTAGCTTTGAAGTATATCTCTTTGAGATACTTGACGTAATGTCCGCCTCAATGAGTACCTGGCTTCCTTCCTTGGATGCAATCAGTCTACATCAGCGACGGCCGACTCCTTGTACACTACTGTCTGTGAAAATTGCATCACCAGGAAAGAATCACGTTAGTCAAGTAAAATTTATATCATGATTAAATTGTAGAGCTGTACAAGATTTTTTTGCTTCAAAACTCAGTATCGTGTGAAGCCACTATCGAAAATAAATAACAGCCTCTACCCGGCGTGGCATTGAATGAGTTTTTGATATCGCCATCGATATCACTAGCCTGCCAGGCTGTTTCTATGCGAGACCAGAGTTCATGTGTGGTGATTAGCAAAGGCGCTTGACGGGTCAGTCGCTTAGCTACTATGTCCCAGACATGTTCGACCGGGGATATATCCGACGAACGTGTAGTCGAGGGAAGAAGCGGTATCTGCCGTGCACAGAAGAGGTCTTGGAATTTTCAAGCCATATATGGCGGAGCATTATCGTGCTAGAATATAGGCCCAGGACAACTGTGAGGGAAGGGTATAATCGCCTCTGCCTATAAAACATTCCTGATGTATCTCTGGCTGTTTCCTCAGTTCGTATCAGACGAAGTTGGAAATTGAACGAACAGCCCCCAAACCTTCCTTGGCCTTCCACTTAGAGTTGGACCGATATGACGCTGCAAGGTGCCGTTCACCAACATGTCTTCGAATACGTATCAGACCATCATGGTGCATCAAGCTCAATCGTGAATCGTCGTACAACACGACTTGTGGCCAATGAGCGCGCCAGTGTCTGTGTTCGTGCCCCATTGCAGCCTGAGGTGTCTGTGGGTGAAAATCAAATGAATGCGCAGCTATAGGCTGCTAGCGACCAGTCCTGTGTTAAGAAAACGATGTTGAACTGTGCTGGAGGGCAAAACCTGACCTGCGAAAGTGCGCCACTGCTGCGTTAACACCGTGGATGTCTCTGTGCGACCTGTCACTGCCATGCGGTATAGGTGTTTGTCATCCTTTGCAGTCGTATGTCTGTCATCCGGTGCAATTTTGAGGTCCATTATCCGGATTTCTGTGCGTCCGAACCTCATCTGTCTACTGACACTACATTGGCATCTTAGTACTGGCGTTTCATCTCGGACGAGTGGCAATTTCATACATACATACATACATACATACATACATACATACATACATACATACATACATACATACATACATATCATTAAATTGTTCTCTGAGATTCAAAAGTTAGCTCCACAAAGAAGGACAAACTTCCAGATAATTTGTACTTACTGTTGACGTATCAAACTTCTCCATTTACATCGATCGATCTTGACATACAACTCGGGCTTCACTGATATTCATCACACGCCGTACATAAGATCTTCTATACTTCATATTCATAATCTTTTCCTCATGCAGACACTGCTGAATCTGATCCTGCCACGACTTCCTAGGCCTTCCTCTGCCTTTCCTTCTTGCCACTTGGGCTAAAAATATTTTCTTGGCAGCTCATTGGCAATTTCGCTGTAAGAAAATCCAGCTTCTCTTATACCAACAGCCCTTCCTCTCTCAAAGTCCGTTAGATGTTCATAACGCAACATTTTCGGCAATGGGGCATAGTGAGACAAAAGAGACACCATTTAGTCTCTTTAAAGAGACACCAATGGGGCATAGTGAGACAAAGAGACACTCAATGTAGGCTCTTCATTGATTTCAATATCTGAGCGGAAGCTGCTTCCAAACCGCATGCGCATTTTCTCTGTAATTTTAATCCTTTGCATGCCCTAACCTGTTGTATATATCCTGTAATTTCCAAGTTAATACTCGCATTCCTTCATGATGTTGCAATTTTTACAAGTAGTAGTGTAGCTTTCAAAAATGAAAACAAAAATATCTCACACCCAAACTATTAGGGTTGATGCATAAGGTCATGCCGTTTTATTTCACGAGTGTTTCCCAGGTCAGTAGTGACGGTGCAGATGGCCAGTTGTCTATCAAAATCTAGCCAGTAATATCGTGTATCTAAATCATATTGCGTTGTGTGATTGTGGCTCATAGCTTTTTGGTTTTCTGGTTCGGAAGTATGGAGTGTCAAGTAGAGAAGAATGAAGATTTCCGACATCTGCACCTCTACGAGTTTAACAAGGGATCCACAGCCGCCGAGGCTACTCTACAAATTCTTGCTGTGTATGGGGAGGATGCTATTGTTCCGAGGACAGCCCGCAAATGGTTTGAGCAGTTTCGAAGTGGCAATTTTGACCTCAGTGTCTCTTCACACTCAGGTCGTCCATCTCACTTTGATGAGGATGGTTTGAACCATCTCATCCACTTGGATCCGCGTCAAACCACACGCGAATCGTCCTCTGAGATGGACTCTGATCAGGCCTCAGTGGTTCGACACTTGGAACGTACGGAAAAGTCCAGAAAATTGGAGTCTTGGGTGCCTCACACTCTCACCGAGGACAACATATGTGGTTCCTTGCTCGCCCGTTATCGCCATATGTCCATATTGCCATATGAGGTTCATTGCTCGCCCGTTATCGCGAATGCCCTCTCCAACACAAAAACTTTCTATCACATATTGTTACTGGACATAAAAAGTGGTGCCTGTACGTAAATTTCTGGCTTCGGATGGAATGGTTTAGCCCAAACAAGACGCCCACACCACGTCCAAAATATAACCTCATCTTGAGAAGATTATGTTGTGTGTCTGGTGGGACATAGAAGGCATTATTCACTGCAAAATGCTGCCGAGGAATGGGGCCATCAACGCAGCATTGCATTGTGAGCAACTCCGCCGTGTGGAGGTAGTAATACAGCAGGAAAGGCCACACCAGCGCAATGGTGTCCTTCTCCATGATAACGCTCGCCCTCACGGTGCAAACATGACCAAAATAGCAATTCAGGACATGAAATGGGAGATCCTTTCACAACCGGCCTATTCCCCAGATGTCGCACTTTCTGACTATCACCTGTCCTGATCTCTGTCGAATGCACTCCGTGGCAGAACGTTCAACAATGATGTTGATCCCCATAATTTCCTTTATGACTTCCTCGCAGCAAAACCAGCACATTCACTGAGAAAAAAGTTTGTTTGAAACAACAAAATAGTTTTATTGAGCAGTTTTGTCGATTTATTTTGTTGCTTTAACCAAACTCCATCGGAATTGTTTTGTTGCCAACACAAAATTATTTCGTTGGCTATATTTTGTTAATTCAACTAAACGTTTTATCACGATAACAATACATATTGTTGAATCAAACAAATTCCCAAAAATCGACCTAGGGATTTTGTTAAATGAACAAAACGTTTTGTCTTGATGGCAATAAATTTTGTTGTACCAATAATAATTTTCAGCAAAATATATTTGTAAATTCAATAAACATTTTTGTTGACTGCATAATGACAAAATTTCAGGTTGATTCAAAAATTTTTTGCTGAGTTAACAAAACGTTTTTCTCATTGTTTTTTCAAGAATGGTATTGTAGACCTAACCAGATATTGGGAGACCATCGTAAATTATGGAAGGGGGGGGAGATATACATAGCTGATTGATTCCGTTTTGCCATCTAATGTAATACATTCCTGTAGTGCGATGAAAAAAACCGGCTTGAAGTTATGCATCAACGCAATAAATCATTGATTAAACATTCAATAACGGTAATCGAACTATATTTAACTCATAACAACGGTGCCGTAAAGTGTTGAAACCGCCAGTAAACGTTTACGCTGATAAACAAGTTAATCGCTACCTGTGGTAGTAAGGTGTTATGCTTGTCATTGCGCGGAAATAGAAAAATAGTTTGAGAGGAATGTCCTGTCGATGGAATTTCTTATTGTAACGTCCTGGGGCATTGTTCACTCAATCGATTTAGAGATTGGTCTGCCTTGAAGATGCGACAACTTACGAATGAAAAGTTTGATGTTCTGATGTCAGTGTTCCAAAGAAGGCGGAAATAATAAGGAAAAGAATGCTTTTGGCAAAGTCTTCTGATTGTTTTTTTTTGTTTACAAAGTCTGCATTGTAGATAATCAAGTTTCACCTTGCCTGCTTAGCACATCCTTCTCATCATCTCGAGGTACGTGGGGAAATCACTTCAAGGAAGTTTATTGATTTGAAGCTTTTGTGTTGTACAATGAATTCTGGGGAAACTTTCAATGCAAACAAATACAGAAATACAGATGTTCTCAAGTGTGATTCAGTTCTGTATATGCTTAATGTCATATGTCCACATTCCCCACATTTGAGTAAACAATAGGAAAAATAATATTATTACTTATATTTCGCTGTGAACACTTCCGTTTCCTTCTGTGAATATTTAAATTAAATGAGATTTCTCTAGGGTTTTGATATTTTCAGGTGTAACTCATATCTGCAGTGCTTAACTATCTTGAATTAACGAAATGCAAATTTAATCTAACACTTCCTTCGAAAGTTAAACACGAAATAAAATGTTCAGAGCGTAGTTCGAAATCTAATTTACCAGTTCACGACAGACTTTGTAGCATGGTGCGATACTGTATAGGAAATGTGCTTTACAAATAGGAGGAAATAAAAGCCTATGACGACTTAAAAATACATGCGCCAAAAAGACATAACTCCAAAATAGGTTGGGCGTTTGAATACAGGGGGATTCTAAATTCATAGGACAAACTTTAAAGGATGGCAGAGCACACTAAAACAAACATTTTTTGTCAAACGATGTATGTCCGCAACCGAAGCCTGTAGGCCGTAGAGGGCCTGTTTGGTGAGCTTAAAAAACATGAGAGATGTCTCAGTTGCTGAGCCCATCTCCACGGATTTGTGAAGTCAGATGCTGACAGAAAACACACATAGCGCCGTGGATTGTTAACCACCGTAGCGAAAGGCAAACGCGCTTGGCTAGTTATCGAGAAGTATGGGATTCGATCCCAGCGGTGTCGAGTCGAAATAAAAAAATTCAGTTGCTGTGTGTTAATTAAAGAAAAACAATTAGAAATAGCGATGACCTTTTCTATTTACATTGTTTCCACATACTTGGAAGATTTTCACCAACAACACAGTCACGAGGAATGGAGATTTTTTACAGTTTCTTAAAGAACAAGTTTGAAAGCCGTCCTCCTTCATAATAAGAATCCGTCAATATCTCTTGCTTAGCCAGCACATATGAAGGAGTAGTTTGACAATATGAAATTGCTACTGACAATGATACAGTATGAGAAGTTCTCGTGGCACATTGGTGAAGATCTAAAGGTGATAACTATTGTACTAGGACTTCAACTTCTGTTAACAAAGTTCTATTGCTTTCTATGTGAGTGGGACAGTAGCGGTAGGAAAAACAACTTTATCAAAAAGCAGTGACCAAAGAGGAAAAAATCTTACACCTGAAGAGAAAAATGTATTTTGTCAGCCTCTTGTGGACTCCGAGAAAGGGTACTTTCCACCACTGCATATCAAACTTCGTTTGATGAAGCACTTCCTGAAAGTGATGGTCAAGGTTTTCTTTTCCTAAAGAGCAAGTTTCTTAGAATAAGTGATGCAAAAAGTCAACGAGGAGATAATAAAAATATACTAGTAATCCGATTTATTGGCGTAAGAATATATGATATTGGGATAAATAAACGTCTCCAAGCTTTCGCACATCAAATAGGTGGCTTTTTCTAGGAATGTAGACAGAAACTGCAGTTTCCGTAAGAAGTCCCTTTATCAGATTAATTTAACATAAGAAAAGTAAAAATTTGTCGACCAGTATAGTTAGCGGAGTTTATCGTTTCACTCACCGGAACAATACTTTTTGCCCTCTGATAGTAAAAAAAATAAGAAAGATGACACCGAATTTTCGGGTGTAATAAGCACGTCTTTTGAATCCGTTCTGACGCAAATTAAATTTATCAAAGCTATTCAAACTCAATGGAACCGGTATGGAAAACAATAGATCTGACCAAAGAAAGAAGGTTTTCAATCGGGTTTTTAACCCCTCAGATATTGCTGTAAACGGAATCGTGAGCTTACGAACTCTTACAAACAGAGATATCGACAAAAATAAGATGTGACTATACGTCCCTTGGTGGGAAAACCATGCATTATTTTAGGAAGAAAGTATTCTCAAAATATTTATCCATATAAGCGGTATCGGTCTAAGAAAATAAAATTAATCGAGTTTTCAGGAGCCCAGATTTTGCAACAAGTACTTCAAAAGCAGAAATTAACACTTATGACCCCTGGTGGCTAAACGATTCTTTACCAAACATTAGAAATTATGTGAAAAATATTTTCCATCAGGTCTGTATGCGATACAGGAAGAATGTTTCAAATCAGAGCTTTAGGAGCAGAAATAACGCAGAAAACGTAGTTTACCTTTGAGCCCCCTAGCGGAAAGTCTATGATTTTCTTGAAAATTTTGAATTTATAAGAAAAACATTTCGCATCGGAAACACTATCCAACAAAAATGGAATTTTTCAAACTGTACTCTTAGAAGAAGAGATATTGACAAAAATAAGATATACATCTACGCCCCCTGGCGTAGAAACCATTCATTTTTTCAAGAACAAAATTTTCCTAAAAGGTTTGTCGACATGATTAATATCGGTCAACAAACGACTTTTTTTTTCAGTCGAGATTTTAGAAGCTCATATTTTGCTGCAAATACAACAGAAGCGGAAATCAAGACTTATGCCACCTGGTGGCCAAACCATTTCTTACAAAAATTATAAATTATGTGCAAACGATTTCCCATCAGGAGCTGTATACGGTACAGAAAGAAGTTTTCAAATCGGAGATTTAGGAGCAGAGATATAGAGAGAAACGCAATTTACCTTTACGCCCCCTAGCGGAAAATCTATGAATTACTTGAACATTCTGAAATTATATGAAAAACATGTCACACGGAAAACACTATTCAACAAGGAAGGAATTTTTCAAATCGGACTCTTAGAAGTAGAGATATTGACCAAAAATAAAATGTACCTCTACGCCCCCTGGCGGAGAAACTGTGGATTATTTTAAGAAGAAAATATTGCGAAAAGGTTTACCGATGTGAGTGGCATCAGTCCAGGAATGAATTTTTATAATCGATATTGTAGAAGCTCCGATCTTACGGCAAATACATTAGAAGCAAAAATTAACACTTACGCCCCCTGGTAGCCAAAGTATTCTTTACCAAAAATTTGAAATTGTATGCAAAAGATTTTCCATCAGGAGATGTATCCGCTGAAGAAACAATTTTTCAAATCGGAGTTTTAGAAGAAGAGTTATGGGGGAAAATGTAATTTACTTTTACGCCCCCTAGCGGGAAATCTATGCGTAATTTGAAAAAGTAACTATATCTAAAATACTTTTCGACATGACATAAATGGAATCGAAAGATATAAATTTTTTTCAAGCGGTTGTTTAGAAGCAAATATGTGGAATAAAACGTATTTTTGAATTCAATATCATCTGCATTTACGCCCTCTTCCGGTGAAATTGTTCATCGTAAAAAAACAATGAAATAAAGGATCATCATTTGCATATTTCAAGCTTCCCGATGCAAAAATAATTTTTCAAATCGGACTACTAGTTGCAGAGATATCGTGGTTACAGTCGGACGGACGGACGGACAAGCCGATAACAGAAGCACGATCTTTTTTTACAACAGACGTGCTAAAAAACCCGGAAAGTTTTTTAGAGTGATGCTTTTCATTCTGTAGATGCTCAGAGGGATTTCTGACAATATTTATGCTGTGTTCTTGAGCCAAGGGCAATATTTTATCAGTGTGGCTTTTTATTCCGAAATTTATTATTCCACGGTTTTTATTCTTTTGCTCATGTGATTTGTCCGTGGTGATGGATTAAAGTCGTTTTCACTGATTTTTATTTGCATTTCTTCCAACGTTAAAAGGCAACACGGCCTTGTTGAAGAACGCTGCTACCGGCTGCCAGATATTTTAAGCTTTTGTTTGTTTTCTGACGATTAATTGAGCTATTTCGCAGTAGCACTAGGCTTAGCTTTTCATTTTAGAATGCTTTTTTCTTTGCGCATCTAAGAGCGTGATCCAGCTTCATTGAAGATATGGATAAATCTTAAAACACCTGCTTCAGCTGTATCTCTAAGAGTATTATAGTTTTATTACTTAAAACCGTACGGTTCTTTTTGCACGCTTCTTTGAAGTAAATCGGCCTCTAGTATTTAAAATTTATTAGTACTGTATATATACACTGAAAAGCAATTGAATTAGAGACAGCTGGCGTTATGCAAACGTGGCGCTGTGGGCGGCTCTGTAAACGGAAACGACATGACGTATGCAGCGATCCGACAATATAAAGGAGTGATGCGACGGGAATCAGTAAGAGTCGGACGCAGCATGGCTAAGACGAAGGATCTAAGCGCATTTGATCGTGGGCAAATTGTCGGGGCCCGACGAATGGGTCACTCCATCTCGGAAGTCGTGCAGGCACTGGGATTTTCACGAGCCACTGTGTCACGGGTGCACCGTGAGTACATCGAATCCGGTAAAACCATCCCTTCAAGGGCCAACTGCCGTGAACAACAGCGTGTGGATGAGCCGGGTCATCGTAAGCTAGCTCGCATTGTAACAGCGGATAGACGGGCCACAGTACAAGAAATCACTCGGCAATTTAACGCTGGTGCACAAAAACGTGTAAGCAGCCACACCACCCAGAACCATCTCCTCGCTATGAGGTACAGAAGCCATCGTCCCACCAGGCTACTGCTGCTGGCCTGATATCTCAGGGTGCAAAGATCAGCATGGGCGCGGAAACATCGCCACTGGACCCTAGACATGTGGGAAAATGTTGCCTCTACTAATGAATCGAGATTCACGTTGGTACATGCGGATGGCAGGACAAGATTCCGGCGCGAAACCACATGAAGTGATGGATATTTCTTGCCAGCAGGGTATTCATCAAGCTGGTGGGCGTGGCATTCTCGTCTGGGGACTGTTTACGTGGACTGAAATGGGACCCCTGGTGCGTGTGACAACGTCCCTCACTGGTAAACGTTACCGGGATATCCTGGACGACCATTTACTCCCGTTTGTGCGTCTTCAACATCCCACTGGGGACCTCATCCTGCAACAAGACAATGCACCGTGCCATCGCTTCCGAATTGTATCCGAAATGTTGGATGAACACTCCACCGACGTGTCGTCGCTTCCTTGGCCAGCTAGGTCACCTGACCGCAATCCCATCGAACACATCTGGGATACTATCGAGAGAGATGTTCGAGGCTCTGACCCCCTCCATCAAATCTTCTTGTGAACTGTGGGAGCTTGTTCAGGGGTCGTGGATCCGTATGGCTTCCCAACACTTCCGGTGTCTTGTCGAGTCCATGCCAAGACGAATCGCCGCCGTTATCAGGGCGAAAGGCGGTGCTACACGTTACTAGACAGGTATCTCTAATTCAATTGCTCTTCAGTGTACAGTAAAACCTCTATTAACGGACACCTCCAAAAAACGGTAACCTCAGACCAACTGCAAGTTTTGATGGGTATAGAACACCTACCGTAGGATGAACATTAACGATAACCTCCAAACAGCGAAACCTCTTAACAGCGGCCAACTGACACCCCTGTCTGTCCTGAAGGACGCCTTCTCCTTTAGAATTTTACGTAGTTCCTTCGATAAAAGGGATAAGATAAGAAGAATAAAGAATGCTACTGTACGTTGATCTTGAGGGGTTGGATTGCAGCGAGTGAAATGGTGCGCCTAGGTGAAAAAAAAGCAGTTAGAGTTTAGTTCTACTTGAGCCGAACTGTGGCTCCTGAGTACGTTTCAGTCGCAACCTGAGGGCGGGGTGTCTGACGCGTGAATTGTTTTCCGCTGGCGGCGGTATATGTTTGATTGGTCCCTGTGAGTTCTGTTCCTGTTTTTCGGCATGCGGCTAGCTAACTGTGAAGTTCCACTTCACCTGTCTAGCATTTTTTGATTTTTCTTTTCCCTAGCGTACCCTAAACTTAACCTTCTAGCTTGATTTTTCTAAAGGAAAGTTTGAGACAACGGATCAGGCACCACTTTCCTAAAATCCTCTATACCATGATTTTATTTTAAATTGTTATATTGAGTTTCATACAGCATTCTACCTTTTGGAAAAAGATCTGAAACAGTTTCCTTTGTGAGTTAGCTTTGTACAGTTGTTCTCCTTTTGTACCGAAGCAAAATGCTAGCATGGTTAACCTAAGCCTAACCTCTGAAACAACGGCACCTCCCAACAAGGGTAACTTTTTCCTGGTCCGAGGAGCGACCGTTATTCGGAGGTTTCACCGTGTAAAAGTAATTTATATATCATCATCATCATCATCATCATTGTCAACCATTATCAATCCACTGCTGGACGAAGGTCTCCCCAAGTTTCCTCCACAACGGTCTGTCTTGTGCCAGTCTCCTCCATGTCACTCCCGCATACTTTCGAATTTCACCCACCCATATCCCATGTGGTCTTCTTCTGGGTATTTTCCTGTCTCTTGGAATCCAATCTAAAATTTCGGCTATCCATCGATGGTCTGTCCTTCTGGCAGTATGTCCAGCCCATTGCCATTTCAGGGATTTAACTCTGATCATGATGTCTTCCACTCTTGTCATTTTTCGGATCCACGAGTTCCTCTTCTTATCTCTCCTGGTTACACCAAGCATGCACCTCTCCATGCGGCTTTGTATGTCTCTATTTTTTAAAACACAGCAAAGGAGAACAAATCAAACCAGTGCGCGTGGCACGAAATTGCTAACCAACAGAAGGCAAACTGAAATCGGTTTAAAATGGTAAAGGTAAAACCTAGTGCCAAGAGAGACATGCATGCATACTCACATCCAGTAAAAAAGAAAAAAAGACATTTATCTTTAACACAGGTCAAAGAAATTATGCCTTTTTAGAATGAATTCTCACATTTCTATGCATCTTGTCACCCATCGCATGAAAGACGTATCTGATAACTGCCTCACTGAATTAAATAATAAAAAAACACACACTTTTCGTCAGGAAAAATTTCGTCAGCATTTGCTGGAGTGCCATATAAATTAGTGGGTCTCTATCCGCACCAGGGTTATATACATGAATGCAGTTGTAAATCAATTACGGGATAGGTGAGTGAGATAAACTGGTAAACCCGCTTGGCGTAGCTAAGTTTGGTCGTCTTCATGTGGGTTTGAATACCACCGCATCTAAGGCAGCTCGGTACAGAAAGCTCGTGCAATTGGGGTGAGAAAGACTGCGCGACGTCATCGGGAATATTTTTATTTTGATTGATTGATTGAAGGTTTTAGCGACAACCATGCGCAACTAGATTGGCTATAAGCAGTCGCTCGTCCCTAATTTAGGACCACTGATTCCAGGGAAAGGTGATAGCCAGTGCCGTAAGGCAAATAAAACATCCATGCCTCACCAGGATTCGAACCTGGGACGAATGGTCATAAACCAGCGCCTAGACCAATGCGCCACCGTGGCGGTTCATCGGAAAAACTACCATGACACGGACACTTTCACCAGAGATTTCACCGTAGAGCCACGTACGACTGGTCTGTTGCTGCCTCGCATCGCGGCAGAAACTTGACGCGGTGCAATATCTGTCGACCGAATATGACAATAATGGTTGGGAAGGTAACGGGCGTCGCCTTAGTGGGACTGGTGCACTTAGGCGGAAGACTCAAAGCTTTCATCATCATATTCGACTGCAAGCCGTAGCAGCCGCACGATCCACAGCGGACGACATTTGACAAGGTGTATAGGTACTATAGACATCGCTATAACGACGCGGAGAGGGATTCGCTGATTGGCAGAGGCAGGTTTGCTCCCTCACCAGCCATTTTGGCTACTGTCACTCACCGAAGCACATCGTTCCTCAAGGTTGCAGTAGTGCTGTACAGATATGCATGTCTGAACGAATAGAACCATCTCGTACTCAGCGACGTATCGTGTGTCTTGTCTCAGTTTCGTCGATTGAGAGACGGCGTGGACACCCGGCTAATCTTGCGAGAGCGTCATATGGCTCAGCCTGGTGACATAATTTGGGGCAATATTAGATTCAACAGCTGTTCACCGCTCATACGCATAGTGGCCACGAATACATTACGTCCATGCGGTGCTGCAGTTCGTTTTGTTGCTATGTCTCCGTGATACCCGTAATTACCAGTTTCAGCAAAATAGTGCCCGCCCTCACACTGCCAACACAAGTAGGCAGTACCTACAAGGTGTGCAGGCGCTGCCTTGGCCAGCGCGATCTTTAGATTTCTACCCAAGTGAGAACAAGATGAATGTCATTGGCTAACGACGTTGCACGACCCTATCGCGAGATTGAATTGTGAACACATGTTAATGGCGCGCTGTCAACGATACTTCCTGACACTAGCCGAGAATTATTCTATTCGATTGCACGTGTTGCTGAGCTCAGCATGGCGGTCATACGACCTACTGAGTCAAGCCACATTTTTAGTCTCCTTGCCCATCGCGTTCATGTGATCCCTTCAGATGTTTAATCACTTCTTTCCCACCTATTTGTCAGCACGTGCGGTAAGTTTGGCTTCATTTCGTGTATCCCTTCATGGTGTGACATTTTCAATGTCGTGCAGCGTAATTATACTGTATCATCATCATCATCATTGTCAACCATTATCAATCCACTGCTGGACGAAGGTCTCCCCAAGTTTCCTCCACAACAGTCTGTCTTGTGCCAGTCTCCTCCATGTCACCCCTGCATACTTTCGAATTTCATCCACCCCTCTCCCATGTGGTCTTCTTCTGGGTCTTTTCCTGTACCTTGGAATCCAATCTAAAATTTCGGCTGTCCATCGATGATCTGTCCTTCTGGCAGTATGTCCAGCCCATTGCCATTTCAGGGATTTAACTCTGATCATGATGTCTTCCACTCTTGTCATTTTTCGGATCCACGAGTTCCTCTTCTTATCTCTCCTGGTTACACCAAGTATGCACCTCTCCATGCTTCTTTGAGTTGTCTGCAGTCTTTGTATATCTCTTTTAGTTAAGGTCCACGTCTCTGCACCATACGTAAGCACTGGAAGGATGCATTGATCAAACACTTTTCTTTTAAGACATAATGGCATATTGCTCTTGAAAATTATGCTGTTTCTTCCAAAAGCTCTCCAGGCAAGTTTTGTACGCCGATTAATTTCTTCATCAATGTGACCCTCACTTGATATCTGCTGTCCAAGATAAACGTACGTGTCTGTTATCTCCAGCTTTTCTCCATCAATCAATAAATCTTTATTTCTTGTAATATATTAATATAAATAAATGCTTTAAAGAATGGTAAGGCGGAAGAAAGGGGGCATGTGCTGTGTAATTTGGAGTACACGAGCACGTTTTTAACCTTAATACGGAATCTTGTTTTACTCGCGATATTTTATTATAAGTTCCATAGCTTTTTCAATTAGGTTGCATGTAATTCATTTAAATGCTTTCTGCGATTATACGTTAAAATTTGAATTTTAGGTAACCAAAAATACGCTGTTCTTTGATTTTTTTACGTAATTCAGTATGTTATAACTTTCAGAGGATCGAGATAGCTTTATTACGTTCCTTTTAGGTGCGGCCAAAGTGGAGTCTTGACCCCATCAGAGAAGTGTATGTTGTGTACGCTTTCCAACCGTAGGTTAAAGAAGCTTATATTCTACAGCTTCGTCCTTTTGTCTGTGTGCGTATCCGAATGATAACTCGTTCAAAAATGGCTCGATGTCGATGAAATTTTAGTATGTGGTAGGGGACAATCTGAGGACGAACACTATCGAACATAAATGGGCGAAATGGGGTCAAAGGTCAAGACATAAGAGCGGAATCCATTCCAGCCCTTATGCGTCATAACTTACGTAAACATGCTTCGATTGCAACAAAACGTTAATATGTTGTTCTAGAGGTATACTGAACCAATTCTGTACCACCTGAACCAATTCTGTTGAATATCATTGAAATGAGCTGATTTCAGCCAATTTTCCTTATCCCAAAAAATGTATTCTAGCCAGTTTTAAGGAAGCATTTTGTACTCCTAAAAAGCATACATTTTACAATAGTATTTAACATTTCGAAGTTTATTTTATACTTTTATTACATATATACTTTTTAAGAACATCCTCTAGAAGAATGTATAACCGAATTTTTACTGTGCATGCATTAGTAATTTGAAAATCACCTGAAAAGTGTGCTGGAGTTGAAATACAGTATATATAAATCATCAGAAAAAAAAAGTCCCTTCGCTAAGCGGAGGCAAACATGGTGGAAATGCATATACAATGAAATGTTTTCCGTTTTACTATCGTTTTTATTCATAAGAAAACGGAAGCTGTGATGGGAGTTGTTTCTAGAAAGAAAAAGAAATGAAAATGAAAAGGAGAAGTGGAAAAAAAAAGAAATTCCAGGTATCCAGGACAACCTTTTCTTCTGTTGCTGCTGAACAGTTCCGTGACTAAACGTATTTAATCTCGCGTCGCCTCTCAGCAACTTACAAGAAGGGTATTGTTTCAACACCATTATTTGGTGTACTGCACCTACTTTCATAACTTCCAGTCTAGTGGATTTCGCAGGTCATGTCGCCGTGATCTGTTAGTTCAGCGAGTGTGAAGAAATCTGATGCAGCCTCATCACGCTCCGATGTCGTCGCGTAACTTGAAATTCCGACACCGTATATTTTTACTTTCTCCAACATAATTTCACCATTTTTAAACGACTTTCTTCACGTCTTTAAAAAAAGCGAATGGATAGCTTTGCAAAGATTAAAAAAGGGGGAATTTTTTGATATGTAAATTAAAAAAAGTGAAATGAAAAATAACTTGTAATAAGAAGGCTCTTGTTTTTTTATACGCCTGAAAGTATACACACTGAAAACTTCTTTCAAAAAAATGCATTCCTCGTTTTAAAGTAATTTCAGTGGGATGAAATATCCAAAACACAATTAAACAAGGAGGAATTCGCGCAGGTGTTGTATCTTTTTCCTTTACCTCCGGACTAATGGCACACAGTTAAAGGTAGAATATCGTTCAATAAAGCTTATAACATAAAATTCTATTCCTGATAGCGTTTATGGTAAAACTGTATTTTATCTGGCGTTAGGTATGTATATAGTAATTACGCTTTTCTTTGATAGGGGATAATACTCATTGTAGACATACTAATCAGAAAAAAACAACAAAAAAACAGATGGCACCGTGTTCTCGAATGTTAGACCACGTCGTTTGAGTCCTTTCCTACACACACACATACAAAAAATATATTCAAAACAGACTTTTTGAGCTGGGTTCTGCTCATTCGTCCGAGATGGGTTCAGGTTCGAATTTCGGTGAGGCATAGTTGTTTCGTTTTTCTAACGCATTAGTTATATCCCTTCCCTAACTCTAATCACTCCTAAATTAGGGACGGGAGACTGCTTATATTTCATTGAGTTGCTCACGGAGTGGTCGTTAAACACTTAATAGAAAAAGCAAACCAGCTAACTGAAACCCTGCGCATCGAGAGTGTTTCTGGTATATTGAATAAAACATTTTACAAGAGAAACTATTTCAACAGTTTGATCCATACCTCCGATTTAACCTTTCTTTTGAGTTTGTACCACTTAGGTAAATTGCGTTATTTCTCGGTAAAAAGCGAATTCCTACTGAACAGCACATTGCACTGGGAAAAACGTTTTTTTTAATTCAGCAAAAAAATTGTTGAATCAACCAAAAACTTTTGTCGATGTGCAGTCAACGAAAATGTTTGTTGAACTTACAAATGTATTTTGCTGAAAAAGTATTGTTGATTCAACAAAATTTATTGTTATCATGACAAAACATTTTGTTCATTTAACGAAGTGTCTAAGTCGATTTTTGAGAACTTGTTTGATCCAACAATATATATTGTTATCGTGATAAAACGTTTAGTTGAATTAACAAAATATAGCCAACGAAAAATTTTTATATAGCCAACGAAAAAAACAATTCTGATGGAGTTTGGCTAAAGCAACAAAATAAATCGACAAAACGGCTCAACAAAACTATTTGGTTGTTTCAAACAAACTTTTTTTCAGTGTAGTTTATCGAACAACTTGTACATTTTGGCAACTCTGGTACTGAGTCGGAAGAAAATAAAAAGCTAAGCTAAGAGTTACGGGTGACGAGATGTAGAACGTGTAGTAGATATATGGTGGAGAGATGAAGATCGTGTATGTGAGATTGCTATGTTTGTTTAAAGTATATGAGCTTGCTGGTACGATATCCTGATTATTTACTATTGCCAATTGAAGGATACGCAAAAGTGTATTTGTGGATCAACTTCCTGTTCATTAGTATTCACGTTCAGAAAGTAAGCCCTGTTCAGGTTTACAGATGTTGGCTGTTCCTTTGACCCTGATTCTTAATAGTAAATAGTCAAATTTAATTGGTAATATGCTGTATTGGATGCAGAATTTAGCTAAAGAATATTTAGCAATTAATTAATTAAAAATTATTTCAAAAGCTAAACACGTTAAAATAGGATTTCTAGAGTCGATAAACAATAAGATTGCATTTTTTTTTGTTTCTGCATACAATGTACCTTTGTCCTGTAAGTGTAGAAGACGAAAAAAATCTTTTGAAGGCCTATGGGTTAGATATTGCAATACAGATTTACGGTTACTGATTGTTCCTTCACAGTAAATAATACAGCATACCGCTGTAATAATTATGGTACCTGACTGCTCCCTCACATTTATTTTCTGTAAATAATACGGCGTAAAACTGTAAGATTTACGAAGCGTGACTGTTTCTTTAAAGTTTTTTTTTTCTGTACACTGGCAGTTATGACCGTTCACCGAACGGTGAATCTATAATTGTTTGAACATAAAATTAAAGAAAGGAAAAGTAATTAAGGGAAAGAAAAGTAATTTAAGATCTGTAACTGTTTCACGATTTAGAACAGGGTCGTGACGTCATTGCATACTGTTTGATGTAAAACGGATCAGGCTTTGGTGCCCCTTAATTTTAAATCAAAATTTCATTGAAGTTTTACAGCATTTCAACGTGTCTGGCATAATTATCTTTAAACCTATCAGCATTTTGAACAGCAAAGCTAAGCCTCCCTTCTGAACTGTTTGGTTTTTAGACTTTTTTTTTAGGTATCCGGACCTTACGGACTAGCAGCATACTAATTTTCAGTTCTCAAGGTTATTGAGCAGCGGTCGAACAATACACAAAAAATTCAAGCAGAGAATGTTCCAAAACCGCCATTTTGATTTTTTTTTCGGACTCTTCTAGGTATTCGGACCTTAAGACCTATAAAAAAGACAATTTTCAAATCTCCAGGTCATGTAGAAGTGGTCGAACAGATCGCGAAATTTCAAGCAGAGAAATGTTCCATATAGCCACCATTTTTATTTATATTTTTATTTTATTTTATTTTATTTTATTTTATTCCGGCGGAAAACGCCGAACTTTAAAAGCGTCGCTACGTCATTAAGCATTACGTCATTACCAGTTTGATTGTAGCCTGTCCTTTCACCCAATGAGAAGAAAGTGCTGAAAATAGCTACTTCGCCATGGCAGCAGGTCACGGGACCAGAACTTTCCTGTGTGATTACCGTTGAAAACAGAGGAGGCCGTTCGTTCTTTGCCTTTGCGTCCTTCAAAAATGCTTAAAAATAAAAAAAATGAATTTTTCTTATTTGTGTTTAAAAGAGGGATATAGTTGTGAGTTTATGCTGTACAAATTGCAATGCGTAATGATTTATTGTTTGCCATATATCCGTTTTTTAAAATGAATCCCATCGCGAAATAGAGAAATTCGTGAAATTTAAAATTTTAATTTATTCGTAAACTTAGTCGAAATTCAAAAAAAGGGCAACAAGGTGCAAAAATTCGGCCATGGCCCTACATGCTTACAAAGTTTAGTGGTTTTGTTGCTGTTAGTGTGTCCGGAACGCGAACTGATAGCACATTTTTGCTTACCTTAGCTTTGAAATACAATAGCTTTTGAAGTATCACCAGAATTCAAAAACGGTTTATTTCAGCAGGTTTTCCAGACAGTTCTCAAAACAACTATGTAAATTTCATATTTTTTGTTCAATACTTTTTGCGCTGCGTTTTAGGAAATCGCGAGTGGCACAAAATTTCTGAAACAGCGGCACCGGCAGTTACTTTTCTTAAAAAATAGAGCGATATGATTGCATAAAACTGTCATTTTTACTACCTAATGATGGCAATCTCATGAACGGTACAAAACAGTGAAATTAACAGCCGCAGTGCATATACGCTGTGGTGGCACAGTGGTCTACGCGCTGGATTCAATCCGTTCGTCTGAGCTGGCTCGGGCTCGACTTCCGCGTGAGGCATATGTGCTGCGCTTGCCTTACGACTCAGGCTCCTTTCCTTCCCTGGAGCCAGTGGCCCTAAGGCAGGAGTGGGCAACTGCTTATAATCTATAGTGTTGCTCGTGGTGGCTATTAAACGCTAAGAATGCCTTCTTGATTTAATTTGAGGAAAATACGTTCTCTGATATTTTTGGAGCAAATTGTATTTGAGAAAATAAGGCCATAAAATCTTGTGACATTTTTCTTTTGGTCTTTATATCAGCCTTCCAACGAAGTCTCACTGTCACGAAGATAATTCATCGCTGTATGATGAACTTTGAGGATTCAGGCATATAACACTGGTGTGCAAAAATTAAGGACGAAGAGGAGAAATTAGCATAATAGCGGGACGAGCAGGCAGAACGGACCGAAAGACCACTCAGGAGATAGACTAGGGTCCGATACGGTAGGGCTTGCGCATATATGCGGCATGCCGTAGGGGAGGGAGTGTCGGAAGGGTATAAAGCACACGGGCGGTGTACGCTCAGCAATTCGGTGAAAGCTATTGCACGGTGTACATCGGTTTGAACGACGTCGAGTTGCTGCCACCGTTTGATATGGCCAATAAGCAATAAAGTAGACGACATCTGGATAACTTTACCCGAGGTCGCTTCATTGGGAATTTGGAAGAAAGTCGAAGTGTGGCTAGTGTGGCCGAGGAGTTCGGGATCGCTCCTAGCATCGTTTTACGAACTTGGAGAGCATTTCAAACGACAGGAACAGCTGTCCGAGATTTTAGCAGTGGTCGTCCACGAGCAACCACGGCGGCGGACGACCGGTATATTTTCCTACAGGCGAGAAGAGTCAGACGGCAGACAGCGGGATAAATCGTAAGGCACATGCAACAGACAAGTGGACGTCCGTTATCGAGTTTTACCTTGGTCAGGAAGTTGCACAAAGGTGGTCTATTTGCACGACAACGAGTAGGGTGTGTGCCATAAACCCCTGCTCATCGGAGACGATGGTTTCTGTTATGCCAGGAACACAAGAACTGGACACATCAGCAATGGGGTCGAGTTCTCTTTACGGATGAGAGCCGATTTAGTCTGACGAGCGATTCTGGACGTATATACATCTGGAGATAGCAGGGAACACGCAATCACACCTCCAACATCATCGAAAAAGACCGGTTTGGAGGTGGCGGAGTTCTCGTTTGGGGCGGTATCATGCTTGGTAGCCGTACTGACCTCCACATCTTCCAAGGAGGTACAGTCACTGATGTTCGCTATTGTACCAAGGTTCTCCTACCTCACGTGCGTCTGTTTAGAGGTGCTGTGGGTCCTGAGTTCCTCTTCATGGACGACAACGCTACACCTCATCGTACAGTGGCTGTCGTAGAGCTGTTGGAGAGTGAAGATATTCATCGCATGGATTGGCCCGCAAGGTCCCCGAACCTAAATCCAATCGATCACGTGTGGGACCTTCTCGGGAGACGCTTGGCAGCACGTCACCAGCCGCCAGCAACGATTCCGCAGCTGCAATTTGCGCTACAAGAGGAATGGGCCGCGATGCCTCAACAGCTCCTTGACAACCTCGTCCTCAGCATGGACAGACGTTGTAAATCCTGCAACGCAGTCAGGGGTGATCATAACCCCTATTAAAGACTGGAATTTTTCTTGGCAGCCGCCTGTCACATGGACGTTTCTATCTTCTGTCCAGTTGTGCTCGAAGCTACCTTTTCAATAAAGTGTCTTTGTATCCTTTGGATTCCTTGTTTGGACGGTTTTGCTCCCTTGTCCCATATTCGTACATCTTGGGGATCTTATGGTTTGATTTGAGTCGACGTGGAGCACTTCTGCACGACGTTACATTCGAAAAACCGTCTCGTCTTTAATTTTTGCACGCCAGTGTAGAAAGATATTGCACAATTATTCTAAACACTAAGAAATAGATATTTTAGGGGGAATTACCCCAGATATTCGGAGAACTGATAGTTTTCTTCGCTGACAGGCTGATAACACTTTTTTTGTTGTTGTTTCTGGGTTTAACGACCACCGCGAGCAACTCTACGGGATATAAGCCGTCGTCCGTTCGTAATTTACATCCGCTGGATCAAGGCAAGGAGAGTCAAAGCTGTAAGACAAACACAGCATCTATGCCTCACCGGGATTCGAACCCGGATTCATCTCAGACGAATGGTCAGAAACCAGAGCTTAGACCACTGAGCCACAGGGGCGGCCTAGAACCACTTAAGATAATTTCATGAATTTGGATTGCAAATACTAAATGCCTCAACAGCTTTTTTTTTTTTTAAGTAGGTTCCATGCTTAATTGGTTTGTCATAATACATTACATTCAGAACTCCACCATATTGGCAAGTGGTAACCTCCAATTTTGACTTAAACCTTACACATGATTGTTGTTGTAAAGAGTGATATCTTGTTAAGGTGCCATAAGATGAGTTGGTGGCGCTATTTTCTTCTTAGAAAGCAAATTTTTATGAAAGAGGAATTTCTGTCTGCGTCATGTATTGTAATTTACCCATGCTTATATTTTTCTGACGAAATATCATCTTAATAAATATAAATTGTACATGTCTTAATGAAGTACGAAATTTGCAATGCATAGATAGCGTTAAGACAATTTCAGTACATGACAATAATCTGTTTTTTGTTGTTGTTGTTGTTTTTGCAGGTAGGTTACTGTATTTTGAATTTGCTGCCATTCTTCTGCGGATCGAATTGATTTAGAACTCCTATTTGGAAGGTAAACGTTTCTGTTTTATAATTTTATTAGTGGCTTAGTGGGGCAAAAAACCCCAATCTAGTAAGAAGTATTTTTCATAATTTTCAAGAAGGTTAAGTGGTTATAAAATTGCGCCATTTTTTCATGCTTTTTGTATTCTTTTAAGGGAATATAGAGAATGTGTAAATATATTATCAACAAAACGCAGCTCCAGGTTGTGTCCTGTTACTTGATGTTCAATTGCCCCAGCCGCAGTCTTGTATGCTTCGGTCTAAGGACTGTTAGCCAGAATATCTGCCAGGGCTGTGAATATCGATCGCTTTAATTCTTTATTTTTATTTACAACCAACGTTTATCAGTAGCTACCGATGAATGTACAAAGGACAGTTTCCACCAGCAAATAGTAATAAATCCGAGATGTACTGGTGTATCTGTTCCTAAATTTTAAAGCAGTACGGAGCATTGCCTGGAATCTCCTTTTTTATGGCCTAGAGGCAAGCGAGTGGCATTGCACTATTGTATTTACGGATGTGTTGGACGAAATTAGGACTGTTCAGAAGTAAGTCCTTGATCCCCGTATTTATCTGTAGTTCTGGAAGGGATATAAGGCCGTTATGACAACGAGAATTAAATAAAGCTTTTCGGAAAGATGGCTTTCCACGTGTACTACTGCGATTATTACGTGTGCTTCCAAAATTCCTTCGCTCACGTATATTATGAAAAACACGCCATCGTTTAGGTGGTCTCCTTCGAACGCTTCTCATAACAGAACCCTGTTTCTGTCCTCACTGTAACACAGTTTACAATTGATTAGCAGTGGAAACACGTGTAGCCGACTTGTTCTTGATAATATCAAATCAGCTCCTTGCTCGCTGGCTCCGGCTGGCGCCATCTCCCAAGGTCGTACGACTACCCGTCTTCCCCGCGTTGCGATGACGAATTCAGATTGAGTGTTGTGACAGGTACAAAAATCAGCTGATTAAATTTAGAAGAAAAATTTTCCCCCGATTCTTGAAATCAAGATCTCTAAAATGAATCATTGCCCAAGTTCATACAGCGTACCTATCTCTCGAAATTTTGTGAGACACTATGGAATCATATACAAGATTGCTTCTTCTGGAAAAGTTGTGTTAATACGAATAATTCCATACCTTACGATGAATACACGGAATGTCTGTCTGTATGTGTGTGTGTAGCGGCCAGTTCCGGCCTGGAAAGCCCTAGCCCTACCCGGCCCACTAGCCGAGACTACTTACTCTTTATTTTAACTTGGTTGGAGGGTCTAACGTTCAACTGTGAACAACAAGCGGTCGCCCATCCCTAATTTAGGCTCCTCGTTCAAGGGAAGGGTGACAGCCGGTTCCATGAGACAAGCAAAACATCCATGCCTCACTAGGATTCGAACCAGGACCCATCTTGTATGAATGGTCTAAAGCCAGTGCTTATACCAATGTCCCAACTGTGCGTCCTGGAACTGTACTGTGAAGTGTAACACATTGCTCACAGGTTAAAGAAAACGTTTCGGCTCACAAAACGAGGACTGATTATTTTATTAATCAGATGGCGAAGATCACCGAGTGTAAGGATAACCGTTTATAGACTACCAAAATTTCCCATACAGTGCACAAGGTCCTGCTGCACTCGTAGAAAATCAGTGTGCGTTGTGCCGTTCCGAGGCAGAAAATTGTGAGACCATTTCTTTTTGAGCTTATTGTGACTCCAGCCGTATGTTCAAGTACGTATTTTCAGCAGGTTGTGGCCTTGCTGTATGACTGTTAACCCTATTATTGATACCATCAAGACGGAGCAAATGGCCTCACGAAAAACGGAAACAATGGATATATTCTGGTAGTTCCTTTAAGATCGACTCATCTCGAAAACATCTGTGACAACCGCATTCTCCGGTGTTACCTCCATCACATTTCTTCCTGTGGGGCTTATCTGAGAAGTCACTGTACCAAATCAACTTTCATACGCTGAAGCATCTCCAAAACAATTTTACACCTGCTGTGCGTGGCGTGTGTCCTATACTTAGTATAAATTGTGTATGCACATAATAAAATTCGCAAATCCTGTTGTCGAAGTGAAAAATTTCGCAATTGGTAGTCGCAATCCAGTAACTCATATCTCGTTAGACACTATAATTCGTGCATGAATACTAGTATTAAAAGAAATCCGTCTTGTTGCACGATGATATTTATTCAGCTAAAAAATGAAATCTATATACAGTTTAAAAACACATGAGCACTTTCGGTGTCACATTGACACCTTCATCAGATGTAATTTCACCATGTGGCTACATGCTGGTCTTAAGTACGTGGAGTAGAGGCATCATGGGAAAGGTAATGTCAATGTCACATGATGTACCAGATAACAAGACAATCAAAAAAAGGCATAGTTAGCCAATGATCACTTAACAGAAGCAATTGCTATTGTGCCGTCCTTCTCAACAAGATTGCTCCAAGGTTCAGTTAAAACATAAGGATAACAGTCATTACAGCAACGTGTATTATAAGCCGAAATATAGAGGCTTTCTGCAAATAACAAGGAATAAACAGAGTTAGGTGTGTTAATTCCTTGTTATTTGTAGAAAGCCTCTCTATATATATATTCTATATATATATATTCTATATATTCTGTTTATTCCTTGTTATTTGCAGAAAGCCTCTATATTTCGGCTTATAATACACGTTGCTGTAATGACTATTATCCTTATGTTTTACCTGAACCTTGGAGCAATCTTGTTGAGAAGGACGGCACAATAGCAATTGCTTCTGTTAAGTGATCATTGGCTAACTATGCCTTTTTTTGATTGTCTTGTTATCTGGTACATCATGTGACATTGAAATTACCTTTCCCATGATGCATCTACTCCACGTACTTAAGACCAGCATGTAGCCACATGGTGAAATTACATCTGATGAAGGTGTCAATGTGACACCGAAAGTGCTCCTGTGTTTTTAAACTGTATATAGATTTCATTTTTTAGCTGAATAAATATCATCGTGCAACAAGACGGATTTCTTTTAATACTAACTCATATCTCATCGGATAGTTCCTTCTCTCAAGGAATGAGTGGAACGCTACAAGAAGCGCGTCAACCTTCAATAGGGGTTCATCATCATGTCGTTATTATGTCATGTGAAGAAGTGAGGTAACCGTTATGTTATTTTGCTGGCAGTTTTCGGTATTAAAGAGTATGTTGCGTTTACATTTTGATTTTCCCTCGTATTTAATAGAACATACTGAAGTGTCAAAATACAGTAACCAAATCATTGACATAATAACGACAAAACGATTGAGAGCATCTCTTGTTCTGATAATGGAAGTTAACTTTTTTAGGTGTCTTAATAGGACAGAAATCTGTAAGAGGGGTAGGGGGACGCTATACACTGAGAAATATTACTCTCAATGTAGTTAAAAATTCATGTTTCTTTTCTGCCTGTGAACTCTTACAATAATGTAACACACTATATATAAAAGAATTGGTGAAAATACTTGGGTTTTAGAGACTGCTCTTAAAAATACAGCCCCATCACACATCATAATTTCTAAAGATTTGTCGCGAAACATTTTGTTTAACACATTCAAACTTAATTACAGTCATAATTTTGCTAAAACACAAAGTTTTTTGTAGGTTTCTGCATACCTTTTATGTGGTCTTACCTCAACGTCTTGTTAGGACCTGTTAAAACCGGCCAAATACTTGTATCAAATTTTAGACAACAGCTTCCCTTTTCTTTCGCACAATTCCAGTTATTTGCCGCCCCGGAGGCGCAGTGGTCTAAGACGCTGGCCTCTGATCATTCGTCCGTAAGGGGTCCGGGTTCGAATCCTGGTCAGGCATGGATGTTGTGTTCGGCACTGGCTCTCTCCCTTCCCTGGAACCAGTGACCCTAAAGTAGGGACGGGCGACTGCTTATAGCCCATTGAGTTGCTCACGGTGGTCGTTAAACCTCCAATCAAAAAAAAAAAATAATTCCAGTTATTTACGAACATAGTGTGCGATATATGACATGCACAAAACAGCGTTCGCAGTGGATATTAGAACTGAACAACAATTAATTATAACGTATTCTTATTTAAAGCTAAATAAATAGGGTTCTACTATTATCGCTATCACACTTCTCAAGACCACATTTTGAAATTGCGTGAACGAATATTTATTTTATCACGCTGTATATCCGGGTCAAGTAGGCGTTTTTTTTTTTAATATTGAAGAACTGCACTTTGCCTAACACAATTTCAAACATAGCGTGAAATAAGTGAAATTAGAAAGAAGAAATGTTTGACCTTACAGAAATACGAAACGCGCTAATCACTAGGTTATATAAGGAATAAAAGACCGCATGAAACTGTGAAATAACATCAAGGAAACCGGGCATCGCTAAACTTTGGCCCTAATTTTCGCTTGCCAGAATGAAGCGTTCTGAAAATCTCTAAGGATTCCAAGGATCTTTCAGATCAAAGCTGCTAAATTTACATGCATAATCGAAGATTTCGATGCCAGATATCTGACGCAGGAAAATGTGAGAAACCCTTTGGGAAATTAAGACTTGGACATTGAACAGAAGAAAAAGATTTGCTTCGGCAATTTGCTGAATTTAACAATATTAACATTATGAATGTCCTATGTATGGTAATGAATTTATATGGGACATCATCTATGAAATCGTAAACAAACCAGCTTGAAATATATGGGAATCACTGGCAAAGTACTGTCAGTAGTAATTTAATATAAAGTAGCAGCTTTCCGGTACGTCGTATAAAACAATATGAAAAAAAAAAAGATGCTCTTATTGTGTCAGTTTCTTCGTTCGTCTGTTAACATCATATCTCTGCAGTCCGATTTAAAAAGGTATTTTTTGCGCTGAGAATCCTGAAGTATGAAAACAATTAGTACTCTTGTTTTCTCCTCTTTTTACGATGCATAACTTCGCTGCTACAGGGGGTAAATGCAGATGCTATCGGATTCAAAATACATTTTATTGCATACTATAGCTTAAACACTTAAGAGGAATAGAATTAGAGATACCTGTCTAGTAACGTGTAGCACCACCTTTCGCCCTGATGACGGCGGCGATTCCTCTCGGCATGGACTCGACAAGACACCGGAAGCGTTGGGAAGCCATACGGATCCACGACCCCTGAAGAATCTGCCACAGTTCACGAAGAATTGATGGAGGGAGGTAAGAGCCTCAAACATTTCACTCGATGGCATCCCAGATGTAACGTGTAGCACCACCTTTCGCCCTGATGACGGCGGCGATTCCTCTCGGCATGGACTCGACAAGACACCGGAAGCGTTGGGAAGCCATACGGATCCACGCCCCTGAAGAAGCTACCACAGTTCACGAAGAATTGATGGAGGAAGGTCAGAGCCTCGAACATCTCGCTCGATGGCATCCCAGATGTAACGTGTAGCACCACCTTTCGCCCTGATGACGGCGGCGATTCCTCTCGGCATGGACTCGACAAGACACCGGAAGCGTTGGGAAGCCATACGGATCCACGCCCCTGAAGAAACTACCACAGTTCACGAAGAATTGATGGAGGGGGCCAGAGCGTCGAACAACTCGCTCGATGGCATCCCAGATGTGCTCGATGGGATTAAGGTCAGGTGACCTAGCTGGCCAAGGAAGCGAGGTCACGTCGGTGGAGTCTCCATCCAATCATTCGAATACAATTCGGGAGTGATGGCACGGTGCATTGTTTTGTTGCAGGATGAGGTTTCCAGTGGGATGTTGAAGACGCCCAGACGGGAGCAAATGGCCGTCGATATCTCGGTAACGTTGACCTGTGAGGGACGATGTCACACGTAACAAGGGTCTCATTTCAGTCCACGTAAATAGTACCCAGACAAGAATGCCACCTCCACCAGCTTGAAGAGTACCCTGCTGGCAAGAAGGATCCATCGCTTCATGTGGTTTGCGCCGTACTCGTATCCTTCCATCCGCATGTACCAACGTGAATCTCGATTCATCAGTCCAGGCAACATTTTTCCACATGTCTAGGGTCCAGTGGCGATGTTCCCGCGCCCATGCTAATCTTTGAACCCTGTGATGTGCGGTCAGCAGCGGTACCCTCGTGGACGATGGCTTCTGTGCCCCATAGCGAGGAGATGGTTCTGGATGGTGTGGCTGTTTCCGCGTTTTTCTGCACCAGCGTTAAATTGCCGTGGGATTTCTTGCGCTCTGGCTCGTCTATCCGCTGTTACAATGTGAGCTAGCCTACGATGACCCGGCTCATCCACACGCTGTTGTCCACGGCAGTTGACCCTTGCGGGGATGGTTTTACCGGATTCGATGTACTCACGGTGCACCCGTGACACAGTGGCTCGTGAAAATCCCACTACACTGCGCGACTACCGAGATGGAGTGACGCATTCGTCGGGCCCCGGTAATTTGTCCACGATCAAATGCGCTTAGATCCTTCGTCGTACCCATACTGCGTCCGACTCTTACTGATTTCCGTCGCATCACTCCTTATATTGTCGGATCGCTGCATACGTCATGTTGTTTCCGTTTACAGGGCCGCCCACAGCGCCACATTTGCATAACGCCAGCTGTCTCTAATTCAATTGCTCTTCAGTGCACATGTCTGCATGAAACAGTGATTTGCTTCTTTCGATACCATTTACTCTATAAGAAAGACTAATTTTTAATCAAGTTTCGTTTTCAAGCTATGCAAAGTGTTTCGACTAGTGGGCATAAAAGCAAATAGTAATTCTCCCGATATTTCTGCTTCTAAAAATCGGATTTGAGAAGTCTTTTTTTGTAACGGATAGAATTCCAAGGGAGAAATGTTCTGCGTCTGATTTCTAATTTTTTGTACAAAAAAATTACAATTTATATGTATGGGTGGGTTTCTGTTGCAGATGTATTTGTAGTAATATGTGCGGTTCTGATAATTCGATTGAAAATAAAATTCCTTTTACGGTTAAATACTGCTGACCACAGAAAACGTTTTGCACATATTTTCTGCTTAAAATAATGCACAGCTTTTGCCCCCAGTGGTGAATATATGTCTTATTTTTCTCGATTACCTCTGCTTCTAGTGGTCCAATTAAAAAAAGCATTTTCACTGTCGGACAGCTTAATTTGTTTTACGCTTTTGTTCATAACATATTTTCAGCCATATCTGCGTGTCTAAATACCTGATTTAAAAAATACATTTTCTGCAGATGCTACTAAGTACGACAAAATGTTATACACATTTTCTGCCCAAAATTATGCACACTTTTTCCGCTAGGAGGCGACAATTTTTATCTGTGTTTCTCGATATATCTGCTTTTAAAAATTCGATTTAAATACTATCTTAAACACGGGATTAGATTTATATTGTGAAACATTTTGCGTGCCCTCGAGATTTTTTGTGAATCAACGTTATGGTACTGTGTGACGTTACTGTGTAATTCGGTTTGCCACTATATGCCCGTTTCTAATCCTATTGAAAAAATCATGTTTTTTACGTTTTCCAACCGTAGGTTGAAGAACCGTATATGCTCCAGTTTTGTCCGTCTGTCGGTCTATCCGCACGATATCTCGCCTAAAAATGGTTCGATTTTGATGAAATTTTAGTATGTGGCAGGGAACAACCTGGGAACAACACCTTTTGGAAATGGGGTCAAAGGTCAGGATATAGGAACGAGATCCATTCCATTGCCCTTATGCGCCATAACTTGCGTAAAAATGCTTCTATTGCGACAAAACGTTATCATATTGTTCCGGAGGTATACTGAACCGGTTCTGTTGAATATCATCAAAATGTGGTCAAACGTCAGGGCACAGGAGCGAGATTTATTCTACTGCCATTATCCTCATAACTTAAGAAAAAATGCTTCTATTGCGACAAAACTTTAATTTATTATTCCAGAGGTATACTGAACCAATTCTGTTTAATATGATAGAAATGGGGTCAAAGGTCAGGGCACAGAAGCGAGATTTATTCCACAGCCATTATTCTCATAACTTGAACAATAACTTGAGTAATGATTTCAGGTATGTTGGAAAGCGTATCATAATCAATGCATTGCATGATTGTACTAAGTTGTTTCCCGTACGCCATTCGATACAGTACGAATCGGTAATATTACCTTCTTCACGTATGTATCGTTTTTCCACTAAAACCTTCCCAAAACTTAAAAAAAAAATTCCCAGAAACTACTTTTCTAGCTATCTGTGCTTCCAGAAGATGTATTTGAAGAGTTATTTTTCTTTAGTGTTGCTTTTGCTATGGAAAATGCTTTTCAAAAATTTTATTATTTCCCATTATTCAAAATTCTCTTACCAGGGGCGATCTTAAATGAGGTATTTTTCATTGTATTCCACGTAGTCTTCTCCTCAGAAAAAAATGTCACTCACGATAAGAGGAGATATTAAATAGAATGCTCCGAGCAGTGCAAATCAGAAATGTGTTCGGATTCTGAAATGTCTCGGATAAGGCATGGTGGTGCATTCCTTGTCTTATGGCGCTGACTCTGTCCCTTTCCTGGAACCTAAATCCTAAATTAGGTACTACATACTTTTTAAAGGACAGGTTTTCCAACCACTGCTTCACTTTCTCTCTCTCTCTCTCTGGATTTCTTTCCTATCGAGTTCACTTACTCGCAGCTCTTATCTTCTAATTTCCTGTGAAGTACTACATACGTCTGAAGCACATGTCAAAGTTCAAGCCAACGAGGTTCGAATAGATGGAATGAGGACTAGCCGTTCCCCTCGTGTAATCAAAGTGAAGCCACCGAAACGTCACGATTATGACGTCACAGCCAATCACAGCCTCTGCCGCCATGTTAGTGAGATCAGTGAGACGAGTCGCAGCCAATCACAGTAACTGGAAGATGTCATCGCTCTGTCCACGTTATTTTATAAACAACGCATAGCGACTGAAAAATTGTTTTCCGACACCCCAGATCTCTCTATATCTAGTCGAGTGCGTTCGTATTTACGCTACGGTGCCAACAATTCTCAGCACCATGCGTGGTTTATCAGTCAGTATCGACTACACAAATCCGTATTGATGGTTCCAGCAACTGAGATGTCGTCATCTGGTGGCATTTAACACAACAGCTATTTAGTTGTAGCTGATAAATCCAAAGGACGATAGAAATGGTGAATATATATCAAATGCGTGGAGATAATGTAAATGGACGATGCCATCGCTCTGTCCACGGTATGTTATACGGATTTTACGGATTTGTGTAGTCAGATGTCGACTAAAAACCACGCATGGCGGTGAGAGTTGTTGGCACCGTAGCATAAATGCGAACGCACTCGACTAGTCATCGAGAGATCTGGGATTCGATCCCAGCGGTTGCGGAACAAAGTTTTTCAGTTGCTATGCGTTATTTATAAAATAACGTAAAATAACGTAGACAGAGCGATGACATCGTCCATTTACATTATCTCCACGTATTTTATATATATTAGCCTATCGCAGTCTCTGCCGCCATGTTGGTTTGACGATTGAGAATTAAAGTCGTCTGCTCAAAGTGCTTCAAGTTTGTGATATCATCCTTACACCATCTATTCTAATCTCCTTGGTTGCAGCGACAAACGTCGTCGGTGTAAAATATTTGGGAGAGCATTCAGCTCCATAGCAGAAGGATGTGGGTTCGATTCCAGCCACCGGCACATTGTATTTGCGCTATTTTGGTCCACGAACAGAAAATGAATCTCTTTGTTGTGTTCTTCGAAGAAATGTATCATGTTCGTTCCACACATCATCTAGAATTAGTGAGAAGTCCTTCTTTTGCAGTGACCTCCTTCAAGTGTGGTTTGCCGGCTGACCCACAAACCTACGATTGCGTCCCAGCCTTTTCTCAAGGTGGGGATATATGTGACGTCTGAGGTTCTGCTACCCTCTGAGGTTCTGGGTTTGGAATTCACATTCACAACCGAAAGTAAAAATTAATATCCTGAACGTTGGGTTCTTCAAAAAATGCGTGATATTTCCTCCACACATGGTCAGGGATTAATGAGAATTTCTTTTTCGCTTCGAAAAATGTGTGTTGCTTCTTCCACACATCGTGTCAGAATTTCTTCTTCTACAGTGAGCTCCTTCAAGCGTGGTTTACCGGCTGATCCGGAAACCTACTATTCCGTTCCAGACTTTTCTCAAGGGGCAGATATAGGTAACGTACTAGAGAGGCGACGCACATGACAAGACGGCAAAGTTGCAGCGACAAACTTCGTCGGTGTCTCTGCTCAGACACCGACGGAGTTTGTTTCTGCAACTGTGGACTCGGGTCAACACCACATGGGCCACGATACCCAAGGACTCTATTCGGACTCTCATTGCCTCGATGTCACGTTGGATTCAACGCTGTATTTCCCAAAATGGGGGCCACACTCCGTATTGATCATCCTGTATATACGGCCGCAATCGGAGCCTGGTCTGTATGTGACAATTAAATCATTTCTTCATGACTTACTTGGCTATTTGTTTGCGCAATTTGGTCTGTTTTCGAGCATTCCTTCATGGTGTGGCATTCTCTCTGTCAGGCAGTGTATTATTGTTTAGTAGTATGCCACCTAGGGCCCTTAGTAATGGTGGGCCCCTAGGATATAACCCCATTAGCCTCACCTTTATCCGGTCCTGGGCCTAACTGCCTAATGTTTGACCCGACACATTGAAGTACGGGTTTTTCAAAGAGAAATGCTGCGCTTTTGTGACGATACTATAAAATATAGCTGTGCTTCGAGGCATGGCAAGTACTTTAGGAGATCCTTTCATTATTAACTTTCTGGGAAATATATTAAATTAAGTAGAACGAAAGTCTCAACCGATTATGTACGAGTATACCTTTCTGATTAAAAACAACTAAATCTTCTTACATCGGCAGAGATTTTAATATTTTAAATGTCGCCCTATAAATATTGAAGAAAAATGCATCACCAGTTTATAAAACTTGTTAAGCTCGACTTCATTAGAAAACATTTGGTATTTCAGTTTGAAAGACACTTATTGAAAGCATGTTCGCATTTAGGATACAGATTCGAGCATTTGATGTTCTCCAATTTATAAATATGTCATGAGTGCCTACACGCTAAATATACGATGAATTCTACTTTTCATTTGGGGCAGGAATAAACTGTCTGTGTTTGTGCTTCAGTGATTTGATGGCAAGTTAAATTACCCTTGAACTGAGACATCCTCTAAATCATTCGCAATTCGTGCGTTATTCCCACTGTTCAATCTTTTAATTAATTAATTCGTCGTAACTGAGGAGATCACTCTATTTTTACACAGGGTACCTGATTTCTACTTTCCCCCTAGATGACCGAATAAGCGCCTTAATGCGTAGTATAGGACTGAGCAATGCGTTAAAATCGGGATGGATTCGCAATAACATTTAAAATCTCCGCTAAAAATCGATTCGCTAGTCTCGAGAACCGGAAGAAGAAGCTTTGCTAGTTTTGTAAGAGCTTTTATGACTTTTCTCAGAGTCCAATGCTGACCCCGGATCACCGAAATCGATTTTCTCTAGGAATGATGGTTTACACGCAGTTACCGAGGAACTTTTTACTTTGTATGCAGCCGAATTCTGATACTATTGCTTCTTGACACCACTCCGAGTTTTCGGGTGAAAGCAAACTTTTGCTTTTCATTCCCTGCTGCCGTAAATCATAATTCACGGGATATTGCTAGATTGAAACCATCACACTAAATATAATAAAATACGGACATATGTCAAGTTTTAGGGATTCAATTTAACTTTATAGACTCTGAATAATTCTTTGAGGTACACCAAATACAAAAACTACTCTAATTATCAAGGAAAGCTGACGTACAGACATGCATATCCCTTACTACTTTCATGATTTCATTACGTTTGTTTTATTTTTCAGTTTTGTAGGCTTGTTTAACCTTTTAGCAGGCTGGAGCGAATTACCTCGGAGCTAAAAAAATCAGCTCAAACGTACAGATTCGCTGTCTAAAAAGGGGTCCGTACTCGGATGGAACGAGTGAACCTGTACATCTCAAAACGCTGCTTTCCGCTCAGCTTCGTTATATTAATACAAAGCGTTAGTTCAGCGGGATAATTTACACTAATTGCGATTACGCGCTGAAAGGGCTATGGCAATGTCCACGAACCAACGAAAGGAGAGAGGGAAGATATTTGTGATCCTTGTTTCTACCCAGAGGCATGATTTACGTGTCAGAGGGACTAGCCTTTCCCAATCAAGCCTTGGGTCGTGCAGCTGAGAATTACGAACCAGAAGGTATCGCTTATCATTTGTGACAGGTTTGTTGTCGGTACTGCTGAGCTGAGAGGGGGGATGAATTATTTTCTCGTAGCGTAGCTTTCGAAAAACCCGACCGCTATGGGATATTTCTGCTTCGGGAGCACAGAAACTTTTTGGCATCATTCGATTCACTTTCATCGGCTGTTTAAACAGTTAGTAACAAAAAACTTGTTTTAGTGAAATACAAGAAACGTACTGAATATCTAACTACTTTAGTTTATAGTGTAAAAGTCATTTGCCGGTGGCGATAATCGAACCCGGAGTCCTTTTGCTCCGGAGCCGAATGTTGTCCCAATTAAGCTGCACCGACAAAATTCGCATCTGCAACTTTACCGACTTGACATATGCGTCACCTCTGAGGTAGGTACGTCACATATATCCCCCTTACCTCTCGAGTAGGAGCTGGGTGGGAATCGTAGGTTTCAGGGTCAGCCGGCAAACCACGCTTGAATTATAGCTCAATATAGAAAAAGGAATTCTGACTAATTCCAGGAGATGTGTGGAACGAACATCACACATTTTTCGAAGAATCCAACAGCGATAAAATTCATTTTACGCTCCGGCGCCATTACAGCGCAAACACTTTTTGCCGGTGGCAAGAATCTGCTCCGGAGCCAAATGCTTTCCCAATTAAGTTGCACCGACCAGGCCTTATCATTGCTACTTGTTGCCGTCTTTGACATGTGCATCAGTTCTGAAGTTGGAACGTCACAATCTATTAACGAAACAATTGATACACGAAGCGACATAATATTGCTGCTTACGTAATTATATGATTTGTTTTTAAATTTTGCTTTTTATGTTTCTATGTACTGTGTGTATTTCAGCGGGCTTGTCGCATCGATGGCGCAGAAGTTTAAGCGTTGGGCCGTTCGTTTCAGTGGGCCCTAGTTCGAGTTCTAGATCAACTATGGGCGGCGTGTTTGTCTTACGGCATTAGCATTCTACCCACCCTCGAGCCAGTGGTCGTAAATTAAGGATGCGAGGCGGCTTTATAACCTTTAGAGCTGCTCATGGCGGTCGTTGAAACAAAAAAGGAAGAACTTTTATGAAATATTTTATTTCTCAGTTTTTGCGCAACAAACCCAAAGATACTTACAAGGTGTGTCAATAAAATCTGGTGAATGCTACTTTTACACGTAAAAGAAAAGTTGTGAAACTTACAGTAACTTGCACGACGTTGTCAAATACATGAGCAACTATGTCCGTAAGCTGTGAGAAGGGGTATACCGCAGAGAGTGCGTAATTACAGCTGCTGTTGATGCACGTTGTTGTCAGACAGAAACAGAGCAGAGAACCAATCTGTTTCAGATTGGACCTTTGTTGTGTTGAATCGCGTACCATATTTGCTTGATCTGGCAGTAACTGACTACTTTTTGTTTCCTCTGAATTATCCCTGAAACGGAAGCGACTTGCGGACATTTTGAATATTCAGGTGAACGTGGCAATCTACCTGTTGACGATATAAAGGGGTTTTTTTTGGCATATGTTCCAGTAGTTATATGTACGATGCCTAAAGTGTATTGCATCTCTAAGGGGTCGGAGAATAATTTTGAGGTCCAATAAGTAATCAATAAATGAAATGCGAGATTTCACCATTGTACGAAGCAAATTTGGAACATGTGAATCGGTTTGTTGGTGTAAATATGATAGGGATATTAAGTCAGAGAATATATGAAAACTTGAAAATTTCGTCGTCCTGGAGTGGAAATCGAACTCGCGTCGCCCCGATAGTGCTCAGGTAAGCTAACCAGTACACCACCCAGAACGACCAAGGTTGAAGTTTTCGACTAATTTGAAAAAAAACCATCACAGAATTCGCTACTCGAAACAACCGACTCACAACTTGTAGTCCAATGGATTGAGGTCTGGGCTGCTATGAAGGCTAATCAGCTGGAGAAATGAAGTCTGGCAAATTCGCCTGAAGCCGCTCCTGTTTTGACTTGGCCTTGTGGGCAGATGCGGAAACCTGCTGAAAGCTCCACTGTAGGTTTTGAACGAGGGTATGACTCGCATTTTGGACCCCTGGCTCCAAAGCCCTGTTTTGGTAGACTTTGGTGGATGTTTGCACTCCATTCTCACAAAAATGGAGCTCCGTGGTACTCTCGTAGGAGACACCCCACTAAACCATGACAAAAGCAGGATGGTGGCCCCTCATGATCCTTGGATCTTTCTCCTGAGCTTCTCTTAAGGTTGACTCATACACTCTGTCATTTTGGCGGCTGAAAGCCTCTTCGATGGTGAAATGTTTTTCATCAGGGAAAAGGATCTATCAATGGCGATTGTCTGCGTAACGCTGATGCAAACGTTTTGCTTTTAGCACCCTCTGCTGCTTCCCTTATGGGGTGAGGAAGTGCCTTGTATGCTGCTGGTAAGCTCTCCCGCTTAGGTCAATCCGAAGCACGCGTGACATGGACATTCTTGAAATGTTCAGCTCATGAGCCCTCACTGATTGCTTTCTGACAGGATTTCATCGAATACGGGTTGTCATTGCTTTCATTAGGCGAGCAGTCCTCATGGTACGCGACCGACCCCCTCTGGGGCGGTCAGTGACGGTCTCAGTCTCAAGGAACCTTTTTATGGTCCGGTAGAGAAACATTCGGCTGATTTTCAGCTTCTTCAGCATGTTGAAAATCTCGGAAGCTGATTTTTCAACTTTATGCAGCGCTATTACAGCAACACGATTCTCATAATCGCTCGACTCCTTGGCAAGTACTGCACGAAACACGTTGTTTCCTTTGTGACTGAACACACTAGCTTCTTCATGCCTACTGGTTGGTCGGTGACGTTGCCCACCGGTTGCCGTCTACCTGTCGAACATTTGAAACAATATTTATGCTAAGACTGGGTACATCTGGATAAATAGATCTAATAAGATCTTGCCTTTCCGATAGGTGTTGGCCAGTGATGGGAGATTAAGACAAGTGTCACAAAGAGGTGCACTTTTGCATCACACCGTGACTTCAGTTCTTAACACAAAACGTAGCTGGGTTCTCTCTTGTTTCAATATACACTATCTACCAACAAGTAATTGGACACCTGCGATAGCAAAGGAAAACGAAGTTTATTCACTTTCAATAGTTGGTGGAGCCTCCACGAGCGGCGATTACAGCTGCGACCCTCCGGGGCATACTCTCAACCAGGCGTTGTACGACGGCTAGCGGTATTTTCTTCCACTATGCTGGGAGAAGACAGGTCAGTTCCTTCACCGATTTCGGACGGTGGGGGCACCTGTTAAGTCGACGCTCCAACTCGTCCCAGAGGTGCTCGATAGGGTTAAGGTCCGGGCTCTGCGCAGGCCAGTCCATTCGCTTAACCCCATTGTCACCATACCAAGCCATGATGGACCTCGCAACATGACAGCTGGCATTGTCATCCTGAAAGTAACATGGGTCCACCCCGTAAAACTACCACAACGTAGGAAGCGCGTGGTCATCCAAAATGGTGCTGTAGGTCTCGGCGTTGATTCTACCAGGAATTGCGACCAAGCGTCCCGTGCCATACCAGGAGAAACACCCCCATAGCATAATTCCACCGCCGCCGAACTTGACAGTTGGCACAATACATTCCGACAGGAGGTGTTCTCCAGGCAGACGCCAAACCCCAGACCCTGCCATCGGAACGGTAGAGGGTGAACCTTGATTCGTCACTCCAGAGAACCTGTTTCCACTGTTCAACGGTCCACTGTCGACGTTCTTTGAACCACGTTAGCCGAGCGGCGCTATTGGACTTGACGGTCCACTGTCGACGGCAGCACGTTAATGATAACCGAGTGGGCGGCAACACGTCCATGATAACCGAGCACATGGGCTTCCCTACGGATGGTATTCATCGAAAGAACACTCCCGGGATGCCTGTTGAAACTCCTCGCGGATGTGGCCCATTGATTTGGGGCGGTTCTTCCGAATTTCTCTGGCCAGCAGCCGTCGGTCTCTAACGCCCAGTTTTGTAGGTCTGCCGGGTCGGGGCACATTGCGACAGTCACCTCTCATCTTCCACTTGCCAATCACGTAGGCCACTGTCGACTTTGGGTACTGTAACTTGCTGGATATGTCATGTATGGATCGGCCATTTCTCTGATACCCGACGATTTTACACTTTCTCGAAATCAGAGAGCTCCGAACTGCGTGGCATCTTGCATGCGACTGGTTGCGTTGTTGTTTCCCACACGATATTTAACGGCGGCGGCGGCTGTGACGTGTATCTGGACCGCAGATATCGTCAATTGCAGGGATGTCCAATTACTTGTTGGTAGATAGTGTACATGTGGATGTATATTTCATGTATATCAGAAGCATCGGCATTCCTAACACGTTCACCATAGATTTTATGTTTGATCCTCAGGATTTTCGTTTGCTCGGAAGGTAAAGCCGTCTAACTTTCAAGCATTTACGCTGAACATAACCGCCTTTTTACAACAGATACCAGAAACAATCTTTTCCGTTTCTCCGCATTCATGTCTAAGAGAATACACCTAAATACAGATGAATAAAACTACTTTTTCAGAATGTGAGGAATGAAATCCCTGTGGTGCTCAAAGTTGCCTGTTTACTTTATCGCAAGGGGAGATTCTCCTCGGCTACACAATTTCTGTCAATTCCTTTTCTCAAGGAACTTGACAGCCATTGGAATGCTGAAAATGCATGAAACCAGGGGTAGATGTTGAAAGATCGAACTACAAGCACAACATCCGACACCTTATATATTATTCAATTCCCCTGTCAACGCTTTGCGCTGAATTTTAAATGAATATAAAAGAATTTCACTCTTAAACGAAAGATCAACGAATATTTCAGCAAAATTGTGTACAAATATCTAGAGGCTTTCCCTGTCAGGAAAGAATCGGGCAACTTGAGGTGACAAGTTTTAGAATTCTATGCATATTCATACTGCTTATACAAATTTTTCAATGAGTTAGCAAAGGTTGCTAAGCGAATTTAAGTAACCTGAAATACATCTGATAGTTTTAAATGTCCCAAATTTTTCTGAGTAACTTTGACATGTGCGTCCCCTTTCGCCGTCTTTATTAGTACGTCTTCTCTAAAATAACAAAAAAAAAAAAAAAAAAAACACAAGAAAGTTGACACCGAATTTTCGGGTGTAATAAGCACGTCTTTTGAATCCGTTCTTACGCAAATTACATTTATCAAAGCTTTTCAAAGTCAATAAAACCGGTATGGAAAACGATAGATCTGACCAAGGAAAGAAGATTTTCAATCGGGTTTTTAATCCCTCAGATATTGCTGTAAAAGGAATCGTGAGCTTTCGAACTCTTAGAAACAGAGATATCGACAAAAATGAGATGTGACTTTACGTTCCCTGGTGGGAAAACCATGCATTACTTTAGGAAGAAAGTATTCTCAAAAGGTTTATCCGTATAAGCGGTATCGGTCGAAGAAAAAAAAATTAGTCGAGTCCCAGATTTTGCAACAAATACTTCAGAACCAGAAATTAACACACATGACCCCTGGTGGCTAAACCACTCTTTACCAAACATTAGAAATTATGTGAAAAATATTTTCCATCAGGACTTGTATGCCGTACAGGATGAATTTTTCAAATCAGAGCTTTAGGAGCAGAAATAACGCAGAAAACGCAATTTACAATTGTGCCCCTTAGCGGAAAGTGTATGATATACTTGAAAATTTTGAATTTATAGGAAAACATTTCGCATCGGAAACACTATCCAACAAAGAAGTAATTTTTCAAATCGTACTCTTAGAAGTAGAGATATTGACAAAAATAATATATACATCTACGCCCCCTGGCGTAAAAACCATGCATTTTTTCAAGAAGAAAGTTTTCCCAAAAGGTTTGTCGACATGAGTAGTATCGGTCAACAAACGACGTTTTTTTCAATCGAGAATTTAGAAGCTTATATTTTGCTGCAAATACAACAAAAGTGGAAATTAAGATTTAAGCCCCCTGGTGGTCAAACTATTTTTTTACAAAAATTAGAAATTATGTGCAAACGATTTCTCATCAGGAGCTGTATCCGGTGCAGGAAGAATTTTTCAAATCGGAGATTTAGAAGCAGAGATATAGGGGGAAACGCAATTTACCGCTACGCCCCTAGCGGAAAGTCTATGAGTTACTTGAAAATTTTGAAATTATATGAAAAACATTTCACACGGAAAACACTATCCAACAAAGATGGGAATTTTTCAAATCGGACTCCTAGCAATAGAGATATTGACAAAAATAAGATGTACATCTACGTCCCCTGGCGAGAAACTGGAATATTTTAATAAGAAAATATTCCGAAAAGGTGTATCGATATGAGTGGCATCAGTGCACGAAATAATTTTTTAATCGATATTTCAGAAGCTACGTTTTTATGGCAAATACATCAGAAGCAAAAATTAACACTTACGCCCCCTGGTGGCCAAAGTATTCTTTACCCAAAATTTCAAATTATATGCAAAAGATTTTCCATCAGGAGATGTATCCGCTGATGAAAAAAGTTTTCAAATCGGAGTTTTAGAAAAAGAGTTATCGGAGAAAATGAATTTACTTTTACGCCCCTAGCGGAAAATCTATGCGTAATTTGAAAATTTAACTATATTTAAAATACGCTTCGACATAAATGGAATCGAAAGATATAATTTTTTTTCAATTGGATGTTTAGAAGCAAATATGTGGAATAAAACGTATTTTTGAATTCGACATCGCCTGCATTTACGCCCTCTACCGGCGAAATTGTACATTGTAAAAAAAAACGGAATAAAGGATCATCATTTGTGTATTTCAAGCTTCCCAATGCAATAAAAAAATTTCAAATCGGACTAATAGTTGCAGAGATTTCGTGGGTACAGACGGGCGGACGGACGGACAAACCGATAACAGAAGCACGATCTTTTTTACAAAAGACGTGCTAAAAAAGCGCGTGCTCAAAGTATCACTTTGTCTGTCCCCCGTGGACACCATAGCTCTGCAGCTATTCTTCCGATTCGAAAAATCCTTTTTGCATTGGAAAACCCGAAAAGTTAAAACGATGTTTCCTGCTTTCTCGTCCTCTCCAATTCAAAGCTTCTCCGAAATACAGAAACAATCGAATCCAAAATACATTTCATTTCATATCATTGCTTCTGAATTTATGATTGAGAAAAATATTACTTTCCTCCGATAACATTTATAATGAAGACTATTCAGAGCAGAGCTGCTTTTTTGTATAGTGAAAAATTTTCACGCTAGGAGGCGTGAAGGTGAGTTCCGATTTTTCTGATAACTCTACTTTCTAAGAGTCCGATTTGAAAAATACTTTTCACATCGGAAAAAGTTCCTGGTGGGAAAGATCTTCACATAATTTCTAATTTATGGTTAAGGACTACTTTTCCACTAGAAGAGTAAGTGTATCTTTCCTTTCCCCATACATTTGGAGCAATTCCATGCGATTCTGAAAACTCATTTGTAAACACGCCTTATCTGTAAGATACCGCTCACAAAGGAAAATTTTCGCGTATACATCCTGCTTGAAACAATGCACACCCAAGTTGGGTAGAATTTAATTTTATGTTTGTCTATATCTCTTCTTCTAACAGTCCGATTTGAAAAATTCTTTATTTGTCGGACTGCGTTTCTAGGGCGGAATGTTTTGCGTGAAATGTCAAACATTTTATAACATAGTTTTGCCACTAGGAAGCATAAGTTCACGCTATATTTTTCAAAATATTTGTTGCAATAACTTTGCACCTGAGAATCCAACAGAAAACTGCTTTTTTGATCAGATACTATTCAGAACTAAAATAATTTGTGAGCATTTCCTGCCCAGAATAATGCACAATTTTCTCGCTACTGGACACAAAAGATTTAATTTGTTTTTGTTTTTTCGATATCTATCTGCATTCTAGAACTTCTTCAGCTACAGTTCATTTCTTTACATTTATTTTCATTCTCCCAAAAGTCTAAGACTTGTGCCCTCAGTATTCAACACATTAAGGATAGGGCAGATGGGCAGATGACATTAGCATCCACCGCGCAGAGTGGAACACAAACAAAACGAATGCAGGCAAAAAATAGGCGCATAGCAACACTTCCCATAAGTGTATAGCCTTCGACGAACATGAGTAAACGTGGTGATCTGAGCGACTTTGAACGTGCACACATTGACGGCGCAAAACAGGTGAACCTAAGTGGTGAGAACCATGGGGTTACCATGTGCAACCGTATCAAGAATGTATCGCAAGTACACTGAAGTGTCAAAAAACTGATACAGACGAGCTTATGCAAAATACATAGCAACGTCACCTATGCAAGTAGTCGGTTGCGTCCGCTAGTGCGTATATAAAGCGATAGACATCCTTGCCAGCTTTCAGAGCTATTTTCGGCATGAGAATAACAAGTAATAACGATTTAAGTGATTTTCAACGCGGTGTCATAGTTGGCGCTCGTGAGATAAGCCATAGTACACTGCTGGTCACCCAAAATGCAACACCAAGAAGGAAGCATCCGATTGGCCTGAAATTTGCAGCATGCGTCGCTCGCGAGAGGACAGGCAAACGATTAGCATTGCAGGGCATATGCAAATCATGTGCCCCCGGCGCGCCACCGAGAAGCACTATATGAAGAGTGCACAGAAGGTGGGGTGTAAGTAGAGGAAGTGTGTTGTGCTGCCGGACCTGTGCGTGGAAAGCTTCCTGATGCCTCGTCGCATAATACGGCAGTCATTCCAGCACGTTTCGGAGTTCGACAAAGGACGAATAGTGGCTTATTGCGACAGCGGTTTATCGTACCGAGACATCGGCGCCCGTGTGGGACGACATCCAGGCACAGTGAGGCGAGTATGGATTCCGTGGGTGCAGGAGGGACGGACGGACCGACGTGAGCGAGTACGGCAGCCGCGGCACACCACCGAACGAAAGGACCGGCATGTTGTACGTCGGGAATTGAAGGCTCTCACCGCCACGTCACGAACGTTAGCGCCTGAATTAGGGTGTGTTGCGCAACAATCTGTGTCAGCACGCACCGTTTGACATCTTCTGCAGGAGCGGGGACTTGTCGCACGGCAACCATTGCTCCGATTACCATTGACGTTACACCAACGGCGAGTGCGGCAGCAGTGGGCCGTTGAACGCCGCACCAGGACTACGGAATAGCATGACATTGTGTTCTCCGACGAATCCCGCTTCTGCCTGCGCCTGCAACACCGTGATGGTCGGATCCGCGTGTGGAGGCACCACGGCGAGAGGCTGTATGGCACCTGCATTATGCATCGCCGTAACGGACCGTTGCTTCGCGTTATGGTTTGGGGCGAAAATAGATAAGACTCCCGCACCCTTCTGGTACGCATCGCCGGCACACTCGACAACCACCGTCACATCACCGACGTTTTAGAGCGCCTGTAGTCCTCTTTTACCTGCAGGACCTGCCAGCGGCCACGTTTCAACAGGACAATGCACGCCCGCACGTTGCACGCATCGTGTAACAATTCTTCACGGCCCACCAGGTGTCACTGCTGCCCTGGCCCGCCTGTTCTCCCGATATGTCGCCCATCGAACACGTCTGGTCGCTGATCGGCAACCGAGTGGCCCGGCAAGCACCACGCGCGGCTACGCCTGATGAACTGTAGCAACGTGTGGAAGCAGCCTGGACCGACATACCCCAAGCCCACATCCAAAGCCTCTTTCGTTTGACGCCGCGGTGTGTAGCGGCCGTTATTGCCAGCCATGTGGACCACACGAACTATTGATGTCTGCGTGTTCCGCAAGTTGCACGGGCCTGTAATCTCAATCGTTTCATCTTTGTATCTGTTGTTATGTGTCCAGTAAATATGGCTTTGCTATCTCGTGTCCTTCCTGGTGTTGCATTTTGGGCGGCCAGCAGTGTATTTCAGAGGTAGAAACGAAGTTCGGATTTTCATGGACGACCAATGCAAGGGTGTACCGTGACTACAAGAATACAGGCAAAGCCTACAACCTACGATACCAGTGTGGCCGTAAAAAGACATTGGGTGAACGCGACCGTCGGCTGGAGTCTCAACAAGCATCAGCGTCCGGACTGTTCAACGTACTTTGCACGTTATGGGCTTTGGGAGTCGATGCCCAACTCGAGTCCCCTTGATGGGTGTACGACACATAGCTATACGCCTCGCTTGTGCACGGCAACACCGCCACTGGACACTTGATGACTGGAAACAAGTAGCCTATTCTGACGAGGCGCGTTTCCAACTGTATCGGGAAAATGGAAGGATTGGTGTGTGGCGCAAACTCCATGGAGCCCGCCTATCAACAGGGAACTGTACCGACAGGTGGGGGATCCGTAATGGTATGGGGTGTGTTTAGCTGAACTTCACTGATACCCCTAGTACGTCTACAAACGTCTATGACCGGCCAACGCTATATGCGCATCCTTTCTGACGAGGTACACCCGTTCATGTCCTGCATTCATGCTGATGGGTTGGGCCTGTTCCAACAGGACATCGCACCTCCACACAATTGTCAGAACGCCACATTATGGTTAGAGAAGCATTCATCTAAGTTTGAGGTGTTGCCATTCCCACCAATGTTCCCAGATCTGAACGTGATAGAACACATTTGGGATGCCATGCGACATGCTATCGAACACAGGAATCCGAGTCCTCGGAATACCCCCGAAATGTGGAAAACTCTGCAGGAAGTATGGTGTGCATTGCCTACAGCATATTTCTAAAAGCCAGTGGAGTCCATGCCCCGTCGTGTTTTTGCAGTCCTGCGCGCCTGTTGGGGCGGGGGGGGGGGGGCTACAAAGTATTAGACTGGTGTACCAGGTTTTCTGGCGTTTCAGTGTATACCATGGACAGACGCACCAACGCCTACAGAGCAAGCGGTGGCCGATCAAACGCCATTGATGACCAGGATTGACGTAGACTGTCTAGTTTCGTGCAGACCGACCACTTGGCAACAGCGGAGGAAATGTCATCGAGATTATAGGACCGAGGCTCTAGCAGCGTCAGTGAGAGAACGCTACATGACTGGGACTGCGGGTGCCGACGCCCTACTCGTGTGGCACTTTTGACTGCTCGTCACTGCAAATTACGCCATGCTGACTTATGGCCATTCGTCCGAGAAGTATTAGGTTTCGAATTCCGATGATGCATGGATGTTGTGTTTGTGTTAGAGCACTGGCTCTCTCTCCCTTCATTGGAACCAGTGACCCTAAATTAGGGACTGGAGACTGCTTAAAGCCCATTAAGTTGCTCACGGTGATCGTAAAATCTTCAGTAAAAAAAAAACCCTTACCTGGTGCCGGAAACATCAAACTTGGATCTCTGCAGCGTAACGGCGCGTCATGTGGGCAGACGAATCCTATTTTCAACTCTACAGAGCAACTGTAATGTGCGGGTGTGGCGTCGACAGCATGAAGAGATGGCCCCGTCGTGCTCTGTTCAATGCGGTGGTGGCTCTGTGAAAGTGTGGAGAGCCTTCTCATGGGGCACATTAGGTCCCCCTAGTGTGACTGTAGAGGTCCTTAAGCAGTATGCGATTGCTGATCACCTAAGCGCTTTCGTGGTCTTCCCGTGTCAGGCGCCCGATGGTCTGTTTTTGAAAGACACTGGTCTGTTTTTGAAGGGCGGAGTCGTGGACAATTCTGCAACAGGCATGGCTGGCATCACCTTCACAAACTCTCCGGCATCTGGTGGAGTCGATGCCTCGGCGTGTACAGGCTGTTTGATATTCGCGCTAGAAGAGGACCAATATGCTCTTAGGTAGGTATTTCTAATATTTTGTCCAGTGAGTGTATATGCGAAAATGAAGTTCTTTCCCTCCATGTTCCGAACTGGCTTCCAAACTGCTTTCAATAAATAATACGCTATAGAGTATTTTTTTCTCTTTTCAGCAACGTTTTTGATCTGGTTATTTTCTTTAAACACAAACAGGATATGTGATAAAATATTATATACCCATGTCTATGAATAAATAACTTCCGTAGTTAGGTGTAACTAAATATTTATTTATCTATTATCCGAGCTTTCGCACCTCAACGGAGGGATTTTTCAAGACTTCATACAACTGCTGAGAGTAAGTTACATGATTTGAAATATAAACAAAGGATAAACATGACAAACATTAAGACAATTGTCATGAATCTACTTCCGCGTGCTTCAAATGCTCTTGCATGTTATACATTCTTTCTGCGATGTCACATATTTGATTTTGAATTTCTTAATACAATCGATAAAATGTTAATGAGCAATAACCTTCTACACATTAAAAATGTGTATATAAATTTGGAATTTCGAAAGATACACTCTCATTACATATATTCGTCGTAGACATATTTCAGTTGATTCTTATATTGCAACGCATTTTGTTTCGTCGGAATCAGGTTTCGCCTTCTTTCGAATAGTACATCTCTTGCTAGGGATGAAACAGGCTGTTCCTTCTTCAAATTCCTTTTTGTGTTTTTGTATATGAACCTTAATTGATCGTATTGTTAGTCCAATATATAATTTATATACAAAAACACAAAAAGGAATTTGAAGAATGAACAGCCTGTTTCTGCCCTAACAAGAGATGTACTATTCGAAGGGGGCGAGACCTGATTAAGACGATATTTTATCGATTGTATTAAGAAATTTAAAATCAAATATGTGACATCACAGAAAGAATGCATAACTTGCAATGACGTTTGATGCACGCGGAAGTAGATTCATGACCATTGTCTTAATGTTCGTTATGTTTGTCCTTTGTTTATATTTCAAATCATGTAACTTACTCTTAGCAGTTGTATGAAGCCTTGAAAAAGCCCTCCGTTGAGGTGAGAAAGCTCGGCTAATAAATAAATAAATAATTAGTTACACCTAACTACGGAAGTTATTTATTCACAAACAGGATATTTGTGCACGTTTGAAATAGTTATGGATTTGGCCGGCATTTTGTATTAAGGGCGTCTGTTCTTAGAGAATTACATTTGCTATTCTGAAAAACATTCAGTTTATTTTTCCATTCCTTTCTTCGGTAGTACAAGGGTGATTCAAAAGTTACTTTAGTTTTTTGACAGTTGATGAGAACATGTATAAATGCATACGTGTAAAAGTTTAATCTACGAAATAGAGTCCATCATACTCGATGGTCCTATACCATCGTTGTGAAATGTCTTTAATCCCCCTATGAAAAAATTGTTTCTTCTGTTTCAAGGCGAGAAAGTCTTGAACCCTAACTTCAACATCATAGATGCTCTAGAAGTGTTTCTCCACGTAGAAAATGTGCCATGGACCGAAATAAGTGATTGTCCGAAGGCGCAGGCTTCGGACGTTTTGAGCTAATGCACGGTAGGGCACTAGCTCAAACCCTCCAATTCCTGTATTTCCCCCTTAGTCGACCGGGAATGATGGGCAGGAGTATTATCCTGTTGGAGGATAACTCAGTGCTCCAGAGCATTGTACTTTCGACTTGAAGCGGAATACATCCGCTCCAACTAGCCACAGTGAAGCTGCGCAATAATGCCTCGGACATCTGGAACCAATTCCCAATGAATGAGACCATCGAACTTCCACCATGTGCATAGCATAACCTGGTGCACAAATCGTCCCGTTTTTAGGACTACATTTGGGTTTTTGCGATTTAACCACTGTTTCCTTATGTGAGGATTCTGGAAAAATATTAGCTTTTCAATATTTTTCCAGAATCCTCACATAAGGAAACAGTGGTTAATTGTATTAAGAAATTTAAAATCAAATATGTGATATCACAGAAAGAATGCATAATTTGCAATGACGTTTGATGCACGCGGAAGTAGATTCATGACCATTGTCTTAATGTTCGTTATGTTTGTCCTTTGTTTATATTTCAAATCATGTATCTTACTCTTAGCAGTTGTATGAAGCCTTGAAAAAGCCCTCCGTTGAGGTGAGAAAGTTCGGCTAATAAATAAATAAATAATTAGTTACACCTAACTACGGAAGTTATTTATTCACAAACAGGATATTTGTGCACGTTTGAAATAGTTATGGATTTGGCCGGCATTTTGTATTAAGGGCGTCTGTTCTTAGAGAATTACATTTGCTATTCTGAAAAACATTCAGTTTATTTTTCCATTCCTTTCTTCGGTAGTACAAGGGTGATTCAAAAGTTACTTTAGTTTTTTGACAGTTGATGAGAACATGTATAAATGCATACGTGTAAAAGTTTAATCTACGAAATAGAGTCCATCATACTCGATGGTCCTATACCATCGTTGTGAAATGTCTTTAATCCCCCTATGAAAAAATTGTTTCTTCTGTTTCAAGGCGAGAAAGTCTTGAACCCTAACTTCAACATCATAGATGCTCTAGAAGTGTTTCTCCACGTAGAAAATGTGCCATGGACCGAAATAAGTGATTCTCCGAAGGCGCAGGCTTCGGACGTTTTGAGCTAATGCACGGTAGGGCACTAGCTCAAACCCTCCAATTCCTGTATTTCCCCCTTAGTCGACCGGGAATGATGGGCAGGAGTATTATCCTGTTGGAGGATAACTCAGTGCTCCAGAGCATTGTACTTTCGACTTGAAGCGGAATACATCCGCTCCAACTAGCCACAGTGAAGCTGCGCAATAATGCCTCGGACATCTGGAACCAATTCCCAATGAATGAGACCATCGAACTTCCACCATGTGCATAGCATAACCTGGTGCACAAATCGTCCCGTTTTTAGGACTACATTTGGGTTTTTGCGATTTAACCACTGTTTCCTTATGTGAGGATTCTGGAAAAATATTAGCTTTTCATCTCGTCACAATTTGTGTAAAGAAACGGTCATCCTGAGGATTTTTCAACTGTTGGCGATACACGTGTTGCTGAGCTCCAGCTTTTGTCAGTTCACAGGGCACTAACAGCTCCTATGCGTCTTGCTGAGTGTGTGCATTTTGCGAATTATTGTTGGCTGAGGTACTTCCGGCTCATTTGACAGTTGTCTAGTGCTTTGCACGGATTTGACTCTACGGCTACAGCTTCAGAATTCACCGTCGTATGTCTTCCAGCACGTGCTTTGTCGTCAAAGTTGCAGTTCCAAGTTTTAAATTCTTTTAAATGCTCATTGGCAAAGGTTCCTGTTTTAAATCTCTGGAAATATTGCCAGTGAGCAGTGTCTGAAGAATGTTGCCTTTCTTTCAAGCACTACTACTTCAGCTTCCACAGTACAAATTTCCCATGCTGCAGCTGTCAATTTTTTTAAAAGGAAAAACGTAACAACACTCTCGATCGTCCATAAGTATTCACTGTTAAAAAATCTACTTAAAAATGTGAACCTGAACCTACTCGGGTTTCTTTAAGTACAATTGTATCGTAAACAAGTACATGACATGCTCAAATATAAGTAACCATACGTAATAACTGCGTCATTAAATAGAAATACAATCTCGTATTTCTTTATTTCAGATATTATAGATTTCCAGAGGAATTGTTTAATAAATGTGTAAAATGACTCACGTAAATAATTAGTACAACAAAGTAACTGATCACAAGTAATTTAATTATGCATAAAGTATCTTTGTGTACATTTTTACATTACCGCGGGTGGCCTAATGGTCAGCGTTCGTGACTGCCACAGAGAAGAACTCGGGTCCTATCAAAAGGCAGGCACGAACGCTCAAACCACCAAATATCCGCCGTGCGTCGGATGGGCACGTTAAGCCGTCAGACCCCGGGTACTGGCTCCCCGGTAATAAATAAGGGCGTCTTTCTCCCCTTTCTACCTCACTTCCGTGTCACTTTCTTATCGGGTGCTCTAGCCCAAATATCCTAGCTTCCTATTTCTAAGGGTTGTTTAAGACCTGGAGTCAGACACTCCCTTCCTAAAAATCCTCTACATATGATCTATGATGATCTATGCCCAGCATGTGACAACGAGTATATATCTATTATCCCAGATGCGCCATTGAATAATGTACTTCCAGTTGATTCTATGAATAAATGAGTATGTATGGAGTACACGTATTCCAAAGTGCAAAATCGTACAGTGGCGCTATCTAGTGTGCTCTGTCTGACTTGCAAACTAGCCTGTCCGAATCGCTATAGCTTCATTTTTGAGTACATATATTTCGAATTAGAAATACCAGATATACTCACAATAGATTATCTGTATGTACTCAAAAATGAGTACGTGTCTTTTTCAAAAATGAGACACAAGTACTCGAAGCTATTATAAGCCTCGAATGTACTCAAAAACGAGTACATTTTGCTTATTTCTAAGTACCAATTTTTAACAGTGTTGAGAGCAGAATTTTTTCCGATAAATCACAGCAGCGTGTACTCCTATTTGTACCAACTGAATGGTACAGGTTTTTCGGTCATGCGTTGTTCTTATCTGCATAACGCTTGCGCACTGACTGATTGCCCGGCACAAGATGACCCTTCAAAACCGCAATGTCGCCCCGGTGGCGCAGTGGTCTAAGCGATGGCCTCTGATCATTTATCCGAAAGGGGTCCGGGTTCGAATCCTGGTGAGGCATGGATGTTGTGTTTGTCTTACGGCACTGGCTCTCTCTCCTTCGCTGGAGCCAGTGACCCTAAATTAGGGACGGGCGACTGCTTATAGCCCATTGAGGTGCTCATGGTAACCGTTAAACCTCCAATCGAAAAAAAACAAAAACGGCAATGACTTTTGAATCTCCCTAATATTAGAAGTGACAATGAAATATCTTCAATCTGAAAAACAAATGGCCATCATGAGCACCACGATTTGCCATAGCGGTCACCCGTCTCTAATTTAGAGCAAATGGTTCCAATGAAGGGAGAGGGCCAGTGCCGTAAGACAAACACATCATCCGTGTCTCATCGGGATTCGAATCCGGATCCACTTCGGAAGAAAAGTAGGAATCCTACGCTTAGACCACTGAGCCACCTGATATGCATGCAATTCCTCTCCAATCGTCCCCACCTAATATGTCGTTATTACTTGCTGATGCAAGGATGCAAAGACTGAATGCTATGTTCTTTGTGTCCCACAGATAAATGTGAGACACTTCTCTTTGCAAAATCGCAAGAAAAGAAAAATGAGGGGTTTTATTCCGTCTGTCTTTGAAAAATGGCTCGAAACTGACAAGTAATCCGATTCGCCGCTCTGAAAGACAAAGGAATTTAGCGCTCTCGCATCCGAGTTTGATCAGTTTTCGTCGTCGCAAGAACTATTGGGTTTTCGGAAAAGTCATGACATATTTTGGTACCCGATGGCGGTTGGGCTGTTTTGGAAGTACTAGAGGCATGCGCAGCTCTGCTATCGCTATGGAATTCGACAGGTGATAATTCTATATAGCTGCAGTCTAAAAGGAATAGTGAGCGATTTGGTTGATTTGCGGAGATTTGACATCATTTTGAAGATGGAAGACCAAACTGTGCATTTTCGCCGTATTTTACTGTTTTACTTCCGTAAAGGGAAGAACGCGCATCAAGCTTGTGAAAAGTTGCATAAAGTGTACGGTGATAATGCTCTACAAGAACGTCAGTGCCAGCGGTGGTTCGCAAAATTCCGTGCTGGTGAGTTTAACCTCACCGATGCTTCTCGGTCGGGCAGGCCCACCGAGGTTGATGACGACCAAATCAAGGCATTGATCAAGTCAAACCTACGTTACACGACACGAGAGAGTGCAGACACATTGCACATCCATCATTCAAGCGTTCACGACCACCTGAAGAAACTGGGATACGTAAGCAAGCTCAATGTGTGGGTTCCTCATGAACTCAAAGAAGCTCAATTGACGGCGCGTATAAACATCTGCGATATGCTCATTAAACGTGAGGAAAACGATCCTTTTTTGAAGCGACTGTTAACTGGTGACGAAAAGTGGATTGTGTACAACATAGTGCTGCGCAAACGTTTTGGTCCCGACGTGCTGCTTCGCCTCAAACGACATTCAATAGCGAAAGGTTCTGGTCTCAGTGTGGTGGGATTTTAAAGGTGTCGTGTTTTGCGAGCTCTTACCACGGAACCAAACAATCAATTCGAATGTGTATTGTCGGCAATTGTACAGTTTGAACGAATCCATTATCCAGAAACGTCCAGAGCTCGTTCATCGTAAAGGTGTTGTGTTCCATCACGACAACGTGAGACCACACACAAGTTTGATCACCCGCCAAAAATTATTGGAGCTTGGGTGGAATGTGTTTCCACACCCAGCATACTCGCCTGACCTGCGCCGTCAGACTTCCACTTGTTTCGCTCTCTTCAACAGTCCTTCCGTGGTATAACGTTCAATTCAGATGAGGCTGTAAATCAGCACCTTGTACAGTTTTTAGCCACGAAAGACAGGTTCTTCTATGAACGAGGCATTCTGCAGCTCACTGAAAGATGGCAAAAAGGTTATCAAACAAAACGGACATTATATCATTGATTGATCTTTGTTCTTTCTATCAATAAATGACCGTTGCAAAACATGGCTAAAATGCGTCATGACTTTTCCGACAACCCAATAGATGGTAGGGGGTCTAGCTGCAAAATTTGTTTGAGGATATAGTGTTGATACTGCTCCTGCACCTGTGTTTGATGGCATTTCACAGAATACCACAGAAGGCTTCTCACGGGACCCGACTTCGCCAAATTGTTGGAAGGCAGACTTAGAGATAAGACTTGTGAGGATATGATAATTTCTCTCTCCCATTGTCTGAAGGGGGACAAATGCAACATCTCTAATCTTTGAAAGAGAAGTTTCGACGTCTGTTTTAAAACTTGAAAACGAAATCTAAATGGGTAACTAACCCATTAGCAGAAAAAGAATTTTCTTGCTGATGATTTAAAGTTTCAACAATAAAAAGAAATTCCTGATTTCAAGAAAATGTTCAGATAATTTATTTCCAAATTTTTATATAATATGGCAAATTGATGCTCTTACTAAGGTGTAAAACTTGAGGGAAGGAAATTCCAACCAGCGTAATATAAGATTATAGTTAGAAGTTCAATTACAAACGATTAAAAAAAAAACAAGCTCACAATAGCCTTATTCACACAGGCTCATTTTCTTCTGGAAATATTTAATTTCACGAAAATGACACACAGAGAAAAATAAATTACTTAAACCGGGCGAGAAATACTGGACCGGAATGCGCACTTCGTAAAAATATTGCGTGATCCATTCAGAATACAATACGCTAGTTATTTCGAAATATATTTATAAAATGTCGTGGTCCCAGAAAGAGAAATAAATACGCACGTTATTTCGAAATATTGCTACATTTTATTTATCTTAAAGAAAAAGTGCTTCCTGAATTTTTTAAAGAGCGGAATTCCGCCCCACCGTTAACCATCTCCCTAAGAAGCCGCTTTCTTTGTTTAACGAGAAATACAGCAATGGAGAAGGAGAACTTAGTTGGGGAAAAAAGGGAAAATATCTTCAGGTAAATAAACACTGTGGTTCTGTTTTTTCAGGAAAAGAAAGAAGTGAAAGAGAGGGAAGAAGTATTGACAGAGGCAACAAGAAATATAATCTGTCGTCACACAGACGGAGGCATAATAAATTGGTCAGTATTGTTTTATGGCTGAAAAAAGACTCACTATTCTTCTCGGCTTTAAAATAAAAAAAAAACACGAACCCCAAAAATGTTTTTTCCCCCACATATGTCATTTGTCATTTGAAATTTTATTAGAGTTCAGTTGCCAACGGCGACTGTTTAGATAAGACAGCCCCAATGCTTTGCTGAACTTGCCTACCGGCTTGAGCCGGCTCTGACCGGGTCATTTCGTGGTCTCCTAACTACATTTCTATCCTGAAAGGATTTCATGAACACTAGCCTACAGTTCTAAATCGTAATATCCCTAACTTTTTTGAGCAGTTTATTTTGAAAATGACTTAGGAAAACACTATTAGAGATATAAAGATCAAGCCAAAAAAAAAAGTATCTGTAAAATGCTATTAGTGAATAGAAAATAATGAAAAACAATTCTCATAGACGAACGTAACATCAGAGGTTTATTGATATCACTTTTGTGCAGGAATAAACTGCGATTTTCATCATTCAGTGTGCATTGTCATTTTATAGGTTCCTATGTTTCAACAAAAAGACATTCGTTCAGTTTCAAATGTGAAACCGTTTTCCCTTTCTGAGATTCGGTTTCCAAAATTTTAGCTTGAATTGTTCAATTCTAATACTATATCGAAAGCTCTGGAAAAATCAAAATGCGAAACAGTAAAACATTTTCTTCTTCTCTGATCTCGCTGTGAGTTCTAGAGATCGCCTTCACTCTTTTCCTTCTTTTTTTCTTATTCTGGGAATCCGAGGCGCAAAGAAATGTGAGTTCCGAATTCAAATGCACTTACCGGATTTTCTAGAAGAGTTTTGAAATGCGGATTTCGTGGTTTTCCGCTGCTTGAACTTCGATCCGTAGATGCCTGGCTTGCATCTGATCTGCGTGTGCATTCATGTGAAACTGTTTAGGAACTTATAAGATTACTTCTTATGAGTGTCTTTCTTTTCACCCGCCCCCACCCCCAACTCCAGTTCTTATCTCCCTTCAGCTTGCATTATTTTCACGTTAACGTGTACTCAAAGATGAAACTATGTTGCCGAACTAAATGTATGAAAATGTATTCGAAATATATGCAAAAAAAAAAAAAAAAATGAATTCTACTATTGCTACAGCAAACAGGGTAGCTCAGTATTCGAAGAAAACCATGAATATTAAACTTTTTTTCTCTTTTTTTGCAATGATAAATCTTTATCCCATGTTCCGTCACCTTCATATTCTTATGGATCGAAAAGTTTCGCATAATAAAACATTTAAGATCTAAACTTCGATTATCAGACGAAAAAAATGGAGCCGACAGAGTTTAATCCAAGTACACAGAGTTATATTTTAAATGGTACCGGTTAAGACACATCTGCTTATTTGCATCACGATTTCAGTTTCATGTAATGAGTGTCACCTACGTACAAAAATACGATCGCCAGACGTCCGGGGCGAATTCGGCACACTTTTGTTTAAGTTCTCAGTACTTTGAAAGCTGTATCATATATCCAGAGAATATAAAGGGTGCGAACAAATACCTATTAAATTATATTTAGAATTACTTTTCAGAAACACAAGCAGAAGCAAAATACAGAAACATAGAAACAGGCCCATTAGCAATTAAAAAGGACTTATGCAAGATTACCCATTGTCACCATATTTATTTAACCTTTACCTAAAAGAAGTAATAGACGAACGACTGCAGATGTGTGAAAGCATAACTGTAAATGGAAGAAACATAACACATTTAAAGTATGCTGATGACAAAGTTATCACTACAGACAGCCCAGAAAAATTAGAAAATATCCTTACCTAATTGCATCAAACAAGCGACAAACATGACATGAAAATCAATTTTTGGAAAACAAAACAAATGGTAATAGGAAACAATAACATAGACCAAGTAAAAAAAATCAATTGTCTAGCCTCAGTGATCACTGGAGATCTTGACTATTTTGAAACCATGAAACACAGAATCAATAATAGATGGATAACAGTGGGCAGACTAGAAAAAATATGGTACATAAAAGATTAAGCAAAGAATTCAAGCTACAGATACACTCGTATAAAACAATGATAATTCCCACAATACTCTATGGCTCAGAACGCTGATGAGAAAAAAGGAGATGGATAAACTCAATGCTTTTGAAACAAAACGCCTAAGGAAAATCATTAAAACAAACTCGACAGAAAGAAAAACAATTGAAAAAGTCGGAGAAAAACTTAACTTTAAAGAAACAACATTTGCAGCACTAAAAAAGCACCAACTAATCTGGTTTGGACATGTTCCAAAAATGAACTCAGAGAGACAAACATATTAATAAATAGTAGAATTGAAGGACAGCCCAGTAGAGAAAGACCAAGAAAGAAATGGATTGACAACTTTAAAGAAAGCACCCACTTAAACTCTATAATAGAACTACACAAAAGGAAAGCAGACAGAAAGAAATGGCGAAAATTCGTCTTTGAGGAACTCAACCCGCCATGAACTTAGAAAAGGAAGAAGAAGATATCTGTTCGTATTCATATTATTTTCAGTAGATGCACGTTTAAAATAAATGTTTAAGCATTACAAAACACTTTGTTGAAAATCGACCGAGTTCATATTCCTTAATTTGACGCTTGTGTGTTCTGTAACTTACAGGATTTGTTCATATTATTAATTAGCAGATGGTAATTAATATGTTGTGTTTTTTATTGAATGCTGTATACAGTCTGTGGTTACAAAGTTCACATTCTTCAGTAAGATAATTTTGTCATATTGAAACCGGTATTGAAGCACTGCATGCATCACGAGAACTGTGAGCATTCATGGTCCCAAGATATTAAGATCCCAGATAAAAAAAATAACCATGTCGAATTAAGCTGTTTTGGTTTTCGTGTTGTGGACACATGAGAGGTCATGGGGCATTTTCCAAAAAGAGCTAATGGCCAAACGAGCACACGTTCCCACGTTCAAGGCCACATGTGCATTTTCAGCTGTTTCTGCGTTCCTGTATAAATGGCGTGGTAAATAAATGTTCTAGCTAGCCATTCTTTTGATATTTGGACTCGAAACCGGTCACTGCAACTGGGACAATATTGGAAAGCAATCTACCAACTTTTGAAAAGTCTACCAAGATTCCCCGATGAGTTATGGTTCCCATGGACACACGCCCTTACGTTATCTTTTATTCTTACATACACTGACGGAAAAAATCCCAACACCAAGAAGGGGTTGTGTTCGATAAACGACAGTTGGTAGGCGGTGAGAGTACATCTGTAAGATGACGTCTATGCAAATTTCGCGCTCGGCGCATACGTGTGGCGCTAGTAGCGCCCCTCGGAACATGCAAAGCAGGTTTGCTGTAAATACACGCTGTAACGTTCGTGAGCGTTAGTTATCGTTGAGATTCGACGTAGTGTGTTGATGTTAGTCAAGAATGCCTTTAAGAAGACGAAGATGCCATTTTAAACAGCTCACGGAGTTTGAACGAGGTCGTGTAATAGGGCTACGAGAAGGTGGATTTTCGTTTCGCAATATTGCAGAACGACTTGGCAGGAATGTAGGCACTGTGCATGATTGTTGGCAGCGGTGGTCAAGGGAAGGTACTTCCTCAAGAAGACCGGGTTCCGGCCGGCCACATGGCACTACTGAGAGGGAAGACCGCCGTGTACGGCGTATGGCCGTGGCGCATCATACCGCGTCTGCGGCAGCAATTCTAGCTGCAGTTGTCACCACAGTGATACAACGAACTGTTACAAATCGGTTACTTGAAGGACAGCTCCGAGCCAGACGCCCTGTAGCGTGCATTCCACTTACTCCAAACCACTGCCGTTTGCGACGTCAGTGGTGTGAAGCTAGAGCTCATTGGAGGACGGAGTGGAAATCTGTTGTGTTTTCTGATGAAAGCCGGTTCTGTCTGGGCGCCAGTGATGACCGTGTGTTGGTTAGAAGGAGGCCAGGTGAGCGCCTGCAACCAACCTGTCTGCGGCCGAGACACACTGGACCTACACCTGGAGTTATGGTCTGGTGAGCAATTTCCTATGACAGCAGGAGCACTCTCGTGGTTATCCCACGCACCCTGACGGCAAAGTTGTACGTCGGTCTGGTGATTCTACCTGTTGTGCTGCCATTCATGAACAGCATTCCAGGAAAGGGGGGTTCCAACAGGATAACGCTCGCCCGCATACCGCTGTTGTAACCCAACATGCTCTACAGAGTGTCGACATGTTGCCGTGGCCTGCTAGATCACCAGATCTTTCACCAATCGAGCACGTATAGGACATCATTGGACGACAACTGCAGCGTCACCCCCAACCAGCATTAACCGTCCCTGTATTGACCGACCAAGTTCAACAGGCATGGAACTCCATCGCACAAACTGGCATCCAGCACCTGTACGAAACAATGCATGAACGTTCGCGTGCCTGCATTCAACATTCTGGCGGTTACACCGGTTATTAATGTACCAGCATTTCACATTTAAAATAGCTCTTCTCGCGCTTACAATAAGCTGTGATCTTGAAACCTTAATCGATTAAATATGTTACCTATACAAATGTATTGCCGCCATTTCATTCCTCTACAACTATTTTTTCGTGGTGTTGGGATTTTTTTTTCCGTCAGTGTATATCGTTTACTAGTGCATGAGTGAGTGAGTGAGTAACTGACTGACTGACTTAAAGAAGGAAAGAAATACAGACAGACAAACAGATAGATAGATAGATAGATATATAGATAGAAACAAACAGGTAGAGTAACCCGGAAATGTAAAATGCTGGATTCTTTACTACATGATGGATAGAACAATGTGCAAACGGAATTAATCTGTCGTTCCAGGTATGAATGAAGTATTTCTCCGTTTCTTTTATACTGTTGCTATATGAACCAGCCTCTTATATACCCTCTTCAAGCATGGGATTTATGCATAAAATAATGTAACACTGATCGAGGTCGAAGGAATGAAATCAGGAGATTATGCAAAATAACTCAACGGAAATGGATGATGGAGCTCTGAAATGGAAGATAAGCGAAACAGGTTTTCCTCCAAAGACTGGAGAAATGAAAAGCTGCACTTTCGTCACCCCCACACTCGCTTCAATAACTTATTCGTAAGCTGCTGCATTGGTGTTTCAGGTAAGCAAGATAGAAACGTGTAACATGATTAAGTTTTTTGTCACGCTATGTTTCGCTTCGGTCTTAGGATTATAAAAGAACCCTTAATGGCAACGTAATCCTTTCGTATATTTCCATGAGCATGCATGCATGAAATGAAGGCCGCTGTGAACAGTGAACTGTCGATGAGTTTTATCTTTAGCTACCTATTAACTAAACTGTGCTTCTTTTCAAGATAAAAGCGGCAACATTTTTTATACGATGTTATTTGCTAGTAATACCTTTTAACCTCGCGTTCAGTGACGGATAAGTCAATTTATTTTCTCGTCTCTGGCATACCATTAATTTGAAGCCGTTACTCACAAACTGTATCTGACAACGTTGTTTCGCGCATTGAGTAATCGCGGCATTTTCAACACAAAAATCACAGCAAATAAAGAAAAATGTGTTTTCGCTCTTCAGAACGATCCGGCTGGCTTGTCAGGTGTCTGTAAAGTGACATTAGTACTTCTAACTCCTGCCCTTAGGCATCCTGCTGTTATACATTTTGGTGTTTTTCAACCATTGCTGTTTATTTCTGTTAGCAGACTTCCGGTCGCATATCCTTGCTGTTGTGTGACACACTGAGTGGAATTTAAATACTCTTGGATATCGCAGTGATCGTGTAGTGAAGTATATCCAACGAGTTATTTGATGGCAAAGAGCGAGCTATAGATACAGTCATTTGCAAAAGTTTCATGCCAACCTGTCAATTTATTGAAAATTAAGATTTTCAAAGAAACGACTAATTACTAGTTAGAGATATTTTTAAACAAGTTAGTAAAATCATGCAATGCATTGATTATGATACGCTTTCCAACATACCTGAAATCATTACTCAATTTATCACTCAAGTTATGAGGATAATGGCTGTGGAATAAATCTCAGTCTTGTGCCCTGAACTTTGATCCCACTTCTATGATATTCTACAGAACCGGTTCAGTGTACCTCCGAAATAACACGATAAAGTTTTGTCGAAATGGAAGCATTTTTACGTAAGTTATGATGCATAAGGGCTATGGAATAGATTCCGCTCCTGTGTCCTAACCTTTGACCCCATTTCGCCCATTTTCAATAGGATTCGTTGACCCCATTTCGCCCATTTATTAGGCAGGTCCCTACAACATACTAACATTTCATCCAGATCGAAGAATTTTAACGTACGTTATGACGAATAATGGCGATGGAAGTGATTCCTCTCCTATGTCTTGACCTTTGACCCCATTTCGCCCATTTTCAATAGGGTTTGTCTCCAGGTGGTCCCCTACCATCTACTAAAATTTAATCAATCGAACCTTTTTAACGTTAGTTATGACGCATAAGAGCAGTGGAATGGATCCCGCTCCTATGTGCTAACCTTTGACCCCATTTCGTTCACGTTCAATAAGGTTCCTTCCCAGGTGATCCCCTTCCACATACTAAAAGTTCATCGAAATCGAACGATTTTTACGCCAGTTATCGTGCGGACGAGCATACGCACACAAAGCGTGACGTAATGAGGCAGATGGGAATCGCGACCATCTGCTCGAAAGAGTGTGTCGTCATAAAAGTTTAATAAGATCCACACACAACGCGTGACGTAATGAGACAGATGATGTGACCCCGCGCCAACATATCAAGCGCGAGATTGTGACGTCATAAGATCGTCCACAGGTGGTCCCCTACCACATAATAAAATTTTCTCGAAATCGAACCATTTTTGCGCACGTTATGGCGCACAAAGGCAATGGAATGCGTCCCGCTCCTTTGTCCTGACCTTTGACCGCACTTCACCCATTTTCAGTAGGGTTCATTCCCAGCTGGCCCCCTACAATATGCTAAAATTTCATCGACATCGAGCCATATTTACCCAAGGTATGACGCATAAGGGCAATGGAATGGATCTTGCTCCTATGCTGTGACCTTTGACCCCATTTCGTCCATTTTCAATAGGGTTCGTCCCCATGTGGTCCCCTACCACATACTAAAATTCCATCGAAATCAAACTATTTTTACGCGAGTTATCGTGCCGACAGACGGACGGACAAAGCTGGAGCACATACGTTTCTTCAACCTACGGTTGGAAAGCGTAAAAAAGGACACCACAGATGAATACTTACATTCTTTAGAACACAAAAAGATCGAAATCAGTGCTTTGTGTGGCTACCTTTGTTTTTTATAACGGACAGAATACGGTGTGGCATTCTCTCAATGAGGTCACTTGAAATGTCTTTGCCCCACACGTACTTTAACGCGTCGATTAAAGCTTGGGGATTTGGTGGCTGTTTTCCTGCAACCTTGTCTTTTAAAATGGTCCACAAAGTTTCGATGCGGTTAAGGTTGGAATTATTACCGGGCCAGTCAAGCCTAGTTATATTTTTCCTCTGCAGGTTACTCTCTTTGATCTGTGGCATGGAGCACCATCGTGCATAAACATTGTGCACTTGCATATGAGTTAACAGCTTCTCACGTAACATTTCCTCCTAAAAAGGACCAATCATGCTAGTGCCTGTCGGCAAAAGAGGATAATGAAGCAGTACCGGATGCTGATATAGCACCCCATATCATCTGACTAGGCGGATGTCTCACGGTGCTAACGGTGTACTTTTCATCAAACCTTTTGCCTTTTGTTCGTCGAACATGTGATTCACGTGATTCAAATTGATGCACAGTTGTTTAATTAGAAAAAGAACTTGGCTCCAATTTTCATCAGTCCACGATTGATGACGCTTCCCAAACTGGAGTGTCTTTTTATTTTCATGACAGAGGTTAGTCTAGGTTTATGTGCAGGTTTATAAGACTTTAATCCAAAATCTTTGCTAAGACGTCGGGAAGCAGTGCTGATACTAATACCAGATCCTGTTGAATGTAGAAGGGCCTTGATTGTTTTGCACGAACTCCTCGAAGAGCGCATAACTATTCGCCTTATGGTATTGTTTTCACGTAGGGTTGTTTATCTTGGACGTCCACTTTACTTTCGATCACTAAATTCAACTGTATGTCGCTATTTCGCGATGCATTGGGAATGTCAGTCTTGCTCACATTCACCTTTCTGCTTATGTCACATTCGGAGCATCCTCCATGATGTAGGTCACTATCTGTGCCCTCTGAGTAACACTTAATGACGCTTTTTTGCCCATTTTTAGCTATATAGAAAATACGTACAAATCCTCTCAGCATGAAAACCAGAATCAAACTGACGCTTGTAGGCTTCCCCCAACTCTATCAGCAACTGCTGCTGTAGGATGATGCAACACCAACTGGAAGTTAAGTAATACAGACAGTAGCTGACGCAATCGGCAGAAATCTCCTAATACCAACAGGTGGTCTTAAACTTTTGCAAATGACTGTAATGCGTTTATAAAGATACCTGACTAATTTTCCTTGTGAAATACGTATACTGGTAATGCCATCTTTCGGGAAGCACTGAGATTACTTCGTGTCAAGCAGCATGTTACACGTGATCAAAGTCGGCCGTGTCCGTTTGCTATACCTTTATTTAGGCTTCAGTTCAAACCAGTTACTCGTAGGAATGGTGTGTCAAAATTTCACGATAGAACAAAAACCCTCGATCAAGCTTTTTTTTATTAGGTTGTAGCTCTGCGGAAACGTAAGAAATATTACAAATACATCTTTTTCGTGTTTAACAACATTCTTGTAGTTAAGAAGGTGTCGAGAAGAATGAAAACCTTTGCAGAGAACGACGAACGAAACTGACGCCCAGCAGCCTTTCTGCAAAATTTAAGAAGCTCGGCTGCACGGACCGTCATATAACTTTGAGAATGGTTATTGCATAGATGAATGCTAACGAAGACACACTATCGGAAGATTTTTACACAAAAATTTAGAAAGGAGAAATGTTTTCGCAAAGTAATTATGCATTTCTTAATACCGAATAAAAAACTTCAACGTATGTAAGAGCGCGATAAAATTTGTATTAAACGCGAAGGAGCGGTGGAGGGGTATGTTGAACACTGAATAGGTAAAACATCTGTAGTCTCTATCTGTAATAATTTCTTATCACAAATCAGGAAATATTTAGACGCACTATGCATATGTGGTAATGCTTGATGTAAACAATATTTAAAGGCAAAAACGTGTGGTATTTATTCCACTCCTTTTTCACCGCTTTCCATAGCTCAATCGTTGTTTTAGGCCTGCGTTTTTTTAAAAGGGTGACACATCAGGGGATTGGCGACACATTGGCGACACATCAGGGGATTTTGAAGAGAATGAATGCGAATGAGAACGGATTTTATATAAAATAGAGAAAATTGAAATAAATTACAATGAACCCCACCCTCCCAAACAAAATAATTCCTGTCTAAAATCCCCATAAAATAAAATAAATAAATACGTACATATCACTAAGCTGTTCTCTGAGATTCAGCGGGTTAGCTCCACAAAGAAATACAAACTGCCAGATAAATGTTTAACTGATTACTTATTTACTGTTGCCGTATCAAACTTCTCCGTTTAGAGCGATCTTGACACCCAACTCGGGCTTCACTGACATCCACCACACGACGTACACAAGACCTTCTATACTTTATACTCATAATCTTCTTCTCATGCAGACATTCCTGAATCTTATCCTCCCATGACTTACTCTGCTTTCCACTACCGTCCTTCCTGCAACTTGGTCTGAAAACAATTCTTAGTAAGCGTCTCATCACTCATTCTTTCAAAATAGCCGAACCACTGAAGAGTATTAGTCTTCACCTTGCTAACAACATTTTGTTTCACATTACCCAATTGTAACAGATCATTCCTCACATGATCACGAACGTGTCTTGCCACAAACCCCCCGTAAGTAACGCATTTCCCCAGTACACAAACGAGCCTGATGTTTCTTCTGTAGTACCCAGGTTTCACAGCCATACATCAGAGTAGGAACAATAACACTTTCATACACAGTCATGCGGGACTCTCTTGAGAACCCATCATTCCTGTGAAAACATCCCATATGTCTTTCGATGAAGAATTCACTCGCCTACTAATATCTCCATCCAATTTGTTCTCTCTGTTAAAACATGCTTCCCAAATGCACAAACTCACTCACCTGGTCAATCACTGTGCGATTTAGACTTATATTACACGGCTGGCCACCAAAAACGCAACACCAAGAAGGAAGCATCCGATTGGCCTGAAATTCGCAGCATGCGTCGCCCGCGAGAGGACATGCAAACGATTAGCATTGCAGGGCATATGCAAATTATGTGCGACCGGCACGCCACCGAGAAGCACTATAAGAAGGGTGCACAGAAGGCGGGGTGTAAGTATTGGAAATGTGTTGTGCTGCCGGACATGTGCGTGGGAAGCTTCCTGATGCCTCGTCGTAGAATACGGCAGTCATTTCAGCACGTGTTTCGGAGTTCGACAGAGGACGAATAGTGGCTTATCGTGACAGCGGTTTATGGTACCGAGAAATCGGCGCCCGTGTGGGACGACATCCAGCCACAGTGAGGCCAGTATGGATTCGGTGGGTGCAGGAGAGATGGACGGACGGAAGTGAGCGATTGCCGCTGCCGCGGCACACCACCGGCCGAGAGGACTGGCATGTTGTGCTGTGGTCATTGACGGCTCGCACCACCACATCACAAACGTTAGCGCAGGAATTAGGGTGTGTTGCGCAACAACCCGTGTCAGCAAGTACCGTTCGACGACGTCTGCAGGAGCGGAGACTTGTCGCACAGCACCCGTTGCTCCGATTACCATTGAAGTTACACCACCGGCGAGGGCGGCGGCAATGGGCCGTTGAACGCCGCACCTGAACTACGGAATGGTACGACATTGTCTTCTCCGACGAATCCCGCTTCTGCCTGCAACACCACGATGGTCGGATCCGCGTGTGGCGGCCCCACGGCGAGAGACTGCATGACGCCTGCATTATGCATCGCCATACTGGTCCGTCGCCTAGCGTTATGGCTTGGGGTGCAATTGGATATGACACCCGCACCCTCTGGTACGCATCGCTGGTACACTCAACAGCCACCGCTACATCTCCGACGTTTTAGAGCCTGTAGACCTGCCTTACCTGCAGGACCTGCCAGCGGCCACGTTTCAACAGGACAATGCGCGCCCGCACGTGGCACTCATCGTGCAGCAATTCTTCACGGCCCACCAGGTGTCACTAATACCGTGGCGCGCCTGTTCTCCAAATATGTTGCCCATCGAACACGTCTGGTCGCTGATCGGCAACCGAGTGGCCCGGCGAGCACCACCCACAGCTACGCCTGATGAACTGTGGAAACATGTGAAAGCAGCCTGGACCGACATATCCCAAAGCCACATCCAAAGCCTCTTTCGTTCGATACCGCGGCGTGTAGCGGCCGTTATTGCTAGCCATGGGGGCCACACGAACTATTGATGTCTGAGTGTTCCGCAAGTCGCACGGGCCTGTAAGCTCAATTGTTGCATCTTTGTATCTGTTGTTATGTGTCCAGTAAATTTGGCGTTGCTATCTCGTGTCTTTCTTGGTGTTGCATTTTACGTGGCCAGCAGTGTACATTGAGGCTAACAATTCCTCCATCAAAAACCATAACTTTGGTTTTTCCCTTATTTATACTCAGTTTTCATTTCATGCAAACTTCGTACTCTCAGGAAAACATACTCTGCAACTCACTTTTGCTCTCTACCAACATGACTGTGTCATCAGCATAAATAAATAAATCTATTAAAAGCGGGCTCAACACTATGGCGTTAGCGAAATCGTTTTCTGTACTGGACCGGAATATGTAGATTATAAGCTTAGAATTCTCAAAATAATAAAAGTGGGAAAGCCTAAAAAAACGCAAACAAAAATATTAGAAACCTATGCTCCCAATAATTTTGTCCTAAACAATTTAGCAGTGATAGTATAAATAAAATGCCAAAACGGACGTTGCTCGCCACACTCCCCTAAGAACCAATGAATTTTGGTCGGTCAAGAGGCTGTTAAACAGCAATGCAGAAAAGTTCCAAGAATGTGTAGAAAATCCAAACTTAAAATAAGAAATTTACAGGCAGTACACAATTGGAGTGAGCAAGGGGATAATTGGAGAAAAACCCCTACTCTGGAAAAACTAAAGTGAGTAATAATAAGACCGGAATTCAACCAACGGCCAACTCAGGAAATAATATGTCGTGTATGTTGACATTTGATAAATTATGTCTTGCATATTGTTATTTAAAATATAAAATTATTCCAATGTGAAAGGAATAATTTATTTCTAATTCAAAATTGATTTCCCCATAAATGAAGAAGTCAAAGACAATTTTCGACCCAAGGTGCAGTTCCTGTGAATCCTGTAGAGCAGTCAGGAGTTATTACACCTCCTATTGTCTTCATCTTCTATTCCACAAGATATGCCGTGTTGCGTCATTTGTTATTAGCGTTGGTTTCTGTGTGCGTTTTCAAATGTATAGAAATAACTGCTTACCAATCTACAGTAGTCTCTACATACATTCTTTGCCAAAAAAAAAAAAAAAAAAAAAAAAAAAAAACGACTAAGCACCTAGAAGGAATCGTTCAATCAAGATGAGAATTGATGTGTGCAATGAAGATGTGCAGGAAAGGATATGCTTCCGATTCCAGAGCAGCTCTGCAATTTATTAGGATGAAACAGCTACGCGAATGCAACAACTCGGTATGTTATAGCTCCATCTCTGGCTCGGATACAAGCGATATCCTGGCGTGGCATAGACCCATGCAGTTGACTGATACTGTCCTCCGGTACAGCATGCCAGATTGTGTTCCAATTGTGGGCCAGTTTGTTGACATTCCAGGGTGCGCGTAGGTGGCGTTCCACCATGTCCTAAACATATTCGATCGATGAGAGGTAGGGTGATCAGGCTGGCCATAGAAGGGCGTCAACATTATGGAGGCAGGTCTGGGAGAGCCGTGCAGTTTGTGTGGCCGGGCCTTATCCTGTTGGAAAATTGTTCTCTGATGCTGCGACAAGAATGGCAACACGACAGGTCGTAGAATGTCGTTGACGTACTGTTGAGCCGTGAGGAGTGGAACGGAGGACTACCAAGGGTGTCCGGCTACCGAAGGAAATGGCTGTTCAGGCTATCACTCCCACTGTGTGAGCCGCGTGTCGTTCGATTATAGAGTTAGGTTCCGTGCACTGTCCGGTTCGTCTTCAGACACTATGCGATAGTTATAGGTGCCGAGTGCAAACCGTGACTCATCACTGTAGACAAAACGACGCCACTGGACACTCTCCCACGTTCACTTCGAGTGATATGCGACGGAGTGTCCTCCTCGAATGTAGTCCCCGTGTCGCAAGTCGTCTGTCAAGGGTGTGGATGACCACTTCCGTACCTGCTGACGATGCAACATGGCCGCAGATGGTTGCCATCGACGTATTCAGTTTGTTTGGCTCTCACAATCGCTAGATCCTCGCGTTTTGTAGTTGCTCTCAACCGTCCACTCACTGCGTGCATCTGGCTTGTGCCTTCTACGTCTCTTTGGCGCCAACATCGTCCGATTGCTGTGTCTCTGCGATCCGAACGCCTGGCGATATGGCGCCTTTACCAACCGGTCTCACTCATCCGAATTATACGTCCTCTCTCAAACTCTCTGAACTGCTGGTATTGTGCACGCATCCGACGTCGAGACATCCTCATAGTCCGTAAAGGTTATTGCGAACGCAATCCACTGCAACAATTTCCCCTTCGTGCGAGCTTTGTTCTTGATACACCGTCCTGGATGCGCAGTTTCCATGCGCTGTGGCGGCCCACTATGTACTCTTTGGTGGTTATTCTTTAATCGTTTAAATATTCGGTTGTATGGTACTTGCATGCGAAATTTCATCAGGATCGAACGACTATCTGGGGTTGCTTGTGTGTGTGTGTGTGGGGGGGGGGGGGGGTGTATTATAACCGTGCAAACTTTGAGGGGAATTTTTGCATAGGAATTCATGAAATAGCCGTTTTTGCTGATGCAGTTTAAATTTTAGAAATCAGTGCATACGATTGTGAGAGACATTAAAAAAATATATATATTTCCACAGAACTGTATTAGCCAGCACTAAACTTATGCTAGTATTCCTAAAATCTTACCTATACGAATTCGCTTGCCAGTAATTGTTGATGATTATTTCATTCGTATTTCTGTATGTTCTTTTGTGTCAAAAGGCCCCATCATTTGCTGTCATCTTTTTCGTTTGTTTTATTTTGAAACTGCAATGATGTACGAATAATGAGTTTTTGTAAAGAAGTAGTTCCGTTAACACCTAAATATACCTCTAATGAAAAATGCTACACATTACTGAAGGTACAGAGTTCAAGAAAATCTCGTATTTTTCCAAAAATGAGGCGAAATAAATAAATTTGTTCATATTTTACGAAATAAGGCAACAGCATTTTCTGGGGGAGCAGTTATCAAACTTTGCAGATGTTTTCGGAATTTATTTTTCCAAAGGTTTTACTCACGGCTCAGAAAGTTCTGTTAAAGCACTTACACAGTGTTGGTGAATAACGCTGTTTATGAAACTCAGTGAAAACTGGCCCATTTATTAATTTGTTCACTTCTAACGGATCCCGAAGGCTCTTTCTTCGTAACGGGTATCGTAACTGTACTAAATTATGCATGCGGAACTTCTTATGATAGCTCCTATATTGCATCTGTTGCACCAGTTCTGATAAAATTTACATTCTATTCTATTCTATTCTGTTACTTTGCGAAAAGAAAAACTGCTGAAACTCAGAATATATTAATATTCGCTTGATGTAGTAAAACAAAGTCACGGAGAATGTCCCTTTGGGTGGTGCAAAAATTATGTATTAACCATGAGTAATTTAAAAGTTTTCTGCTTTAGAGTTTTTACTGATTATCTTTAAATAGAACTGATCATAGAATAGACAGGACAACACAGCGTATAGGATATAGAGTAATCGGGATTATTTTATACGATTTTATGAAAGATTGATTGCTGTTAAAACTCCACACTGAACGATTAGTGTGCTACAGAAATCTAAATACCGCATCCATGTACATTCACTGTTTTTTCTTCTTTTTGTTAATTATTAGGGGCATGCAAAAGTTTCCGCCGTTTTAAGGAGACAGGAACAATCAGGAAACCACTGCACATTTATTCAACGAAATATTAGCCATTAGCATCAATGACCTTTTGCCATTTTTCAGGCGACAAATGAATGCCCCTGTGATAGAAAGACTCGCGTGTTGAGCTGAAAAGGGCAGTGACGAAATGTTCCATCTCTGGAATTGTGGTGAACCGCAATTGGGCTAAGGCATGTTGCATAGAGCGAAACAGATGAAAGTCTGAGGGTGCTATGTCCGGGGTGTAAGCCGAATGCAGTAAAACCTCCCAGTGTAACTGTTCAAGGGTAGATTTCGTGGTCGCACTGACATGTGGTCTGGCATGGGTAGCGTCCTTTACCTGTCCATATGCGTTTTTGCTCGATTGCAGCGTTCAGTTTCATCAACTGATCGCTATATCGTTGTGCAGCGATTATTTCGCCCCGGTTTCAACAGTTCGAAGTATGGCACTCCATGAATATCCCAGCACACACACAACAGCACCTTTTCCCCAGTGGATATCATGTTTTGTAGTGGATGTTGATGGCTGGCCTGGCTCGACCCAGGATCGCTTGAGTACGGGGTTGACACAGTAGACCCATTTTTTTATCCCCGGTGACAAACTTGAACAAGATATTCTTCCCTTGAAACCTCTACAGCAACGCCATGCTCAATCCTTGACGCCATGCCCAATCCTTGACCAACATTACGCCCCATTAAGTATCAGGAATCCACTTACCAATCTTCTGGATCTTCCCCAAGACCTGTAGACGCCGTACCACCGTCGATTGAGCCACTTTCAAACGTTTCGCCACTTGTGTGGTCGATTGTGTGACATCCTCTTGCAACAGCCTCGTCTGCGAGTTCCTGCAGTCTACCTGCACGTGGCTTGTCTTCGAAGCTTAGATCACCTTTCTTAAACCTGGCAAACTATTCTCGACACGTCCGCTCACCCATAACCGTTTCGCCATACGCCTGACATACTGAACCGTATGCTTCACTCGCACTTTTCCCTAAATTAAACATGAATAACAAACAGTGCCGCAAATGAACTTTATCGACCGCCATGCTTGGCTTCATCTACTAACTGATGGCACGAGTCCCCGACCGGTTAGAACCCTGCAGCGATCGCTAACGGCACGGCGGAAACACTTTTATACCCCTAATACATTTTCGTTAGTGCATCATATTGTACTAGACATTTTTAATGTATCCCAGTGTTATTTGATTGCTGTTCTGTGATGTTGTACTCATGGTTTGTACTTTTTTGTATTAGTAAACTTCGTGATTGTTAATATTGGTATATTGCAAACGTTTCATTGAATTTGCCTTTGAAATGTTTAGAATTGTTTCCTATGCGTTGTAATAGTTGGGTAGTGTTGTTTGCTGTTTTAATGAATGTATTGTTAATGTTCATTTAATTACTATTTAAATGGGAACTAGATTTGGTGTTAGATTCGTATTAATGCAATGTAATGTGAAAACTTTGATCATAGTTTTTAAGAGTCATGATTTTGTTAACTTTCGAAATGTAATTATCAATTTGTTGGAAACTTTGAATATTTCTTTTAATTAATAAAGGACCAAGTTGGTCCCGTTTAGCGAGCTAGCGTATTTCCCAGTCGGTACGCGTTCATTAAATTTAATTAGTTATATTTTTCCTTGAATTAATGCTGTTAGGATTATTTGTTCATTCGGGTTAACGTAGGGTAATATTTGGGTAATGGGTTTATTAATTCTAAATAGTTTCATTGATCTCCGTTAATTCTTTCTCTGGTGGTAGGGTTCTTAACATAATAGTACTTCTGTTAGTTACTGTTAATGCATATTATACGATAATTATCTCTTGGTTAATGTTGATTAAAAGTTTGAGACTTTTAGCACTACGAATTAGAACATATTTTATTGTTGATAAAACTTTAGATATGAAACCATCCGTAAGAGAATTTCGTGTGCTCTGAAGTCCCCCAGTTCGTTTATCACAAAAAATTCGTTTATCTGAATTAAATGTTTAATTTGTTTTAAACTAGCAGAACTGTTCTTGGGGCTTTTAGTATAACGTTCAATCCTTTATGTGGCTGATGTATTTAAAACAAATGGGTCCAAACATTTGCTATTCATCCCGAAGGAAATGATCACAAATCCGTCGGATTTTACGAAAGCAAAACGCAAAGCGATTCCTTTCCTCCTCATCTCAGCAGTACCGGCCATAAACCCATTACAGGTAATAAGCGCTCTTGTCAAGACATGATTTAGAAAGTGTAGTCTCCCTGACACGGATATCATGACACTAGACAGAACAAGTGAGTCAAACAAATTTCTCCTTTCTCACGATCGTCGACATTTTTGTAAACCTTTTAGCAGGCAATCCGTCACAGGGGATAATTGCAGTCATCCTTTTTAAGGTACTATTTCGCTGGAACTGCCCACCACGGCGGTTGGCAGTTACGGCTGGCAGTCTCCAACTGTGTTTTAGATATTAAACGGGAATTATTTCGCTGGAACTGCTCGCCAGTCGGCGCTTAGACGTCATGACGATCCGGTCCCCACTGTCGCGGCGTCTCGACCGCTTTGTAACCAGTCAAGCTGTGACCTCGCGACATTCAAGAGGAAGGCGTGAGTGGTTTATTTACCACTGTTTGTGAAATTGTGACTGATTCTCTTACAATGGCGAGAAAAGGATTCAGTAATCATGACGATTAACAAGTTAACAAAAAATCCTTCACTTTCCGACTTATAAATATTTCATTTGAGACTGCTCTTGACGATAGGCGTATGATTTCATCATCCTCTTCTTCCTCCTCTGCTAAGAAATCTGTAATAGTATCTAAATCAATCTTCGAACATATCGCAGGGGGTCTGTAACCTACCAAAACTGAAAGCCAACTGACTACTTGCCCTCTAGTAGGAGAGCGGTCGCCCACTACGAGGGCAGTTCCAACGGCATACCCTACCACACACTGCCAGACTTTACGGTTGGTTGTTACTGCCCACCGCCGCGGTGGGAAGTTCCAGTGAAATAGTACCTTAAATGATCACTTTGAATAGCAAATGTAAGTTAAAAGCAACGCTTTCTTATGCGTCGCTTCACTCGTTCCAGCAGCGTTTGGTCCGCTTTCTTGATAGCGAATTTATTCGTTCTAGCTAATTTCAGTTCATTTTGCAAACCCCGAGTTAATTCGTTCCAGACGGTTATTATGCATATTCTAAGCCGAAAGATAAGTTCATGAGTTACAAAGTCGCGTAGTTTGTATTTCGCTCAGAGCGAGTTTGTCGTTCGAAATGAGCCATATTCAAGAGTCGCCAATTATTACCCATTTGTTTGCTGCATGTATTAATGTTTTTCTTGTGATTTTTGTGGGTTTTGTGATGTGTAGTGTGATAATAAGTCAATCTTAGGTTTTCAGAAATGGGTAAAAAGGCGAAGATCACTGTTGGATCTCGTCAGGTGGCCGTGAACATGATGGAATCCGGAATGCGCGTCACCGACAGTGCGAGGTTCCTGAAGATCCGACACCAGTCCACTTCAGCTATCCTGCAACGTTATAAGAAGACTGGGACCGTCGAGAACAGTCCGCGATATGGTTGGCCTCGTTCCACTAGGTTGCGTCAGGATAGGCGCATCCTCCGTCGATCTCGTGCTGATCCCACCTTGACTGCTGTGGACATCGCCACCGAATTCAGCGACAGCGAAGACCTGAACGTCAGACGAATGGCCATCTCCCGTCGTCTCATTGCTGGTGGATTGAATGGAAGACTCCCCGCCAAGAAACCACTCATCGGAGTCAAGTATCGACGAGCCAGAGTCGCGTTTTTACGCCGTCATCGACACTGGCCACGGCGAACTGGGGTAAGGTGCTTTTCACCGACGAGAGCAAGTTCAACTTGTTCGGAAGTCATGGCATCATTTACGTACGACGTCCGTGTGGCCAGAGATTCAACCCCAGTTCATTCAGCCGACTGTCAAGCACGGAGGAGGATCGCTCATGGTTTACGGCGCCTTCTGTCACAATAGAATGGGCCCCATCATCAAGATTGACAGAATAATGACCAGCCAGAGCTACACGAACATGCTTATCAATGATGTCTTCCCATGTGCAAACCAGAACATGCCACCGGGATGGATCATGCAGCGAGACAACGACCCGAAGCACACCTCTAGAGTAGCAAAGGCCGCGTTCCAGTAGCAACAGGTGACACATCTAGACTGGCCAAGCCAATTTCCAGACCTCAACCCATCGAGCACATGGGGGTGGAGCTAGAGAGACAATGTGCGAAGAAAACCTGCCGGAATAGGGCCCAGAAGTTTGACCAGCTGTCTGCAGAATGGGCGCGAATTCCGCAGGTCACCGTCGAGAAGCTAGTGGACTCGATGCTGGCCAGTTGTGCAGCTTTTATGTCTCGTGGCTTTTCCACTAAGTATTAGTTATTGTTTTGTCGTTTTCTCGTACTTGTTTTCTGTTATCGTTGCATTAAATGAATGTGATACACACCTACGTTGTTGGTCAAATTGTATCATCTTTGCGATTAAGCTCCGTACCTGATCTGTGTTAAGGTTTCCGATCCATCTGCATATGGGTCATGTTTACAACTGAATAAGACATATCATATCCCAAAATGACCCGATTTGGTTCAGTAGAAAAAATATTACGGTCGAAAAAGTGTTTCGCCAAATACTTTTGTTCGCTACTGTAGGACTGTAAGAAATCGCAAAATGTCAGCAATAACAAAAATCGCCTAGATGATGAGATACGCAGGATCTATCTCACATATCACAGGCTTTACATATTGGTTAAAGAATGTATTACGCAAATATAACATTAATAGCAATGAAGTCCTCGATCCCGTTATCACATATATTACCAAGTTGCAAGGAGAGACAGTGTGAGAAAGAAATAGCGAGTGTGTACGCTATACGGTTGGAATATCCTGACAACATGGAAAAGATATACATTGAAGTGCCAGTAAAACTGGTACAGACGAGCTTATGCAAAATACATAGCAACGTCACCTAAGCGGGTACTCGGTTGTGTCCGCCAGTGCGTATATAAAGCGACAGACATCCTTGCCAGCTGTCAGAGCTGTTTTCGGCATAAGAATGACAAGTAATAACGATTTAAGCGATTTTCAACGCGGTGTCATAGTTGGCGCTCGTGAGATGGGCCATAGTATTTCAGAGGTAGAAACGAAGTTCGGATTTTCACGGACGACCATTGCAAGGGTGTACCGTGACTACAAGAATTCAGGGAAAACCTCCAACCTACGATACCAGTGTGGCCGTTAAAAGACATTGGGTGAACGTGAACATCGTCGGCTGTCAAGAATCGTTTCACGCGATAGGCGTGCAACACTCTCGCAGGAATCATCGGAATTCAATGCAGGAGCCTCAACAAGCATCAGCGTCCGAACTGTGCAACGTATCCTTCACGATATGGGCTTTGGGAGCCGACGCCCAACTCGAGTCCCCTTGACGAATGTACGACACAGAGCTATGCGCCTCGCTTGGGCACGGCAACACCGCCACTGGACACTTGATGACTGGAAACAAGTAGCCTGGTCTGACGAGTAGCGTTTCGAACTATATAGGGCAGATGGAAGGATTCGTGTGTGGCGCAAACTCCATGAAGCCATGGATCCCGCCTGTCAACAGGGAACTGTACTGGCTGGTTGGAGGTATGTAATGGTATGGGGTGTATTTAGCTGGACTTCATTGAGACCCCTGGTACGTCTACAAACGTATGTGACCGGCCAACGCTATGTGGGCATGACATACATGGAAGTGCCAGAAGAACGGGTGTACCAGTTTTTCTGACACTTCAGTGTATATCGGAACGACAAAGCGATGCTCGGACACTAGATGTAAAGAACACGTACGAAGTATCAACCAGGACATGAAGAATACAGCCCTCGCCACAGAAGTCGTGCATTCATCGGCCGCTCCTGTATGGAATAATATTAGAATTTCCCCTTACACGAATTTTAAAGAGACTGCCATCAGGGAAACAGTCGAAATCCTATCCAGCAAACTGGCATGCAATGGTATAGTCTCTACTGAACTTCCAATGGTTTGGCATGCATTATTTAAAGATGGAAACACATCACAGCGTACCGTATAATTGCGTGATAAAAATTAATGTAATATGCTCGTGTTGTCAACTACGTTATTTTCCAAAATCATCTTCGTGCTTTACGTGTTCCAATTCCTACATGTTTATGTCTACCATTGCCTTGAAAAAGCCTTCCAGTGGAGTGCAAAAGCTTGGCAAATCTTTGTGCTGATTGTACCACAAAAATAAGCGGATTTAATAAGCTATACGCATTTCATGACTAGTGATTAACGTTCGTAACTCTCACGGAAAAGTTTCAGGAACGATTCCAGGCAGTTACGAACGCTCAAACCACTAAATATTCGCTGTGCGCCGGATGAGCACGTTAAGCTGTCGGACCCCCCCCCCCCCCGTTACAAATAACCCAAGTAGTACAGTCTTGCAATTTAGCGTAGGCCCAACACTGAGCCAACGTCGTTTAGAAATAGAAGACGGTGTCTCAGTTTTGGGCCTACGTTAAATTACAAGGCTGTGCTACTTGGGAAGGGTGTCTTCCTCCACATTCGCACCTCTCCCATGTGTAAGTTTTCTGTCCGGCACTCTAGCTCAAATCTCGTACTTCTAAGAGTTGTTTAAGACCTGGGGTCAGACACTCCCCTCCCAAAAAATCCTCTCTACATAAATCTCTCGGAATCTCTCTCAGCAACCTAACATTAGCAGTTTATTTCTTCTTCTTCTGAGAGGTATGGCCATTTTTGTAAATAAATCACACAATATAGAGGCCATTTAATGCAGTATGAATTGACCTGAGTTCTTTTTATAAGATACCTTGTAAGAACCTTTCTTTAAAGAAGTGCACCCAGCACGCGAATCATCGTCAGAAGTAATGACGTTCTCGATTTATCTTTTTCGACAAAAGACCTCCGTTAGTCTCTTCCTCTGTCTACCCTTTGCAATTTTTTTTTTGGCCTTTGTCTTTTTCCGGTCTCCTGATATCCGACGAAGCATTCATCTAATCTAGCTTTTATTTTTGTAGAAATAATGACATCAGAGAGCCGTTATCTTGATGACTGTGACCATAATACCTTAGTTCCCGATGATCACGAATTCCTTTGTCTCTGGCGGGTCTCCGTACCGATTTATCTGAATTTTCTCAAGTAATGCAGTTTATACTTGGCAGTTCTAAACGCAACTTCAGATTTAAATTGTCCTCCTTGTGTAGCATATCTGTCTTCCTCGATTGCTGCAAACAAGTATTTGTATCCTCCTTTGAATTTGTCTACAATCTGCGTATGTTACTAGAACTCATGCTGTTACTTAACCCAAAGTTAAAAAATTGGAAAATGAATTGATTGAATAATTTCCTACTAAATCTACATTTACAGTATGTAAAAAAAAGTAAAGTTCCTATATTTTTATATCATTAGATTTAATGTATTGAATGCGATCGCAAAATAAAAAACGTCCATCTTACCTAATCTTCAGTTGTCCCCAAAAACCAATCAGATGCTACGTACCATATAAGTTTGGCTATTCCCTCCTCAGAAGATTCTTCTGTTCCTTGCTGGAGTCCCAGGAATTTTCATTTCTTCATCTATGATGAAGCAATATCCTTTCAGGTGATTCTTCTACACTGAAGAGGTGAAAATAGGTATTGGCGTTGAGGGGAGTTTGTTGTGAAAGTTGCAACGTAACAGTTGCAGAAAGTCTAGAGTTTACAACATTCATACCACTCACAAACGTTCGCTGTTCTTTTTGTATAGCGATCACGGTAAGTAAATGGTCTAGTGATCAGCGTTCGTGGCTGCCACGCAGGAACTTCAGGTTCGATCCGGAGCACGTGCAAACGCTCGAACCACTAAATATCCGCCGTGCGTCGGATGGGCTCGTTAAGCCATCGGACTCCGGGTACTTCCTCCGCCTTTCTACCTCGCTTCCGTCTCACTTTCCTATGAGACAGTCTAGCCCAAATCTCCTAGCTTCCTATTTCTTAGGGTTGTTTAAGACCTGGAGTCAGACACTCCCTTCCAAAAATCCTTTACATATGATATGATCTGTAAACTGCAAGTAGCGCCGTGGATGTCCAAAATGTCAACGTTCGTGACTGCCACGGGGGAACCTCAGGTTCGATTCCAGGCCGGTACGAACGGTCGAACCACTAAATATCCACCCTGCGTAGGATGGGCACATTAAGCCGTCGGATCCCGGGTACTGGTCTCCCGGTAATTAATAAGGGCGTCCTCCTCCCCTTCCTAACTCGCTTCCATAGTCACTTTCCTATCGGGCACTCTAGCCGAAATCTCCTAGCATCATATTTCTAACTAAGGATTGTTTAAGACCTAGGGTCAGACACAACTTTCCTAAAATTTTCTACATATGATATGATCTGATATGAGTAAGAGTGCTCTTAGTATCCGCTCGTCTCCAGGAAAGGCATAGAGGCAGCGACGTAAGAAAAACGCAACACCCAGTCCTTATCCGGGGCTCGAACCAGTGCCATTCTCGTAACAATGGTCAGAAGCCATTGCCTTAGATCGCTCATCCACCGGAGCGCCTCTTTCGACATCGTTCTCAAACGTACATAGCTTGTCCCAAAGCAACTGAGAATGTTTTTACAAAAAATGTGCAATACTGCGTTTGACCTTGGCACGAGTCCCGAAGAAACGGTAGTCATTGTAGTAACCATAGCAACCGGCCACTCCTGTTTTTATCACGCATGCATCGTCGGTTGTGAACAGTTTACTAAGCGTTATTCCGTGAACACTTAAAAGGTGTTTTCATGCTGCGATTTTTGAAAAACTGGATGTGAAAGAGGAACAAAGATGCGTCATTAAATTTTGCCGGAGAGACTTCCCGTCTTATGCAAGAGGCTTAAAAAGACACATGTGTAGGAAAATCAACAGTTTTCAGATGGCATAAAGAATTTATGGATGGTCATGAGTCGGCGGCTTTAATCACGCATGGTGGAAGACCTTCAACGAGTGTTACAGAGGCAAACAGCAATATAGTGTGTTATTACATGGGAAGACAGACGCCTATCAATTAGAGATACGAAAGATATGGCGCAGATTTCAAAATCATCAATTCACAAAATTTTAACCGAGCATTTTGGGCATGAAACGAGTTTATTGAACTTGGGTCCCCCATTTGTTTTCATCTGCGGCCCAATGCAAGGCAGCACATGGCTCTGCCGTTTCTTGTTTTCAGAAAATGAATATTAATTTGATGCGCATGTAGAAAAACTGGTCACCGGCTTCGTTTTTTCCAATTTTTCGAACAAGACATCAGAAGGACGACAGTTTGAGGCTGATCATCAACTTATTACTGACGCGCAGGGGTGCTTCAACACCATTTCAGAAGAAGAATTCCAGAAAACATTCAAAAGGTAGGAGGAACGTTGGGTCACCTGTATTCCATGCAATGGACAGTGTTTCGTAAACAATGATCACTTCCTTGATAATTAAGGTAGGCATTTTAAAAAAAAACAACATGCTCAGGTGTTTTGGTTCAACCCTTCTATTCACCCGACATCAAACGTTGTTAATACACTTCAGTAAACTGTCAACGGCTATCATCGGCGAAACTTTCTTTTGCCCACAAATTTAGAATTGCACCTCTGACCTCCTCGCGAAACTAACGTTTATCGCCATTTTGAGCTTCCACGACGTAGCAGAAATATGCGCAGGCGTCTTCACTCTCCTCGATTTTTCCATTACGGTACACTATCTATACTGATCGTTGTTCCACATCATACGGTGTGCTTCGTTGAATGATTAGTCTTGTAAACTTATTGTTTTACACTGAGTTGTTGCTTTTGCATTAGAAACATCCTCGTTTCACATATTCGGAACAATAACGAAGTACCACGTGATATCAATGTCACGTACGGCTATTATAAATTGTGCACACCTATCCTTTGTATGTAATCAGTAAACGTTTGCCAGTAGTGGGGAAACGTGATGACGTAAGCTGGGACCGGTCGGTAGATGCCAGTACTTCGGAAACAGCAGCATTTGTTGGCTGCTTCCGTACTACTGTATCAAGAATGTACCAGGACTGGATTAACCACGCACAAACATACAGCAGAAGGGCTCATATTAGTCAGCCACACGCGGCTGATCCTAGAGGTGAGTGTTGGATGTCACGACTAGTATCTCAGCAACGACGTGCAACCATCACCTAGCTCACCCACCAGCACAACAGCGTTGCAGTCCGACCTGTTTTCACATGCACCATACCTGGCTTCGCATGGTATCCCACAAACTGAGACCAACAGAGATACCCATGATGAGGCTCAGTTATCGCAAACAACGTCTTGCTTGGGCAAAGGAACGTCGGCAATGGACCCTCGACAGATGAACGAAAGTTGTCTGGGGTTATTAGTCCTGTTTCCTGCTGCAGCAATCTGATCGCCCCGTTCGCATATGGCGTAAACAGCATGAAGCTATATCCCCTGGTTGCATATTATTTCTGGTTCAACAGGTGGTGTTATGGCCTGGGGAGCTTTTTTCTTTCAAGCCCTAGGTCCGTTAGTTATTATCCCACAAACACTTAATGGTGAACGCTACAGGGATCTGTTAGCTGGCCATCTCCATTCACATATTCAAGAGGTTTATCCGGACGACTGTGCCATTTTTCAACAGGACAACGCACCGTATCATCGGGCACATACATAGTTGGTCACATTATTGTGACCACTTCCTACGTTTAACGTCAACAGCGCGTAGCCAATGAAAAAAGGCACATGTCGTGAACTGGCATATTACTCTTTGATGTCATGAATAAAAGGAGCGATTTATCAGATTTGAAAAAAGGGATGATTAGAAATACTGTTTAGTAAATACTGCCACCCTCGGCTTCCGGGGCAAGGGTGGCAGTATTTTAGAAACAGCGCAGTTTCTGACCTTTTGCGTGCTGCTGTGGCTAAAGTGTATCGTGAGTGAAAAAATGGCACCATTGCGAATAAGCGACGAGGAAACTGCGGGGCCCCAGGTATCATTGATGTGAGAGGTGAACGTTGGCTTTGAAGGTGTGTGAGGGCCGATCGGCGCACTACAGTGGAGCAACTCACTGGCCGATCGAACCTGGGGGATACCGGAAGTGTGTATAAAACGACAGTTCACCGAACCCACCTGCGTATGGGACTCCGATGCAGGCCGATGGTCACTACTCCTGTGCTAAAGAAGTTGCATCGGCAGAAAAGGCTGACATTTCAACGGCAGTATCGGAATTGGACCTCCGCTGATTGGCAAAGGATTTCTTTCTCCAGTGAGTCACGTTTTCTGCTTCATCGAACGGATGGACGCTGACGTATAAGGCGAGAAACATCGGACAACAAACAATCTTCAGCCATTGCTGGAAGAACACAAGCTGGTGGGGGTAGCGTTATAGTCTAGGGAATGTTTTCGTGGCATTCTCTGGGTTCACTCATACCTGTGGAAGGCACTATGGACTGAATTCTTGATGAATCCATCCTTTCAGACCATGTACACCCATGCATGCTGATTGCCTTCCCTGGGGTAGATGGGTTCTTCCAGAACGACAATGCGACGTGTCACAGAGCTGGAAATGTTCGGAAGTTGTCGGAAGAGCAGGATGAAGTCTTCAAAGTACTTCCCGGGCCCCTTAATGCCCTAGACGTAAACCCGATTGAGCACCTGTGGGACCACCTCGATCGTGTTGTTAGCTCTATGGGTCCTCCACCACGCACCCTCTACCAGCTGTCAGATGCACTGCATTCAGCATTGCTCCACATACCTGTGAACACATTATTGAGTCGCTCCCAGCCCGTCTAGCTGCTGGACGTGCTACACACGACGGCTATTATCCATATTAGCTGGTGGTCACTATAATGTGACTGGACCGTGTATAACTACTGAGTGGTTGTAGAAAACACGACAACAAATTCGCCACATTGCCTTAGCCTTAATCTACCCTGATTGTAACCCAATTGAACATTTGTGGGATATGCTGATTCTGTCCACGAAAAGAACGTGAACTGCCAAAGCTGCTTCAGCTAACGTAGGTCACGATACGAATGGAGCATATTCAACACCTTATAGAATATGTTCCTAGGCGTCTGAGATCCGTGATTGCACAGAAAGGTGGACCAACGTGTTATTAGATAGGTGCTGGTAATGCCAAGATAACTCAGTGTATGAACCCTTGTAGTAATGAATGAATCTAAACCCATTGCCTCGTTTTTACGAGAAACACTCTACATCTAACTCATAGGTTAGCTTGTTCTTTGATGTTTTCAACTTATGTTTTCCTTCTACCAGCCACTGGACGTTTCTGAAACCTAGTTACGTCAACTCATGTTTTCCTTATACCATCCACTGAACGTTTCAAACCTCGTCAATTTATGTTTTCTTTATACCAACCACTGGACGTTTCTGAAATATCGTGCAGCGTAATGTTACCCCTACACTAAAGAGCGGTTGCGCGCAGTGGCAGTGCAGTCATGCCTAACAGCTTCATGCAATGTCGCATCTTATCAGATCCGAATAATATCCTAGTCCCTAAGTTCTAGAGTGCAATTCTAAATTTCCGTACCACTGATTCTGAATTGAATCCCGGAGCAACAGAGGATGCCACCTACCAGAATGTTTGACGTTTTTGCCTACACAAAATTTAAACTCCAAGCATAGGATAAACACGTAAAAGGCACCATCCGAATCTGTTCAGTAGTTTGTTGTGTTCTGCTTATCTGCCTCATCTAGAGAAAGTTATTTCCCAACAGTTGCAGCATTTGTGTATAGCTTACTTACTGAATCACTACACAGATCAAAAGCTTCACCTACAGTGAAATACGAAACACTCAAATAAAGTTCAGGAAGTTGTTACTTACAGCTAATCCTGTATTGCTTTCAATAGGCACTTGATAATTTGCACTTCAACAAGGTGAGATCAACGAAAACTTGGGATAATATCCACAATAACAATTAACTGTGAAGCACAACACTGGAACTTGAGTTAATATCCACAATAACACTTGACTACGAAACACAACACTGTCATTAAAGTAGAACACGTAACCTTCAAAATACTTAAACTGCAATTAAGCAATCTCGTATCTAAAAGGAGCATTAACGTTCACCATCAAAATGCCCCTCTCATAGTTACTGCGTAGCCATTATATCTCTCGTCTTGTTCTAATCACATGCATACGCCCCTTACGTACTGACCTCAGGGTGTTGCCAAACCTCCATTCATGCGAGAGAGAAGATATCAAGTTAAGTTTGGAAAGTGCAAAAGAGAACAAACTCAAATTTACATAGGAAAAGGAACTAAAAATGAAAGTTAATATATTGAGTTGTCGGAAAAGGCATGATGTATTTTGGCACCCAATGGCGGTTGGGCGTTTTTGGAAGTACTAGCGGCATGCGCAGCTCTGTTATCACTATGGCTTTAGACAGGTGCCAGGTCTAGCTGCAGTTTTACGGAGATTTGACATCAAGTTGAAGACGGAAGACCAAACTGTGAACTTTCACCATATTTTACTGTTTTACTTCCGTAAAGGGAAAAACGCGCGTGAAACTTGTGAAAAGTTGCGTATAGTGTACGGTGATAATGCTCTACAAGAACGTCAGTGCCAACGGTGGTTTGCAAAATTCCGTGCTGGTGATTTTGACCTCAACGATGCTCCTCGCTCCGGGAGGCCCACCGAGGTTGATGACGACCAAATCAAGGCATTGATCGTGTCAAACCCACGTTACCCGACACGAGATATTGCAGACACATTGCACATCCATCATTTAAGCGTTCACGACCACCTGAAGAAGCTGGGATACGTAAGGAAGCTCGATGTGTATGTTCCTCATGAACTCAAAGAAGATCAATTGACGGCGCGTATAAACATTTTGAGGAAAACGATCCTTTTTTGAAGCGACTGATTACCGGTGACGAAAAGTTGATTGTGTACAACAATGTGCTGCGAAAACGGTCTTGGTCCCGACGTGCTGCTTTGCCTCAAACGACATCCGAAGCAGACATTCATCAGCGAAAGGTTTTGGTCTCAGTGTGGTGGGATTTTAAAGGTGTCCTGTTTTTTGAGTTCCTACCACGGAACCAAAAAAACCATTCGAATCTGTACTGTCGGCAATTGGACAGTTTGAACGAATCCATCATCCAGAAACGTCCAGAGCTCGTTCATCGTAAAGGTGTTGTGTTCCATCACGACAACGCGAGACCACCCACAAGTTTGATCACCCACCAAAAATTATTAAAGCTTGGGGGGGATGTGTTGCCACACCCAGCATACTCGCCTGACCTTGCGCCGTCAGACTTCCACTTGTTTCAATCTCTTCAACAGTCCTTGAGTGGTATAACGTTAAATTCAAACGACATCCAAAGCAGACAAAACTAACTCAAACGACATCCAGAGCAGGCATTCATCAGCGGAAGGTTTTGGTCTCAGTGTGGTGGGATTTTAAAGGTGTCCAGTTTTTTGAGTTCCTACCACGGAACCAAAAAAACCATTCGAATCTGTACTGTCGGCAATTGGACAGTTTGAACGAATCCATCATCCAGAAACGTCCAGAGCTCGTTCATCGTAAAGGTGTTGTGTTCCATCACGACAACGCGAGACCACCCACAAGTTTGATCACCCACCAAAAATTATTAAAGCTTGGGCGGGATGTGTTGCCACACCCAGCATACTCGCCTGACCTTGCGCCGTCAGACTTCCACTTATTTCAATCTCTTCAACAGTCCTTGAGTGGTATAACGTTAAATTCAGATGAACCTGCAAATCAGCACCTTGTATAGTTTTTCGCCACGAAAGACACGTCCCTCTATAAACAAGGTATTCTGCAGCTCACTTAAAGATGGCAAAAGGTTAACAAACAAAACGGGAATTATATCATTGATTGATCTTTGTTCTTTCCATCAATAAATGACCTTTGCAAAACATGGCTAAAATACGTCATGCCTTTTCCGACAACCCAATAGAATATACGTCACAGATTGAATGGTCGTCATTTATGCCCGCCTCTAATCTAACATTCGGTGCATAAAACCTAAAATTTTAATCGTAATCTGTAATATTCATTTAAGTACATTAGTGGTACATGAACTTTTTTGGACTGGAAGGAATCCAAATTTCGAAGAACCGATAACCATCGTTACACACGGTGGATTCAACGTATAATGTTTGATGAAGATAAGGTGGCAGATCCGGTCTCGAAGCGCCAGGAGTTCCAAAAGGAAATTAAACCAGAAAATCACTTAATGGAAGAAGTAAATTATTCTGTAGACCTTACAACAAAAAAGAATATCCAAAAGCAAGTAGATGTGCATGTGTAACTATTTCAGAAATCAATTTTCTGACGCTGCTCTGAAGCTGTAATTTGTAATATTGAAACGCCCGGAGCTTAGTGTTTTCCCTAAAATATGTAATCGTAAATAAAACAGAATACGATAATTGAACTGGAGCGATGCCTCGTTTTGTTAACTCGAATTGTTTGACCTAAGGTGCATAAAAATTAATTATCAACGGTTTAGAATTTCATATGTGATTTCAGGACGGAGAATAGCAAATTGGTCCACTTTTTTGTCTTATGAATCTGATATGGCTTTAAGTCTAGTGCTTTCTGAAAATCTATCATCAAATAAGTACGGAAATATAATAAACTGTATAGATTGTGAAGCTATTGTAAACAGTAAAGCTTTGATTTTTGTCATTATACATTTATTACCGTTAAATTCCATCCGCGCACCAAGAAGGAGGCGTTGGATTGAAATTAGTTTTTTGTAGTGAGATGGTACGTACCAAGGACAGAAGTGATTACAACATCACAACAGCAGGAAGATTTCCCAGGGATATACGGTACACATTCCGGTCAGCGTTAGTACCTCGTGCTCGGATACATGCGGTGATACGGTCTGGCATGGAGTCAAAGAGACGCCGTATGTTATCCTGGGACAGACTGGCCTACACTTCTTGTAACTGACGCTCTAAATCACGAACACTGGGGCATGGAGAAAGCCGGCGTCCCATCTGGTCCCACACGTGCTCGATGGACGAGAAATCGCGCGATCTGGCAGGCCACGGAAGCGTCGAAGCATGACGTAGACAGTTCTGAGGAACACGAGCCGTGTGCGGACGGGCGTTATCTTGTTGGAAAATGGCTCTGGGCTGCCCATCCAAGAAAGGCAGTACATGGTGCCGAAGGATCTTCTGTACGAAGCGCTGCGCTGTCAATGTTACTCGGATCACTGCGAGACAAGTCCGTCTGTCATACGCGATGGCTCCAGAAGACATCACGCCTGCAGTTTAGGACGTGTGCCGCTGTACAATGAGGTTGGGATTGTAGCGCTCACCTGCGGTCCTCCACACTCTGGCACGGTGGTTGTCCATTCCCATACAGAAGCGGAATTCGTCGCTGACCACTATACGTCGCCATTCTGTAGCATTCCACGTTGCTCGCTGCTGACACCACTGCATTCGACGCCGACGATGGTCAGGTGTTAATGGCAGAAATAGTATGCGCCTCTGCCAGGGTGTCTGGAAATGGTTATGGGGGACACAAGAGTCTCTTGTACAGCCGACACATATCTCTTTATATTGGACAAGGACGTGGTCGCGTCTGTGCGTGCCACTCTCACGATCCCACGGTCCTCTCTGCTGGTGGCGTGCCTGGGTCGTTCGGAACCAGTCCGCTGTGTCCATGTGCCTTCCCGTGTCCATTGCTCCCAACGCGATCGCACCGTACTGTCCGAACGGCCCAAATGGCGTCCGATTTGGCGCGCCAGCCACCCTGCTTCTGTTATCCCGACGATACGGCCTCGTTCAAACTTCGTCAATTGCCCGTACGCACATTTACGGCGGTTCCTCGGCATGTCAATTGCTCAGGGATCTCACCTGACTCTTACCGTGCAGTTCGGCACGCATGTGGAGTCCCCAGCGCGGCGCCTTATAAGCCCCAAGCATTGCAATTGCAGCGCCGGTCTAGGACGCGCGGGCATGCGGGAATTAATTTGCATGTCTGCCCTCCCTGTAGCTATTCGCCGAGTTTCGCCTTAACCGCACGGTGTTTTCTTAGTGTGCGGATTTTAATGACAATGAGTGTATTTTGTTTCTATAAGTATTTCATTTGGATATATCATTAGTTTTATCAACAGTGATTGCATTGAACAGTGATTAATTTTTCTGTTATTATCTTCTAGGGAGCAGGAAATTATGAAACTATTCTTCGACCTTTCGTGTAAATAAATCACGGCATTGGCTTCACTTCTTATTCACATTTCTATGATTTCTCCAATGGCATAAATGAGACATTCTCCTTTTTCTATTTATTACTTCGATTCCTTGAAAAGAAAATTTTCTTTTCCAGGGAACTTTTACTGCTGTTGCTTGAGTGACTTTCACAGTAGTTGTTTGAATGCATTTTTGGTTTTGCTTTTTGGACTGTTTTTTTCATTATGTTCTGTAGTGATAGCTCTTTTCCGAATGCAAAGAAAAGCAAACGGAGGCGGTCTAACTTTTGTATCCCCCGTATCAGCATTGGTGCGCAAGAATAAACGCTTTGAATCCACAAATGCTAATAATATTCATGAATATTCTGAAACGTACGAAAGACTTTGACGAGTGCAAGTGTATTTTAGAATCATGTTATCTGCATTATGTGCATATTTCGTCGCTTGATAGTACAAAGTTATCTCTGACGTTTTGAGGAAGTCACAGTGTACGTTTATATCTCGGTACTGTGCTGATAGGGTTTACTAAACCTGGTTCTTCTTTGGAAGGTATGAAACTAAGACCACAACATTTTGATATGCAAATTTGGATGAAAGTGAATCACATTTCTCAAGAGCATTTTTTTTTTGCTAAAAGCATCTTCTGTTCTCAATAGTAGAAAAACGTTATTCTTCGTTACTCTACGTTCCGTTCTGTGGAATAGCAGGATCAAATCTTTGACAAACCGTCCACATTCATCACATAATAGTGCTGCTCCAGCAACTTTCTCAATGTCACTCTCTCCTCCAGCGAACGATGCTTTTATATCTAGTAATATCTTTGACGATGATTTACCATATTTTGTAGGACGGAAAGACCAAGATAACCTGGCATCGCTCAAGAGTGGCTATATATTCAAAATACTCGACATATTTCATGAAGACTATTACAAATAAATTTCAAAAGTAACGAATAGAAATTCATTTAGCTTTTCGGTTTCTTTTCACTCGAGTGTCGTTCAAATTTAAACAAAGGTTACTTGGCATTGGTTAATATCTTTTACAGGAAATTACTGCGACAAAGATTGCTCGTCAAAAAAACTGCTGCCCACCGAAAATGCAACACCAAGAAGGACACGAGATAGCAAAGCCAGATTTACTGGACACAAAACAACAGATACAAAGATGAAACGATTAAGCTTACAGGCCCGTGCGATTTGCTGAACACGCAGACATCAATAGTTCGTGTGGCCCCCATGGCTGGCAATAACGGCCGCTACACGCCGCGGCATCGAACGAAAGAGGCTTTGGATGTGGGATTGGGGCATGTCGGTCCAGGCTGCCTCCACACGTTGCCACAGTTCATCAGGCGTAGCCACGGGTGATAATTGCCGATCAGCGACCAGCCGTGTTCGATGGGCGACATATCGGGAGAACAGGCGAACTACGGCAGCAGTAACACCTAGTGGGCCGTTAAGAATTGTGGCACGATGCGTGCCACATGCGTGCGCGCATTGTCCTGTTGAAACGTGGCCGCTGGCAGGTCCTGCAGGTAAAAGAGGACTACAGGCTTTAAAACGTAGGAAATGTAGTGGTAGCTGTAGAGTGTACCGGCGATGCGTACCAGAAGGGTGCGGGAGTCATATCCAATTGTGCCCCAAACCATAACGCCAATTGACGGATCGGTATGGCGATGCATAATGCAGACGTCCTACAGTCTCTCGCCACGGTGCCGCCACACGCGGATCCGACCATCGTGGTGGTGCAGGCAGAAGCGGGATTCGTCGGAGAAGACAATGTCATGTCATTCCGTAGTCCAGGTGCGGCGTTCAATGGCCCACTGCCGCCTCACTCGCCGGTGTTGTAACGTCAATGATAATCGAAGTGATGGGCGCCCTGCGACAAGTCCCCGCTCCTGCAGACGACGTCGAACAGTACGTGCTGACAGAGGTTGTTGCGCAACACACCGTAATTCCTGCGCTAACGTTAGTGATGGGGCGATGCGAGCTGTCAATGACCGTCGCACAACATACCGGTCCTCTCGTTTGGTGGTGTGCCGCGGCTGCTGCAATTGCCCACGTCGGTCCGTCCGTCCCTCCTGTACCCACCGAATCCATACTTGCCTCATTGTGGCTGAATATCGTCCTACACGGGCGCCGATGTCTCGGTACGATAAACTGCTGTCGCGATAAGCCACTATTCGTCCTCTGTCCAACTCCGAAACGTGCTGGAATGACTGCGGTATTCTGCGACGAGGCATCAGGAAGCTTCCCGTGCACAGATCCGGCAGCACAACACACTTCCCCTACTTACACCCCGCCTTCTGTGCACCTTTCTTATAGTGCTTCTCGGTGGCGTGCCGGGCGCGAATGATTTGCATATGCCCTGCAATGCTAATCGTTTGCATGTCCTCTCGCGGGCGACGAATGCTGCGAGTTTCAGGACAATCGGATGCTTCCTTCTTGACGTTGCATTTTGGGTGGCCAGCAGTGTATTTCCTTCTGTTGTCCACGTTTCCTAAATAATCTGTTTTCTGGAACCAAACGTTTCAGCTCTTTCCAGATTAAGAGATATCCGCGCATTCCAATGCTGCTGCTTATTACAATGCTTGTAGCACATAAGGCTAGTTCTATCGCATGTATTTCTAAACTGTAATAACTACCACTTCTTCGGTAAGGTAAAGTTATCATTTACACTGACAAGACAGGAATCACAGGATATATGATCCTAGCCAACGCGACGCTATCACCCCTTCCGCAGTGGACGAAGCCCTAATCGCTTGGCAGGTATTTAGGTAAGAAGGCGTCACTCTATGCAAGCAGGGCCACCGGTGGCCGAGTGGCAGCGTCGTGACTGCCATGGAGATAATCTCAGGTTCGATCCTGGGCAAGTACGAACGTTCGAACCACTAAATACCCACCGTGCGTCGGATGGGCACGTTAAGTCTTCGGGCCCCGGTAAATAAGGACGTCTTCTGCCTCGCTTCCGTGTCACTTCCCTATCGGGCACTCTAGCCCAAATCTCCTAGCTTCCTATTTCTAAGGGTTGTTTAAGACCTGGGGTCAGACACTCCCTTCTTAAAATCCTCTACATGTCGATATGAATAAACATCTTGAGTTAACAGATCATAAAATAGCGATGATAGTGTGTGGCCGTCGCGTGGTTCAGTCAACCGCAGAGTTGGTACAGCAATTTCAGTATCCCCTTCGGCAGTATAAAGAGTGTGTCAGGAATATTCCATTTCCTGAATATCATTCCATCATGGATAGCGATAACACAAGCGACAGCAGAGAAAGGTGGTGGATTAACGTTGACGTCTGTCTCTCAGCATAGTTACAACCAACCAGGTTACAACCGTAGTTACAACAAACGTGTCCACCAAGTTCACCAGAAGATGATTAGCCACAATTGGTTGTGGGAGCCACGGACCATCAGAGTCCCATTGCTAACCGCACATCGCCGGACTGTACAGTCCGGCGGATTCGATTTCAGGCCCAGGCCCAGCTTGGACGGCAAATACTGAAGTGATTTTCCGTGTATGCTTATAAGGCACCCATTTTATGTCCCATATAAAATGCCAGGCTTAATAACAGCGTCACAAATGCGAAGGAAAATCAAAAATATTAACGACAATTTGTAAATTAAACTGATAACACAAGCGACAATATTCGACTAATTTCAATATGTTATAATTGTAGATATACAAAATGACACCTGCATCACACAAAAATACATGTCATTGTGGCTCCAGCGGTGAGCGTGTGAACATGGAAGCTCCTCTTTCTTACTGCAACAGCGTGCCGTATTAAGATTTCTTTGCGCAGAAGATCTCTAGCCTCTGTTGAAATTCACAGAATAATAGTAGGTGGGCTATAAATGGTAATAAGCTCGTATGTAGTACAAAGGTATAGGAGTGGGTAGAAATGTTCAACTTTGGCAGAACACATGTTACTGACAAATCTCGATAGGAGCACTAATCGAAGTGGCGAACACAAGACCACGTCGATCGTGTAAATCAGTGTATCCTCTGCGGCAGACACAGAGGTTTATCAAAATAATGGAAACACTTATTGTTTGTGAATAACTTCTTATTAATATTATGTTGGCTCAATTGGACTTGGAATTGTCTTATACGAGTCATGCACATGCGATAAGGAAATTTGAGTCTATTCTTCCTGTAAAATACTGTATATCCCAACTGTGCCAGTGATGTTGGAGATGGAAAATGTGATTTGATCTTTTGCTCCAGATATTCCGACAAACGTTCAATAATCATAAATAAATGGGAAATAAATTTCTCCGAAACACTAATTCTTCTCAAATACGTAGAAGGCAATACAAATGTGATTAGTACATTACATTTGCATTGCCTTTTACGTATTTGGCACTGATGTGTCGTATTTTCACCGTTGTCCATGTAGCCACTCTTTCAGAAAACTTGAAAATGACATTGCCCTGGACCGGATATCGAACCCGCACCTCCCGATTACCGGTTGAGCATACTATCCGTTGCACCACACAGGACAAGGAAGTTTCAAGCAACTAAAGCTAAGCAGGTGAAACTTAGAAATCTGAGAACATTTCAGGTATCTGAAGATTGAGGTGGGGAGGGTAGCTGCTGCACCCCATCGTCATGCTCTGCAAACCACAACTTGATATCTTAACCACATTGCACAGATGCATTGTCTGCATGAAACCAGGGACAGTCATTTAGGGAACAATGCCTGCAACATTGGGTGTAGTAAGTGTTCCCCAAGAATGGATTCGTATGTTGCAAATGTGACACGAACCTGCAGAATAACCATTGGCCCTAAGAAATGCCATGATAGTGCACCAACTCCGTGCTTCACAGGGTCCCAACTCCGTGATTCACAGTCGGAACCAAACTGTAAGGATGGAACCCTTCTCCAGGTTTTTTGCAGGCATATATTCCACCAGAGGTGTGAAACATTACGAAGCACGATTCATCAGACCAGATGACTCGTTGCCAGTCTTTAGATTCCCAGTTTTATATGCTTTACAGCATTATACACGTTTCGTTGCTTTGATGTTGGTAATTATAGGTTTGTGTATAACGAAGTAAATTTCTCCGTCATTTTTATCCGCGCCAGGATTCGAACCAGGGTCCCCTCATTCCGGAATAAGTTGCTCTACCAATTGAGCTACGCGGACCTTTGTTCTGACTCCTATCTGCCTTTATGTCGTGTGCGTCCTTCGGGCAGGTACGTCACAACTCCTGCTACGTTACATAATCTCCCCCTTATTATTATTATTTTTTTTTCGAAGTGATGGAGAAAGGATTCTCTTATTTTTCCTATCTCGCGGTGTGGAAATAACATCACACCAATGCGAGATTTTGAACGGTCGGGTCATCCGGATAGTTCGGGCGCCATTATAACGAAGTAAATTTCTCCTTCATTTTTATGCTCGCCAGGATTCGAACCAGGGTCCCCTCATTCCGGAATAAGTTGCTCTACCAACTGAGCTACGCGGACGTTTGCTCTGACTCCTATCTGCCTTTATGTCGTGTGCGTCGTTCGGGCAGGTACGTCACATCTCCTGGTACGTTACATGTGGACTGCAGCAGTTCTAAATACCGACACGGTAGTTCCGGATAGGACTGTGATGACCGAAACAGAATCATTCCAATAGTTGTTCAGCTCTGTTGCTATTTGCTGTAACGTGGTCTTGTTATTCCGTTTACTATCCGTGCCAACGCTTACCTGTCATTTTTATCTGTAGTTTTCGTATGACGTCTACAATTGGCACGTTTTTAGGCAACGCCGTGTTCTGACAATCATAATCTTCCATACAGTTACTCGTGTTACACCTACAGTTTCTGCCGTTCTGGTTAACGAAGATCTTCAAGACGCTCACCAATGATCATGCCTAATTTGAGGTCACTGAGGATTACTCCACAATAGCTATTTCACCTGAAACTATGGCACTGCTACGTCATAGCCGTCATCGTATTGCGCCCCATAATCTGTATCATCGAGGGCGACGTCGTCCCTGTGGTTTGCATACGGTGCATTGCGTGTCCTCCAGTTGTAGTCGGTGTCTCCATTATTTTGATAAACCCCAGTACGTTCGACATATGTGACCGTTCTCCCTATGAAACAGTGCGTGACAACTTACGTTTCCCTAAAGTGTGTACAAAACAGGTCTGAAACAGCTCACTAATCAAAACAAAGAATAACATATGGAGATTTCCACTCAGTTTTTTGCAAAGTTATGAAGGAGATCCAGATTACCGGAAAGGTCTGTCAGTTGGGAAGTGACCTTGTTAAACTATTTTCACCCTGAAGAAAAGAGACAAGGTATACAGTAGAAATACCCTTTATCCCCATCGAAAAATAAATTCAAGATTGTACCCTCTTTTCAAAACATCTTGCTAAACTTGCTTTGGGCATTTTCAGGAGCATGGACAAACTGTTAGCAGTGCAATGTATTCAGCAACTCTTAAAGACAAGTTGAAACTTTTAATTCGCAATAAAAGAAGAGGAATTTTGTCAAAACCTGTTCTTTTGCACCACGATAAATGCGCGCTCCCCAAAACAGCCCCTGCAACAACGCAAAACTAGACGTTTGCTGCACTTTCCCCCTATACTCCGGAACTCTGAAGAAGCGTTTTATCTCTTTCGTCCACTTTAAAAAACATTACGTGGTCGGCAGTTTGTTACTGATAAAGATGTGAAAGAGCAAGTGCATAGATAGCTTCAAAAACAAAGGAAAATCTTATGAGATCAAAAATCTTAAGGACGGTTATTAAAGTGTGTTTTACAGCAGGGAGACTAGATTAAAACATTCTGCTACAGTTTTATAAGTTTTACTTTTTTTTTCTTGGTAAAACGAAACTGTCTTTACTTTTGCGTATACTTCTCTCATCTAGTTCTGTAGTCTGCCGCCCCTGTGGTACAGTATTTTAAGAGCTAGCTTCCGACAGTTCAACAGAACGAGGCCTGGCTGGGGCACCAAACGAGGCTTGGGCAGTGCACTGTCCATCCCTGGAACCAGTAGCTCGAAATTAGGTACAGGGAGACTGCTTTATAGCCATTACAGTTACTTACTGTAGTCGTTAAACCCCGAAACAAAATAAAAAATAAAATCAAAACTGCAATTTTGTAGCAGATATGGTGCTGTAAGGAACTTAAACCTGTATTGCCAGCTTGAATTTCTGAAAGCACAAAAAATACGTGCATATTGTGACAAAAAATACGTGCATATTGTGAAAACACAAGTTTGTCCACGGCGAAAATAGAACTCGTATCCCCTCACTCCGAAGTAAGTCGCTCTCCCAACTGAGTTACGCGGACAGAATATCTTGTTGCAGATTTGTCAACTTGACACATGTTTTCACCTCTTTAGTGCATCACAATATCCACTCAAGGCATTGTTAATAATTTATCTGACATAATCGTGAAGCTTTATACTGGAAACCCATTCCAGGTTGACATGACATGTCCATACGAAAGCTGCATATGAGCCTCAGTTTCGCGTTTCAGCTGATAATAGGTTACTACCTATTGATCATTTGATGATATAAAATCAAAGAAACATCAGAGCGATAAATAAAGCATTATCTATACTGGTTGTGGGGTTTTGAAATGACCAAAACCACAAAAAATAAAAAAATAATAACTAGAAATGTTTTAAAATTTTACTAAAAATAATTGTTCATTCTAATAGAGCGTTAGGTGAGAGTTGTTTACATTTTAAATTTGACGAATATTTAGTGAGTCTGATCTTCTGGTAAATTTTTCCAACTATGCATCCATCTGCTTGCACATTTATTTAATAATCATTTGATTATCATGTCCACATATATCTGAGATTGGAGAGGTTTTAGTGATCTATTATTTGTAAATAAGTATGAGTGACACCGTCTCTGTACGAACAATTGAGTAAGAAAGTCAAGGAACTTTAATCTAAAATATACATTAGTACTTTCGGGCCACTTTGGTCCCATCTTCAGACGTGTGGTGAACATTTGAACAGTGCTGCAATTTATAGAAACCAGGGCAGTATGGGTAAACATAGTACTGTGTGTGTGTGGTGTGTGTGTTACGTCAGCGATGTTTAACGTGGAGCTCCCCGTTTTGTCCAGTCTCCTTTGGATGATTTACACACACACACATACTACACTGCTGGACAATTGCTAAGGACGTATCATAAACGGCTATATAGCGCATAAAGAAGTAAGTGCGGTTGGATGCCAAGTGAAATAAAATAATGTCAGAATGCCAGGACATTACAAGAAAGACAATTTATTGTGCTCTGAAATCCAGAAGGCTTTGGAACGTGTTCAAGGGACAAACAGGCCATTTTGTGCAGAATACGTAAACGTGAAAAAATGCAATTACCGTCCGCAGGTGTTCCGGCGTAAGATGTCAATACGGGATATGGCCACCATGGAGGGCGATTCAAGATTCCACACGTCGTGTCATGCTTTGCACAACATTATCAAGCAGCTGTTGGGGTAATTTATCCCATTCCTATGTCAGTGCACGGATGAGGGTGTCCTTGTTTATTGGAGGGCATTGGCGACCAGCTAGACTCCTCCCCAAAGCATCCCACACATTTTCAATGGGATTCAGATCTGGAGAACGTGCTGGCCATACGAGGCGTTGAATATCCTCGCTCTCAAGACACTCCTGGACAGCGACTGTTCGATGACATGTTGCGTTGTCGTCCATGAAAATGAATCTATCACCGACAGCACCACGGAACATGCGAACATGAGGTAGCAGAATATCATTAATGTATCGTTGGCCAGTCATAGTCCCAGTTGGAAGCACATAGAGGGACGTACGGCCATTGATCATGATGCCAGCCCATACCATGACACTACATGTCGGATATCGGTCCCTTTCCTGTATGTTTGCTGGACAATATGCAGTACCACTATCACGCCAGATCAGTTGTCGTCGACAATCAGACGATAGACTGTATCTACTCTCATCTGAGAAGAGGACAGCATACCAGTCGTTATCAGTCCAATTGCGATGTTGATGGCACCATGGCAAACGGGCGGTACGGTGACTTCTGGACAATAGGATGCACACAACAGGACGGCGGGCGTATAGTCCTCCTTCATGCAAACGTCTGGCGACAGTTTTTCGGGAGATTCGCTTGCCAGTAGCAGCCATAAATTGATTTGCTACCTCACTAGCTGTGCTGCACTCTACATTTGTTTGAAATGATTTCCAAAGCCTTGAAACAACACTGTGGCTGACGTCGAACTCCCTGGCAACATCTGTTATTTTTCGCCCTTCTTCAATCTTGCCAATATACGGCCACGCGTAAAATTATCTAGGTGATGTCGGGAAAACATACTGAAAATTGCAAGTTCGTCAATTGATTCTTTCTCTTTCAACTTTGCGTTTGAACAACAACGGTCAATACTCGTCAAATCCTTTATATCTCTTATCAGCGCTATGACGTCACGAACAAGTTCGGCAATCCAAAATTTGCATACGCACAACACGTCTTACTGTATCCCGCACTTATGCTAATTTCCACATTTTCCTGCCTTCCACTTTATGGTTGCTATTGTTGCTATTGTCATCCGTCCTTAGCAATTGTCCGGCAGTGTATATTTACCCATACTGCCCTGGTTTCTATAAATTGCAGCACTGTTCAAATGTTCACCTCACATCTGAAGATGTGACCAAAGTGGCCCGAAAGTACTCATGTATATTTTAGATTAAAAGTTCCTTGACTTTGTTATTCAATTATTCGTACAGAGACGGTGTCACTTATACTTATTTATCAAGAATGTACGAGTGAGTGTTTCTATATATTTGTGTTGTATATTGTAGGCGAAGCTTAAGTTTTTTCAGGGCTTCTGTTTTTTACTTTTTTTTTTCTGAGGGAGTTTAATGACAAGCATGAGCAACTCTTTGGTCTATAAGCATCTGTCCGTCTCAGATTTCAGGTCACCGGGCAATACATTGTCCGGGACTCGAACCCGTTCCTATCTCCGACAAAGGATCGGAAGATATCAACTCAGATCTCTCAGCCACCGGAGCGAACCATCTTTTATTTTTTATTAAGACAGTGATGAATCTACACTGGCGGAAAGTGAAAAAAGGACACCAAGAAGAAATTGGCGGACGATCATGAAATTTACATATGTTAATCGGGTCGGGTATACGTAGGTGTGATGTTAATTTCGGGACCAACCGGTGAGCTCTTACGCCGCAGCACGGCATAATATGCGTCGGTGGTATTTAAGGAGTACGGCGAAGTGAATGTAATCAGTCGTCGGCGTACGGACACGTGCAAAGACACTGAAGAAGCTTCAATGCCTGGACATGGAAGACGTGTACGATTTCAGCAGTTATCGGACTTTGAGCGAGGTCGTCTAGTCGGACTCCGCGAGGCCGGGTGGTCGTATCGTCGTATTGCGGAGCAAATTGGACGGGAAGTATCGGTTGTGGTACGATGGTGGCGTAGATCGTCCGAGGAACATTCCCTCACGAGAAGACGTGGAACCGGGAGTCAGACGAAATGATGAGCTGACCGATCGACGCATACGAAGAGTGGCGTTGTCAAGCAGAACATCCACGGCGACGCAAATCCGAGCTGCCGTTGCACCTGAGGTGACTGTGTGAACAATCCGCAACCGCCTACTGGATGCAGGACTACGTGCACGTGTGCCTCTGGCATGCATGTGTACCTCTGATTCCAGCCCACCGTCAGGAACGGCTGCAGTGGTGTCGCCAACGTCTGCACTGGATAACGCAATGGCGATCTGTCGTGTTCAGCGATGAAAGCAGATTCTGCTTTGGAGCTTCCGATGGCCGTATGCGTGTTCGCAGACGCACATGGGAGCGTCTCCACCCTTCTTGCATCCGCCAGTGACACACAGGGCCTACACCTGGTCTCCTGGTGTGGGGAGCGACCAGGTATCACTCCCGTACACAACTAGTGTTTGTACCGGGTACGTTAAATAGCACCTCCTACATCAACATCATCATTCAGCCCGTTGTTGTGCCATTCGTAAGGTTGGTCCATCGTGGTGTTTTCCAGCAAGTTTTCCATCGTGGTGTTTTCCAGCACGTGCAACGCAACATACACTTCAGGGTGTGAGACAACGTGCATGGCCTGCACGTTCACCAGATTTGTACCCCATTGAGCACGTGTGGGATTGTATGGGACAACGACTTATACGGTCTCCACGGTGAGCCACAACCATTCCCGATTTACGCGTCCAGGTTGAGGATGTTTGGAACTCATTACCCCAAACTTACATCTGTACGACAGACTTAATGCCAGAATTGCACAGGGTGACGCAGTTCATGGCGGTTCAACCTCGTAATAACCATGTTACATGGAAATGTTATTTTTCAGTTTACCAGCAAAGTATTTTTCCATAGTGTTTTGATCACGTTATCCTCTGTATTCCGTTATTATGCTGTATAAATTTCGTTGGTATCAGACGTCTCCTTCTTGGTGTTCTTTTTTTCACTTTCCGCCAGCGTATGTGTTTCTGTTTGTAGTATCTTAAGACAATATTTGCGATGATATACCGTAATGTTGATATTTGAATCTAGTGTCGATTCAACGACTGTCTGCTTCTTGAGTTAAAAATATTTTGTTATACTGCTTTGTTGGTGTAAAATGTTTGTATTGGCTTTAGTACAGTTTCTTGTAACGGGTCTTGAGAAAATTATAGTTGCGTTCTTAACCAGCTGGGGCTCGTTCACATACAACGAAATGCTTTTAATGGCGTGGGTCTGATTTCTGTGTGTACTTGATTTTCCAAATTAATTTTCTTAGATTGAATGTTCTTTTATCAGTGAATGTTTTTGATCCTGTAAATTTTACGTAGAAATTGGGGAATATATTAATTTGTCTATATAATTATTTCATGCTTTTGTGCTGTCTTGTTACTCGTGAATATTCTTCTTTTCGAAAATTTAATATTGAGTGTAGGAATTCCGAATTGATAAATATATGTTTGTATCATTATTGTACTTGGTAGTTATTGTGAATGGTGCTGTTGAATAGCTTCTATGGTTATTAATAGGGTATTATGTGATCTTCATGCAATTGTTTTCCCATAATACTTTTAAGTGTTTTCCTTCCGTAATGTCACTATGAAGGTTATAACGAAGTAAATTTCTCCATCATTTTTTTTGGTCCACGCCGGGAATCGAACCCCAGTCCACTTATTCCGGAACAAGTCGCCTGAGCTACGCAGACGTTCGTTCTCGATGCTATATGCCTTTATGTTGTGAGCGTCCTGCGGGGCAGGCACGTCACGAGGTGGTGCGCGTAATAAAGTGCTCACTCACTGTACACTGGTTTCATGTTCTGTCGGAAATGCTACGTATAATTTAAAAAAATTCACGATGTTACATCATAGACGCGTATCGTGTTCCGAGCTGATCTTTGGAAAAATGGGGAATCTACTAAACTGACAGAATTCTGTCGCTGAAATTGCATTTAGTGCGATAATTTCACTGGAATGGCCGTTAGGCAGTGTTCTCTTATACTTTCTTTGACAATTCTAAAAGACCGATCAAAGCGACACCGCCATCCGTTCCTCAACAAGAACTCCAATCCGATGTTGACAGTTCTTGATTTTACCTTCACCATTCGAGACAGGAAAATAAAACGCTAAACGCTGCAATTTGTCATTTCGTAACTTCAAAACTCTGAAGCGTTCTACAGCTTTTCTTAGTAATCCCAACGGAAATCTCGAGGGTCTCACATTTCTTCTGAGTTTTTCTTAAAATGTCACTTATCTTATATAAACCACAGCAGGCATTTTACAATTTTCTTTTTTTTTTGAAACACACATGTGGAAATCACATTATTTATATATTGATGTAATTTTATATAGTTCATGGTTGTAATGTACTTTGGGGTGCTATGATTAGATTGCTTTACTAAATTGTGCTTTACAAGATTTAAAGCAAACGTACGAGGTAAGTAAGCACTTGTTAGTTTCCCATCTACTTTAATCCTTGAAAAATAAATTCGAGCAATATTAACGATAAGAGTTATTTTGTTTCATTAAAAAAGTAAGGAAATGATCAACATGCATATATATATGTATATACACTGGTGTGCAAAAATTAAGGACGAGACGGCTTTTCGAATGTAACGTCGTGCAGAAGTGCTCCACACTGACTCAAATCATACCATAAGATCCCCAAGAAGTAAGAATATGGGACAAGTGAGCAAAACCGTCCAAACAAGGAATCCAAAGGATACGAAGACACTCTATTGAAAACGTAGCTTCGAGCACAACTGGACAGAAGACAGAAACGTCCATGTGACAGGCGACTTTCAAGAAAATCCAGTCTTTACTAGGGGATATGATCAGCCCTGACTGCGTTGCAGGATTTACAAGGTCTGTCCTTGCTGAGGACGAGGTTGTCAAGTAGCTGTTGATGCATCGCGGCCCATTCCTCTTGTAGCACCAATCGCAGCTGCGGAATCGTTGCTGGCGGCTGGACGTACTGCCAAGCGTTTCCCGAGAAGGTCCCGCACGTGTTCCATTGGATTTAGGTACGGGGATCGTGCGGGCCAATCCATGCGTTAAATATTTTCACTCTCTAACAGCTCTGCGACAGCCATTGTACGATGATGTGTAGCGTTGTCATCCATGAAGAGGAACTCAGGACCCACAGCACCTCTAAACAGACGCACGTGAGGCAGGATAACCTCGGTACAATAGCGGACACCAGTGACTGAACCTCCTTGGAAGATGGGGAGGTCAGTACGGCTACCAAGCATGATACCGCCCCAAACGAGAACTCCGCCACCTCCAAACCAGTCGCTTTCGATTATGTTGGAGGTGTGATTGCGTGTTCCCTGCTCTTTCCAGATGTGTATACGTCCAGAATCGCTCGTCAGACTAAATCGGCTTTCATCCGTAAAAAGAACTCGACCCCATTGCTGATGTGTCCAGTTTTCGTGTTCCTGGAACCACAGAAACTGCCGTCTTCGATGAGCAGGCGCTAATGGCACACACCGTATTGGTCGTCGTGCAAATAGACCGCCTTTGTGCAGCCTCCTGGCCACGGTAAAACGCGATAATAACGGTCGTCCAGTTGTCTGTTGCATGTGCCTTGTGATTTCTCCCGCTGTCTGCCGTCTGTCTCTTCTCACCTGTAGGACAATATACCGGTCATCCGCCGCCGTCGTTGCTCATGGACGACCACTGCTAAACTCTCGGACAGCTGTTTCTGACGTTTGAAATGCTCTCCAAGCTCGTGAAACGATGCTGTGAGTGATCCCGAACTCCTCGGCCCCACTAGTGACACTTCGACTTTCTTCCAACTTCACAATGACGCGACCTCGGGTAAATTCATCCAGATGTCGTCTACTGGATTGCCTGTTGGCCATATCACACGGTGGCAGCAACTCGACGTCGTTCAAACCGATGTACACCGTGCAATAGCTTTCGTCGAATTGCTGAGCGTACACCGCTCGTGTGTTTTATACCCTTGCGACACCCCCTACGGCATGCTGCATATATGCGCATGCCCTACCGTACCGGACCCTAGTCTATCTCATGAGTGGTCTTTCGGTCCGTTCTGCCTGCTCGTTCCGCTGTTATGCTAATTTCCCCTCATCGTCCTTAATTTTTGCACACCAGTATACTATGTTATAGATAGAATGACCAGCAACTCTTAGTTACCTTATTTTATTTTTCAAGAAAAAGAAAATAAGAAATTTTTGTCTAGTTACCTCAACATTATGCGTTTCAAAAAGTAACACGTTAATTTAACTTTAATGGTGAAAAGTATATTATCAAATTTCAAGACATATAGTGCCACATGAAGTCATCTTATGTTGATTTCTATCCTATTGGTAACAAAACAGCTTGCTTAAATTTTCCTCAGATCTGATAACCTGACTTTACTTTTCATCTGGGTGGTTCAAATTTAAAGAGTCTTATACTTACAAGAAGAAGGCGTTATGCACTGAACTTGAAACGACTCATGCTTCTCGCTTAATCAGGCATGTTCATCTGAAATCAATACCAGCCATTCATCATATTTGAAAATTAAGAAAAAAATTTTAAGAACCATTTCTTCAGGAAATCTTTTATCGCTAAGCAGCCAAGCTCTGAAATTGTGCGAACCCATTGAGATGTACCAGTAATTATGTCATTCCCTCTACTCGTTTGTACATTAATGTAAATAATCTTCTTAAAGCCATGTGATATCATAAAATTGAGCTGTCATACTCCTCTAATTTGTGCTATCATCATCAATCACCCTCGATCATCTGCTCTATGAAAGTTTCTACAAGTTTCTTAGATGCTTTTCTCTTTCGAGTGTATGATTTTTATGTCTTCTAAATACGTAATTAAAGTAACCCAGCTCCCATACGTTTTGTTTTCGAATAATTTTCATTCTCATGATATCACAATACAGAATTTCTCTTATCGAGCTCCACTAGTTCGCTTATATCTACCAGTTACAACTCCAGCGCATTGTAACTTTTGAAGCAGCTTTCAACGTTGTCCACTTATTATTGTGGTATATACACTGCTCAAAAGAGTTAGAGGAGCAAAACATATATTGTAGTAAAAATCGTGTGCGACTGACGTTGTTGAACGTATTTTTTATGTAAGGCACAGTAGAATATTCAGTAACATGTGTAAGAAAAAGCACATTACAGAATTTTATGTCTATCATTTAATACACATGATGCCATATGCTATACAACACAATGCATAATTACTCAAAAAAAACGTGACCTTTGAAAGTGGTAACTGACCTCTAGTAGGTGTGCTTTACCGTCTAATAACTAAGACTGCTACACACCTGTGTAGTATGGAATTTATAAGGTTATAGATGAGGGTTTGGGAGTATCTTTGCCACTTTTTAATGAGGACAGTCCCCAGTTCACTAAGAATCGACGTAAGTGCCGGCCCAGCTCCAATGAGTTTACCAAGTACTTCCCAATTGTTTTTAATTGGATTTAAATCATGCGCGGGGGGGGGCATGCTGGCCACTCCACACGTTTGATTACCTCTTCTTGAAGCTTGTTGTCCACTAGCCAAATTCTAATAGGTCGAACGTTATCGTCCATGAAAACAGGGCATGGTAATAGGTCCAAGAATCATATCTCTATATCTTTGAGCCTTCAAACTGCCTAATACCTTGGTCTAAGCCTAGGCCAAGGTATTAATATTTAATGTCTAAGTAAAAGGGCAATAATACTAATTTGACTTGGTGTCTAAACTTTATGAATATGAGCTCGATGGAATAGAAACTATTGAAAGGGCCTACGCTTAGGCCTAGGTATGTTAATTTATTTTGAGTGCCAAAGAAAATGCGTAATGTTACTCACCTGTCTGGGTGTCCAAACCTTATAAATATGATCAAGGCGGAATAAAAACTGTTGAAAAGGCCACTGCCTAGGCCGCATCTTTAGAGGCAGTTTACGTGGAAAGTAGACACGATGAAATCAAAAGTCTGATTCTTGTTAGACTCCTCTAACGGTTTTGTGGTCATCCTACATGAAAGTGCAATCTAAGAAATAAAAGATGCACTTTTCATACGTTCCCCAAACGCTTTAGTGGCTACTTAGCCATATCCCAATTATAGTCAAAGTTTTCGACAAAAGCTTACCCTACGATATTGTACATTTTGGTGATTTCGCTTTCGATGAATTCGGTTTCGATGATTTCACCTGGTCATATTTTGCGAGGAATTTGCTTTTCGATGAATTGTTTCCGTTCGATGAATCCGTTATCGATGAACTTTTCCGTTCGATGAATCCGTTGTCGATGAACTTTTCCGTCCGATGAATCCGTTGTCGATGAATTAGTCGAAAACGAATTCGCTTTCGATGAATTTATTTTCCACGAATTCACCTTGAACTGGTCGTGGGACCTGGCTGACTAATCTATGCGGACAGTGTACTCCTCTTGAAGATATTGTTCTACGATCCTCGCTAAGTGGCTACGAGCGTTATCGCCTTCTAAAAGAAATGTGTCTCCTGTAGCACTTGCAATAGGGCGAACATAGGGAGTTCTGTTCATTATCTCTGTAACTTCAAGTATTCATGATTTTCATTGGGCTTGAGCGCTCAGCTAATGAGATGCCACTCCAAAACAGCTCGCCAGTCACAGATGCCACCCCAAAAACGCTTATGTGGTAGCCAGCTGTTTTAGGGTGGCATCGGTAGCGACGTTCCTCCACAATAACTGTCCCTTTCACGGGTCATAGAGGTATAACAGCATGTCTCTCGTTCTCTCCAGGTCAGAGAACGCCTGGAATTGTTTTGCAAAGCAAGCCTGGATTCATCTGTGAACAGTGCTGGCCTCCATATGGTTTCAGTGGAATTGTCGTTAAGTCTTGCCCAATTGAAACGTTCTTCCTTATAACGTGGGTTAACAGGCACTCAGAATGCTGGTCTCCTAACAGAAAGACCTCCTTTGTGAAGCCTTCTGTGAAGAGAAGAAGCAAATACTGCCGCTATTATTGCAGCCACAGCAAGAGCAGGTCGCAGATGTGTCGGGTAAGCCGCCTTGTTTCTCCGCGCAGTTAATCGGAAATATCGGTCATCCACCAATATTTTAGCTCTGGGGCTTCCTTCACAGACATTTTGGGAGTTTATTGCGTCTGTTGAAATTCGTTCCGCAGTCCGTGGACCACAGAAGGACTCACATGCATCCGTCTTGCAACTTCAATCTGACATTGCTTTGTGTCTAGTCTTCCGATCGCTGTACAGCTCAGTTCATCTGTTAAATTATGTCTTGCAGCCATTGCAACAAATCTTCTATCTCATAATCTCTTTCTTTTCACTTTGCAAACGATGCGAATCATACAACCACAGCAGTCCATTTTGTGTGACGGCTCAGTGAACCGATGCCATCGCCACCCATTTGAGTACAATACCCTGACTCTGCATAACATTTCACTTTATATACCCAAGTTTCGTGCATTTCTAACTCTTGTTTTACAGATAATCGCGGTTTTTTTCTTAATATATGGAAATCAGTGTAAATATCCTGTTGAAGAAATGATTATGCTACTTGTTCGATTCACTATGAAGAACATGGTGCACAGTGAGTTAAAAATATTTTCAGAAACGACCGAAATCCCTAAAGCAGGATCGGTCATACGAGAACAGATGAATGAGATAAGGATAAATTACTCTTGTCTTAGTCTTTTCTTCATTGTCTTTATAAAATCGAAGCTTACGTACTTGCCGCTGAGAAAACAATCTAATCAACTCGTTGAATACTTGAAGAACTACAGACATTTATGGCAAGGATAGAAAGTAATAAACGCTTTTACTAATACCAACAATTCTCCTTCGAAGAAATTCGAGTATGTTAACAAAACTAGCAACACGTCACAAGCTCAATAGCTGGATCTTATACATTCCACACCATTTTACTCATGGAATTGGTCTGCCTTCCAGAAGTTTTCAAAAAGTAAACTCGTGGGAGATATCACGTTTTATTCTTTATGTAGCTTGTTGAATTCACTATGAAGAACATTGGGCACAGGGCATTAAAAATGGTATTTACGACCGAAATTGTATAGGAGGTTCTGTCGTACGTTCTTTTTGTACAAGACAAGAACGAATGAATGAGATAAGGATGTCTTACTCTTGTCTTAGTCTTTTCTTCATTGTCTTTATCAAATTGAAACTTGTACACTTGCCGCTGAAGAAATAAACAAGAAAAATCGTTAAATACTTGAACAATTATTAACAGTTGAGTAAAAAAATATATAGTAGCACATCAATTAGCTCATAAAAGGGGCTTTTGTCCACGTCTTACTGACTTTACTTTCTCAGGAATTTCCAAAAGTCTAAGCTCATTTAAGTTGTTACTCCTTATTACCTCTGCTTACACTAAGTACTTCTTTGTTAAGTTAAGAAGAGGTAATGAGGAGTAACAATTTAAATGAGCTTATACTTTTGAAAATCCCTGAGAAAGTAAAGTCAGTAAGACGTGGACAAAAAAACCTTTTATGAGCTAAATGATAAGTAAGAACTGGTAATAAAGAGTAACAATTTAAATCGGAGCAGACAACTAAAATTGGAAGTTACATTACAGCATATAGGTCACAGCCAGTTTTTAATGCATAGTTCCTCCGAGGTGGAGCATACATGCATATTTTTTCCCAGATATCTGTTTGTTTCTAAAAATCCTTATTTAAAATTTCTTTCAATCAAGAGGAGGACTCAAAAGACGTGCTGTTGCATCCCAAATTTCGGTGTCATCTCAGTTTTAATATTTTTGCAGCTTCTTATGCGTTTCCGTATAAAACATCCACCAGTGGAAAGTACCATATGATTTGAATCGCAAAACTTTAGTAAAGAATTGAAGGCGCATATGCGCTACTTAGATAGTTCCGAATGTAGAGCAATCTGCACACATTGTGAGATTTTTATTTCATTTCACGCAATCTGAGATTTTCATTTCATTTGACTATTTCTGTTATATAAAATACAATTGCGGAAAGAAATGGAACTGAACTTTTACCACATTTTCTACGTTTTTTGTCTTCCGTTGACAGCTTGGGTGTCGAATTGAATTTCTGGGACTTGAATCCATCATAACTTGTGTGATAGGAAGAAAGGAATGGGAAATAGGTAGCTCAGGCTGTTTGCATAGGACATTCCTCAGAATGCTAAAAATGAAATCCTCAGTTTCCGGCAGGATGTCGCAGAAGTGGTTTCCAGTCGCTGTTAGTAAGAAAAGAAGAAGGCCACACAAAGAAGGTAAATAAAGGAATATGATGGTAGGAGAAGAGGTGAAATGCCATGGCCATGGACTGAATAGATATTACTGTTTCATGCCTAGATGGATATTGTCTGTTTGGTGTCACGTGCAGATGTAGCACGAATCTGTTATTCTCTTCTCAGAGATCCAAACCGGAGAGCAAAAATATTCATCACATGAAGAAATGAGGTTATTTCTTCTTCTCATCACGAAGACTGAACTACTGTTCGATTAGTTGATCCATCGAATACCATGCATCTGATCAATAATCGCCCAGTATCATATCAGAGACGAGATTACGTGAGATTATTTGCACTGAATCAAACGTAATGGGTTTTTCTCTTCTCTAAGTTGAGTCGGAAAATTGCTTCCCTGTTTGGGTGTCGGGAACTGCATCGTGTACTAATTTTATTCATGAATGCCGAAGAAACAGAAAAACAAGATGAATCCATGTTCTTCGTGCGATCTCATGTAAAATGAAGTAGATTGAGAAACTAGGGGGTAATACTACCACTAAAGATAAATTGAATATAACTTAAATTTGTTCCTTCCTTATCGCAGACTAGCAACAGGAGGGTTCGCAGACAAAGAGAAAATTGAAAATTGCTTATCAATAAAGTTCTGGGACACTTCGCAATACTTTGTTGATATTTCTCAGTGCACTGGGAAACACATCGATATCTTTAATGCGCGCAGTGTTTATAGTCTCCTTATTTTAAAACAAATATGAGTGAAGAACTATATCTGCCTTTTTCTTTGTAGTTTCATCTATACCGTATATATAAAATTGAATGTTTGTTTGCATGTCCGCTATACAAAAAATCTACAGTTTTCAATTCAAAACCACCAAATTTGGTAAACTATCTCATGGTACTCTACGTTAGACCGTAGACGGTTTTTAGAAGGGGTCGGGAACCGTGGTCAAGAGGGACCCATACAAAAGTTTCCTAAAATATACAGTTTATAATTTAGAACCACCAAATTTGGTAAACTATATCATGGTACTTTAAGTTAGACAGTAGACGATTTTTGGAAGGGGTCGGGGTCAAGGGGCCCCCATACAAATTTTTTGTAAAAAGTTTAATTTTTACTTTTAAGAACTGCAACACAATTCGGCACTCCAATATTAGGTCTACGGTCTAAGTTAGAGACCGTAGATAACAATAAAGTGCAAAAATATCCGGTTAATGGTGTATTATAAACAAAAATGAATAAACTTTCGCTTTCACCACCAACAGGCGGCTTCATCAGGCAGAAATATCATGTAATGGAAAAAGAGAGTTCCATATATTCAAAATTCAAAACGGTAAGCAACATTTTGGTCAATGCCAACTTCAACTCGTATGCACGCGACATAACATAGGTACATTGCATTTCAGTGTTGTGGGATTCTCAGAAGAGCACGCCAGATGTACTGCATTTCCATAGATATCTCCTCGAAATATAAATATTTCCATTCCTCTTCCATTCTTTTTTGTTTCGTAAAAGTAAATTATCTAAATAAAAAAAATTCCACATTTGCAGCCATCCCGGCTCCTTTTTTTTCGTGCAGAAATATTACTGCATAAGCCAGTCATTGGCAGTGACTGGCATTAATTTGGAGGAACCCTGCTCAAGGGGTGGCGATCCTAAAAATCTCTACATTTTTGCTCCCAATGGAAAAACCAAAAATATTGTTTACCAAAGAGAAATAATTTAAATGAATTAAAATAAATGTACTGAAAAATTACAGGAATATCTTTTTCATCCATTAACTTTCACCCCGTCGAACTTGGTGATTCCATGAATAGTAATATTTACCCGGGAAATACCCGGTACCCATGCTAGTGTATTATAAAGCAGAAAGGAATTTTTAGAAATCTTCATGATATTTTGTTTCGCACATACCAACATAAATGCTTTTAAAAAAAGTTCGCTGACATGCACGTGTTACGAATCTGCAAAGGAAACGATAACATAGTTTAATATAATTTGGAAGAAGAGTATTTTTCATTCCTCGACTCATCAGGACATTAATTTTTAGTAAATTTAAAACTGCGAAACAGTACTTGAACAAAATATCTTATTTGTGTATAATAACTAAATTCATAAATAGAAGACTAAATATATGAAATTTATTAACAGCACAACCGTTCGGATGATTAATTGCTGAAATTAAATTCACACGCACACAAATTTACAAAAAACACTACATACTTCGTTACATACACACATTGTTAGCGCTTTGGTGACATGACATAATATTAGTGAGAACTGAACTGGACAGTCATCTAGTGAAGTGAATGACAATAGCAAAATGGAGAACAAAAGGAGCTTCTCGGGTCGGACCCCAAACTCACTAAATTTCATGGCTTCTGGCCGACGAGCTGGTTTCCTCAACAGAACATATCGTCTGTCTTTTGCGTTCGATTGACGGATATCGAATGCAACCGTGTTTTCACCCAGAACATTATCGTTTCAAAAGTTTGAGCAGATTAGGTAAAACAATGGCTTAGTTACGCTCCATTGTTTTTGTGCAGCTCCATGTGCGAGATCATCGGGGAAATGGAACGTTTTCGTTCTAAGTTACTTAAATCGAAGATCAGACAGAATGGTTTCTCGGTGTAGTTAATCTTGTATTGGGTGTGTGCATAAGTTATACCCGTTTTTGTAAGCTTCAAAGAAAAGAGGAGAACACAACAAATAACGTACCTAGGATTTCACATAATTGCCATCATTCTGCATGACCTCTTGCCATCTGTCTATGAGTAGGTGAATCCCACACCGGAAAAACACCGGTATTTAAGACTCAAAAAAGTCATTTAATGCTGTTTTCACATCGTCCACATCATTCAATGCTTGGAGAGCGAAGGCGTTCTGTAACGATCAAAAAACGTTGTAGTCCGTAGGAGCCAGGTCAGGAGAAAACGCTGGTGAGGTAACGCTTCCTAACCAAAGTCCAGTAATTTTTGCCAAGTGATTAAAGCAGCATGAGGTCTGGCGTTATCATAATGAAGGATCACGCCTTTGCGATTGACGAGTGCTGCCGCTTCGATGTCAGTTCTCGCATTATGTCCAACTGTTGGCAAGAGAAGTCAGCATTTATCGTTCGGTTAGGTACGAACACCTCACAGTAGATTATCCCTGGACATCCCACCAAACACTCAACAAATCCTTTTTGGGATGCAATTCTCCTTTTTGATGTCGATGGAGTAGGCTCTGTACCTTGACACACAGTCCGTCGACGCTTTTCATTACGGTATACAGTACCCATTTCTCATCACCCGTTAGAATTCGTCCCCAAAACGGTTCATTTCTGTGAGGAGAAAGCAAAGAAACACAGGTACGAATTCTCTCCTCTCGTTGCTTTGCAGAAAGCTGGTGCAGAACCCAGTTATCAAACTTTGTGATGATCCCAAGCGCATGCATCCGTATTTATACTGTTTGTTGTTCTATGTACCGACAATTTTTTCGGTAATTCCTGAACGGTTGGATGTGGATCATTTGTTATGGCTGGTCCACATCCTAGTCAGAAACCACGAATGGACGTCCAGGACGAGGCTGATCTTTACAGCTTCTGTCTCCGTCCCGGAATTTCCGAAACCAACTGCGATGTGTGCTATCATCAACTGCATCCTGCCCATACACTTGACAGATGTTGCGGCAAGCCGCGGCTGCAGTACTCCCTTTATCGAACTCGTACGGTAAACAATGTATCATGCGTTCCTTATTGCATGCCATGTTACACCGTCCGTGATTTCCGTTACAAATTACTTACTCGGACAAACCTAGTACCTCTATACGCTCTAGTGTTCCACGCTTTATTGGCCGACATTCGGCCTTGGAGCGTCTTCTATGACGTAACTACTCCATTCGCAATTTGCGTCTATTACAAAAACTAGTAGAACTTTTGCACACACCTAATATGTCTTCACCAAATTTTGGTGATGATGGTTTCTTATGTGTAACCTGGTGTGGTAAATAACTGAAAGATAGATTCAGTTTCAGGAAATACTAGCAAAGAGTCTGCGTCACTAAAAACCAATGATTCAACAAAGGCCTAGCTTTTTTCTGGGGTTTCCTAAAATTATCAATAGCCTAATATAATATTACGAATTATCTATGGCCTATGGCTTTTTGCTTAAGCATGCAATTGTAAAGCATTGATTTCTGCCCAATCGCCTAAGTTGGGTCTAGGTTCGAAACCTGATTGAGGCATAGATGGTGTACTTGCCTCACAGCATCGGTTGTCCTTTCTTTGGAATCAATGGCCTGATCCCAAATTAGGGACGAGTGACTGCTTATAGCTCTTAGAATTACCCATGGCAGTCATTAAACCCCGAAACAAAAATAAAATAAAACATGTAATTATAAAGTATTCCGATTAACAAAAAATTAAATTATTTCTCCAGCACGCTTGCCTGGCATCGAATTTGATATGCAGCTTCATCAATAATGTTCTCTGGCATCTACTACGATCGGCACTCGTATCCACGCCTCACAATGCTATTTTCGTTACAAATTAGGCCTGCTTTCCAGAGAATGAATTTATTGTTGTCTATCGATGGCATATAGTTCCTAAGGAGATAACATAAGCATTAACAAACATTTTCGAAATTTGAAGTTAAAACAAGTTAGGTATGATTATGATACGCTTTCCAACCTACCAGAAATTATTACTCAAGTTATGAGGATAATGGCTGTGGAATAAATCTCGCTCCTGTAGCCTGACCTTTAGCTCCATTTCAATGATATTAAACGGAGTTAGATCAGTGTACCTCTGGAACAACATATTGAAGATTTGTCGCAATAGAAGCATTTTTAGTCAGGTGATTAGGATAATGACTGTTCAATAAGTCTCGCTCCTGTGCCTTGACCTTTGACCCCATTTCGATTATATTCAACAGAACCGGTTCAGTATATCTCCGGAATAACATGATAAAGCTTTGTTGCAATCGAAGCATGTTTACGTAACTTATGACGCATAAGAGCGATGGAATGGATCCCGCTCCTATGTCCTGACATTGGACCCCATTTCGCCCATTTTCAATAGGGTTCGTCCCCAGGTTTTCCTCTACCAGATGCTAAAATTTCTTCGAAATTGAACAATTTTTACGCGAGTCATCGCGCGGACAGGCAGACAGACAGACGGACAAAGCTGCAGCATGAATGTATCTTCAACCTAAGTTTGGAAATGGTAAAAAAGGTTACACGGTATGCGCGCGAGGACACACACACACACACACACACACACACACACACATGCGCGCGCGCGCGCGTTCTATTTTTAAAAATTAAAAGATATTCATCACGAAAATAACTTTAGAACATGCCACCAGGCAAACAGTAGTAGTATAATTATTTGTGACTTTTATATTTTCGGTGATAATACATTTGTCACAGACTAATGCTGATGAGTAGTGGCAAAGCCCTCAAAAAAATTTGATGTATAAGTTTCCGAAAAAATTTCCATTATTGTATATTTCAATGATCAGTTACGACAATATATTCTTGGAACCGAAAAAAATTACCTCGTACAGTGTGTACCATATAAAAGAGGCCCGAGTATAATGAACGACAACAGTCAGGCAATGTTGCTATACAAGGTAAAGAATGGTAAAGAATAGTAAAAATGACAGAAAACACAAGCAAATTACTTGTGATTTAGTAACAGCAGTATTTACCTACGAGTTGATAGTGTCAGTGAAAAAGAACAGTCCGACTATCCTCCTCGCAGACACAGCACACCAAACGCCTATCTTTTGTTCGTGTAGAGTAGTCTCCACTGTCCATCTGGGATTCGTGTCGGTCCAAATCCAGCTGTTTTGCGCGTTGATATACTCGGACAGATGAAACCATGCTTCATCTGTCGAGTAATAAAGTGTTGGGTCCATTTCACCGCTGACAATGGTCTCCTGAAACCACTTACAATATTGCATTCGTTTTGCATAATCAGGAGTTTTAAGTTCTTGGAGCGCCATAACTTTTTACGGCCGAAAAGATATTCCCGTTGCAGACGATAATCGGCGTATTGACTTTCGAGGGTTTACAATATCATTGTGCACACATCCTTGTTATTATCTTCAGTACGAATTATCTTGGGTTTGTTTATTTTTCTGTTGCACAACGTGCCGGTTTTACGAAACTTCCGCACTAAGTTCTGTACCACTGCTTTCGTCGGTGCTGCACTATGTAGAAATTTTTCTGCGAAGAACTCATTTAAAATTTTGTATAAGTTATGTCTAAAATACTGTTCCACAATAAAAATCCGCTACTCCGTACTTAAAACCATTTCCGTTGCCTTTGTTCTCTCTTCATTTACACTTATGACCGCGTACCTACACTGCTCTGGCTGTGACTAATCACTCCAGAAAATTTCTTTGCAGCTGTGCAAGCAGAAACCGGTTAGAGTGGAACAAAGCGGATTTAACTGGAAACCCGCCTAACAACATTATATGATCATATGTAGAGGATTTTTAGGAAGGGAGTGTCTGACCCTGGGTCTTAAACAACCCTTAGAAATAGGAAGCTAGGAGATTTGGGCTAGAGTGCCCGATAGGGAAGTGACACGGAAGCGAAGTAGAAAGGGGGGCGCTCTTATTTATTACCGGGGGCCAGTACCCGGGGTCCGACGGCTTAACGTGCCAACCCGACGCACTGCGGATATTTAGTGTATCGAGCGTTCGTACCTGTCTGGGATCGAACCTGAGGCCCTTTCCGTGGCAGTCACGAACGTTGCCCACTGGGCCACCCGCGGCCCGCCTAAGAACGTCTGGCCACGGGGCCTCTTTTGGTTGAGCTGTCTGAGGTACACGTTTCGAATTCGACGTCTGAGCATACCCATGGCCAAACCCTGAAGCGCGGGAGGTCAGCTTTTTATCTCCCTTACCCGCAACCTGGGAAACGTTACCCAAACAGCGTGTATCTATGGCAACGAAACCAAGTGTAGCCTTTCAGGGATGCGAGATCACAGTGACACACGACAGGACCTGTAGGTATAGTGTTAGTATGAAAAAAAAAGGTATCATAGTAAAATTTCAACTTCGAATATATACACTGCTGACCACCCAAAATGCAACACCAGGAAGAAAGCATCCGATTGGCCTGAAATTCGCGGCACGCGTTGCCCGAGAGAGGGCATGCAAACGATTAGCATTGCAGGGCATATGCAAATCATGTGCGCCCGGCACGCCACCGAGGAGCACTATAAGAATGGTGCACAGAAGGCGAGGTATAAGTAGTGGAAGTGTGTTGTACTGCCGGACCTGTGCGTGGGAAGCCTCCTGATGCCTCGTCGCAGAATACGGTAGTCATTCCAGCGCGTTTCCGTGTTCGACAGAGGACGAATAGTGGCTTATCGTGACAGCGGTTTATCGTACCGAGACATCGGCGCCCGTGTGGGACAACATCCAGCCACAGTGAGGCGAGTATGGATTCGGTGGATGCAGGAAGGACGGACGGACGTGAGCGATTGCCGCAGCCGCTGCACACCACCGAACGAGAGAACCGGCATGTTGTGCGGCGGGCATTGACGGCTCGTACCGCCACATCATGAACGTTAGCGCAGTAATTAGGGTGTGTTGCTCAACAACCTGTGTCAGCACGTACCGTTCGACGTCGTCTGCAGGAGCGGGGACTTGGCGCACGGCACCCATTGCTCCTATTATCATTGACGTTACACCACCGTCGAGTGAGGCGGCAGTGGGCCGTTAAACGCCGCATCTGGACTACGGAATGGCAAGACATTGTCTTCTCTGACGAATCCCGCTTCAGCCTGCAACACTACGATGGTCGGATCCGCGTGTGGCGGCACCGCGGCGAGAGACTGTATGACGCCTGCATTATGCATCGCCATACCTGTCCGTCGCCTGGCGTTATGGTTTGAGGCGCAATTGGATATGACACTTGCACCCCTGTGGTACGCATCACCGGTACACTCAACCGCCACCGCACCATCTCCGACATTTTGGAGCCTGTAGTCCTCCATTACGTGCAGGACCTGCCAGCGGCCACGTTTCAACAGGACATTGCGCGCCCGCACGTGGCACGCATCGTGCAACAATTCTTCACGGCCCACCAGGTGTCACTGCTGCCGTGGCCCGCCTGTTCTCCCGATATGTCGCCCATCGAACACGTCTGGTCGCTGATCGGCAACCAAGTGGCCCGGCAAGCACCATCCGCGGCTACGCCTGATGAACTGTGGCAACGTGTGGAAGCAGCCTGGACCGACATACCCCAAGCCCACATCCAAAGCCTCTTTCGTTCGATGCCGCGGCGTGTAGCGGCCGTTTTTGCCATCCATGGGGGCCACACGAACTATTGATGTCTACGTGTTCCGCAAGTCGCACGTGTCTGTAAGCACAATCGTTTCATCTTTGTATCTGTTGTTATGTGTCCAGTAAATCTGGCTTTGCTATCTCGTGTCCTTCTTGGTGTTGCATTTTGGGTGGCCAGCAATGTTTATTGAACTGTTTTGGCTTTTGGGAATCTGGAGTGCGTCAATTGCGCCCGCATTTCGCTATAATAAGTCGCTCTTTTTTAAAAGTTTTTCTTCTCAGCAGTTTGCCTAGAGCTCTCAATCCTCATTTAATTTATAACCTTGTATTGTTATTATTCTACCGGTTCCGCACATTAGATATGACAGTTTTTCTGTTGCTGTTAGCCTGAAGCGCACAGAGAAAAATATATATTGTAAAATGCTATATACGCTATGTTGACAATAGTAACCGGACACCTAGAAGAGAAACACATCACAGCCTTTACACTAGTACGGTGTGGGCCCATCTTTGGCCTTAATGCATGTCCTCACCCTTTGAAACATGCTTTCGACAAGTTTTTGGAACGCAGCGATAGATATGCGCTTCCATTCAGTACATAATACTGCCGCTAACTGATGCTTAGTAGTAGGTCTTGGTTCCAAACTTCTTATGCGGCGCTCTAAGACATCCCATAGGTGTCCTATGGGATTAAGATCAGGACTCTGTGCCGGCCAGTACACACACGATACGGAGTTATCGTCAAACCACACCATAACATTCCTTGCTTCATGGCCCGGTGCATTATACTGCTGGTACCAACAAGGATCGGTTCCATAGTATTGTCACAGAGTTTGTAGGGCATCATTGTCTAAAATATCAAGGCAGACGTGCTGGTTATCAGGTTTGTCCACGATAACCAATATGCCGGTACCATGCTACGAAAAATACCCCTACACTAGTACACTGCTAAGCACCAAACGTGACCGCAGGAACAGTACACTGTGATAAATAGCGTTCCTCGGCTGCCGCCATACCCACACACGACCATCAGACTGATGAATCGTGTATCTATATTCATCAGTCCATAGAACCCGTTTCCAGTGATCTACGGTTCACGATAAATGTTCTTTACACCATACTAAACGACGAGTAGCATTCCGAGTAGAGATGAAAGGCTGATGAGCAGCCGCACGACCACGGTAACCCATGGAATGAAGTTCTCTGCGAATGGTACGTGTACATATCGAGGTTCGAGCATTTTTACTCACGTGTACACTGATGACTTGTGCAGTACTCCGTCGATTAGCTGTAACGGCTCTTCTGAGGCTTCGTCGTCCTCTATTACTGATTTTCTTCGGTCTGCCGGTACGTGTTTCTGCTTCAGACACGCCATGTGTCTTCCATGGAGTATAAGATCTTTCAGTACATCCTAAACAGTTGAGTTGGGTATGTTTAAACGCCTCTCGGTTTCTCTTATGGACAACCCACTAATATAACACCCAACAATCTTTCCTTTCTCAAAGTCAGTTCTTTTCCGCCGCTACATTTTCACTCCACCTCATAGTGCGTTATGATCGCGGTCAGCTGCAGGCTTGTTTTTTACCGTTTGCTGCTGTTCCGCGACAACGCAGCGGATCCGTTCATTTGCTTCTGAAGGGGTGTGCGATGATTTTTGTTAATATAGTATGTAATTATATAAAAGGTATATACAATAAAAAGTACATATCTATTGCAAAATTCTTGTTAAGTCTAACTATACATGCTTATTTCTGAGTTGCTCTTTCATTTTTCCATATTTATGCTTCAGCTAAAATCTTTCTACTTCCGTTATTAGGGCATTCGTTTAACTTCTACCGCGGTCTCCTATTCGGTGCATCACATCAAAACTATGTATTTTCCCCAAAATTTCGTAGCGATAGAAAAGATTCTTCCCCTACAGAGGAAGGTTTCCAGTTTCCACCGTAGCTAGAACACTTCTTCTTTTGTTTCTTCACGTCATCAGAAACGCAAGCAAAGTCTGCTAGCGAACGCAATGTTCCCGACTCTCTGCTGTTCTCCTCGTACCTCATTGTCTCATTTGCGCCGTTTTCACTGCGTTAACTGTTATTTGGATTGTGTTTCCTTGTGAAAAGGGAACAAAATCTTCTCATTTAGTCTCTGAAGGTTCTGAGGTGTAGCTATACATGTTTCAATACTCTTTCACCTAGGTAAGGGGCAATAAAGGTATTTCCAAGTAGTTCAAACTCTGAACTTCATGAACGGCTGACGAAAGGAATAGATTAGAGATGGATAGAAAATCTGACCGTAAATGAAAAATCACTGTTACCGTTATGACCAGTGACTAAAAGTAACTGCTCTTGAAACACTGTTCAAATGTGTCACAATTAGCCGTGTCATGATCAGGGCAATGCTTGGATATGAGTGGATTCAAAATCATTGTTACCATGTTACAGTTTCGGCGTTGTAGACATCACCACCTGCTAAGATAAGTCTCCACTATGCAGGGAAGCTCTACACTTAGGACTTTTGCCTGCTGAAGATGAGCTGAACGCTTATGTAGAGAGGGCTTCTAAAGCGCTAAACGAGGTAAAAAGAAATTCTTTTCAGTAACCCGATGGGCTGAGAAAAAGTGGTATGCAGCAAACACGAAAATGCGATGTTGAGTTTGAGCGGTTAGCTATTAAACGTCTGACACTCGCAGATAAAATACTAAGATTTTTGACGCTTAGAATTTTTTTCAAAAACCAAAAACATCCGAATTTTATGATTTTAAAGTCTCAGGTTGGTCGTTATCTAGAACGTTTCTGTTACTTGAAACCAGAACGGCTTTTCTCTTTTTTGACGGAAGGGATATATATTGATCTTCGTAAGCTATGGAAAAAATAAATGAAATATCTATTCTAGAAAATATAACTCATAACGATAAATTAAGATTTATCTATAAGACTTTTAATTTAGAAAAATCAGACAAAACTAGAAATCATAATGAATACTCCATTTATAAATTCCATTTGGAAACAACAACTTCAGATTAAATTAAGTGCGCACATCTGCGATCTAAATTTTTAAATTTCACACAACATTATTCCTAAATCGTAAATAGTTACATAAAATACCTCTGTCAAATGATCTGTATTGTAAATATTGTGGTATCTTGGAGAACGCTTAACATATTTTTGTTGAATGTGATTTTGCAAAAAGAAAAATGTTTGAATATGGTTAAAGAATTACTTAAACTTAAAGGAGAGTTTTGACAGTAAACAAACCTTATATCATGTCTCTTTGAAAATATAGTGATTTAAAAATTAATGCAATTCATAATCTAATAGCAATTACAAAATATAATCTCTGGAAGAATAGAAATTAAATGTCATTTTATCAGAAATATGGAAATTCAGAGCAAATAAATTTAGCTATTTTTGAAGAGTTCTAAAATTTCAAAATAAGGAATATGGTGCAAAACAAACTTTGAAAAAGTGGATAGCATTAAAACCAATAGCTTATAGAAAAGGTAATGACATTCTTAATAAAATATTGCAATAAAATAATATTGAATACGTCACAAATTCATAGTTGGATCCAGAGTCAGATTTCATTTTTCACGTGTTTGAAACTGTTTCTGTTCCTGTGGCTGTATTGTTTTCGTACTTTCACTTTTTTTTATTATTATGTGTTTTGCTTCTTTCCTTTTCTCTCATTTTGAAAGAATCATTTCAAAATGGGCCTTTTCGTTGTGCTCGCTGATGGGGTAATTCTAAATAAATTGTATTATTAAACCTGCTTCTGATGGCTTTTCCTCGGGCAGGCACCCCCCCCCCCCACACACACACACACACACTCCCTCCCCGGCAAAAATGTTGTGAAAGATCTGCATGAAATATGTGAAATAATATTGCTATAATTTATAAGTACTTATTGTGACATTCTGTCTCCTAGATCCGCATGAAATTTAGTTTGAATAGTGTATCTGTGAGAAATATTTTAATTTGGTGTTCTTCAGTTTTTTAATCCAGGAACTCGTTTATAGTGCATCTTACCTAACTATTCTGCAAAATGGGAGCTTAAATAAAATCCACATTTTTAGATAAATCTTTAGGATTAACTTAATGATATGAAAGTGAGTAAATGCTGTGTTTAAATGTGATTCAGGTAATAAATAAGGAAATCCTTAACAATTCTTTATGAATCCCTCATGTTCGGCTTTCATTAAAGTCGGGCATGAGACATAAAATAAAGAACCAAGTCATTGTGTGTCACAGTGTTTCTCATTATAGTCGGGTATGAGACATAAAATAAAGACCCAGGTCATTGTGTGTCACAGTGTTTCTCATTATAGTCGGGCATGAGACATAAAATAAAGACCCAGGTCATTGTGTGTCACAGTGATTCTCATTATAGTCGGGCATGAGACATAAAATAAAGAACTAGGTCATTGTGTCACAGTGATTCTCATTATAGTCGGGCATGAGACATAAAATAAAGAACCAGGTCATTATGTGTCACACTGATTCTCATTATAGTCGGGCATGAGACATAAAATAAAGAACCAGGTCATTGTGTGTCACAGTGATTCTCATTATAGTCGGGCATGAGACATAAAATAAAGAACCAGGTCATTGTGTGTCACAGTGATTCTCATTATAGTCGGGCATGAGACATAAAATAAAGAACCAGGTCATTGTGTGTCACAGTGATTCTCTGCTCTGTTCTCTCTTCGTATTGTATTCATGACAAAGTCGCCAGAGGCGTATATAGAATTTTTTTTTCGAAAGCGGCACACCGAAAATGTAAGTTTTCGAAATCCATAAGGACAAAATAAAAGATATAAGAAAAAAATTGTAGCATTGCTTTCTATTGTCAGTTGATGCATTTTATTAAATTAAAACATTTTTCCTAATGTAAGTCGCATTTTAACAAAGAAATTAAACACTTTCGGGGGGAAGACCCCCTTGCCCCCCCCCCTCTAAATGCGCCCCTGTTTGTCACAGTTACAAGTAAGACTGTCCCTCGCCGTTTCAGGGTTTTTTCAGCTTCGTCACACTTGTCTTTAAGGGTGTTTTTTATCGCCGTTTATATTACTTCGGCGGAACTCCGTCGTCCCAGTGATAAAAAAACTACTGCTATGAAAAATTCTACTAGTGATGGTGTTCCCTCCTTACTCCGGAATCGGAGATAGCCTGCTGCCCTCCTTCATTAAAAAGTGGCTAAACGACTAAAATGATGGTTCATTCCTAACATCACTCTTGCATCACAAAGCGACTGGAGTGAACCGTCTCCTATTTGAAATGAACTAAATAGGAGATGGTTCATTCCTAACAACACTCATATATCACAAAGCGACTAGAATGAACCGTCTCCTATGTGAAATGAATTAAATAGGATATGGTTCATTCCTAACATCACTCATGCATCACAAAGCGACTGAAGTGTACCATCTCCTATTTGAAATGAATTAAATAGGAGATTGTTCATTCCTAACATGACTCATGCATTACAAAACGACTAGAATGAACCATCTCCTATTTGAAATGAATTAAACACATAAGATGTTATTAAAAGAAAGTTATTATTGCTACGTTTTACTCAAACTAATAGAACGTCGGAAACATAAAGGCAACTGAAACTGAATAATTCCATAACTTAGAATGCTTTTAGATATTACTTCGAAATGCTGTCTTTGCCTGACGCAATAAAGAACACTCAGTATTATTACGAAGTGACATGGCGAAAGGTAAATGTTAGCAGTTGCATTTCTTAAAACATGCTTTATTTATTCAGAAGCGCATTGTTCTTGTTCAGAAGTGTATTAAATTTCTCAACTCCAAGCAGAATCATTTCACGAAGTTTTCAGCTCACTTAATTTACATAAAATCCTTTAAGCAAATAATACAGCGAAATTAGAATGCGTGTTCACGCAGGAGCGTTATGCTGGCATAAAACGAGACTGAGAAGCAGTTTTTCTTTTTCTTAGAACTCAACAAAATGAAATAGTTTTCTTACCACGATAATTAAATGCGAAATTTTGGAAAACATCTTAGCTAGATTCTGGAGAAAGGAAAGACTGTGTCGTTTAACTCTGCATAAATTCCTCAACAAAACTTTGAATATACTAAGTTCCAGCGAAATTCAGGTTAGAACAATTTATGCAAGATTTATTTGTTTCAGCTAAAGGGAAATACAGCAAGGCAGTCTCTAGTGGGTATGCGATTAAGTTTCATTGGTTAGCAAGCCATAATGGGTGACGTCTAATTTCTGTAGCTCGTATGCGGTGCCATTGTCTCCAGTGTAACCAAAGATAACGTTAAGGAGATGAAAACGAGAAAGATTGCACCGAATTCTTAGGTATAATGAACATTGAATCTCTTCCGACAGAAAAAAATTCTAAGTGGGCTTTTAGAAAAAAACACTCAACGAAAAACACCATGCACTTACTCTCTACTGTAACAGCAGCGCATTGTTTAAAATACGCAATGTGTGCAATGTTCTTCATAGCGCATCGTACCAGCGAGTACATCGGAGAAAAGCTTCAACCGAATATCTATAATTATCAGACATCCAGAAGCCGAAACAGCTGTGTCCCGTTTTAAGCTGTACCGAGCTGACGGGAGGGTGCAGGTGCGGCATCGACAGCATGAGGTCATGGCTCCATCGTGCCATATCGGCTCTGTTCAAGGCGGTGGTGGCTTTGTGATGGTTTTAGGAGCCTTTTGATGGGGCACATTAGGTCCCTTAGTGTGTCTGGAGAAGTGCTTAACGGCTGCGTGCTACCAGTATGTGCTGGCTGATCACTTTCAGGGCTTTCGCGCATCCTTCGGCCGGTGGTTTGTTCCAAAAGGCTAATGTGCCGCTCCACCGGGCGGCTACCAGCCATGCATGGCTCGAGAAATACTCATCTGAGTTTGGAACCATCTGGTGGCCCCGAAGGTACCCGGAGTTTTAGTACACAGCGATAGGTATGCGCTTTCATTCAGTACATAATGCTGCCGCTAACTGTTGCTTAGTAGGAGGCCTTGGTTCCAAATTCTTATGCGGCGCTCTAATTCATCCCATAGGTGCTCTATAAGATTATGATCAGGGCTCTGTGCTGGCCAGTCCACACACGATACGGAATTATCATCAAATCACGCCGTAACACACCTTGCCTTAGGGCAAGGTGTCCTGCTGGTACCAACAAGGCTCGGTTCCATAGTATTGCCACAAAGTCGGTCGGGCATAATTGTCCAGAATATCGAGGTAGACGTGCTGGTTGATACCCACACACGACCATACCGACACACGGCCATCAGACTGATGGATTGTGTATCTGGATTCATCAGTCCATAGGACCCATTTCCATTGATCTACGGTCCACGATAAATGTTCTTTACACCATGCCAAACGACGAGTAACATTCGGAGTGGAGATGAAAGGCTTAGGAGCAGCCGCACGACCACGGTAACCCATGGAATGAAGTTCTCTACGCGAATAGCACGTGTACATACCGAGGTTCCAGGATTTTTACTCACCTGTACACTGAGGATTCGGGCAGTAGTACTCCATCGATTAGCTGTAACGACTCTCCTGAGGCTTCGACGTCCTCTATCACTGATTTTCTTTGGTCTGCAGGTACGTTTTGATGTTTCAGGCATGCCATGTATCTTCCACTTATTCAGTACAACCAAAACAGATGGCTTGGGTATGTTTAAACACCTCTCGGTTTCTGTTATGGAAAACCCATTAATATAACACCCAACAATCTTTCCTTTCTCAAAGTCAGTTCTCTCCCGCGACGACATCTTCACTCATCCTTACGGTGCGATATGATCGCAATCTGCTTCATGTTTGTTTTTATACCGTTTGCAGCTGTTCCGTGAATCTTAACAACTCAGCGGATCCGTTTATGGGCTTTTGAAGTGGTGTCCGGTGACTTTTGTCAATATAGTGTATGTTCTCGAAGAAGAATTTTTTCAGTCGGGATTTCAGACACGCAAATACGCAACCAGATAGGCTCTTACTCCCTGTAGTGACAAACATCTGCCTTAAGAAAAATTAAAAATTATAGGCAAAATATTCTTCAGCAGTAATGCTGTCCGACAATAAAATATGTTGTGAAATCGTACATTTAGAAGCAGTCTTGTCGAGGGAAATTAAATATGAATCTAAACTTCCTGTTGGAAAAACTGAATTATTATGAAGAGAAAATATGCGCGAAAAATTTTCAGTCATGAATGAAACTGTTTCGAAGAAGATTTTAGGATATCAGGTACCTTTGCGAATATATCGGAAAGAAAAATATGCATTTACTCCCTCTGTAGATAAAACTGTTCATTACTATATATTAGAAATTATATGCTAAATGTTTTGCAGAATGAATTCTTACCAACGCGAAAATAATTCTTCAAATGGGAGTTTTAGAAGCAGACGTATTGCGGAAAATGTAAAATACACTGCCCGACATCAAAATTTTCCAAACAGAAAAGAATGAAGAAGAAGAATGAAGCATCACCAAATGAATGAATATGAGGTGAATACTACATGATTTAATATATCACATCAGTTTATCAGACTAGAACACAGGCTCACGTGACAGTAGTCAAAGACTTGTGTGACCACGACGTTGTGCAATGTAATCAGGCACACTGAGTGATTCAGCCCTCTAATGGTGTTCTGGAATACCAGCTACTAGCAACGTTTACCTGGTGCTATAATTCAGAAGCTTGCAAACCTCGTCCAATGTGGTCCCATACATACTCATTGGTCAACAGATCTCGTTGGCCATGGAACATGTGACCTGTTGTAGGCACACTCGGGAGATGTTAGCTTTGTGTGTCTCAGCGTTATCTTGATAGAAAATGCCATCCAAGTACCGCTCATAAATGGCAACAGAACGGTCTGTAAAACGTCATAAACTTGCCACCGAGCTGTCACCCCTCTGGTTAAAGGTATCAGAGAGAACCATCTATCGTAACTAATAGCACCTCATTCAAGCATACCCGGTAGTTGATCAGTGTGTTGTTGCTGGCGAACAACAGCAGGATCCTTCCTGTAGCCACATTGTCGCCAGACGCGGAATCGACAATTATCGGCACCGAAGCAGATTTGGGACTAATCACAGAGCACGATATTGTGATATTCCTGTCGTCCGCTCTACTAAGATATCGCTGCAGTCGAACTTAGCGATGCTTTATGGTCAATGACAGTTCCCGCAATAGCTGCAGGAACGGCAGATCTGCCCCGACAATCTTTGGCTCCTGGCTCGAATCGTCATGTGGATATCCACCGTAGTTACTGCTGCAACCAGTCGAATGTTTTAGGCAGTAGCTTGTGCGTTCGTAATATTTCCTGGGGACAAATATGCGAATCTACGTTTTGCTCTCGTGGGCGTAATAGCGCTACTAAGGCAACTGGCAGTGCCTTCTACCAAACACCTTTGCCAACAACGTCAAACTTTTCCGTCATCTTATGAACACGGGCCACGATTCGAGCAACCAGATTCATGACGCCTTAAGATCTTGCCTTTCTCTTAAACGTGATAGGGTGCACGACTATGACCACAAGAAATCTTCGATCCTGGATTATGCTACAGCAGCCGTCAACGCTCCGTTGCTTTGTTCCGTATGACATGGAGCATAGGACACGAAATGGTTTCGACTTCCCCTATTTGCAATTGTATTGATTGCACCTTTCACCCGACTGGTTGCGTACTAGAATGATTTACACATCCCACCGGACTGTACACACACTTGCGTGACGATACGCTGACATCTTCTGTGTACGGCAATTTCAATGTGTTTTTATTTACTAGGGGTGTTCAAATGAAAAGGTACGAAATGACACTTTGGGTATAAATGGAGACTTTATTCAAAGTATACACCATAGGCCGTGGCACAATGATCCCATTGATTAACGAGTCGAAGGATTCCTTGTTCCCAGAATTCCTGTGGCCGTGACGAGACCCAGTCCTGCACAGCGTCCTTGAGTTCGTCGTCCGAGTGGAAGCGCTTCCATTTCAGATGTTTTTTCAGGGGATCAAACACATGGAAATCGCAGGGCGACATGTCTGGGCTGCAGGGCGGATGGTCAAGCTGCTCCCACTGGAACTTGGCCAGTTCCGCGTGTATGACCCTGGAGACGTGTGGACGCGCGTTATCATGGAGCAGAACCACACCCTCCCTGAGCAGCCCCGGTCTTTTGTTCTTGACGGACCTGCGTAGGCTTCGGAGTGTCTCACAGTACACATCGGAGTTAATGGTTCGTCTGTGCTGGAGGAATTCAACAAGTAGTCAATTGGACGGCGCTCTTTATAAGAGCCTCTGCTCTCTCCTGCGCATGCGGGCGCCCGCGCATGCTCCGATCCACGCCGGCGACTCCAGTCGCATCCCTAGATGTGTCGCTACGTTCTCCCATAGCGGCATAGGCAAATATGTTAACGGTTACTTTCTTATGACGTTTCGTACCTTTTCATTTGAACACCCCTAGTACTTCCCTAGCCGTAGAACTACATCATCTGAAAATGAAATCATGCTCACACGGTCTCTTTAAAATGTATCGAAGGAAAAAAACAATACTATCGGGTCTTTGGAAGTAATGATATATGATATGAAATATAATTTGAGTTCGTTACGTCTGTTTTTACGGTATCCAGCATAGAAGTTATGTATCGGAAAAGGACCAAAATGGAAGAATCATTGTTCTCATAGCGATGTCTTCCCAATGCGCAAATGAATTTTCAAATCGGGCTAATATGGTGTCCGCAGAAGGACAACGGACATAATGACAAAATAACTATGTCTTTGTTTTTGAAAGGCACCCTCAATGATGCAAAGTTTGTTATATTTTTTGGAAAGGAAAATCAATGATGCAAAGTTTGTTATATTTTTTGGAAAGGCAAATCAATGATGCAAAGTTTGTTATATTTTTTGGAAAGGCAAATCAATGATGCAAAGTTTGTTATATTTTTTGGAAAGGCAAATCAATGATGCAAAGTTTGTTATATTTTTTGGAAAGGCAAATCAATGATGCAAAGTTTGTTATATTTTTTGGAAAGGCAAATCAATGATGCAAAGTTTGTTATATTTTTTGGAAAGGCAAATCAATGATGCAAAGTTTGTTATATTTTTTGGAAAGGCAAATCAATGATGCAAAGTTTGTTATATTTTTTGGAAAGGCAAATCAATGATGCAAAGTTTGTTATATTTTTTGGAAAGGCAAATCAATGATGCAAAGTTTGTTATATTTTTTGGAAAGGCAAATCAATGATGCAAAGTTTGTTATATTTTTTGGAAAGGCAAATCAATGATGCAAAGTTTGTTATATTTTTTGGAAAGGCAAATCAATGATGCGAAGTTTGTTATATTTTTTGGAAAGGCAAATCAATGATGCAAAGTTTGTTATATTTTTTGGAAAGGCAAATCAATGATGCAAAGTTTGTATAATCATAAAAACAAAATAAAGAAGTAAATTTTACAAATATTCACCACTGTTACAAAACCTTTCTCGAGAGAGTGGGTCTAAGGCAAGAATGCGAATAAATGGCGTTTGCAGTGGAGTCTACCGGTGTATGTTACTGGATTGCTATGCCCTCTCGTGGTCACCCACTGCAAGAAGTTGTGCCCACGCAATACGAAATTCAGCTTAGTCACACGTAAGATAAACAATAAGAGATGAGCACTAAAATACACCAAGTTAATGAATTTAGAAACATATCTGTAAGTTTTTTTAAATGGCTTAAATAAACTAAGAATGGACATTGGCATTGGAACAACAACCTCAGTTATGAATATCCTCTCCCCCATGAGAGAAGTTTGCCTTCACCAGAAAGCTGGTGTTTACTCCATTCCAGAAAGAATATCCTGGCAGAACGCAAAAGTGCTACATAGGGATGGCTAAAATATCATTTGGTGCCAGAGTATCAGGGCATAAAAGGAACGTGAGAAACGAGGCCTTTCAACTCTGCGCTCTCCAGAGAAGTTTGCCTAAGGAATGCAATACCACAGTGGATAAAATACAAACAAACAACACCATACACCAAAAACTTTGAGACCGCCTACAGAGAATCAGTTGAAATCCTTACAACGACGACCGCATGCAACGATACTGTTTCGCGTGACCTGCACCCTCTGTAGGCGGATTTCTTGAAATGTTAAGACCGAGTTTTCATTAAGTATTATACTTCCCTTGTTCACATTTTATTCTCGCTCTTTTCTCGTTCTGAACAATGCGAATTTAACTCAATGTAAGTATGTGTATGTATATATATTTTCAAATGTTAACGATCACTGTTGATTCTCTCCGCATCAGTTAGATTTTAATCAGCCTTGACAAAGCCATACGTTTGTGCGCGAAATTTTGGCGTAACGAACTCAAACAACAACCTCAGTTATGAATATCCTCTCCCCCATGAGAGAAGTTTGCCTTCACCAGAAAGCTGGTGTTTACTCCATTCCAGAAAGAATATCCTGGCAGAACGCAAAAGTGCTACATAGGGATGGCTAAAATATCATTTGGTGCCAGAGTATCAGGGCATAAAAGGAACGTGAGAAACGAGGCCCTCAACTCTGCGCTCTCCAGAGAAGTTTGCCTAAGGAATGCAATACCACAGTGGATAAAATACAAACAAACAACACCATACACCAAACACTTTGAGACCGCCTACAGAGAATCAGTTGAAATCCTCACAACGACAACCGCATGCAACGACACTGTTTCGCGTGACCTGCACCCTCTGTAGGCGGATTTCTTGAAATGTTAAGACCGAGTTTTCATTAAGTATTATACTTCCCTTGTTCACATTTTTTTCTCGCTCTTTTCTCGTTCTGAACAATGCGAATTTAACTCAATGTAAGTATGTGTATGTATATATATTTTCAAATGTTAACGATCACTGTTGATTCTCTCCGCATCAGTTAGATTTTAATCAGCCTTGACAAAGCCATACGTTTGTGCGCGAAATTTTGGATATACCAATTTGTGTCCTACACGAATAAGAACCTACGGATTTGTTTCTAAGTTCATAAGTCACAAGTGTTACCGATTTTGCTATCGGATCACTTGCTTAATAATGGGGTTTGAATTGGGTACTTGCCCTAATAGCTTAGAGATCGATAGCGGAAAATACCGACATGGGTTCATTTAGTCTAGAACTGTGAAAACCAAAGTGTTTTTAAAATAGTCTTTGAGGTCACGCGCATGTACTAGGAAACGTGATATATTTCTAAAAGATAGACCAGCGTCTGATTTTAAAGATTTCAACTGAACAGCGTCGCGAAATTTCAATATGCATTCCAACCTTTTATGGTACAAGGGTTTTTCTTCGTTTTGTGATTGAGGTTTTCCGCAGACTATCCGTGATTGGGGACGTGAACGCGTTGATGTTTGGTCGGCCCCGAACGCACTTTGCTCCTGATCCCCGTACTGCGAAGTGGAAGGTAACGGGAAACCACCACTTTAATTTATCAGGATTGTCTAACAAGGAAGTCACCCTGAGGGTGCTGACCCCTGCTACCCTCCAACCATCGGGTTGAGGAGAGAAGGAGGAGGATGTGGTTTAGTAAATATGTCAAATTTGTTTCCTTGACGGTTTTTTGAAGATAATACCTTGCAAAGTCGTCACGAAAATTCTAAAGTCATGTTACATTTCTGGATTCCTTACTTACACTGGCTAAGACTAGAATTGTTTTTTCCCTAAGTGGAGCTTTAAAAATAATCTAATGAAAATAAGAAATGGAGTAGATCTGCTATTTATTAAACCTATGTTTAATGAGCATAGGACGTTCAAATATAAACGAAACTTTAGTTCCCTTTCGAGCACAAACCATGTGTGAACATGCATACATTTTCATGCAAGGACACGTTAAAACTTATCAGTTGTCCCCTCATCCACATCACTAGTCAACTGTAATGAAGATCATCATGAAAGAAATACGGGATTACGCCATATAATACAAATTTTGAAGATGACAATCCGATTTTTGGCGTAAATGTGACAAGGATGGTAAGTTAGATAATATCCGAAAACTTGCGTCGTCCTGGACTCGAAGCCGCGTCTCCCAGAAAACGCCCGGGTATGCTAACCACTTCACCACCCAGAACGACTAAGTTTCAAGTTTCCGATCAATTTGAATATAACCATCACAGGATTCGCTAGTCGAAGTAACCGGCATTCATGTTTAGCGAATCTGGAGGTTATGAATCTTATCCCGTGTTTGCTCGACTAGCGAATTCTGAGATGGTTATGTTCAAATTGATCGGAAACTTGAAACTTGGTCGCTCTGGGTGGTGTAATGGTTAGCATACCCGGGCGTTTCCTGGGAGACGCGGGTTCGAGTCCCGCTCCAGGACGATGAAAATTTTCAAGTTTTCGGATATTATCTGACTTACCGTCCTTGTCACATTTACGCCAAAAATCGGATTGTCATCTTCAAAATTTGTGTAATGAAGATGTCGGACTAAGAAGTACCCAGCTCTATTGAGCAACGCATAATTATAAAATTCCTCGCGAAAGAATGCATACCTTCCTTTCAAAATTTTACCAAACTTCAAGTCTAATTTGGGGAAGATTCTTTGCCACAGCCAAGGGTGTATAATTGAGAGAAATAGGACGAGTCCTTATCGAGAATGAAACTAATTTTCGGAGACCAAGTACTTCTGTCCCTCCCAACAAAGTCGCAAGAGTTGAGGATATTATCCTAGAAAAATGTCGGTTATTCGTTCATGAGCTGCCCCGGTGGCGCAGTAGTATAAGCGCTGGTGTACAAGCGGGCTCGGTTCGAGTCGCGGAGGAGGCATGGTTTGTGTATTTGTCTTGCGATGCTGGCTGTATCTTCTCCCCGGAACCAGTGGCTCCAGATTAGGGACCGGAGATTGCACGCATCTTTTTTAGTTGCTTATAGCGGTTGTTAAACCCAGAAATCAAAAGAACAATAACCGTTTGTGAACTCTCACAGGAGACGAATTATTTTACTGTGTGTAGGGGATACTGGGCACGACGAAATGAAATTCGATAAAGTCACCGCAAGGTGAGTCTGACCAGTTCTGCCACCAGAGCAAATGAAAAGACTTTTATTGGCCTGCTATTATTGCCATATTTTCACTGTATTCTATATAACCACTTCCTTCAGAAAACTTGAAATTTTTCATCGTCCTGGAGCGGGAATCGAACCCGCACATCCCGATTTCCGGTCGAGAATGCTAGTCATTACACTACCCAGGACAAGGAAATTCTAAACAACTGAATGTAGATATCTGAGAACCTTCAGATTTGCGCTAGTCGAAGCTATTCCTGATCGTAGCGTCTCACGACCTTTTTTCGTATCCAGGGTCGGATGTACGTCACAAATTCCAGTGATGAAAGTACGTCATATACAATTGGGAAATGGATTTCCCCAAATAAATAATTCTTCATAAATACCTGGTAGGCATTGTAATGCAATTATTGGCATATTTTCACTGTATTCCATGTAACCACTTCCTTCAGAAATAGCTTCGACTAGCGCAAATCTGAAAGTTCTCAGATATCTATTGCTTGGAATTCCTTTGTCCTGGGTAGTGTAATGACTAGCATGCTTGACCGGAAATCGGGAGGTGCGGGTTCGATTCGCGCTCCAGAACAATGTATTTTTAAAGTTTTCTGAAGGAAGTGGTTACATGGAATACAGTGAAAATATGCCAATAATAGCATTACCATGCCTACCACGTATTTATGAGGAATTATTTCTTCGAGGAAATTCGTTTCCCAATTATATATGACGTACTTTTATTGGCTGTTTCTAAACTTTTGCAGCGATGTGAAAGAGGATTCAATGTTTCTAGATCCCGTTGTGGCCTGAGATAAGAATTGTTCCTACTGTTTCACTCCTGTTTCAGAAAAGGCTACGTCAAATTTCCATTTATTTGAACCATTGAAGGAAGTTTTGGGCGGCAAGAGATTGCGAGACAATTTTAGGTTACTGATGTTACTGAAAGTTGGATTTACAAGCAACCAAAAACATTTTGTGAAACTGAAATTAAAAAGATTCCAGAATTTTGTAACATTGCAGTTAAAAGGATTTGATTTGAAAGTACTATGTAGGTTTTTTTTCAATTTGATTGCTTGTGTTATGTGTGTGAGAATAAAATGTTCAGAATCAGCACTCCATATACTTTTGAACGTTTCTCGTGGTAAGAAAATAGCATTTTTTTTAACAAAATACGATACCAAACATAGACATACGCCACTGCTCTGTACAGAGGATGTTCACCCATCTTTAGAACGATTTTCTAACAATATAATTAATGTTTAAAATGAAACTATTTCTTTCTTTAAAATGTTCTGTCTGTAGTCCTTTCTTTGGATTATACACCTACTTTACATCTAAATAGATTTCCAAGATAACAGGGCATTTCTTAAAATTAGTAGTGGTATCTTATTCCACACCTTTTCCACTGCTTTCCATTGTCCAATTAATGTTTTTCCAGCAGTACGAAGGTACAATAATCTATTGATCACAGACACATCAGGGGACTTTGAAGAAATATCAGCAAAAAGTATAGACGTGATAACGATCTCTGTTTTTCATTTTTCTCAAGAAACAGGATGGTAGATTTGGATGTATGACTGGTAGCCTTATATTGATAAAGTTCTACTCTTTGCATGTTCTGTGGGAAAAGGAATGGTAGTTGCTCTTTGAATATAGGAGTTAAAACATTATTTTGGTAACACGTAGAAATGACTAATAAAACGCTGAAATCCGTTTTATTGGTGCAATATTAGAAACACTAGTACAAAAACGCTTGCTTTCACCACCACAGGTGGCTTCTTCAGGCAGAAGTACTCAAATGCAAAAACAAAAACAAAAAATAGAGTTCCAGTTATGAATTCAAAAATAGAAGTTTGTTACAGATATTATAGAACGTGCGCGTCATATTCCAGATGTGTGATTAAGAGCGCGCGTATTAATGAGCGTGCGCCATACATGTGGGAGGTCCATTGACGTTTCCTCGTTGCATATCCCGTGACTGGATAGGATTTCTATAGTTTCTCTGAGGAGGGTGGTTCTGGCGGTTGTGTATCGTGCTATTTTCTTTATTTGTCCCCACAGAAGTGTTGCAGAGTCGTTGGCGACTTCACGCGCTAGTGCAGTAGTGAGAAGTCCTCTTTTGACATCTCTTTGATGTTCCTGGAGTCTTAGCCTCAGAGACCTCTTGGTCATGCCCACATAGTTCTTGTTTGTTCCGTCCGGGTACAAGAGGGGTATAGTGTATACTCCAGCATCTTCCAGGTCGGCGGCGTTTTTTGTTGTTGCAAAAAACGTAGAAATGATTTTAGTATTATTTTCAAGTTTTCTTAACTTTAATTTCCTACTGTACGAAACACTGGCAATAATCATGAATTCTTCACTGAAACTTTCTTTGGGTTCTTGGAACCAAGTTTTAAGTCTTTTTCTGCTCTTTTGCAATAGCAAATCAACATTTTTTTTGTTACAGTCTTTTATGTAGATCTAAGATCCATGCTTCATCAACAGTCACAATGAATTTCCCTGTCTCCGGCTGAGTGATTTTCATACAGAAGTTTATACCTTGTTCTGCGCTCAGCCACGTAGTTAGGCAAAACGGTGACGAACCTTATGTTGTTGTATTTTTTTAAATTTCAGATTCAAATATTTGTTCATAACCCTGTTCACAGTTGATACAGAGACTTTAACTCCTTAGTAATAACTCTTTGTGCAGGTGGATTTTCTTTTAAGACCAGAGACCTAATTTTTGAAATAGTCGTAAAAGTACCTACCTGCTTTGGATATTCGTTTGGTGTTCTATGTCCTGTTAAAAGCAATGCTTGACGGCTTTTCTCTCTATCAATACTATTGCTTTTTTCATTTGTAAATACTAATTCCATGATTTTCACAATGTTGTTTAATTACGGAGTATGAGTATTTCTCTTCGTAAAGAGCAAAGACATAAACTTCTATCCACAGTTTCTTTAGGTGCGCCATTTTCATAGCAGACGATATTTAACTGCAGCAGATGTTTTTTTTTTTTTTATTGTAGGTTTTACGACCACCGTGACGAACTCAATGGGCTATAAGCAGTCGTCCGTCCCTAATTTAGGGTCATTAGTTCCAGGGAAGGGAGAGAGCCAGTGCCGTAAGACAAACACAACATCCATGCCTGACGGGATTCGAACCCGGACCCCTTTCGGACGAATGATCAGAGGCCATCGCTTAGACCACTGCGCCACCGGGGCAGCAGATTTTCCTTACTTGTTCATCTAACACGCTCTTACCAGTTTCAGTTCTTTAAACTTCTTCATTCTCTGCAATTTCTTATCAAAGACGTTTTTAAAAATCTATCAAAGACGTTCTTAAAATGTTCTTCTTATCAAAAACGTTCTTAAAATGTTTTTTATCAAAAACGTTCTTAAAATGTTTTTCTTATTAAAGACGTTCTTAAAACGTTCTTCTTATCAAATACGTTCTTAAAAAATTTCTTCTTATCGAAGACGTTCTTAAAAATTTTCTTCTTATCAAATACGTTCTTAAAATTGTTCTTATCAAAGACGTTCTTAAAAATGTTAATGTTATCAAAGACGTCCTTAAAATGTTCTTCTTATAAAATATGTTCTACTTGTCATAGACGTTCTTAAAAATGTCCTTCTTATCAAAGACGTCCTTCAAATGTTCTTTTTATTAATTATGTTCTTCTTGTCAAAGACGTTCTTAAAAAATGTTCTTCTTATCAAATATGTTCTTCTTGTCAAAGACGTTCTTAAAAATGTTCTTCTTATCAAATATGTTTTTCTTGTCAAAGACGTTCTTAAAAATGTTCTCATCAAAGACCTCCTTAAAATGTTCTTCTTATCAAATATGTTCTTCTTGTCAAAGACATTCATAAAAATGTTCTCATCAAAGACGTTCTTAAAAATTTTCTTCTTATCAAATACGTTCTGAAATTGTTCTTATCAATTACGTTCTTAAAAATGTTCTTGTCAAAGACGTTCTTTAAAATGTTTTTCTTATCAAAGACGTTCTTAAAAATGTTTTCCTTATCAAAGACGTTCTTAAAAATGTTCTTTTTATCGAAGACGTTCTTAAAATGTTCTTCTTATCAAAGACGTTCTTAGAAATGTGTGAACATTCTCTGCAGTTGTCATTCTAAGGACGTTTTTTGCAAAAGTGACTAATACATAAATAAAAAGATACAAACTTAATTATACGCAAATATGGAGGTACAAATGTACATAAAGAAGATGACTGTGATTGTTAATTTTCCTCATCATCACCACGGAAATATTTGGCAAATGTTGTAGATATGAAAGAAGTTCAAGAATTCAAACTGGCGACAGCGTGTCCCTAATTTAGGGCTGCTGGTTCTAATTATTAGTAGCATTTTTGGGAAGAATGACGTCTTTAGAATATTACTTAGTTTGTTTTTCGAACCATCTTCTGTTATTGTTTTTCTTTCTTTTATTCTTTTAATATCGACCACCGTGTGCAAACCTAAGGACAATTAGGCCGCCGTTCGTTTCTAATTTAGGGTGGCTGATTCTGTAGAGGGGGATGGCCATTGGAGGAGGGCAACCGTGCTACCCATGTCTCATCCGGGATTCGTGCCCGTGACCACTCGGACAAAAGGTCATACCAAGGGCATATTTAGAAGAGGGGCCAATGGTCTTGGCTTTCAGAAAATGTTTCATTTGTTTTAAGTGTTCGGTAAAAATGCCTTAATTAAATCAAAATACATCAACGTACATTCGAAAGAGTGTTTTGATTTTCTCTTCTATTCTTCATTAACTTTAATTTTGTTCTGGTGGATTTTCAAAACTTCAATTTTTCGCCCCCCCCCCCCAAAAAAAATACATTCTATATACGCCCCTGGGTCACTTGGACCTACAGCGCCATCGGGACTACCGACATTTGTTGCAAGGAACTTAAGATCACAGCGACTAGAAAAATTCGGACTGACCTAATATATAGCACCAAGTAATCTTCCTGAGTTTCTCCATTAATTTAGGAGATTTTTCATTATCTTATCTCATATTTTCAAAGATTCTACTAAAAACAGAGTAAATGAAAGACAGGAAAAGAGAAAGAAATATTGTTAAAAGGAACGAAGGTTATTTGACAAATCTCGAAGGAAAATGAAAAATTCTCTGCTCTTTTTAACTCCCTCCGAATTCTACAGATGTTTATTTTCGCAACTTCTGTGTTGCGGGTGTGTTTGGAAGGTAACAGCAAAAATTCCGATGCTCAGATTTTTTATCTGGTCATTTCAGTTGCACAGATTTCCTCCTCCCAGTTTTGATTTTTCATTTTTCATTTTTCAGGAAGACAATTATGTTCCATCGCTTTTCTTCGGTGAAATTGTTCGGCACTTCAACCATTTTTCAAATGCTCGTATGTGGCTCAGCTCCGCATAATTCTTGTCATTTCCGAAATAAAATGAAACCGTTTCCCTTTTCGTCATTTAATAAGAAATTCTATCCTTTGCATTCGTAAGCAGTGGAAGATAAAGTCTGCAAAAAATACAACATGAATTTTATTCTTCTTATGCAAAACTGCAGAAAGGAGCCATTTGAAAAGATTTACTCCTACGTGTAAGAGTCAGAAATTCTGTAAAATGTCAGTCGTTTCGTTTGCTTTTTTATTTTCATGTGAGCAAGTGATGGGGCCAGAAATAATCTCTCGCACCATTCAGGTAAAGGTTCTTTTGTTTTTTAATAACTTTATGGAAACAAAATAATACACACTTGAAGACTTTTTTATGTTTTTGAGCATCTAAATGCGTTTATGATCTGTTCTCCAAGTAGTCTGATATTCAGAAAACTTAAATCCCACTGGAGCGAGAATCAAAGCGCCGACATAGTACAGTTTCTGGCAGACCATGCTACAGTTATATTGCGTAAGCTAACGCGTTCTCAAGCAACTGTTGCATATTACGCTGAGCAAACGTCTGATTCGTTGAAATTTTTAACACAGCAGCTACACATCTCTGAATTGCCGGTATTTACTGTTCATCATGTAACGTCAGTGACATGAGATAATATGAAAATTACATCGACCTGCATCGGGAATTGAACCCTCGAGAAAATACGAGGGCTGCACCGAAAGTAATGCGAAAGGAAATAATATTTTTCTTAACTGACAGAGGTCGTTTAAATTGCATATGTTAGTAGAGTAAATCTTCTTCTATAGTACCATTTCTTCTTCATTGCAGGCAAAGAATGAATTCCAAGCAGAAGCAACGTGCCGTCATTGAGTTCTTGACGAAGGATGGGTGTAGGCTGTTCGACATACGCAGAAGGCTACATAATGTTTTGGAGATGACACTATTGACAAGAGCAATGTGCATAGATCGATGAAGAAGTTTATAGAAGCCGTCATTGAGTTCTTGACGAAGGATGGGTGTAGGCTGTTCGACATACGCAGAAGGCTACATAATGTTTTGGAGATGACACTATTGACAAGAGCAATGTGCATAGATCGATGAAGAAGTTTATAGAAGGGGAGACTACCATTGAAATCAAACCAAGCAGGGGGAGACCACCATTGAAATCAAACCAAACAGTGGGAGACCACCACTGAAATCAAACCAAGCAGTGGGAGACCACCATTGAAATCAAACCAAGCATTGGGAGACCACCATTGAAATCAAACCAAGCAGTGGGAGACCACCATTGAAATCAAACCAAGCAATGGGAGACCATCATCTCCAACCACTGACACTAATCGTCAGCGAGTGAATGAATTGATTCGCGCGGAGAGACGAGTCACAATCCACGAACTTGTTGTACAACTGGACTGTGGTCACAAAGCCATACTGAAAATGGTGGAGGATTTAGACTATCGGAAAGTGTGTGCAAAGTGGGTACATCGGCAGTTGACACCCGATTTGAAGGAGAGAAATGTGGAAGTCTTCTTTGATCTCCTGGAAGCGTTTGAAGCTAATGAAAACACGTTTTTGTTTTCGATATGGTGACAGGGGATAAAAAGTGGGCGTATCTTTGCGATCCGGAAACGAAGAATCAACCCATGAAATGGCGTCACACCTCTTCACAGAGGCCTAAGAAGTTCAAGAGCCAGCGATCAGCCCAGATGACTGTTTTTTGGGTTGACAGGGGTGTCATTCTCCGTGATTTTCTGGAAAGTGGCAGTACCATGAGCAGCGAGCGGTACATGGAGTCACTCAAGAAGCATAGAGAAGCCATAAGGAGGAAGATACCGAACAAGAATCTGAAAAGGATCCACAGTCACCATGGCAATGCGAGACCATACACGTCTTTGGAAACAAATCAGGCGATCAGAAGATTAGGCTGGTCGGTGGTCCCCCCATCCATCGTACAGCCTAGATCTGGTATCCTCCAATTTCCACTATTTCGGTCAAATGAAGGAAAGTCTCCGGGGACAAGGATTTGTTGACACAGACGAGGTAAAAGTGGCCATGAAGAAGTGGTGTGCAACAGTACACACCTGGATTTTTTGAAAGACGATTAGAGAGTTGGGTTCAACGATGGCGGAAATGCGTCACTTGTGATGAAGATTATGTTGAGTAATACCTTTGTATAGAGAAAGAGTTACTGTACTAACATGTGCAGTTTGAACGACCTCTGTCAGGTAATAAAAAAGTTATGCCCCTTTTTCATTACTTTCGGTACAGCCCTCGTATGAAAGTTACATCGCCCTGCAGCGGGAATAGAACCTGTATCTTCCGATTTCCGTTCGAGCATGCTATACGTTTAACCACCCAGGACGATTATGTTCCAATTATCTGAGTGTTAAGAATCAAAATATTCTCAGATTTTCGATATGCGAAGAAAATTCTGTTTCCTCGTCGCGTATAAATCTCCCATATCTCAGATGAATTCTGTGGAAGAAATGTTTCTCATAACACGTAAGAATTATTAACACATTGTTTCATCGAAACAACTACCATTCGGTTCCTACCCGCGGATATTGAAATTGTACGTGCTTGCTCTGTAAGAGTGCGAATCGATAAGTAACTTCCGGGCGTTTGGCGGCGGGTTAGAAATATAAAAAGCTGTGTTTCCCAACGTCATTGCACTCTTCTGACTAAAGAGCTTTGTTTGGTACAAGAGTTTGAGTGAAAAGACAGTATGCTGGAGAAAAGATTCATGTGAAAATGATGACCCAATCACGTGAGGTGATTGGTGTAGCGAAGAAAACATTTACACTTACAGCAATCTGACGCGCAGTCACTAGTATGTTTTCTTGCAGCATTGCCACCACGCACGCCATGTTGCTTTCTGTTGAGTACCTGTTACCATTCGGACTCACTCCGAACGCTCGTGACTTGAGTGCACAAGACTTCTTGCAGTTGGCAATGAATCTCTGCTGTCTGCGTTTAACGTAGCCAGAGAAGTCTAATCACTGACCGCACCCTCAGGTGAAACCATGTTTCCAGGAAGGTCGTCACTTTGTTTTGAATAATCTTTCCCGCGTGGTCTTTTTATTCAAACTCCAGTGACAAACAACGCCCTCCAGTCAGATGGCACTTATTTACATATTCGTAATCTGCAGCGAAACGTCGTCGGATGCCATCTACTGATCAGTCTATCGATTCGTTAAGTGTAACACTTAACATCTGTGACACACGAAGATTTCTAGCCTGTCTTTTCGCTAAACGTAAGTGATTATGGTGTCGCTGAACATTGCTTATGATATCTTCATCCGTCCACGAACCTAACGCAAAACCCAGAAGATGTCTACTGTAGAATATGAATAATTTCTTTTGCATTGGAGGTCTGAACTGTTAGAAAGGGAATCTAGTACTTTTGGTATTTTACCGATGTGTAAAGTAATTCTTAATTTAAGGAATTCTGGTTTGTAGTGATTATTGTTTTAATGTTGTGTTGGTTCCTGCGTACGACATTAACTCTGAACTTGTAAGGCTTACGTTCGTTTTGGTTTCACTACAATAGTCGTTGATCCAAGAAAGCTTGAAATATTAGATGCTATAAATGAAAACGAACTGTACACTAACTATACTCAAAATAGTGTAACTATACTAGTGATCCGAATTTCTTGACGTAGAATAGAAATAAAAATTTCTAAGCTTTCGCACATCAACCAATTTGCTTTTTCAAGGGAGGTACACAGCAAACTGAATAGTTGCTGTCTACTTTCCTTCAAAAAGCCATCCATTTGATGTACGAATTCTTGGAAATTTATATATATATACATATATATAGGCGTTGTCCAAAATAATGGAAATACCTCGCTGAAAACAGTGACTTTGGTATGTGCTGCATTTTGAATAAAACGAACATGTAGCTACAATTTTTTTGTAAACAAGTGTTCATAGTCTCAAGGGTCTGTGTGATTACAATGTAAATCGGTGTTTGCATAATTTAGTTCCAGGTGAAGACACAATGAATGAATGACCTGTCGGAGTTCCAAAGAGGGCAGATTGTAGGAGCCCGTCTGGTTGGTGCGTCGGTAAGCACAGTGGCACAGGTATTGGGGGTATCCGGAGGTACCGTGTCAAAGGTCATGACAGCATACAATGTTCACGGCACAACTGTGGAAGGAAGATCAAACCCACTGCGGCAGACAGAAATACATTAAAGATGATTGTGACCACAAGGAGGAAGACCACGGCGACGAAAGTGAGTGCTGAGCTTAATGCACATCTCCAAACCCCAGTGTCGACCCATACCGTGCGAAGGGAATTGCATAAGCACAATATTTACGGCAGAGCTGCGATTGCAAAACTCCTGGTGTCACAGGTGAATATGAAACGGAGACTACAGTGGTGCCAGGAACATATAACGTGGACTGCGGATCACTGGAAAAATGTCTTGTTTTCCGATGAACCACGTTTCTCACTATTCCCCACCACAGGACTGATTTACGTGAGGAGAAACCTACAAACCAGACTGTTTCCTTCCTACAGTGAAGTATGGTGGTAGTTCCGTAATGGTTTGGGCCATGATCTCGTAGTTTGCAGAAGGTCCCATTATCACCTTATACGGACGGATCACTAGCGGTGACTATGTCACCCTTTTACCCGACCATATGCATTCAATGGCGCAGACATTGTTTCCGTCAGGGGATTGCACCTTTCAAGATCATTCAATGATCAAGTAAAAACGCTGTGTTATGCACGATTTAAACGAAGTCTGAAGATGACAGATGTACTTCGTAGGATTCCATTTTAATGAACTATATACAAAGATTAAAATGACACTCATAAGATCTTTTAGACTCCCCTGGAGTCCTTTATCAGATGAAATTCCTCCTACAGCAAAGCATGGGGGCGGTTCCATAATTTTTGGCATTTTTAATTCGACGAAGAACTCCAAGGAGTCTGAAAGATCTTCTGAGTGTCATTTTAATCTTTGTATGTAGTTCATTTTATACGCCGATTAATTTCTTCATCAATGTGACCCTCACTTGATATCTGCTGTCCAAGATAAACGTGCATGTCTGTTATCTCCAGCTTTTCTCCATCAATCGATAAATCTTCATTTCTTGTAAAAGCATTGAACATCACTTTTGTCTTCTGAAAGTTCATTTTTAGTCCACTTCTTTACTCTTGTCAGCAAGTTCCTGGATCATACTCTGCAGCTCTGATGGGGTAGTTGCAGAAATGACTACGTCATCAGCAAAACGAAGGTGGGTTAGATAATCTCCATTAATCTTTATCCCTTTGTTTTCCCAGCTCAGCGACTGAAAAACACCCTCCAATGTGGCATTAAAGAGCGTCGGAGATATGGTGTCACCTTGTCTCACTCCCTTTCCAATTTTTATGTGTGTTGTATTTTCAAACAGCCGAATCTTTGCACTTGCATTTTCATAGATGTTATTAATAATATTAATGTATGCATCTTCAATACCGCAGGTTTTCAGAGCCATTGTAACTGCTGATGGTTTCACCGAATCAAAGGCTTTTTCATAATCGATAAAAACCATGCACAATGGAAGTTCATATTCCATCGCACTTTCAATTAGTTCTCTCAGTACGTGGATATGATCTATTGTGCTGTAGCCACTCCCGAATCCAGCTTGTTCATTGATGAAGAAATTAATCGGCGTATAAAACTTGCCTGGAGAGCTTTTGGAAGAAAAAGCATAATTTTCAAGAGCAATATGCCATTATGTCTTAAAAGAAAAGTGTTTGATCAATGCATCCTTCCAGTGCTTACGTATATTGCAGAGACGTGGACCTTAACTAAAAGAGACATACAAAGGCTGCAGACAACTCAAAGCAGCATGGAGAGGTGCACACTTGGTGTAACCAGCAGAGATAAGAAGAGGAACTCGTGGATCCGAAAAATGACAAGAGTGGAAGACATCATGATCAGAGTTAAATCCCTAAAATGGCAATGGGCTGGACATACTGCCAGAAGGACAGATCATCGATGGACAGCCGAAATTTTAGATTGGATTCCAAGGGACAAGAAAAGACCCAGAAGAAGACCACATGGGAGATGGGTGGATGAAATTCGAAATTATGCAGGGGTGACATGGAGGAGACTGGCACAAGACAGACCGTTGTGGAGGAAACTTGGGGAGACCTTCGTCCAGCAGTGGATTGATAATGGTTGACAATGATGATGATGATGTAGTTCATTAAAGTGTAATTTTACGAAGTACATCTGTCATCTTCAGACTTCGTTTTATTCGTGCATAACACAGCGTTTTTACCTGATCATTGAATTTTATTCTGCACACACCGTCAATTTCAAGATGATAATGCCCCGATTCACAGAAATTGAACTGTTCTATAATGGTTTGAGGAACATGAGGATGAAGTTGCACATCTTCTTTGTCCTGCACAACACCGGACTTAAACATCATTGAGCCCCTGTGGTCTGTGTTGGAAAACAGAGTGCGATCCCGTTATCCTCTAACAGTGTCTCTCAAGGAATTGGAGCAGTTTCTGCAGGAAGAATGGTACAGCATTCCACTTACCACCATCCAGGACTTGTATGCGTCCATTCCAAGGAGGATCCAAGCAGTTTTAAATGCCAAGGGTGCTCTCACACCATATTAGGTGCTTAACTATCACTGCCAGGGAAGTCCGGCTGTCATACGCGATGACTTTCTAGACCAGCACACCTCCAGTTCGGACGTGTGCCGCTGTACAGTGAGGTTGAGATTGTAGCGCTCATCTGCGATTCTCCACACTCTGACACGGTGTCGTCCGTTTCTTTACAGAAGCGGGATTCGTCGCTTAACACTATACGTCGCCAGTTCGTAGTTTTCACGTTGCTCGCTGCTTACACAACTGCAATCAACGCCGACGATGGTCAGTTGTTAATGGCAAAATACGTACGGGCCGTCGAGAGTGCAGATTCGCCTCTGCCAGGCGTCTTGAAATGGTTCTGGCGGACACAGGACTCCCTTGTACAGTCGCCACATGTGTCTGAATATTGGACGAGGACGTCGTTGTGGCTGTGCGTGCTGCTCTTACGATCACACGGTCCTTTTTGCTGACGGTGTGTATGGGTCGTCTAGAGTCAGTCCGCCGTGTCTGGGTGCCTCCCCTTGTCCATTGCTCCCAACACAATCGCATCGTACTCTCCGAGCGGCCCAGATGGAGGCCGATTCAGCGCGCCAGCTACCCTACCCTGCTTCTCTCATCCCCACGATACGGCCTCGTTCAAACTCCGTCAGTTGCATATACTCACATCTACGGCGGCTTCTTGGCATGTCTATCGCTCAGGGATCTCACCTGTTGCCGTGCACTTCGGCACGAATGTGGAGTCCCCTGCTCGGCGCCTTATAAGCCCAAGAATTGCGATTGCAGCGCCGGTCTTGGACGTGCGGGCATGAGGAATCGCCCAAAACTTTAGTCGTTTGCAGGTCTTCCCTCCGCGTAGCTATTCGCAGAGTTTCGCGGAAATCGCACGGTTGTTTCTTGGTGCGCAGATTTTTATGAGAATGAGTGTATAAGAAGTAAATGGTTTTGACGACTGTCGTTCTTGAATTAGTGCGAGTGACGAACAATGCATGTACTGTCATATAAGCAGGTTAAAGCAGGGGTTTTCTTACAGTTCAACAGTTAGTACATATGTAGTATACAATTTAGAAGTCTTACACGACCGTTACCTGAAATCTTATGTTTAAAAGAAATTCAACATGCGGAACAACTATTTTTACTCTGTCCGCTGTGAACAATCTGCAGTTTTAACCATTATTGAGAATGTACACAAATTATACCCCAATAACAAGAAGCTACCACTACAATGCTTTAGTAGATGGAGTAGGATTAGGATAGATTAAGGAAGCAACCAATCAGGTAAAAAAGTGTCTATAATTGGCTGTATCAATGGATACGAAGCTAACGTGAATTTCAAAGTGTTTGTAAAATCCCATATTTTATGTCATATCTTAAGAACGGAAGTAGCTACAGGAAAAATTAAGTCATTTTTGAAATCTCCATAAAATTTTGCATCTAATGACATATAAACAATACAAGAACTATGAAAACTAGTTAGCTAAGAAAGAGTTAAACTTAAAAACTCAAGGTTTTTGCGGATGCTGCAACACTTTTGCACGCCACTGTGTATTCTTGTTTGGTGGTTTAGCGCCACCTATAAGAATTTAATGCGTCCTTCACGTAGAACCACAACTTCCAGAAAAAAAACATAATAAACAGCAGAAGCACAAAAACAACATATATTTCCTGGTTCGAAGCCAGAAGCGCTAAAATGACAGAAGCCTGCACCCTAAATGACTCGACCACTGGGCGTCTATGCTGTAGTAACAGAGGAACGACTGAATATTTTCCGAGTGGTCAAAAGAGTTGGTTTCTCGCTAGTCGCCCTAGATGGGCGGATTCGAGTCCCGGATGTGGCATGGATGGTGCGTTTGCGCTATCGCGCTGTCTTGGCTCTGCCGCTTTCTTGAAATTAGTGACCCCAAATTAGGGGCGGGCGACTACTTATAACCCTTACTGTTTCTCATGGTGGTTGACAAACTCCGAGAAAAACGCACAAACACACAGATGTCATTCTGCAATCACTGGAAAAGCTACTATAATAACAACTTTTGTTACCTCTATAAGGAGCCAGTAGCAAAACGGATGAAACTACCTCGTGTAGTACATTGAAGACATAGAGTAAGAATTAACTATTTCCACTGCTAGGCCAAGGTTAAAATCCGGAATGCGCTATGCAGCATTTCGTTTATACGGCACTGGCTTTCTTCCTGTTTTCAGTAGCACGTCATTAGGACCGGGACATCTGTCCTAACATTCTGTGGAGATGGGGGATATTTAACGTCAAACAACAACAGAAACTACAAAAGCCAAAATAATAAGTAATTATGTTAGTATTCTGTACGTTAACTGTACTTTCTTTCGGAAAACTGCATATGGCTATGATTTTCCTTCCGCCTTCCCTGAATTTCAGCACCAGAGTACAAAACTATATTCTAAACTAAAATGAGTGGTTATTTTTCTCTAATCTACAGCTGAAAATTGAATGTTAGTCTCCTTTTTAAACTCTCATGTAGCCAGAAGGGTGATCCGTCACATACTCCAGAAAAAGAACTGACTTTCGTATTTTTCCACTTCTTTTCACTTCATCTCAGAGGCTGGTGAGAGAAGAGAAAGTTTGCCGTAAACAGGTGCAAGCTAATTTAGCGCGGCGCCTTAACTTCCATCGATGAGGAAGGTGGTTTTGAAGAAAACAGGCATGTCGTAAATTCAGAAGGTTGCAATCCATCATGGCGAAATGAATTCGCTATGAATCTGTTTTGAGACTGTGTCAGTTTATGTGTTTCAGTGTGCTAAAAAAACGTTGCGCAAAGTTGGATGAAAGTTTATCTAGTATGAAACCGAAGACTTTTAGCACTGCTACTAGATACAACAAAAATGAAAAAAATATTATCTCAGAATTATGTATGTGGGACTGGTTTTATTTATATGCGATAACTTAATAAAAATGTGCGTTGCGTTGTATGCCTGAGAGCTTTCAAATCCCTAAACAAGAAAAATGACACCGAATTTTAGTCTTTTGAATCTTTTCTGACACACACACACAAATTTTTAAAAGCATATTTTTAGAAGAAAATACACTGCCGGAAAGTGAAAAAAAAGGACACTATGAAAAATTGCAGCTCCACCTATGAGATTTATGTCGTAGCAACAACATGTTAAGTGATCGCACGTGTGAAGTGATTCAATGTTGTTTTTTACCTTTTAATGCGTATTACAATGTGAAGAAGGCACATTTTAATAGGGTGTTGCACCTCCTTATCTAACAACACTAGCTTCCAGTCTGGCACGCAATCGGTCGTACAAATGCTCGATATCACGCTGGGAGGTAGCATTCCATGAACTTTCAACTTGGACGAGTAATTCAGAGATGGTCGCGGCATGCCGGGGTCCGTGGAAGAGTCTTTTTCCGATCAGTCCCATACATGCTCGACTGGAAACAAGTCCAGAGAACGTACTGGCAAAAAGAGTTGAAGCACAGCCAGAGGAGCATGTTGAATTGCTCAGGCGGAGTGTGGGCAGCCGTTATCCTGCTGGAATATCGCAACGGGAATCGCACTAAAAATTGGCAGGACGACGACAGGCTAAACGATGTCGCGGACGTACATAGTGCTGTTCAGTGTACCCCGTACAAACACCAGACTAGTACGAGAGTGATAGCTAATCGCTTCCCACAACATGATGACCGCCGTGCCGCCTATGTGTCGTTGGCGCATGCAGGATAGCAGAAGCCGCTCGCCTTGTCGCCTTTGGACGCGTACACGACCGTCAGACGCTCGCAAGCAGAATCGGCTTTCATCACTGAGACCACTGACCACCATTCTTCTTCCAATGAACTCGTTTTTGTCACCAGTGCTGCTCCTCTGACCACTCGGCCGCAAATGAGTTTTGTGTGACTAACATATGTTGCAGATAAAACGAACAACGTGTTTTCCCTCAATACAGTTGATTTTAATGCCTATCATATTTTCGCTAAGCCTTTGTCTCGGCTTCATCAGGACAAATTGTGGGAAAATATCTACAAACTGCCATCCTGGTGGCCCAGTGGTCTAAACGATGGCTACTGATCATTCGACTAAAAGTGGTCCGGATTGGAGTCCCGGTGAGGCATGGATGTTGTGTTTGTGTTACGGCACTGGCTCTCTCTCTTCCCTGGGACCAGTGACCCTAAATTATGGACGGGGGACTGCTTATAGCCCATTGAACTGCTCATGGCGGTCGGTAAACCTCAAATAATAAAAAAAATCTAAATTACTGTGAAGTCATCAGTGTACTGATGGTCACAGATTTACGAATGTGTACTTTGGAGGGGGGACCTGACTATCACAGATAGTTAGAAGTCAGCTCCCCGCCACCGGAAAAAAAGTCCGACTACCGTGAGGAACTCATTGGGCTACAAGCTCTCGTCCATCCCTAATTTTCGGTCGCTGGTTCTAGAGAAGGAAGGTGGCCTGTCCGTAAGGACAACCACATGCTCACCGGGATTTGAACTCGGACCCATCTTGAGCGAATGGTCAGAAGCCAGCGCTTAGACCACTGCGCCATCATGGCGGTGAATGTGGACTTTCATATATAGGACAGAGTCTCAGGGCCCTGCGTTTCCGGGTGAAGGAACAACAGTCTTACGAACGGAACTGTGAATTGAAGAAGTCATCTGCAGCTCAATATTTTCACAACAATAATCATAAATTTCTGTTTGGGAATGCTAAACTTATTGATAAACCATCAATCTTGATACTCTAAAAGCCTCTTATATATATCGCAACTCTTCATGACATGTTATCAACAGGGCATCAGCTCCGTTTCTTTCAAGCGAGTGGAAACAATTCACCAAAATCCGTGACCATCAGAACCCTGATGATGTCACAATGATCTAAATATTTTCGCTTCATTTATCCTGAAGAGGCCGAGCCAAACTCTCAGCGAAACCATCGTAGATCTTAAAGTAAAATATTTCGTAAATAAACATTGTTAGTCTGATTTACCTTAACATTACAAGGATTATAATCAATTTTTAATAAGAAGTATTTCACGTAAGAGTTAGGTGAATTGTGTGTAGTTCTAACAATCTTAAACCAAGTAAACCCTGATGAGCTTTTCGATTTAAAAATAAATAGCGATATTTTAGAATGAAGTAATGTTTTAATGAATGAAAACAGCTCAAGTATTCGGGTGCAAAACGCGTTGTTTTAATTTGGCCACACCTGAGACGTGCTGTAGATCAGATTTTCTATTCAGAGTGATGGCTAATAACTTTATAGCATTCCTATTGAACAGTTCTCAATAAAATGTCCTTCTCTATAATACGACTGATATTTAATTGCTTATTTTACGCTTCGCTGAATTAAGTCGAAGTTCCTGTTTAACCATTAAAACTGCATTACTGTGCCGATACTTTTTAAATTCACCTACTATAAAATGAGAGAGGATGGTACGCATTGCTACAGTGAAACGAATCCCTCTCCATTTGTAAACAACGAATGTTTGAACAAACAATACAACTTGAAGGGTTTTGTTTCCAATGTCTTAGATTAGAAAAAATCTTTCTTGAACTTTACGTTTAAGTGGAACTCAATACTTATGTAACTAAATACCTATCGCTATCAAACGGCACTTCGTTTAAGTGAACCCATTTATAGATCCTTGTGAACGAAAGCTCTTCTTTTTGTCGACACTTAAGTGTACAGAAAAGATAGTCTTGCGTACCACGGAAGAAAGAGCAAAGTTCTCCTCAGAGTCATTAGAAGCAAGTCGTCGATTGAGCTCCGTGACACTTTAATAGCATCCTTGGAGTAGTCAACAAAATCTTTCTTCATCTCCTTCCAGGTCTTCTTTGTCCATTCTCTGGACTTTCGCGAGGAACAAATTACTCCTCGTCCTCCATTTAGTTCGCCTTTGTCAAGAAACTGTTAGTTTAATTACTATAGCGAATTCCTAAATTGCGTTCTGTTCCAGATTTAGCTGTTCGGTGGTTGGAACACGAAGTCTACTCAACAAGACGGATTAAGTTATTGGTAGAAGTGAAAGTCCTCTTCATTCGTCGAAAAACAGAATGACCTACAATACGACAGGAATTCCACTGGGCTGAATTAAAAATCCATGATGAAGCAACTTTGAAAAGATTTGTAATATAAGGATAAAATGTTTCTTCTTGTGATTGCATGTTGAAAGTGACCACAAATTGAGATTTAATTAAATGTTCTGGAAAACAAATTGACTTGCAAAACTTGCAAAATGATAACCAGCCTTTAATGTGTTTAAGTGTTTTGCGATATAATAGTTATTCAAGTCTTCAATGAACTAAGCTAGATACACTTACAGCCATTTATACAACCTGTTGAGGAGCTGTATTTGTCGAGGTAAATAGAAGCGCTTATTTGGTGTAATGTCAAATCATTTATAATTAGATCGGTTTAATGAGCAAAATTCAATGACCTCAAATTAAGGGAGCGAACAAACAGCTGAACGGTTTATTTCTAACAAAGGAAATAGAAAAGCTTTATGAAACTTAGGAGATAGAACTCTCATGCGCACTGACCTGTTAGCGAGAGGTAGAAATGACACCACATACAACAAAATTCGAGAAGAATCCTACGACAGAAGAAACCAGAAAGATGACACCGAATTTTCGGGTGTAATAAGCACGTCTTTTGAATACGTTCTGACGCAAATTAAACTAATCAAAGCTATTCAAAGTCAATGGAACTGGTATGGAAAACAACAGTATCTGACGGAAGAAAGAAGTTTTTCAATCGGGATTTTAATCCCTCAGATATTGCTGTAAACGGAATCATGAGCTTACGCACTCTGGTTGCAGACTTGTGCGTTAAGAAAAACATGAATTTAAATGAGAAACATTTCGCACCGGAAACGCTCGCCAACACAGAAAGAATTTTTCAAATCGGAGCTTTAGAAGCAGAGATATAGGGAGAAACAAAATTTACCTCTACGCCCCAGAGCGGAAAGTCTATGAATTACTTGACAATTTTGAAATTATATGAAAAGCATGTCACACTGGAAACACTATCCAACAAAGAAGGGATTTTTCAAATCGGACTCCTAGAAGTAGAAATATTGACAAAAATATGATCTACGCCCCCTGGCGGAGAAACTGTGGAATATTTTAAGAAGAAAATATTCCGAAAATGTTTATCGATATGAGTGGCATCAGTCCACGAAAGATCTTTTTCAATCGCTAATTTAGAAGCTCAGATTTTATGGCAAATACGTCAGAAGCAAAAATTAACACTTACGCCCCCTGGTGGCTAAAGTATTCTTTACCCAAAATTTGAAATTATTTGCAAAAGATTTTCCATCAGGAGATGTATCCGCTGAAGAAACATTTTTTCAAATCGGAGTTTTAGAAGAAGAGTTATTGGGGAAAATGTAATTTACTTTTACGCCCCCTAGCGAAAAATCTATGCGTAATTTGAAAAAGTAACTATATCTAAAATACTCTTCGACATAAATGAAATCGAAAGATAAAATATTTTTTTCAATCGGATGTTTAGAAGCAAATGTGTGGAATAAAACGTATTTTTGAATTCGACATCATCTGCATTTACGCCCCCTTGTGGCAAAATTGTACATCGTAAAACAAAAAGAAATAAAGGATCATCATTCGCATATTTCAAGCTTCCCAACGCAAAAAGAACTTTTTAAATCGGACTAATAGTTGCAGAGATATCGTGGGAACAGACGGACGGACCAACCAGTAACATAAGCACGATCTTTTTGTACAAAAGACGTTCTAAAAATAACACAATATCTTTTTTTTAAATTAGTAGTGATACTTTATTCCACTGCACTGCTTTCTGTAGTCCAACTGTTATTTTAGGTCTGCGTTTAAAAATCGCTTTTAGAAGTCCGAATGCACAATAATCCATTAGTGACACGATGATGTTTACGCTTAGCTGTTCGTCATTACTGCACGATTCCAACCAGTATTTCTCTCAGTTCTTCTTTTTTTTTATCGTTATTGTTTTAGCTAGGGCGAGATTATAAATGGAAAAATCCATTCTGAGTATTTATCTGTAGCTGGTCTTTTTAAAAGAGAGGAATAGAAAGGGAAACTAATCTTCGGAATCCATTTAGCGTGTCATTTCCAGCCCCGTGAATCTGACACACGCACTACAGAATCAGCTGAGTAATAGTAAAATATAACAGACTGCACAACATCGCTGAATACTCTACTTATTATCTTTATTATTGTGTTATCTCTAACGCATATTCTACAACGGTGAGCCAAAACATTATGACCAGCGAGCCTGTATGAAAATTGAAGCAGCTTCTGGTAGGTCATAACACGATATAAATAACACGTGATAATGAGCTCTGTTAGTCAGTGTTGTTATTGTTATTAAGATGGGAAAGGCAACGAATTTAAAGGCCAAATTGTAATGGGAAAAGGAACGGTCGTCCGAGACAGCAAGACCACATTGTAACGATATAAATAACACGTGATAATGAGCTCTGTTAGTCAGTGTTGTTATTGTTATTAAGATGGAAAAAGCAACGAACTTAAAGGCCAAACTGTAATGGGAAAGGGAACGGTCTTCCGAGACGGCAAGACCAAATTGCAACGATATAAGGCCAAATTGTAACGATATAAATAACACAAGATAATGAGCTGTGTTAGTCAGTGTTGTTATTGTTATTAAGATGGGAAAGGCAACGAACTTAAAGGCCAAATTGTAATGGGAAAGGGAACGGTCTTCCGAGACGGCAAGACCAAATTGTAACGATATAAGACCAAATTGTAACGATAAAGGCCAAATTGCAACAATAAAAGCCAAATTGTAACGATAAAGGCCAAATTGTAACGATATAAATAACACGTGATAATGAGCTCTGTTAGTCAGTGTTGTTATTGTTATTAAGATGGGAAAGGCAACGAACTTAAAGGCCAAATTGTAATGGGAAATGGAACGGTCTTTTGAGACGGCAAGACCAAATTGTAACGGTATAAATAACACGTGATAATGAGCTCCGTTAGTCAGTGATGTTATTGTTATTAAGATGGGAAAGGCAACGAACTTAAAGGCCAAATTGTAATGGGAAAGGGAACGGTCTTCCGAGACGGCAAGAACAAATTGTAACGATATAAGGCCAAATTGTAACGATAAAGGCCAAATTGTAAAGATATAAATAACACGTGATAATGAGCTCTGTTAGTCAGTGTTGTTATTGTTATTAAGATGGAAAAGGTAACGAACTTAAAGGCCAAATTGTAATGGGAAAGGGAACGGTCTTCCGAGACGGCAAGACCAAATTGTAACGATATAAGGCCAAATTGTAACGATAAAGGCCAAATTGTAACGATATAAATAACACGTGATAATGAGCTCTGTTAGTCAGTGTTGTTATTGTTATTAAGATGGGAAAGGAAACGAACTTAAAGGCCAAATTGTAATGGGAAAGGGAACGGTCTTCCGAGACGGCAAGACAAAATTGTAATGATATAAGGCCAAATTGTAACGATAAAGGCCAAATTGTAACGATATAAATAACACGTGATAATGAGCTCTGTTAGTCAGTGTTGTTATTGTTATTAAGATGGGAAAGGCAACGAACTTAAAGGCCAAATTGTAATGGGAAAGGGAACGGTCTTCCGAGACGGCAAGACCAAATTGTAACGATATAAGACCAAATTGTAACGATAAAGGCCAAATTGTAACAATAAAAGCCAAATTGTAACGATAAAGGCCAAATTGTAACGATATAAATAACACGTGATAATGAGCTCTGTTAGTCAGTGTTGTTATTGTTATTAAGATGGGAAAGGCAACGAACTTAAAGGCCAAATTGTAATGGGAAATGGAACGGTCTTTTGAGACGGCAAGACCAAATTGTAACGGTATAAATAACACGTGATAATGAGCTCCGTTAGTCAGTGATGTTATTGTTATTAAGATGGGAAAGGCAACGAACTTAAAGGCCAAATTGTAATGGGCCTTTAAGTTCGTTAGAACTTAAAGGCCCATTGGGCCTTTAAGTTCGTTAGGAAACAAAGGGAACGGTCTTCCGAGACGGCAAGAACAAATTGTAACGATATAAGGCCAAATTGTAACGATAAAGGCCAAATTGTAAAGATATAAATAACACGTGATAATGAGCTCTGTTAGTCAGTGTTGTTATTAAGATGGAAAAGGTAACGAACTTAAAGGCCAAATTGTAATGGGAAAGGGAACGGTCTTCCGAGACGGCAAGACCAAATTGTAACGATATAAGGCCAAATTGTAACGATAAAGGCCAAATTGTAACGATATAAATAACACGTGATAATGAGCTCTGTTAGTCAGTGTTGTTATTGTTATTAAGATGGGAAAGGAAACGAACTTAAAGGCCAAATTGTAATGGGAAAGGGAACGGTCTTCCGAGACGGCAAGACAAAATTGTAATGATATAAGGCCAAATTGTAACGATAAAGGCCAAATTGTAACGATATAAATAACACGTGATAATGAGCTCTGTTAGTCAGTGTTGTTATTGTTATTAAGATGGGAAAGGCAACGAACTTAAAGACCAAATTGTAATGGGAAAGGGAACGGTCTTCCGAGACGGCAAGACCAAATTGTAACGATATAAGACCAAATTGTAACGATATAAATAACACCTGATAATGAGCTCTGTTAGTCAGTGTGGTTATTGTTATTAAGATGGAAAGGCAACGAACTTAAAGGCCAAATTGTAATGGGAAAGGGAACGGTCTTCCGAGACGGCAAGACCAAATTGCAACGATATAAGGCCAAATTGTAACGATATAAATAACACAAGATAATGAGCTGTGTTAGTCAGTGTTGTTATTGTTATTAAGATGGGAAAGGCAACGAACTTAAAGGCCAAATTGTAATGGGAAAGGGAACGGTCTTCCGAGATGGCAAGACCAAATTCTAACGATATAAGACCAAATTGCAACGATAAAGGCCAAATTGTAACGATAAAGGCCAAATTGTAACGATAAAGGCCAAATTGTAACGATATAAATAACACGTGATAATGAGCTCTGTTAGTCAGTGTTGTTATTATTATTAAGATGGGAAAGGCAACGAACTTAAAGGCCAAATTGTAATGGGAAATGAAACGGTCTTTTGAGACGGCAAGACCAAATTGTAACGGTATAAATAACACGTGATAATGAGCTCCGTTAGTCAGTGTTGTTATTGTTATTAAAATGGGAAAGGCAACGAAATTAAAGGCCAAATTGTAATGGGAAAGGGAACGGTCTTCCGAGACGGCAAGACCAAATTGTAACGATATAAATAACACGTGATAATGAGCTCTGTTAGTCAGTGTTGTTATTGTTATAAGGATGGGAAAGGCAACGAACTTAAAGGCCAAATTGTAATGGGAAAGGGAACGGTCTTCCGAGACGGCAAGACCAAATTGTAACGATATAAGGCCAAATTGTAACGATAAAGGCCAAATTTTAACGATATAAATAACACGTGATAATGAGCTCTGTTAGTCAGTGTTGTTATTAAGATGGAAAAGGTAACGAACTTAAAGGCCAAATTGTAATGGGAAAGGGAACGGTCTTCCGAGACGGCAAGACCAAATTGTAACGATAGAAGGCCAAATTGTAACGATAAAGGCCAAATTGTAACAATATAAATAACACGTGATAATGAGCTCTCTTAGTCAGTGTTTTTATTGTTATTAAGATGGGAAAGGAAACGAACTTAAAGGCCAAATTGTAACGATAAAGGCCAAATTGCAACGATATGAATAACACGTGATATTAGCTCTGTTAGTCAGTGTTTTTATTGTTATTAGGATGGGCAAGGCAACTAACTTAAAGGCCAAATTGTAATGGGAAAGGGAACGGTCTTCCGAGACGGCAAGACAAAACTGTAATGATATAAGGCCAAATTGTAACGATAAAGGCCAAATTGTAACGATATAAATAACACGTGATAATGAGCTCTGTTAGTCAGTGTTGTTATTGCTATTAAGATGGGAAAGGCAACAAACTTAAAGGCCAAATTATAATGGGAAAGGGAACGGTCTTCCGAGACGGCAAGACCAGATTGTAACGATATAAGGCCAAATTGTAATGATAAAGGCCAAATTGTAACGATATAAATAACACGTGATAATGAGCTCTGTTAGTCAGTGTTGTTATTGTTATTAAGATGGGAAAGGCAACGAACTTAAAGGCCAAGTTGTAATGGGAAAGGAAACGGCCTTCCGAGACGGCAAGGCCAAATTGTAACGATATAAATAACACGTGATAAAGAGCTCTGTCAGTCAGTGTTGTTATTGTTATTAAGATGAGAAAGGCAACGAACTTAAAGGCCAAATTGTAATGGGAAAGGGAACGGTCTTCCGAGACGGCAAGACCAAATTGTAACGATATAAGGCCAAATTGTAACGATAAAGGCCAAATTGTAACAATATAAATAACACGTGATAATGAGCTCTCTTAGTCAGTGTTTTTATTGTTATTAAGATGGGAAAGGAAACGAACTTAAAGGCCAAATTGTAACGATAAAGGCCAAATTGCAACGATATGAATAACACGTGATATTAGCTCTGTTAGTCAGTGTTTTTATTGTTATTAAGATGGAAAAAGCAACGAACTTAAAGGCCAAACTGTAATGGGAAAGGGAACGGTCTTCCGAGACGGCAAGACCAAATTGCAACGATATAAGGCCAAATTGTAACGATATAAATAACACAAGATAATGAGCTGTGTTAGTCAGTTTTGTTATTGTTATTAAGATGGGAAAGGCAACGAACTTAAAGGCCAAATTGTAATGGGAAAGGGAACGGTCTTCCGAGACGGCAAGACCAAATTGTAACGATAAAAGACCAAATTGTAACGATAAAGGCCAAATTGTAACGATAAAAGCCAAATTGTAACGATAAAGGCCAAATTGTAACGATATAAATAACACGTGATAATGAGCTCTGTTAGTCAGTGTTGTTATTGTTATTAAGATGGGAAAGGCAACGAACTTAAAGGCCAAATTGTAATGGGAAATGGAACGGTCTTTTGAGACGGCAAGACCAAATTGTAACGGTATAAATAACACGTGATAATGAGCTCCGTTAGTCAGTGTTGTTATTGTTATTAAGATTAGAAAGGCAACGAACTTAAAGGCCAAATTGTAATGGGAAAGGGAACGGTCTTCCGAGACTGCAAGAACAAATTGTAACGATATAAGGCCAAATTGTAACGATAAAGGCCAAATTGTAAAGATATAAATAACACGTGATAATGAGCTCTGTTAGTCAGTGTTGTTATTAAGATGGAAAAGGTAACGAACTTAAAGGCCAAATTGTAATGGGAAAGGGAACGGTCTTCCGAGACGGCAAGACCAAATTGTAACGATATAAGGCCAAATTGTAACGATAAAGGCCAAATTGTAACGATATAAATAACACGTGATAATGAGCTCTGTTAGTCAGTGTTGTTATTGTTATTAAGATGGGAAAGGAAACGAACTTAAAGGCCAAATTGTAATGGGAAAGGGAACGGTCTTCCGAGACGGCAAGACAAAATTGTAATGATATAAGGCCAAATTGTAACGATAAAGGCCAAATTGTAACAATATAAATAACACGTGATAATGAGCTCTCTTAGTCAGTGTTTTTATTGTTATTAAGATGGGAAAGGAAACGAACTTAAAGGCCAAATTGTAACGATAAAGGCCAAATTGCAACGATATGAATAACACGTGATATTAGCTCTGTTAGTCAGTTTTGTTATTGTTATTAAGATGGGAAAGGCAACGAACTTAAAGGCCAAATTGTAATGGGAAAGGGAACGGTCTTCCGAGATGGCAAGACCAAATTGTAACGATCAAAGACCAAATTGCAACGATAAAGGCCAAATTGTAACGATAAAGGCCAAATTGTAACGATAAAGGCCAAATTGTAACGATATAAATAACACGTGATAATGAGCTCCGTCGGTCAGTGTTGTTATTGTTATTAAAATGGGAAAGGCAACGAACTTAAAGGCCAAATTGTAATGGGAAAGTTAACGGTCTTCCGAGACGGCAAGACCAAATTGTAACGATATAAATAACACGTGATAATGAGCTCTGTTAGTCAGTGTTGTTATTGTTATTAAGATGGGAAAGGCAACGAACTTAAAGGCCAAATTGTAATGGGAAAGGGAACGGTCTTCCGAGACGGCAAGACCAAATTGTAACGATATAAGGCCAAATTGTAACGATAAAGGCCAAATTTTAACGATATAAATAACACGTGATAATGAGCTCTGTCAGTCAGTGTTGTTATTAAGATGGAAAAGGTAACGAACTTAAAGGCCAAATTGTAATGGGAAAGGGAACGGTCTTCCGAGACGGCAAGACCAAATTGTAACGATATAAGGCCAAATTGTAACGATAAAGGCCAAATTGTAACAATATAAATAACACGTGATAATGAGCTCTCTTAGTCAGTGTTTTTATTGTTATTAAGATGGGAAAGGAAACGAACTTAAAGGCCAAATTGTAACGATAAAGGCCAAATTGCAACGATATGAATAACACGTGATATTAGCTCTGTTAGTCAGTGTTTTTATTGTTATTAAGATGGGCAAGGCAACTAACTTAAAGGCCAAATTGTAATGGGAAAGGGAACGGTCTTCCGAGACGGCAAGACAAAATTGTAATGATATAAGGTCAAATTGTAACGATATAAGGTCAAATTGTAACGATAAAGGCCAAATTGTAACGATATAAATAACACGTGATAATGAGCTCTGTTAGTCATTGTTGTTATTGCTATTAAGATGGGAAAGGCAACAAACTTAAAGGCCAAATTATAATGGGAAAGGGAACGGTTTTCCGAGACGGCAAGACCAGATTGTAACGATATAAGGCCAAATTGTAATGATAAAGGCCAAATTGTAACGATATGAATAACACGTGATATTAGCTCTGTTAGTCAGTGTTTTTATTGTTATTAAGATGGGAAAGGAAACGAACTTAAAGGCCAAATTGTAATGGGAAAGGGAACGGTCTTCCGAGACGGCAAGACAAAATTGTAATGATATAAGGCCAAATTGTAACGATAAAGGCCAAATTGTAACGATATAAATAACACGTGATAATGAGCTCTGTTAGTCAGTGTTGTTATTGTTATTAAGATGGGAAAGGCAACGAACTTAAAGACCAAATTGTAATGGGAAAGGGAACGGTCTTCCGAGACGGCAAGACCAAATTGTAACGATATAAGACCAAATTGTAACGATATAAATAACACCTGATAATGAGCTGTGTTAGTCAGTTTTGTTATTGTTATTAAGATGGGAAAGGCAACGAACTTAAAGGCCAAATTGTAATGGGAAAGGGAACGGTCTTCCGAGACGGCAAGACCAAATTGTAACGATAAAAGACCAAATTGTAACGATAAAGGCCAAATTGTAACGATAAAAGCCAAATTGTAACGATAAAGGCCAAATTGTAACGATATAAATAACACGTGATAATGAGCTCTGTTAGTCAGTGTTGTTATTGTTATTAAGATGGGAAAGGCAATGAACTTAAAGGCCAAATTGTAATGGGAAATGGAACGGTCTTTTGAGACGGCAAGACCAAATTGTAACAATATAAATAACACGTGATAATGAGCTCTCTTAGTCAGTGTTTTTATTGTTATTAAGATGGGAAAGGAAACGAACTTAAAGGCCAAATTGTAACGATAAAGGCCAAATTGCAACGATATGAATAACACGTGATATTAGCTCTGTTAGTCAGTTTTGTTATTGTTATTAAGATGGGAAAGGCAACGAACTTAAAGGCCAAATTGTAATGGGAAAGGGAACGGTCTTCCGAGATGGCAAGACCAAATTGTAACGATCAAAGACCAAATTGCAACGATAAAGGCCAAATTGTAACGATAAAGGCCAAATTGTAACGATAAAGGCCAAATTGTAACGATATAAATAACACGTGATAATGAGCTCCGTCGGTCAGTGTTGTTATTGTTATTAAAATGGGAAAGGCAACGAACTTAAAGGCCAAATTGTAATGGGAAAGTTAACGGTCTTCCGAGACGGCAAGACCAAATTGTAACGATATAAATAACACGTGATAATGAGCTCTGTTAGTCAGTGTTGTTATTGTTATTAAGATGGGAAAGGCAACGAACTTAAAGGCCAAATTGTAATGGGAAAGGGAACGGTCTTCCGAGACGGCAAGACCAAATTGTAACGATATAAGGCCAAATTGTAACGATAAAGGCCAAATTTTAACGATATAAATAACACGTGATAATGAGCTCTGTCAGTCAGTGTTGTTATTAAGATGGAAAAGGTAACGAACTTAAAGGCCAAATTGTAATGGGAAAGGGAACGGTCTTCCGAGACGGCAAGACCAAATTGTAACGATATAAGGCCAAATTGTAACGATAAAGGCCAAATTGTAACAATATAAATAACACGTGATAATGAGCTCTCTTAGTCAGTGTTTTTATTGTTATTAAGATGGGAAAGGAAACGAACTTAAAGGCCAAATTGTAACGATAAAGGCCAAATTTCAACGATATGAATAACACGTGATATTAGCTCTGTTAGTCAGTGTTTTTATTGTTATTAAGATGGGCAAGGCAACTAACTTAAAGGCCAAATTGTAATGGGAAAGGGAACGGTCTTCCGAGACGGCAAGACAAAATTGTAATGATATAAGGTCAAATTGTAACGATATAAGGTCAAATTGTAACGATAAAGGCCAAATTGTAACGATATAAATAACACGTGATAATGAGCTCTGTTAGTCATTGTTGTTATTGCTATTAAGATGGGAAAGGCAACAAACTTAAAGGCCAAATTATAATGGGAAAGGGAACGGTTTTCCGAGACGGCAAGACCAGATTGTAACGATATAAGGCCAAATTGTAATGATAAAGGCCAAATTGTAACGATATGAATAACACGTGATATTAGCTCTGTTAGTCAGTGTTTTTATTGTTATTAAGATGGGAAAGGAAACGAACTTAAAGGCCAAATTGTAATGGGAAAGGGAACGGTCTTCCGAGACGGCAAGACAAAATTGTAATGATATAAGGCCAAATTGTAACGATAAAGGCCAAATTGTAACGATATAAATAACACGTGATAATGAGCTCTGTTAGTCAGTGTTGTTATTGTTATTAAGATGGGAAAGGCAACGAACTTAAAGACCAAATTGTAATGGGAAAGGGAACGGTCTTCCGAGACGGCAAGACCAAATTGTAACGATATAAGACCAAATTGTAACGATATAAATAACACCTGATAATGAGCTGTGTTAGTCAGTTTTGTTATTGTTATTAAGATGGGAAAGGCAACGAACTTAAAGGCCAAATTGTAATGGGAAAGGGAACGGTCTTCCGAGACGGCAAGACCAAATTGTAACGATAAAAGACCAAATTGTAACGATAAAGGCCAAATTGTAACGATAAAAGCCAAATTGTAACGATAAAGGCCAAATTGTAACGATATAAATAACACGTGATAATGAGCTCTGTTAGTCAGTGTTGTTATTGTTATTAAGATGGGAAAGGCAATGAACTTAAAGGCCAAATTGTAATGGGAAATGGAACGGTCTTTTGAGACGGCAAGACCAAATTGTAACAATATAAATAACACGTGATAATGAGCTCTCTTAGTCAGTGTTTTTATTGTTATTAAGATGGGAAAGGAAACGAACTTAAAGGCCAAATTGTAACGATAAAGGCCAAATTGCAACGATATGAATAACACGTGATATTAGCTATGTTAGTCAGTGTTTTTATTGTTATTAGGATGGGCAAGGCAACTAACTTAAAGGCCAAATTGTAATGGGAAAGGGAACGGTCTTCCGAGACGGCAAGACAAAACTGTAATGATATAAGGCCAAATTGTAACGATAAAGGCCAAATTGTAACGATATAAATAACACGTGATAATGAGCTCTGTTAGTCAGTGTTGTTATTGCTATTAAGATGGGAAAGGCAACAAACTTAAAGGCCAAATTATAATGGAAAAGGGAACGGTCTTCCGAGACGGCAAGACCAGATTGTAACGATATAAGGCCAAATTGTAATGATAAAGGCCAAATTGTAACGATATAAATAACACGTGATAATGAGCTCTGTTAGTCAGTGTTGTTATTGTTATTAAGATGGGAAAGGCAACGAACTTAAAGGCCAAGTTGTAATGGGAAAGGAAACGGCCTTCCGAGACGGCAAGGCCAAATTGTAACGATATAAATAACACGTGATAAAGAGCTCTGTCAGTCAGTGTTGTTATTGTTATTAAGATGAGAAAGGCAACGAACTTAAAGGCCAAATTGTAATGGGAAAGGGAACGGTCTTCCGAGACGGCAAGACCAAATTGTAAAGATATAAGGCCAAATTGTAACGATAAAGGCCAAATTGTAACAATATAAATAACACGTGATAATGAGCTCTCTTAGTCAGTGTTTTTATTGTTATTAAGATGGGAAAGGAAACGAACTTAAAGGCCAAATTGTAACGATAAAGGCCAAATTGCAACGATATGAATAACACGTGATATTAGCTCTGTTAGTCAGTGTTTTTATTGTTATTAAGATGGAAAAAGCAACGAACTTAAAGGCCAAACTGTAATGGGAAAGGGAACGGTCTTCCGAGACGGCAAGACCAAATTGCAACGATATAAGGCCAAATTGTAACGATATAAATAACACAAGATAATGAGCTGTGTTAGTCAGTTTTGTTATTGTTATTAAGATGGGAAAGGCAACGAACTTAAAGGCCAAATTGTAATGGGAAAGGGAACGGTCTTCCGAGACGGCAAGACCAAATTGTAACGATAAAAGACCAAATTGTAACGATAAAGGCCAAATTGTAACGATAAAAGCCAAATTGTAACGATAAAGGCCAAATTGTAACGATATAAATAACACGTGATAATGAGCTCTGTTAGTCAGTGTTGTTATTGTTATTAAGATGGGAAAGGCAACGAACTTAAAGGCCAAATTGTAATGGGAAATGGAACGGTCTTTTGAGACGGCAAGACCAAATTGTAACGGTATAAAGAACACGTGATAATGAGCTCCGTTAGTCAGTGTTGTTATTGTTATTAAGATGGGAAAGGCAACGAACTTAAAGGCCAAATTGTAATGGGAAAGGGAACGGTCTTCCGAGACTGCAAGAACAAATTGTAACGATATAAGGCCAAATTGTAACGATAAAGGCCAAATTGTAAAGATATAAATAACACGTGATAATGAGCTCTGTTAGTCAGTGTTGTTATTAAGATGGAAAAGGTAACGAACTTAAAGGCCAAATTGTAATGGGAAAGGGAACGGTCTTCCGAGACGGCAAGACCAAATTGTAACGATATAAGGCCAAATTGTAACGATAAAGGCCAAATTGTAACGATATAAATAACACGTGATAATGAGCTCTGTTAGTCAGTGTTGTTATTGTTATTAAGATGGGAAAGGAAACGAACTTAAAGGCCAAATTGTAATGGGAAAGGGAACGGTCTTCCGAGACGGCAAGACAAAATTGTAATGATATAAGGCCAAATTGTAACGATAAAGGCCAAATTGTAACAATATAAATAACACGTGATAATGAGCTCTCTTAGTCAGTGTTTTTATTGTTATTAAGATGGGAAAGGAAACGAACTTAAAGGCCAAATTGTAACGATAAAGGCCAAATTGCAACGATATGAATAACACGTGATATTAGCTCTGTTAGTCAGTTTTGTTATTGTTATTAAGATGGGAAAGGCAACGAACTTAAAGGCCAAATTGTAATGGGAAAGGGAACGGTCTTCCGAGATGGCAAGACCAAATTGTAACGATCAAAGACCAAATTGCAACGATAAAGGCCAAATTGTAACGATAAAGGCCAAATTGTAACGATAAAGGCCAAATTGTAACGATATAAATAACACGTGATAATGAGCTCCGTCGGTCAGTGTTGTTATTGTTATTAAAATGGGAAAGGCAACGAACTTAAAGGCCAAATTGTAATGGGAAAGGGAACGGTCTTCCGAGACGGCAAGACCAAATTGTAACGATATAAATAACACGTGATAATGAGCTCTGTTAGTCAGTGTTGTTATTGTTATTAAGATGGGAAAGGCAACGAACTTAAAGGCCAAATTGTAATGGGAAAGGGAACGGTCTTCCGAGACGGCAAGACCAAATTGTAACGATATAAGACCAAATTGTAACGATATAAGGCCAAATTGTAACGATAAAGGCCAAATTTTAACGATATAAATAACACGTGATAATGAGCTCTGTCAGTCAGTGTTGTTATTAAGATGGAAAAGGTAACGAACTTAAAGGCCAAATTGTAATGGGAAAGGGAACGGTCTTCCGAGACGGCAAGACCAAATTGTAACGATATAAGGCCAAATTGTAACGATAAAGGCCAAATTGTAACAATATAAATAACACGTGATAATGAGCTCTCTTAGTCAGTGTTTTTATTGTTATTAAGATGGGAAAGGAAACGAACTTAAAGGCCAAATTGTAACGATAAAGGCCAAATTGCAACGATATGAATAACACGTGATATTAGCTCTGTTAGTCAGTGTTTTTATTGTTATTAAGATGGGCAAGGCAACTAACTTAAAGGCCAAATTGTAATGGGAAAGGGAACGGTCTTCCGAGACGGCAAGACAAAATTGTAATGATATAAGATCAAATTGTAACGATATAAGGTCAAATTGTAACGATAAAGGCCAAATTGTAACGATATAAATAACACGTGATAATGAGCTCTGTTAGTCATTGTTGTTATTGCTATTAAGATGGGAAAGGCAACAAACTTAAAGGCCAAATTATAATGGGAAAGGGAACGGTTTTCCGAGACGGCAAGACCAGATTGTAACGATATAAGGCCAAATTGTAATGATAAAGGCCAAATTGTAACGATATGAATAACACGTGATATTAGCTCTGTTAGTCAGTGTTTTTATTGTTATTAAGATGGGCAAGGCAACTAACTTAAAGGCCAAATTGTAATGGGAAAGGGAACGGTCTTCCGAGACGGCAAGACAAAATTGTAATGATATAAGGTCAAATTGTAACGATAAAGGCCAAATTGTAACGATATAAATAACACGTGATAATGAGCTCTGTTAGTCATTGTTGTTATTGTTATTAAGATGGGAAAGGCAACGAACTTAAAGGCCAAATTGTAATGGGAAAGGAAACGGCCTTCCGAGACGGCAAGGCCAAATTGTAACGATATAAATAACACGTGATAAAGAGCTCTGTCAGTCAGTGTTGTTATTGTTATTAAGATCAGAAAGGCAACGAACTTAAAGGCCAAATTGTAATAGGAAAGGGAACGGTCTTCCGAGACGGCAAGACCAAATTGTAACGATATAAGGCCAAATTGTAACGATAAAGGCCAAATTGTAACAATATAAATAACACGTGATAATGAGCTCTGTTAGTCATTGTTGTTATTGCTATTAAGATGGGAAAGGCAACAAACTTAAAGGCCAAATTATAATGGGAAAGGGAACGGTTTTCCGAGACGGCAAGACCAGATTGTAACGATATAAGGCCAAATTGTAATGATAAAGGCCAAATTGTAACGATATGAATAACACGTGATATTAGCTCTGTTAGTCAGTGTTTTTATTGTTATTAAGATGGGCAAGGCAACTAACTTAAAGGCCAAATTGTAATGGGAAAGGGAACGGTCTTCCGAGACGGCAAGACAAAATTGTAATGATATAAGGTCAAATTGTAACGATAAAGGCCAAATTGTAACGATATAAATAACACGTGATAATGAGCTCTGTTAGTCATTGTTGTTATTGTTATTAAGATGGGAAAGGCAACGAACTTAAAGGCCAAATTGTAATGGGAAAGGAAACGGCCTTCCGAGACGGCAAGGCCAAATTGTAACGATATAAATAACACGTGATAAAGAGCTCTGTCAGTCAGTGTTGTTATTGTTATTAAGATGAGAAAGGCAACGAACTTAAAGGCCAAATTGTAATAGGAAAGGGAACGGTCTTCCGAGACGGCAAGACCAAATTGTAACGATATAAGGCCAAATTGTAACGATAAAGGCCAAATTGTAACAATATAAATAACACGTGATAATGAGCTCTCTTAGTCAGTGTTTTTATTGTTATTAAGATGGGAAAGGAAACGAACTTAAAGGCCAAATTGCAACGATAAAGGCCAAATTGTAACGATAAAGGCCAAATTGTAACGATAAAGGCCAAATTGTAACGATATAAATAACACGTGATAATGAGCTCCGTCGGTCAGTGTTGTTATTGTTATTAAAATGGGAAAGGCAACGAACTTAAAGGCCAAATTGTAATGGGAAAGGGAACGGTCTTCCGAGACGGCAAGACCAAATTGTAACGATATAAATAACACGTGATAATGAGCTCTGTTAGTCAGTGTTGTTATTGTTATTAAGATGGGAAAGGCAACGAACTTAAAGGCCAAATTGTAATGGGAAAGGGAACGGTCTTCCGAGACGGCAAGACCAAATTGTAACGATATAAGGCCAAATTGTAACGATAAAGGCCAAATTTTAACGATATAAATAACACGTGATAATGAGCTCTGTCAGTCAGTGTTGTTATTAAGATGGAAAAGGTAACGAACTTAAAGGCCAAATTGTAATGGGAAAGGGAACGGTCTTCCGAGACGGCAAGACCAAATTGTAACGATATAAGGCCAAATTGTAACGATAAAGGCCAAATTGTAACAATATAAATAACACGTGATAATGAGCTCTCTTAGTCAGTGTTTTTATTGTTATTAAGATGGGAAAGGAAACGAACTTAAAGGCCAAATTGTAACGATAAAGGCCAAATTGCAACGATATGAATAACACGTGATATTAGCTCTGTTAGTCAGTGTTTTTATTGTTATTAAGATGGGCAAGGCAACTAACTTAAAGGCCAAATTGTAATGGGAAAGGGAACGGTCTTCCGAGACGGCAAGACAAAATTGTAATGATATAAGATCAAATTGTAACGATATAAGGTCAAATTGTAACGATAAAGGCCAAATTGTAACGATATAAATAACACGTGATAATGAGCTCTGTTAGTCATTGTTGTTATTGCTATTAAGATGGGAAAGGCAACAAACTTAAAGGCCAAATTATAATGGGAAAGGGAACGGTTTTCCGAGACGGCAAGACCAGATTGTAACGATATAAGGCCAAATTGTAATGATAAAGGCCAAATTGTAACGATATGAATAACACGTGATATTAGCTCTGTTAGTCAGTGTTTTTATTGTTATTAAGATGGGCAAGGCAACTAACTTAAAGGCCAAATTGTAATGGGAAAGGGAACGGTCTTCCGAGACGGCAAGACAAAATTGTAATGATATAAGGTCAAATTGTAACGATAAAGGCCAAATTGTAACGATATAAATAACACGTGATAATGAGCTCTGTTAGTCATTGTTGTTATTGTTATTAAGATGGGAAAGGCAACGAACTTAAAGGCCAAATTGTAATGGGAAAGGAAACGGCCTTCCGAGACGGCAAGGCCAAATTGTAACGATATAAATAACACGTGATAAAGAGCTCTGTCAGTCAGTGTTGTTATTGTTATTAAGATGAGAAAGGCAACGAACTTAAAGGCAAATTCTAATGGGAAAGGGAACGGTCTTCCGAGACGGCAAGACCAAATTGTAACGATATAAGGCCAAATTGTAACGATATAAATATCACGTGATAATCAGCTCTGTTAGTCAGTGTTGTTATTGTTATTAAGATGGGAAAGGCAACGAACTTAAAGGCCAAATTGTAATGGGAAAGGGAACGGTCTTCCGAGACGGCAAGACCAAATTGTAACGAATTAAGACCAAATTGTAACGATATAAATAACACGTGATAATGAGCTCTGTTAGTCAGTGTTGTTATTGTTATTAAGATGGGAAAGGCAACGAACTTAAAGGCCAAATTGTAATGGGAAAGGGAACGGTCTTCCGAGATGGCAAGACCAACTTTTAACGATATAAGGCCAAATTGTAACGATATAAATAACACGTGATAATGAGCTCTCTTAGTCAGTGTTGTTATTGTTATAAAGATGGGAAAGGCAACGAACTTAAATACCAAATTGAAATGGGAAAGGGAACGGCCTTCCAAGATGGCAAGACCAAATTGTAACGATAAAGGTCAAATTGTAACGATATAAATAACACGTGATAATGAGCTCTGTTAGTCAGTGTTGTTATTAAGACGGAAAAAGGTAACGAACTTAAAGGCCAAATTGTAATGGGAAAGGGAACGGTCTTCCGTGACGGCAAGACCAAATTGTAACGATATGAGGCCAAATTGTAACGATAAAGGCCAAATTGTAACGATATAAATAACACGTGATAATGAGCTCTCTTAGTCAGTGTTTTTATTGTTATTAAGATGGGAAAGGAAACGTACTTAAAGGCCAAATTGTAACGATAAAGGCCAAATTGCAACGATATGAATAACACGTGATATTAGCTCTGTTAGTCAGTGTTTTTATTGTTATTAAGGTGGAAAAAGCAACGAACTTAAAGGCCAAACTGTAATGGAAAAGGGAACGGTCTTCCGAGACGGCAAGACCAAATTGCAACGATATAAGGCCAAATTGTAACGATATAAATAACACAAGATAATGAGCTGTGTTAGTCAGTTTTGTTATTGTTATTAAGATGGGAAAGGCAACGAACTTAAAGGCCAAATTGTAATGGGAAAGGGAACGGTCTTCCGAGACGGCAAGACCAAATTTTAACGATATAAGACCAAATTGTAACGATAAAGGCCAAATTGTAACGATAAAAGCCAAATTGTAACGATAAAGGCCAAATTGTAACGATATAAATAACACGTGATAATGAGCTCTGTTAGTCAGTGTTGTTATTGTTATTAAGATGGGAAAGGCAACGAACTTAAAGGCCAAATTGTAATGGGAAATGGAACGGTCTTTTGAGACGGCAAGACCAAATTGTAACGGTATAAATAACACGTGATAATGAGCTCCGTTAGTCAGTGTTGTTATTGTTATTAAGATGGGAAAGGCAACGAACTTAAAGGCCAAATTGTAATGGGAAAGGGAACGGTCTTCCGAGACGGCAAGAACAAATTGTAACGATATAAGGCCAAATTGTAACGATAAAGGCCAAATTGTAAAGATATAAATAACACGTGATAATGAGCTCTGTTAGTCAGTGTTGTTATTAAGATGGAAAAGGTAACGAACTTAAAGGCCAAATTGTAACGATAAAGGCCAAATTGCAACGATATGAATAACACGTGATATTAGCTCTGTTAGTCAGTGTTTTTATTGTTATTAAGATGGGAAAGGCAACAAACTTAAAGGCCAAATTGTAACGATAAAGGCCAAATTGCAACGATATGAATAACACGTGATATTAGCTCTGTTAGTCAGTGTTTTTATTGTTATTAAGATGGGAAAGGCAACAAACTTAAAGGCCAAATTATAATGGGAAAGGGAACGGTTTTCCGAGACGGCAAGACCAGATTGTAACGATATAAGGCCAAATTGTAATGATAAAGGCCAAATTGTAATGATAAAGGCCAAATTGTAATGATAAAGGCCAAATTGTAACGATATGAATAACACGTGATATTAGCTCTGTTAGTCAGTGTTTTTATTGTTATTAAGATGGGCAAGGCAACTAACTTAAAGGCCAAATTGTAATGGGAAAGGGAACGGTCTTCCGAGACGGCAAGACAAAATTGTAATGATATAAGGTCAAATTGTAACGATAAAGGCCAAATTGTAACGATATAAATAACACGTGATAATGAGCTCTGTTAGTCAGTGTTGTTATTGTTATTAAGATGGGAAAGGCAACGAACTTAAAGGCCAAATTGTAATGGGAAAGGAAACGGCCTTCCGAGACGGCAAGGCCAAATTGTAACGATATAAATAACACGTGATAAAGAGCTCTGTCAGTCAGTGTTGTTATTGTTATTAAGATGAGAAAGGCAACGAACTTAAAGGCAAATTCTAATGGGAAAGGGAACGGTCTTCCGAGACGGCGAGACCAAATTGTAACGATATAAGGCCAAATTGTAACGATATAAATATCACGTGATAATGAGCTCTGTTAGTCAGTGTTGTTATTGTTATTAAGATGGGAAAGGCAACGAACTTAAAGGCCAAATTGTAATGGGAAAGGGAACGGTCTTCCGAGACGGCAAGACCAAATTGTAACGAATTAAGACCAAATTGTAACGATATAAATAACACGTGATAATGAGCTCTGTTAGTCAGTGTTGTTATTGTTATTAAGATGGGAAAGGCAACGAACTTAAAGGCCAAATTGTAATGGGAAAGGGAACGGTCTTCCGAGATGGCAAGACCAAATTGTAACGATATAAGGCCAAATTGTAACGATATAAATAACACGTGATAATGAGCTCTCTTAGTCAGTGTTGTTATTGTTATAAAGATGGGAAAGGCAACGAACTTAAATACCAAATTGAAATGGGAAAGGGAACGGCCTTCCAAGATGGCAAGACCAAATTGTAACGATAAAGGTCAAATTGTAACGATATAAATAACACGTGATAATGAGCTCTGTTAGTCAGTGTTGTTATTAAGACGGAAAAAGGTAACGAACTTAAAGGCCAAATTGTAATGGGAAAGGGAACGGTCTTCCGTGACGGCAAGACCAAATTGTAACGATATGAGGCCAAATTGTAACGATAAAGGCCAAATTGTAACGATATAAATAACACGTGATAATGAGCTCTCTTAGTCAGTGTTTTTATTGTTATTAAGATGGGAAAGGAAACGTACTTAAAGGCCAAATTGTAACGATAAAGGCCAAATTGCAACGATATGAATAACACGTGATATTAGCTCTGTTAGTCAGTGTTTTTATTGTTATTAAGGTGGAAAAAGCAACGAACTTAAAGGCCAAACTGTAATGGAAAAGGGAACGGTCTTCCGAGACGGCAAGACCAAATTGCAACGATATAAGGCCAAATTGTAACGATATAAATAACACAAGATAATGAGCTGTGTTAGTCAGTTTTGTTATTGTTATTAAGATGGGAAAGGCAACGAACTTAAAGGCCAAATTGTAATGGGAAAGGGAACGGTCTTCCGAGACGGCAAGACCAAATTTTAACGATATAAGACCAAATTGTAACGATAAAGGCCAAATTGTAACGATAAAAGCCAAATTGTAACGATAAAGGCCAAATTGTAACGATATAAATAACACGTGATAATGAGCTCTGTTAGTCAGTGTTGTTATTGTTATTAAGATGGGAAAGGCAACGAACTTAAAGGCCAAATTGTAATGGGAAATGGAACGGTCTTTTGAGACGGCAAGACCAAATTGTAACGGTATAAATAACACGTGATAATGAGCTCCGTTAGTCAGTGTTGTTATTGTTATTAAGATGGGAAAGGCAACGAACTTAAAGGCCAAATTGTAATGGGAAAGGGAACGGTCTTCCGAGACGGCAAGAACAAATTGTAACGATATAAGGCCAAATTGTAACGATAAAGGCCAAATTGTAAAGATATAAATAACACGTGATAATGAGCTCTGTTAGTCAGTGTTGTTATTAAGATGGAAAAGGTAACGAACTTAAAGGCCAAATTGTAACGATAAAGGCCAAATTGCAACGATATGAATAACACGTGATATTAGCTCTGTTAGTCAGTGTTTTTATTGTTATTAAGATGGGAAAGGCAACAAACTTAAAGGCCAAATTGTAACGATAAAGGCCAAATTGCAACGATATGAATAACACGTGATATTAGCTCTGTTAGTCAGTGTTTTTATTGTTATTAAGATGGGAAAGGCAACAAACTTAAAGGCCAAATTATAATGGGAAAGGGAACGGTTTTCCGAGACGGCAAGACCAGATTGTAACGATATAAGGCCAAATTGTAATGATAAAGGCCAAATTGTAATGATAAAGGCCAAATTGTAATGATAAAGGCCAAATTGTAACGATATGAATAACACGTGATATTAGCTCTGTTAGTCAGTGTTTTTATTGTTATTAAGATGGGCAAGGCAACTAACTTAAAGGCCAAATTGTAATGGGAAAGGGAACGGTCTTCCGAGACGGCAAGACAAAATTGTAATGATATAAGGTCAAATTGTAACGATAAAGGCCAAATTGTAACGATATAAATAACACGTGATAATGAGCTCTGTTAGTCAGTGTTGTTATTGTTATTAAGATGGGAAAGGCAACGAACTTAAAGGCCAAATTGTAATGGGAAAGGAAACGGCCTTCCGAGACGGCAAGGCCAAATTGTAACGATATAAATAACACGTGATAAAGAGCTCTGTCAGTCAGTGTTGTTATTGTTATTAAGATGAGAAAGGCAACGAACTTAAAGGCAAATTCTAATGGGAAAGGGAACGGTCTTCCGAGACGGCGAGACCAAATTGTAACGATATAAGGCCAAATTGTAACGATATAAATATCACGTGATAATGAGCTCTGTTAGTCAGTGTTGTTATTGTTATTAAGATGGGAAAGGCAACGAACTTAAAGGCCAAATTGTAATGGGAAAGGGAACGGTCTTCCGAGACGGCAAGACCAAATTGTAACGAATTAAGACCAAATTGTAACGATATAAATAACACGTGATAATGAGCTCTGTTAGTCAGTGTTGTTATTGTTATTAAGATGGGAAAGGCAACGAACTTAAAGGCCAAATTGTAATGGGAAAGGGAACGGTCTTCCGAGATGGCAAGACCAAATTGTAACGATATAAGGCCAAATTGTAACGATATAAATAACACGTGATAATGAGCTCTCTTAGTCAGTGTTGTTATTGTTATAAAGATGGGAAAGGCAACGAACTTAAATACCAAATTGAAATGGGAAAGGGAACGGCCTTCCAAGATGGCAAGACCAAATTGTAACGATAAAGGTCAAATTGTAACGATATAAATAACACGTGATAATGAGCTCTGTTAGTCAGTGTTGTTATTAAGACGGAAAAGGTAACGAACTTAAAGGCCAAATTGAAATGGGAAAGGGAACGGTCTTCCGTGACGGCAAGACCAAATTGTAACGATATAAGGCCAAATTGTAACGATAAAGGCCAAATTGTAACGATATAAATAACACGTGATAATGAGCTCTGTTAGACAGTGTTGTTATTGTTATTAAGATGGGAAAGGAAACGAACTTAAAGGCCGAATTGTAATGGGAAAGGGAACGGTCTTCCGAGACGGCAAGACTAAATTTTAACTATATAAGGCCAAATTGTAGCGACAAAGGCCAAATTGTAACGATAAAGGCCAAATTGTAACGATAAAGGCCAAATTGCAACGATATGAATAACACGTGATATTAGCTCTGTTAGTCAGTGTTTTTATTGTTATTAAGCTGGGCAAGGCAACTAACTTAAAGGCCAAATTGTAATGATATAAGGCCAAATTGTAACGATAAAGGCCAAATTGTAACGATATAAATAACACGTGATAATGAGCTCTGTTTGTCAGTGTTGTTATTCCTATTAAGATGGGAAAGGCAACGAACTTAAAGGCCAAATTATAATGGGAAAGGGAACGGTCTTCCGAGACGGCAAGACCAAATTGTAACGATATAAGGCCAAATTGTAATGATAAAGGCCAAATTGTAACGATATAAATAACACGTGATAATGAGCTCTGTTAGTCAGTGTTGTTATTGTTAGTAAGATGATAAAGGCAACGAACTTAAAGATCAAATTGTAATGAGAAAGGAAACGGCCTTCCGAGACGGCAAGGCCAAATTGTAACGATATAAATAACACGTGATAAAGAGCTCTGTCAGTCAGTGTTGCTATTGTTATTAAGATGGGAAAGGCAAAGAACTTAAAGGCCAAATTGTAATGGGAAACCGAACGGTCTTCCGAGACGGCAAGACCAAGTTGTAACGATATAAATAACACCTGATAATGAGCTCTCTTAGTCAGTGTTGTTATTGTTATTAAGATGGGAAAGGCAACGAACTTAAAGGCCAAATTGTAATGGGAAAGGGAACGGTCTTCCGAGATGGCAAGACCAAATTGTAACGATATAAGGCCAAATTGTAACGATATAAATAACACGTGATAATGAGCTCTCTTAGTCAGTGTTGTTATTGTTATTAAGATTAGAAAGGCAACGAACTTAAAGGCCAAATTGTAATGGGAAAGGGAACATTCTTCCAAGATGGCAAGAACAAATTGTAACGATATAACGCCAAATTGTAACAAAATAAATAACACGTGATAATGAGCTCTGTTAGTTAGTGTTGTTATTGTTATTAAGATGGGAAAAGTAACGAACTTAAAGGCCAAATTGTAATGTGAAAGGGAACGGTCTTTCGAGACGGCAAGACCAAATTGTAACGATATAAGGCCAAATTGTAACGATAAAGGCCAAATTGTAACGATATAAATAACACGTGATAATAGCTCTGTTAGTCAGTGTTGTAATTGTTATTAAGATGGGAAAGGCAACGAACTTAAAGGCCAAATTGTAATGGGAAAGGGAACGGTCTTCCGAGACGGCAAGACCAAATTGTAACGATATAAGGCCAAATGGTAACGATAAAGGCCAAATTGTAACGATAAAAATAACACGTGATAATGAGCTCTGTTAGTCAGTGTTGTTATTAAGATGGAAAAGGAAACGAACTTAAAGGCCAATTTGTAATGGGAAAGGGAACGGTCTTCCGAGACGGCAAGACCAAATTGTAACGATAAAAGGCCAAATTGTAACGATAAAGGCCAAATTGTAACGATATAAATAACACGTGATAATGAGCTCTGTTAGTCAGTATTGTTATTAAGATGGGAAAGGAAACGAACTTAAAGGCCAAATTGTAATGGGAAAGGGAACGGTCTTCCGAGACGGCAAGACCAAATTTTAACTATAAGGCCAAATTGTAACGATAAAGGCCAAATTGCAACGATATGAATAACACGTGATATTAGCTCTGTTAGTCAGTGTTTTTATTGTTATTAAGATGGGCAAGGCAACTAACTTAAAGGCCAAATCGTAATGGGAAAGTTAACGGTCTTCCGAGATGGCAAGACAAAATTGTAATGATATAAGGCCAAATTGTAACGATAAAGGCCAAATTGTAACGATATAAATAACACGTGATAATGAGCTCTGTTAGTCAGTGTTGTTATTCCTATTAAGATGGGAAAGGCAACGAACTTAAAGGCCAAATTATAATGGGAAAGGGAACGGTCTTCCGAGACGGCAAGGCCAAATTGTAACGATATAAATAACACGTGATAAAGAGCTCTGTCAGTCAGTGTTGTTATTGTTATTAAGATGAGAAAGGCAACGAACTTAAAGGCAAATTGTAATGGGAAAGGGAACGGTCTTCCGAGACGGCAAGACCAAATTGTAACGATATAAGGCCAAATTGTAACGATATAAATAACACGTGATAATGAGCTTTGTTAGTCAGTGTTGTTATTGTTATTAAGATGGGAAAGGCAACGAACTTAAAGGCCAAATTGTAATGGGAAAGGGAACGGTCTTCCGAGACGGCAAGACCAAATTGTAACGATATAAGACCAAATTGTAACAATATAAATAACACCTGATAATGAGCTCTGTTAGTCAGTGTTGTTATTGTTATTAAGATGGGAAAGGCAACGAACTTAAAGGCCAAATTGTAATGGGAAAGGGATCGGTCTTCCAAGATGGCAAGACCAAATTGTAACGATATAAGGCCAAATTGTAACAAAATAAATAACACGTGATAATGAGCTCTGTTAGTTAGTGTTGTTATTGTTATTAAGATGGGAAAGGTAACGAACTTAAAGGCCAAATTGTAATGTGAAAGGGAACGGTCTTTCGAGACGGCAAGACCAAATTGTAACGATATAAGGCCAAATTGTAACGATAAAGGCCAAATTGTAACGATATAAATAACACGTGATAATAGCTCTGTTAGTCAGTGTTGTAATTGTTATTAAGATGGGAAAGGCAACGAACTTAAAGGCCAAATTGTAATGGGAAAGGGAACGGTCTTCCGAGACGGCAAGACCAAATTGTAACGATATAAGGCCAAATGGTAACGATAAAGGCCAAATTGTAACGATAAAAATAACACGTGATAATGAGCTCTGTTAGTCAGTGTTGTTATTAAGATGGAAAAGGAAACGAACTTAAAGGCCAATTTGTAATGGGAAAGGGAACGGTCTTCCGAGACGGCAAGACCAAATTGTAACGATAAAAGGCCAAATTGTAACGATAAAGGCCAAATTGTAACGATATAAATAACACGTGATAATGAGCTCTGTTAGTCAGTATTGTTATTAAGATGGGAAAGGAAACGAACTTAAAGGCCAAATTGTAATGGGAAAGGGAACGGTCTTCCGAGACGGCAAGACCAAATTTTAACTATAAGGCCAAATTGTAACGATAAAGGCCAAATTGCAACGATATGAATAACACGTGATATTAGCTCTGTTAGTCAGTGTTTTTATTGTTATTAAGATGGGCAAGGCAACTAACTTAAAGGCCAAATCGTAATGGGAAAGTTAACGGTCTTCCGAGATGGCAAGACAAAATTGTAATGATATAAGGCCAAATTGTAACGATAAAGGCCAAATTGTAACGATATAAATAACACGTGATAATGAGCTCTGTTAGTCAGTGTTGTTATTCCTATTAAGATGGGAAAGGCAACGAACTTAAAGGCCAAATTATAATGGGAAAGGGAACGGTCTTCCGAGACGGCAAGGCCAAATTGTAACGATATAAATAACACGTGATAAAGAGCTCTGTCAGTCAGTGTTGTTATTGTTATTAAGATGAGAAAGGCAACGAACTTAAAGGCAAATTGTAATGGGAAAGGGAACGGTCTTCCGAGACGGCAAGACCAAATTGTAACGATATAAGGCCAAATTGTAACGATATAAATAACACGTGATAATGAGCTTTGTTAGTCAGTGTTGTTATTGTTATTAAGATGGGAAAGGCAACGAACTTAAAGGCCAAATTGTAATGGGAAAGGGAACGGTCTTCCGAGACGGCAAGACCAAATTGTAACGATATAAGACCAAATTGTAACAATATAAATAACACCTGATAATGAGCTCTGTTAGTCAGTGTTGTTATTGTTATTAAGATGGGAAAGGCAACGAACTTAAAGGCCAAATTGTAATGGGAAAGGGATCGGTCTTCCAAGATGGCAAGACCAAATTGTAACGATATAAGGCCAAATTGTAACAAAATAAATAACACGTGATAATGAGCTCTGTTAGTTAGTGTTGTTATTGTTATTAAGATGGGAAAGGTAACGAACTTAAAGGCCAAATTGTAATGTGAAAGGGAACGGTCTTTCGAGACGGCAAGACGAAATTGTAACGATATAAGGCCAAATTGTCACGATAAAGGCCAAATTGCAACGATATAAATAACACGTGATAATAGCTCTGTTAGTCAGTGTTGTAATTGTTATTAAGACGGGAAAGGCAACGAACTTAAAGTCCAAATTGTAATGGGAAAGGGAACGGTCTTCCGAGACGGCAAGACCAAATTGTAACGATATAAATAACACGTTATAATGAGCTCTGTTAGTCAGTGTTGTTATTGTTATTAAGATGGGAAAGGTAACGAACTGAAAGGCCAAATAGTAATGTTAAAGGAAACGGCCTTCCGAGACGGCAAGGCCAAATTGTAATGGGAAAGGGAACGGTCTTCCGAGACGGCAAGACCAAATTTTAACTATATAAGGCCAAATTGTAACGACAAAGGCCAAATTGTAACGATAAAGGCCAAATTGCAACGATATGAATAACACGTGATATTAGCTCTGTTAGTCAGAGTTTTTATTGTTATTAAGATGGGCAAGGCAACTAACTTAAAGGCCAAATTGTAATGGGAAAGGGAACGGTCTTCCGAGACGGCAAGGCGAAATTGTAATGATATAAGGCCAAATTGTAACGATAAAGGCCAAATTGTAACGATATAAATAACACGTGATAATGAGCTCTGTTAGTCAGTGTTGTTATTCCTATTAAGATGGGAAAGGCAACGAACTTAAAGGCCAAATTATAATGTTAAAGGGAACGGTCTTCCGAGACGGCAAGACCAAATTGTAACGATATAAGGCCAAATTGTAATGATAAAGGCCAAATTGTAACGATATAAATAACACGTGATAATGAGCTCTGTTAGTCAGTGTTGTTATTGTTAGTAAGATGATAAAGGCAACGAACTTAAAGATCAAATTGTAATGAGAAAGGAAACGGCCTTCCGAGACGGCAAGGCCAAATTGTAACGATATAAATAACACGTGATAAAGAGCTCTGTCAGTCAGTGTTGCTATTGTTATTAAGATGGGAAAGGCAAAGAACTTAAAGGCCAAATTGTAATGGGAAACTGAACGGTCTTCCGAGATGGCAAGACCAAATTGTAACGATATAAATAACACCTGATAATGAGTTCTCTTAGTCAGTGTTGTTATTGTTATTAAGATGGGAAAGGCAACGAACTTAAAGGCCAAATTGTAATCGGAAAGGGAACGGTCTTCCGAGATGGCAAGACCAAATTGTAACGATATAAGGCCAAATTGTAACGATATAAATAACACGTGATAATGAGCTCTCTTAGTCAGTGTTGTTATTGTTATTAAGATGGGAAAGGCAACGAACTTAAAGGCCAAATTGTAATGGGAAAGGGAACATTCTTCCAAGATGGCAAGAACAAATTGTAACGATATAACGCCAAATTGTAACAAAATAAATAACACGTGATAATGAGCTCTGTTAGTTAGTGTTGTTATTGTTATTAAGATGGGAAAAGTAACGAACTTAAAGGCCAAATTGTAATGTGAAAGGGAACGGTCTTTCGAGACGGCAAGACCAAATTGTAACGATATAAGGCCAAATTGTAACGATAAAGGCCAAATTGTAACGATATAAATAACACGTGATAATAGCTCTGTTAGTCAGTGTTGTAATTGTTATTAAGATGGGAAAGGCAACGAACTTAAAGGCCAAATTGTAATGGGAAAGGGAACGGTCTTCCGAGACGGCAAGACCAAATTGTAACGATATAAATAACACGTGATAAAGAGCTCTGTCAGTCAGTGTTGTTATTGTTATTAAGATGAGAAAGGCAACGAACTTAAAGGCAAATTGTAATGGGAAAGGGAACGGTCTTCCGAGACGGCAAGACCAAATTGTAACGATATAAGGCCAAATTGTAACGATATAAATAACACGTGATAATGAGCTCTCTTAGTCAGTGTTGTTATTGTTATTAAGATGGGAAAGGCAACGAACTTAAAGGCCAAATTGTAATGGGAAAGGGAACATTCTTCCAAGATGGCAAGAACAAATTGTAACGATATAACGCCAAATTGTAACAAAATAAATAACACGTGATAATGAGCTCTGTTAGTTAGTGTTGTTATTGTTATTAAGATGGGAAAAGTAACGAACTTAAAGGCCAAATTGTAATGTGAAAGGGAACGGTCTTTCGAGACGGCAAGACCAAATTGTAACGATATAAGGCCAAATTGTAACGATAAAGGCCAAATTGTAACGATATAAATAACACGTGATAATAGCTCTGTTAGTCAGTGTTGTAATTGTTATTAAGATGGGAAAGGCAACGAACTTAAAGGCCAAATTGTAATGGGAAAGGGAACGGTCTTCCGAGACGGCAAGACCAAATTGTAACGATAAAAATAACACGTGATAATGAGCTCTGTTAGTCAGTGTTGTTATTAAGATGGAAAAGGAAACGAACTTAAAGGCCAATTTGTAATGGGAAAGGGAACGGTCTTCCGAGACGGCAAGACCAAATTGTAACGATATAAGGCCAAATGGTAACGATAAAGGCCAAATTGTAACGATAAAAATAACACGTGATAATGAGCTCTGTTAGTCAGTGTTGTTATTAAGATGGAAAAGGAAACGAACTTAAAGGCCAATTTGTAATGGGAAAGGGAACGGTCTTCCGAGACGGCAAGACCAAATTGTAACGATAAAAGGCCAAATTGTAACGATAAAGGCCAAATTGTAACGATATAAATAACACGTGATAATGAGCTCTGTTAGTCAGTATTGTTATTAAGATGGGAAAGGAAACGAACTTAAAGGCCAAATTGTAATGGGAAAGGGAACGGTCTTCCGAGACGGCAAGACCAAATTTTAACTATAAGGCCAAATTGTAACGATAAAGGCCAAATTGCAACGATATGAATAACACGTGATATTAGCTCTGTTAGTCAGTGTTTTTATTGTTATTAAGATGGGCAAGGCAACTAACTTAAAGGCCAAATCGTAATGGGAAAGTTAACGGTCTTCCGAGATGGCAAGACAAAATTGTAATGATATAAGGCCAAATTGTAACGATAAAGGCCAAATTGTAACGATATAAATAACACGTGATAATGAGCTCTGTTAGTCAGTGTTGTTATTCCTATTAAGATGGGAAAGGCAACGAACTTAAAGGCCAAATTATAATGGGAAAGGGAACGGTCTTCCGAGACGGCAAGGCCAAATTGTAACGATATAAATAACACGTGATAAAGAGCTCTGTCAGTCAGTGTTGTTATTGTTATTAAGATGAGAAAGGCAACGAACTTAAAGGCAAATTGTAATGGGAAAGGGAACGGTCTTCCGAGACGGCAAGACCAAATTGTAACGATATAAGGCCAAATTGTAACGATATAAATAACACGTGATAATGAGCTTTGTTAGTCAGTGTTGTTATTGTTATTAAGATGGGAAAGGCAACGAACTTAAAGGCCAAATTGTAATGGGAAAGGGAACGGTCTTCCGAGACGGCAAGACCAAATTGTAACGATATAAGACCAAATTGTAACAATATAAATAACACCTGATAATGAGCTCTGTTAGTCAGTGTTGTTATTGTTATTAAGATGGGAAAGGCAACGAACTTAAAGGCCAAATTGTAATGGGAAAGGGATCGGTCTTCCAAGATGGCAAGACCAAATTGTAACGATATAAGGCCAAATTGTAACAAAATAAATAACACGTGATAATGAGCTCTGTTAGTTAGTGTTGTTATTGTTATTAAGATGGGAAAGGTAACGAACTTAAAGGCCAAATTGTAATGTGAAAGGGAACGGTCTTTCGAGACGGCAAGACCAAATTGTAACGATATAAGGCCAAATTGTAACGATAAAGGCCAAATTGTAACGATATAAATAACACGTGATAATAGCTCTGTTAGTCAGTGTTGTAATTGTTATTAAGATGGGAAAGGCAACGAACTTAAAGGCCAAATTGTAATGGGAAAGGGAACGGTCTTCCGAGACGGCAAGACCAAATTGTAACGATATAAGGCCAAATGGTAACGATAAAGGCCAAATTGTAACGATAAAAATAACACGTGATAATGAGCTCTGTTAGTCAGTGTTGTTATTAAGATGGAAAAGGAAACGAACTTAAAGGCCAATTTGTAATGGGAAAGGGAACGGTCTTCCGAGACGGCAAGACCAAATTGTAACGATAAAAGGCCAAATTGTAACGATAAAGGCCAAATTGTAACGATATAAATAACACGTGATAATGAGCTCTGTTAGTCAGTATTGTTATTAAGATGGGAAAGGAAACGAACTTAAAGGCCAAATTGTAATGGGAAAGGGAACGGTCTTCCGAGACGGCAAGACCAAATTTTAACTATAAGGCCAAATTGTAACGATAAAGGCCAAATTGCAACGATATGAATAACACGTGATATTAGCTCTGTTAGTCAGTGTTTTTATTGTTATTAAGATGGGCAAGGCAACTAACTTAAAGGCCAAATCGTAATGGGAAAGTTAACGGTCTTCCGAGATGGCAAGACAAAATTGTAATGATATAAGGCCAAATTGTAACGATAAAGGCCAAATTGTAACGATATAAATAACACGTGATAATGAGCTCTGTTAGTCAGTGTTGTTATTCCTATTAAGATGGGAAAGGCAACGAACTTAAAGGCCAAATTATAATGGGAAAGGGAACGGTCTTCCGAGACGGCAAGGCCAAATTGTAACGATATAAATAACACGTGATAAAGAGCTCTGTCAGTCAGTGTTGTTATTGTTATTAAGATGAGAAAGGCAACGAACTTAAAGGCAAATTGTAATGTGAAAGGGAACGGTCTTCCGAGACGGCAAGACCAAATTGTAACGATATAAGGCCAAATTGTAACGATATAAATAACACGTGATAATGAGCTTTGTTAGTCAGTGTTGTTATTGTTATTAAGATGGGAAAGGCAACGAACTTAAAGGCCAAATTGTAATGGGAAAGGGAACGGTCTTCCGAGACGGCAAGACCAAATTGTAACGATATAAGACCAAATTGTAACAATATAAATAACACCTGATAATGAGCTCTGTTAGTCAGTGTTGTTATTGTTATTAAGATGGGAAAGGCAACGAACTTAAAGGCCAAATTGTAATGGGAAAGGGATCGGTCTTCCAAGATGGCAAGACCAAATTGTAACGATATAAGGCCAAATTGTAACAAAATAAATAACACGTGATAATGAGCTCTGTTAGTTAGTGTTGTTATTGTTATTAAGATGGGAAAGGTAACGAACTTAAAGGCCAAATTGTAATGTGAAAGGGAACGGTCTTTCGAGACGGCAAGACGAAATTGTAACGATATAAGGCCAAATTGTCACGATAAAGGCCAAATTGCAACGATATAAATAACACGTGATAATAGCTCTGTTAGTCAGTGTTGTAATTGTTATTAAGACGGGAAAGGCAACGAACTTAAAGTCCAAATTGTAATGGGAAAGGGAACGGTCTTCCGAGACGGCAAGACCAAATTGTAACGATATAAATAACACGTTATAATGAGCTCTGTTAGTCAGTGTTGTTATTGTTATTAAGATGGGAAAGGTAACGAACTGAAAGGCCAAATAGTAATGTTAAAGGAAACGGCCTTCCGAGACGGCAAGGCCAAATTGTAATGGGAAAGGGAACGGTCTTCCGAGACGGCAAGACCAAATTTTAACTATATAAGGCCAAATTGTAACGACAAAGGCCAAATTGTAACGATAAAGGCCAAATTGCAACGATATGAATAACACGTGATATTAGCTCTGTTAGTCAGAGTTTTTATTGTTATTAAGATGGGCAAGGCAACTAACTTAAAGGCCAAATTGTAATGGGAAAGGGAACGGTCTTCCGAGACGGCAAGGCGAAATTGTAATGATATAAGGCCAAATTGTAACGATAAAGGCCAAATTGTAACGATATAAATAACACGTGATAATGAGCTCTGTTAGTCAGTGTTGTTATTCCTATTAAGATGGGAAAGGCAACGAACTTAAAGGCCAAATTATAATGTTAAAGGGAACGGTCTTCCGAGACGGCAAGACCAAATTGTAACGATATAAGGCCAAATTGTAATGATAAAGGCCAAATTGTAACGATATAAATAACACGTGATAATGAGCTCTGTTAGTCAGTGTTGTTATTGTTAGTAAGATGATAAAGGCAACGAACTTAAAGATCAAATTGTAATGAGAAAGGAAACGGCCTTCCGAGACGGCAAGGCCAAATTGTAACGATATAAATAACACGTGATAAAGAGCTCTGTCAGTCAGTGTTGCTATTGTTATTAAGATGGGAAAGGCAAAGAACTTAAAGGCCAAATTGTAATGGGAAACTGAACGGTCTTCCGAGATGGCAAGACCAAATTGTAACGATATAAATAACACCTGATAATGAGTTCTCTTAGTCAGTGTTGTTATTGTTATTAAGATGGGAAAGGCAACGAACTTAAAGGCCAAATTGTAATCGGAAAGGGAACGGTCTTCCGAGATGGCAAGACCAAATTGTAACGATATAAGGCCAAATTGTAACGATATAAATAACACGTGATAATGAGCTCTCTTAGTCAGTGTTGTTATTGTTATTAAGATGGGAAAGGCAACGAACTTAAAGGCCAAATTGTAATGGGAAAGGGAACATTCTTCCAAGATGGCAAGAACAAATTGTAACGATATAACGCCAAATTGTAACAAAATAAATAACACGTGATAATGAGCTCTGTTAGTTAGTGTTGTTATTGTTATTAAGATGGGAAAAGTAACGAACTTAAAGGCCAAATTGTAATGTGAAAGGGAACGGTCTTTCGAGACGGCAAGACCAAATTGTAACGATATAAGGCCAAATTGTAACGATAAAGGCCAAATTGTAACGATATAAATAACACGTGATAATAGCTCTGTTAGTCAGTGTTGTAATTGTTATTAAGATGGGAAAGGCAACGAACTTAAAGGCCAAATTGTAATGGGAAAGGGAACGGTCTTCCGAGACGGCAAGACCAAATTGTAACGATATAAATAACACGTGATAATGAGCTCTGTCAGTCAGTGTTGTTATTGTTATTAAGATAGGAAAGGCAACGAACTTAAAGGCCAAATTGTAATGGGAAAGGGAACGGTCTTCCGAGACGGCAAGACCAAATTGTAACGATATAAGGCCAAATTGTAACGATAAAGGCCAAATTGTAACGATAAAAATAACACGTGATAATGAGCTCTGTTAGTCAGTGTTGTTATTAAGATGGAAAAGGAAACGAACTTAAAGGCCAATTTGTAATGGGAAAGGGAACGGTCTTCCGAGACGGCAAGACCAAATTGTAACGATAAAAGGCCAAATTGTAACGATAAAGGCCAAATTGTAACGATATAAATAACACGTGATAATGAGCTCTGTTAGTCAGTATTGTTATTAAGATGGGAAAGGAAACGAACTTAAAGGCCAAATTGTAATGGGAAAGGGAACGGTCTTCCGAGACGGCAAGACCAAATTTTAACTATAAGGCCAAATTGTAACGATAAAGGCCAAATTGCAACGATATGAATAACACGTGATATTAGCTCTGTTAGTCAGTGTTTTTATTGTTATTAAGATGGGCAAGGCAACTAACTTAAAAGCCAAATCGTAATGGGAAAGATAACGGTCTTCCGAGATGGCAAGACAAAATTGTAATGATATAAGGCCAAATTGTAACGATAAAGGCCAAATTGTAACGATATAAATAACACGTGATAATGAGCTCTGTTAGTCAGTGTTTTTATTCCTATTAAGATGGGAAAGGCAACGAACTTAAAGGCCAAATTATAATGGGAAAGGGAACGGTCTTCCGAGACGGCAAGACCAAATTGTAACGATATAAGGCCAAATTGTAATGATAAAGGCCAAATTGTAAGGATATAAATAACACGTGATAATGAGCTCTGTTAGTCAGTGTTGTTATTGTTATTAAGATGGGAAAGGCAACGAACTTAAAGATCAAATTGTAATGAGAAAGGAAACGGCCTTCCGAGACGGCAAGGCCAAATTGTAACGATATAAATAACACTTAATAAAGAGCTCTGTCAGTCAGTGTTGCTATTGTTATTAAGATGGGAAAGGCAAAGAACTTAAAGGCCAAATTGTAATGGGAAACTGAACGGTCTTCCGAGATGGCAAGACCAAATTGTAACGATATAAATAACACCTGATAATGAGCTCTCTTAGTCAGTGTTGTTATTGTTATTAAGATGGGAAAGGCAACGAACTTAAAGGCCAAATTGTAATGGGAAAGGGAACGGTCTTCCGAGATGGCAAGACCAAATTGTAACGATATAAGGCCAAATTGTAACGATATAAATAACACGTGATAATGAGCTCTCTTAGTCAGTGTTGTTATTGTTATTAAGATGGAAAAAGCAACGAACTTAAAGGCCAAATTGTAATGGGAAAGGGAACATTCTTCCAAGATGGCAAGAACAAATTGTAACGATATAACGCCAAATTGTAACAAAATAAATAACACGTGATAATGAGCTCTGTTAGTTAGTGTTGTTATTGTTATTAAGATGGGAAAAGTAACGAACTTAAAGGCCAAATTGTAATGTGAAAGGGAACGGTCTTTCGAGACGGCAAGACCAAATTGTAACGATATAAGGCCAAATTGTAACGATAAAGGCCAAATTGTAACGATATAAATAACACGTGATAATAGCTCTGTTAGTCAGTGTTGTAATTGTTATTAAGATGGGAAAGGCAACGAACTTAAAGGCCAAATTGTAATGGGAAAGGGAACGGTCTTCCGAGACGGCAAGACCAAATTGTAACGATATAAATAACACGTGATAATGAGCTCTGTCAGTCAGTGTTGTTATTGTTATTAAGATAGGAAAGGCAACGAACTTAAAGGCCAAATTGTAATGGGAAAGGGAACGGTCTTCCGAGACGGCAAGACCAAATTGTAACGATATAAGGCCAAATTGTAACGATAAAGGCCAAATTGTAACGATAAAAATAACACGTGATAATGAGCTCTGTTAGTCAGTGTTGTTATTAAGATGGAAAAGGAAACGAACTTAAAGGCCAATTTGTAATGGGAAAGGGAACGGTCTTCCGAGACGGCAAGACCAAATTGTAACGATAAAAGGCCAAATTGTAACGATAAAGGCCAAATTGTAACGATATAAATAACACGTGATAATGAGCTCTGTTAGTCAGTATTGTTATTAAGATGGGAAAGGAAACGAACTTAAAGGCCAAATTGTAATGGGAAAGGGAACGGTCTTCCGAGACGGCAAGACCAAATTTTAACTATAAGGCCAAATTGTAACGATAAAGGCCAAATTGCAACGATATGAATAACACGTTATATTAGCTCTGTTAGTCAGTGTTGTTATTCCTATTAAGATGGGAAAGGCAACGAACTTAAAGGCCAAATTATAATGGGAAAGGGAACGGTCTTCCGAGACGGCAAGACCAAATTGTAACGATATAAGGCCAAATTGTAATGATAAAGGCCAAATTGTAAGGATATAAATAACACGTGATAATGAGCTCTGTTAGTCAGTGTTGTTATTGTTATTAAGATGGGAAAGGCAACGAACTTAAAGGCCAAATTGTAATGGGAAAGGGAAACGGCCTTCCGAGACGGCAAGGCCAAATTGTAACGATATAAATAACACGTGATAAAGAGCTGTGTCAGTCAGTGTTGTTATTGTTATTAAGATGAGAAAGGCAACGAACTTAAAGGCAAATTGTAATGGGAAAGGGAACGGTCTTCCGAGACGGCAAGACCAAATTGTAACGATATAAGGCCAAATTGTAACGATATAAATAACACGTGATAATGAGCTTTGTTAGTCAGTGTTGTTATTGTTATTAAGATGGGAAAGGCAACGAACTTAAAGGCCAAATTGTAATGGGAAAGGGAACGGTCTTCCGAGACGGCAAGAACAAATTGTAACGATATAAGACCAAATTGTAACGATATAAATAACACCTGATAATGAGCTCTGTTAGTCAGTGTTGTTATTGTTATTAAGATGGGAAAGGCAACGAACTTAAAGGCCAAATTGTAATGTGAAAGGGATCGGTTTTCCAAGGTGGCAAGACCAAATTGTAACGATATAAGGCCAAATTGTAACAAAATAAATAACACGTGATAATGAGCTCTGTTAGTTAGTGTTGTTATTGTTATTAAGATGGGAAAGGTAACGAACTTAAAGGCCAAATTGTAATGTGAAAGGGAACGGTCTTTCGAGACGGCAAGACCAAATTGTAACGATATAAGGCCAAATTGTCACGATAAAGGCCAAATTGCAACGATATAAATAACACGTGATAATAGCTCTGTTAGTCAGTGTTGTAATTGTTATTAAGACGGGAAAGGCAACGAACTTAAAGTCCAAATTGTAATGGGAAAGGGAACGGTCTTCCGAGACGGCAAGACCAAATTGTAACGATATAAATAACACGTTATAATGAGCTCTGTTAGTCAGTGTTGTTATTGTTATTAAGATGGGAAAGGTAACGAACTGAAAGGCCAAATTGTAATGGGAAAGGAAACGGCCTTCCGAGACGGCAAGGCCAAATTGTAATGTGAAAGGGAACGGTCTTCAGAGACGGCAAGACCAAATTGTAACGATATAAGGCCAAATTGTAATGATAAAGGCCAAATTTCAACGATATAAATAACACGTGATAAAGAGCTCTGTTAGTCAGTGTTGTTATTGTTATTAAGATGAGAAAGGCAACGAACTTAAAGGCAAATTGTATTGTGAAAGTGAACGGTCTTCCGAGACGGCAAGACCAAATTGTAACGATATAAGGCCAAATTGTAACGATAAAGGCCAAATTGTAACGATATAAATAACACGTGATAATGAGCTCTGTTTGTCAGTATTGTTATTAAGATGGGAAAGGCAACGAAATTAAAGGCCAAATTGTAATGGGAAAGGAAACGGTATTCCGAGACGGCAAGGTCAAATTGTAACGATATAAAGAACACGTGATAAAGAGCTCTGTTAGTCAGTGTTGTTATTGTTATTAAGATTTGAAAGGCAACGGACTTAAAGGCCAAATTGTAATGGGAAATGGAACGGTCTTCCGAGACAGCAAGACCAAATTGTAACGATATAAGGCCAAATTGTAACGATATAAATAACACGTGATAATGAGCTCTGTTAGTCAGTGTTGTTATTGTTATTAGGATGGGAAGGGCAACGAACTTAAAAGCCAAATTGTAATGAGAAAGGAAACGGTCTTCCGAGACGGCAAGGCCAAATTGTAACCATATAAATAACACGTGATAAAGAGCTCTGTTAGTCAGTGTTGTTAATGTTATTAAGATGCGATAGTCAACGAACTTAAAGGCCAAATTGTAATGGAAAAGGGAACGGTCTTCCGAGACGGCAAGACCAAATTGTAACGATATAAGGCCAAATTTTAACGATAAAGGCCAAATTGTAAGGATATAAATAACACGTGGTAATGAGCTCTGTTAGTCAGTGTTGTTATTGTTATTAAGATGGGAAAGGCAACGAACTTAAAGGTCAAATTGTAATGGGAAAGGGAACAGTCTTCCGAGACGGCAAGGCCAAATTGTAACGATATAAATAACACGTGATAAAGAGCTCTGTTTTTCAGCGTTGTTATAGTTATTAAGATGGGAAAGGCAACGGGCTTAAATGCAAAATTGTAATGGGAAGGGGAACAATCTTCAGGGAGTCAGCAAGTATTGTGGGTTGCGTACGGTCAGCCGTGGTTAGTACCTCCAAAAAATTGTCCAATGAGCGAAAAATCGCGAGCCACTGGCAAGGTGTGTCCCGTCCACGGATCATCGATAATAGAGGTGAGCTACGGCTATCCCGTATGGTACGTGACAACCGAAGGAATACTGTGTGGCAATTCGCCAGTAGTTTGAATAATGTTGACAGGAGTAATGTGTCACGTCGTACTTTACATCCAACTCTGCTGAAAATGGGGCTGCATAGCTGCAAGCCGTTCTGAGTGCCCATGGTAACCTCGGTTCATCGTTGGAAGCACCTGCAGTAGGAGCACGCGAGCATCAAAACTTGACTTTGAATGATTAGAAGAAACTCGTCTGATCCGATGAGTCCCGTTTCCTGTTATACCATGTGGGCGGCCGTGTATGTGTGTTTTGTTTACCTGGGGAAGTGTTGGCATCAGGATGCACCGTGGCACGAAAACAAACCAGCGGAGGAAGTGTAATGCGTTGGGAAATGTTCTGATAATTAAAACCTGGGTCCAGGAATGCATGTGCAAGAAACTATAACATTTAATACCTACCTAAACATAAATGCAGCGCGGTATATTCTTTCACGGCTGTGGTATCTCTAGTAGGACATTCATTCAGCACGATAACGCGCCATGCCACACTGCTGGGAGTGTTTGAGAACGGTTCGCAGAACATGAGGAAGACCACAGGGTGTTTCCCAGCCCTCTAAATACTTCAGATATAAATCCAATTAAGCAGAGGTGGTTTGTGTTCGAACAGCAAATCTGATCTGCGGCGGCTCAACCACGTAACTTACAAGAGTTAGAGGATCTGCTAACATGTTGGTACCAGATACCATAATACACCTTTGGAAATCTTGTAGTGTTCATACTCCGTCATGTAAGACCGGGTTTGATGGCACGTGGAGGACCAACGTCATATTAGGTAGGTGGTCATAACGTTTTGGCGTTCTTGTGTATAACCAGCGCCCTCTCCACGCAGAAGGCCTGGGCTCACGTGACTACGCGGTAGATTAGAAGGCCCAAAATATTTTCCCAGCTTAACCGAATTGCAGGTGGCGCTGCGCTTGCGGTTTTTATTTTGTTTGCGGTAGCCAGCGTTGCCTGGATACTGTTCTGCTGACGTCAGTAAGTTATTGCGCAGTTAGTTTCTTGTAGAAAAGTATAATTTCGTAAGTGTGGGTGTTATGCGCGTTAATGCTGTAATAAGATACATATATGTGTGAAGATGCGATTTTATCTATATTCAAGTTTTTGTTTATTTCCATTTAAGTTAGTGAATAAATGGTTCTTAGTTTGTTGAATGGGTAGCTACGATCTACGTTTTTCTCGATGCACAGTATAGATCTCCGTTAAGCTGGTGAGTGATTTACTGCGTTATATAAAAGGCAAATCTGTTAATATATATCTTATTTTAGAAATTTCTAACAGTTTAAGAAAAACTACGTAAGAACAGATCAAAATTTTGAGTTTACTTGCTTTAATATAAAAACTGTTGTTTTTTTTCACATGTGTTTAGAAAGACGTTCCAAATCTTATTCTTTCGGTATTGAAAAATAACACTGAAACGTTTTCAATATCTTTCAGTTATATTAAACTTGTACGAGAAATGAGACTATAGTATATCAGAAAAGCCCTGAATAGCGACATCTCTCCTCTGTTTAATTCCTCTCGACATGGTAAATTGTTTCAAGCCTTTGGTTAGTTCAATAGAACTAACCAATTTTGCGTAGTTCAATAGAACTACAACGGAAGGGAGATCCGTGGGCATACTAACTAAGCTGCGAAAACGACGTGTCACATGAGTCTTGGCTTTCTACGTATAGATAGCTTTGGTATAACGGACTTTCTGTATCTATTACGTTTTATTTATTTCTAGTATCTGTATGGCAACTAAATTTCCTAAAAGCCAAGAAACATTTTTTTTTTAATTTTCTGCTGAGTGATAGCCAAAATATACAAAAGCAAAAACAAATACTGCAAATTTTTAAGCCATCTACTAGTTCTTTAGGTCTGGCAGAATTCGTATTGATAACAAATGCATATTTCCCTTGAAATTAGAAAACGCGGAAGTTGCGAAATTCAGTTCCGAACTCAAGCGCAAATGATCGAGTTTCGGCAGAAAATGCATTACGCGAAGGGTCGAATTTAGATTTTGATAAAATGATTACTTGCTAGAATGCGAAATTACTTCCATCGTCTGTGTTTTGTACAGTGAGATGTTCGACTTCTTCAACAAGAATAAATGCCGCGGGCAGATCTCTGTCAGCTCGAAGTATAGTTCTCCTCCGGTTCTTTCCCATAACAAATTGTGTGCATGTGTGGCACTATTTTTGCCAGTCAGTTTAATTTCTTCTTAGATCACCGAAAAAAAAAAAAGTACCAAAACGATTTTGTTTTTGCATCGAGTGACGATATATCAAAAATATCAGAAGTTGAAATATTGCCATTCGCTCACCAAATATAAACTTCATCCACTACCGTTTCCGTGATATCATTAAAGTAAACATATTTTATGTAGCATCGTTAACTTGTGGTCTTATTTATGCCATGCGGTCGTTGGGAACCAACATCTCTGATGTACTACATGGTAGTTTTTGCATTTCGTAAACGACTGCGTTGCACCATGATAAAGAAAAGATCTAACGATTTCTACATTTACTGCATTTGTTTTCTATGTCGGCGTTTTGAAAGAAGGACAAAGAGCGTATTGGTATGCAAGTATTTACAAAGACGAAAAATTATGCAACAAAATTTAAATCACCATGCAGTATCTGATGGCACCGACGAAATGGCAATGTTTAAAAAGATGATGCCGTGATAATCCTTGTCTATGATAAAAGCGTTTCATACCCTTTGTGTTGCTGTAGCATAAAGGACTCCACCTAACAAGTTATGTTAGCTGCGTAAACAGTTGCTAGAAAAAAGTGTTAATGATATGATATTAGAGTCTACAGAAATTTTATCAATACTACTGTAGCTATGGAGACGAAACAGTTTGTCGCGCATAGTTTTGTATTTGTGAGTCAACAGTTTCCGACGAGGGAGAGAAATGCAGAAAACATGAGAAAGAACAACTAAACCGATTTTCCAAAGTCTTCTAGAACCTTCTTCTAGTGTCCCAATAGTACCTTCATAGTTAAAATGTATTTATAAGTTTTAAAAGCGTACTTTGTCTGAAGAAATTAATTTTTACGAGGCAAAAATCGTGAATTTGTTTGCTTCTTGCCGGTGTAGCACGAAAAGGACAAATCTGTAGAACTTCTATGGAAATGAGCGTATTAGAATCACTGACATATGAATAAACTAGAATTATATCCAAGGGTGAACATTGGTATTCCACATTAAATTAAATTTTTGAACATGAAATGATAAAATTAATTTAATACAATATATAGTCAAAAGAAAATTGCATCGATTCACAATCGTTTAACCTTTTTTCAAAAGATTTGTAAAAGCAGTTGTACCGTATTTCACCATTCATTAAAATTACATCCATGTTCGGATGCTCTACAGTAATTAGAAGTTGACTGTCCTCTGTTTTCTAGGGGAAGGGGAGGGTGATTGGTAACCGTGGGCAACTCTAAGGTCTTAAGACGTCGCCTGTCTCAAATTTGGGGTCACTTGTTCCTCACAGAGGAGCGAGGCAGCGTCGTTAAAACGAATACACCAACTGGTCAGAATCCCAGGCCTTTGGCCAGTCGGTCACAGGGTAGCACAGACTGCTCCATAAGCTCAACTACTCGGTTATCAACGCAAAAAACTAAAGGTTACTAAGGTCAATATAAAGTACAATCGAAGACGTTCGTCGTTGCTACGTGTTTCCTCCTAAGTTATCTGATACTTTTTGCGTGTTTAGTAGGGTAAGAAACCGTCATATGTACGCTATACTAAGTGTGTGGCAGACACACTTATTTTTACTTAGAAGTAACAGGTTGAATCTCGTTCTGGTGCACATGAGGGATTCAAGAGAAGGAAAAAAAGAAATAATGACAGCCTTTGCTCCTTGTAAGGACAAAAAGAATATCCAGTTCTTCCAACAAGAAGTACGCCCAAGCAGAAAAGAAAAGAAATTTTCGGCCAACATCGTACCAGAAATTGTGAAAATCCCTGTTCTAAAATGAAAATTTGTAACGTTTCTCGTTTATGCTCTTACAACTGCATAAATCTGCGAAGATGTGGCTCACATCCAGTTGAGTGAATGTCTTTAGCTCCATATGATAGTAGTACTGTAAGTATTTATTAAAATTATTGCAACAAGGCCGAGAATTCATGCCAGTTATTCTAAAGTGAGTCACCTTGAAGGACACTGAACACATTTTTGTTGGGTGTTATTTTGCAAAAAAACAACAACATTTGGATGTGTTAAAGAATTACTTAAATTCAAAGGACGGTTTTCACAGTAAACAAATCTCATATCATGCACCTTTAGAATATAGTGATTTAAAAGGTAATGCAATTCATTATCTAATAGCAATTACAAAATATAATCTGTGCACGAATAGAAATTTATTGTCATTTAATCAGAAATACCGAAATTCGGAGCAGATAAAATTAGCAATAAAATGCGATTTTCGAAGAGTTCTAAAATTTGAAAATGAAAAATATGGTGTAAATAAAACTTTTAAAAAGTGAATAGCATTAAAACTAATAGTTCATTGAAAAGATAATGATATTCTTAATAAAATATTGGAATAAAATAATATTTAATAAGTCACAAATTCACAATAGGATCCAGAGTCAAATATTTATTTTTCATGTGTTGGAAACTGTTTCTCTTCCTCTGGCCATATTGTTTTTGTACTTTCACTTTCTTTCATGTTTTTTTTCCCTTTCCTCTCAGTTTTAAAGAATCGCTTCAGTATGGGTCTCTTCACAGGGCTCTCTGATGAGGTGATTCTACATAAATTGTATTAAACCTGCGTCAGGTAGTTTTTCCCAAGAAGCCCCCCCCCCCACTACAGCAAAGATGTTTTAAAAGATATGTATGATAGATGTGAAAGAATATTGCTAAAACCTATACGTACTTATTGTGATATTTTGTCTCTTGGATCCACATGAAATTTAGTCTGAATAGTATATCTGTGAGAAACAATTTAACTTCGTGTTTTTTGTTTTTTTTTAAACCAAAGAACTAGTTTATAGTGTTTCTTACCTATCTATTCTGCAAAATAGTAGCTTAAATAAATTCCGCATTTTTCGGTAAATCTTTAGATTAAGTAGATGGTATGAAAGTGAGTAAAAGTTGTGTTTAAATGCAATTCAGGAAAAAATACAGAAATCCTTAACAATTCTTTATGAATCCGTCATGGTCGGCTTTCATTAAAGTCGGGCATGGAACATAAAATAAAGAAACAGAAAAAGTTAGTGAAAACATACTAAAATAGTTTGGACTATGCAATAGAAGAAAACTTACAAAGGTAAGTGTTATGCAGTAAAAAAGTAGTCTACAAGAGCTAGTGGCCTATTGCCAATTTGAAGGCGATAAATTGGCTATTAATTTGTGTCTAATTTGACTCAATCCTGTCGGATTAACAGCGACAAATTAGTTTCATACTGTGTTCTGCGTTTGTGGATCGAAAGAGGTGAATACGTTTTACAGGAAAACTCCTTTTTGCCGTCACTGTTCGTTTTTCTTCGTGTTAGTTGTTGCGCAAGCTTAATGTAAATATCTTCCGATGTGCAGGCGTGAAAATTGGGATGGCGCTGATGAAAATTTCTGTTCTGTTTCTTTCAGATCATAACCGATATTTCCCGGCACGTAATGCTGCCATATGACTCCAGAATAAAACCTATTTCGATGTCAATGATTCATTTAAATTAAATTATTTCAAGGAAAGCTGAATATCTCATTAATTCGTTCAAATCTTTAAGAAAAGTGCTGCTGAGAAATTGCGAGAGCACCAAGAACATTTCCGAATTTTCATGCATGCTTGTTTTTTAGAATGATACTTTGCAATGAAGTGATCTGACTGATGAAAAGAAGTGCAAGTATTGGATACTGCTAACAGCAGATAAAATAGTGACTGGATTTTCTTTTTACCAGCTTCGAATGTCATTTTATCAAGGAGAAATAATTAAATTTCTAGGATTTGATCAACATTATTCGATCTTTAGTGCATAATGTGCAAAGTATAATTCTTTTATCAATACCCGTCTTTTTTTTTTTTTTTTTTATCGAGATTCCATTTCAATTCTGATTCTAATGTAATTACATCCGTTTCCTTTTGTATTTATTAAGTTATCTCTCAAGCAAAAGTCATTGTATGAACTTGGATGTAAGGATTCATTATTTCTTTTTGAAACCATTTTTTAAACTAAAACTTTGGGTGTTGTATTGGAGAGCTTATTAAATTCTTAACAATAATTCTTTGGGGATTTACTTTCAAGATACCGTGTCTTTAATATTTAAGCTTTTGCAATACTTGCTTTAATTTCGTATTCTTCTTATTTAATGAGATTTTGTCAGTCAGTTAATGGAGCCTTTCTCTGACGTCTTTGTCCTGAAGGTATTTCTATTGCATTAATTTTAGTGCCACCAAAATCCCTTTATTATTTCAGATATTAGCTTAATCATCTAAACTTCATTTTATTTAATGAATCAAAGATTATTATCCAAAGCTTAAGAAACAATTTTCTTGCCCAAGAATCTAATTCACCGTTAATTATACAATATTAAGCAGCTTTTCTTTTGTTTTTATGTCCTTTTCTATATTAACGAATAGAAGTGAATATTATATTCCTGATTATACATTCCCCAAATTTATCTTTTTCGAAAATTTACTAAAATTCCTGAGTGTTAATTTTTGGGTAACACCGAATAGATAAAATAATTTACTCTTCGAAAAGGTAATTTTCTTTCTTCATTTTAACAATTTATGGATATGTGTGAAGTATTTCTAAGATATATTTCGATTTTAAATTTCCTTTATATTCGTTTTTCCAGAACGTTCATGAACATACACTTACCCAGTCACGCTTACACAGGGAACATAGATGCATACGATTCTCCAATATGTTTGAGTATTTGTGATTTTTCATTTAACATGCACATGTAGTAAACAACAATGAATACATGATATGCTTCCTATATTAAGTATGTTGACTTCTCTTGTAAATTTGCATCACAATTTAATATTTATTTCAGCATGCGTACATTTCGGCGTAGTAATGTTAACGGACTCAATAGTAAAACGTGTTCATTACGACCAAATTTTCAACTGTAATGAACACGTTTTTGAACCCTTTCCAACGCGAATAAAATTTAGCAAAGTTATTCATAGTCAGTGGAACCGCTTAGAAAAAAATCAAACGGATTCCTACAATCCAGAAAACATCCACAAATGTAAACATCTGGTTCCACCAGCGGCTAAAAATTATATCATGGAAATTAACAAATGGTGCAGAAAAAGTATCTCATGGCAGAAGGAAGGTATCAGGGACAAATAGATTTTCAAATCGAACCCTTAAAAGGGTTTGATTGAAAAGAAGGAACAACTGTAGAAGTTCTATTGAGTCGCGAAAACGACTCAATATAACTTCTATATTTGCTACTTCTAACTGTTTACGTTTCGACGCACTGGACTCAAATTTTGTTTTCCATAATTTTGGTTACAAAATATCAATGCCGCCAATCGAAAGCGCAACACAAATTACGTATAAAACGAACACACATTGAGATGATGGGATCGTATAGTCGAGTTGATTAAGGAAGGCTTTGACGGCGTGGGGAAGAAAGGCAGTTGACCACGTGACGTGGTAGCCAATCAAAACGGCGGATTATCTCTCATGCTGACCGCGCGGTATAGAATGCTATGATCCGGAAGTAATATTTCCTACGGAAGCCGGAAGCCGCCATTCTGATAAGGGGACTCGAGAGGCTCACATTTGAATTTCAACCTGAGGCCCCAAATGCTTGAGGCCTCCAGCTGTAGCTTATTGCACCTAAAGGGAAATCCGACCGTGGCGCTTCTGAATGCCCGATTTAGAAAATTATTTTAACAACTAACATTTATTTTTCGGAGTACTTTAAATGTGTATGTAGTTTATTTATTTTTATATCTGGGGAGTTAAACTGGTAGGAAACATATAACTTAACGCCTTCTAGCGGAATAGTTTGAGTAATGGAAAAGTTGAAAATAAACTAAAGGTATTCTTCATGGTATAAGGTATGCTAAGGAAAAATAACTTTTCAAATATGTCTGCCGAAAGCAAAGATAGCTAGAAAAAGATACTTTTACGCCCCCTAGCGGGAAAGCTGTGTATTATTTAAAGAGGATAATGGTCCCCATCTTTGTTTGTAGCGAATGACATACAGTAAAAAACAAAAAATATCAATAGGATTTTTAGAAGCGGAGATAAAGCTGCAAAGAAAAGTACGTAAACACCACCTAGGGACATAACTCTGAACTAGTTTAACTCCCCAGATATAAAAAGAAATTAACTGCTAATTTAAAGTACGCCGAAAAATAAATGGCATCCTATTGTTAAAATAATTTTCTAAATCGGGCATTTAGAAGCGCCAGGGTCGGATTTCACTTTAGGCGCAATAAGTTCCAGCTGGAGGCCTTACGCATTTGGGGCCTCAGGTTGAAATTCAAATGTGAGCCTCGCGAGTCCCCTTATCAGAATGTCGGCTCCCGGCTCGCGTAGGAAATATTACTTCCGGATCATAGCATCCTATACCGCGCGGTTGGCATGGGAGATAATCCGCGGTTTTGATTGGCTAACATGTCACGCTGTCAATTGCCTTTCTTCCCCACACCGTCAAAACCTTCCTTAATCAACTCGACTATACATTTCGCACCGGAAACGCTCTCAAATACCGAAATAATTTTTCAAATCGGACTCTAGAAACGGAGATATCGACAAAAATAATATGTGACTTTACGTACCCTGGTAGGAAAACCATGCATTATTTTAGGAAGAAAGTACTTTTTAAAAGGTTTTTCCATCTGAGCGGTATCGGCCCAAGAAAACAAATTTAAGCGAGTTTTCAGGAGCCCAGATTTTGCTACAAATACATCAGAAGCAGAAATTAACTCTTATGCCCCCTGGTGGCTAAACCATTCTTTACCAAACATTAGAAATTATGTGAAAAATATTTTCCATCACGTCTTGTATGCGATACAGGAAGAATTTTTCAAATCAGAGTTTTAGAAGCAGAAATAACGCAGAACACGCAAATTACCTTTGTGCCCCCTAGCGGAACATCTATTATTTACATGAAAATTTTGAGTTTATTGTAAAATCATTTCGCATTGGAAACACTATCCAACAAAGAAGGAATTTTTTAAATCGGACTCCTAGAAGTAGAGATATTGACAAAAATAAGATATACATCTACGTCCCCTGAAGTACAAACCATGCATTATTTTAAAAAGAAAAGGTTTCTGAAAGGTTTCTGGACATGAGTATTATCGGTCTACAAACGGCGTTTTTTTTTAATCGAGAATTTAGAAGCTCATATTTGCTGCAAATACATCAGAAGCGGAAATAAAGATTTACGCCCCCTGGTGGCCAACCCATTTTTTTTTTTTTACAAAAATTAGAAATTATGTGCAAACGATTTCCCATCAAGAGCTGTATCTGGTGCAGCAAGAATTTTTCAAATCGAAGATTTAGAAGCAGAGATATAGGGGGGGACGCAATTTACCTCTACGCCCCCTAGCGGAAAGTCTATGATTTACTTGAAAATTTTGAATTTATATGAAAAGCATGTCAAACTGAAAACACTATCCAACAAAGAAGGAATTTTTCAAATCGGACTCTTACATGTAAAGAGATATTGACAAAAATAAGGTATACATCTACGCCTCCTGGCGGAGAAACTGTGGAATATTTTAAGAAGAAATTATTCCGAAAATGTTTATCGATGTGAGTGGCATCAGTCCACGAAATAATTTTTTCAATCGATATTTTAGAAGCTCAGATTTTATGGCAAGTACATCAGAAGCAAAAATTAACACTTACGTCCCCTGGTGGCCAAAGTATTATTTACCAAAAATTTGAAATTATATGCAAAAGATTTTCCATCAGGAGGTGTATCTGCTGAAAAAAATATTTTTCAAATCTGAGTTTTAGAAAAAGAGTTATCGGAAAAAATGTAATTTACTTTTATGCCCTCTAGCGGAAAATTGACCTGTAATTTCAAAAGTAATTTCGAAAGATAAAATAATTTTTTCAATCGGATGCTTAGAAGCAGATATGTAGAATAAAACGTATTTTTGAATTCGATATCATCTGCATTTGCGCTCTCTAGCGGCGAAATTGTACATCGTAAAAAAAATAAAAAATAATAAAGGATCATCATTTGCATATTTCAAGCTTCCCAATGCAAAAATAATTTTTCAAATCGGACTAATAGTTGCAGAGATATCGTGGGTACAGGCGGACAGACGGGCTGACGGACAAACCGGTAACATAAGCACGATCTTTTTTTACAAAAGACGTGCTAAAAACAACAACAACAACAACAAAAAAAAAAGACAAATTGGATTACCAAAGAAAAATTGTTGAAAAAATGTGTGCCTCGCTTGCATCTGCAAATCCAAATCGAAGTTGGTACTAATCCAAGCATCGGATCTTATACTGCAAGTACGAGTGCATACACAAATGCTATTTCATTATGGCCAAATGGTATAGGTTCGAATAACAAAATGATAGACCTTTATTTGATTAATAAATCGCAAAATATCAGTAATATTTAATGTTTGAAAATTGTATATAAAGTGCGCGATATGGAATATTGAGGAAGCTTGAATGAATCACACTTCCATGAGATCAAATGTAATGAAACCAAAATGAAATTTTTTTACCTCTAGTTTTGTCGAAAGGAAGGACTCAGAACCGTAGGAACCGATGCAAGAATTCTAACCCATATCCGAAAACCTAAGTCCGAAGCCATCGTTCTATTGACCCTTGACCCCGTTGTTCATTTTAACAGCAAATGTCTAACAAATCAGTATAAATCTGTTTTTGTGAATTTCTCTAAAATTTAAGGGCAAAATATAAAACTGAAGGCACGATGTGCTACGAAATATCATCCATTGTTGAAAAACTAACTTAAAATTGTTACCATCAGAAATAAAAATATATTTTCTGATAATTTCAGGGTTTAATGTCTGCCATAAGCAACTCTAAGGAGTGTAAGCAGTCTTCGGTCCCTAATTTAGGGCCACTGCTTCCACAGAAGGGACGCAGAAAGAGTCACCAGACAAACGCACCCCACATGCTTCATCCGGGATGCTGGCCTCTGTCCAACTGGGAAGAATGATCAGAAGTCAGCGCCTCAAACCACTTTGCTACTGGGGTAGTGAATAACGTCTGGTTGCATTGTTATACTAAATTTCAAGTCATATGGTCATGATAATTGATTGGTTTTTTGTGGGGTGATTGGGGTTTTAACGACCACCGTGAGCAACTCAATGGGCTATAAGCAATCTCCCGTCCTTAATTTAAGGCCACTGAGTTCAGGGAAGGGAGAGAGCAGTGCCGTAAGACAGACACAACATCCATGACTCACCAGGATTTGAACCCGGACCTATCTCCGACGAATGATCAGAAGCCATCGCTTGGACCACTGCGCCACCAGGGCGGCAAATCGAGATTCGCTCATTTATTCAGTTATCTCCTAGGTCATTAGTGACCTTTTATTTACTGGCTCTTTCATTATTTAAAAATATCCTCTAAGAATTTAATTTATTATCACCAGGTTTATAAACACGAAACGTGGTCTCGTGCGAGAGCTCTTAAAAACGGACAATCTATTCACCCTGCGAACTCACCTGAAGATCCTTGAAACTAAATGTGTTCAGCGTTCCGTTTACCTAACAAATTCTATCAAGTCCGGAGCCGACGGTGAAGTGGCCTTATCACTTATTCAGCGAGATCAGCGAATAAAAGGACCCTTTGAAAGGCAAGGTCTCTCGGGTCCGAGGAAGAATAACGATTGTGTTGCAGAGCTTTGATGTTAAGTTTGCATGTCTAAATTCTGAGAGAGTCCTCAAATCGATAAGCTCCTTCAGCGGCTAAAAATATACGGTATTCATGATTCCATTCATGACAGCCAAATTATCCTGAGTTCAGAAAAACCGTACAGACGTACAGCATATGCGATTTAGCTTCGCTTAAAAGCATGTGAGGAAGTCACGCTAGCTTTTTGTGTGGCGATTTGATATATGGTGGTAAACATTTCTTTGACAGCTTGGAACCCGGAATATTGAATTTTCCGCTCCGAATGTTTTGTGCTTCATAACATTTTTTCCAGAGTAAACAAAATGGAAAACACTCATGCATATTTATAAAGTTCGGAAATATTTCAAACCTCTTGAATTTTTTTTTCAGGAAATATTATACCCTTTGTTGTTTTTTAATTGACTGCAGCACACTCAAGCGTAAGTTATTTTTTTCTCGCATAGGTATCTGGACGCACCCCGTTTCTCATATAAGTAATTAAAACTAATACTCTCATCAGATAATTGTCTTGACGGCATGTTTCCTTCAATAAATGTCACTTTAATCATCCGATATCAATTGGCATTTACTGTAATAACTTTCAGCTGGTTATTTTATAATATTGACTGACAATCCGTATTCTGAAGAGTAATGTGCTATATATTAGTTCGTTGCACAGAAAAATTAATGCTGTTCAAATTTCAGAGCGAGACTAAACTGGTACTATCACAAATTCATCCAAACGCTCTTCAAAAAGCAAAAAGAAAGATAATAAAAGGTAAAAGCCAATGCATTGGTTAACCATCCCGAAAGTTTCGCATAAAAAACATATCGAAATGAAATACCATTTAGTAATCCATTCAAAGATGTTCCGTAATGTGTTTCTGCATAACAGTCAATTTTCACAGCAATTGTTATAGAAACTTAGAATTAAAATATCGTGCACGAGCTACTTGAACAATGGAAACATGAATTCTGTGCAACGTTGTAACGTAAGCTTACAACAAGGATCCGATCTTGTAATCAGTGTCTTACCGGAAAAACTCGAGCCCCCCCCCCCCCATCACAAAAAATGTTTTCGAGGCCCTTTTGTGAAAATCCATTAGCTTTCAATTACTCAAAATTTTAACTTCTATATTATTAACTAGGCTTTATGGGTGTTTCGATAAATCAAATTCATTGGAACCTACGAATATTTTTCGTAAAATCAAAATGATTTTACTTCATGCGTGAAACACAAATGTGTACGTTATAATTAAAATGACTGCTCTGGTTACCGATACAAATCACTACAAAATACTTACGTTAAAGTAAATCACATTATGCAAAATTTATTAATTTTTAAAGCCTGCTTTGTGAAATGTCTCACGATTGCACACACAAAACATGCAACTGCCGTCTGACAGTGTATAATGATTTTTCCGATTTAAACAAAATGTCAGAACATTAATCAGCAAATAACTAATTAACGATTCAGAACTGTAGCGCATAAAACTACTTAAATTATTTACTATGGAATATAAATACACACTTAATGTAATGTCACAACGTTTTGCACACTTTGTTATAAAAAAACAAATGATACAGGTCTCTGATTTTTAGCTCCCGCGAAGAACACCTTTTAGTTCATTATATTCGGAAGGATACATAGTTATGTGTAAAACACTGTAATATATAACACCTTATTCTCATTGGTATAAAAATTCTGCTCATTGAACTGATATTTTTGTCACATTCTCTTTTTAGCATAACTGCATAGAAGCTATTGCAAGGGCTATGAACTTGAGGCCCCTTGTAACAGCAAGGGCTACTAAAGGGGCCTCAAATTCTTTTGAATAGCTGCTTTCCCGTCATCCGGTTTTTATGAACTGAAACAGCGCAAATGATTTCTAAAGATTTTACGTATTTACTGAGAAAAAATGCTTTACTTCTTAAAACTTCATTCAAACCTGCCTTAATTCTTGGAATTTTCTTTAACCAGTTTCATACAAAGTTTCCGCAAGAAAAATTTTTAAAACTTTTTACTCAGGCTAGAGGTCCTTTAAACCATGATCCGCCCCCTCCCGCACTGCGGGGATTGCGGTGGCTATCAGTACGCCCCTGCTTGTAATGTAATTTTGAAAATATTGTATACATTTCGATATCTTTAAACATTTTCTGTTGAAAACTCATAAGATTTCGATGGGGAAGTTATATGATAGATAATAACAACCTTTCCTCTTTCATTGACGGAAGACATGAAAAAATACCATCTACGAATTTGCACTTTTCTTTAATGAGCTTGTGAATTCATGTATATATTTTCTTTCGATAGGAATTAACAATACACGAAACTTCAAGATGAGAGAACATCTTTTCTATCAAAATAGTCTAAATAAAACAATTTGTGATCTTTGTTGTTGAAATATAAATTTCAGAATATTGAATTACTAATAAATTTGGCAAATGCCGAATTAGAGGATCGTGATTTATTGGTCTGAAAAAAAATGCCCGTAGCAGAAGATTTATTCGTTGGATCAAGTAGAGCTAGTGACTTTTTTTTTTTTTTTTATTGGAGGTTTAACGACCACCGTGAGCAACTCAATGGGCTATAAGCAGTCGCCTGTCCCTAATTTTGGGTCACTGGTTACAGGGAAGGGAGAGAGCCAGTGCCGTAAGACAAACACAACATCCATGCCTGACCGGGATTCGAACCCGGACCCCTTACGGACGAATGATCAGAGGCCCGCGCCTTAGACCACTGCGCCACCGGGGCGGCGAGCTAGTGACTTAAGAACTTAGGAAAGATCAATTTCGCTGAAGTGCATTTAAAAGCATTAGAGTCCAGTTGAAATCTAGCAAAAGATGTAGTCTTAACATCTAGAACTTAACATAGAAATTTCAGTTTCTTAATTTTCAGTGGATTTTCGAAAAACTGAAGGTGGGATTGCTAAACCAAAATACTCAAATTTAAGGATTTTAAGATTGATTATTAAATAAAATAATTAAAAATTAAATGAACACTTATGCTTCACAAAAATAAGGGTAACTAGCATCAAAGAAGTGGGAGATCATTCACCATGCAACATTTTCGAAAACATTACATTTTCGTCTAGGATGCGGTCTTCCCAAATGTCGCGGCACAGGTTTACACGAGAGACACTTTCTTCCTCTGACGGACAAAAAGAGTTAGGATTCTCTTACGAACAGTAGCGACTATTCAGCATTTTCAGCTTAGCATGTGCTTAGAAAACAGCCTCATCACTGAACAGAGTTGTGGAAGAGAAGTCACCATTTTGAGACGGACCGTCAGTCGGTTTGGATCGCCTTCGCTTATGATCTGCAGGAGTTGAATTAATAAGTAGATGCCACTTATCTGCGTGACGAATGGGGTGGGTATTGCGTTTCTACTACTGTAACCCTCGGTTTATTGATTTTAGTGGAAATTACCATTAAAATATCTTATAAGATAAAATTGTTTTCCTCTTTTCATCAGTTTCTAAAGGGAAATATTGAGACGGTCCCTTTTTTAGTTTTCTGAGAGCAGTGATAATGAGGGAAGGGATGTTTCTTTCCTGTTACGCTTCCGAAAACTATTGCTAGCCGTTTTCCATTTTCTTGCATCTTCAGGATTTAATGAGGGAATTCTTACAATGGGTCGAAGTGTCTTTAACGGAAGAGTTTTAGATTGGATTCCAAGGGACAGGAAAAGACCCAGAAGAAGACCGCATGGAAGATGGCTGGATGAAATTCGAAAGTATGTGAAAGTGACATGGAGGAGACTGGCACAAGACAGACCGTTGTGGAGGAAACTTGGGGAGACCTTCGTCCATCAGTGGATTGATAATGGTTGACAATGATGATATAAGAGGGTCAAAGGAACAGTGTAGTTGACCAAGGGGATAATATCCCGCGCTTTTTCCGAAAGGAAGGAGAAGACACAAACGGAGTTTGGATTTACCGCTTGAAGTAAAACGTTGGGAGTCAGATTTTCTCCTTTGCGAGGAGTGTTCTCGATCCGAGAAAAAAATTGGTGGTAGGGAGGGGAGGGGAATGTCCTGTGCAGAGATGGAGGATTGAAAGAGAAATAAAGTCGAGAAAGACAAATTTAGTAGCGAGGGAACCAACCGAGAAAGAAGCCTGATAAAATAAGCTGGAACAGATCAATGTGCTAATATCATATAAAGAAACATATAGAAATTAGGACAAAGCTCCAAAGTGACTTTTGTTGTATAGATTACAGATTATAGATACTATTCACTGCAAAAGAGCGAGTATTGTCTTTACTGGTAATTGATCTTTTTTTTATCTGAGTAAATATAAATATACGCAGTTAAAACTACGGAACTCCGAAATTTCCTTCAAGCAAAAGACTAACGAAACCACCAGATAGGGCGCTGACAGAAATACAGTGGACAGCCCTGTAACACTACAATTCTGTCGCAGCGGCAACCGCCGGAGAGATCTCTGGCTTTGTCTTTACCAAATAAGAGAGAATGGCGGTGGTTGTCCTCAGAGGTCTACCTTTTGGTTTGTCTCCTGCAGATGCCGATTTCTTGAACATAGCTACCAGTTTGCTAACACAGCTATGTGTTTCCACTCGAATTTTTCGGCGACCTTCCGAAGACTCAAATTCTTAAAAACAGAACTACCCAGATGATTTCTTTCTTAATCAGCGACATCATGGGAAGCAGCAGGAAACAAACAACAACAAAAAAATAACCGGTTACCTTGTATACATAGGAATTTTCTGACAGTCAGAGAAGTTTCAGTATCTAATCTTGTCTGAAATTGTTACACAACTGTATGTAACTCATGTCATGTTGTTACATTAGTACCGTAATTATTATTTCTCGGTAATTTGAAATTATACTCTGCAAGGGTAAACAATATTACAGGTACATCTCCATTCCCTTTGTTTAATACCTCGACGGTTTCTCAGTTTATGCAATATTTCCACAATGCCCTTGCATAAATTTGTTTCAAAATCTTGGCTCATTTGTATATTTCCGTCCCATTCTTAGGTAAAAGGAAGCTGCGTTTACTCTCTCTCCTTGATGGAAACTGCCCAAATTTTAATTACCTTACAAAAGCTAGGAAACAGGCCATCTGATTTAATTATGTATATATGGAAGGCGAATCTTTTCGAAATTTTAATTAAAAATGCAAAAAAAAAAAAAAAAAAAAAAAGGAAAAGAAGGTAAAATCCTGAATAAGTTGCTTTCAATTCTCTGCAAAACTTCCTCTGTGTGTGCATTCTAAGGAAGATCTTAATTAGTTTGGAAGTTTTCCTCATTTCATAATTACAGTTTCGGAGAGATATTTCGCACGCGAACGTGTTGAATAAGGTTTGCTCAGTCTCAGATAGTTTTGCTTAGATATAAGGTATCCTTAGACAATAATTCCATTTAAAAGTGATGAGAATGTGCTTAGTAACTAAAAGTCCACTTGTTGCAGCGTACGGAATATTACAAATGAAGGAGGGCGTTAAGAAGGAAACTAAATGCGTGTTTATTTCGACGTGGACAAGAATTCCTAGAAAAATTTTCGCAAAAAGGAAAGGCCATCATCCAAACGTGCATAAACTGTTGTACATAGGAAACAGTCGACCATGAAGAAATACACGAGATGAGACGAAGCTCAACACATGTAGACAAGTAGGTGGGAAAGAAAGGTTTAATTTCTGAGGGATTATATGAATGAGATGGGCGAGCAGAAAATACATATGGCCTCAATAGGTCGTAGGATCCCTGTGATGGAATGTGCCTAAGGCAACACGGTGTGGTAACCAGTGGTCTAAGGAAGGTGTTCTGATGTACCTCCAAGAATAAATTGGGTCTACAATTCATCGACTTTACGAAGGGTCTTGCAGAGGCGTTAAGTCATATGCCAGTGACGTCCCTCGCATTCTTTATTTGGAAATAGTCTGGGAATCACGCTGGCCAGGGCAGTACTGGCACATCTTGTAGGCGCAGTCTGCTGTTGTTAAAACAACGAGGGTTGAATGATAAGTAAGGTCTCAAATTGTTTAAAACAAGTTTCTCACAAATTACAATAATGAAAGTGGTATCAAAATGAAGGAAATTTATTCCTCTTGACTATTACAACCTTATTTTTCATCGTAGTCACCATATACTCATTTTTTCCAAACGCATTATCCACTTTTTCATTCCGTCCATGAAGAAAGTTTGTGGTTTGCTTTTGACCCATTTGCGCACGACACCTTCAACTTCGGCATCGGATGAAAAATGTTGACCTTTCAACATCTCTTTCACTTTTGGGAACAATCGGAAGTCGGACGGTGCCAAATGTTGGTTGTAAGGAAGGTTTGGAACAAGTGTGAATTTCAGGCTTATCACTGTTTCCATCGTTTGTCGACTGCAATGCGGCCTTGCGTTGTTGTTATGTAATAAATTGCTCTCATATTTGCTTTTACATGCCATAAATTGCTTTCGTATGTCTGTAAATTTCGTATGTCTGTGATTTGATTGATGCACAACCTTCTAGTGTCAAAAACTATATTACTAATCGGTGCTTTATACGTAACTCGGAGGTTGCACTCACAACTAACGAACGCTATTACTCAAGGACGTCAAACAGCGACCTGAAACTAAGCTCGTTTGCACTACACAGTATCGGCTACCGAGCGCATTCGCAAACGTTTTTCGTCCCCAAACACTAGTGACGCCACGCGGTAATAGACCTTACTTATCAATTAACCCTCCTATGTGGACGTACGTTATTTTGTTGGAATAATGAATTTATCAATGGAACTGCCTGCACCACAAATGCGTAAGACAATAGAACTGCCTGCACCACCTCATCGACGTACCGTCGTGTTGTCACTGAACCCAGTATGCGTACGAGCGGTAAACGGCAGTTAGAACTGATAGCACCTCAAACCATGGCACTAGGCTGAGGAACCGCATGACGTTCACGGATGGCAGCAAGATTATCCCGGTGACCACGCCATTTCTAGACTCTCAATCGGCAATCGTTAGCGCTGAGACAAAACAAGACTCAGCGCTGAATACGACATGCTTCCATTCATCATCATTTTTATTTGGTACCACTGCAACCTTGCGCGAAAATGTATTGCGGTGACTGACACCCGCTTCACCGAAAGGTCGCTTTATCAAAATGATAACTTTACCGAAGGGACTTTTTCCCGAAAAGTTCATTTTACATATAGATCGTTTTACCGAATTGTACATTCCTCAAGGACCACTTCCCCAAAGTGTCTTTTTGTCAAAATGATAACTTTACTGCACTGGGAGTTTTACCGAAGAGTTAATTTTTACGGAAGATCATTTTACCGAATATTTCATTTCTTAGACAACCATTTTACCGAAAGGTCTTTTTTTAATGAAATAATCATTTTACCGAACTGTTGTTTCACCAAAAAGTTCACTTTACCGGAAGATCATTTTACCGAACTGTTGTTTCACCGAAAAGTTCACTTTACCTGAAGATCATTTTACCGAATTGTTTATTTCCTTACGACTACTTCATCGAGAGGTAATTTCACCGAAATCATAACTTTACCGAAAAATTCATTTTATCGAAATATCATTTTACCGAATTCCACCGACGTCCACTTCAGTGAAACTCGTTTTATCGATCTAAACACTTTACCGAAGAGTTGTTTTAGAGATAAGTTATTTTTATCGAACTATTCTTTTACCAAGACGTCATGATACCAAAAGATTCATTTCATTGAAATGTTACTTCACTTAAAAGGCCATTCGACCGAAGGGTCAGTTCACCGAAAAATGTGTATTTTGCGAAAGGATCCGTTCGAGTGCAGTGCTCCTTCAACAATGCTTATGTAACAACCCTCGCAGTTTGTTTTTCATTCTTCCCTCTAAATGTTTTCATAGATGAAGTTATAAATTTTCTTTTCTGCAATTTGTGTTAAACCCAGGATGTTTAGATCTAAGCTCAACACGAAAACTTCAATCCAGATAAATGGAACTGACATGCTTTCTATTTTAAAGAATACTATCTTTTTTTAACAACGAATACAATTATTATTGATTAATAGTAACTAATTACTTAGTGAAATTACTTATATATGGTAGTTACAATATTAATCAAGCTAGTATGCCAATTGTTTTTATAAATAATAATCTTTATGAATGCATTCCGAACAAAGATCTTAGAGCACAATAGACTGGCAAAAAGCATGCTACTTCCGCCATACAGTAAATCCATCATTGTAGGGAGTAACTGTGTGTTGACGTGTTTGTGCGGGTATTTAAGTTGTAGATCTTCAAGGTTTTAATGACCGTGCAGCAAAATTTTGCTATTTATCCGTAGTACTTTTTTTTATTATTTATTTATCTGCTGTGTGTATCATCATCATCATCATCATTGTCAACCATTATCAATCCACTGCTGGACGAAGGTCTCCCCAAGTTTCCTCCACAACGGTATGTCTAGTGCCAGTCTCCTCCATGTCACTCCCGCATACTTTCGAATTTCATCCACCCATCTCCCATGTGGTCTTCTTCTGGGTCTTTTCCTGTCTCTTGGAATCTAATCTAAAATTTCGGCTATCCATCGATGATCTGTCCTTCTGGCAGTATGTCCAGCCCATTGCCATTTCAGGGATTTAACTCTGATCATGATTTCTTCCACTCTTGTCATTTATCGGATCCACGAGTTCCTCTTCTTATCTCTCCTGGTTACACCAAGCATGCACCTTTCCATGATACTTTGAGTTTGTCTACAGCCTTTGTATGTCTCTTTTAGTTAAGGTCCACGTCTCTGCCCCATACGTAAGCTTTTCTTTTAAGACATAATGACATATTGCTCTTGAAAATTATGCTGTTTCTTCCAAAAGCTCTCCAGGCAAGTTTTGTACGCCGATTAATTTCTTCATCAATGTGACCCTCACTTGATATCTGCTGTCCAAGATAAACGTACGTGTCTGTTATCTCCAGCTTTTCTCCATCAATTGATAAATCTTCATTTCGTGTAAAAGCATTGAACATCACTTTTGTCTTCTGAAAGTTCATTTTTAATCCCACTTCTTTATTCTTGCCAGCAAGTTTCTGGATCATACACTGCAGCTCTGATGGGGTAGTTGCAGAAATGACTATGTCATCAGCAAAACGAAGGTGGGTTAGATAATCTCCATTAATCTTTATCCCATTGTTTTCCCAGTTCAGTGATTGAAAGACATTTCCAATGTGGCGTTAAAGAGCTTCGGAGATATGGTGTCACCTCGTCCCACTCCCTTTCCAATTGTTATGTGTGTTGTATTTTCAAACAGCCGAATCTTTGCACTTGCATTTTCATAGATGTTATTAATAATATTAATGTATGCATCTTCAATACCGCACGATTTCAGAGCCATTGTAACTGCTGATGGTTTCACCGAATCAAAGGCTTTTTCATAATCGATAAATGCCATGCACAATGGAAGTTCATATTCCGTCGCTCTTTCAATTAGTTCTCTCAGTACGTGGATATGATCTATTGTGCTGTAGCCACTCCTGAATCCAGCTTGTTCTCTCGGTTGAGCCATGTCCAGTGTTACCTCCAAACGGTGTGAAAGAACTTTAGTGAAGATTTTATAAACCACTGATAGGAGGTTGATAGATCTGTAGTTCCTGAGATCCTCAATGTCACCTTTTTTATGTAGCAGGATCATTATAGCGTTGTTCCAATCCTCAGGAATCTTCCCTTTATTAAGGCATCGAGTGAAAATTTGGGCGAGTACTGTTTCGATATTTCCACTTGCTTCTTGTATGATGTCTACAGCAATTCCATCTTCTCCTGGAGCTTTTCCCCTCTTCATGTTCTTGATTGCATGTGCAACTTCTGCTGAAAGGACTAGAAGAACTCTGGTACCTTTCATGATGTCTGGAGTACATGTATCATCCCTTTCATATAATTTGGAGTAGAAATCTTTCACTCTTGTTAAAATTTCGCCTCTATTTCTTGTTGCAGAACCATCTTCTTTTCTCAGTGCCATAATCTGTTTTCTTCCCTTACTGAGATTTCCCTTTGCTATCTTTAGGCTTTGGTTGTTTTCAATTGCTTTCCTCACTAGTTCACAGTTGAATTTTCTTTCGTCTTCAATGATACTTTTTCTTACTGTCTTGCATAGCTCTATATATTCCACTTTGGAAGTCACATCTTCTTTAGTTGTCCTCATCTCTCTTCTTTTCTGCATCAACATTTTGGTTTTTCCTGATAATTTGTTCACATGCAACTTGTTCTTAGACCCAGCTAATTTTGTTGCTGTTTCCATAAGAGCTTCGGTTACTTTTCTGTTAACTTCAGAAATATCAATTTCTTCCGATGTTAAGCCTTCTAAAGCAGAGAATCTGTTCTTCAATTCCAACTTGAAGGTATAATAGTGTTTTTTAAGGTTGGTTATGTCAATACATTTTGTTTGTCTCATGAGCTTGCCACGTTCGAGTTTAGTGCTGAGGTGCATCTTACATCTCACCAATCTATGGTCACTACCTGTGTTGAACTTGTTTAGCACACTGCAGTCTTCTATGACGAATTTTTTGTTACGCATAATAAAATCAATTTCACTTGTCGTCCCATTTGGATGTCTCCATGTTCATTTCCTGTGCGGCTTTTTCTTGAAAAAGGAGTTCAAGATGAAAAACCCTTCTGCCTCTGCAAACTCTACGAGAGTATTTCCACGCTGGTTTCTGTTGCCGTGACCGAATTTACCTACTGAAGTTTCATTCTGTTGCCGTTCCCCTATTTTTGCATTGACATCTCCTATAATTATCTTCAAGTGCTGCTTACCTTTATTATTTAGATGACAAATTTCCTCATAAAATAATTCAATTTCTTCTTCAGGATGACTTGTGGTGGGTGCATAAGTTTTAATAATCTGAGCCTGGTATCTTCTCGAGAGTTGGATAACGAGTCGTGCAGCTCTGTCAGAGGAACTTTCAACTTCTACAACTTTATCCTTCAGTTTCTTGTTTATTATAAATCCAACACCACTAGTTCTGCCAGTCCCCACGATAGTAGAAGAGATGTACACTTTTCAGTTCAATGAGATCTTCTCTTTTTCTCCTTACCTCACTTAGCCCGACGATGTTCCACTTGATCCTTTGTAGTTCCTCTTCCAATTCAAGAAGCCTTAAATCAGAAGATAGGGAGCGTCCGTTATACGTAGCCAAGGTCAGCATCAGATGGCAGCCTAGTCCGGTCCTCCGGAGATTCTTAGCACCCTCTGACTTCATGCCGCACTGGCCGCTGCCGTGGCCAGGTACATTCCAGCTGCCGGTGACTGAGGGCCAAGATTTAAGTTGTGGAGTCATTTTGGAGGGGTTTGGCCATAACTCACCACGCTGGCCAAGCGGGTTGGTGAGTGTGGGATAGCATTTCCTCTAATCCCGATGGTATAGTTATACCGCTATTGGCGGTCGTCAGAGCCCCTTTATTGGGAACAGGATGCACCACGAGAAGGCGGGGTTGACATTTGTCAAGGAGAGGTTGTGATGTTACGCATCACCTGACCTGCCCAGTATTTCCCTGCTTACTAGTCCTGTTTTTTTTTCTTATATATATATATTTTAATTGGCGGTTTAACCACCACCGTGAGCAACTCAATGGGCTATGAGCAATCGCTTGTCCCTAATTTTGAGCCACTGGTTCCAGGGAAGGGATAGGTCCAGCGCCATAAGACAAACACAACATCCATGCCTCGCTGGGATTCGGACCCAATCCTATCACAGACGAATATTCATAAGATAGCGCTTAGACCACTGCGCCATCGATGCGACCTAATAGTTTTTCCATTGAACGCATATGTAGGCATAACGACGCGCTTGTGCGCATCGATCGGACAGTTTTTCAAAGTATTACACGATAAGCAATGCTGAATAAACAGAACTGAAAATCGTTTACGTATTCACATTTTTAGAAATATTCGTTTGATGTAAAGCATGCACCATCATGTTGAGTTAGTCCCGTGTGTCATGGAGCGCGAATGAATTTTACAAAAAAGGAATATGACATTAAATATAATGCTTATCTAAATACACTTCATAACGATATTAGCTCTCACGATAGATTTTCATCGCAAACAGCTGGTCTCGTCAAGATTTCTATAGCCTCCCTGACAACAGCCTCTCATTTGGTAGTATATCTGGCTATGCATGTTGAGTCCTTTCAAACCAGGGTGACCATTGAATAAGAGCTCCTTAGCAAGCGCAGTAGCAGGGTTTTTCATCTTTTACGTCCCTACTATGCTGTTTTACTTTTGTTCCGATAGATCGCTTGGTGATTACTATGCAAAGCTTTACGGTTCCATCCGTGTAAAGATGACGAATAGCGTAAATCTCCGCATATCGCCAGTGCTGCATTTTATTCTGCTACTTGCAAAAGGTGAGCCAATGGATTTAGGAAATCTAATCCTAATAGCGCAACCAATATTTCGGAGCAAATTCTTGAAGCAGTAGGAAAACCCTGGTGCGTACGGAATAGCACCTTTCAGATCAGATCATATGTAGAGGATTTTAGGAAGGGAGTGTCTGACCCCAGGTCTTAAACAACCCTTAGAAATAGGAAGCTAAGAGATTTGAACTAGAGTACCCGATAGGAAAGTGACACGGAAACGAGGTAGAAAGATTGAGGAAGACACCCTTATTTATTACCGGGGGCCAGTACCCGGGGTCCGACTGCTTATCGTACCTATCCGACGCACGGCGGATATTTAGTGATTCGAGCTTTCGTACCTGCCTGGGATCGAACCCGAGGTCTTCTCCGTGGCAGTCACGAACGTTAACCACTAGGCCACCCGCGGCCCAATACCACCTTTAATACGCACCACCGGGGATATGAGATCCTGCAAACTCATATCCGGCTTTTCTCGGATATGAGATCCTGCAAACTGTAATTTGATCTAGAAAGTTTTAGGTTCGCACACGAACATTCTTTCTGCGTAATTTCTGCAGTACATTATGAATTCAATCAAACACTCTTGCATTCCAGCAAAGCATCGGTTCACTGATAGCTCCCCTCAGTCATAGATGGCGCTGCACGTTCAAGTGACCTCCGTCGTTCCAAAACCGCTGGCATTTCGCTTACGAGTCTATGCTCCTCTAATGCTCTTTGATTCTAAAGGAAATTGGTCACATCGTTTCTTTTAAACATAACATCGAATAGAAAGTCAGTCATGTGGAATCCACATTGTGTCCATCTGACAAAATGCATCAGTCATTGCTTCACAAACGTGTTATTTCTGCATTCTGTGAGACGTAATTTTTAGCGAAACAACACTTCGATGAAATAATCATTTCGACGAAAGGGCTTTCGGTAAAACAAACTTCTCAGCTGAACGGCACTTGGCAAAATCAATTTTTCTGGGAAACGGTCCTTCGGTGTGTGGTGTAACTTTAGGTAAAAGAAATTGGCTGTTGAACGAACTTCCTGTGAAGTGAGTTTCGGTAAAGTGGTCTTTCGTTTAAATAAGCTATATCATCCGAGAAAAGAGACAATTTCATGATATAAACTCACGTATGTAAACTGTAAATGTTATCATTATTACTGGTATGCGATTAAAGTATTCATCGTGCAAGATATATCATGTTTTAATACAGACATTTGACGTGGATTAGGAACATCAAACAGAAGTCATCGCTCTTTCCACGTTTATAAGTGAGTGACGGAAAAATTCTCTCATCGGCCGGCACCGAGAATCGAACCCAGGCCTTCCAGTAACGCGCCGGACATGCTTCCACTACACCACAGCGGCCTCGAATTCTTTCAGACTCAAATACAACTAACTGCCAAGCCGCTTGGCTGGTTGCTTCTTGGAACCCCGTATGTGAGTCTGGAGAAATTCGAGGCAGCTGTGATGCAGTGGAAGCATGTCCGACGCGTAACAGGAAGACCCTGTGTTTGTTCTTTTCTAAACTTTAGAGCACAAACCTCCTTTATTGAATAACTGCAGCCAAAATAAGTTTCCTGCAGATTTAAGGAATAGGAAAGCAATGTCGGCGTCAAAGAAAGCAGCAGTTTTGTTGCTCTGCTTTTAATAATATCTGTAAAAGATGCGTGTCAAGCGTTGTAGAACGTCACTGGGAAAAGTCACGGTTACAACAGACTTAGTGGCGGATTTTCTTTTAGGCGCAATAGGCACGCGCATCAGGCCCCACAGCTCGAGGGGCCCCAAAAAACGTATAATTGGATTGCCAGTATTGTTTTGGTTTTCACAGACTGAAAAAAAAATGCAGACCTTAGTTTTCCGATGAAAATAATTAGAAAAATGCTTAAAAAAGCTCTTCACATTCTCGCTCCCCTGCAGTAACTGATGAAATTCTTACGGTCCACCTGTCTTGGTCCATAGCATTCGACAATGCCAAAACTCGTCCACGAAAAATCATCCATCCGTTTCAAGTGCATAAATTTCTTTTTACCCGTATTTCGAATACATAAATTGCATTTTAACCGTATTTTCTAATTTGGAGGAGTTAAATACTGCGCATAAATTGGATTTTACCCGTATTTTCTAAAGTGGAGGAGGTTTTCAGTTGCCAATGTCTTCAAATATTTCATTTTTGTTTAATACCATGCTCATTTTCTACTAATTTGCTCAAAATGTGAAAAAAAAAAAAAAAAACCAAGATGATTTTCCAAATCTGAAGCAATGGAAAATACACGTTTATAATAAATTGAAATGCATTCCAATTTTATGAATTTTTGCGAAAATTTACACGCGATGTATGAAATTTCCTTTTCAGCGCCCTTAGCGATAAATGTGCCAAGAAAACTTGCAACTGAAAAGGTGTTAAAATCAGTTTTACCTAACGCATCAAACTAAAAAAAAAAAAACGTTCGCTGTAACTGAAATAATCTCTTCGTAGCGCAAATCTAAAATTTACCGAACTTCCACTTTAAGAACTCCTAGCGGGAATTTTTTGAACTAATAGGGAAGTTTAAAATGGGAAAATTTTATTGAATTTTTATGTCCGATCATTCGCAAAAGTAATTTTTGAAAAATCTGTGAAAACCAAATTTGTTTGGCCTTTAGCAGGAAATTAACGAATTAATTGGGAAATTTAAACATTTGAGAAGGAACAGTTACGCCTAATCTGAGAGACCCAAAAATATATTTTAAATTTTTGATTAATAATATTAATATAATATTACAAAAATAATATAATATTTGAAATTTTTGTTGAATAGTTCATACACAACTTAGCGGTATTAAAGTGCCGCACTTGATATCCTTAGATTTCCTATTAGCCGCAAATACACTAACGGAAAGTGAAAAAAGAACACCAAGAAGGAGACGTCTGATACCAACAAAAATAATATAATATTTGAAATTTTTGTTGAATAGTTCATACACAACTTAGCGGTATTAAAGTGCCGCACTTGATATCCTTAGATTTCCTATTAGCCGCAAATACACTAACGGAAAGTGAAAAAAGAACACCAAGAAGGAGACGTCTGATACCAACGAAATTTATACAGCATAATAACGGAATACAGAGGATAACGTGATCAAAACATTAGGGCAAAATACAGCTGTATTTGCTGGTAAACTGAAAAATAACATTTCCATGTAACATGGTTAGTGCGAGGTTGAACCGCCATAAATTGCGTCACACTGTGCAATTCTGGCATGGAGTCTGTCGTACAGATGTTGGATGTAAGTTTGAGGTATTGAGTTCCAAGCATCCTCAACCTGGACGCGTAAATCGGGGATGGTCGTGGCTGGCCGTGGAGACTGGATAAGTCGTTGTCCCATAAAATCCCACACGTGCTCAATGGGGGACAAATCCGGTGAACGTGCAGGTCATGGAAGTTGTCTCACACCCTGAAGTGCATGTTGCGTTGCACGTGCCGTGTGTGGGCGTGCGTTATCTTGCTGGAAAACACCACGTGGACCGACCTTACAAATGGCACAACAACGGGCTGAATGATGTTGTTGATGTAGGAGGTGCTGTTTAACGTACCCGGTACAAACCCTAGTTGTGTACGGGAGTGACAGCTGATCGCTCCCCACACCAGGAGACCAGGTGTAGGCCCTGTGTGTCGCTGGCGGATGCAAGAAGGGTGGAGAAGCTCCCCTGTGCGTCTGCAAACACGCATACGGCTATCGGAGGCTCTCAAGCAGAATCTGCTTTCATCTCTGAACACGACAGATGGCCAATGCATTCTCCAGTGCAGACGTTGGCAACACCACTGCAGCCGTTCCTGACGGTGGGCTGGAGTCAGAGGTACACATGCCAGAGGCACAGGTGCACGTAGTCCTGCATCCAGTAGACGTTTGCAGATTGTTCGCACAGGTCACCTCAGGTGCAACGGCAGCTCGGATTTGCGTCGCAGTGGATGTTCCGCTTGACAACGCCGCTCTTCTTATACGTCGATCGGTCCGCTCATCATTTCGTCTCTGACTCCCGGTTCCATGTCTTCTCGTGTGGGAATGTTCGTCGGACCATCTACGCCACCATCGTACCACCACCGATACTTCCGTCCAATTCGCTCCGCAATACGACGATACGACCACCCGGCCTCGCGGAGTCCGATAACTGCTGAAATCGTACACGTCTTCCATGTCCAGGCATTGCAGCTTCTTCAGGGTCTTCGCACGTGTCCGTATGCCGACGACTGTTTACATTCACTTCGCCGTATTCCTTACATACCACCGTCGATAATTTGCATATTATGCAGTGCTGTTGCGTAAGCACTCACCGGTTGGTCTCGAAATTAGCATCACACCTACGTAAACTCGACCCCATTAACATATTTAAATTTCATGATCGTCCGCCAATTCCTTCTTGGTGTTCTTTTTTCACTTTCCGCCAGTGTATAATTTTTGAAATATCTCTAAAAAAATGTTCGATGTGCACGGGCAGACAAACGGATTACAGTAGCACTGTTTCTTACAAAACGTTATAATAATAGGAAGATAGAATGGAATTTTAAAAAGCGTAAACACTTTTTCTCCACTTAACTTTTTTTTTTCTGCTAATCTGACGGTTGAAAATTTCTGAGGCCGTAAGAAGGTCCCTGAATATTTTAGCGCCTAGGATCCCAAAAGATCTAAAGTCGCCTGTGACTAGACATACCTGTATACATAAACAAACTACTTTGATGAGTACAGCTTGAATTTGGCTGAATCACCTGTTTCAAACATGCACAGAAGTTTTATACAACAGAAAACATGGATATTTCCTATGCCTACTAATCTGGTTTCTTATTTTCTATAGAGAAATTATCCTTAATTTAAACTGCAAATTGAAAATTAATAAAACTGTGTCCTGCTTTTTTTCACGCATTTTTAAACTTTCGAGGAAATATAAATTAGAAAAGAAGAAAAAAACATTTATTTTCCATCTAAAATTGGTATGAATCTACATTGATGCAAAGGCGAGATCTTTTGGCTTATTAGAAGTTCTATCACTCAAATCTCACTGCCATTTATATATTCCATACAACAAGCAGAAAAAAAGAATCACAATTCCTGTACTTGCTCTTCAGTTCAACAGTTCACTAAAAGTAAAAAGTTAATTTCCCCTGAACGCCCATTATTTTTTTTTATTATGGTTCCAATCTAAATTAAAAATAAGGAATTGTTGGGGCTTAAAATCTCTTAGCCTGCTCGCTCTACCGAATCCATTACGGCGTTTTCTTTTTAAATCAGCCTGCACTCTGAGGTTGTTTGCGTTAATCTTGAAAGGCCGCTGATGAGATAGAAGCAGTAATATATTATCAAGTAATCCCCGAAATGCGCTCAGTGTTGACAGCTGTGCAAATTGAATTTGCATATGCTATTTTTCATACAAATGAATGCGGTAAGGACTGCCTACGAGCTCAATTCCTGAAACCAATTCATCAGTAGACTTAGCGAACATCTGGACAAAGAAATTGCTTTTGATGCTTTTAAAAGCAGTGATTTGTGCAGTTGGAGTTTTAGATCAATCACATTGAAGGCCAAAAGTTCATTTAATTTTCCTTTAAACTGGAGGTTTCTTAAATCCGCGAATGTTAGATTGATTGGCCTCTAAAAAATTACCTTGTCACATTAATAGTGATTAATGTAACTTGACAGTATGCCGAATCTGCTTAACAAAAGTGGCATTTCGTTTTTGTTTCTCTTTAGTTTCCTTTATTGGTTAGTAGGAGTAAATAATTCTGAGGTCATACATTTCCGCTAAACTACCAAACATTTGGTTTTTAACCTTTCTCTTATAACAAAACAAGGCATCTTTTTGTAATTAAACGAAAATCGTTAAGACTTAGAAATAAGTTACAATTGCTTCAAAATTTAAGACTGAGGAATAAGTTACAATTGCTTCTTTTAAAGCATCTGTGTATTAATTGAAAATACTCTCTTTATTGCCTTAAGTAGCTGGGAGGCGTTCCAATTCTTTCCTAAGATGTAGGACGTCCAATTTCTCGGCTCAGTTAATTAGTTTCTGAAAAATTACTGAGGTCATTAAAGTCAATGGTATAAATTACTATACCCCGAAGAAAAATATTTATTAGGAGTATGATGAGGTTATAAACCTGAATATCACACTTATATTATTTGCAACTTTTGTTTGATTGGCTGTTTTATGGGATCATTCAAGTAATTTAGGGGAAATAATGCCAGTCAAGATGCAAAATAAGAACCACAAAAGGTTTTCGAGACAGAAAAATTAACTTTCTTAAAACACAGTTTAAATTTCAACTATCATTCAAATCAGTAGCAAGAATGTGGAACCCTTAAACAATTCCATAATGTTTTAAAGAAAAATTACGCTAGTTGTGGCGTTGTGGAATATTGGCTTTGTCACTTACTTTCAGACGCACCTTATCATCGCGGACAATTCTTCGAGAAGCATTTTCAACGGGTGTGTGATAATTTGTATCTTTGAGAAAGGGTTTCCCAGCTGATGATAAGAAAACCCTTGGGGTTTGCGTGAGTTGTAACTAAGTTTCCGCGAGATACGTAGGCGTTCAATAAGTCTTAAGCCTAATATACAAAGGTCGGTCAATAAGTAACACACAATCGCCTGTAACTCCCCAGTTTTCTAAGGTTGAATAATGAAAGTTGGTGGGTAGGACCTTTATTCTATTAGCTTCCAAATGATCATTAACAGTTGTTTCTTCTTTTTGCAGGTGCAGCGTAATGAATGGTGAAATGGACACCATACTACGTCAAAGGTCGATAATAAAGTTTCTCTACAAACCTGGGGATAGCTCACTAAATCGATCCACAGACAGTCAGACAATTGTTGCCAGTGTATGGTGAGAAAACAATGGTTCGCAGTAATGTGCAGAGAGATTTTCAAAGGTTTCAGAGAGGTGATTTTAGCATTCAGGATGAACCACGATGCGGCAGACCGACCTCTGTGACAACCACTTCAACTGAGGAAGCCATTGAGAAGCTGATTCAACATAGCAGGTGCATCACCACTTCGTAACTTATGGACCGTCTTGGCATGTCAAAGGGAAGTTTTTTACCGTGGTAGAATGCTTAGGATACCGGAAAATCTGTGCTCGTTGCGTACCACAGCTCCTCACAAAAGAGATGAAGAGAATTCGGAAAGAAGTGTACGACGATCTGCTTGAACATTTCGCTGGTGACTTTCCACAATGTTTTTAGGGTGGGATAACAAGTGATGAAACATGACTGTTTCATTATGACCTACAGAGCAAACGTCAGTCAGTGGAGTGGAAGCATGTGGGATCACCGCGGAAGAAGGAGTCACGACTTTCAAGGTCATCAAACAACAATGATGGCCACATTTCCTGGAAAGTGGGACCACCATTACCAAAGAACGTTATTGTTCATCCTTGAACAAGCTCAGACGTGCCATCAGAACTAAGAGACCACACCTGCAAGCCGAAAACATCAAACTGCATTACGATAACGCGAGACCGCACACTGCACAGATGACAGTGCAGAAAGTGACTCGACTGGGCTGGACGTTGGTGCCACAACCACCGTACAGCCCAGACTTAGCACATCAGATTTTTTTCTGTTTGGTCTGAAGGCACATCTACGTGGGAAAGCATTTCAGAGTGACGCAGAACTTCACTACGTGTGTCAGGAAATGGTGTGATGACCATCCTCCGGAGTTTCACCAATGTGCGTTCTTGTCATGGAAACAACGTTGGCTGCAATTTAGTGAAGCCAATGGATCCTACATTGAATGACTTATCTTTAAAGCCAAAGGTCCAAGGTTGCTACCCACCAACATTCATGATTCAACCTTTGAAAACTGGGTAGTTACAGGCGATTGTGCGCTACTTATTTGCCGACGGTGTTCAATAATTTCTAAGCCTAATATACAAAGACATTTGTTTTTTTGCAAAAACGCACTTTTAATTTTCCACATAGTCTTCCCTGTCTTGGATGCACTTCACTGAGAAAAACGTTTTGTTAATTCAAATAAATTCATCGCTCTTTCCACGTTCCAGAAACACATAGGAACCGAAAAATTGTTTTTCAGCCGCCGCTGTGGAATTGAACCACAGAACTCTCGATAACTAGCCGGGCTCGTTACATTTACACCACGGTGGCCAACAATCCACGGTGCTATGTGTATTTTTAAGTCAGCTTCTGACATCATAAATCCGTAAGATGGGCTCAGCTACTGAGACGTCTCCATCTGGTGGGCATTAACGGCACTGGCTATATATATATATAATATAGCAATTAAATCCAAAGTGCGAGATCCAAAAATCTCGGAAAACAATTTTTCGGTTGCTGTGTGGTTCTGTAACGTGGAAAGAGCGATGTATTTATTTATTTACTGTCGCCACGTATTTGGAGGATTTTCACCTTTTGTTAATTCACCAAAAAAATTGTTGAATCAACCAAACATTTTTGTCGATATGCAGCCAACAAAAATGTTTGTTGAACTTACAAATTTATTTTGCTGAAAAGTATTGTTGATTCTACAAATTTTATTATTATCATGACAAAACGTTTTGTTCATTTAACTAAATGCCTAGGTCGATTTTTGAGAATTTGTTTAATCCAACGATATGTATTGTTATCGTGATAAAACGTTTTGTTGCTATAACCAAACATGTTGTTATCGTGACACAGGAATTTCTTGCTCCAACAAAATTTAGAGTTATGTAGCTGGATCACTTTGTCTATAAACATTTTTTCCAATGGCAACACTTTGCCGGTGTAGTAATTTTAGGCGGTGCCCTTCACCCCTGGGTCAGTTTTATTTCGGTGGTGTCCGCCAATATTTTTTCCCGCCGTATTTATTTTCTAGTGGTGTTTAAATGAAGTTCGGACGGTGTTACGTCACGAGGAAACTTTTCCAGAGCCAGCGAAAATTCGCTCGCCGAGCCGATTCGAACCTGAGACCTTCAGTTTAGGAACCAGGTGTTCTAACCATTCCGTTATACCTGTTCTTACGAGCAAATTCTTATCTGAGAATTCAGCATTTGAAGTTCTGTTTATTACCTTCTGGAATGTTCACGGACTATTTATACTTGACATAACGATGTATTGACACTATTTTGGTGCGTGTGTAACTAAATCCGATTTCTTTTTAAATGCTTTTCTTAGTTTTTTGATGAAACAAATTACTGCCATTTTTGGTTAGACAAAAAAAAATAGTAATATTTTTCTTAACATTCTATATGTCCCAGGGTATTGTCACCATGCATTCTTTGGTTGCCGCACGAATTTTGAAACACCCTGTATATATATTCTATACATGAAATCAAGCTCTATACATAAATTACAATTCTGATCATTACCTCGTGTGCAGATATTTATTTGCGATCAGGAACTGCCAGCCGTCATAAGAAAGGTATTATTGCTTTATCAAAAATCAGGGTTTAAATGTAATACGCGCACTTGTGCGTCTAATAAGACGCGGATTCTATCGTGCTCATTGTAATTATAAGTCTACTAAGTGAGGCCGAATTAGCACTGAAATTCACTAAATCCAACCAAAATAACACACAATAAAACACTAGCATAAAAATACGTCAGAATTATTAAGATATATTAGAAATTCTTACCTCTGAATGTCCCAGTCTTCTAACAATGCACTCACTTCGCAGTCAGCCATAATTAAGAACAAAATCTCAAGCGCAAAACGAGATTCTTCTGGTCAGTGGTAGTCTGGTAGTGCCCGTATGGAGTAGCTAGTAATCACGTGCGCTCTGGCGTAAGGTCGATGCCACCTCCATATAGTTGATTAACAAAATATAGCCAACGAAATAATTTTGTGTTGCCAATAAAACAATTCCGATGGAGTTTGGCTAAAGCAACAAAATAAATCGACAAAACAGCTCAACAATTATTAATTTTTTTGAAACAAACTTTGTTTCTCAGTGTTTTTGTACCGATAATAGAGTTGGCGAATCCCCGCTGCGAAAAACGTTCTGTCTTTCTCCTGAAATCTACACTTCGTTGCCTTCTTCAATTCAGAATCATAATCAGAACGCCTACCCCGCATATCTTTTTTCATCTTTTTGAAAAGGACACTCACTAGGGACCAGGTCAAGGCGGGTATAGTTTGTGGGAAAGCAGCTGAAAGCCACAATATCTCACAACTTCCATGGAAACGTCGGCGGTGTGGATTTGAGAATTGTCCTGAAGAAACAGAAGTCCACGTCACGAATTTCCTTGCCGTTTACTCTTGGAGGTTTCACGAAATTGTCGCAATAGCGCATCATGATCGGCAGAAGTCATACCACTTTTATGAGGAAAGTAATCAGTTAACAACCACCATTCTGAGTTCTCAAAAATGATAGCCATAATCTTCCATGGTTGTATTTTGAACTTTTTTGGTGGTAGTGATCCATGATGTTTCGACTTCACAATCTCTTGTTTAGTATCAGGATCCCAATGCTGAAGCCATGTCTCATCACCGGTCAAAAAGCATGAATAGAAGTCATCTGGGTCGCGGTTAATGCGGTCAAGCTAAACCCGACTTGCTTCAACACGATCATTCTTCATCTCAGGCGTCAACATTCGAGGAACCCATCTGGCACCGATTTTTGACATCCCTAACTTCTCATGCAAATTGGTTCGAATACTGCCGGTACTGAACTACTGTTTCTCAGCAATTTGTAAGACACGGATTTGCCGGTTTGACATCACCAGGTCCTCCACTTTCTGGCACATTCCAATCGTGGTAACCTTCACTGAATGCGCATCGCGAGGGTCGTCTTTCAACGAATATCTTCTCCGTTTAAATAGAACAACCGATCTCTTGACTGTGAGATATGAGGATGCACCGTCTACATATAGACACGGGTCATCCTTTGATGAATACTGAGCGGAGTTTCACTTTCCTTCTTCAAAAATTCAGTTTGAGCTAGGCTCCACAATTTCATCTGTTGCTCATCTATTGTCATCTTACAGATTTCAATGCACTGTGGCGCCGCCTCGAAAGCTGATACAGAGACGTGGCGTGGCTGTTATATAACTGAAGGATGATGCAATACTTTCGTCAGCAGCCAGCCAATACTTTCAAGGTAAAGCTTAGAACTTATTGAACGCCTCTCGTAAATACATTATTCTCAGTCGAAGTGTTCAAGAAAAAACTTTTAATTTGATGCCAAATAATTGGAACGGTACAGGTGAAAAGCAACATCTGAACTTGCATTTGATCAAAGGAAAGCAGACGCCCAATCAAAATGCATCTAGAAACGATAAAAATAATTGAAAGCTGCTTTTTAATATGGAAGATATTTGTTACCCAAACTTTAAAATTGGACCTCCTTTAAAATCAATCTATAATAAAATTGCAACACTGAAAGAAAACATATATTCTTATATTCAACTGAACACTGATGTGAATCAAGGAAAAACACAGAGGAAGAAATCGCATTTTGCATAAAAAATTTGCCGTCCCTATCTTGGGGTCACTACTTCCAGGATGGGGGACAGACTTGCCGCCATCAGAAGGGGAACAGAGTTGCAGCCATCAGACAAGGTGCATTTCCCATAACTTCTCCGAGACTCAAACTGTTGCAGAATGAATCGAAACACGTTTCGCTGTATTCGAACTTAGAAGACAGACGTACGGAGCAGACATTTGGTTGGACTGTGGATTCCGCAATGAGAGCAGACCCGAGACACCTGATCATAGCATCCCCGACCTGTGTAATGGAAAAACTCCTACATTTTATGCGCTGTGTTTGGGCTTTGATTTTAGTTTGGTCTATTTTAAAGTATAAAATACGTCTTCTCTCTTGGTAGGTAATTTTTTGTTCAATATATATATATATATATATATCAGTGTCGAATCACTTGGTAAAATATTATATTTCCAGATATTATATTTCTAACAAGAATGCTTTAAAAACTTATTGACCTCACCTATTTATATTCTAGTTCTAATCTCCTGTTTTGCCGCAGGAATTGCGTGATCACATCATCGTAAAACGAGTGACTTTTCTTCTGTTCTACCAGCAATGCTTTATCGAACGCGAGTAAACTTAAGCCGCATAACATTTCCTGTGTTTGCGTTCCTCTACAACAGGTGTGTATTCACTTTATCGCAGAAAAAGAGCGTTCGACTGTAGCGGTGAAACTCGGAATCGTCATGACCAATTCTGCTAATTTGTAAGTTTCTTTGAATGCACACCGAAGTTGATTTTCTTGTATGAATTTTACAAGCTGGTGCACTGGTTTCCTCGCAAATTCATCCGGAGAAAACATGACTTTTAGTTCATTTTTTAAGCGAACGTAGTCGAAAAGTGGCCCATAGAAATCTTTTAATTTTTCTAGAATTCCATCAGGAAAAGTTTTTGCATACTGATCATAATTTTCGCTACAAAGTAGTTGAAAAAAATTCAAGTTTCCAAAGTGAAGAGTATCTTTCTTCCATCTCCAGGCATATGTCGTCGACTATTTCCTGGTATAATCGAATGCATGCGCTTTTCTTCTCTTCTTCAGATGTTTTTCACCTTTTAGGCTTTGATTCATCAATCGTATGATTTTCTTTTGTTACAGAATCCCAAATGTCATCAAATCCATGTTCCTGATCATTCCTAAGCTGCTTCACATTATCTTGCACTTGTTTACAATAGTACAGTATGCCATACGATGAATTTTGTAATATATTATTCAAGACATCAGTATAGGCAATTAGTTTAAAAAATATTTCTAGAAACAAAATGGTTCTAAAATTTTTCAAGAAAGACAGAAGCCGACGTTCTTTGATTGCAGCATCCACGTCCCATTCACCAGAATTCTCCACAATGTGTTAAAAAATTTCAATAAGTTGACATCTATGACACTTTATAGTGTTCGTTAAACGGGAAGTAAAGTTCCACCTTCTGTGACACGTTATAGTGTTCGTTAAACGGGAAGTAAAGTTCCACCTTCTGTGACACTTTACAGTGTTCGTTAAACGGGAAGTAAAGTTCCATCTTCTGTGACACTTTACAGTGTTCGTTAAACGGGAAGTAAAGTTCCACCTTCTGTGACACTTTACAGTGTTCGTTAAACGGGAAGTAAAGTTCCACCTCCTGTGACACTTTACAGTGTTCGTTAAACGGGAAGTAAAGTTCCACCTTCTGTGACACTTTACAGTGTTCATTAAACGGGAAGTAAAGTTCCACCTTCTGTGACACTTTACAGTGTTCGTTAAACGGGAAGTAAAGTTCCACCTTCTGTGACACTTTGCAGTGTTCGTTAAACGGGAAGTAAAGTTCCACCTGGTTGGTACGACGGACGGAACTTTTTTAGCAACAAAATCTTGCAAAGCATATGTTCTTTTTGATGATTTGGCAAAGTATGCTGCTAATCCATTCATAGTTTGAAAAAATGTCCGACATTCTTTGATATTCGAGAGGCTTTGCTTCAGAACTAAATTCAAAACAAGCAAGGCGTAAATATTGCTAAAGGGTTGGCTTCAATAACTTTTCTCTGCAACCCATTAATATGTCCACTCATTACACAGGCACTATTATAAGTTTGGCCGACCAACTTGTCCTTAATATTAAATTCCTCAACTGTATTTACAACATGTTTAAAAAGACCACTAGCAGTTTTGTCATCACTTACGTCGGTAAAACCGATGAACCTTTCGTGTATTTGCCCATTATGAACAAAACGTAAAATAGTTGATAGCTGGGATTTTGTCATGACATCGGAAGTTTCATCCAGGAGAATGGCCACAAATGTGGTTGAAGTAATTTCTCTCCTTCTAGCATCTTTAATCACATTGTATATAACGTTAATTATATCATTCTGTACAGTGGAAGAAGTTTCTCGAAATACAGTCGATGATTTTAAACGACTGTCTAAAAGACTGTCTAAAGAGGGTCAGCACATTTAAATATTCGATATAATTGCCCCGATTATATGGATCTTCAGACTCGTCATGACCTTTGAAAGGAAGTTCTTGCTTAGCCAGATAGCATACAGCATCAATAATTCTTTTCAAGATGTCTCTATTTTTATTCACTTCTTCATTATGACGAGTTATTTTAATTTCTCGCTGATTGTCAATGAGAGTGTCAATTCTTTGTTCTCCAAATACCTTGAAATTCAGAAAATACTGCATTTGTGACTGGGAGCGTTCATGATTTTGCATTGCTGCGGCTAAATGATTATGATCGGAATAACCGTTCTTATTCCAAACACTTTTCTCTTTGGAGAACAGTAAGCAAGGCCAACAAAAAAGTCTTCACTGCACTTCACATCCAGTTAACCATTCTACTGTATCGTATTGTGAAACAGAGAAATGTCTCGTGTACTCGGTTCTTTTATCTTTATGCTTGCAGATTAAGTTTGAAAGAGGAGAACGAGGCTTACCTTCCTTAACTATATTTAGACAATCTGGAAAAGTTCTGGCGGAAAATTAGACACTTAGCACATCGTCAACACTGTTCCCCATCCTATATGGATAACAAAAATTCAAATTCAATTTTTAAATCTGTGCTCATCAACACATCGATTCACACTGCGACGAAAAGACAAAAACAACTCGCAATACCACGTTCGACTGTATGATGCCTCTACGCGATTCCGAACGGAAACAAAAGTGACCAGTGGTGCTTTTTAGGCGCGCACACCCTGAGAAGTTTTTAGCCGTGCGTGGAAACCACGAGAAAATAAAAACGTGTCCTGCAACGCCATCTGGAGAGCTTTCTATCACAGCTGCTTTACGTACCTAGGTGTCCGCTGATACACAGCACACCTGCAGAGGCGAATATTGCTTACTATGTTTTGTTTACTCAACAAAGCAGCTTACCTACTCCTCTTTACAAAATCATTGTATAAGGGAATTAATTTTAGCTACCACGTGAAGCTTTAGGACAAACTTTGGCGAGTTTTGTTATCCAAAAAAATATATAACAGCAACTCGCATCAACGCTGAACTGCGTTACGCAATGGGATTGCAAGTGGTGCTGTATTTCGCAAGCACACCCTGAGAGATCAGCTTTTTTTTTCAAAAGTAGAGGATTTTAGGAAGGGAGTGTCTGACTCCAGGTCTTAAACAACCTTTAGAAATAGAAAGCTAGGATATTTCGGCTACAGTGCCCGATAGGAAAGTGAAACGGAAGCGAAGTAGAAAGGAAGAGGAAGATGCCCTTATTTATTACCGGGGAGCCAGTTCCCGGGGTCCGACGGCTTAACATGCCCATCCGACGCACGGCAGATATTTAGTGGATCGAACGTTAGTACCTGCTGGGATTAAACCTGAGGTCCTTCCCGTGGCAGTCACGAACGCGGCATATGAGGCCACTCGCGACCCTTGAGAGATCAGCTGTAATGCTTGGGGAAATAAAAACGTGACCTGCAGTGCCATCTACGAAACGCTTGTACCACAGTTGCTTGAGCATCGTCGGATTGTTAGTGGTGCTCTTTTTCGGCAGCACTTCCTGAGAGATGAGCTGTAATGTTTGAATCGCAGGGAAATAAAAACGTGGCCTGCAGCGCCATCTAGGGAGCGCTTGTATACCAGTTGCTTGACGGTTGTTCGTGCCCTCGGTAAATATCATACCCGAAGATCTTAGCGCGAATGCGATATGCATGTTGAACGAACCTTTTCCACTTAATGAAAACATTATATGGGGAAAATTAATTTCAACCACCACTCGAAGCCTTAGGACAAACTCTGGCAAGTTTTATTAGAAATAAATCCGAAAAAATAATATCGATAATGTAGGTTTCTGTGTGTGTGGGTGTGCGCATATATATATATATATATATATATATGCGCACACCCACACAGAATCTCAATTTATATATATTTATATATCATCATCATCATCATCATTGTCAACCATTATCAATCCACTGCTGGACGAAGGTCTCCCCAAGTTTCCTTAACAACGGTCTGTCTTGTGCCAGTCTCCTCCATGTCACCCCTGCATACTTTCGAATTTCATCCACCCATCTCCCATGTGGTCTTCTTCTGGGTCTTTTCCTGTCCCTTGGAATCCAATCTAAAATTTCGGCTGTCCATCGATAATCTGTCCTTCTGGCAGTATGTCCAGCACATTGCCATTTCAGGGATTTAACTCTGATCATGATGTCTTCCACTCTTGTCATTTTTCGGATCCACGAGTTCCTCTTCTTATCTCTCCTGGTTACACCAAGTATGCACCTCTCCATGCTGCTTTGAGTTGTCTGCAGCCTTTGTATGTCTCTTTTAGTTAAGGTCCACGTCTCTGCACCATACGTAAGCACTGGAAGGATGCATTGATCAAACACTTTTCTTTTAAGACATAATGGCATATTGCTCTTGAAAAATATGCTGTTTCTTCCAAAAGCTCTCCAGGCAAGTTTTGTACGCCGATTAATTTCTTCATCAATGTGACCCTCACTTGATATCTGCTGTCCAAGATAAACGTACGTGTCTGTTATCTTCAGCTTTTCTCCATCAATCGATAAATCTTCATTTCTTGTAAAAGCATTGAACATCACTTTTGTCTTCTGAAAGTTCATTTTTAATCCCACTTCTTTACTCTTGTCAGCAAGTTCCTGGATCATACTCTGCAGCTCTGATGGGCTAGTTGCAAAAATGACTACGTCATCAGCAAAACGAAGGTGGGTTAGATAATCTCCATTAATCTTTATCCCCTTGTTTTCCCAGCTCAGTGACTGAAAAACACCCTCCAATGTGGCATTAAAGAGCTTCGGAGATATGGTGTCACCTTGTCTCACTCCCTTTCCAATTTTTATGTGTGTTGTATTTTCAAACAGCCTACTCTTTGCACTTGCATTTTCATAGATGTTATTAATAATATTAATGTATGCATCTTCAATACCGCAGGTTTTCAGAGCCATTGTAACTGCTGATGGTTTCACCGAATCAAAGGCTTTTTCATAATCGATAAAAGCCATGCACAATGGAAGTTCATATTCCCTCGCTCTTTCAATTAGTTCTCTCAGCACATGGATATGATCTATTGTGCTGTAGCCACTCCTGAATCCAGCTTGTTCTCTCGGTTGAGCCATGTCCAGTGTTACCTTCAAGCGGTATGAAAGAACTTTAGTGAAGATTTTATAAACTACTGATAGGAGGCTGATAGGTCTGTAGTTTCCGAGATCCTCAATGTCACCTTTCTTATGTAGCAGGATCATTGTGTCGGTGTTCCAATCCTCAGGAATCTTTCCTTCATTAAGGCATCGAGTGAAAATTTGGGCGAGTACTGTTTCGATTTCTCCACTTGCTTCTTGTATGATGTCTACAGTAATTCCATCTTCTCCTGGAGCTTTTCCCCGCTTCATGTTCTTGATTGCATGTGCAACTTCTGCTGGAAGGACTGGAGGAACTCTGGCACTGGTATCTTTCATGATGTCTGGAGTGCATGTATCATCCCTTTCATATAATTTGGAGTAGAAATCTTTCACTCTTATCAAAATTTCACCTCTATTTCTTGTTACAGAACCATCTTCTTTTCTCAGTGCCATAATCTGTTTTCTTCCCTTACTGAGATGTCCCTTTGCTATCTTTAGGCTTTGGTTGTTTTCAATTGCTTTCCTCACTAGTTCACAGTTGAATTTTCTTACGTCTTCAGTGATACTTTTTCGTACTGTCTTGCATAGCTCTATATATTCCACTTTGGAAGTCACATCTTCTTTAGTTGTCCTCATCTCTCTTCTTTTTTTGCATCAACATTTTCGTTTTTCCTGATAATTTATTTACATTCAACTTGTTCTTTATTCCAATACTATAGCCTTTCTTCTACTCAGACAGGACCTACTTGAAACTAGTTACTCAAAGTTAATAAATATATAAATAATTTTGTACGATGTGCAAAGCTTTGGTCAGAAGCCAGCACTTTGCGTCACTCGGGCACCGCGTCGGATTCATGTTATTCAAAATCAACCATGTAACCTAAATCACTAATAAGTTTGTTAAGAACAAGAAGCCAAGGGATGGAATCGGATAATTTTTGCATATGCTACATTCAACATAGGATAACGGGAAAACATTGCTAGATAATGACTTCTCGGGCACTGCGGAATACATTCACTCTGCAAGGTGCGATGTGAAAACTGCTGAATCCATGTGACAATGTCGTCTTCAGTAGAATTTAATACTGCCATCATAACGCTCAGAATGTATTGGGCGAAATTTTACTTTTCCACATTTTAGCTCGGAAATTCCACCTGTTACTGGTAGTTGTGAGGTTTCTTACGTTATCTGAAGATGGAACGGAAGTGTGAAGCAATAAATAAAACAGATTATGTTTTTAAATTCTATGTAATCTATCCATAATTCAATGTGAAACAAAAGTAAAAGAGCAAAGCAAAACTTTTAATTTAAAAGGAAGTATTAATATTATCATTATTATACGAAATACAAATTTCATTTCTTTTTAAGATCGTGTGGTGTGATAGCTAGTCTATTATATATTTTTAAGACGTCTAGAATTACGGTACTTCAGATTGAAAGATGTGTGTGTGTGTGTGTGTGTGTGTGTGTGTGTGTGTGCACTGTATTGACAAAAGTCACCAGACACCCCTTCAAAAGCAAATCAACGGATCCGCTGAGTTGTAAATATGCGCGGTACAGCTGCAAACGGTATGAAAACAAGCTTGCAGCTGACCGCGATCATATCGCACTGTGAGGTTGAGGGAAAATGTCGCGGCGAGAGAGAACTGACTTCGAGAAAGGAAAGATTGTTGGGTGTTATATTAGTGGGTTGTCCATACGAGAAACCGAGAGGCGTTTAAACATACACTAGCCAACTGTTTTGGATGTACCGAATAAGTGTAAAACACATAGCGTGCCAGAAACAAGAAAGCGTACCGGCAGACACTGATAAAGGACGTTGAAGCCTCAGGAGAGTCGTTACAGCTAATCGACGGAGTACTGCACAAGACCACTGTGTACCGGTGAGTAAAACTGCTGGAACCTCGGTATATTCACGTACCATTTGTTTGCAGAGAACCTCATTTCATGGGTTACCGTGGTCGTACGGCTGTTAATAAGCCTTTCATCTCCACTCAGAATGCTACTCGTCGTTTAGCATGGTGTAAAGAACATTTATCGTGGACCGTAGATCAATGGAAACGGTTCATGGACTGATGAATCCAGATACACGATCCATCAGTCTGATGGCCGTGTGTTGGTATGGGGGCAGCCGGTGAAAAGCTATTTACAAAAGTGTACTGTTTCTATGGTCAAGTTTGGAGCTGGTAATGTACTCGTGTGGGGGTGTTTTTCGTGGTATGGTCCTGGCCCATTGGCTATTGTGGACAAACCTGTTAACCAGCATGTCTACCTCGATATTCTGGACAATTATGCCCTACCAACTCTGTGGCAATACTATGGAACCGAGCCTTGTTGGTACCAGCACGATAATGCACCGAGTCATAAGCAAGGACTGTTACGGTGTGGGTTGACGATAATTCCGCATCGTGTGTGGACTGGCCAGCACAGAACCCTGATCTTAATCACATGGAGCACATATGGGATGAAATAGGGCCCCGCATAAGAAGTTTGGAGCCAAAGCCTACTACTAAGCAACAGTTAGAAGCATCATATTATGTACTGAATGGAAGCAAATACCTATCGCTGTGTTCCAAAATCTTGTCGAAAGCATGTTTCGAAGGGTAAGTGCATGCATTAAGGCCAAATGTAGTTTCAGAATCGCTTTAATGTAACAAAACAGAGGAGACGAGCAACATGGAATCATCTCAAGAAAAAAAAAAAAAAAAAAGAACAGGAATGATACAAACTGATGAAAGCGATGATATGTGCATTGAATGAGTAATGACAAATTTACAACGTGATGCAAACAGAGCAATGCTTGAGGAAGAACAAAATTATTACAGGCGGGGCACCGCAGTGCGAAAGAACATCAAAAAGTCAATGCAGAGTCTTAACTCACAGTGAGATTTAACGGACTTGGTGTAGCAGCGAACCACGGGGTCACTGGTGACCACGTAGCATAGAAGGAGCTTTCATGGCATGCGGAGATGGCAGACTAATACTCCTGCTGTATCACCGTGCACAGAGTAACGGAAAGCACGGTGAAAGGTGAAGTCCCAAGTGCGCCATCTATGAAAAAGTGTCGAGGAGTGGAAGTTCGTCTCTTGCAGAAGGAGTAAGTCGGCCCCAACAGGCGAGAGATCTTCCAGAACGAGAGCGTTAGCGTGGGGGTTAGCAAACCCCTACAATTCGGAGTAGCGACCTTGAATGGGAAAGTCCGACGTCGAATGAAGGGCAGCTATGAGAGCTTTCTGCAGTGTGTCGAGACGATTGATACCACGACACCACAAGACATAGTCGGGTTGCTTGGCATTATGCCGGAGAAATTTGAGGATGGAGGTTGCTTGGTCGAAGACCTCCGGAAGAACTGCTTCAAACTGCTGTAAAAAGATGAGAGAAGCCTCCCAATTTGTTTTATGAGTGAGAAACTCGTAAAGATCTTCAAAGGAGACAGATTCTGAAGGAAGAGAGGCATTGGTAAGCAGAGTCGAGAAATCTTCAAAGTCGGCAGAGCACCCTTGGACTTTGAAGAGGAATATCTAGAACGTGACAGGGGTGACTTGGAGCCTGCTAGACGTGTGGAACGATGAGGGCGGCCAGTCGAAGAAGGTGACTTCTTCTTTTTCCTCCCGACCTCGGTACTGCTAGTAGAGCGACGTTTGCTGTGGATCGATGACACACGAGATGTGGAATCAGAGGAAAGGTCCACCTCATCGCCGGGAGCAAAATTGCCGACGGTGAATGAAGCTTGAAGATCAGCTGTGATGTCCTCTGATGGAGAGAGAACACGGGAAGGCAAGGAGAAGTCAAACGGAGAAAAATCTGACAGAGTGGGGAAAGCAACATTGGAAGACGTGTGTTAATCGAAGGCTTTAATCAGAGTTTCGGCAAAACTGGGTCCAGGAAGTGCAGACGCAGGAGGAGGCGTGGCATCAGAAACAGAGGAAGAGGTAGAATGCTGACTTGGAGTTCCAGGAGTTCGTGGCTCTGCATGGGAGCAATGAGCTTGCTGATGGCCGTAAGCCTTGCAGGGTGAGCAATGAGCAGAGGTGAGGAGCTCAATCTGGTGGCGCTCGTTACCGCAGCGAAACATCGAGGAACCGTGGAAACTTTATGAGATGCTCTTCCGACGGTAAGATGATGCGAGCAGTTCTACGTAAGCCAGAGATACGTTTATCATCGGGATCAGAGGCGGGAAGAGTAAAGAGTCTTCAGTGGGCCGTCTACTCTGCCGCATTGACTAAGTGCAGCACACAGCATATCATCAGAGATCTCTGGAGTTACCGGATGTAGAGGGACCAGAACAGGACGCTGGGCGATGGATTTGGCTAAGAGGTGACGGTTGCCAATTGATAGGCTCCGAGACAAGACAAGCTCGGCATATTCTTTCTTCGAAAAATAAAGAATCACAGTTCGTGGCTTTGGGGTGAGAAGGGTGATGCCACCAGAAGGAAGCATCTTCTTGAGAGCGGAGCTGTCCTGCTTCAAGGGAGTGTTGGGTAGCGCATCAAAACAAACCTTCCAACTCGAGGGTCGAATGAAGACGTTGACCATCAGGAGAGTTTTCGGGAATGTCTAATGAGATGGTGTCACCGTTGAGAGTAACGTAAAAATCCATAGGGGGCAGACGAGACGAGGAGGAAGCCGGTGGAATACCAGAGACAGCCGCAGAATACATGCGTGCAGAAGCGCCTCCTCTGGAAGGCATTGACGCAGCACGAGACAATGTACGGGAAACAGAGGCAGTAGAAACTGTAGAGGGCAGATTGGCGACGCCATCAGAGACGTCCATGAATTCATCATCGCCAGCAAAGGCCAGGGACGTCACATCCACGTTCTCAATGGCAGAGTCGGAGTCCCGGGCAGGAGAAGAGGTGCAGATGACAGCGGGAAAATTAAGGGGCTCTCCACTAGCAAGTGAAGATGATTGGTCGGCTGCGACTGACTTTGAGGAGGCGACGCCAGGAGCTGCAGCGATACGGGCGTGAACAGTGCCCTCATCGGCAGATGCCATTGTCAATGGCAAGGGTTAACGAAGAAAAACGACCAGCTCGGTGTAGGAATTAAAACACTGATAATGAAAAAAAAATAAGCACTCACCAATTCGTGAGGGATCTTAAACGAAAGCACAGACCTTTAACTTCGGCACACACACAGAAGAACAATGATGGGACACACAAAGCACGTACGTGAAGCACTCAACCACGGAGCTCGCGAAGACACGTGTAGGCTAAAGGTGGACCCAACACCGTACTAATGTATGTCAATAAATGCTATGTTGTGTCTCTCTTCTAGGTGTCCAGTGACTTTTGTCAATATAGTGTATATGACTGCCCATGAGTATGTAGTTATTTTTAAGCGTAGATTAATTAATTGCTTCCATTGTTCCTTGTCAATCCTCAGATTGTATGTATATGTGCTGTGTAAAATATCAGACTCTTATGAGGTCTTCGATAGGAATGGTGGTGAGAAACAGGTCATAAACATTGATCTTATGCTTACTTATGGTTGTGCATCCTGTTAATGAAAATTACTGACATAATATTGAAAACGAAGGTCCAGATATTTATTTGCGCGTAATCAGTTAACGGAATTAACGGGATTAAGAAACAGAAAAGTTCCAATGAAAATACGACACCTAGATTTAAGGAACTGAGATAAATTTCTTTAACGAAAGGTATGTGTCTCTGACTCTTGATTCTGAGTGAATCCAATAGTGAGTTACTAACGCAAATTCAGAAGGTGAATGATTCGATGCAGAAAATGCATTCTGTATATTCATTTTCTCCAGTTCAAATTAATTTTGGGGAAATAACGCGCAAATCATTGACTTTCTAACTGGCTGGAACGAATTAACTCGGTATCAGCAAAATGGGCTGAAATCAGTTGGAACGAATGCATTCGTTGTCTAAGAAGTGGGCCAAACGCGGCTGGAACGAGTGAACGTGTACAATTTAAAGCGTTGTTTTCTTCTTAGCTTCATTATTCAAAATGATCATTTGGAAGGTTATTTTCACTAATTCTTTCTATCTGATTACTTGATGTGGGAGGATGCGAAAGTAAGAAAGGAGAGATTAGAAAGAAAGAGAGAGAGATAGCGTTTAAGTCACTTAGTTTCCACTTAGTTGCATGATATCCGTGTCAGAGAGACTAGTCCTTCTAAATCCTCCCTTTGGCCTTGGCAGAGAATAACGGACCAGAAGGAAGTTCTTGTCACCAGGTACCAGGGACGTCGGTAAACTTCGAAGTCATGATGGGCGAGCATTATTTTCGGTGGGGCAAGCTTGATAGCAACTTTTTTTTTACGAAACACTGAAAGAACGAATTTTCAATGCTTTTTTTTTTCTTTTAATCGAAAGTCAAACGACCACCGTGAGCAACATAATGGGCTATAAGCAGTCGCCCGTACCTAATTTAAGGTACCTGGTTCCAGGGTACGGAGGGAGTCCATGCCCTCAGACAAACACAACATTCATGCCTCACGGGATTCGAAGCCGGACTTTTCTCTCACGAATGGTCATAAGCCAGCGATTATACAACTGCGTAGAAAATGCTTTTCATTACCGACTACAAAAGATTTCGTGCAATTCTGACCTTCTCTACCTGGACATGCATACATGCATAGATCTGACTAGTTACGCCACTGGTGTAAGATAGAACTGTTGGTAGAATGTCGCCTTCAACTTTTTGCTTGCCCTGGATGCATTGTCTTAAATTTCGAAAATTTTCCATTTTTGCTTACGAAAATAGTATACTATACACTGAAGAGCAACTGAATTAGAGACAGCTGGCGTTATACAAATGTGGCGCTGTGGGCGGCCCTGTAAACGGAAACGACATGACGTATGCAGCGATCCGACAATATAAGGAGTGATGCGACGGGAATCAGTAAGAGTCAGAAGCAGTATGGCTAAGACAAAGGATCTAAGCGCATTTGATCGTGGGCAAATTGTCGGGGCCCGACGAATGGGTCACTCCATCTCAGAAGGCGCGCAGGCACTGCGATTTTCACGAGCCACGGGTTCACCGTGAGTACATCGAATCCGGTAAAACCACCCCTGCAAGGGCCAACTGCTGTGGACAACAGCGTGTGAATAAGCGGGATCATCGACGGCTAGCTCGCATTGTAAAAGCGAAGAGACGGGCCACAGTGCAAGAAATCACTCGAAAATTTAACGCTGGTGCACAAAAACATGTAAGCAGCCACACCATCGAGAACCATCTCCTCGCTATGGGATACAGAAACTATCGTCCCACGAGGGTACCGCTGCTGACCGCACATCACAGGGCGCAAAGATTAGCATGGGCACGGGAACATCGCCACTGGACCCTAGACATGTGGGAAAAATGTTGTCTGGACTGATGAGTCGAGATTCACGTTGGTACATGCGGATAGCAGGACAAGAATACGGCGCAAACCACATGAAGCGATGGATCCTTATTGCCATCTGGGTACTCTTCAAGCTAGGTGTGGGGTAGTATTCTCGTCTGGGGACTGTTTACGTGGACTTAAATGGGACTCCTGGTACGTGTGACATCATCCCTCACAGGTCAACGTTACCGGGATAACCTGGACGACCATTTGCTCCCGTTTGTGCGTCTTCAACATCCCACTGGGGACCTCATCCTGCAACAAGACAATGCACCGTGCCATCGCTCCCGAATTGTATCCGAATTGGTGAATGAACACTCCACCGACGTGACCTCATTTCCTTGGCCAGCTAGTTCACCTGACCTTAATCCCATCGAGTACATCCGGATTGCCATCGAGAGAGATTTTCGAGGCTCTGTCCCCCTCCATCAAATCTTCGTGAACTGTTTGAGCTTCTTTAGGGATCGTAGATCCGTATGGCTTCCCAACGCTTCCGGTGTCTTGTCAAGTCCATGCCGAGACGAAGCGCCGCCCTTATCAGGGCGGAAATGTGGTGCTACACGTCACTAGACAGGTATATCTAATTCAGTTGCTCTTCAGTGTATTTAAGCACTTTATTTAAAAGAAAATGTCGTTTTTTATTTATTTAAATAAAATTTTAACGTTGTGCCAAGCAGGCACAATACCCCTCTTCCCTCCTTAACTTCCTTACTACCAACAAGCGACTTTACTTTGCACTCCTACCACACAAAGCAGTCGTCAGCCACTTTCTGCACTTTCACTGCCCTGGGGCAATCTTAAGAGCACTAGTATAGCTTTAGACTTCACTTTCCGTGTTGGAATCCCATATTTTGTAAAGAAAACAAACAGCAGAACAATTAGTAATTTCCACCCTCAGTGAATTCCTATCCACTCTCCACCTTCGCCTCCTGCCTATACAAACATGAAAAAGAGTATTAAAGTAAGGAATTGGAAGGGTGGAGAACAATTGAAGTTTCATGGCCCTAGGGATGCTATTTTAATAACCTTTCTACGGTGACGTAAACAACACACGTCTTAGGGGAAAATACATAAGGCTGCACGAAGTAAAATACAAGACTTATCATTACTTAGCAAGTCCAGATTATATTTTAAGGTTAGGTATATTGAAAATGGCATATTTTGAACTGTGTTGGTGGCAGGGTGGACAAGACAAATTTTAGGGTACCCTCGTTCCCCCTTGGCGACGTTCCTGGCAGGGACAGATGTATTCCTGAGATAAGACAAGAAAGGACTTGCTTTGCCGTAGTTGTCGTGAAACCTAGCAGATATGTAAACATCTCTGCTTGGAGAGCGCAAAACATTTGGGGCACACTTTGTTTTAGCTGCATCCGTAACTTAAACGGGTAAAGATACTTTACCTGTAAAATCTTGCATAATTATGCAATACACTGAAGTGCCAGAAAAACTAGTACAGACGAGCTTATGCAAAATACATAGCAACGTCACCAATGCGCGTACTCTGTTGCGTCCGCCAGTGCATATATAAAGCGATAGACATCCTTGCCAGCTGGCAGAGCTGTTTTCGGCATGATAATGACAAGTAATAACGATTTAAGCGGTTTTCAACGCGGTGTCATAGTTGGCGATCGTGAGATGGGCAATAGTATTTCAGAGGTAGAAACGAAGTTCGGATTTTCACGGACGACCGTTGCAAGGGTGTGTCGAGACCACAAGAATTCCGGCAAAACCTCCAACCTACGATAACAATGTGGCCGTAAAAAGACATTGGGTGAACGTGACCATCGTCGGCTGTCAAGAATCGTTTCACGAGATAGGCGTGCAACATTCTCGCAGGTATAATCGGAATTCAATGCTGGATCCTCAACAAGCATCAGCGTCGGGACTGTGCAACGTACCCTGCACGATATGGGCTTTGGGGGCCGAAGCTCAACTCGAGTCCCCTTGATGGGTGCGCGACACAGAGCTGCGTGCCTCGCTTGAGCACGGCAGCACCGCCACTGGACACTTGATGACTGGAAACAAGTAGCGTGGTCTGACGAGTCGCGTTTCCAACTGTATCGGCTAGATGAAAGGCTTCGTGTGCGGCGCAAACCCCATGAAACCATGGATCACGCCTGTCAACAGAGAACTGTACCGGCTGGCTGGGAGGTCCGTAATGGTATGGGATGTGTTTAGCTGGACTTCACTGGAAACCCTGGTACGTCTACAAACGTTTGTGCCCTGTCAACGCTATGTGCGCATCCTTTCTGACGAGGTACACTCGTTCATATCCTGCATTCATGCTGATGGGTTCGGCCTGTTCCAACAGAACAATGCACCTCCACACAAGTGTCGGGACGCCACATTATGGTTGGAGGAGCATTCATCTGAGTTTGTGGTGTTGCCATCCCACCTAAGTCCCCAGATGTGAACGTGATAGAACACATTTGGGATGCCATGCAACCCGCTTTCAAACACAGGAATCCGAGGCTTCGGAATACACCCGAATTGTGGAACGCTCTGCAGGAAGTGCGGTGTGCATTGCCTACAGCATATCTCCAGAAACTAGTGGAGTTCATGCCCCGTCGTATTTCTGCAGTCCTGCGCTCTCCTGGGGGACATACCAAGAATTAGACTGGTGTATCAGTTTTTCTGGTACTTCAGCGTATAATGGATATTTGTTTCTAAATTTTTGCAGTGCAGCAAAGTTTGGTTTTCCTAGCAGTGAAGTGTTCGATGATCCATACTTGTTGTCCAGTAAATGTAGCTGTTAAGTTATTAATGATATTATATCAGTTGAAGTGAAATTCTCAGTCGCTCCGATGGCCGAGTGGTATGATGCGTTAGTTTCTAATTATTCGTCCGTCCGAAATGGGTCTTAGGTGAGGCATGGATGGAGTGTTTGTTTTACAGCACTTGCCCTTTCCCTTCCCGTACTGACCATTTAGTTGTTCACGGTGGTAATTAACACCTCCCATCCAAAAAAATCTGGCATGCTTTTAATCCTTAACGACATCCATTTAATTTGTTCCTTTTCGGATTTAGATTGCTAGAACAATCGAGAAATATTAGTTTCTTGGTTTGTGTCTTCAAACTCTTTTTGCAGTTAATCACTTTTATGAACACTTGTTCTAAGGATTTGAAACTGAACTTGCAGTTAATCATCGAACTCGTTTTGCAGTTAATCACTTTATAAACACTTCCCCAAGGATTTGAAACTGAACTTCAAAGACGCCTTTTAATAAATTTCGAAAATCGCTTTTTTTACTCTTAGCAATAAAATCGTTTTCCATTTTACTTTAACAACCCAACCTTTTGGCGATAATTTGGAAAAAAATTGCTTGCACAGAGCTGCTTTGACTGTTGTCTAAAAATAAAAATTAAATAAACAAAGCAGATGTAAGTTGTAAAAATATCTGGAAATATGTTGTGAAAAAGTGTATTGTTATACTTAACCATAAATTCTCTTTATCTTCCTGTTAATAAAAAAACTACAAGATGCTTTTCCGCTTAATTACACATTTCAAGTAATGCTTTGATAAAAAGAATTGTCTGAAAAGCAATACTGTAATTGCGAAAATCGTTTTCCATCTTATTTTAACAACCCAACCTTTTGGCGATAATTTGGAAAAAATTGCTTGCACAGAAGTGCTTTGACTGTTGTCTAAAAATAAAAAAAAATAAAGAAAGCAGATATAAGTTGTAAAAATATCTCGGAACATGTTGTGAAAAAGTGTATTGTAATACTTAACCATAAATTCTCTTTATCTTCCTGTTAATAAAAAAAACTACAGGCTTTTACAAGATGCTTCTCCGCTTAATTACACATTTCCAGTAATGCTTTGATAAAAATAATAGTCTGAAAAGCAATACCGTAATTGCCATTCATGTCGAAGAAAATGTCTTACCACACTTAAAGACACTGTTAAGCTAGATTAGTTATTTATTGGAAAGTGTTTTCCATATCTAACGCTTAAATGTTGTGATCATTCTACGGAAAACCAAAAGACGCTATGCATGCCCATGAACACAAATGGTTTGTGAACAAAAGTAGTAGTATTTTTATAATTACCATTAATTAATCGTGACTGAAGAAAAATGTCATTTTTCCGCTAAAAGTGCTCGTGGAGTTGCCTTAAGAAATATCTGTAATAGTTATACAGTGAGTGGACTTAAATCATGGGATACCGTCCTAGTAACGGGTAGACCCTCCTACCGCCCAGATAAGGGTAGTCATAAGGCGAGGCACTGGGTCCACTATGATATGAAAGCGTTCTACTAGTACCTCTATCCATGGTTGCAGCACCTCTACCCATAATTTTGTCGCATTCCTGAGTGGAAGACAAAAAGCTCGAATAGAGTTTTCCACAGAATCTCGGAGATTCTGCACGGGGTTCAAGTCCGGTTAACGGGGAAGCCATTTCAAGGAGGACAGTTCTGGAGAATGCCCTTCTAACAATGTTCTAATCGCCACGTCTCAGTGGGGAAGAGTTATTGTCATTGCTTTGCTGGAAGAGTTTATTGCCGTGTTGATGCATGATGACAATGGACGGATACAGAACATCTGCAAGGATGGACACTCAGCAAAGACCGTTCAGAGATGCATCTAAACTAAAGTGACCAGATTTTCGAGAACGAAATTGAGGACAAAATGACACGTTATCCTCATTTTCAATGCAAAATTGAGGACAATTTCATTTTAAAATGGAGGACATGGTTGAGGACAACATCTGACACATTACGGTAAAAAGGCCCAAGATTAACAAATTATTATGAACTGTACTATAATTGCCCAGTTTCATGGCAAAACATAAGATGAATGTGAAAGATTGTAAAATAAGTATAAAATAGCAATAAAATACTATCATGCAGAATATTACTTCCGATAAATTTTAAATGTTGCTCATAGGATGCAGCATATGCAAACAAAGCTACATTTTGATGCTGGACTTAAATTTCATTGTTATTCTGTACAAGAAAAAAAAGCGGAAACCAGAAAATTACTATAAAATGAGCGGGGAGAAATCATGGGACACCTGCATGTTATCTCTATAAAAAGGATTGTTCCAAGTTTAATAACTTCACTTGAAGAAAATGTTTAATGAAAATACATATTCAACGAAAGTGATAGAACTCTCAATGGAATCCCCCAAATTCAGCATCAGTTACTTATTTCGTTGCGAAAAGGTGGATGCTGAAAGAAGATAAGATATATTCCCCATTCTCTAAATATTTTTGTTAAATCCCGTTAAAACAGGAACGAAATGACACCACGTTTTACAAGATGACTTTGTTCGATTCTTCGGCATGTCTTTCATGAATATTGTTGTGTGATTTCTAACTTAATTCTAGGGAAAATTCTGCTTCAGAATATAGTTAAATAACTTTATGAGTCCATTTTATTTCAATTAAATAAGTATTTGATGCCGAATTGGATTGCGTTTGGTAGATTCAGCTGGGTTCTACAACTTTTGTTTAGCACACTTCTTTATGAAACTGCTTTCTTCAAAACTTATTGGAATTGGAATAATCCTTTCTTATACAACACTGGTGTGCAAAAATTGAGGACGAAGAGGATAAATTAGCATAACAGCGGAACGAGCAAGCAGAACGGACCGAAAGACCACTCAGTAGATAGACTAGGGTCCGGTACGATAGGGAATGCGCATATATGCAGCATGACGTGGGGGGGGAGTGTCGGAAGGGTATAAAGCACACGGGCGCTGTGTACGCTGAGCAATTCGGTGAAAGCTATTGCACGGTGTACATCGGTTTGAACGAAGTTGAGTTGCTGCCACCGTGTGATATGGCCAACAGGCAATCCAGTAGACGACATCTGGAGGACTTTATCCGAGGTCACGTCATTGGGAAGTTGGAAGAAGGTCGAAGTGTGACTAGTGTGGCCAAGGAGTTCGGAATCGCTCACAGCATCGTTTCACAAACTTGGAGAGCATTTCAAATGACAGGAACAGCAGTCCGAGAGTTTAGCAGTGGTTTTCGTCCACGAGCAACCACGGCGGCGGACGACCGTTATATTGTCCTACAGGTGAGAAGAGACAGACGGCAGACAGCGGGAGAAATCGCAAGGCACGTGCAACAGACAACTAGAAGTCCGTTATCGCGTTTTACCGTGGCCAGGAGGCTGCACACAGGTGGTCTCTTTGCACGACGACCAGTACGGTGTGTGCCATTAACGCCTGCTCATCGGAGACGGCAGTTTCTGTGGTGCCAGGAACACAAGAACTGGAGACACAGCAATGGGGGTCGAGTTCTCTTTACGGATGAGAGCAGATTTAGTCTGATGAGCGATTCTGGACGTATACACATCTGGAGATAGCTAGGAACACGCAATCACGCCTCCAACATCATCGAAAGGGATCGGTTTGGTGGTGGGGGAGTTATCGTTTGGGGCGGTATAATGCTTGGTAGCCGTAATGACCTCCACATCTTCCAAGAAGGTTCAGTCACTGGTGTCCGCTTTTGTACCGAGGTTCTCCTGCCTTACGTGCGTCGGTTTAGAGGTGATGTGGGTCCTGAGTTCCTCTTCATGGACGACAACGCTACACCTCATCGTACAGTGGCTGTCGCAGAGCTCTTGGAGAGTGAAGATATTCATCGCATGGATTGGCCCGCGAGGTCCCCGGACCTAAATCCGTTCGAACACGTGTGGGACCTTCTCGGAAGACGCTTGGCAGCACGTCACCATCCGACAGCAACGATTCCGCAGCTGCGATTGGCGCTACAAGAAGAATGGGCCGCGATGCCTCAACAGCTCCTTGACAACCTCGTCTTCAGCATGGACAGACGTTGTAAATCCTATAACGCAGTCAGGGGTGATCATATCTCCTACTAAAGACTGAATTTTTTTTGGCAGCCCTCTGTCACATGGACGTTTCTGTCTTCTGTCCAGTTGTGCTCGAAGCTACCTTTTCAATAAAGTGCCTTTGTATCCTTTGGATTCCTTGTATGGACGGTTTTGCTCACTTGTTCCATTTTCTTACATCTTGGGGATCTTATGGTATGATTTAGGTCAATGTGGAGCACTTCTGCATGACGTTACATTCAAAAAACCGTCTCGTCCTTAATTTTTGCAGTGTATATAGGATGTACAGTTATCAGCTTCATGACGCTGTAATAAATTTTTAGCATTCATTGTTTGTGTACGTCCTAGTTATCCATGATGTGTATGCTAATATTGTGCAGTTGTATGTACATATATATAATTTCTTTTCTTCTTTTTATTCAAAAATTGCATTAGTTACGAAACACACGGCCTGCACGTAGAATAATTCAAATCTTACAGTTTCGGAATTAGAAGTTCCAGTTATGTTACCCTTTCTTATTTTAATACGTTTACTTCAAATGCTAACTTAAGGCGCATGTTATTGTTGCATGTTACGGTTAGTCTGCAGGTTATGACACTGGTGAGGATGATGTTCCAACTTTTCTGAGCATCCCGAAGGTTTGAGGTTTTTTTTAATTGCCACTATTTCAGTTTTGGGAAAGAAATTTCAAAAATAGAGTACGAAAATAAGACATTGAAGACATTTGATGATGACCTGAGTCAGTTTGTACGGAATTCAGGACAAGCCATTGAAATTGAGAACTGTCCTAAGAAAATGAGGACGTCTGGTCACTTTAATCTAAACGTACCAAAGGTCGCAACGTGTGCGAGTTGAAGACGCCCCAGACCATAACCGAACCTTTACCAAGCCTTAAATTGTTCCTCGTTGATACGCTGTGTGCATCATTTTGTGCGGTTTCCTCCAGATCTGTATATTCTCGTCTGCGCGAAATCACTGGAAACCGGACACATCGGATCAGGAGACCTGTCCCCAATTGTGAAGGTCCAACTCGGATGTTCTTTCGTCCAGATGATGCATACAGTCAGTTGTTACCAATGTGACTCCGATGAGTTGGCGGCTCCCGTAACCTATTGCTTCTAATGATCGCCTAATGATCTTTATGGAGATGTTTCTGCACCTCCGTCGTTGAATTCGGCAGTGATTTGTGTCACTTTCGCTATCCAGTTAGTTGCAACTATACAAAACGTTGATGGTGACGTTTTTCCGCTATGCTTTTCCACCCACAGAGCTGTCAAAGATGCGGTGTCATTCCAGTAATGGCGTATTTCCGATACACACTTGATACTGTCGAACGGCGATATTGCGATTGCTGTGCCACCTCCGTTATAAAGTGACCCATGTGTCAAGGACCCCAATCATCACTGTGCTAAACTCTGTTAACTCACGACGTTTATCCATGCTGACATCGAATTATCATCTACGTGAATGCAGTCATGTCATCTTACTTATATGCCTGCCAAGCGGTGGGGTAGTCTACTAGCAAGAAGGTTGACAGCGTCGCGTTGCCTAGGAAACAGGTATCCCATGATTTCTGTCCACTCAGTATATTTCATAATTGTTGTTTTTTTCTTTCTTGTTTGATTTTTTTTCGGGGTTTAACGACCACCATCATCCACTCTAAGTGCTATAAGCAGTCTTTTGGTCCCTAATTTAGAGCTACTGGCTCCAGGGAATCAGCGTTGAACGACAAGCTACTGGGTTCGAACGATCCAGCCTATACTACCCAAAATACTACGACTATAACTACTCTGTCATCGGGGCAGCGCACTGCCATTTCGCCAGCTCGCTTCTTAGCTGGCCAAATCCTCGGTACGCCGTACAACTAGCTGAGTGGTAAGAAGCATTGGCTTCTAATCATTCGTTCGATATAGGACATGGTTTTGATCCCGGATATGGCATAGGTGGTGTCTCATGGCCCTGGCTCTCTCCTTTCCCTGGAGTCAGTGACCCTAAATTAACCTACAGTATTTGTCATTTTCTTGTAGGACTTCCGTCCACAGTGAGTAGAGTTTAGGTCCCAGCCAACTACAGCGAGATCGCCTTTTGGGCAGGACACAGAAACGGAAGGAATGAGAGCAAGTCTAGCGACTTTGACAGAACAGTTTGTAGTGAGATTAGAGTACAGTAGATGGCGCCACCGTACAAGTACGATGTTGCACATAGAGGGGTGAGAGAATTTCAGGGAGGACATAGGAAAGGATACCCATTTAACCAGTAGGTCCAGCCTGGGGGCCGTCACTTAACGTGCTCGTCCAATGCACGGCGGATATTCAGCGATTGTTAGTAAATTACACCATCTCTGAAAGATCAGCCCAGGTTCGAACCTGAGGACCTTGCATCGATAGTCTGACTCGTTAAGCACTAAGCCATCCGCGGCTGTGACCCTAAATTAAGGACAGGCGGCTGCTTATAAACCATTGAGTTGCCCTCGATGGTCGTTAAATCCTAAAAAATACACCACGTTAACTTGTCCACGAGCATTCAAATTCCCATTCTGTGAAACAGCGACAAAATATGGATTCCTCTAATAAACAACAGACATTTTAGCTAGTATGGCAGAATGACCTCGACCCTCATCTCGCACACTGACTGTCCGTCCTCTGTCCGCATAATGGGTTTCCTATACAATGAATTTTATCTTCTTATCAATGTTATTATCTTAATTACGCAAATTTTTAATTTACAATTCCTAATATTTGATTTAAAGAGGAACAACAATTTTAACTCACGAGTTTATTCACAAAGAACATTACAATTAATTTAAATCTGAATCAGTTATTCTTAAAAAATTATCTTAATCCCTCTTAGCATTTTCACAAAATTTAATCAAACATCTAATGATATATCGCAATTTCTTTTTCCGTGTTCAAAACTTTTGCTATTTCCCTAATTTTTATATGGACATAAATCAAGCTCATCTTTCCATGTAACATAACCACAGTAATTCGAAAATTTAATAGTCCTCGAACGCGAATCGAACCCGCATTTCCCGATTTGCGATCGAGTATGCTATCCATTACACCACTCAGAACAATGAAATTCAAAGAACTGAGGCATTAATCTGAAACGTCAGACTTTGATTTCACTGCACCAGTCGAAACAAACGTGTCCCAACCAGCAAATGAGTAAATATCAAGTTGGAAACACATGGAATAATTAATATAATATAGAACAGCTGGATTTGTGTCTATATTAATTATTCCATTCTGTTTCCAACTTGATATTCCCTAATTTTGTTCTCTGGTATATTGTCAGGCACATTGATAATTCTAGAAATGCCGAATTCTATTAAATTCAACTAAGCTACACACACAACAATGAGGTGGAACAAAATCTTTTGCTCATTGTGCGATGCAACAATATTTATGTGAGTAATGATAATGTTAGACTAATCTCTCGTGGTTTTCGATATTGTTTTGCTACTTCTTCACTATATTAAATTCTTTCTCATCTTTTTCAATAACTGTTGAACTTTCGTTGTCTAGAAGTTAGTAGACTCACTGACGGGATGCCTTTCGTTTCATTCACCATTAGTTTCCGCGAACTCTAGGGATTATTAGTTCGTCCCATCATCTCATTCTTCGTAAAAATTAATGGTTTTTTCCGTGTTATCTCCATTCCAATTAATAGCTTTCTGGTGACAGCTTCCTTCTGCTTCATATAATCCTAGAAAACAAATGGTCGCTCATAGTTCGAAATAGCAGAATAAAATAAAAAGCTGAAAATATGAATTTGAGAAAGAAGCGTATGTGCTGAACTTATAAACTCCAGGTGACTGTTAAAGTGAATCAATCAATGAAAAGTGTCTCATTTAAAAGTACGCCATAGAAAGATGTTTGTATGCGGGTTTTGATGTGTCTTAATTTGCATGACATTGTGATGCGCTCGTAATTTAAGCATTCTTCCGCCATGTTGGCGGTACACGATTAACTCATTCGCGTCATACGCTTTTAACGATAAGTGCTTTAATTTTTTTGTCCATAGGGTGAATGTTCATGGCAGACTTAGCGATTATGATTTCCATGTACCTTTGTCTTCCAGTGGGAACTATTGTGCTGTCATCCTTACGTGCTTGGATTTCGTGCATGAGAGTTAACTAAATGAAGTTAAACGACTTCATGAATATTTAACGAATTAACTACTAGTGCTTATCAACAAGGATACTTCTGAACTATATTCATTATATGCAAATCATTTCGCGTTTTGAATATTCAGTGTACTTAGGTGCAGCAACAAATAATTATCCAAATTTTGAGCCATGCATTTTTGATGGACCGTTGTTGTCCACTTTCATGAGGATTTGCATGAAAAATCAATTGTGTTGCTCAAATAGCTCTTCAAATGTGTTGAAGGTTTGAATAATTGCCTTTTCTATTGAATTCGCCCGAATATATGGATTTTTTGAACTGTCTTCCGAAAACTTGTTTCTTTATAATTGCACCCTTAAATGTGAAGGAGAATAAATAATGAATGACGTTCCCTGCTTGCGACCTCTTTCACGGAAAGTCGGGCAGTTTAGGTTAAAAGAACAAATTCGTATCTAACTCTGAAGCCTCTTTGCCACCCCGGTGGCGCAGTGGTCTAAGCGATGGCCTCTGATTCATCATTCAAAAGAGGTCCCGGTTCGAATCCTGGTGAGGCATGGATGTTGTGTTTGTCTTGCGGCGTTGGCTCTCTCCCTTTGCTGAAACCAGTAACGATAAATTAAAGACGGGTGTCTGCTTATAGCCCATTGAGTTGCTCAAGGCAGTCGTTGAATCTCCAATAAAAAAACAAGTTAGTAAAATCATGCAATGCATTGATTATGATACGCTTTCCAACATACTAGAAATCATTACTCAAGTTATGAGAAAAATGGTTGTGGAATAAATCTCATTCCTGTGCACTGACCTTTGATCCTATTTCGATGATATTCAACAGAACTGGTTCAGTATACCTCCGAAATAACATAATAAAGTTTTGTCGCAATCGAAGCAATTTTACTTACGTTATGATGCATAAGGGCTATGGAATAGATCCCGCTTCTCTGTCCTAACCTTTGACCCCATTTCGCCCATCTTCAAAAGGATTCTTCCCCAGGCAGGTCCCTAGAACATACTAACATTTCATCCAAATCGAAACATTTTTACGTGTTATGACGCATAATGGCGATGGAAGTGATTCCGCTCCTATGTCCTGACCTTTGACCCCCATTTCGCCAATTATCATTAGGGTTTGTCCCCAGGTGGTCCTCTACCACATACTAAAATTTAATCGAAATCGACCCTTTTTTACGTTAGTTATGACGCATAAGAGCAGTGGAATGCATCCCGCTCCTATGTCCTGACCTTTGAACCCATTTCGTTCACTTTCAATAGGGTTCCTTCCAAAGTGTTCCCCTACCACATACTAAAATTTCATCGAAATCGAAACGATTTTTACGCGAGTAATCGTGCGGACGAACGTACGCACACAACGTGTGACGTAATGAGGCGGATGGGAATCGCGACCATCTGCTCGCAAGAGTGTGACGTCATAAAACTTTAATAGGATCCACACACAACGCGTGACGTAATGAGACAGACGGCGTGACCGCGCCCCGAAATCTAATGGGACGACGTCATGACACTACACTAAAAACGTGGTAATTTGGGGTGGTTATTTAACCCACTAAACGAATTTTCCTAAAGTCGAGATCAAACTAAATCGATTTCTAGTACCAGAAAACGGTAGGTTAACAATTTTCATCAAAATCCTTAGAGCCGTTTTCAAAATAAAATTTACATACATACAAGAGTTGCTCCTTTAAAGTGAACGTCAAATAATTCTGCTTCCTTTTTTGAAGATGACAATCCGATTTTTGGCGTAAATGTGACAAGGATGGTAAGTCAGATAATATCTGAAAACTTGAAAATTTTCATCGTCCTGGAGCGGGACTCGAACCCGCGTCTCCCAGAAAACGCCTAGGTATGCTAACCACTACACCACCCAGAACGACCGAGTTTCAAGTTTCCATTCAATTTGAATTTAACCATCACAGGATTCGCTAGTCGAAGCAACCGGCATTCATTTTTAGCGAATCTGGAGGTTAAGAATCTTATCCCGTGTTTGCCCGGAGAAGCAGATAAATCATGAAAGAAATACGGGATTACGCCATATAATACAAATTTTGAAGATGACAATCCGATTTTTGGCGTAAATGTGACAAGGATGGTAAGTCAGATAATATCTGAAAACTTGAAATTTTTTTTTTCATCGTCCTAGAGCGGGACTCGAACCCGCGTCTCCCAGAAAACGCCTAGGTATGCTAACTACTACACCACCCAGAACGACCAAGTTTCAAGTTTCCATTCAATTTGAATTTAACCATCCTTGTCACATTTACGCCAAAAATCGGATTGTCATCTTCAAAATTTGTATTATATGGCGTAATCCCGTATTTCTTTCATGATTTATCTGCTTCTCCGGGCAAACACGGGATAAGATTCTTAACCTCCAGATTCGCTAAAAATGAATGCCGGTTGCTTCGACTAGCGAATCCTGTGATGGTTAAATTCAAATTGAATGGAAACTTGAAACTTGGTCGTTCTGGGTGGTGTAGTGGTTAGCATACCTAGGCGTTTTCTGGGAGACGCGGGTTCGAGTCCCGCTCCAGGACGATGAAAATTTTCAAGTTTTCAGATATTATCTGACTTACCATCCTTGTCACATTTACGCCAAAAATCGGATTGTCATCTTCAAAATTTGTATTATATGGCGTAATCCCGTATTTCTTTCAATTCTGCTTCCTGTACTTCGAACGGAAAAACTTCTGTACACATCTTCTTCCCAATTTTATTAATGCGTTCCCAAGGATGAAAATTTGAATATCGATTAACATATCTTCATTTTATAACTTGCAATACTTAATATTTTCTAAAGCATAACCATAATTATGCAATCCAACATTTGTTTGTCTACTGACGTCATCAAAGTACAGGTCGCGCCATCCTTTTTCTGGTTTCAGCACCACCAAAGGAAAAGTTATTGATTTTTAATATAATTATGGTTACGTTTTAGAATATAATAAGTATTCCAAATTATAATATGAAGTTATTTCAATCGATGTTCAAATTTTCTTCCTTGGGAACACATTAATTGTGAAGGAAATGTGTACAAAAGTTTTCCCATTGGAAGTATAGGAAGCAACATTACTTGACGTCCACCTTAATAATATGGGATAAGGGCGATGGAATGGATCGCAATCCTATGTCCTGACCTTTGACCCCATTTATTCCATTTTCAATAGGGTTCGTCCCCAGGTGATCCCCTACCACATACTAAAATTTCATCAAAATCGAACGATTTTTACTCCAGTTATCGTGCGGACAGACGGACGGACAAAGCTGGAGCATATACGCTTCTTCAACCTACTGTTGGAAAGCGTAAAAAAATGGCCTCTCAAGTGATACAGCAAGGGAAAACGTAGTATCTCCAATTGTTATTTTAATTATGAACGAATCCAATAAAAAATTGTGGCATTCATCTCATTTTATTTTGGTCGCTGATCTTTTCCAACTGTTGTTTCAGGGTTAACAACCACAGAGAACCGAAACACTCACTGATTGCAGTAGATAGATGTTAAAGATTTACTGTCTGCCAAACTCAGAATTTCATATATTTTTGCTTTTGAATACTCGAAGTCCTCGTAGTTTTAGAAAAACCATTTTTTTTATCCAGAAAGGATTCTAAAACATAAAAGTCTAGATGTCTCATTCTTTGAAAATATTTAAAATTCCAGTTTATAAACAGTCTGATAATTTGAATTCAATCTGCGAACATCTTTATAATTTACAACGTATCGCATTTGTAGCTTTTGGCAGCGCGTCGTTATGCAGGTAATTCTGGTATATAGTAGATTAGTACTTAGTAAGATTAAGGAGGAACTGAGCGAAACGTCCTACAGATGCCATTATTTTATTCCTAATCAGAGTAATTACAATACATTAGCGGCACAGTTCTCTCGGGTAAAATACACGGATAGGAAAGAAGAGCCTGTTTTTGAACTTGCTTTGCATGAAAGAAAAATAGAGGATTCCTAGGTATTTAAGTTATTTCTAAAACAAATCCAAAATACAGACACCTTGTTTATACTTTTTCTATGGAATGAACATAAACACGTACATTCACAATTTCAAAATGTTTAACACTTTTGTAAACTTTGAGCATAAAAGTAGAATAGCATGTTCCAATTGGTCTCTTATAATGATTTGTTTAAAGTCGAATCGACTGCGAAAAAAAAACGGCGTTACAAATTATAGCGTATATTTATCGCATTGCAAAAAGCATAAATCCTATGAAAATCAAACTTCTCTTTCGACGATCTGTCTGTAAAATTTCCGTTTCTAGATTAAGTGAAATCCTCACAACTAAGAATCTGAGACCTTTGCTTTAGTATGGAACTCGTGAATTAACAACTTTTTTCTCTGCGGATCCTCAATGCCTCCATTTAAAACCAGAATGTTGAATATTGATTATACATTTATGATTCTATCCTACTACACCACGAAATACTGTAGCTACAAAGTTACATCCCAGAGATATTGATGATGCATTTAGCATTCTATTCTACTACGCTACGAAATAGTGGTCCTACAAAGTTACATACAAGAGATATTGATGATACATTTAGGATTCTATTCTACTATGCCACGAAATACTGAAAACACAAAGTTACATCCCAGAGATATTCGTGATGCATTTAGGATTCTATTCTACTACGCCACGAAATACTGGAAACACAAAATTACATTCCAGAGATATTCATGGTACATTTAGGATTCTATTCTACTAAGCCACGAAATACTGGAGCTACAAAATTGCATTTTAGACATATTGATGATACATTTAGGAACGCCACGAAATAGTGGAGCTACAACGTTACATCCCAGAGATAGTGATGGTACATTTAGGATTATATTGTACTACGCCACGAAATAGTGGAGCTACAAAGTTACATCCAAGAGATATCCATGATACATTCTGGATTCTATTCTACTACGCCACGAAATAGTGGAGCTACAAAGTTACATCCCAGAGATAGTGATGGTACATTTAGGATTATATTGTACTACGCCACGAAATAGTGGAGCTACAAAGTTACATCCAAGAGATATCCATGATACATTCTGGATTCTATTCTACTACGCCACGAAATAGTGGAGCTACAAAGTTACATCCAAGAGATAGTGATGGTACATTTAGGATTCTATTCAACTACGCCACGAAATAGCGGACCTACAAAGTTACATTCCAGTGATATTGATGATACATTTAGGATTCTATTCTACTACACCACGAAATATTGGAGCTACAAAGTTACATCCCAGAGATACTGATGGTACATTTAGGAATCCAATTTTACTGCGCCACGAAATAGTGGAAACACAAAGTTTCATCCCAGAGATATTGATGATACATTTAGGATTCAATTCTACTACGCCACGAAATAGCGGAACTACAAATTTACATCCCAGAGATATTGATGATACATTTAGGATTCTATTCTACTACCCCACGAAATAGTGTAGCTACAAAGTTACATCCCAGATATATTAATGATACATTTAGGATTCTATTCAACTACGCCACGAAATAGCGGACATACAAAGTTACATTCCAGTGATATTGATGATACATTTAGGATTCTATTCTACTACACCACGAAATATTGGAGCTACAAAGTTACATCCCAGAGATACTGATGGTACATTTAGGAATCCAATTTTACTACGCCACGAAATAGTGGAAACACAAAGTTTCATCCCAGAGATATTGATGATACATTTAGGATTCAATTCTACTACCCCACGAAGTAGCGAGCTACAAATTTACATCCCAGAGATATTGATGATACATTTAGGATTCTATTCTACTACCCCACGAAATAGTGTAGCTACAAAGTTACATCCCAGATATATTAATGATACATTTAGGATTCTATTCAGCTACGTCACGAAATAGCGGACCTATAAAGTTACTTTCCAGTGATATTGATGATACATTTAGGATTCTATTCTACTACACCACGAAATATTGGAGCTACAAAAATACATCCCAGAGATATTGATGGTACATTTAGGAATCCAATTTTACTACGACACGAAATAGTGGAGACACAAAGTTACATCCCAGAGTCAGTGATGGTACATTTAGGATTCTATTCTACTACGCCACGAAATACTGGAGCTAAAAAGTTACATCCCATAGATATTGATGATACATTTAGGATTCTATTCTACTACGCCACGAAATAGTGGAGCTACAAAGTTACATCCCAGAGATATTGATGACACATTTAAGATTATATTCTACTACGCCACGAAATAGTGAAGACACAAAGTTACATCCCAGTGATAATGATGATACATTTAGGATTCTATTCTACTACGCCACGAAATAGCGGAGCTACAAAGTTACATCTCAGTTATATTAATGATACATTTAGGATTCTATTCTACCACGCCATAAAATAGTGGATCTACAAAGTTACATCCCAGAGATATCGATGATACATTTGGGATTCTATTCCACTACGCCACGAAATAGCGGTGCTACAAAGCTACATTACCTAAATTACGAGGGCATCACAATGTCATGCTCATAGATATATAAGTACGAAAAGCGTAATGCTTTTAAATTAGAAAAAAGGAAGAGAGAGAGAGAGAAAGGAAGATAGAGTGAGAGAGAGAGAGAGAGAGATAGAGAGAGAAAGGGAGATGATAAGTCGTTTCTCTGCTGACTAAAAGCAATTTTTAAAAACTTACCAAATGAGTGTGTGAAATATTTGTGCTAGGTAAAAAGTTAAATTAATTCTTTAGATTAAATATTAATGCTGATTTCTTTTGATTAAGCTAAGGATCGTGTCTTTTAAACTCACACAATATTACGTTAGGGAAGCTTCAAGCTAAGTTTTGGTCGTTCCACGTGAGCGAAAAAATTTGCAGAGGCAAAGTAATATTCTGAGAGATACCTATCTAGGAGAACTAAACATGGCCTACACTGTTCCCTGAGGATACAAGCTGCCAGATAAGTTCTACCCATTCTTCAAACTAAGAATAATCTTTCTCATCCTAGAATTCATTTAACTCCACCCAACACTCGTTTCGAAGAAGAGACCACCTTCTATCATAAATCCTGTCATTTTAAAGGAAGAGAGTCATTCATCCTTCCGTTTTTTTTATCGCAAAATGCGAATGATTTGTGTATTTGGCAAATTAGTTTCAGAGTTTCTGAAATCTTTTAGATTAAATATTTTCCAAATACCTTTCATGGTTCTTCCTTTTACTTTTCTTCTTACGTTGCGGTTTGGCCATTGGGAAGCAAATGAAATCTAGAATTGTACGCCATAAGTACTTTGTTGATCGTTCCACCGAAGCAACAATTCCTTTCTTTGTCTCCATGTGTTTGTTTTAAGTAGGACGAATGTAAAACAGCTCTCGGATAAAACCAAATATTTAGCCGCAAACGCAGAACAGAAAGAAAACATTTACATCTGTTTTGGACAAAACAGAAAGACTTCCCTTTTTAAATGGTGTTGGGTTTCATTTTTTTTATACAGGAGTTGGTTTTACAGGCCGATATGTTTCTTATATTTGATTGTTTGATATTAGCTTGAATGTCAGCAGCAGTAATTTCGTCTCGATATTTATCTCTCCGAGCTTACTTCTAAGTGAGTATTTTTTGTTTTGTTTTTTTTTTTGCTTTTAATTTTATCCATTTCAACAAAGGTTTGTGAAGAGTAAGAGTGGTTTCTTAATTTCGCAAGTCAGGTGAGTTCACCTGGAAGTTAGACAAATAAACGCCTTAAAAACTGAGTCTCAGAAGATATAAGAGCTAGATTTTTTCATCACATGAGCAGGTAGTGTCCATGCGTCGGACATTTGATCAAAGCGGTAAAGCTGCACTATTGTCCTACCCGGGAACGTTTTGTTTGTGTAGCTTCGTACTAGCTTTTCTTGTATCGTCTAGTTTGGATTCCGGTGAAGACGTTCCTTGGTCTGTAAAGTGTGTATATAAAAGGTTCTATCTCTCTCTCTCTCTCTCAGCACAGTTATGACGTCTGACATAATTTCCCATTCCTTTCTATGTGCATATTTCAACAAGTATAAAGGCCGTTCCATGCAATCTGAGAGTATGTTGTTTTTGAGTTGCCAACAGTCCGAAGGGGAAACGTAATCACGCAGACGACAAACTGAATTAAGGAAGTATCTATGGTAAGAATTATTAGCCGTAGCACACGATTCTGGTTTTGTTATTGCGCAGTTGTTTATGGTACGTCTGCATTTCGCCCTCAGCTATGGAGGTGAGTGATTCAGAGTTAAGAAGTGAAATGCGTTGTGCGATAAAATTTTGCTATCGTTTGGGTAAAACGGCTACAGAAACACTTGACTTAATGAAAAAAGCCTACAAAGATAAGTGTTTGGGTGATTCAACGATTTTTAGATGGCACCATGATTTCAAAAAAGGGCGTTTCTTGGCGGAACTCACTCCTAGGCTTGATCGACCTGAAAGTGTGCAAGAAAATCTGAGACTGTGTCATGAAATTTATAAGACTGAGTGAGTTGGAATAACTCCTTTATTTGCCTCTGCGCACCAATAAAATTGCTGCCATTGTCACTGTAGATATCTGTGGATATTCCTCGACGGTCAATGAAACGCTTTAATGCTGCAATCAATACAGCTGTGAAAAGATAACTAACGAGTTTCAAATGAATAGCTCAAGTGGCAAAACATATGAATATTGAAATGTATCCCTTAGTGGTCTTGAAACATCGTCCTGTATATACCCGCAATAGAAAGGGTTCTGCGTAATCTACACTACATTGCGAAAATGGGCGAGTGGGGTTAACTCTTGCAGATGGCAAATTTCCCATAAGTTGGTCAGCGGTTTTTACTCTTTGTCGACAGCAAATGATACATTTTTAACATGATGACGAACATCTCCGGCTGCGATGATCCAAGTCACCGCTAGATATGTTTTAGTGTCTGTAAAGCATCAATGATGCTTCCGATTCTTAAGTGCAAATAATTTTCAAAGAACACGAATTGTAATATGTGGTGGTGATGGGGGGGGGGGGGGGGGTTAACGACCAACATGGGTAACTTTTTGGTTTCTTAGCAACGAAAGAAAACAGCCAGTAGGCTGCTAAGGCAAACGTAATACCCATTCACATTCCTCAGCCGGTACTCGAACCCGAGCCCATCTCTGCCGAAAAGGTCACAATTTGGCACTCTGGTTTTTGCGCCGCCATGCAGGTTGCAGTATACGTGCGACCTTTGTTATGGACAAAAGCGTACTTTTATTTTAGATATACATTCAAGTATCTAAACTGAAATTACTACATACTAATTCCAGTCGTACCAATATTTCGTAATAAGGGGGTTAATCATGTTATTGAATCCTTGATGCAATAATACCTTGAGAGGGGGGGGGGATATCGTTTTTGAAATGTATACGATGCTTTAGGCAAACATGTAGTGCTGCAGAAACTGTAATTTCTAACAATCTCTACTAGAATTTTGGTCAGCGTGATTTCTTCTTCTTCTTTAAAAACAAGAACCCCTTAATAGAGCTTCACAATTGCAGATTTCACCGTAATTTCTGGTTGACGTATTAAAGTAGAGTCGTTTAACTGTACAAACTGTCACCCATTGGTTGCATTGTAGCTTTTTTTACCGGCAAAGGGCGATGCAAATCTGACCTGTTGACATTTATCCACTATATAAACTTATACTTTGTTTGGAGAACTTATTGTATGCCATTTGTAGGCAATGGGCTATTCAGTTTTACGAAATGTCAGCATTCTGGTCTTGCTGTTCCGCCATCTGATACTAACATGTAGCCCAAATAAGTCACGAGTCACTTCAGAAATCAATTTTAGACTTCCTTGACTCCCTTAGTGCAGGGTATTCATAACGGGTTTTATTTTTGCAGCATTAAAAACTTTAAAAGAACCTGGTGAGCTTGCCCTTAACTTTGAGAAATATGAGGTGTATCACCCTTTCAGTTACAATATGAATAACACCCAGAATTATGGCCCTAGAGCAGCAGTTATACATACACTATATTGACAGTCATCGGGCACCTAGAAGAGAAACACAACATAGCATTTATTGACATACATTTGTGCGGTGTCTGTCCACCTTTGGCCTTAATGCATGCACTGACTCTTCGAGACATGCTTTCGACAAGGTTTTGGAACACAGCGACAGGTATGCACTTCCATTCAGTACATAATGCTGCCGCTAATATTTGCTTAGTACTGGGCCTTGGCTCCAAACTTCTTATGCGGCGCTCTAATTCACCCCATAGGTGCTCTTTGCGATAAAGATCAGGACTGTGTGCTGTCCAGTCCACACACGATACGAAATTATCGTTAAACCATGGCGTAACAGTCCTTGCTTTATGGCTCGGTGCATTATTCTGCTGGTACCAACAAGGCTCGGTTCCATAATATTGCCACTGAGTTAATAGGGAATAATTGTCCAGAATATCGAAGTAGACGTACTGGTTAATAGGTTTGTATACGATAGTCAATGGGCCAGGACCATACCACGAAAAACACCCCCACACGACTACACTGCCAGCTCCAAATCTGACCGTAGGAACAGTACACTGTGGTAAATAGCGTTCCACCAGCTGCCTCCATACCCACACACGGCCATCAGACTGATGGATCGTGTATCTGGATTCATCAGTCCATAGAACCGTTTCCATTGATCTACAGTCCACGATAAATGTTATTTACACCATGCTAAACGCCGAATGTCATTCCCAGTGTAGATGAAAGGCTAATGAGCAGCCGCACGACCACGGTAATCCATGGAATGAAGTTCTCTGCGATTGGTACTTGTAAATACCAAAGTTCCAGCATTTTTACTCACCTGTACACTGAGGTCTTGTGCATTACTCCGTCGATTAGCTATAAGAACTCTCCCGAGGATTCGACGTCCTCTACCACCGATTTTCTTTGTTCTGCCGGTACGTTTTGCTGCTTCAGGCACGCCATGTGTTTTCCACTTATTCAGTAAATCCAAAACAGTTGACTTGGGTATGTTTAAACGCATCTCGGTTTCTCTTATGGACAACCCAGTAATATAACACCCAGCAATCTTTCCTTTCTCAAACTCAGTTCTCTCCCACCGCGACATTTTAACTCAATCTCAAAATGCGATGTGATCGCGGTTAGCTGCAGGCTTGTTTCCATGCCGTGTGCAGCTGTACTGCGAATCTTAACAATGCAGCGGATCCGTTCATTTGCTTTTGAAGGGGTGTCCGAAGAAATCTTTACTCCAAATCTTTTCACTTAATAATTTGGTTGATTCTTTATTTCATATAGTGCCCCCTTAATACATAAGGTGTGCATGGGCACCCGTTGCTTAGTTTTCAGAAGGAGACAAACAGAAATTGTAATTGTGAATAACATAACGCAAACTATGTTTTCAAATTTCCACTTTGACTTCTTGTTATGTATGCTGTTTTTACCATCCATACATTTCATACACACACAAAACATGTAAATTAAACGGAAACGCAGAAGACCCAAAAGCTACATAAAATTGATGGATAAATGAAAGGTAGCATGTTATAGGGACAATAAGGAAATTTCTTTGTTGTTGTCGTTCGTCTTTTTGGCCATTTGTGTCCTATTGGTCACGAAACCCAAGCGATCTCCTAATCGGTCATCGAGAAGGAAAAATCTCTCTCAAGACAAAGTTCTGGAAGAAACTTCGAGAGATATTTCTACTGCAGTGAATGTCTGCTACAGAGGATGATACCATAGTTTTGATTTCTCCACCTTTCATGCTTTTCCGTACTGTACGTATTGCATGTACCCTGTGCTTTAACATATAATGCAAGATTTCAATGTTACTACTTTGTACTATAAATTCCCAATGTTTTTCTATTTTTACTGTATACAACGCATCCAGAAGTTCAATAGAATAATTCGGAATTAGAGTTAGTGTCATCGCAAAAATCTTTGTAGTATCTCACTAGCACTGAAATGTTACAGTCAGATTTCTAGGAGACAGGCAAGTGCGCATCTTCCCGTCATGTGAACCACCATGGTGTGTCTGAAAAGTTTTACGAGTGAATTTGTCTACACAAATTTAATAGTGCCATCTATTGGCCACTGTTGGAACTATTTACTATCGAATCTGAATTGATTGGATCCCGAATTTCAGCAGTATACTCAAAGTGATTTTAATAGAAAATCATATTTAAGTTGGTGCAGTAAAATCATATCGTCATGCGTGTAAGTACTGAGAAAGAAACAAATAGCTAAATTTTGTTTTAATGTCGTAAAAATGTAACTGAAGCACTTGTAATGGTGCGTGCGGCATATGGAGATGAGACACCATTAAGAACTTACACTTTCCTCTGTTATGGGGTGATTCTGTGAAGTGCCTAAATGTGTTCAGAATGACGTCTAGAGCGGTCCGTCGTCTTAGTCTCATCGTCATCATCATCAAAATATATCCACTGACGAAAAAAAATCCCAACACCACGAAAAAATAGTTGTAGAGGAATGAAATGGCGGCAATACATTTGTATAGGTAACATATTTAATCGATTAAGGTTTCAAGATCACAGCTTATTGTAAGAGCGAGAAGAGCCATTTTTAATGTAAAATTCTGGTACATTAATAACCGTTGTAACCGCCAGAATGTTGAATGCCAGCACGCAAACGTTCATGCATTGTGTCGTACAGGTGCTGGATGTCAGTTTGTGGGATGGAGTTCCATGCCTGTTGCACTTGGTCGGTCAATACAGGGACGGTTAATGCTGGTTGGGGTGACGCTGGAGTTGTCGTCCAATGATGTCCCATACGTGCTCGATTGGTGAAACATCTGGTGATCTAGCAGGCCACGGCAACATGTCAACACTCTGTAGAGCATGTTGGGTTACAACAGCGGTATGCGGGCGAGCGTTATCCTGTTGGAAAACACCCCCTGGAATGCTGTTCATGAATGGCAGCACAACAGGTTGAATCACCAGATCAACGTACAACTGTGCCGTCAGGGTGCGTGGGATAACCACGAGAGTGCTCCTGCTGTCATAGGAAATTGCTCCCCAGACCATAACTCCAGGTGTAGGTCCAGTGTGTCACGGCCGCAGACAGGTTGGTTGCAGGCGCTCACCTGGCCTCCTTCTAACCAACACACGGCCATCACTGGCACCCAGGCAGAACAGGCTTTCATCAGAAAACACAACAGATCTCCACTCCGTCCTCCAATGAGCTCTAGCTTGACACCACTGACGTCGCAAACGGCAGTGGTTTGGAGTAAGTGGCATGCACGCTACAGGGCGTCTGGCTCCGAGCTGTCCTTCAAGTAACCGATTTGTAACAGTTCGTTGTGTCACTGTGGTGGCAACTGCAGCTCGAAATTGCTGCCGCAGACGCGGTACGATGCGCCACGGCCATACGCCGTACACGGAGGTTTTCCCTCTCAGTAGTGCCACGTGACCGGCCGGAACCCGGTCTTCTTGAGGCAGTACCTTCCCTTGACCACCGTTGCCAACAATCATGCACAGTGGCTACATTCCTGCCAAGTCGTTCTGCAATATTGCGGAAAGAAAATCCACCTTCTCGTAGCCCTATTACACGACCTCGTTCAAACTCCGTGAGCTGTTGATAATGGCTTCTTCGTCTTCTTAAAGGCATGCTTGACTAACATTAATACCCTACGTCGAATCTCAACGATAACTAACGCTCACGAACGTTACAGCGCGTATTTACAGCAAACCTGCTTTGCATGTTCCGAGGGGCGCTACTAGCGCCACACGTATGCGCTGAGCGCGAAACTTGCATAGACGTCATCTTACAGATGTATTCTCACCGCCTACCAACTGTCGTTTATCTAACACAACCCCTTCTCGGTTTTGGGATTTTTTTTCTGTCAGTGTATATATATATATAAATATCATCATCATCGTGCGTCATCACTGTCATTCAATATTAATCCACTGCTGGACGAAGGTCTCCCCAAGTTTCTTCCACAAGGGTCTGTCTTGTGCCAGTCTCCTCCATGTTACTTCCGCATACTTTCGAATTTCATCCACCCATCTCCCATGTGGTCTTCTTCTGGGTCTTTTCCTGTCCCTTGGAATCCAATCTAGAATTTCGGTTGTCTATCGATGGTCTGTCCTTCTGGCAATATGTCCAGCCCATTGCCATTTCAGGGATTTTACTCTGATCATGATGTCTGACACTCTTGTCATTTTTCTGATCCACGAGTTCCTCTTCTTATCCCTTCTGGTTACACCAAGCATGCACCTCTCCATGCTTCTTTGAGTTAACCCTTTTAGCAAACTCAAACTCTCAAACTCAAAAACGAACCAATGTCCGGAACGAAACACTCCAGATACACCCAACACGAAAAACAGCAAAGGTTTAAACCAGATCACAAAACGAATGAACCTGTAGACAAGCTGAAGTAACGTCCAGCAAAGATTAAATTCAGGCATCTTTACAAACAACAACAAACAGGTTAAACCCCCCCCCCCCTCAAAAAAAAGATGCTCACTGAAACCTCACAGAACAAAGCAAAAACCTCTTAAAATAGTAAAAACTTACCACTACACTCAGATCAGGAATCAAAAACCAGCTTGTCGTACCATTAGAGGAACACCGACTAAGCAATGGCTTTCCGTAGATGGCAAAAGCGCGCGAATTGCCAAAAATCACTCCATCCTGTTTTCTAAGTTACTGGGAATAAAGACAATCAAACTGTACACATAGATCTGAAAGTGTAGTCCTAAGAAAACCCGCTCTCATAACGAGAACACGGTCGTCACAGGAAGCTTGAGCACATTGAACCTCGAATAAAAAACGGACGGCATCTATATATATCATCATCATTGTCAACCATTATGAATCCACTGCTGGACAAAGGTCTCTCCAAGTTTCTTCCACAACGGTCTGTCTTGTGCCAGTCTCCTCCATGTAACTCCAGCATACTTTCGAATTTCATCCACCCAACTCCCATGTGGTATTCTTCAAGGTCTTTTCCTGTCCCTTGGAATCCAATCTAAAATTTCGGCTGTCCATCGATGGTCTGTCCTTCTGGCAGTATGTCCAGCCCATTGCCATTTCAGAGATTTTACTCTGATCATGATGTCTTCCACTCTTGTCATTTTTCGGATCCACGAATTCCTCTTCTTAGCTCTCCTGGTTACACCAAGCATGCTCATCTCCATGCTACTTTGAGTTGCCTGAAGCCTTTATATGTCTCTTTTAGTTAAGGTCCACGTCTCTGCGACATACGTAAGCACTGGATGGATGCATTGAGGATGCATTGATCGAACACTTTTATTTTAAGACATAATGGCATATTGCTCTTGAAAATTATGTTGTTTCTTCCAAAAGCTCTCCAGGCAAGTTTTATACGCCGATTAATTTCTTCATCAATGTGGCCCTCTTTTAAACAGTATATGTTCATAGAATATATGACTTATACGCAATACGTGGTCTAAATGATTAAGAGTGGATTTTAAGTACCTTGTACTCACATACACTGTTTCTCACGTTAAAATTAACCATATATCAACGGGTCAATCCTCCATTGCATTCCGTCAAAATTTCTAACCAATCATGATAAAAATTATAAGTTGCAATAAAACATCTATTTAAAACCGAATCCTTAAAGCAATACTTACGTTTTATATCTGATTCATATTGCTGACTGATTTCTTCATATTTGACCTCAAAAGGACCTTGCTAACTTCACGTTTGAAAAAGCTACAAAATTCCAAAAGACTTTGCATTACGACAGAAAATGAAATAACAGCCTAAACAGGATTATGAGTTTGCCAGACTATCAGTCAGCAATATGCATTCGATGTAAAACGTAAGTTATGCTTTAAGGATTCGGTTTTCAATAGATGCTTTATTGCAACTTATAAGTTTTATCATGAACGGTTAGAAATTTTGACGGGATGCAATGGAGGATTGACTCGTTGATATATGGTTAATTATGACGTGAGAAACAGTGTATACGAGTACAAAGTACTAAAAATCCACTTTTAATGTGACCCTCACTTGATATCTGCTGCCCAAGATAAACGTACGTATCTGTTATCTCCAGCTTTTCTCTATCAATCGATAAATCTTCATTTCTTGTAAAAGCATTGAACATCACTTTTGTCTTCTGAAAGTTCATTTTTAATCCCACTTCTTTACACTTGTCAGCAAGTTCCTGGATCATAGTCTGCATCTCTGATGGGGTAGTTGCAAAAATGACTACGTCATCAGCAAAACGAAGGTGGGTTAGATAATCTCCATTAATCTTTATCCCTTTGTTTTCCCAGTTCAGTGATTGAAAGACATTTTCCAATGTGGCATTAAAGAGCTTCGGAGATATGGTGTCACCTTATCTCACTCCCTTTCCAATTTTTATGAGTGTTGTATTTCCAAACAGCCGAATCTTTGCACTTGCATTTTCATAGATGTTATTAATAATATTAATGCATGCATCTTCGATGCCGCATGATTTCAAAGCCATTGTAACTGCTGATGGTTTCACTGAATCAAAGGCCTTTTCATAATCGATAAAAGCCATGCACAGTGGAAGTTCATATTCCCTCGCTCTTTCAATTAGTTCTCTCAGTACGTGGATATGATCTATTGTGCTGTATCCATTCCTGAATCCAGCTTGTTCTCTTGGTTGAGCCATGTCCAGTGTTATTTTCAAGCGTTGTAAAAGAACTTTAGTGAAGATTTTATAAACCAACTGATAGGTCTGTAGTTCCTGATATCCTCAATGTCACCTCTTTTATGTAGCAGGATCATTGTAGCGTTGTTCCAATCCTCATGAATCTTCCCTTCATTAAGGCATCGAGTGAAAACTTGGGCGAGTACTGTTTCGATTTCTCCATTTGCTTCTTGTACGATGTCTACAATAATTCCATCTCCTCCTGGAGCTTTTCCCCGTTTAATGTTCTTGACTGCATGTGCAACTTCTGCTTGGAGAACTGGAAAAACTCTGGTACTGGTACCTTTCATGATGTCTGGAGTACATGTATCATCCCTTACATATAATTTGGAGTAGAAATTTTTCACTCTTGTCAATTTCGCCTCTATTTCTTGTTACAGAACCATCTTCTTTTCTCAGTGCCATCATCTGTTTTATTCCCTTACTGAGATGTCCCTTTGCTATCTTTAGGCTTTGGTTGTTTTCAATTGCTTTCTTCACTAGTTCACAGTTGAATTTCCTTACATCTTCAGTGATACTTTTTCATACTGTCTTGCATAGCTCTATATATTCCACTTTGGAAGTCACATCTTCTTTAGTTGTCCTCATCTCTCTTCTTTTTTGCATCAACATTTTGGTTTTTCCTGATAATTTGTTCACATGCAACTTGTTCTTAGACATAGCTAATTTTGTTGCTGTTTCCATAAGAGCCTTGGTTACGTTTATGTTAACTTTAGAAATATCAACTTCTTCCGATGTTAGGCCTCCTAAAGCAGAGAATCTGTTCTTCATTTCCAACTTGAAGGCATTATGGTGTTTTAAAGGTTGGTTATGTCAATACATTTTGTTTGCCTTATGAGCTTGCCACGTTCGAGTTTAGTGTTGAGGTGCACCTTGCATCTCACCAATCTATGGTCACTACCTGTGTTGAACTTGTTTAGCACCCTAAAGTCTTCGATGACGAATTTTATGTTACACATAATAAAATCAATTTTACTTGTCGTCTTATTTGGATGTCTCCATGTCCATTTCCTGTGTGACTTTTCTTGAAGAAGGAGTTCATGATAAAAACCCTTCTGCTTCTGCAAACTCTACGAGAGTTTTTCCACGTTGGTTTCTGTTGTCGTGACTGAATTTTCCTCCTGAAGTTTCATTCTCTTGCTGTTGCCCTATTTTTGCCCTGAAATCTCCCATAATTATTTTCAAGTGCTGCTTGCCTTTATTATTTAGATGACGAATTTCCTCATAAAATGCTTCAATTTTCTAATCAGGATGACTTGTATTGGGTGCATAAGTTTTAATAATCTGACCCTGGTATCTTCTCGAGAGTTGGATAACGAGTCGTGCAACTCTGTCAGAGGAACGTTCAACTTCTACAACTTTATCCTTCAGTTTCTTGTTTATTATAAATCCAACATCACTAGTTCTGCCAGTATCTGTCTCACGATAGTAGAAGAGATGTCCACTTTTCAGTTAAATGAGATCTTCTCCTTTTCTCCTTACCTCACTTAGCCCGACGATGTCCCACTTGATACTTTGTAATTCCTCTTCCAATTCAAGAAACCTTGAATCAGAAGATAGGAAGCTTGCATTGTAAGTAGCCAAGGTCAGCATCAAATGGCAGCCTAGTCCAGTTCCCAGGTGATTCTTAGCACCCTCTGCCTTCATGTCCCATTGGCCGCTGCCTTATCCAGGTACATTCCAGCCGCCAGAGACTGAGGGCCAAGATTTAAGTTGAGGAGTCATTTTGGAGGGGTTTGGCCATAACTCACCACGCTGGTCAAGCGGGTTGGTGAGTGTGGGATAGAATTTCCTCTAATCCCGATGGTATAGTTATACCGCTATTGGCGGTCTCTCTCTCTATATATATAATTAGAATTCACTGAAGTCACATACTCAGTCAAACTGACACAACTTGAAAAGAAAACTCCAAACAATTATGTGGCCAGCGGCTCAGGACCGCTTATCAGGGGAAAACGTCTCCAAATACCGACCACACCTCAAACTTCATGTTCCATATGTGTGCGAATTAGCTCAAATTGGCCGAAATAAGACGTCTATTTAACTTTTTTTTTACATTTCATAGAAAACGTCTAGTCTTTCCTACCTGAAATGAGGAACATGAATGATAAAAATTATAACTCACTACAAACCTGGACATTATAAGCTCAATGCAGATCACAACGGCTAAATGTAAACATTGGCCCAAAAGGTACGGTTAATTGAACTTCCTACCCAACTCAAGCTGAAGGCATCCCCACAACTCTGTATTTATATATATATATATATGATAATGATGATATATGCATATATGTATATAGCTCTCTTTTTCCCCTGGAACCAGTGGCCCTAAATTAAAGACAGGCGACTGCTTATAACCCATTGAGTTGCTCACGGTGGTTTTTAAACCCCGAATCAATCAATCAATCAATAAATAAATAAACATACTGATGGAGGTTCCAGTGGTCAGTGGTCATCCGATTTTACAGGAATATAGTGAACTCACCACCTAGAACCCCGACGCGTTATTAAGTCATAATTGCAGAGAATAGATGAATTCTTTGATCTGCAAGTATTGAAATAAATATTTTACGTGATCGAAATGAGCCTGTTTTACTTATTTGTAATTAGTTATGGTAAGTGTTTTAATTCTTTTTAAATATCTACTTTCTTTTGTTGCTAACCTGTAAGTTTCTCCAGAAATGGACGAATTCAAATTTGTAAAAGAAAGTTTCCACGGTGGTGAAAAACAGTAAATTGATTTCAGTTGAAAATGAAAAATTCTAGATGTATGGTACATTAAAAAATACTAAGAATGATATTTTTTTATTAAGAGATTAATATCTCTAGAAAAAAAATTGTCCCCATGCTGCCATTTTCGTTTTGAAAGAAAAAGCTTACAGATGTCAATCACCTGGGAGACGACATACTATTTCCATGATTTTACTCCTTCCTTTTTGCTGGTGATGAAGTGTGTTTTCACTTCGTACGTAGTCTCTTGATTTCCGGACCAAAATGTTTCACCCAGTTCTAGTGACAATGTTTTCCAATAAACCTAGTTCTTCATAACTCTGAGAAAAAACTGGATGAAATCTCCATACCCTGTCATCTGTGCTGATCATTCAGTTATTTCTGGATACACCTGGGACACATTTAGTTCTGACAATGAATATGTCTCCTTCACTGCATAAATATTAAGATAAATATAAGGATATATTCCTCACTACATAAATATAAGGTCAGGTGATGCGTAACATCACAGCCTCTCCTTGACAAATGTCAACCCCGCCTTCTCGTGGTACATCCTGTTCCCACTAAAAGGGCTCTGACGACCGCCAATAGCGGTATAACTATACCATCGGGATTAGAGGAAATGCTATCCCACACTCACCAACCCGCTTGGCCAGCGTGGTGAGTTATGGCCAAACCCCTCCAAAATGACTCCACAACTTAAATCTTGGCCCTCAGTCTCCGGCACCTGGAATGTACCTGGCCAAGGCAGCGGCCAGTGCGACATGAAGGCAGAGGGTGCTAAGAATCCCCGGAGGACCGGACTAGGCTGCCATCTGATGCTGACCTCGGCAACGTATAACGGACGCTCCCTATCTTCCGATTCAAGGCTTCTTGAATTGGAAGAGGAACTACAAAGGATCAAGTGGGACATCGTCGGGCTAAGTGAGGTAAGGAGAAAAGGAGAAGATCTCATTGAACTGAAAAGTGGACATCTCTTCTACTATCGTGGGACAGATACTGGCAGAACTAGTGGTGTTGGATTTATAATAAACAAGAAACTGAAGGATAAAGTTGTAGAAGTTGAAAGTTCCTCTGACAGAGCTGCACGACTCGTTATCCAACTCTCGAGAAGATACCAGGCTCAGATTATTCAAATTTATGCACCCACCACAAGTCATGCTGAAGAAGAAATTGAAGAATTTTATGAGGAAATTCGTCATCTAAATAATAAAGGTAAGCAGCACTTGAAGATAATTATGGGAGATTTCAATGCAAAAATAGGGCAACGGCAATAGAATGAAACTTCAGTAGGTAAATTCGGTAACGGCAACAGAAACCAGCGTGGAAATACTCTCGTAGAGTTTGCAGAGGCAGAAGGGTTTTTCTTCTTGAACTCCTTTTTCAAGAAAAAGCCACACAGGAAATGGACATGGAGACATCCAAATGGGACGACAAGTGAAATTGATTCTATTATGTGTAACAAAAAATTCGTCATAGAAGACTGCAGTGTGCTAAACAAGTTCAACACAGGCAGTGACCATAGATTGGTGAGATGTAAGATGCACCTCAACACTAAACTCGAACGTAGCAAGCTCATAAGACAAACAAAATGTATTGACATAACCAACCTTAAAAAACACCATAATACCTTCAAATTGGAACTGAAGAACAGATTCTCTGCTTTAGAAGGCCTAACATCGGAAGAAGTGGATATTTCTGAAGTTAACAGAAAAGTAACCAAAGCTCTTATGGAAACAGCAACAAAATTAGCTGGGTCTAAGAACAAATTGCATGTGAACAAATTATCAGGAAAAACCAAAATGTTGATGCAAAAAAGAAGAGTGATGAGGACAACTAAAGAAGATGTGACTTCCAAAGTGGAATATATAGAGCTATGCAAGACAGTACGAAAAAGTATCACTGAAGACGTAAGGAAATTCAACTGTGAACTAGTAAGGAAAGCAATTGAAAACAGCCAAAGCCTAAAGATAGCAAAGGGACATCTCAGTAAGGGGAAAAACAGATTATGGCACTGAGAAAGAAGATGGTTCTGTAACAAGAAATAGAGGCGAAATTTTGACAAGAGTGAAAGATTTCTACTCCAAATTATATGAAAAGGATCATACATGCACTCCAGACATCATGAAAGATACCAGTACCAGAGTTCCTCCAGTCCTTCCAGCAGAATTTGCACATGCAATCAAGAACATGAAGCAGGGAAAAGCTCCAGGAGAAAATGGAATTACTGTAGACATCATACAGGAAGCAAGTGGAGAAATCGAAACAGTATTCGCCCAAATTTTCACTCGATGCCTTAATGAAGGGAAAATTTCTGAGGATTGGAACAACGCTACAATGATCTTGCTACATAAAAAAGGTGACATTGAGGATCTCAAGAACTACAGATCTATCAGCCTCCTATCAGTGGTTTATAAAATCTTCACTAAAGTTCTTTCACACCGCTTGAAGGTGACACTGGACATGGCTCAACCGAGAGAACAAGCTGGATTCACGAGTGGCTACAGCACAATAGATCATATCCACGTACTGAGAGAACTAATTGAAAGAGAGAGGAATATGAACTTCCATTGTGCATGGCTTTTATCGATTATGAAAAAGCCTTTGATTCGGTGAAACCATCAGCAGTTGCAATGGCTCTGAAATCCTGCGGTATTGAAGATGCATACATTAATATTATTAATAACATCTATGAAAATGCAAGTGCAAAGATTCGGCTGTTTGAAAATACAACACACATAAAAATTGGAAAAGGAGTGAGACAAGGTGACACCATATTTCCGAAGCTCTTTAATGCCACATTGAAAATGTCTTTCAATCACTGAACTGGGAAAACAAAGGGATAAAGATTAATGGAGATGATCTAACCCACCTTCGTTTTGCTGATGACATAGTCATTTTTGCAACTACCCCATCAGAGCTACAGAGTATGATCCAGGAACTTGCTGACAAGAGTAAAGAGGTGGGATTAAAAATGAACTTTCAGAAGACAAAAGTGATGTACAATGCTTTTACAAGAAATGAGGATTTATCGATTGATGGAGAAAAGCTGGAGATAACAGACACGTACGTTTATCTTGGACAGCAGATATCAAGTGAGGGTCACATTGGTGAAGAAATTAATCGGCGTACAAAACTTGCCTGGAGAGCTTTTGGAAGAAACAGCATAATTTTCAAGAGCAATATGCCATTATGTCTTAAAAGAAAAGTGTTTGATCAATGCATCCTTCCAGTGCTTACGTATGGTGCAGAGACGTGGACCTTAACTAAAAGAGACATACAAAGGCTGCAGACAACTCAAAGCAGCATGGAGAGGTGCATGCTTGGTGTAACCAGGAGAGATAAGAAGAGGAACACGTGGATCCGAAAAATGACAAGAGTGGAAGACATCATGATCAGAGTTAAATCCCTGAAATGGCAATGGGCTGGACATACTGCCAGAAGAACAGACCATCGATATACAGCCGAAATTTTAGATTGGATTCCAAGGGACAGGAAAAGACCCAGAAGAAGACCACATGGAAGATGGGTGGATGAAATTCGAAAGTATGCGGGAGTGACATGGAGGAGACTGGCACAAGACAGACCGTTGTGGAGGAAACTTGGGGAGACTTTCGTCCAGCAGTGGATTGATAATGGTTGACAATGATGATGATGATGACATAAATATGATAATATCTTCTTGTCCACATAAATATCCTTCACCACATAAGATGTCTCCTTCACTCACATAAATATGATTTTGCTATTTCTGGGCAGACCTGCGAGACTTGATACTTTGTGTCTCAGTTTCAAAGTCAAAATGATGTACCCAGGTGGGCCCCGGTGACATTTCTTTCCAGTGAACCTGAATCTCCTTCATAACTCTGCAAAAACTGGATGGAAATTAATATACCCTGTTGTATGTGCTGATCGGTTAACTCTTTCTAAACACAATTAGCACACATTTTCCGAAATCCTAATCGTCATGTACCATTGCGTAAGAAGAACCATAACTTATGCCTAATATACATTGAAGAGCAATTGAATTAGAGATAGCTGGTGTTATGCAAATGTGGAGCTGTGGGCTGCCCTGTAAACGGAAACGACACGACGCATGCAGCGATCCGACAATATAAGGAGTGATGCGACGGGAATCAGTAAGAGTCGGACGCAGTATGGGTAAGACGAAGGATCTACGCGCATTTGATCGTGGGCAAATTGTCGGGGCCCGACGAATGGGACACTCCATCTCGGAAGTCATGCAGGCACTGGAATGTTTACGAGCCACTGTGTCACGGGTGCAACGCGAGTACATCGAATCCGGTAAAACCATCCCTGCGAGGGCCAACTGCCGTGGACAACAGCGTGTGTATGAGCGGGGTCCTCGTCGACTAGCTCGCATTGTAACAGCGAATATACGGACCACAGTGCAAGAAATCACTCGGCAATTTAACGCTGGTGCACAAAAACGTGTAAGCAGCCACACCATCGAGACCCATCTCCTCGCTATGGGGTACAGAAGCTATCGTCCCACGAGGGTACTGATGCTGACCGCACATCACAGGGTGCAAAGATTAGCATGGGCGCGGGAACATCGCCACTGGACCCTAAACATGTGGAAAAATGTTGCCTGGACTGATGAGTCGAGATTCACGTTGGTACATGCGGATGCCAGGATACGAGTACGGCGCAAACCACATGAAGCGATGGATCCTTCTTGCCATCTGGGTAATCTTCAAACTGGTGGAGGTGGCATTCTCGTCTGCGGACTGTTTACGTGAACTGAAAGGAGACACCTGGTGCCTGTGACATCGTCCCTCACAGGTCAACGTTACCGGGATATCCTGGACGACCATTTGCTCCCGTTTGTGCGTCTTCAACATCCCACTGGGGACCTCATCCTGCAACAAGACAATGCACCGTGCCATCGCTCCCGAATTGTATCCGAATGGTTGGATGAACACTCCACCGACGTGACCTTGCTTCCTTGGCCAGCTAGGTCACCTGATCTCAATCCCATCGAGCACATCTGGGATGACATCGAGAGAGATGTTCGTGACTATGACCCCACTCCATCAAATCTTCGTGAACTGTGGGAGCTTGTTCAGGGGTCGTGGATCCGTATATCTTCCCAACGTTTCCGGTGTCTTGTCGAGTCCATGCCGAGACGAATCGCCGCCGTCATTAGGGCGAAAGATGGTGCTGCAAGTTACTAGACAGGTATCTCTAATTCAATTGATCTTCAGTGTATGAGACACAGCATCCAGTCTGTATTCTTCAATGATGGTTCACACAATGGGTATGATCTTGGGTTCGTGACTTTTATAGACGATCTAAAGAAACTTCATCAGTCATATTTGTTTTTGCCAGATTTCAACACTTCTACTCATTTCGTGAACGTTTATCTGGTTCACGCGCTTATTACTATACTGTGCTACTATTCATCCATTGAACAGTACGGTAAGAACTCCTCTTTCCGACTGCACCGCATGGTAATATACACTGTATCGTTATATTAAGTGGGGTTGACTGTCGAATGCCCATAGAAACCTTATTACGGGTCGCTGTTCATCAACGGTGCAATCTGAAAGAGGAATTTTTACGCTCAGTGGCGGAAAGATACCAGCGTGTAGCATTGAGATGCAGCTACCGCTACTTTGTACTACCGTTATGCTGTGATAACGTTGGTTGTCTGCTGTCGATTGTTGTTCTTGTATTTGTTTTTTTATTTTCCCTTGAAGTTTTTTATGAGATCTCATTTTCTGTTAGCTTTGTCAACATAGTAAACTCTGCAATAATAAAACTGGTATGTATGACTGATTATAACAGTATTTTTCATTATCATAATTTCTTTTAAGTCAGATCACTTGTTCATTGCACCCCTGAATTCCACGGAATTCCTTTTGAGTGTTATTTTGTTCGTATAGCCACTTTAAGGTGGACCTCAAGTAATTTTGCTTCCTATACTTCCAATTGGAAAACTTCTGTACACATTTTTTTTCACAATTAATGCGTTCCCAAGGTTGAAACTTTTAACATCGATTCAAATAGCTTCATTTTATAACTTGGAATACTTAATATTTCCTAAAACATAACCATAAATATGCAATCCAATATTTGTTTGCCTACTGACGTCATCAAAGTATAGGTGGCGCCATCTTTTTTCTGGTTTCAACACCATCAAAGGAAAAGCTATTGATTTTTAATAAAATTATGGTTATGTTTTAGAAATCGTTAAGTATTCCAAGTTATGATATGAAGTTATTTTAATCGATGTTCAAATTTTCATCCTTGGGAACGCATTATTCGTGATGAAAATGTGTACAGAAGTTTTTCCATTGGAAGATTAGGAAGCAAAATTACTTGACGTCCACCTTAAAAGATACCTTCAGAATTCATCAGTTCGGTGACGATAGTGTTGTATATACATTGACGGTGAGCGTAATATGTCCTAACATATACCAGCTGGCATGGCTCCAAGGTATTTTTTCAGGAACAGTACTGGATTTATATTATATCAGAACTCCGGAATTTTTCTTGAGCATTATATGTTCGAAATAATTGGTTTTTTTGGTTTTGTTGGAAGTTTGGTTGGAAATCAGTAGAAGATGAAAACTTTCACTGTTGCCAAAAGATCGTCTAAATCACCATTTTCTATGTGTTTTGTCAGTCGCACAACTTATGTATTTCATGATTAAAAATTAAATTTTTACTTTGTTGTAAGGATTTTGACGAGAGACGAAGCACTATTAAAGAAAAGAAGCATGAGGAAGCTTTAACAGATTGGAATAGAATGTCCAATGTATAAAACTTGAAGATGCCCCCAAAAGAACTTTATTGAATCATTAAACTGGATGGTGTTTTTGGAGACAAAGTCTCAATTTTTAGAAAGCTTTACAGGAATTTCATTACTGCAAATAATTACTGATATCAGTGTCTGAATATTTTATTTAGACAGGGTGGAATTCTTTAAAGTAGAGCAAGAAAAGGTTCATCAGCAGCGTTTAAGAGAAGACAGGGAGAAGGAAATACGTTAAATAAAAAATATTATCTAAGCCGGACTTTTTCTTCCATGTCTAGAAGCAGAACTATTGAGAAGGGATCGAAAAAAGAATAACTGAAAAAAAACCCCAAAAAAACCGGCTTTGGCACAGAACCAAAATAAATACCATGAACGAAAAGGGCAAAAGGAAGCTTCTCATATTGTTTACATCTCATCGAGACCTATTTAATTTTATCAATGTCGATCCTAGCTGCTGAAATACGTCCACTTTTTCTTCTGATGACCGAAAATTTGAATTTTCATATATTCCACACTTTACTCCAACGTACCCTACAAAAGCTGCTGCGTGGATTTTCATTTTTAAAATGGTAGAGCATGATCAACTTTTGGAGAATAAACTTGAAACTTCTACATCTCCTGATGAAGAACTTGTCGCGACGTTATTAGTTACATATATATTTTGCCATCAATATGACATGCGGAAACTTCCTTCACCCATATACGGTGTACCGCACGAAAAGTTAGCCACACCCCAGGTTTAGGAATAGCAACTGTAATCACGTGATCACGGTAGCCTTGCGGGAAACTGGAGTTCTTGCTCCAACTGTTTTGTTTTGTTGGGTCATTTGTGCACGTACTGGAGGGAAGAAATATCATATTCACTGGAACAACGCTCTTGAAAATGGTTGCGGAAGATTCGTGGACTTGTTGCTTACTTTTCAACCGCTGAAGGTTGATTTTATCTATCATTGGGTGGTCGGAAACTTCATGAAGTATTTTAGCCATGTTTTGCAAAAGGTCATTTATTGATAGAAAGAACAAAGATCAATCAATGATATAATGCCCGTTTTCTTCGATAATCTTTTGCCATCTTTCAGTGAGCTGCAGAATGCCTCGTTTATAGAAGGACCTGTCTTTCGTGGCGAAAAACTATACAAGGTGCTGATTTACAGCCTCATCTGAATTGAACGTTATACAACGCAAGGACTGTTGAAGAGAGCGAAACAAGTGGAAGTCCGACGGCGCAAGGTCAGGCGAGTATGCTGGGTGTGGCAACACATCCCACCCAAGCTCCAATAATTTTTGACGGGTGATCAAACATGTGTGTGGTCTCGCGTTGTCGTGATGGAACACAACACCTTTACGATGAACGAGATCTGGACGTTTCTGGATGATGGATTCGTTCAAACTGTCCAATTGCCGACTGTACACATTCAAATTGATTGTTTGGTTCCGTGGTAGGAGCTCGAAAAACAAGACACCTTTAAAATCCCACCACACTGACACCAGAACCTTTCCGCTGATGAATGTCTGCTTTGGATGTCGTTTGAGGCGAAGCAGCACGTCTGGACCAAGACCGTTTGCGCAGCACATTGTTGTACACAATCCAATTTTTTTCGCTAGTTATCAGTCGCTTCAAGAAAGGATCATTTTCCCCACGTTTATTGAGCATATCGTAGATGCTTATACGCGCCGTCAATTGGGCTTCTTAGAGTTCATGGGGAACCCACACATCGAGCTTGCTTACGTATCCCAGCTTCTTCAGGTGGTCGTGAACGCTTGAATGATGGATGTGCAATGTGTCTGCAATCTCGCGTGTTGTGTAACGTGGGTTTGACTCGATCAATGCCTTTGATTTGGTCATCATCAACCTCGGTTGTCCTCCTGGACGGAGAAGCATCGTTTAGGTCGAAATCACCAGCACGGAATTTTGCGAACCACCGCTGGCACTGACGTTCTTGTAGAGCATTATCATCATACACTTGACGTAACTTTTCACAAGCTTGACGCGTGTTCTTCCCTTTACGTCTTCCCTTTACGGAAGTAAAACAGAAAAATATGTCGAAAATGAACAGTTTGGTCTTCCATCTTCAACTTGAGGCGTCAAATCTCCGCAAGTCAACCAAATCGCTCACTAATTCCTTTTAGACTGCAGCAAGAACTGGCGAATGCCATAGCGATAACACAGCTGCGCATGCGTCTAGTACTTCCAAAACCGCCGAACCGCCATCGGCTGCCAAAATACACAACATTGGCATTAAGAAAATGCACATGAGCTCTGAGAGAGACCGCTTCACGATTTAAAATTGCGAGTTGGTGCGCAATCTCCGGAAACCGGATCGTTGGACCACTCTCGTTCGAGGGAACTGTTAACGCGGTCGTGTATCTGCGTAGTTTCGACTAGTCTGTGGGACAATTGACTCTAGACTACACCTTCTTTCAGCAAGACTGAGTGACCAAACACTTCTGCGCTTTGTTATTTGCCAGGATATGCAGTGTATTCATTGAGGAAAAGACTGTCCTATGCAGGTCTGCCACCGGCCCTCTAGGGGCCATTGAAAGGGAAAGTGAACATGAATATTTAGCGAAAATTGGTAGAATTGTGGCCGCTATAAGCCAGAAGATCAATTAAATTATGTATATTTGAACTGATTTATATTTATCATACACATGTCTCAGCGCGTGGAACTTTGCGTTGCTGCCGATGGAGATCATTTTCTGTACAACTTTGAAAATGGTTGATCACATATTTTAGTAGTTATGAAATAGCAAATTAACTTTTCCTAAGTAATATATCACATTTTTTACTCTTTTGCTACTAGCAATACTCTTGGTCCCATTGACACTAAGACAGGGATACTTTCTCGTTCGCCCCGCTGTGCTGTTAATGCAATTCAAATTTTCACAGTTTCTTCAGATTTCAAAATTTGGGGAGAGAAAATAGAAGAAGGCCTATACCAAAATGAATAAACCTACAAAATGTTACATATTTAAAGTTGGAGTTATTTTTTAATGTTGTATTGGAAAATGATGCACTTGTTTACAGTGCTGATTTCGAAAACCACTTTGGTTTTGCTCTAGCATGTAAGGTTTCCCTCTAGCACGTAAGGTTTCCTTACAAAATCTAGTAGCATTTTGGATAGATTATGCGAAAAATACAGTACATTATCAAGTAGTACATTATCAGTACATTATGTAGGAAAACGTTTTTTAATTGAAGGCACACACACACACATGCATGCAACCGCTCGCACACACACACACACACACACACACACACACGCGCGCGCGCGCACGCACACCATTTAAAGCATTTACGCATGCCTTCTCTTCCTACAGATAGTGAGTTTCAAAGTCCTACATGTAAAACTCTTGTAATTTTCTTTTAAAACTGTAGTTTCTACTCCATGGTTTACGCGATTCTTGCGGCTGTAATGTTGTACCTGTTGTATCTTGTTACAAGCAATACTCTTGACCACATTAAGACTAAGACAGGGATACATTTTTGTTCTTAGTACATCTTATAAAGAGCAAAAGCAGCCATCATCACTGTGATTTCTTGGTTTCCTCCAGACCATTGGCGTACCAAACCGAATGGACTTTTTTACCTTTTTTGTCCAGTGGCTCAGTTCTGCAACACAAAAGAAACAAAATGCCTTATGTGGTGCCAATGAGTTCATCCCGAAGTTTTACTACAAAGTATGCGTAGAAAACGTATTGTGTTTTTAGGAATTTGAAGTTGCCTTAGTCTTAACCAAATCCCTTGTTGAACGATATACTGTATAAACAGTTTAGTGTGACGAAATGGAAAGTGTCTAGAGTCGCATGAATAAGAGCAACGTACGTTAAAACCTAAGCAGTTTATTTCTCTAAATTGTAGATGTCGCACGAATATGCAACAGCTATCACAAATACACTTTGTACTTGCGTACCTTCTAGTTGACAAAAAGTCCTAAATATTCTAGCAATATTATAAACTCGCTCGTGCAGTCTTAGCAACCTCCTTACTCGACCTGGGCTTTTATTTGGGTTTGACTGAATTTCAGGGTTCCCAAACGTGCAAAAAAATCGGTGAAGTAATGTGCCGTTCAGTAGAAAAAATCTAATAAATGAGAAAACTTTCATAAAGAAAAGGAACTCAAAATGAAGGTTGGATTTAGAGATATACGTCAGGAACGTTTTCTACAAAGTGTGTAATATTATTTGTTACCTTTTATTTTCTTGAAACTGTCAGGATAATCAACGCAACTTCGTGTAGCCATTGTCACAAAAAGCTGACGCTCATTATGTCGAAATCAAACACACTTGACGGGCCAGCTTAGCAACAATGTGATAGACATGTTCGAACGGGGATGTATTCGGCGATCGTGCAGACCAGAGAAGAAGCGTGATCTGCCGTACATGGAAAAGGTCTAGGATATTTCTGGCCGCAATCATGCTGGAATATAGCGCCAGGACATTTCTGAAGGAAGGCTACCACCTGTGCCTCTAAAACATCCCTGATGTATCTCTGGCTGCTGAGAGTTCCCGCAATTGGTATCAGGCGGGTTCGTGAACTGATTAAACATGACGCTTGATGTTGGGGAGGTATGATGCTGCAAAATGCATGTTGCAAGGTGCCGTTAACCACGATGTCTTCAAAAACGTATGTGCCTATCATGGTACATTAAGCTGAATCGTGACTCTTCAGAAAACACGACCTGTTGTCAATCATCGCGGCAAAGTCTGTGTTCCAGATTACATTGCAGTCTGAGACGTCTGTGGTTGATCAATGGAATGCGCAGCAATGGGTTGCTATCAGCCAGTCCTCTGCTAAGCAGATGACACCGAACTGCGCTGGAGGACACAGCCTCACCTGACTGTTGTGCTAACATCACGGATGTCGCCGTGTGATTGGTCACTGTCATGTGGTGGAGGTGTCTGCCATCCCGTGCAGTCGTGCGATTTTGTCCTCCATTTCCTGGATATCTGTGCGTCCGGGCCTGATCTGTTCACTGACGTCACATTCGCGTCACTGTACTCGGGTTTTGTCTCACAAGTGGCTATTTCGCGATTGGAAAATCCTGCTTCTCTCACCCCAATAATCTTTCCTGGCTCAAAGTCGGTCAGGTGTTCATAACGCGACGTTCTTCGGCGAAATGGCACAGTGAGACACAAGAAGCAGCCTTTCGACTCAATGTAGGTTCTTCACTGATTGCAACATCTTGTTTGAGCTAGCTCTTTATACCCAGACCAGACAGTTCAGAGAGCGCTGCTCTGAAGCCGCATGACAATGTTTTACGTACATTTTAATCATTTGCATGTCTCAACTTGTTGTAGGTGTTATGTACGTTTCAAGCTAGTAGCTGCAACCCTTCATGGTGTTGCGATTTTCACAAACAGTAGTGCAGTTTTCGCTGTCGAGTGTCGGAGTAATTTTTCCGATCTAAGTATTAGAAGTGCAAGTATAGTGCCAAGCATAAAAGCAGCTTTACCTAAGCTAGCGGAAATGCGTTACAGAAATTTGAAAGTGCATGAGTAATCATTTTAACAAGGAGCGCATTCGGATGCAGAAAGGTGACTTTGAATCTGAAATATAGATGCAAAAATATCTTGTTTGAAGGCAGTCTGATGCTCAACGTAATGTATGAGCGCGTACTCTTCCTGCCGAGAGACCAAACTTACAAGTTGTAGTAATTTTCTATCAATATACCAGGATAAGTCAAAAGGTTTGGTTGGTTTGGTGCTATACATAACAATGGTGCTTCGCTCCTGCACAAAACAAGCGCCAGCGTGGACGGGTAACCATGGCGACGTCAAACACACGACGCTGATGACGTACGTTTTGCACGGAACTACATTGCATTATCAGGTGAGCAGAGAATGCAGGTAGAGAGACATGCTGTTCGGGTGTTCATATGCCATTATTGGAAAAAGGGTGTAAACGCGATAACAGCAGAGAGAGAAATTTTTTGAGTTGAAGGCGAAGAAACAGTTGATTGTAGGGTACACGAAAACAGTTTTCGCGTTTTAATGCCGTTAATACTGTCCCGAAAACAAGCCGATGTCTAAAGTCCACCAACACTGACACCCTGGTTGAAACTGTAACAGCTAACTGCGGTGCCAGTGCATGACAATTACCAGCTAAGGTGGAGTCTTCCCAATCATCGTTCGTCACCTGCTTCATGCGCCATTGAGTGGGTTGTCATGAACTGACACCTCAGAAGGCAGAACAACGTGTAGCTCCCTGCCACAGATTTCTATCAAAGGTTTTGACGCCATATGGTCACTGGTGATGGAAATTGTATATTCGTACGTTATCTTACTACTATTAAATAGTTGTTGAGACCAAGCTAGGAAGCATACTAATGGTGTGAATACAGCGCGGTTAGAGAGGAAAGACAGCCATGCATTTGGTGGAATTGTGAGTCTTGTGCGCTGCAAAATTCTGCCAAATGGTAAAGCTGTTGACGGGAGTCTCCATGACGAACAAATTCAGATGGTGTACGATGCTGTACGACGACGATAACTAGCGATCATCAATAGATGCAGGTGTTGCTACGAGTGGATGTTGCCCAAAGTGACACTTCGATAGTGGTCCGCTGAAAACTACAGGAATTGAAAGGGATTGATATCGTACCCATTCTTCCATAGAGACTAGACTTGCCCCATTTTACTACCACTTGTTTCCCTCTACGGACCATTTTATACAAGGTCGGCGCTTCTTTTCAGTGGTGGATGCGAAATATTGCACCAGAAAGTTCTGTCTTCGATACTTGCCGAGTGACACCGCAGTGGTGTCGGGCTCTTGTAGAACGTTGGCAAAGGACTATAGAAAGGAACGGCTAGGAATCTGTAGAAGTGTATGGCTTTCTTGCATGATTAAAATTTTCACCTGCAAACGGGACGAACTTTTGACCCACCCTGGTATGTCGATGACATATTCTCCTCAGTCAGTAGGTAGGGATTAACGACGCGGAAATACAATTACTCGGAAACAAATAATCCAACTGACACGGCAGTAAAGCAATATTATAGGTTAACGGTTATGAGCTTATCGGTAAGCATGATTGCAGACTCTTAAAGATAATGCGGGACTTGCAATAACGTAAAGCGTTAAATATCCAAGGCAGCAGAAAAGTTCTAATGGCAAAGTTGTACACCATCAGAGAGCAAAATGTATTGCGTAGAAAATTAGTTCTGCGACTTCGCAAAACGCAAATTACTTTTCATTGCAAAGTGCACTAAAAAGCGATTGCGTGACTGGATATTACCGATCTATTCACGATTGGTAGGAGAAACGAGACTGTTAACCGTCTTGCAGCACAAAGTTTTATTCGTGAAAACTAACGCTAGGTAAAGCACTGCTGATAGGGTACAATTTGATATACCACGCAATCACATAATACGGTACAATGCTATTTATACAAATGCCATAGAAGGCGAGAACAAAACACCATGCATAGCTACATACACTGGTGTGCAAAAGTTAAGAACGAAGAGGAGAAATTAGCATAACAGCGGAACGAGCAGGCATAACGGACCGAAAGACCACTCGGGAGATAGACTAGGGTCCGGTATGGTAGGGCATGCACATATATGCAGCATGACGTAGGGGAGGAGTGTCGGAAGGGTATAATGCACACGGGCGGTGTATGCTCAGCAATTCGGTGAAAGCTATTGCACGGTGTACATCGGTTTGAACGACGTCGAGTTGCTTCCACCGTGTGCTATGGCGAACAGGCAATCCACTAGACGAAATCTGGATGACTTTACCCGAGGTCGCGTCATTGGGAAGTTGGAAGAAGGTCGAAATGTGACTAGTGTGGCCGAGGAGTTCGGGATCGCTCACAGCATCGTTTCACAAACTTGGAGAGCATTTCAAATGACAGGAACAGCTGTCCGAGAGTTTAGCAGTGGTCGTCCACGAGCAACCACGGCGGCGGACGACAGGTATATTGTCCTACAGGCGAGAAGAGACAGACGGCAGACAGCGGGAGAAATCACAAGGCACATGCAACAGACAACTGGACGACCGTTATCGCGTTTTACCGTGGCCAGGAGGCTGCACAAAGGTGGTCTATTTGCACGACGACCAGTATGGTGTGTGCCTTTAACGCCTGCTCATCGGAGACGGCGGTTTCTGTGGTACCAGGAACACAAAAACTGGACACATCAGCAATAGGGTCGAGTTCTCTTTACGGATGAGAGCCGATTAAGTCTGACGAGCGATTCTGGACGTATACGCATCTGGAGAAAGCAGGGGATACGCAATCACACCTCCAACATCAACGAAAGGGACCGGTTTGGAGCTGGCAGAGTTCTCGTTTGGGGCGGTATCATGCTTGGTACCCGTACTGACCTTCACATCTTCCAAGGAGGTTCAGTCACTGGTGTCCGCTATTGTGCCGAGGTTCTCCTGCCTCACGTGCGTCTGTTTAGAGGTGCTGTGGATCCTGAGTTCCTCGTCATGGACGACAACGCTACACCTCATCGTACAGTGGCTGTCGCAGATCTGTTGGAGAGTGAAAATATTCAACACATGTATTGGCCCGCAAGGTCCCCGGACCTAAACCCAATCGAACACGTGTGGATCCTTCTCTGGAGACGCTTGGCAGCACGTCACCAGCCACCAGCAACGATTCCGCAGTTGCGATTGGCGCTACAAGAGGAATGGGCCGCGATGCCTCAACAGCTCTTGACAACCTCATCCTCAGCATGGACAGACGTTGTAAATCCTGCAGCGCAGTCAGGGGTGATCATATCCCTTACTTAAAGACTGGATTTTTCTTGGCAGCCGCCAGTCACATGGACGTTTCTGTCTTTTGTCCAGTTATGCTCGAAGCTACCTTTTCAATAAAGTGCCTTTGTATCCTTTGGATTCCTTGTTTGGACGGTTTTGCTCACTTGTCCGATATTCTTACATCTTGGGGATCTTATGGTATAATTTCAGTGAATGTGGAGCACTTCTGCACGACGTTACATTCGAGAAACCGTCTCGTCCTTTATTTTTGCCCACCAGTGTACTTGAACACGTGGTAAATTTTTATCTCTTGCCTTTCGTTTCATTTACTACCCCTCGTTGTCCGAATTTGGAAGCTATAACTCCGCTTTTGTGTGTTGTGAAGACCGCTGTATAAATTTGTAATTAGAACTTTTCTCCTGTTTGCAAATACTTCACGATTATTTGTTGTTAGTTCCGCATTCTGTTGCCAGCGGCGCTGCAGTAGCGATGATCCGGGAACGCATTCCAATAAACATAAGAGCTCATCATGAATGAAATACGGGATTACACCATGCAACACAGATTTTGAAGATGTGAATCCGGTTTTTGGTGTAAATATGACAAGGACGGTAAGTCAGATAATATCCGAAAACTTTAAAATTTTGTCGTCCTGGAGCGGGAATCGAATCGGAAACTTGAGTCTTGGTCGTACTGGGTGGCGTAGTAGTTAGCATATGCTGGCGTTATCCTGGAGGCGCGGCTTTGATTCGCGCTCGAGGATGACGAAATTTTCAAGTTTTCGGATATTATCTGACTTAATATCCATGTCATATTTACAACAAAAGACGGATTCACATCTTGAAAATTTAAAAGAGTTTATTTCCACGTCTTTTGGAATACTCGTTTTTGAGTATTGTCGTGCGCAATAATAATGAAATAATAAGAACTTTGCGTACAGGCCTGTACACACACACACGCACGCACGCGCGCACCTATGTGCATATGTTTGGGAAGATCCAGATCTCTATGCGCAGAGCTACCCCCATGAAATTCACCAATGAAACTCATTTGAATTCAGATCCCGGATATTAGGAATTACGCAGCCCACTGGTTTTGCGAAGCTCTGATGAAATTTCAGTGTGTGGAATCTTAGGAGGAGCATTTCAATATTAAAGGTTGTCAGTTAATTTCATGGGACAGAGCATCGCGTCACACACACACACACACAACACAGCACAACACAATGTTGTGCTGTTTGCACCTTATTGATTAGAATCGTCTTACGGTTCTTTTCAGAGGATGTTTCCAAATATTAATTTTTTTCAGATACGTGACACTTCGGCACGTCAAGGAAACATCATCAGCTTTAGGGTATAAGATGTCAGTTCGATATGGAAACGTCGTGCGCTGAAAAGGGTACAAAACTTATTGATATTCAGGGATCGAAAACTCATCACTGCATTTTTTTCCCTCCTGGGTTTACGTGAATGACTCCATGAAGTATTGAAAAAGCCCAGGCATTCCATTGTTCGGCCACTTCGATCGGTTAATGAGAATATGTTCTCTTCCCGAGCAGCATGGTCATTTCTTAACCACATTGTTCATGCTTAATAAAGGGAGGCACTGAAAGAACGAATTTATATGAAATCTGAATTATCGATGAAAATTTCCGCTAGAAGTAATTTTTGATTTTCAATAATGATTCGGGCTTCTCATTTAAAGCTTATTAGAAGAAAAGGAAAGATGCAAATTCCTAAAGTAATTAATAAGACCTGATTTAATTTTAAACAAAATCGAAAAATATAGACTGTATTTCATGTTATGAAATACATTGGCAGGTATTTATGGCAACATTTTATGATTGTGAGCCATCACAGAGTTGAAAGGAATGACACCAGTTAAGGAGGACATTTTATAATTAATATACATAGGTATTCGTATCAACTTTAATTATGAAATACACTGGCAGGTATTTATGCCAACATTTTATGATTGCGAGCCATCACACAGTTGAAAGGAATGACACCAGTTAAGGAGGACATTTTATAATTAATATACATAGGTATTCTTATCAACTTTAATTATGAAATACACTGGCAGGTATTTATGGCAACATTTTATGATTGCGAGCCATCACACAGTTGAAAGGAATTACACCAGTTAAGGAGGACATTTTATAATTAATATACATAGGTATTCTTATCAACTTTAATTATGAAATACACTGGCAGGTATTTATGGCAACATTTTATAATTGTGAGCCATTACACAGTTGAAAGGAATGACACCAGTTAAGGAGGAGATTTTATAATTAATATACATAGGTATTCTTATCAACTTTAATTATGAAATACACTGGCAGGTATTTATGGCAACATTTTATGATTGCGAGCCATCACACAGTTGATGGGAATGACACCAGTTAAGGAGGACAATTTATAATTAATATACATAGGTATTCTTATCAACTTTAATTATGAAATACACTGGCAGGTATTTATGGCAACATTTTATGAATGTGAGCCATCACACAGTTGAAAGGAATGATACCAGTTAAGGAGGAAATTTTATAATTAATATACATAGGTATTCTTATCAACTTTAATTATGAAATACACTGGCAGGTATTTATGGCAACATTTTATGATTGCGAGCCATCACACACTTGAAAGGAATGACACCAGTTAAGGAGGACATTTTATATTTAATATACATAGGTATTCTTATCAACTTTAATTATGAAATACACTGGCAGGTATTTATGGCAACATTTTATGATTGCGAGCCATCACACACTTGAAAGGAATGACACCAGTTAAGGAGGACATTTTATAATTAATATACATAGGTATTCTTATCAACTTTAATTATGAAATACACTGGCAGGTATTTGTGGCAAAATTTTATGAATGTGAGCCATCACACAGTTGAAAGGAATGATACCAGTTAAGGAGGAAATTTTATAATTAATATACATAGGTATTCTTATCAGCTTTAATTATGAAATACACTGGCAGGTATTTATGGCAATATTTTATGATTGTGAGGTATCACACAGTTGAAAGGAATGACAGCATATAAGGAGGAAATTGTATAATTAATATACATAGGTATTCTTATCAACTTTAATTATGAAATACGCTGGCAGGTATTTATGGCAACATTTTATGATTGCGAGCCATCACACAGTTGAAAGGAATGACACCAGTTAAGGAGGAAATTTTGTAGTTAATATACATAGGTATTCTTATCAACTTTAAATTTTCATTTTGTTGGAAAAACTGTACTTAATAAACAAACTTTAGTATCATTTTTTAAATCAACACATCGAGATTAACAACAAGTCTCAAAATATAGAACTATTGTTGACTTGTGAAACACACTATTTGATTTTTTTTCTTGCGTGGCTGAACGACCATCGTGAGCAACTCTATAGGCTGTAAGCAATCGCCCTTTCGTAATTTAGGGCCACTGGTTCCAGTGAAAGGAGAGAGCCAGTGCCGTGGTACGAACACAATGTCCATAAACGAAGACATCGCTCTTTCCACGTTCTAAGTTTATTCACTGACCCCACGTATTTGGAGGATTTTCACAATATCCATGCCACACGGGGATTCGAACCCGGATCTTTCTCGGGTTAATGGCCAGCGCTTATATCACTGCGCCACCGGTGTGGTGGCCTATTTGATGGTAAAAGATTACTTCAAACTACGCTATCGTGAAAACATCATCAGACAGGAAGAAAATTTTATACTGTAGTTCTTTTTTTTTATGTTATCAGGTAAAATGTACAAATTTCTGAGCTGGGTTAAGGAGAGTTACACTGGTGTGCCATTAACAAAGCCAGAATCATTTGAAAAAGCACAAGCATGACGACAAGTCCCATGGGATAAAGTGGTGGTTTACTGCAAGATTTGATCTTTAACGATACATAAATCCACTCTTCGAAGGAAAGAAAGCAGGCATTAGTTTAAACCGTAATGAGACAAAGTACATGTATTAAAGAAACAGACGTTATGCACCATTTCACCAAAAAATATCAAGTGCTATAATTAGCTTCAAATGTTGCAAAGGTAAAGGTGTGTTAAGTGGTATTAGTATTTAAGAAAGCCATTCACCGAGCCATTTTGAAGACGTGCGAGCAATTACGTTTTATCACAGAACAAACATGTAATAGCTTAAGCGCAAATTACTTCGAAACTTTGTTCGTTGAATGAAAATACGACAAAATTCAACATTCCTGCAGAAGCAACAGAAAAGCACGTACATGTAAACAGGGCCGGGAAAGGAAAGACGAAATACACTGTTACATTGAGGAGAGAAAACGATGGAGATTGACATATGACGGGGAGTCAATAATTATTCGCAATGCAACAATAACATTTATTTCAATAACAATAGGGAACTTACCACAACAGCATTTTTCAACATTGTCTCCTTGCTTTTCAGCGTACTTGTCCCATCGTTACACAAGTTTCTTTAGGATATCGTTCACTTGATCAAAAGGTCACTTGACTGAAAATCACTTCGCCGAAAATCACTTGATCGAAAGGTGCATTTCACCGAAGGGTCACTTGACCGAAAAGTTCATTTCACCAAAAGGTCACTTCACCTAAAAGTTCATTTCATCGAAAGGACATTTGATCGAAAAGTTCATTTCATCGAAAGGACATTTGATCGAAAAGTTCATTTTACCGAAGGATTACTTTACCTAAAAGTTCATTATATCGAAAGATCATTTCACCGAAAGGTCACTTCACCTAAAAGTTCATTTCATCGAAAGGACATTTGATCGAAAAGTTCATTTTACCGAAGGATTACTTTACCTAAAAGTTCATTATATCGAAAGATCATTTCACCGAATATTCAGTTTATCGAAAACTTCGAATTTTGTTGTTAGAGATGTGTTGGAGTGTGGTGCTGGTTTTTGGAAAACTACATCGGATTGTATAAAAAATGCACTTTTAATTTCTATGAAACACTTCCCCATGAGTAAGTTTTCCGAAATATAACGTTAACTATAAGGACTAGATCTGGGCCTTTTTGTCAAATTTTGATCCTCCGAGCATAAGGGTTACATAGCAAATCAAGTAAATAATGTTCCTCTTTTACTCAAATACAAAACATTAATTTTTTGAGCGTAGAGCATTTAAAGATTTTAACCCTACTCATATTCAGAAACATTACATAAAATGTGAAGTAACTTTCTATGTAAACCTTATGAACATGAGCACGCACGGTAAAAATTTGCTAAAAAGGCCTAAACCGAGACCTAGGACCCTAAAATTGATTATTTTTGCCTGAAAAAATTTGCAACAATATTAACTTGACTTTTTATGTAAACCTTATGAACATGAGTTCGTACGATTAAAATTGGGTAAAAAGGCCTAAGATACGGCCTAGGGACCTGAAATTCATTCTCTTTGCCTGCAAAAATGTGCAACTTTATTAATTTTACTTTTTATGTAGACCTTATGAACATGAGCACTGAACATGACTTTTATGTAAACCTTATGAACATGATTAAAATTTGGTAAAACAGGCCTAAGCGGCGAGGCCTAGGGACTTAAAATTAATTATTTTTGTCTTAAAACCAAATCGTGGAGTTTTCTATGGCACGGAGAAATCAAAAGTGCAATTTGAGTATGATCCCTTAACGTTTCAGTGGTCTGTCTGCCGAACTTGCACCATGCTTCAACAGATCCTGTAATGAAATCCAAAGTTTTTGATAAACTGACCCTTTGCTGAAATGACCTTTCGATGAAATGAACTTTTAGGTAAAGAGACCTTTCAGTGAAATGAGCTTTTCGATCAAGTGACCCTTCGGTGAAATGTACCTTTCGATCAAGTGACCCTTCGGGGAAATGAACGTTTCAATCAAGTGATGTTTCGGTGAAACAATATTTTCGGTGAAGTGATTTTCGGTCAATTGACCCTTCGGTAAAGTAAACGTCGGGCAATTGAACCAGACCCGTTTCTTTATGCCCTGAGAAAAGAAAAAGAATTCGGCTGAGTGATCAGCCACGCCTGTACCACTTCTTTCGCTTCTTGGTCCGAGATGAATCGACGGCCGCTTAAGGCGTCTTTGTGTGGACTAAATAGATGATAGAACCGTGACTAATTTACTGACGATTTGCCACTTCATCAATAGTCACTTGTCTGTCTAACAGAACAATGTCACGTACGTGCTCAAGTGTTGTCGTCAGTTGTGCCTGGGGACAGGCACCCGGCTCCTTCTTCATGCGTAACAATTCTGCGATCATTTTTGAACTTTTCAATCCATTCGTAGACACTATATTGCGGCAAAACACTGTTCGCACCCTTAATGTGCTGAAAGTCTTTGATGGACTTCCGCCCATGATACACTTTTCAAACATAACAAAACTTATCACTGAACGCTGCTCTTCTTCGGTTCAAGTGGAAAGCGGAGCGTCAGGGGTTAACGTCACGGCAGTGGCAATGGACGTAGCAACTTAAGGTGGATCAACCTAAACTCTTTGCATCAAACAGAAGTCATCGCTCTTTCCACGTTTTTAAGTGAGTCACGGAAAAATTCTCATCGTCAGTAATCGGGAATCGAACCCAGGATCTTCCAGTTACGCGCCGGGCATGCTACCACTGCACCATAACAGTCTCGGATTCTCCAGATTAACTAACGCCAAACCACATGGCTTCTTGGAGCCCCGCTAGTCGTTTGTGAGTATGGAGAACTCAAGGCCGCTGTGGTGCAGTGGTAGCATGTCCGGCGCGTAACTGGAAGACCTCGGGTTCGATCCCCGGTGGCGGCCGATGATAATTTTTCCGTGACTCACTTATAAACGTGGAAAGAGCGATGACTTCTGTTTGATGTTCCTAATCCACGTCAATAGTGTGCATTAAAATCTTTGACTTGGATTTTCAATGGGCAAACTTCTGTAGCTATTTTCTTCACAATTAATGCATTCGCATGGACGAAAATTTGAACATGGACAAAAATAACTTCATATTATAGCTTAGTCTGCTTAATATTTTTTAAACCTTAACTATAATTGCTTTAAAACAATGGCTTTGAAATCCTTAGGTATTGAAGATGCATACATCAGCATTATTAATAACATCTCGGATATTTGAGGATACAGCACAAATAAGAATTCAAACGGGAGTGAGACAAGGCGGCACCCTATTTCCCAAGCTCTTTCATGCCACATTGCAAAATGTCTTTCAATCATTGAACTAGGAATACAAAGAGATAAAGATTAGTGGAGATTACTTTACTCACTTCCGTTTTGCTGATGACGTAGTCATCTTTGCAACTACTCTTTCAGAGTTGCAGAGTTTGATCCAAGAACTTGCTGACAAGAGTACAGAAGTGGGATTAAAAATGAAATTTCAGAAGACAAAAGTGATGTACAATGCGTTTACAAGAAACGAAGATTTATCGATTGATGGAGAAAAGCTTGAGACAACCGATACCTACATTTATCTTGGGCAGCTGATATCAAGTGAGGGTCATATTGATGAAGAAATTAATCGCACTATAAAACTTGGATGGAGAGTTTTTGGAAGAAATAGTACAATTTTTAAGAGCAGTATGCCGTTATGTCTTAAGAAAAAGTGTTTAATCAATGCATCCTGCCAATGCTGGCGTATAGATCAGATACATGGACCTCAAGTAAAGAAGACATACAAAGACTGAAGACAACTCAAAGAAGCATGGAGAGATGTATGCTTGGTTTAACCAGAAAAGGTAAGAAGAGGAACTTGTGGATAAGAAATATGACAGGAGTGGACGATATCACGATCAGAGTGAAATCACTTAAATGGCAATGGGCTGGACTTGTTGCCAGAAGAACGGATCACCTACGGACAACCGAAATTTTAGACTGGATTCCGAGGGACATGAAAAGACCCAGAAGAAGACCCCATGGGAGATGGATGGATGAAATTCGAAAGTATGCTGGAATAACATGGAGGAGACAGGCTCAAGACAGACAATTGTGGAAGAAACTTAGGGAGACATTCATCCAGCAGTGGGCTGATAATGGTTGATGATGACGCTTAACATTTTCAAAAACTTAACTCTAATTATATTGAAAATCAATGACATTTCCTTTGGTGATGTGGAGATCAGAAAAAGATGGCGCGATATGTACATTGATGACGTCAGTAGAAAAACAAATGCTGGATTGCTTAGTTATGGTTAAGGTTTACAAAATATTAAGTACACTAGGCTGTAATATGAAGTTATTCTTATCGATGTTCAAATTTTGATCCTTAACGCATTAATTGTGAAGAAAATGACTACAGAAGTTTTCCCATTGGAAATACAAGGCAAAGATTTTAAGTGGATCCACCTTAAAGCCTGGGCAACAGTGATGAGACGGCAACCTCATCTAGCGATGCACGCGAAAACGGCCGTGCTGCCAACAGAAATACAAATACAACTGAATTGCGAATAACTATTGACTCACCCTCGAGTATTTATTGTACGTTTTATACACGGAAGTGCCAGAAGTCATGGGAGAGCAGTATGCAAATTTTTAACTGGCGCTGCCTTCGTATAAAGGCTTCGACGCGCGCCACGTTTTTTTTTTCAGCTGCGAGGTGTATTCTCGTAAGTTAAATTTTTTTTTTTTTTTTTTTTTTTTTTTTTTTTGATTGGAGGTTTAACGACCACCGTGAGCAACTCAATGGGCTATAAGCAGTCGCCCGTCCCTAATTTAGGGTCACTGGTTCCAGGGAAGGGAGAGAGCCAATGCCGTAAGACAAACACAACATCCATGCCTGACCGGGATTCGAACCCGGACCCCTTACGGACGAATGATCAGAGTCCAGCGCCTTAGACCACTGCGCCACCGGGGCGGCTAAGTTAAATTGAACAACCGCTTGTGGGATTATGGCAGTTTGAACGAGGCATGGTAGTGGAAGCCAAACGGATGGGATATTAAATTTCTGAAGCTGTGTGTACATTCAACATTACTCGATCAACGATATAACGTGTGTACCGAAAATACCTCTTGGAAGGCATTACCGCCCACCATGGAGAACGCACTGACCGATCACGGGTGCTGAATGACCGTGACCATCGCGTCAGACAAGGATTGTTAATGCTAACAGACAAGCGACACTGGATCAAATAACATCGGCATTCAGAGCAGGTGGTACCAGATATATATTCATCAGGCCAGTGCAGCGTAATTTAGCTTCTATGGGGTATGGAAGCAGAAGACCCACCAGAGTGTCTTTGCTAATACCACGACATCGGACATAGCACCTCACCTGGGCTCGTGAACACGGTAATTGGACCCTGAAAGACTGGCAACATGTGGCGTGGTCTAATGAGTCACGCTACCAGTTGTTACGAGCTGATAGTCGGGTTCGGGTGTGGCGCAGACTCCATGAGGCCATGTCAACCAGGCACTGTGTGACCTATATTCTAGATTAACTTTCCTTTTTTAGTTTCTTTCCCTATGTAATTCTTGAGTTTCATAGGGAAAGAAAAAAAAAAAAAAAAAAAAAAAAACTTTTTTTTTTTAGTTTCTTTCCCTATGTAATTCTTGAGTTTGCCGCCCCGGTGGCGCAGTGGTCTAAGGCGTTGGCCTCTGATCATTTGTCTGAAGGGGTCCGGGTTCGAATCCCGGTGAGGCATGGATGTTGTGTTTGTCTTACGGCACTGGCTCTCTCCCTTCCCTGGAACCAGTGACCCTAAATTAGGGACGGGCGACTGCTTATAGCCCATTGAGTTGCTCACGGTGGTCGTTAAACCTCCAATCAAAAAAAAAAAAAAAAAAAAAAAAAATTCTTGAGTTTATTCTCAGTATTCTTCCCGCTTAACGGAATGTCTTTTCCTTCAAATGAATACGTTTGGCAACACAATTGAGGTGGAATGCACGTGACGTATGCATGTAATAAGATAAGAACAAGAGATAAAAAGCAACGACTGATCTGTTGTATGAGAGAGGTGTTGATATTATTGAGAGCGATTATTGAGGTGTGTTGATGAGAGCGATTATTGAGAGCTATTATTGTGAGCGATTATGATGAGCGTTGTTAAGAAAGTGCTGTACGAAAGAACTGAATAGTGTTGAGCTAAATGTGTGGAGAGTGTTGTGATTCGATTCCGAATAAAGGACTGTTTCCGTAAGTTGACTTCTGGTTATATGTTTTGTCTGGCCGTTAAGGTTTGTTTCATTTAAGAGCAATTTATTAGTATATGTTGATATTTTAAGTTAGAGTAAAGGTCAAGACTTACTTTTACGCGACAACTGTGAAAGCTAGTGGTGGTTCCATACATGTGTAGGGTGCCTTTACGTCGCACGGTTTTGATCCTCTGGTCCTCGTAATCACGTCATTAACTCGTAATCGCTTTTCTGTTCTGCTGGGTGACCATTTGAACACATTCATGTACCCCAACATAGATGGGATTTCCAGGCGGACAATGCACCACGTCATCGGGGCCAAGTGGGGTTTTTTTATGTATATTTTTGGAATTCGTTTCATTAATTAAACAGCATAATGATTGCTAAACAAGATCCTCTTGTCCATTTCGTATCGAGCGCAAAATAGTGGCCTATTGCACTTTCTAGATCTTTCGACAACCAACCACTTGCTGTACCGCATTTCTCTTATTTGTGTATTCAGAGTGACGCCACAACTGGTGATGCTATATTGACTGCAGTGGCACTATTTCCAGAGTAAAACGTCTCATAACGACTTTTATAGTTAAAGAGAATGATCCTCCTTTGGCCGCCCCGGTGGCGCAGTGGTCTAAGGCGTTGGCCTCTGATCATTTGTCCGTAAGGGGTCCGGGTTCGAATCCCGGTGAGGCATGGATGTTGTGTTTGTCTTACGGCACTGGTTCTCTCCCTTCCCTGGAACCAGTGGCCCTAAATTAGGGACGGGCGACTGCTTATAGCCCATTTGAGTTGCTCACGGTGGTCGTTAAACCTCCAATCAAAAAAAAAAAAAAATCCTCCTTTGCTTTTAGCCTTTTTCTCATTTTTACTGGAACTTTTACAGGACAAATGAGGAATGTTATGCAACTTTATTCTCTATACCGCCTTATCTGTAAGTATTTATTTTGCACATCACTTGAGTAAATTATAGGTTTCTTCACTTATTATAACTCCTGATATATTCATCATTACTTTGTTTACATATATAGCAAATGCATGAGGGGTGCGTTATTGTTTTTGGCATATAAATGCCATTATCAACTGCTTCCACTTTTTCAAGCCACTAAAAAAGCTTGAAAACTATGGTATATCATCATCATCTACAGGATGAAACAATTTCCAAACCTCAGAAACTCTCCAATGGGTGCTTTGTGTCAAAATTCTGCTGTTTGTTCAGCCATGTGTTTCGAAAAGTAAAAGTTGATAAAATTCCACACATATTTCTACATAAGGAGCATTAAATAAATTAAATACCTAAAGCGTCCCCCATGTACTTTTAATAAAAAGAGAGGAAGCCATTGTTTCGTATGTTGTCAAGCAGAGCACGTGATTCAGAAAAGTTAATTCTAAAAAAATCTAAGGCAGAAAATGTTCTAATGCTGTTAAGATCCTCTCACATATCAAAGACAGTCACAAAGGACGCCAATGGAACCACAAAAGAAAGTGGAGTAAGGATGCTTTTTTATGAAAGAGGAGATGGAGCAAGCTTTTGTCTTTCATTGTGTTCTATTAATGGAAACATAAAACCAGACTGAACAAATATAATGTCCCGGAAGAGCATTATTGCTGCTGCAGGAAAATTAAGAATACTCATTTCTTTCTAGCAAGATGTACCTTTACTTTAGTTTTTCAGAATATATCAGCAATTTGGAAAGCCCTATTTTTTTAAGAATGAAACAAAAAGCGCTGTTAGTGATATACCTACGGAGGAAATGGCGCATTTATGATATTTTTGTGGCACTGATTTCCCATTTTGCTCGAAATTTATTTCCTTTGATATGTTATATCAATCATTAACACACAACTACGAATTCTTCTAGATTACATGCATCTCATAGCCGTTATGAATTTTTTCAAAGCATGGAATTCAACGGAACTCAAAGTATAAGTGAAAATGAAAAAAATATATATAATGAAAGCCAACATTCTGGAAAATAACGTCATTTCGTAAAAATATACAGCTGTAAAATTTTCATGCAATACAAAATAAAAAATTATCTGCTATTTTATTCATGCCTGTAAAGTACTTCCATTGGGAAAAATGTTCCATGTTTGCAACTGGTTTCGTCGGAAAACACATTCCCTCGAATTAATTATTTCAGAAAATTGATCGCCAGGAAACTTTCTGTTAAACATAAATTTTCCGAAACTTATTGTGTTTGAAAAACACCAGTTGCAAGATGGTTTTCTGGAACTAATTCTGTCATAAAAATTTCAACCGAAGATAGACATTGTACAACTTATTGTGTCGAAAAAGTCCCAGTTGAAAAAAGATGTTCTAAAATTAATTCTGCCAGAAAAGTTCCTGGTGAAGGAAGATTTTCTTTAGCTAATTTTGTCGGAAACGTTTCAATTGAGCAATTTTTTTGAAGTCGGAAAGACATCAGTTGAAAAAGATTCTCTGTAACTAATTTCTTCGGAGAAGTGCTAGTTGAAGAAAAAGTTTCTGGAACTAATTTAATCGCTAATGTACCAGTTAAAGAACAGTTTTCTGGAATTAATTCTGTCGAAGAAGTGTAGTTAAAGAAATCATTTCTGGAACTAATTCTCTCAGAAAACTCTTAGTGGAAAAACGATTTTCTTTAGCTTATGCTGAAGGAACAGTTTCTGGAATTTACCGTGCCGGAAAAATGCCGGTTGAAACTAATTTTCTTAAACAATTCTGTTCCAAAAATGCCAGTTGAACAAAGGTTTTCTGGAACCAATTCCGTCGGAAGTGTGCAAGATTAAGAAAGATATTTTGAAACTAATTCTGTCAGAAAAGTGTCAGTTCAAGAAATATTTTCTGGAAGTAATTCTGTCCGAAAAGTGCCAGTATAATAATATTTTCTGGAATTAATTCGGTCAAAAACTGTATCGTCAGAAGAGAGCCAGTTGAATAAATATTTATTTGCAAAGCACCTTTCCTGAAGTAAAAACGGTGTGTTCTATCTGCATTTGACGAAACTTACCTTTAAAAAAGATACCCAGTTCATATACTGCACATATTACACACTTATACAGACACATACTAACTATTGACTACTCAAATTAATTTACTAAAATACAAAGACTTCAAAATAAGTTTATCAGACTAATGGACTTAAAAAAATAATTCTTTACACTCAAATAACCTAGAGGCTTTTCAATATCATCACGTACATGTGGATCCCAATAAATAAGGAAATTATATCAATATCTCAATTACTTAATTTTAACAATGGCAAATTAATGTTTCAAAGAGTAAAAAATATTATTGTATATATGTAAAATTATATACATATGAATATTATAGATATAAAATTAGTTATTCATAACTACAGAAATACAGGTAAATCTCTTCTATGATCTATTAACCCAAACTCCTTAATGATGAAAAAAAGTATAAATTATATTGGCCCACAATTTTGGAACAATTTACCAACAGAATTAACTGAAATAAAAAACATTAATTTATTTAAAAAAACTAAAAAAGAATTCTAATGAATTACTAATAAGAAAAAGTAAAAGGGGATGGGGGTTAAAAGTCCAAATTAGAAAGCAATGATATGCTAAAACTAATATAATGTGTTTAATTTAACTACTTACCACTGTTGACATCCCTGTGACTGCTTAATTGCAAGTGGGGAATCAGGGCTTGTTATTCCTTACTAGGCCTTGTCCTTGTTTCCCTTGCTGTTATGTAAATTAACTATGAAATAACATATATGTATGAAGCTCAAATGTAACAGCATAAATATTAGTAATAAACAAAATAAATAAATATGGAAAATTCATCAAACGGCAAAACTTTTATGGGAAATTCATCAATCGGTAAAGCTTCTACTCAATAAACATGGTTACGATTCCTTGGGAGTGTGGGCATCTATGATTGCTTTCCACCAGAATAACGAAAGATGCCTGTGGTAATGTGATGTATATATAAAAATTAACATTAGAGTTTCTGTTCTTATCTAAATTATGTTACTTCTCACTAATAATTCTCTGTTATATTTCCCACTGAACGGCACATCTACTCCTCGCATTTTTATGCCTTTTGGCAATGGCTGACAGTGAGTCAAAGGCAAATGAAAGGTCACTACTAGAGTGTTGGTGAAAATGTTAGACGATATACTGCTTGAAATATGATCGCATGCTGTACTGATATTACGACCACCGAAGATCATTTTAACGCCGGAAAAGGATTACTGCATGTTGTTAAATGTTACTTTGTTGCTTTACTTCGACAAATGGAGTGGAAACAAAGACTACCTGGAATTTTGCGAAAGTGTTCTTAATCAAAAGCATTCTGATCGTATTTATGTTTGATTTAATTGCTAATCTGGAAGTGACTTTTATTACGACAAACAATAAGCCACACGCAAACCTTAAAACAAAAACATTATAGTTGGTAGTAGAATAAAGGGGCATGAGGTTGGCTACTACTGGTATTAAATGAAATTAATTAAGTAAGTGACTACTTTTTAAAGTGTGTAATAACTCGAACTTAACCTTCCTTTTGAGTTCCTGTGTTCGTATGTAAATTTGGTTTGATCCTGTTAAACATTTTCTAAACTTAACGCCCTAAAGTTTCTCTCCGAATGAATTTGAAGTTGGCAGTCCTGGCAGCTTCTCAAAGAGCAAACCACGCAATTAAAGACTTTTGAGATAAGTGCTGAGAGTGCAGTGCAATCTTAGATCATGTTGAGAAAGCGATTCACGAATGACACATGCGTAATGTTTGTAGAGCGATTCTTAGTTTCGTAAAAGCAGTTCATTCATAAGTAAATAGTTGTTATTTAAAATGTGTCGAGTGTCACGCATATTCTGAAGCATATCTAGTGTATAGGGTTATAAAGATTTTATTATATTGGACTTTGAACGTGCCTGATTTGCGAAAAAGGAAGTGGTTTTGGGAACCTGTATGTACACTTTCTCAATAAACCCTGGCCGTGGTATTGAAGTGATGTACTATACATACATTTAGTTAGCAATTTCAATTCCTACGAATGCCCGAGAAGTAATCCTGTTTTCCAGTGAAACAAATTCATTAAGTTACACTTTGCGAGCGTTAACCTTGAAGTCGAAATTAAACCTAAATAGAACTACAAACCTTAATGTAAGTTCAAATCTACAAACCATTTTCAAACAACTATACACCCAATGGACAAAACATTAGAGATACCTACTGAATAACGTGTTGGCCCTCCTCTGGCGCAAATAGCAGCCTGTACACACAGTGGCGTAGAATCCACCACATGCCGGAAGGTTTCCGGAGGTAATGCCAACCATGCGTGCAGCAGTATTGTCCACAACTCCGCACGAGACGTAGGTTCAGGGTACATGGATTTGATGTTCAGCTCCACGACGTCCTAGAGAACTTCCAACTGGATGGTTCCAAACTCATATAAGTGAACCTGGAGCCGTGTATGGATGGTTGCGTCCTGGTGGGGCGCATTGTTCTGCTGGAACAGATCATTGTCGCAGGACGCAAAAAGGGCATGGAATCGTGTAGGTAATTAGGCAGCACAGGCTGGTATTACACATTGCTGAAGCACCTCTCCAGACACAATCAGGTACCCAATGCGTCCCATGAGAACGCTCTCCGAACCACCACAGAGCCACCACCGCCTTGAACAGAGCCCACCTGGCACGACAGGGCAATAGCCTCATGCTGTCGACGCCACACCCGCACCTCCCGTCAACTCGGTGCAGTTGAAAACGGGATTCACCCGAATACACGACGCGGCGATACTCTACCGAGGTCCAGTTTCGTTGTTTCCGGCACCAGGCGCGACGTAGCGTTCTCTCGCTGACGCTGCTTGGAATTCCGTTATTTAACCTGGATGTAATATGCGCTGCCGTAGCCAGCCTGTCGGTCTGTATGAGCCTGCATAGTATAGGTGGACCCTGGTCATCAAAAGCACGCGGTCGGCTACCCCTTGCTTCCTGGGCGCTGGTACGTCCGTCGATGGTATCCTCGGGTACAACCTTGATACAATTACCCTCTAGAATCCGAAATTTGTTACCATTTGGGCAATACAATGACCCATCTGTCTTGCGCCGACAATGCGTCCACGATCAAAGTCGCTCAGATCACCAGGTTTACCAATTTTGGTCGATTGCTATACAATGTTAGCAAGCACTGACGCTCGCCTATTTATCACGTGTGTTCGGTTTGGGTCGGTCCTATTCTGCACGGAGGATGCCCATGTCAACTGCCCATCATCCCTATCTCAAATGTTTTCTCTACGGAATGTACACTGCTGGCCACCCAAAATGCAACACCAAGAAGGAAGCACCTGATTGGCCTGAAATTCGTAGCATGCGTCGCTCGCGAGGTGATATGCAAACGATTAGCATTGCAGGGCATATGCAAAACATGTGCGCCCGGCATGCCACCGAGAAGCACTATAAGAAGGGTGCACAGAAGGCGGGGTGTAAGTAGTGGAAGTGTGTTGTGCTGCCGGACCTGTGCGTGGGAAGCTTCCTGATGCCTCGTCGCAGAATACGGCAGTCATTCCAGCACGTTTCGGAGTCCGAAAGAGGACGAGTAGTGGCTTATCGCGACCGCGGTTTATCGTACCAAGACATCGACGCCCGTGTGGGACGACATCCAGCCACAGTGAGGCGAGTATGGATTCGGCGGGTGCAGGAGGGACGGACGGACCGACGGAAGCGATTGCCGCAGCCGCGGCACACCACCGAACGGGAGGACCGGTATGTGGTGCGGCGGGCATTGACGACTCGCACCGCCACATCACGAACGGTAGCGCAGGAATTAGGGTGCGTTGCGCAACAACCTGTGTCAGCACGTACCGTTCGACGTCGTTTTCAAGTGCGGGGACTTATCGCTCGGCGCCCATTGCTCCGATTACCACTGACGTTACACCAGCGGCAAGTGCGGCGGCAGTGGGCCGTTGAACGCTGCACGTGGACTACGGAATGGCACGACATTGTCTTCTCCGACGAATCCCGCTTGCTGCCTGCAACACCAGGATGGTCGGATCCGCGTGTGGCGGCACCGCGGCGAGATACTGTATGACGCCTGCATTATGCATCGCCATAACGGTCCGTCGGCTGGCGTTATGGTTTGGGGAGCAATTGGATATGACACCCGCACCCCTCTGGTACGCATCGCCGGTGCACTCAACAGCCACCGCTACATCTCCGACGTTTTGGAGCCTGTAGTCCCCCCTTACCTGCAGGGCCTGCCAGCTGCCACGTTTCAACAGGACAATGCGCGCCCGCACGTGGCACGCATTGTGCAACAATTTTTTACGGCCCACCACGTTCAGTGCTGCCGTGGCCCGCCTGTTCTCCCGATATGTCTCCCATCGAACACGTCTGGTCTCTGATCGGCAACCGAGTGGCCCGGCAAGGACCACCCGCGCCTACGCCTGATGAACTGTAGCAACGTGTCCAAAGCTTCCTTCGTTCGATGCCGCGTAGTGTAGCAGCAGTTATTGCCAGCCATGGGGGCCACACGAACTAGTGATGTTTGCGTGTTCCGCAAGTCGCACGGGCCTGTAAGCTCAATCGTTTCATCTTTGTATCTGTTGTTATGTGTTCAGTAAATCTGGCTTTGCTATTTCGTGTCCTTCTTGGTGTTGCATTTTCGGTGGCCAGCAGTGTATTTCAAGTGCTTTAAGGGTACTTTTTCTCGTTTAGAGTCTAACAGACTCTATCAATACGTAAGGCCAGAAGAAATCGCTTTCCCCTAATTGAGGATCATTGGTCCTAGGAAAAGGACATAACCAGGGTCGTCGGGAAACACATGGCTTTTTTGGTACTAGGAATTACAGTCAAGTATAAACTCCTACAAAGTGTGTGTGTGTGTGTGTGTGTGTTTGTATTTGTGTTTGAAACTGAACGTGGCGAACATTGTTTAGACGTTAATCGACCAGAAAACACGATTTGTGACACTTAAAATTACAGTTTAGTATAAAATCCTACAAAGTGTGTGTGTGAGAGAGAGAGCGAGAGAGAGAGAGACTAAACGTATAATCTGATTGTTTGGACGTTAATCGACTAGTAAGATGAAAATCTAAAGCTACACTATGATATTCTTTACTGCTTTCGCGAAAGCAAAAATGCATGTACAGCATCTTCTCCGCATTTAATCACTGCCGTGTTATTAATTTTTTCATTAAAGAACTTTAATTGCTGGTAAATATTTCTACCGCAACCTGTGTTTCATTTAGGATAAATTATCCTGTCCAAGTTATGTGAAGTACCTTACGTATCAGATCCTCTGTGCACCTGCACAACGAAATATCCGTATAATTAATGTTCAGAGAGTCTACAGTGTTTTAGCTGGAGGGGGTCAAGTGAGAATATTTTCGTAATTAAGATCGATAAAGAAATTTAGCGAAGAATGGGAGTAATGGTACAAAACTCATTTTTCCGACACAGTTAATCTAGTTGCTTAGAAGAACAATTTAAACCTCGCAGAAAATTATGATTTCGTATCTTGAAAGGCTTGGACCACAAATTCTCAGAATGAACGCTACACAGCGACTGCCACAAGTGATTTATGAAACTGAATTTTTGTTGCGGCGTGAGTTTCTTTACTTTTTTTGTAAACACATGTGCTCAGAGTTCTCTCTCAAGAGCTATTTGTTCCGCTGATCTCAAAAGTAGCTTTCCTATCTCCCCTGTGGTTTTGAAACCCATAAGTTTTTTTGTTTTTTTTTGTCCCTATAATGTGTATTTCGTCCTTTTCACGACTTTCAGGATATTGTGTTTATATCTCAAAAACGTATAACAACCTTCCCATCAATTTGACATGGCATTGTAAAATTGATTTTTTTTTCATTTGAATGGTCTTGCATGAATGTATCCTTTGTAAAAGAAAAAAAAAGACATAGGAAAGTTTGCAGCCCTTTTACATATGGCTAGGAATTTTGGGATGTTTGCTTCTTTTGAATAACTCAATGCCTAACTATTTATTTTTCGTATTTTCCATAAGCCTCCACTGAATAATAGCTGGAACTGAACGGAAGTTTTCAACATCTGCATGGAAAAGGGAAAAAATCTTAAATGTTGAGAGATATCGAAATAACTTCGAACTACATTTTTATGTCATCTGAGCAAAATAGATATTTTTATACAAAACTACGTTTGTTATTTTGCAGACATGATTGAATTTTGAGTTGTTTGAAGAACAGAGTTTTCGTGGTGATAGTTGATAATAAAACACCCCACCATGTTTCTTCAGCAAATCTATTTTTTTCTTTTAAAGGGACATTCTTAAGTTAACACTATGCCCGTCTGTCCACCTACGGATATCGCATCTCTGTGCCCATTACTCATATTTGAAAAGTTCTTTATCCGTTGAGAATTCTGAACTGACAGAAGAAATTTTTCGATGCTAAAGATCGTAAGACATCGGTTCTCTGTCGAAAGCGCTTACAATGAACCCGCGAGCATCAAAACTGGGCCTTGAATGATTTAGCAGAAGGTCGTCTGGTCCCATGAATCTTGTTTCCTGTTACACCATGAGGACGCCCAGGTACGTGTTCGTCGTTTACCTGGGGAATTGTTGGCACCAGGATACACCGCAGGAGTAAAACAAGCCGGTGGAAGAAGTATAATGCTTTGGGTAATGTTCTGCTAGAAAACCCTCTGTTAAGTCATTCATGTGCAGGGAACTATGACGTCTACCATCTACCTAAATATCATTGCAGACCAGGTACATCCTTTCATGGCAAGTGTCCGGTGGAGGAAGTGTAATGCTATGGGAAATGTTCTGCTGGAAAACCCTCTGTCAAGTCATTCATGTGCAGGAAACTATGACGTCTACCATTTACCTAAACATCATTGCCATGAATGGCAAGTGTCCGGTGGAGGAAGTGTAATGCTTTGGGCAATGTTCTGCTGGAAAACCCTCTGTCAAGTCATTCATGTGCAGGAAACTATGACGTCTACCATCTACTTAAACATCATTGCAGACCAGGTACATCCTTTCATAGCAAGTGTCCGGTGGAGGAAGTGTAATGCTTTGGGCAATGTTCATCTGGGAAACCCTGGGTCCAGACACTCATGTGCAGGAAAATATGACGTCTACCACCTACCTAAACATCATTGAAGATCAGATACCTTTATTCATGGCAGTTATATTACCCTCTTGTAGTACCTTCTTTCAGTAAAATAAATTACCATGACCCCCTGCCTGGAATATTCCAGAATAGTGCGAGGATCATAAGGAAGACTTCCATGTATTGCCCTGGCCTCTAAATTCTCCAGACATCTATTTAATCATTTAATGGAGTAGGAGGTTTCTGTTGGAACAACAAATCCAGTCTATGTCGGCCAAACCACGTAGCATACAACAGATAAAGGATCTGCTGGTACGTGTTGGTATCATATACCACAAGATACCTTTAGAAATCTTGTAGCGGCAATGTCCCTCGCCGGGTAAGAACTGTTTTGGAGACGCGTGGTGGACCAACATCATATTAAGAGCGTGGTCATAATGTTTTGACTGTTCGGGGTATATCAACTAATTTCCGTCTATCTCTGATTCCATAAGTGGTATTGAAAACATTATCTTTTCCATCTGCCTCATGTAGAAGTTTTGGAGAGTATTCCGTTCCTTTTCACAATCGGCAATTTTGTCGTTAGAGACGTCGGTATATACTTCTATATGACAGAGAATACTCTCCTCTGGAAAACCGTTTAAAATATCGTTTCTTACTTAGTAGGATAAACTTGACTACGAAGATCAGTTTGGACCCATTTTCTTGTTCAAATATCTTGTTTTTCTAGCGGGGATTTATAGAGTTACATTATGTTTTTCTCCGTGTATCTGCTTCAAACTGTGCGATTTATGAAATTCGCTTTTTCTTTATGTATCTTGTTTGTATGAGCAATATTTTCAGTACTATTTGTGCTTCTCCGTAACGTACATTTCTGCCGCCATAAAGAAAACTGCGTAAAATGTGTATTTAAAAAAACGCGCATTTTTTCCAGTATCTTTTCCATTTTTTTTATATTAGGAATCGGTGTCCTATGTGAGTTTATCTTTTAATTACATGTCGTTAGGAGTAGAGTTATTTATCAGCTGAATACATGCTTTTTTGGATCGCCCTCCTTGTGCGATCGAAAGCACTACGCAATTACACTGGCGGAAAGTGAAAAAAGAACACCAAGAAGGAGACGTCTAATACCAACGAAATTTACACAGCATAATAACGGAATACAGAGGATAACCTGATCAAAACATTATGGCAAAATACAGCTGTATTTGCTGGTAAACTGAAAAATAACATTTCCATGTAACATGGTTAGTACGAGGTTGAACCGCTATGAACTGCGGCACACTGTGCAATTCTGGGATGGAGTCTGTCGTACAGATGTTGGATGTAAGTTTGGGGTATTGAGTTCCAAGCATCCTCAACCTGGACGCGTAAATCGGGGATGGTCGTGGCTGGCCGTGGAGACCAGATAATTCGTTGTCCCATAAAATCCCACACGTGCTCAATGGGGGACAAATCCGGTGAACGTGCAGGCCATGGAAGTTGTGTCATACCATGAAGTGCATGTTGCGTTGCACGTGCCGTGTGTGGGCGTGCGTTATCTTGCTGGGAAATACCACGATGGACCAACCTTACAAATGACACATCAACGGGCTGAATGATGTTGTTGATGTATGAGGTGCTGTTTAACGTACCCGGCGGTACAAGCACTAGTTGTGTACGGGAGTGATAGCTGATCGCTCCCCACACCAAGAGACCAGGTGTAGGCCCTGTGTGTCGCTGGCGGATGCAAGAAGGGTGGAGACGCTCCCCTATGCGTCTGCAAACACGCATACGGCCATCGGAGGCTCCAAAGCAGAATCTGCTTTCATCGCTGTACACGACACATCGTCATTGCGTTCCCTAGTGCAGACGTTGCGACACCACTGCAGCCGTTCCTGACGGTGGGCTGGAGTCAGAGGTACACATGGCAGAAGCACACGTTCACGTACTCCTGCATTCAGTAGACGGTTGCGGATTGTTCGCACAGTCACCTCAGGTGCAACGACAGCTCGGATTTGCGTCGCAGTGGATGTTCTGCTTGACAACGCCGCTCTTCTTATGCGTCGATCGGTCCGCTCATCAGTCCGTCTGTGACTCCCGGTTCCACGTCTTCTCGTGTGGGAATGTTCCTCGGACCATCTACGCCATCATCGTACCACCACCGATACTTCCCGTCCAATTCGCTCCGCAATACGACGATACGACCGCCCGGCCTAGCGGAATCCGAGTAGACGACCTCGCTCAAAGTCCGATAACTGCTGAAATCGTACACGTCTTCCATGTCCAGGCATTGCAGCTTCTTCTCAGTTAGTTAACTGGGGTACAGCACAAGGCTGTACACTGTTCTGCTGAAACCCATATTATGGGTCAGCCAAGGCACTACAATCATTGAGGAGAAACACACACACACACACACACACACACACACTAAAAAGAAAAGAAAAGAAAGGAAAAGAAACTACTTACTTTACTTACCAAACTCGGAAGACGAAACACAAGCAATAACACTTCCAGGGAAGAAGTATCTCTGAAAACAGGGTGGATATGCTTAGAGAAAAAAGTGGACCCACATCTAAGCACCTCCAACCAAAACAAAAGCATGAACAGTCATTTTTCACACCCCTTCCCGCCCGAGAGGCATGACAAACACGCAGAAAGTGGTCTGAACTGTCGTCCGAGAGGCACAACACCTGCCACAGACAACAGACAGAACAAAAGCGCGGGCCAAGCATAGATAAATGCAGACAAAGACAATATATACACAGTAGAAAAGCATGTAAATACAATTCATGATGCAAACACAGGATCTAGGCAAGCAAGTAAAAAGAGCAGCGGTCGTCAGGCATGCGAGATGCTCCAACAGAAAACACATTCAGAACCGAAAGCAGAGCACATTATTGCGTAGGGAAACCAGCCGAGACCAACAAAGCCATCGGACGCGAAAAACGTCTTCCGGCCAGTGGTGAAAGTCGGAAATCACCCTCTCACGCAATCTGATCTTGACAAAGAGGGCGACCACATCAGGCCTATTCGAATAGAGCCTAACGTAGTCAGACAGAGCAGTATCATGTAACACAGTACAAGCAGTAGCAAGGATTACCTTTAAACGATAAGCACGCTGACCGGAAACAGGTAGCGGGTGCTTAAAAACAATAGTTTTAAAATTACACATATTAACAGAAATCCATCTAGACAAAAGTTGCCAAACCTTTCGAACAAAATTACATTCCACAAATCGGTGGAATAAAGACTCCGGCTGTCCCCAGTGCGGACAGTCCGGGGAGTCGACGACTCCCCAACGAAAAAGGGAATCACGGGTGAAAATCACCCCATGGGCCAAGCGCCACTGCAGGTCACGCACACGACCTTCCACACCTGCAAACGCAACTTTGGCCCATGCGACCCTCCAGTTCATCCCCAAGGCGGGAAACCTGCGCTGAATGTGAGGAGCAAAGGATGGCAAGAATTCATTATAAAGGGCATCGGGTTCATGCAAGAGGAACACCTGATGTTCTGGCTAGTTAACAATCTAGCCTCACAAATGGTAGTGCCATGTGGTCCACCGGGCCTCGGAGCTCTAAGCCCAAGGTAGTAGTTACAAGCAAAAGAAAATAACCTAAGATTATAGAAAATGAAATAACACGCGAAGTTAAAGCTAGGATGTGAATAGCTTTTCAGGATGTAGGCTACATTAGAAACCATCAACGCGCGACACCACGCAAGAATGTGCCGAACACCCAGTCCCCCCCGATGGACTGGTTGAAACAGGCAATCCCGAGAAAGGACAGCTCTAGTTCCCCAAACAAATCGAAAAATAGAGAATTTAGAGCCAAAAGGACCCTGTACGTCGGGGGTTGTAGGGTACCGCAAAAAGCAATTTTGGAAACCAAGAGACTGTTAGCCAATTTAGCCCTATTAAAAAAAGAAATTTGGCAGCCCTCCCACCGAGCACATTCCGACGTGAGCTTCTGTTAAACAGAGCGCCACGTCTTGCGGTGAACCCCCTTTTTATCAAAGTAAGTACCGAGGATCCTTATGGGATCATCGGTTGAGCCTACAAACTGCAAAACGTCAGGTGACCAATCCCCAAAACACAAGGCTTTAGTTTTATCCACATTCAAAGCAGCGCCTGCACTGTCCGCATAAACATTATAAACATGAAACAAATTTCTCAAGGAAATCTCATCCCGAAGGAAGAGAACAACGTCATCTGCATACGCAAGGTATTTGAGCTCAGCTGTTGTAAAGCTCGAACCTGGAACTGGGATGCCAGAGATATTCGGTGAAGATTGAATCTTCTTAAGGAGAGTTTCAATGCTCAGTACGAACAGTGCAGTAGACAACGGGCAGCCTTGGAGGACCCTCCGGATGGGAAAGCAGTCCGTAGGCTGACCGTTGACTCGGATAAAACTAAAGATATCAGTATACAAGACCTTCACCATGTGTACAAAATCTTGGCTAAAGTTACAAGCCTCCAGCAGGATCACAAGGTACTTGTGAGAGACCCTGTCAAAGGCTTTGCTCTGATCCAAAGAAAGGATACAGCACTTCAACTTCTTGCGGTCGAGGTAGTGAATACCGTCCCGCACGAGGACTAAATTTTGAAAAATTCTCCTCCCCGGGATTCCAGAAACCTGGCACACGCCTACTAGGCCAGAAATAACCCTAATCAGTCGGTTAGCAAGGACTTTAGCCAAAATCTTATAATCGTAATTGAGAAGAGTGATGGGTTTCCACTCTCCCAAATGACGACCAGGACCATCAGGCCGCTTGTTAAACAAAACGATCTGACCAAGCCGCATCGTCGTGGTCAACTGCCCAGTTGACAGAACATGATTAAAAACATCACATAGAGGTTCAGCAAGCAAATCAACAAAACGTTTATAAAATTCGACACGGATGCCATCAGTACCCGGACTGCGACCATTACGCAAGCCGGCAATGGCTTGCCTCACCTCAGAAATACGGACAGGGCCCGATATAAGCACAGAAGCCGCGGCGTCGAGTTGGGACACGTCAGCGACCCAAGAGTCGACGGACAACTGCTGCACTTCATCAGATGCAAACAGGTCCCTGAAATGCGAGAAAACCAAATTGTGAATTTCTGGTTGAGAGGTCACGATGCGTGACTCATGCTGTAAGCCAGGAATTACCTGGGAAATAATTTTGTTTCTGCGAGATGTCGCAAAAAAAACTTGCAAGTGAAATCTCGTTTTCTAAATTTTGTGAAATAGAGTCCTGTGTGCATCATTGGCCGGTTTTACAATATAAATCCGTCAACTGAGCTTGAAGTTCAGCAATCATACCAGCATTTTACGCTCCCATTTGCTGCCCGGCTTTGCATGCACGCAACATACAGACAAGGCGAGTTCGCTCTAAAAGCCGCTGACGAGCCGAAAGTTTCACCTGAAGTTGTAAATAAGACTTCACTTTAAGTTTAACCCCTCCCACCACTCACCAGTGTGATGAGTCTCAGACTGAATTTCACCCCGAAGCAACCTCTCAAGGCCCTGAAGGATGTCGTCATCCTCGAGAAGATTCAGATTCATTCTCCACGGGCCCTGAGTTTGTGTCCGGGCCCCTGTTAGAACGATCTCACCAAAAACGGCACGATGGTCACTCACACAGAGAAACACAGAATTAACATCACAATGAACAAAAGACACATCACAATGAACAAAGGTCACAATCCCCAAATGAACAGAGAATTAACATCACAATGAACAAACGTCACAATCCCCAGGGCCCCCCACAAGAATCCTGTCCAGGCGGGCCCGAACCGAGCCATCCGTCCAAGTCCAGTCGAAGACCCCAGGGTGAGTAGAATGCCAGGCGTCCACCAGCCCCGCCCCCGACATGAACCCGGAGAAGACAGCCCGGGACGAGTCCCCCTGCCAGGTACCCCCTGTTTATCCCTGCCAGGTACCCCCCTGTTTATAAAGGAAGACTCCTGAGGAATCTACCCCGTTGGGAGGGTTCCAATGGCGCATAATTCCGACGCCCTGCGACTAGTCGGAGAAAGACTAAACCAGCACGGGGCATTAGTGTAATGACGAAAATCCGAAACATGCCTAAAATTGTGAAAAAAGTTTCCTGGACACACACAGGATATCAATATCCTGGGTCATAATCCAGCCGATGAGCCAACGCCTTACTGACCGGGACCGAAGTCCCTGAATATTTAATGTTGAAACTTTAAGGTTGAAGGTTAAGCAGATAATTGAAATACAAAAATACACAAAACAAAGGTCAGTAAGGAGGGTAGATTCAAATTAGCCCACCCGTTTTAGAAACGTGGACCGGCACTTAGAATTGACGATGCCAATCTCCAGAGGTGGAGCGGTTGTGATTCCGGCAACGGTGCCGTCGGTGGCTACGTGGGGGAAGTTCCCCTTCCTCCAGTTGGACGGGAGATCTTTCCCGACGGCCAGGATGAACACTTGCCGAACAGCTGCCGCGAGTCCTGCCCTCCGAAGATGTAGAGGACTGTCGTAGTTGACGGAAGGAATGGTCAGTAGGACGAGAGTCTCTGGTAGGAGTAACATCGTGGATGGTAACAGGAACACGTCCCGGCGGCCTGCTGGAATGGATGACGGGTACAACTTTGTCCCCGGAGGTGGAAGGGAGAGAGACAGTTCCGACAGGAGAGGTGAAATTAACACCATCAACGGAATCTATGTAAATGTTGTCATCATCCGAAATAACCTCTGGAAATGCAACAGCGGTAACAAGTCCATACGTCGGCGTCCATGGGAAGATCAGACGTAATAACAACAGCCGATTCAACGGCAAGAGGCAGTGAGGTGACCTCTGTAGATGGCATTTCAAGAACCTCTAGATCTTGCACTGGTGAAACAGCAGGAGAAGCTCCAGGATCGACGCGGCTGTCAACAACCAAGGTCTCTTGAATAACAGAAGTCACGACATTCTCGAAAGGCGGATCGACAGGTATGACAACCGGTAATTTCAAAGAAGCAACATGTTCCGGGTCCATGGTAACAACTGCATCAGGAACACCAGAATCCCCGGGAACAACAATAGCACTGGTGGAGGGTAGCTCTGGAAACTCCTCATTGAAAACAAGGGGAGCTGTTGAAGGCCGAGCTACAACATCTGCGAAGGATGACTGGGTGCATCTGGATTTAGTGTGAAATCCGCACCGCACTTGGAGCAGGCTTGCTCAAACGAGATCTCTAAGTGCCCCACCGTAGTACAACTGGGGCAAACTCGGGACGGGCACTGACGAGCAATGTGGCCAGCATTACCGCATCTACGGCATGTGCGTATCATGCCAGCATATGTGACCATGGCCTTCTAACGGCCCACTTGAAGGAAATTGGGTACTGGCTTTGTCATACGCAGGCGAACAATTCTTGTGCCTGTATAAACATGTTCCAGACCTTTGAGCGTGTGCCGCTCATTCTGAATGGGGGTGACAATCTCCCCATATCCAGTAAGTGCCGCAGAGATCTTCTCATTAGGGATGTCAATAGGCACGAGTTTGACATAGATGGTACGAATGCCGTCATCTACTGGTGAAATGTTCACCGCAACGTCCTTGTAGGCTGTCAAGGGGTGCTCAAGGTAGTGCAGTGCTTTTACGACAGTTTGGAAACGCACTGTGAATAGTCCATTGTTAAGTCGCTGGACTGTGTGCAAATGTTCCGTATAGTCAAGATTGTCGACTAATTCCTTAAGAATATTGACATTGGGGTACTTCCCATTATGAGTAACCTGAATGGTTTCAGGTCGGTTCAAAAAGTTCGCCATACTGGAGGCACGGAGCCCCGGTTGGCCTGGAACCGGAAAACAAAAATGAAGCTTCTAACTTGAAGTTTAAAGAACAAGAAATAAAAGTAACTCACAGTCAAATCCTTGACGACCACAAACTATATGAGAATTTCTTAGTGATGAAGCAACTCAACTCCATGCAGCTAAATTATGAGAAAGATCTCTCCCACGTACTTTGCTCTTCACTACTGCACGAGACCGAAAATACGTAAGTACACCGTCTTGCTCGTGGCATTCGCACGTGTCCGTACGCCGACGACTGATTACATTCACTTTGCCGTACTCCTTAAATACCACCGACGATAATTTGCATATTATTCCGTGCTGTGGCGTTAGCACTCACCGGTTGGTCCCGAAATTAACATCACACCCACGTAAACTCGACCCCATTAACATATGTAAATTTCTAGATCGCCCGCCAATTCCTTCTTGGTGTTTTTTTTTCACTTTCCGCCAGTGTATTAGGATTAAAAATTCGTGTTTTTAATAGACCTGAAGTTACATTAGCTTCTTCGAACAGCAACATGACAAACGCATCAACATTTTCTAATTGGGCCTTTGTTTTTTTTTACGCTTTCCAACTGTAGGTTGAAGAAGCGTATATGATCCAGCCTTGTCCGTCTGTCTGTCTGCCCGTCGGCACGATACCTCGCGTAAAAATGGTTCAATTTCGATGAAATGTTAGTATGGGGTAGGAGACCACTGGAGACGAACCCTATCGAAAATGGGCGAAATGGGGTCAAAGGTCAGGACATAGGAGAGAAATACATTCCGTTGACCTTATGCGTCATAACTTATGTAAAAATGCTTCGATTGCGACAAAACTTTAGTATGTTGTTCCGGATGTATACTTAACCAATTCTGTTCAATAACATTGAAATGAGGTCAAAGGTCAGATTACAGGAGCGAAATTTATTCCACAGCCATTATCCTCATAACTCGAGTAATAGCTTGAGTAATGATTTCTGGTATGTTGGAAAGCGTATCATAATCAATGCATTGCATGATTTTACTAACTTGTAAGTATACTATGCATTCCAATTGCGCTGAGGTATCACTGTCATCAACATTTATAGCTAATACGCCATAATCATCAACATTGTCAACCATTATCAATCCACTGCTGGACGAAGGACTCCCCAAGTTACCTCCACAACGGTCTGTCTTGTGCCTATCTCCTCCATGCCACTCCCGCATACTTCCGAATTTCATCCACCCATCTCCCATGTAGTCTTCTTCTGGATCTTTTCCTGTCCCTTGGAATCCAATCTAAAATTTCTGCTGTCCATCGATGGGCTGTTCTTCTGGCAATATGTCCAGCCCATTGCCATTTCAGGGATTTAACTCTGATCATGATGTCTTCCACTCTTGTCATTTTTCGGATCCATGAGTTCCTCTTCTTATCTCTCCTGGTTTCCCCAAGCATGCACCTCTCCATGCCCATTTGAGTTGTCTGCAGCCTTTGTATGTCTCTTTTAGTTAAGGTCCACGTCTCTGCACCATACGTAAGCACTGGAAGGATGCATTGATCAAACACTTTTCTTTTAAGACATAATGGCATATTGCTCTTGAAAATTATACTGTTTCTTCCAAATGCTCTCCAGGCAAGTTTTGTACGCCGATTAATTTCTTCATCAATGTGACCCTCACTTGATATCTGCTGTCCAAGATAAATGTACGTGCCTGTTATCTCCAGCTTTTCTCCATCAATCGATAAATCTTCATTTCTTGAAAAAGCATTGAACATTACATTTGTCTTCTGAAAGCGCTTACAATGAACCCGCGAGCATCAAAACTGGGCCTTGAATGATTAGCATCTTCAATACCGCAGGATTTCAGAGCCATTGTAACTGCTGATGGTTTCACTGAATCAAAGGCTTTTTCATAAAAGATAAAAGCCATGCACAGTGGAAGTTCATATTTTCTCGCTCTTTCAATTAGTTGTCTCAGTACGTGGATATGATCTATTGTGCTGTAGCCACTCCTGAATCCAGCTTGTTCTCTCGGTTGAGCCATGTCCAGTGTTACCTTCAAGCGGTGTGAAAGAACTTTAGTGAAGATTTTATAAACCACTGATAGGAGGCTGATAGGTCTGTAGTTCCTGAGATCCTCAATGTCACCTTTTTAGTAGTCTTTTTCTGACCAAAATGTCCTCAATGTCACCTTTTTTCGACCAAAATTGGTAAGCCTGGTGATCTGAGCGACTTTGATCGTGGACGCATTGTCGGCGCAAGACAGATGGGTCATTCTATCGCCCAAATGGTAACAAATTTCGTATTCTAGAGGGTAATTGTATCAAGGTTGTACCCGAGTATACCATCAACGGACGTACCAACGAAGGTGTGTTAGATAATCTCCATTAATTTTTATCCCCTTGTTTTCCCAGCTCAGCGACTGAAAGACACCCTCCAATGTGGCATTAAAGAGTTTCGGAGATATGGTGCCACCTTGTCTCACTCCCTTTCTAATTTTTATGTGTGTTATATTTTCAAACAGCCGAATCTTTGCACTTGCATTTTCATAGATGTTATTGATAATATTAACGTATGCATCTTCAATACCGCAGGCTTTCAGAGCCATTGCAACTGCTGATGGTTTCACAGAAACAAAGGCTTTTTCATAATCAATAAAAGCCATGCACAGTGGAAGTTCATATTCCCTCGCTCTTTCAATTAGTTCTCTCAGTACGTGGATATGATCTATTGTGCTGTAGCCACTCCTGAATCCAGCTTGTTCTCTCGGTTGAGCCATGTCCAGTGTTACCTTCAAGCGGTGTGAAAGAACTTTAGTGAAGATTTTATAAACCACTGATAGGAGGCTGATAGGTCTGTAGTTCCTGAGATCCTCAATGTCACCTTTTTTATGTAGCAGGATCATTGTAGCGCTGTTCCAATCCTCAGAAATCTTTCCTTCATTAAGGCATCGAGTGAAAATTTGGGCGAGTACTGTTTCGATTTCTCCACTTGCTTCTTGTATGATGTCTACAGTAATTCCATCTTCTCCTGGAGCTTTCCCCGCTTCATGGTCATGAAGTAAATGTTGACAGTGACATGATGCATTTAAAATTTCACAAAAAATATGATTGATTGGAAACTCTGAGCATACAGAAAGGGATATTTTTTCAGTATCGTTCGGCTAAATAAGAATTTCTTTGGTGAACTCACTAAACGAACAATTCAGTACTGTTTTTCAGTCACCCTGTAATCATGAGTTCGACATAAGTACTAAAAACTTGTTTAACATGGAAACTGAGTAAAAACTAATACTTTCCCAAAGTATGACAAATATAACATAATGATTGCAAACACATTTGTTGAAGGAAAAAGCAGTGGCACAATCGCTTTCACCACAAATAGTTATGGACTACCTCACCATGATAATACGTTATTTTGTTATACAGTAATGACTTAGCAGTTATTCTATATTGTTATTACATATATGTCCCACACGAATTAGCTACCTTATAAATACTACATATTCATGGGGATTGTTATGACTTGACCATTCCTAGGACTAGGGAGATCAAACCAGAAATACAAGGGTTTAAAAGAAAATTTTTAATAGGGTATCATTTGAATTATCACTTTCAACAATAAATATTTTTGAGCTTATGCTTATGATGCCCTATATACACATCTTTCCAAAAAAAAAAAAAAGCACACCGATAAAGTCGTTCGATCCTGATGAACTGATGAAAATTTGCATGCAACTACCTCAGAGACGATTATGAAATGATAAAAAAATAGCGACCGAAATAGTGGCAAGATACAACACATGACGTGGATATATGAAGAGCAAAACTCGCACGCAGGGACCATTATGACAGTGGATTGCGGTTGCGTTAACGTTCACGGGCTGTGAGGATGCCTCGACATCGGATCCGTGTACAATACGAGCAGATGAGCGAATTTGACAGAAAACGTATAATTGGGGTGAGAGAGGCCGGTTGATCAAATGACGATATCTCCATGCATTTGTGTCGGAGCAACGCGGCAATCGGACGTAGTTCGCGCCAATGCGTCAAGGAGGGCACAACCCAGCGGTACGCGGGCAGAGGACGGCCGAGGGCAACGACAGAGCGCGATGATCGAAAGTGTGTGTGAGCCGCACAAACAGAAACGAATTCGTTGTTCTTAACCATCCGTAGCCCTGTTGCGTCGTCTACAGGTAAAGAAGTGGACATCCGGACCGTTGCCAGACTACCTGCGACACGGGGATTACGTTCGAAGAGACCACTCCGCCGCCTACCTCTGACCAGCGAACATCACAGGCACCGGTTGCAGCGGCGTCGAGCCCGGTGAACGTGGGATAGTGTCCTGTGGCGTTGCGTTGTCTTCAGTGATGTGTCACGGTTTACCCTTGGCGCCTATGACCAGTGCATACGTGTCTAGAGACGAGGAAGCCATCACACAGATCTGACCTTTACCGTGGAATAGCACACGGGTCTCACAACGGAAATGACTGTCTGGGGAGCCATTTCCTACGATCGCCGGACGTCCTTTGTAGACATCCAAACCACCTTCACGGCTGAAAGGTACGTCGACGACATTCTACGACCTTTTGTGTTGCCATTATTGTCGCAGCGTCATCCAGCAATTTTTCAACAAGATAGTGCCAGCCAGACACGGCACTGCTTTTCCAAGCCTTCCTCCGTAATGTCAACACCCTTCCATGGCCTGAACGATCTCTCGACCTCTATCCCATCAAACATGTTTGGGACATGATGGGACGCCACCTACGCCCATCCCGGGATGTCGGCGAACTGGCCCGCAATTAGAACACCCTCTGAGACACCTCAGGACAGTATTCGTGAATTGTGTGCTGCGTCTATTCCACGCCGGTCACTGCTTGTGTCCGCGCCAGGCGTGGCTGTACAACGTACTGACTTGTTCCACTTGTGTAGCTGTTTTATTTAAATAAATGGCCCAACTGCTCTGCAATTCGAATCGTTTTCTTTTCTGTATATGTACACTGCATATGCCAATTTTCATCTCTATCGGATGATTTCTTCTGGGTGCTCCGTTTGTTTTGGCCAAGAGCGAATTTTTAACATGAAAGAGTCTTTTAAATTATGCTCGTATATTGTGGCACATGAAACACATTCTTCATAAAAATTCTACTTTAATTCGTTATTTCATTTTCTTTGTAAAAGTTCTACTTTAATTCTTTATTTCATTTTCTTTGTAAAAATTCCACTTTAATTCTTTATTTCATTTTCTTTGTAAAATTATACTTTAATTCTTTATTTCATTTTCTTTGTAAAATCCTACTTTAATTTTTATTCTTTATTTCATGTTTTTTTAATAATTATACACTGAAGAGCAATTGAATTAGAAATACCTGTGTAGTAACGTGTAGTACCACCTTTCGCTCTCATGACAGCGGCGCTTTGTCTCGGCATGGACTCACAAGACACCGGAAGCGTTGGGAAGCCATACGAATCCACGACCCCTGAACAAGCTCCCACAGTTCACGAAGATTTGATGGAGGAGGGTCAGAGCCTCGAGCATCTCTCTCAATGGCATCGCAGATGTCCTCCATGGGATTGAGGTCAGGTGACCTAGCTGGCCAAGGAAGCGAGGACACGTCGGGGGAGTGTTCATCCAACCATTCGCATACAATTCGGGAGCGATGGCACGGTGCATTGTTTTGTTGCAGGATGAGGTCCCCAGTGGGATGTTGAGGGACGATGTCACACGTACCAGGGCTCTTATTTCAGTCCACGTAAACAATCCCCAGACGAGAATGCCACCCCCACCAGCTTGAAGAATACCCTGCTGGCAAGAAGAATCCATCGCTGCATGTGGTTTGCGCCGTACTCGTATCCTGCCATCCGCATGTACCAACGTGAATCTCGACTCATCAGTCCAGGCAACATTTTTCCACATGTCTAGGGTCCAGTGGCGATGTTCCCGCGCCCATGCTAATCTTTGCACCCTCTGATGTGCGGTCAGCAGCGGTACTCTCGTGGAACGATGGCTTCTGTACCACAATAGCGAGGAGATGGTTCTGGATGGTGTGGCTGCTTACACGTTTTTGTGCCCCAGCGTTAAATTGCCGAGTGATTACGTGCACTGTGGCCAGTCTATCCGCTGTTACAATGCGAGCTAGCCGACGATGACCCCGCCCATCCACACGCTGTTGTTCACGGCAGTTGGCCCTTTCAGGGATGGTTTTACCGGATTCGATGTACTCACGGTGCATCCGTGACACAGTGGCTCGTGAAAATCCCAGTGCCTGCACGACTTCCGAGATGGAGTGACCCATGCGTCGGGGCCCGACAATTTTCCCACTATCAAATGCGCTTAGGTCCTTCGTCTTACCCATACTGCGTCCGACTCTTATTGATTCCTATCGCATCACTCCTTATATTGTCGGATCGCTGCATACGTCATGTCATTTCCGTTTACAGGGCCGCCCACAGCGGCCCATTTGCATAACGCCAGCTGTCTCCAAGTCAATTGCTCTTCAGTGTAGGTAATAATCACAGATAATGCGAGAATCAACAATACAAACACCTGCCTGTTCAAAAGTACAACAATTGCACTATTTTACCAGTCAAAGGCCTTATAATTTACTTTACTAGGTAAATACTCTGCTCAAGCGCAATGCGTATCGGAAAAAATAAATTTGTCAAAAAATGTTTTAATTGTAGCATACGTATCCTTCTTTAAACACCAACCCAGAAGTATTTCGCATATTTCTGAGTTCAAATCCTGTATTAGTAATGTATCTTCTTTGCATTATCACGACATTGGTTTTTCTGCTTCTCCAGATCCTTTGCCCTAAATTAGGGATTGGCGATTCGTATTTGTCTTAAATATTCATGGAAGGTCGTTAAACTGCCACCCAAAACTCTTCAAGAAATATTTTCAATTTTTACGTTGCTTCAACGTTTTAATAACTTCAAAATGTCAGCAACCGTCGTAACACATTTTTTTTTCGTTTCTATGGTTTTATATGGAGTGACACCACTCGAGATAAAAAGCCTTGTGAAAGAACGGGAGAGCAAACTACTTTTTTAAGGAAGAGTGTAAGTGAGATGATACACCACAGGCACAGGTGGATGGAAGTATTTTGATCTGACTGTTTAACCGTATTAGTAGCTGATGTACCTGAACCAAATGGCGTCCAAAGTTTCTGTGCTTCCCAAACAAAAATGTTTACATACTGGTTTTACGAAAGCTACAGCAAAACAATTCCTTCCCCCACCAACCTAAGGAGTACTTACCACGAAGATGTCACTTGTACTAAGCGCTCTCTTAAAGTTCTTTATTCTTTACTCCATGACCTGAAGCATGATGGGAAAGGGCTGTCCCCCTGACACGGACATCATGACACTGAGTAGAAAAACAAATATTTCAAAGATATATTTCCTTTCATCATATTGTTATACCATTTTTAGTAGGTAATCAGTCAAAAAGGATTAGGGTCAATCGTCCCCTTAAGTGACCACACTGAATTACAAACCAAAGCGGAAAGCAACGCTTTCTGACGCTCAGGTTCACGCGTTCCAGTCCCGTTCTGCTCCCTTCTAAGACAACGTGTATATCCGTTCGTTCGAGCTGATTTCAGCCCATTTTACTAACCCCGAGTTTATTTGTTCCAGCTGGTGAAACGATTAAATCCTGATGGCTGACAATCGAAAATGGCAGACTTGTAGCTAATCATCTGCGTTGAGTTATGTTTGTATCCCAGATATGTTGTGCATGGTGTTTTTTCTGTGACGCTGCTTTTGGCCATTTCCTAGAAGCAGTGGCAATCTATATATTTAAAAGTAACCGGCAATCTGTATATTTAAAACACAAGGGCGTTCCTTTCTACTATCCACCATCGCCACCCACTAGAGTGATTTTCATGATTTTTTTTTAAATGAAAGCTACTGACCCACATGTTTGTCATTGCTAACTTTTATTGTCATAAGTAATTTTTTTATACCATGGTATTTTCTTTTACAATCCGCCGTCCGTTATTCTGGCGTTTGTTCTCGCCTCAGTACTTGCAGCGCCATCTGCCTTTCTGCGGTAGTCGGACTTGGAACTAAGCCCTTCGCTATCAACTAAGTAGTTGTAATCGAAGTTCAAAGTCAAAGGGAACAGCGCCGCCTTGGACTTTGCTTTTTATGTGAATGCGTTTGAGCTTACTCTTAGTAAAGAGTTCCCAGCAAAAACAGTCTTGCTGGGCCAGCAGTGGACCATTGCTGGCAGCCAGCACTGCCAGCAATGGCCCAGCACTATGTTGCAGCTGCCGAACCGTCAATAAAATGTCCGGGCGGCCAACAGAAGGGCCAGCAGTTCAGGCCAACAGTTGGCACCCCACCAGTTGTCATATGCCACAACAGGGCCATCAGTGGTCCATCACAGGCAGTAGCTGCCACAAGTGGCCCTTCAGTGGCCCTGCAAGCACGTGCCAGAAATGATGGCTAGCTTAATGTGGTCCGCTAGTGGGCCGTTAGTGGCAGCCAGCAACCACGTGATGTAACTGGTGGCTTGCCGAATCTTGTCCGCCAATTTCCCATAATAAAAAAAAGCAAGTATAACCGTAGTTTCTTAAAACTACAATTTTTTTTTCTACCCTTATGAAGCTTGTGAATTAAAGCCCTGCGCTGGGGAAATTTTCTCGACAGACCGGAAAAACGCCGTTTGCATCTGACTAGATTCGATCCTGGGCCGTTTGTGTGGAAGCCGCGCTCGCTACCGACCGGACTAATTCACTACGATCGGATACGTGCTGGAAGCTATCTGTTTGGTATGCAATTTGTAATCGAATGCTTCCCTCTTTCATTTTACAATATTGCGAGGTATTTTCCATAAAAGTCAGTTTCATATAATTGATAAATTAATTTTTTCAACGTAACGATAGTTTTTTTTTTTTACCTTAAGGGAACTTCACTCATTTTCAAGGCGTGTACATACTTAGAGTCGCTTTCCAAAGTTTTGTACTGTCCTTGCCGTCTTGAAAAGAGATTGTTTAATAAATATATATTTACCCGGGTTCATGTCACATTCTGTTACATTTTTAACGTTGTGTCTTTCCTTTCCGTTGTCCGAAGCTACATTTGTTTTAAAGAGTAAAAGATATTTTATTTTACTTCTCGTATTTTTAGAAGCGAATTCCTCCTAGTCTTGTGTATTCAACCCATGGATGAGTACACCACATAGCGTTGCTTTTTTTTTTCTTTCAAATAATTAATAAATTTTGTACGCGTATAATTCTTTTTTTCCCCAACAAACGCTATTTTAATGGTTTTCCAGGATATGTGTTTCAAGCGGTTTCAAATTTTTTCTTGTTATTCATCCACTCCATTCCATGAATTGTTATTCATGGGAATGGAGTGGGTGTATTTCATGGCTGTAATCTAGTATTTCACGGCTTAATCTGATATCTTCGTCGACGTAAAGTTTCATTAGGAAATTAATTCGCCTCTCCACATATGGATTTTTTTCTTAACATTCACTAAAATAACACGATGGCGATAGCGTCGTCTTCAACTAACTGGTACCATGAGAGACACAGCAAGTGTTGCTTCTGCGCATGCGTAGTCCCGATGCTTCCACCTGTTGTTGGGGGTTGCATTGGTTGCCAGCAACGGGCCACTAGTGGCACTTGCTTGGAGGCCCACAATTCACAGCGATGCTGCAGGGCCATCAATGGCTCGCCAACTGATGGCGCTGCCACCAACGGACCACTACCGGGCCGTGAACGGCAGATTTCAGCCAGCAGTGACCCATCACTGCCAGCTGGTGGCCAGCAGTTTCCCAGCACTTGTGTTTTTGCTGGGTTGTTTTGCTTTGTCATGGAACGCCATGAGGAACGTCATCGTGAAATTAATATACAAGTCGTTGAAAAAATTAGAAATTAATGGGAGTATTACGAAAATTTTGTTGTTGGTGACCCATCTTATAGACTGCCCATTAATAATTCAACCGTTTATTATAGTTATGCATTTTATTACGATTCGTGTTCTATGACAAGAAAACAATTCAGTCACAGCTTTTACAACCATGCCTGCCACGAGTTATGGACTAGTTCACAATTATTTTAGATGTAATGAAGGCTTTCACATGCGCATTTGCAAACTTTTGTTGAGAAAAGAAAACCTAACCGAAACAATATTAGGTTATCAGTTCTCAGGCTATTGATGTTAATTACACTTTACTTCCTTTTCTTGCTAGTTCGAAGGTTCCTTTTATGTTTTTCGACGAATTTTATGCTATGATGGCTAGTAGCTAATGAGGCAAAGATGCTGCGTTATGCGTAAACTTTTCTTCCCTATAGCCTTTAAATGTGTTCTCTTCTCCACTGTGAACATGATGAGATTTGATACCCTATGCTAAGGCATGACCTTGTATATCCCTTCGCTTCAGGAAAACATGTCTGAAATTCTCATTAAAGAGGAACTGTTGCGAAATGGAAGGAATCATTAAAAATATGGATCGTAGTGATCAAATGTGCTCCCCCTTATTCATTTTCCTAGAAATCAGTTTTTCTTTTTATAAAAATTGTTGTGCAATAGCATTAAGCGAGCTTGGGATGAATTAGAAATTGTCAACAGGCACTTTAGTATTTCTGGTTCTTTTTTCATTTTCTTTTTTAGTCTGCAGGGTTTATGTTATTAGTAACTCCAAGCGTGGCGAAGAAAAATATTTCCACATATTAAGGAAGGAAAAATGAAGAAATTTTCTTTCATAAAAGTAAATTAAAACTGCTGCGAGGCTTGCGAAACTCATTAGCCTTAGATACACACGGAAAACATTGTTAAAATTCTAGAGCACAGTACACCTATGCCTTCAGCACAGAGGATTTCTCCACGGTAGGCAGAATATACTAAAAGCAGTCTCCTCAAAAATTACTGGTGAAAAAAATATAAAAGCTGAATTCATATAGGAATATGCGAGTCCTAAAATCCCATAATGATATGGCTGGCTCTTTTCAGGCCAATTAATATTCCGGGAACGGCACTTCCATGAAATCTCCTAGGTGGAATTTTTCATGACGAGATAAATCCTGAATAAAAAAGTTTGTTAATTTAAATTTATAATGAAAGGAAACTATTACTGTTTCAGGAGATGTGGTTCATGGAAATAGATATTATTAATTTAATCGAAATCGAATTACCGATCATTTGAGAAGTGGCGTAGTTATTAGTAAACTGTGAATATGCGGCAAGTTTTTGTGTTGCTATACTATGTTTTGTGAGATCTACAGTAGCGAACAAAAGTATTTGGCCAAACACTTTTTCAACCATAATGTTTTTTCTGCTGGACCAAATCGGGTCATTTTGGGAAATGATATGTGTTGATTCGTGGGTTACAAAACCGCGTAGTTTGTATTTCGCTCAGAGCGAATTTGTCGTTCGAAATGGGCCATATTCAAGAATCGCCAATTATTACCCATTTGTTTGCTGCATGTATTTATGTTTTTGTTGTGATTTTTGTGGGTTTTGTTATGTGTAGTGTGATAATAAATCAATCTTAGGTTTTCAGAAATGAATAAAAAGGCGGAGATCCCTGTTGGAGCTCGCCAGGCGTCCGTGAACATGATGGAATCCGGAATGCGCGTCACCGACATTTCGAGGGCACTGAAGATCCGACACCAGTCCATTTCAGCTATCCTGCAACGTTATAAGAAGACTGGGACCGTCGAGAACAGTCCGCGATGTGGTAGGCCTCGTTCCACTACGTTGCGTCAGGATAGACGCATCCTCCGTCGATCTCGTGCTGATCCCACCTTGACTGCTGTGGACATCGCCACCGAATTCCGCGACAGCGACGACCTGAACGTCAGCCGAATGACGTTCTTGGTGGGGCGGAACGTCATTCGGCTGACGAGTCGATTCTTGACTCCGATGAGTGGTTTCTTGGCGGGGCGGACCGCCAAGAAACCACTCATCGGAGACAAGAATCGACGAGCCACAGTCGCGTTCGCGCGCCGTCATCGACACTGGACCGCGGCGGACTGGAGTAAGGTGCTTTTCACCAACGAGAGCAAGTTCAACTTGTTCGGAAGTTATGGCATCCGATACGTACGACGTCCGTGTGGCCAGAGACTCAATCCCCAGTTCATTCAGCCGACTGTCAAGCACGGAGAAGGAACGCTCATGGTTTACAGCGCCTTCTCTCGCAGTGGAATGTGACCCATCATCAAGATTGACGGAATAATGGCCGGCCAGAGCTACACGAACATGCTCATCAAGGATGTCTTCCCATGGGCAAACCAGAACATGCCACCCGGATGGATCATGAAGCAAAACAACGACCCGAAGCACACCTTCAGAGTAGCGAAGGCAGCCTTCCAGCAGCAACAGGTCACACTTCTAGACTGGTCAAGCCCATCTCTAGACCTCAACCCCATCGAGCACATGTGGGAGGAGCCGGAGAGACGATGTGCAAAGAAAACCTGCCGGAATAGGACCCAGAAGTTAGACCAGCTGTCTGCAGAATGGGCGCGAATTCCGCAGGTCACCGTCGAGAAGCTAGTGGACTCGATGCCGGGCCGTTGTGCAGCTTTTATTAAGTCTCGTGGTGATCCCACTAAGTATTAGTTATTGTTTTGTCGTTTTCTCGTACTTGTTTTCTGTTATCGTTGCATTAAATGAATGTGTTACACACCTACTTTGTTGGTCCATTTGTGTGATCTTTGCGATTAAACTAGGTACCTGATCTGTGTTAAGGTTTCCGATCCATCTTCATGTGGGTCATGTTTACAACTGAATAACACATATCATATCCCAAAATGAGCCGATTTGGTCCAGCAGCAAAAATATTATATTCAAAAAAGTGTTTCGCCAAATACTTTTTTTCGCTACTGTAAGTGTGTTGTCAAAAATCGACATGTTCCTGTTGTTTATGAAACGTGTTTCCGATTCCTGGTACTTTCGGGCACAGGTTCCAATCCCGGGACAAAATGTGGATGTTGTGCTTGTGGCTCAGGAATAGCTACATCCTTTTTCTGAGGTAATCATTATCATCATCCATTCGCAATTCACCGCTGGATGAAGTTGGACAACTGAAATACTAGATTGGATATCAAGGGACAGGAAAAGACCCAGTTGTGGAAGAGACTTGCGGATGAAGGTCTCCGCAAGTCTCTTCCACAACTCGCTGTCTTCAGCAATTCTCTTTTATGCCACACCGGCATTCTTTCGAATTTCATTCAACCATCTTCCACTTGATCTCCATTTGGGTCTTTTCCTGTCCCTTGATATCCAATCTAGTATTTCAGTTGTCCAACTGTGAACAGTTCTTCTAGCAATAGGTCCAGCCCATTGCCACTTGAAGAGTTTTACTTTGATCATCATGACGTCAACGCATACCATTTTTCTGATCCGTAAGTTTCTTAGATATAGAAGGAAGAAATATTCCTCATAAATGCATGAGAGATTTGCTACATTATTTAGAGCAAACATATCGCATTACTGAATTCCATTGTAGTCTACTGCTCGCCATTCAACATCTCTTCAGAAAACTTGAAATTACGTCGCCCTAAAGCGGTAATCGAACCCGCATATCTCGATTTCCGTTCGAGCATTTTATCGTTACACTACCCAGGACAGTGGAGTTCCAAGTAACTGAATCTAAGCAACTACAGCGTAGGGATCTGACCTACCTCAGATTTCGCGCTAATCAAAGCAATCATATGCTTCATTCTGCTGTACTGGTGATTATGACTCATGATTTATATATATCCATAAAGGTATTTATGATTTGCATATACCCTGCGGGAAAGTGAAAGAAGAGCACCACTGAAAATTGTAGCTGCATCTATGAGATTTATGTCGTAGCAAGAACTTGTTAAGAAAGGGAAGTGATCAGACGTGTGAAGTGGTTTAATATTTATTTTACCTTTAATGCGTATTACAGTGTACAGACGGCATATTTTAATAAGGTGTTACACCTCCTCCAGCAGCAATACAAGCTTCCAATCTGGCATGCAATCGGTCGTATAAATGCTGAATATCACGCTAGGGTGTAGAATTGCATGCGCTTTCAACTTGGACGCGTAATTCAGAGATGGTCGCTGCCTGCCCTGGTCTGCGGTAGGGTTTTTGTCCGACCCAGTCCCTGACATACGATTGGAGGCAAGTCCGGAGAGCGTGCTGGCGAAGGGAGTTAATGCACAGCCTGAAGAGCATGTTGAGTTGCCCGGGCGGAGTGTGGTCGGTCGTTATCCTGCTGGAATATCGCATCGGGGATCGAACTCAAAAATGGCAGGACGACAGGTTGCACGATATCGCTGACGTACGACCAGACTCGTACGGAAGTGATAGCTAGTCGCTACCCCACAACATGATTCCGCTGCCAAATGTTTCTCATATAATTTCAAATTTTTCTTAAAGGACAAGTCTACCATCAGAGGGCGTAAGTTCCCGTTTCCGTTTACAGCAATATCTACGGGATTAAAAACCCGATTGAAAAACTTCATTCTTCTGTCAGATACTACTGATTTCCATACTGGTTCCATTGACCTTGAATAGCCTTGATAAATTTAATTCGCGTCAGAACGGACTCGAAAGACGTGCGCATTACAACGGAAACTACGGTGTAATCTTTCTTGTATGAATTCAGAGTAGAAAAAACCTTCATGGGTGCAACAAACATATATATACAGTCAAGTCACATTATTGTGACCACCTCCTACTTTTGACGTCAACAGCGCGTAAGCAATGAAAGAAGGCACGTCTCGTGAGCTGGCTTAGATAATATATAAGGTGTGTTGTATGCATTCTGGAAACATATCACTCGTTGCTGTCATGGATGAAAGAAGCGATTTATCAGATTTGCAAAAAGGGGTGATTATCGGCTTTCGGGCCAACGGTGGCAGTATTTCTTAAACAGCGCAATTTGTAAACTGTTCACATGCTGCTGTGGTTAAAGTGTATCATGATTGGAGAAATGACACCATTGTGAATACGCAACGTGGGAACTGCGGAGCACAACGTGCCGTTGATGTGAGAGGTGAACATCGGCTTCGAAGGTGCGTGACGGCCGATCGACACGCTACAGTGTAGCAAATCGCTGGCCGAATGAACCAGGGGCTACCGGAAGTGTGTCTAAAACGACAGTTCAGCGAACCCTGCTGGGTATGGTTCTCCGATGCAGACGGATGGTCACTGCACCCATGCTAACGAAGGTGCATCGGCAGAAAAGACGTATATTTGCACAGCAGTATCGGAATTGGACCTCCGCTGATTGGCAAAGGATTGCCTTCTCCGATGAGTAATGTTTTCTGCTTCATCGAACGGATGGATGCTGGCGTTTAAGACGAGAAACATCGGAGAACAAACACTCTTCTAGTACCACTGCTGGAAGAACACAACTGGTGGTGGCAGCGTTATGGTCTGGAGAATGTTTTCGTGGCACTCCCTGGGTCCACTCATACCTGTGGAAGGCTCTATGGACCGAATTCGTTATGAACCCATTATTGCACCACGTACACCCATATATGCTGATTGTTTCCTCTGGGGCGGATGGGATCATCCAGCACGACAATGCGACGTAACACACAGTTAGAAATGTCCGAGAATGGTTGGAAGAGCACGATGAAGACTTCAAAGTACTTAATTGACCCCCTAATGTCCCAGACTTAAACCCAATTGAGCATCTGTGGGACCACCTCGATCGTGTTGTTCGCTGTATTGATCCTCCATCACGTACCCTCCAGCAGCTGTCAGTTGCACTGCGGTCAGCATGGCTCCACATTCCTGTGAACACCTTCCGGCACCTTATTGAGTCGCTCCCAGCCCGTCTAGCTGCTGTCCGCTCTGCGCACGGCGATTACTGTGGATATTGGCTGGTGGTTACAATAACGTGACTCAACCGTGTGTATAAAATAGAGTTTTACTTGCGACTAAATAAGTAATCAATGATTCTCTTACCTCTGGACTTGACATTTAAGAAGTTTTATTCCAAGACAAGGCTCAAAACAAATATAATATGATTTAAATAAATATATATAATCATCTCACTCCTTTGGCACATACTTCATAATCAGAACTTAATTCCATTACAACAAGCGAAGAAGTGCGTACTTTGTCCAGGTGATTGACTTCACTCCCTGACTCCGTCTTACTAGATATGACATCATCTGCTTGAACTTCCGCTGAGCGCTCGTTACACGAATGAAGATGTACTCTTCCGCGAACACAGAACGAAATGAAAATAAAGCAACGATAAATCCTGCACATTTATATATATATATATATATATATATATATATATATTAAGACTTTAAATAAAGGGACTTATCATCAAAAGTTGCAAATAAATATTACAAAGAAATATGATCACGAGCTCAGACGCGCAGATGCAGCAGATTGAACTATGCTTTGATATACGACACACAATATATAAAAAACACAAATCCAAAAACATTTAACTCACCCACCCCACCAAACGACCCTCGACAGCCGAAAGAAACAATAAACCCAAAAGAAATAATGAACCAAGAAAATTATCAGAAATATTTCGAACATTTAGCTGTCATCATCAGGAAAAACCCAGCTAAATATACGGCCTTTCCAAACAACAGCAAAAGCAGACAAGGTCAATATCTGCTGTGTGGGTCCCCCTAGGCCATACAAAAACTAAAACATAAAACGAAAATAAAAATAAAAGCAACAATCCGGAGACATACCAAGAAACAGGAGACAAAGCATCGGACAACTTAATAGCCTGTGACAGAAATCCAAATGACCAACCATGTGACAATTGTGCAGTGGATGAGTAACGCATGAAGTCGCGGTTGCAGTGAGGTATGTGTCAATAATGAGTGACGAGAAAGATAATAGATAGATAGATGTTAACTCAGTCTTCAGCCACAAGAGGCCCATAGAGTGGCACTTAAAGAGCTATCCATTTAACATTGTAGGTCAGTGGTTAGTACAATTAAATATGTATGGGGATATGTTGTGTGCTTTATAAGAATTCTTAGCTTTTGAGTCATGCAGTGATTGTAAAAAGATTTTTTTAACATAGTGCAGTGAGTATTCATTTTCCTTCAAAATGTTATATATATCATCATCATCATCATCATCATTGTCAACCATTATCAATCCACTGCTGGACGAAGGTCTCCCCAAGTTTCCTCCACAACGGTCTGTCTTGTGCCAGTCTCCTCCATGTCACTCCCGCATATTTACGAATTTCATCCACCCATCTCCCATGTGGTCTTTTTCTGGGTCTTTTCCTGTCCCTTGGAATCCAATCTAAAATTTCGGCTGTCCATCTATGGTCTGTCCTTCTGGCAGTATGTCCAGCCCATTGCCATTTCAGGGATTTAACTCTGATCATGATGTCTTCCACTCTCGTCATTTTTCGGATCCACGAGTTCCTCTTCTTATCTCTCCTGGTTATACCAAGCATGTACCTCTCCATGCTTCTTTGAGTTGTCTGCATTTCAAAATTGCCTTTATTCTTCAGTAAAATAACATTTCTATGTACATGACAATGGAATTCTGCCAATAAATACAGCGGTATATACATCAGCTGGAAAGTTCCAGTGAAACGTAAAACAAAATATTGTTAAAAAAAAAAAAAAAAAAAACAGCTTTTTGTATGTCTCTTTTAGTTAAGGTCCACGTCTCTGCACCATACGTAAGCACTGGAAGGATGCATTGATCAAACACTTTTCTTTTAAGACATAATGGCATATTGCTCTTGAAAATTATGCTGATTCTTCCAAAAGCTCTAAAGGCAAGTTTTGTACGCCGATTAATTTCTTCATCAATGTGACCCTCACTTGATATCTGCTGTCCAAGATAAACATACGTATCTGTTATCTCCAGTTTTTCTCCATCAATCGATAAATCTTCATTTCTTGTAAAAGCATTGAACATCACTTTTGTCTTCTGAAAGTTCATTTTTAATCCCACTTCTTTACTCTTGTCAGCAAGTTCCTGGATCATACTCTGCAGCTCTGATGGGGTAGTTGCAAAAATGACAATGTCATCAGCAAAACGAAGGTGGGTTAGATAATCTCCATTAATCTTTATCCCTTTGTTTTCCCAGTTCAGTGATTGAAAGACATTTTCCAATGTGGCATTAAAGAGCTTCGGAGATATGGTGTCACCTTGTCTCACTCCCTTTCCAATTTTTATGTGTGTTGTATTTTCAAACAGCCGAATCTTTGCACTTGCATTTTCATAGATGTTATTAATAATATTAATGTATGCATCTTCAATACCGCAGGATTTCAGAGCCGTGGTAACTGCTGATGGTTTCACCGAATCAAAGGCTTTTCATAATCGATAAAAGCCATGCACAATGGAAGTTCATATTCCCTCGCTCTTTCAATCAGTTCTCTCAGTACGTGGATATGATCTATTGTGCTGTAGCCACTGCTGAATCCAGCTTGTTCTCTCGGTTGAGCCATGTCCAGTGTTACCTTCAAGCGGTGTGAAAGAACTTTAGTGAAGATTTTATAAACCACTGATAGGAAGCAGATAGGTCTGTAGTTCCTGAGATCCTCAATGTCACCTTTTTTATGTAGCAGGATCATTGTAGCATTGTTCCAATCCTCAGGAATCTTCCCTTCATTAAGGCATCGAGTGAAAATTTGGGCGAGTACTGTTTCAATTTCTCCACTTGCTTCTTGTATGATGTCTATAGTAATTCCATCTTCTCCTGGAGCTTTCCCTCGCTTCATGTTCTTGATTGCATGAGCAACTTCTGCTGGGAGGACTGGAATAACTCTGGTACCTTTCATGATGTCTGGAGTACATGTATCATCCCTTTCATATAATTTGGAGTAGAAATCTTTCACTCTTGTCAAAATTTCACCTCTATTTCTTGTTATAGAACCATCTTCTTTTCTCAGAGCCATAATCTGTTTTCTTCCCTTACTGAGATGTCCCTTTGCTATCTTAAGGCTTTGGTTGTTTTCAATTGCTTTCCTCACTAGCTCACAGTTGAATTTCCTTACGTCTTCAGTGATACTTTTTCGTGTTGTCTTGCATAGCTCTATATATTCCACTTTGGAAGTCACATCTACTTTAGTTGTCCTCATCTCTCTTCTTTTTTGCATCAACATTTTGGTTTTTCCTGATAATTTGTTCACATGCAACTTGTTCTTAGACCCAGGTAATTTTGTTGCTGTTTCCATTAGAGCTTTGGTTACTTTTCTGTTAACTTCCGAAATATCCACTTCTTCCGATGTTAGGCCTTCTAAAGCAGAGAATCTGTTCTTCAGTTCCAACTTGAAAGTATTATGGTGTTTTTTAAGGTTGGTTATGTCAATACATTTTGTTTGTCTTATGAGCTTGCCACGTTCCAGTTTAGTGTTGAGGTGCATCTTACATCTCACCAATCTATGGTCACTACCTGTGTTGAACTTGTTCAGCACACTTCAGTCTTCGATGACGAATTTTTTGTTACACATAATAAAATCAATTTCACTTGTCGTCCCAATTGGATGTCTCCATGTCCATTTCCTGTGTGGCTTTTTCTTGAAAAAGGAGTTCAAGATGAAAAATCCTTCTGCCTCTGCAAACTCAACGAGAGTATTTCCACGCTGGTTTCTGTTGCCGTGACCGAATTTACCTACTGAAGTTTCATTCTGTTGCCGTTGCCCTATTTTTGCATTGAAATCTCCCATAATTATCTTCAAGTGCTGCTTACCTTTATTATTTAGATGACGAATTTCCTCATAAAATTCTTCAATTTCTTCTTCAGGATGACTTGTGGTGGGTGCATAAGTTTGAATAATCTGAGCCTGGTATCTTCTCGATAGTTGGATAACGAGTCGTGCAGCTCTGTCAGAGGAACTTTCAACTTCTACCACTTTATCCTTCAGTTTCTTGTTTATTATAAATCCAACACCAATATTTCTGCCAGTATCTGTCCCACGATAATAGAAGAGATGTCCACTTTTCAGTTCAATGAGATCTTCTCCTTCTTTTCTCCTTACCTCACTTAGCCCGACGATGTCCCACTTGATCCTTTGTAGTTCCTCTTCCAATTCAAGAAGCCTTGAATCAGAAGATAGGGAGCGTCCGTTATAGGTAGCCAAGGTCAGCATCAAATGGCAGCCTAGTCTGGTCCTCCGGGGATTCTTAGCACCCTCTGCCTTCATGTCGCACTGGCCGCTGCCTTGGCCAGGTACATTCCAGCTGCCGGAGACTGAGGGCCAAGATTTAAGTTGTAGAGTCATTTTGGAGGTGTTTGGCCATAACTCACCACGCTGGCCAAGCGGGTTGGTGAGTGTGGGATAGCATTTCCTCTGATCCCGATGGTATAGTTATACCGCTATTGGCGGTCGTCAGAGCCCCTTTAGTGGGAACAGGATGCACCACGAGAAGGCGTCATATATATATATATATATATATATATATATATATATGACTATACGAATGTCAGATATATTTTATGATCAGAAGGTATATTTCTATTAAGGTATTTTCCTTGTCGAATTTATATATTTGTACTTTTTTGGGCAGCATTTCTCGATTTCTAAATGGTTCACTGCGAAAATTACTTTTACCATACATCAGATAGGATCAGCCATAACCAAAATATGGTTTCTTTTTTTGCGGTAAGAGGAACGTACAGTGAAGTTGAAAATAAGTCTCGATCTGATTAGTTTTTCAGTGCAAAGGACACAGTATTCCGTATTTGTGTAGTATTCGAGAAAATTTAGAATCTGAGACATTGTTTCACAACACTTATCTGAGTTTTCTATGGAACAACCTAGGTTCAATATTCAAAACAGACTTAGGGTAAATGTTACCTTGCCGCCTTTGACCCTGGAACCATACAGCCCTGCTTTGTTTTCGCTCTCTCTATTATTTGCTTGCAAGTACCGATTTGCATAAGATTTTACTGGGCGAAGTAAAGGGAATTTGACAAAGTGCTGTTAATTCTTCAGTGTTAGAGACGCAATGCAACACTGATCTACCTGATAACGTTCCCAACAGAATTGTTTTCTCATCTTTTCCGACATCTTGCTCATCGTTCCATAGAAATGCATTATACAACCAATAAATAACGTAGCTGAGAATCAGATACATTGTAATGAAGGAAGTAATTGATAAAGACATTGCCGAGGAAATAATTGCAATTATTGTTAGGCGTCTCAGTTTATAAAGTGCTCAGGCTTTGCAATTATTTGTTTTAAAGTAACTTGTTTCGATAATACTGCCCAATCCCTCAGGTAATTTATTCATTAATTTACTACATAAACTCTTTCAGATTAAAGAATTATAATGCAAGTAAAGTAAAACGCGGAATAATTTGAAAACTTTAATTCCAATTTGTATATGAGTTTGGTTCGAAGGCACCTAAAAAAGAATAATGCATACAAATATCGAAAAAATGTAAACATCTTAGGAAATTTCATGAATAAGTTATCTCTTTTTTATGAGAATACAATTATTTTCCTATTAGCAGGGTTTATAACTTCAAATAAGGAGAAGATAAGCTTTTGAATTTGTTTCGTCGAATATGATGGTATTTTCATTGAAAAGTTTTGCGAAAATTCTTTGGATGAGCACAGCACGCGATTTCATTCGTTTTCTATGTGATATTACCCAAAAGTGAGATAACGTAGCATTTTATATGATATGACAAACAATCGCTCAATTTATCAATTTGTTTCTGTACAAAACTGTCAAAAGCAGAAAGTGCGCTTAAATTTCTGCGATGGAAATCTCAAATAATTGTGTTTGTCCTTTTCAGAATTAATGTACACTTCCTGACAGAGAAAATACCACACCATGAAGGAATACTCGAAAACAGATCAAACTGCACACACAGATAGCAAAGTAGGTCCTGAAGAAATGATTTTTTTTTTTGGCATACAGACAAGGCTCCAGTGGCCGAATATGCAGGATAATCAATAAGAAGTGTGCCCCCTCCCATTTTGGGCGATACAGCTTTGAATCCGACGTGGAATCGAAGTAATGAGAATCCGAATAGGGTCTTTGGCTATCGTGGACCATGTGGTGTTGATACGAGTCTACAGTTTCTCTTCATTTTGCTGGGGTGAGGGTACTCAACTGATGTACAATCGTGTCCCACAAATGCTCGATGGGCGAGAGGTCCGGGGATCGTGCTGGCCACGGAAGTATCCGCACACCGTGTAAAGCATTCAGGCTGATCCAAGCGTTATGCGGTCTGGCTTTATCCTGTTGAAACACGGCGTTTGGGATGCCCTGCAGATACGGTGGGGCCACGGGCAGCAGCACGTCGTTAACATAGCGGCGTGCAGTCAATGTGTCCGTAATGCCTACCAGCGGTGAGTAACTATTGGCGATGATAGCACTCCACACCATGATTCCACGTTGCTGGGCCGTGTGGCGCTCCACAATGGCGGAGGAATCCGCCCGTTGGCCACGTCGCCTCCAGAGTCTCACACGACGATAGTCCGTGTTTAAACAGAACCGCGATTCGTCTCTGAACATCATAATTTCCATTCGACACCCCACGCAAATCTGGAGCGACACCATGGCAAAGGTGAAGACGATGGTTCGCTGTTGAGGGTAGCCTTGGCAGCGGTTGGCTGGACAGCAAACCAGACGCAGCTCATTGACGCGACACGGCCTGCGTCGATATCGGAGAATCCAAACCTTTCCGTTCACTCCGCAAAATGTCGCCCGTTGTAGCCTGTGGGTCCGCTACGGCATGTCGTCGGATGCGACTATCGGTGCGCTCAGACGTCCGTCTCCGTGCTCCAGTACCCCTACGACGTTGCGCAGATCCTTCCCGGGACCACTGCCCCCAAATGCGAGCGACGGCTGTGGCATCACGTTGCGTTTCTTCCGCAATACGACACAAGGACCATCTGATGGTACGAAGGCCAACGAGGCCACATCTCGGGAACTCATCCGTTTGACGATATCGTGTACGACGGCGTCTTGGGACTCCACGTTGTTTCTCCAGACACAGTTACAGCAGAACCACTCACTTCTCGCAGCTGTGACGACGTCTCTACTGATGACCTCACTGGCTGGTTGTCCGCTTATATACCGCGTGCCGTTCTTGCGATTGGCCTGCAAATGCAATCATTTGCACAAGTTGTACGTGTGTACCCACCCTTCAATTTGCATTGCGCTGCGTTCACGTCTTCGTGGTGTGGCATTTCTCTGTCAGTCAATGTATTAACGTTTCTAAAGAGAAAGCCCGGAGTGACTGAAATGTTTACCAGTAAAAACCTAATTTCAGATCTCACACCCTTCAAAATTACTTTATACGTACTGCTCTTAGGCTATGAAGCATACTAAACGAACAGTTTATTATACAGCACTGCACCAACCGACAAACCTGCCCTACCGCGCCACAATTATGGGCCAGTCCAAACATCCTGCAGTGTATAAAGGGTAATATACTTACATGCTGTACAACGTTATGATTAATTAGGTTTATAACGTTTAAAATTTCAATAAAGCCCTAAATTTTATAACATAATTTCAAAATACCTTATAAAGCCTATGCAAAAGGAACGCTGTAAATTAAAACTTTGTGTTAATTGATTCTTTTAATAGAATATACAAAAACTATTTAGCAAACTTTATTCACTAATACATATATATGACGTCCAAAAATTGTTTAGCAAAATGTGTTCACAAAAGGCATTCAGCGTAACAACAAAACATTTCACTCCTTTCCCCAAAAACCTCCCCCTTTTATAGTAGTAATAATAATAATAGGGAAAAATATTTTGACTCCACCAAAAACAACTTCGAAACGAATTTCCTATACGATATCTCCCTATATCTAACTAACAATATACATTAAAAAATGCCCTTTCCAGGGCACCATTCCTGAAAGTTCAGGAATGACTCAAAACATGCAGCCACCGGAAATTAATTATGTGGCAGTAAACGGGCCGTTGATGCTCGAGCTGGGCACGGCCGTTACCCTACCGTAACTTTGGAGAGGGGAGCCACAGTCGGGAAAATGACGTTGGTATTCAACGAAACCCATTTTGGTTCCTGTAAAAAAAAGTTTTAAGTGCGATGGAACGACTTGTCTATGGCATCTGAGGACCACATAGAGTACAGTTCTTAGCAGCATTTTGCCAGACTATAAGACCGTAGGCGACGAACTTATATATGTTTCGTATTTTCTACATATATTTTCTATTTATGATTCGCAATTCTATTATATTTTCCATATATATATATATATATATATATATATATATATATTGTAATTATATTGTATTTTCCATATATTTGTATATGTTTCGTATTTCTATCGTATTTGCCATACATATATTCCACTACATGTTTCGTATTTCCATCGTATTGCCATATATTTCTATATATGTTTCGTGTTTCTATTTTTTTTCCATATATTCTTATATACACTCATTGTGCGACTGCTTATAGCTCATTGAGTTGCTCACGGTGGTCGTTAAACCTCCAAATAAAAATAAAATACACTCATTGTCATAAAAATCCGCGCACCTAGAAAAACACCGTGCAATTAACGCGAAACTCGGCGAATACAGTAGCTACGGAAAGGGCAGACACGCAAATGATCAAAGTTTCGTGCGATTCCGCATGGCCGGGCGTCCAAGACCGGCGCTGCATCGGGCTTAAAAAGCGCCGGGTAAGGAAATCCACATTCGTTGCCGCAGCGCTCGGTAAGAGTCAGGTGAGATCCCTGACCGATAGACATGCCAAGGAGTCGCCGTAAATGTGCGTACGGGCAACTAACGGAGTTTGAACGAGGCCGTATCGTCGGGATAGGAGAGGCAGGGTGGCCGTCGACCCGAATTGGCCGACATTTGGGCTGACAGGAAAGTATCAAGCGATCTTGTGTGAGCAATGGAAACGAAAAGGCACCCAGACACGGTGGTCTGGGTTTGGACTACAGAGTCACAACAACAGCAGAGGGTACCGTGGGATCGTGATATTGGCACGCACAGATGCAACGACGTCCTTGTCCAATATCCAGAGATATGTGGTTGCTGTACAAGATACTCCTGTGCCCGCCAAAACGATTTCCAGACGCCTGGCAGAGGCGAATCTGCACTCTCGACGGCCCTTACGCTTTCTGCCATTAACGCATGACCATCGTCTGTGTCGATTGCAGTGGTGTCAGCAGCGAGCAACGTGGAATGCTACGGACTGGCGACGTATAGTGTTCAGCGACGAATCCCGCTTCTATATGGGAGCGCTATACAATCCCAACCTCTCTGTACTGCGGCACACGTCCCTAACTGCTGGCATGATGGTCTGCGAAGCCATCGCGTATGACAGTCGGACTTTCCTGTCAGTGATCCGAAGGACGTTGACAGCCCAGCGCTACGTACAGAACATCCTGCGGCCCCATGTGCTGCCTTTCCTGGCGGGGCGGCCCGGAGCCATTTTCCAACAAGATAACACACGTTCGAATACTGCTCGTGTTTCCCAGGACTGTCTACGCCAGGCTTCGACGCTTCCGTGGCCTGCCAGATCGCCTGATCTCTCGCCCATCGAGCACATGTGGGACCAGATTGGACGTCAGCTGTTTCCATGTCCCAGTGTTCATGATTTACAGTGTAAGTTGCAAGTAGAGTGGGTCAATCTCTCCCAGGACAACATACGGTGTCTCTTTGACTTCATGCCGGACCGCATCACCGCATGTATCCAAGCACGAGGCTGTCCTACGCCGTACTAACGCTGACCGGAATGTGTACAGTATATCGATAAGAATTCGTCCTGCTCCTGTGATAATGTAATCACACATAAAATCAGAAATGTGTCGATAAGATCTTTAGAAACGGAGATACAGTTGCAAACAGAAATACACGCTAGCACCACCTAACACCAGAAACATGAATGATAAAAACGGGTACCTGCAAAACGTTTCACAAAATAAATGGTATGCCCTGTTAGAAGATTTTTCAAGTCTGACTTTTAGAAACAGATTTATCGAGAAAACCGGATTAAATGCAGAATTTATCGGAGTATAACGCGCATCGGCGTATAACACGCATCCTAATTTTAAGAAGGAAGTGTGAGTAAAAAAAAAAAATTAAATTTAAGATAAATGATTTGGAAGCTCTGAACGTTTTTTTTCATGACTCAATACACGCATGTTTATTAATATTTTTACAATTTATAAGACAAATAATACGAAAGAAAAAGCATCTGTTTGAACGAAAAAACTGCTACAAAAATTTTAAAGAGAATCACTGATATCTTGGAAAGTGATGAGACAGACTAAAAAATAAAACAAATGATCTGATCAAATCATATGTAGAGGATTTTAGGAAGGCAGTGTCTGATCCCAGGTCTTAAACAACCCTTAGGAATAGGAAGCTAGGAGATTTGAGCTAGAGTGCCCGATAGGAAAGTGACACGGAAGCGAGGTAGAAAGGGTGAGGAAGACGCCCTTTGTTATTACCGGGGGTCAGTAGTCGGGGCTCGACGGCTTAACGTGGCTGTCCGTCGCACTGTGGGTGTTCAGTGGTTCGAGCGTTCGTACCTGCCTGGGATCGAACCCGAGGTCTTTTCCGTGGCATTCACGAACGTTGACCACTAGGCCATCCGCTGCCCAAATTAAAAAAAACAGTCAGAAGTATGGTTTCCTTAAACCGACGCCGTTTGCCGATAATGCATGGTCATCGTCGCAAGAAATGATACTCTCGAACCAGCACGACGAGACTATGCCGCATACAATAACGATTTTTATCACCAACCGACAGCCACGGAGTTCTGACGTCACCGTAAGTTTCGTCATATTTTCCCCGAGCAGCTGCTGCTGAAGCAATTTGTGCCGCGAAAGCAACTTAACGAGAGCAGACGCTCATGCTCAATGTAGCAGCTCGGGTTTGCTGCTGACGCGAATGAGGTTACTTTCGGGAGCTTAAAAAAAGTAAATCAGGAGTCTATGTAAAAAAAATTTGTGCGAATCATCTTTCCTAAGAACAGAAGAAATCTATTGATACCATTTTAACAAGATCCGTCAGAAAACAGAACATCTATGCATTAGAGAAACGTCTGCATTTAGAGCAAAGTGATATCCAACCATTAACATTTGGCAACGTCGAGATGCATCGCACTCTGCAGCAGAATTCATTTTACCTATGTTTAAAATGAAAAAAGTCGTATACGGGTATAACACGCAGGTAGAATTTCAGTCCTAAATTTCGGGGGGGGGGGGGGGGAAATACGTGTTATACGCCGATAAATACGGTATTTCCGCCCCTTTGAGGGAAATTGCGTTTTATTTTGGCCAGGAGGTGCACATAAAAACGTTTTTCTAGTTAGTAGTATCTGGACGAGAAAGAATTGTTTCTCCTTGGTATTTCGAGACGCAGATGTCCCAGCAAATAATACGTAACCGCGAATTGAGTGGCAAACTTGTGCGTTAAGAGAAATTCGAAATTCTGTGGAAACATTCTCATCGAAAATTGAAAACAAATCTGACTGTTAGAAAGATATCAAGAAAAATACGATATATATTTATGCCGTGTTGGGGAAAAACTGTACCTCATTTTAAGCAGAAAATATGCGCAAAAGGTTTGTCATCGTGAACGGTATCTAGCCGCAAAATAATTTACATTAGGATTTTCAGAAGCGCAGATGTTTGCTGAGTATACAATGGGAACAGAAATAAAAACTTGCGCTTCCTCGTACGAAAGTTGTTCTTCATCAAAAAAATTAGGAATTACATGCATAATATTTCCGAACAGATACTTATTCCGAGGTGAAAATCATCTAAATCCGTGGCGCCAGTTGAATAAATAAATCCATCGCTCTATCCACTTTAAACAACGCACAGCAATCGAAAAATTGCTATTCGTCAACGACGAATAACAGCAACCGAAAAATTGTTTCCCCGACGGCGGCCGAATAACAATTTTTTTGGTTGCTGTGCGTTGCTTAACGTGGAAGGAGCGATGAATTTATTTACTTATTCCGAAACAAAAAGGAATTCTCAAATCGGGCTTTTATAAACAAAATTCTTTACGCCCCTTAGAAGAAAATCTCAATGTGCCCTTACGCCCCTAAAGGAGAAAGTCTGTATTACTTGAACATAATCTTTCCCTAAAATCGTCTTTGTAATAAATAGTCTCGAAGGAAAGAAAGATTGTTTTCAATCCGATATTTAGAAGGAATGATACAGAATGAAATAGTCCGATCAAAAAGTTCCGAGGCTAGGCCGATATACAACAAAGTACTTAAGTCTGGCTATGATCTCCCTCAAAGTAGTCTCCTTGGGCAGCGATGCACCGCTGCAAGCGTTTTTGCCACTGTTGGAACGCTCCCTGGAAGTCCTGTTCGCGAATCGTGTTACTTAAGTCTGGCTATGATCTCCCTCAAAGTAGTCTCCTTGGGCAGCGATGCACCGCTGCCAGAGTTTTTGCCACTGTTGGAACGCTCCCTGGAAGTCCTGTTCGTGAATCGTGTCCAGCACAGTCTGCGATTCGTGCTGGATCTCGCCCACGGATTCAAAACGGCGACTCTTGAGCATCAGCTTCATCTTCGGGAACAGAAAGAAGTCGCAGTGGGACAAATCCGACGAGTAAGGCGGGTGAGGAAGGGTAATCATGCTGTTGTGGCTGCAAAACTGGCGTGTTGCTAATGCTCTGTGAACTGCTGCATTGTCGTGATGCTGCAGGCAATCGCTCCTGCGCCACATTTCAGGTCGTTTGCGGAGAATGTCCCCCTAAGACGCCGCAGGACATCGCAGTAGAAAAGGGCAATGACGGTCTGGCCCTGGGAGACAAATTCACGGTGTACAACCCCACGAATGTCCACATTGTCGGGGGTTTTGCTCGTAAACGGTCGCCCTGAACCCTCCTCGTCTTCCAGTGTCGCTTTTGATGCTCGAGTGACACTCAAAACACCTCGCACGACTCATTGCTTCATTGCCATAAGCCTACCGCAACATTTCATGCGCCTCCGTTCTCGATTTGCCGAGTTTGACGCATAATTTGATGTTCGCTGGCTGCTCTAGTTTGCAGTCCACCCCTAAATCGCAGCTGTGTTCTGCACGTGGTCACCAAATATCGTGTAGCACAGCTCCGATGTTCACAGAACGACGCCACTCGGCACAATGACTCATGAAGGTCACTACCCTCTACCGCTGCTCGCGCATCCGGATATTGCCATTTGTTGGCAAGCTACGTACCTAGTCTCGGAACTTTTTGATCGCACTACGAATTTTTCATTCGATAGCATCTTCTTTTTTATGCCTTCTGGCGGCGAAGTTATGCATCTGACAAAAAATCGGAAAGCGAGGATCTTACTTTTCACATTTCGGTCTTCTAAAGCAAAAAATAATTGTTTTAATTGGACAAATATTAATAGTTGACGAGATATCGTATCCACAGGCGGACGAACAAAGAGATTCTGTAAGACCGCACCTTTTTTTTTTTTTTTTTTTTTTCAAAAGAAGTGAAAAACACAGGTAGTTTTTTTTTTCATATTCTGGGCAACAAAGTCATCCATTCTCGTTTCGATAGAAGTGCATGTGCCTAGCGTAGCAGATTTAATGGGTGACAGAATGTTTTTGCGCAACTTACAAAACAGTGCACATCGAAGCATAAACACTTGTAACGCGTAACAATAATGAATTATGTGGCATAATTCATCGCTTTAAAGATCCGTAGGGAAATTATTATTAGAGCGTTTCTTCGTCTTTTGAAACTTCATTCAAAAACTAAACATTTCTCTTCTGAGATGAAGCTCTGAAGAATAGCTATAGACGTTTGCCAGCATTATCATGATATAACCGAAATTTCGAGAACATTTGTGAATCATTAACTAACGTGAATAACCATTGTTAATCGGCATTCTACCTGAACGTCAAGTAGTTATTGTGTAGGTAGAGCAACTGCTCATTAATGAACTACGGATTCTGGTAGTTGCTTATATGCACGGTTAACAAAGATCCTCAAGAGAGAGTTGATACCATTAATATCCCAGTTCGTGTATTCATGGCGACGAGAAATTCCTCAGGACAGAAGGCTTGTGTATTCAGGAATATACAATTACCAATGCAAAGCTTCAAGTTAAACATTTATGCTAAAGCTTAGTGGAATTCTACAATATTTCTCCCTCTTGTAAGCGTTTAGGTTATACGAACGAAATACTTTTTCAAGCGAACTATGTTTTCCATAAAAGGGCAAGTTTCTACGCTATTGCGTAGAAACTTTTCCATATTGTTTACCTGTATTAAAATCATACAAAATTACTTTGTTTTCTGGGAAGATTCAGTTCGGCAAGGGATTTTGATACATGCAAGACTGAGTGAGAGCTCTTAGTAATGAGTTTCGCACTGAATTGACCAGATACAAAGTAAATATTGAATACGTCTTGGTTTTATATCTCCTTGGAACGTATGTGCAGGTGTATTTATACAGCCAATTATCTATATATTTAAAACACAAGGCCGTTTCTTTCTACAATCCACCAACGCCGACCACTGAAGCGATTTTCATGATTTTTTTAATGAAAGCTACTGACCAGCAGATTTGTAATCGCTAATTTTTATCGTAATAAGTAATTTTTGTTTTGTTACCATGGCATTTTCTTTGTACAATCCGCCGTAAGCGCAACGATACACGGAAAATCTTGAATTACATGAAAGCGTTTCGATTCCGTAGAAAAACACCATTATGTCTACACCACTTAAGTTAAGCATTCGAGGTCGTCCATGAACAGCCGATGCATCCACCTTCAATTTTTCCTCTCTTGAGCACAATTTCCTTTTTTTCCAGATCAAGGGTATTCTAGCCTGAGCAGTTAAGCATTCTGCTGGAGTCTAGCCGGCGCTACGTAGTCATGCATTAGTTACTGGGGTATTTTAGTGACATTCTTATGTTTCATGTCTGTAACAGTGTCAGTGATAACTTAACATCCTTAGAGAAGTAATGAAATGTGAGAATCTAAATGCTGGTGGGACAGTGGTGTATCTTGGGACCGGACTATACCCCCCCCCCCCCACACACACACACATAGAGTACTTTTTTTTTTTTTAAATTGAGAGAGGTTTTATTTTTAACTGTTAAGCAATAGAAGTAACTTAAACTAGTGCATGCTATTGCTAACATGATACTAAATAATTATGGACTACTACAAGACATTACAGAATTACTACATGCTATTGCTCATATACCAAATAATTATGAAGATTAGGATTTGAATAGTTTATTTGCGCATGAACTCCATACTTCTTTTCTGTTGTTAGAACTTGAGTGTTACGTTTTCATAAAAGGTTTCCTCCGAGTAGTTTTGCACATTTAAAAATAATGTTTTTTCTCTATTGACAAATCAACCAAGTTGTTCGAATGTACATGTCCTTTTGTGGTTTTAAGATATATCGTGATTCTTTTTTTAATGCAGAAAAAACTTCTTTCGGCAGTTGCAGCTGTTGATGGAAACTTTAATATGAGGTCTGCTAATTTGTACACCTCACTAAACACTATGTCCAATTTATTCAACTTTATGTAACAAGTAATGTCTCTTACTGATTTCTTTTTGTATTCATCAAAAGAATAAAATACCTTGAATTCATTTTTTAGTCGAACTGTATCAAAATTTGAAGCATAGAGTTCTTTACGTTCTGACAGTAGATGTTCAGGGAAGCTTTCACAAAATTTATCAAAACAGTTCGAATCCAACAAAGCCACGAATTTAAGATATATCACTGATTTTAATTCATTCACACTTTACACAAACTGAAACAACTCTCGCGAAACACGTGATGATACAGGCGGAAGCAAGCGGATGACGGAGAAAGTCGTAGTCTTCTCTCTTCTGAGCGAACCGTTGCGGAAAGCAATGGTCCATTTACCTCCATATGCTCATTAATGTTGTCATGGAAAAGCTAGCAGGTGATCTTATAAAAGGTCTTCGAATCAGAACAGCGAAGAGACTCTTGAAGAACTGCTTGCGTTGTATCGTTAGCTTAGGTCGTCAGACTGCATCAAAAAAGCGAACCCCGCCCGGGTTTGTTTCGCACCAAAAGCATCGACATATCTTAATACCGTAGATAATTGACTTTTATATGTGTATATTCAATTGGCTTTTATTTGTGAATATTTAATTGGCTTTTATTTGTGCATTCTTTGGGCTTCGCAGCTAGCCTAGATAGCCTCGAATATACGCCACTGGCTGATCTTCTTAATCACGAATATTGTTGATTATTTGCTGAAAAATCCGTTCTTCTTTATTCTTAAACAGAAATTGGAAACTAAAATACCGAGTAGGCCTACGTCAAACCTTAAATTACAGCAAAAATTTAGAGATAAAAGTGCTCAGTGAATCAAGAAGTAAGAATTCAGAGATAAAAGTGCTGAGTAAATCAAGAAAAAGATTAACAAGTTAGTAAAATCATGCAATGCATTGATTATAATACGATTTCCAACATACCAGAAATCATTACTCAAGTTATGAGAATAATGGCTGTGGAATAAATCTTGGTCCTGTGTCCTGACCTTTGATCCCATATCGATGATATTCAACAGAACTGGTTTGGTATACCTCCGAAATAACATGATAACGTTTTGTCGCAATCGAAGCATTTTCACGTAAAGTATGATGCATAAGGGCTATGGAATAGATCCCACTCCTGTGTCCTAACCTTTGACCCCATTTCGCCCATTTTCAATAGAATTCGTCCCCAGACAGGCCCCTACAACATACTAACATTTCATCGAAATCGAAGCATTTTTACGTAAGTTATGACGCATAATGGCGATGGAAGTGATTCCGCTCCTATGTCCTGACCTTTGACCCATTTCGCCCATTTTCAATAGGGTTTGTGGCCAGGTGGTCCCCTACCACATACTAAAATTTCATCGAAATCGAACCTTTTTTACGTTAGTTTTGAAGCATAAAAGCAGTGGAATGGATCCCCGCTCCTAAGTACTGACTTTTCACGCCATTTCGTTCACTTTAAATGAGGTTCCTTCCCAGGTGATACCCTACCAGATACTAAAATTTCATCGAAATCGAACGATTGTTACGCGAGCTATCGGACGGACGATCATAAGCACACAACGCGTGACGTAATGAAGCAGATGGGAATCGCGACCATCTGCTGGCAAGAGTATGACGTCATAAAACTTTAATAGTATCCACACACAACGTGTGACGTAATGAGACAGATGGCGTGACCGCGCGCCAACATTCTCAAACGCGAGATTGTGACGTCATAAGATTTCTAAGCATTGGAAACATTAATGGAACGATGCCATGACACTAAGAACGTTATAATTCGGGGTGGTTATTTAACCCACTAAACGAATTCTCCTAAAGTCGAGATCAAGCTAAATCGATTTCTAGTACCAGAAAACGATAGGTTAACGACTTTCATCAAAATTCTTAGAGCTGTTTTCAAAATAAAATGTACATACAAACATAGAAGAACTGCTACTTTAAGGTGGACGTCAAGTAATTTTGCTTCCTATACTTCCAATGAAAAAACTTCTGTGCACATTTTCTTCACAATTAATGCGTTCCCAAGAATGAAAATTTGAACATCGATTAAAATAGCTTCATTTCATAACTTGGAATACTTAATATTTTCAAAACCATACCCGTAATAATATTTTCCAAACCATAACCATAATTATGCAATCCAACATTTATTTGTCCACTTACGTCATCAAAGTACAGGTCTCGCCATCTTTTTTCTGGTTTCAACACCACCAAAGGAAACGTTATTGTTTTTTAATATAATTATGGTTATGTTTCAGAAAATGTTAAGTATTCCAAGTTATAGTATGAAGTTATTTTAATCGATGTTAAAATTTCCATCCTTGGGAACACACTAATTGTGAAGGAAATATGTACAAAAGGTTTTCCATTGGAAATATAGGATGCAAAATTACTTGACGTCCACCTTAATAATGTGGGATAAAGGCGATGGAGATCCCGATCCTATGTCCTGACCTTTGACTCCATTTGTCCCATTTTCAATAGGGTTCCTCTCCAGGTGGTCCCCTACCACATACTAAAATATCATCGAAATCGAACCATTTTTACGCACATTATGACGCATAAAGGCAATGGAATGCATCTCGATCCTATGGCCTGACCTTTGACTCCACTTCACCCATTTTCAATAGGATTCGTCCCCAGGTGGTCCCTTACCACATACTAAAATTGAAATCTAACCATATGTACGCAAGTTATGACGCATAAGGGCAATTGAATGAATCCCACTCTTATGGCGCAACCTTTGACCCCACTTCACCCATTTTCCATAGGGTTCGTCCCCTGGTGGTCTCCTACCACATACTAAAATTTCATCGAAATCAAACCATTTTTACTTGAGTTATCGTGCCGACAGACGGACGGACAGACGGACCGAAAAAGCTGGAGCATATACGCTTCTTCAACCTACGGTTGGAAAGCGTAAATAAAAATGAATGGATATGCAGCTGTGACATGAAAATGTTGTACTTTGCTTTCCATATTTATGACATTTTGCGAAAAATATTCAAAAGCGTGAAGAAATCTCTGCACAGAAATATAATGTACAGATGCCGGCTGCATTTGATAGGGTGAACATAAGGTTCCAACTAGATTCCTGTTATAAATGAAACATTCAAGGGGGAAACGAAGAGGTAAAAAATCCACTTACGAGGTTTGACAATTAAATTTCCGGAATGCACCTGTACAAAAAATATGTGTGTACCTGTGCATTAGCGTCTACTGTTACCTTCAAAGTTATCCCCTTCCGCAGCTATGTGTCTATTTAGACGCTGTTGCCATTGCTGGAAAGATATAATACCTGGAATTTAGTTTCTGGAATATTCGTTTGCTCCTTTTTCACATTACGCTAGATGTCAGAAATTTCTGAAGGTCTTCATCCTTTCAGGGCAGTTTTTATTTTGGGGAAGAGCCAAAAATCACAACAGTCTAAGTTTGGTGAATAGGGTGGGTGACCCGATTTGGTAATTGGTTTCTTAGCCAGGAAGTCGTAAAAACTAGCACATTAAGGCTTGGGTCGTTGTCAAGTAATAGTTCAGCTATTTTCCTTCGAACAGAATCTCGGAATCTTTTCAATACTTTTAAATAGCATTGTTGATTGACAGTTTGTCTCTGTTCAATGATTCATGATGAACTATCCCCATGTGATCGAAAAACACACAATGATCGTATTAAACTGCGAGCGTGCGCGCTTTTTTTCGGTTCTTATGTCACTCAAAGGCATTTGACTATTACTGCCTCACCATACGCCACTTTCAATAGCACTTGTACCGTTTTTCACACAGAATGTGATGTTACTGCGCTGCTTTAAGTTTTTGTCACTCAGTTTTATCTCAAAACTCACACACAGAGTTGCATTGCTTTCGCAACTGCTCACTCACCAATGGCTCTGCTTGTCTGCGGTTAACGCATGCACTACTTCTAACATGTCCAGACACGCATAGGCATGCGATTCTGCCCGCATCTCCACAAGGGCGACACCACGCGGCCGTTCCGGGAATTAAATTTACACCACTCATATTTTGCCACAAGACCCCAATTTCTGGGCCTTTCCCCTTCGTTCCAGGTGTCGCACGACGGTGGCCAATTAGCGTGTGGTTCGACGCGGAACCCAGTGGATGAGATGGTTCAAACGATGCACATCAAAGTGAGATGGACGACCTGAGCGTGGAGAGTCCTTGAGGTCAAACGTACCACCTCGGAACCTCTCAAACCATTTGTGGGCTGTCCTCGGAGCAATAGCACCCACCCCATACACAGCACATATTTTTCGTGTAGCCTCGGCGGCTGTGGATTCCTTGTTAAACTCATAGAGGAGCATATGTAGGAAATGTTCATTCCTCTCTACTTGACACTCCATACTTCCAGACCTGAAAACCAAACAAAACATTACCCACAATCACATAACGCAATATGATTTAAATACACGATATTACTGGCTACATTTTGATATACAACTGGCCATCTGCACCGTCACTACTGACCTGGGAAGCACTCGTGAAATGAAACTGCATGAACTTATGCATTAATCCAATTTTTCTCTAATGTCATGGCCTGGTGTTTTATAGACGGCCTTGGTCCAGGCTGTGGTGAAACGTTGTAAAAGATCAGTAGAAAACAAACGCCTCTACTTTGTAGAATGAGGTTAACGTGTATGGGTTTCTTGCATCATCTGACTTTTAGCTACAAACAGGACGAACATTTGACTTGACCTGGTAGTTCAAATGAACCTCAAAACTTCACTAAACAACATTATCCTCAAAACTTCACTAAACAACATTATCCTCAAAACTTCACTAAACAACATTATCCTCAAAACTTCACTAAACAACATTATCCTCAAAACTTCACTAAACATGCTTCTATGAACATGTGAAAAATTATTTTACAATTTCACGCGTTTTCGATTTTTTTACGCTTTGCAACCGTAAGTTGAAGAAGCGTATATGTTCGAGCTGTGTCGCTCTGCCTGTCCGTCTGTCCGTCGGCACGATAACTCGCGTAAAAATGGTTCGATTTCGACGACATTTTAGTATGTGGTAGCGGACCATCTGGGGAAGACCTCTATTGGAAATGGACGAAATGAGGTCAAAGGGAAGGACATAGGAGCGGGATCCATTCCATTGCCCTTATGCGTCATAACTTACGTAAATATGCTTCGATTACGACAAAACTTCACCATGTTGTTCCAGAGGTATACTGAACCGGTCCTGTTAAATATCATCGAAATGGGGTCAAAGATCAGGACAGAGGAGTGAGATTTATTCCACAGCCATTATCCTCAAAACTTCACTAAACATGCTTCTATTGTGACAAAACTTCAGTATGCTATTCTGTAGGTATACTGAACTGGTTCTGTTGACTCTCATCGAAATGGGGTCAAAGGTTAGGACACAGGAGCGAAATTTATTCCACAACCATTATCCTCATAACTTGAGTAATAACTTGAGAAATTATTACTGGTATGCTGGAAAGCGTATCATAATCATTGCATTGCATGATTTTATTAACTTATTCTTTAAATATTTCGTCTTGTACGAGAAAATATCAACGAGCTGTTTTATGCTGTCAATGCAGCAATAGATTCAAGATTTAGGAATAACCATACCCAGATAGCACAACCTTGCAATTTAACGTTGGCTCAACACCGAGGCACCGTGTTTTAGGAAAAGAAGACGGTGTCTCAGTGTAGGGCCTACGTTAAATTGCAATTCTGAGCTACCTGTGTATTTAGGTAGAAACTTTACATTTGCAGCTCGATTATAAAAATTTCAATATCTTCTCTTCTTTGTGATATGCTCTTCTACGCTGTTGCTGTGTTTTTTTTTCTTCTCTCTCTAAATGTTGACACTGAAGGAGCTCGACAAATCAGTTGCGGCAAAAATCGCGAGCTCTTATTTTTCAGACATTCTTACTTTGCTGTATCTTAATTTTCTTCCACAGAATCTTAATTTTCTTCCTCATTTGATGGGATTTCAAAGTAATCATTCTCGCAGCCAAACCTTTTGAAAACTAGTTTTTAATAATACTCCAGTACATACGCAAGAGTGTTCCAATGCCCACTATTTTTTTTCCGCGGGTTTATCAAGTGAAATAACTGCAGTGAAAAGATCCAAGTAACGTCGGGACTTTTTTTTTATTTACCTATGATTAAAGAGCTATTTAAAACACTCCTACAGACATTTCTTTGATCTCTGAAGTAAGTTTTCTTCTAAGTTGCATACATAAAGAGATATCGCGATCAGATGTTACTCATTAACTTCTTTTTACGAAAAGATTGGTTTTGTCATTTCAACGAAAAAAGTTTCACTAAACTTAATGCGTCATCGCTGGTTTCGAAACACAATAACAACTTTGAAACTATAAAATAAGATTTGTTTTTAAGATATACCTCTGCTATTAAAAATTATATTGTAAATGAAGAAAATTTGAGAAATGAATTTCGCAGCTTTTCAGGAGCTTAACTGGCGATTTGCAGTATAGGCTGGGAAGAAGCAGGCATTATTTTTCTGTCGGACTAAAAACCTGTTACCATTATTAAGAGCAATGGTTAACAAATACGCTATAACAAATTACTATAACATCATTGTGTATTAAAATAATAATTACAATCTTTCAAATCATTCTTTACGAAATAATCTCCCTATTCTAAAAAAACGTAACTGTCGGCTTTGCTTCCGCTGTTTTAGAAATTTTGCAACAATTGTTTTCCTAACTCGCAGCGCAAAACGTATTGAACACAGAAATACGAAATTTACATCGTTTGTAGAGAATTGTTTCGAAAACACGCTGAAATAAATCGTTTTCCGATTTGGGCAATACTTCAAGAGTTATTGTACTGTATTTTAAAGTTAAGGTAAGCAAAAAAGTGCTATCAGGTCGCGTACCGGACACACTAACAGCAACAGAACCTTGAAACTTTGTAGACATGTAGTGTCATGACCAAATTTTTGCACCTCGTCGCCCTTTTTTTTTTTAAATTTCGATTTAGATTACGAGAAATTAAATTTTTAAATTTCACAAAAGTCTATTTGGCGATGGGATCCATTTTAAAAAACGGATATATGGCACACTATAAATCATAACGCTTTGCAATTTTTACAGCATAAACTTACAACTATCATCCCTTTTTCACAAAAAAGAAATAAGAAAAAGTCATTTTCTGATTTTTAAGCTTTTTTTAAAGACTTAAAGGAACGAAACGAACGGCTTGTCTTCATAAGGTCTTTATTGCTTAAAATGTTGGGTAAAGAAGCTCCTGTACAAAATATAAACAAGTACAAAATAAAACAGTAACAAGAAATAAGAGAGAACAAGGTATACCCAAGCATTTAAAAAACAAATAAATACAATGTAAAAGGTGTAAAAAGGGGGTCGCTCACAGGCTGCCCAGTTGAACAGTAGTAAAAATATAAGTCTATGAGTCCGTTGATAACAATAGTAATATTATGTGCCTGTGAGGTCGCCGAAAACGGAAAAAATTGATTATGCTTGGGATCCGATGGAAAGTGGTGACGTAACACAGGAAAATGTGAGACGGTGTGAAGGTGAGCACAAACGTTTTGAAGGAGAGAGAACATCAGTAAGAACAAGGTCTGTAACATCTGACACAAGAAGAACGTATGCCTGCAGAAAAATGATGTTAGCTTTAAGATAACGAATATCTACGAAGACAAGAGCATTAGCCGCCGACGCCGAAAATCCTCGGCAGTTGAAACTAGCACAAATCAGTTGGGATATCATGAACAGACTGTAGATGGTTTTCGAGTTCAGCTGAGAGCACCTTCAGCAGGTACCACAGACGATGCTGAAGCTGGGCATCTTCAGAGGAAAGGGTAATTTTAATCAAAACTTTATCAAGCAATTGAAGTTGTTGAAGCATTTCAGGTAACTTATTTAACATGGATTGAATACACGGAATTGTTAGCAATTTGCGTTTTCTAGGTCGTTGAATTATTTCAAGAAGTTCGGTGTATGTGAGCGCTTGCATTCGAACAGAACAGTCTTTGAAAAGAGTTTAAAGTTTGGGTAAGGTGGGAAGAGAAGAGTCAGCTTCATCGACATCCGAAGCAATGGATGCTGATTCACTTGAATAAACAGCAACATCCATATCATCATCAGTAGGGAAGCAAGCGAATATATTTGATGTACGAAGCGGAGAAGAAATATTCTCCACGCCAGGTGAGGTTCCAGAGGAAGTGGCAGAAAGTTTGCTCCGAGAACGCCTAGTGCGACGCAAACGTCCTGGAGAAGACTCAGCAGAATTTGGGTGTTTCTCGGACGTTTTGTGTCCAGAGGAGCCCACAGAAGTAGGAAGAGGTAGAAATGAAATGTCATCAATGAGGGCAGATTTGAACAGTTCATAAGCAAGTGATTGCACTTGTGAAACAGGCTGTGAAACGAGTGCCAATTTGTTGCACGGTGGTTCCCCTTGAGTGCTGGGCAATGATGATGCAGTAGTTTTGAAAGAACGCGGCTGCTCGGAGTTGTATGGTAATGGCGGTTCAGTGCTTGGCAATAACTGCGTAGTTGTTTTGAAAGATAGCGCCTGCTCGGAGTTGTGTGATAATGGCGGTACTGAAACAGGTGAAGACAACGAAATATCTGCAGTCATGGAAGGAGCAATTAGCTGAGATGGTGACGTGGTTGACATAGGAGCAACAGTTTGTTCAGTAGTAAGAGCGGAAGAAGTGGATTATGGAGGTGTGCCGCCCCGGTGGCGCAGTGGTCCAAGCGATGGCCTCTGATTATTCTTCCGAACGGAGTCCGGGTTCGAATCCCGGTGAGGCATGGGTGTTGTGTTTGTCTTACGGCACTGGTTCTCTCCCTTCCATGGGACCAGTGACCCTAAATTAGGGACGGGCGACTGCTTATAGCCCATTGAGTTGCTCACGGTTGTCGTTAAACCTCCAATAAAAAAATGATGGAGGTGTGTCAGGAACCTTCATCGAAGGGACAGACAGCACTAGGTGCAGGTGTGCGGTGAGGACACTCAGAAGCCAGGTGTCCCTCAGCTCGACATCGGAAACACTGGACACCAGCAAATAAGTTGAAAACGTATGTTCGTGTGTCCGTAACAAGTTGCAGAGTTGTGGGGCGGTTAGAAATGGCTTGGTCAGTGGGGAAAACGACATGTTAGTGGCGACGACCTCCTTGCACAAAGTTGAATGGAGAGTCTCTGGCAGAAGCCGGAAGAAATTTAGTCTCTCCAACCACTCTACCAAGAGTGCCGAGTGCAGCAACAAGTAAGTTGTCAGGAATAGCAGTAGGCACTGGAGATAATGTCACTGTGACCGGGTGCTGTGCAGAAGTAACAGGTTGCAATTGAAAGGAGCCAATATCAATGCCTATAGCAAGAACGGTGTCGGTGGCTCTTCGGTGAACAAAATGAACGACAACACCCCCTCCAATACGAATTATTGAAACAATGCTCTTTTTGGGAACAACTTTAACTACGGCTTCCAAGTAGAGGGGGAGGGGGTGTCACGAAGAAATGGAAAATACACACTTAATAACAAAGCTGAGGAAAGTTCTTTACCTGCTGGTGAGTCGTCAGAAATCCAAATCTTGAGAACTTTATCTTCTCTTGAAAATTCTGGTTGCATTGAAACAGGTGCAACAGAAGATTGGCTTGGACGAGCAGTCGCAGCATACGAGCCTGAAAGGGTTGCAGGTAGACCAGCAAAACTTGACTCAGTACTCAGGATATGCGAATTAGGACGTAGCGCATTCGATGCAGAAAAGTTAGGACGAAGCACATTAGAAGGAGAAACACAATTTGAAGTAGACAAATTCACACTTGAAGAGGTCATTGTTGTCACAGACGCGGTCGATGTAGCCAAAGAAAATCCATTGGAGATCACATCAGCAGTAGGAGATTGCATATGTACTTGGTTAGCAGCCATCATGGCCGCTAAGCCTAAAAACACTACACTGTGTGTTGCAACTGCGTCACACAGAAAAAACACAAAATAACGTAACAGGAAGCACACACACACTCACTTCAAGTGAGGTAAAACGATGAAAACACAAAATAGTCGACACGAGCCACTAAGAAGACGAAACATCCACAGGAAAAAATTAAGAAAAAGTCATTTTGTGATTTTTAAGCATTTTTTAAAGACGCAGAGGAAAGAAATGAACGGCTTGTCTGTCTTCACGATAACCACAGAGGAACGTTCTGGACCCGTGACATGCTGCCACGGTGACACAGATAATTTGTTATGCATATGTTTTGTTGATAAAGCTATCTCATTTGTTTAACGGTTTACGGTTTACGGAAATGCTTTTTGGACCGCTTTTATTGTTTACTTTAGTGGTAAATTTAGTAAGTGCTATAAGTTCAAACGACAAAAGTCCGCAATTCCAAAAAAGAGCGACAGTTAAAAAACTCGGAAACTTCGGAATAGTGGCGGAGCAAAAGTTTTCAATAAAAATAGAAGGAAATTGGAAAAAGTTCTGCAAAAATCCAACAGGGAGTTCACCAGGAGCGAAACAAAAGCTGTAAACAAGCCGCCATCTTGGAATCGATATAGCGCAAAAAGTATTGAGCAATTAGGAGAACCTTTTCATTTCGTTGTGATATACTTGAAGATCGGGCTGCAGGGCCCGAACGCTACTCTGGAAACGAGCGTAGCGAGCCTAGAGGCGCAGCCCCTAGTAACTTACATTAAAATATCAGGACAATCTCATAGTAAATTATGAAGTCTATACATTTTGCATAACGGATAATTCCCTCCATCTTCAGTCCTGCAGAATGGCGCAGCTAATACTTAATAAATCGTAATTCCATATACTGTATACAGAATGGAACATTATTAAGGGGTACGTAAGTTTTGTTGATAAAGCTATCCGTGGATATGCTACGAAACGTTTCGGACATGTAAAAATGGTGTAAATCTTCCAAATACGTAGGGACAATATAAATAGACAAGGCCATCCCTCTTTCCACGTTTTTCTTTAATTAATTAACAAACATCAACCGAAAAATTGTATTTCGACACAGCTGTGATCGAATCCCAGATCTCTCGATAACTAGCCGTGTGCGATCGCCTTACGCTATGGTGCCAACAATCCACGGCGCTATGTGTGTGTTTTTCTGTCAGCATCTGACTTCACAAATTCGTAGGGATGGGCTCAGCAACTGAGACGTCTGCGTGTGGTGGGGCTTAACGGTACAAGCTATTTAATTATTGTTAATAAATTCAAAGGTCGAGAGAAATGGTGAAAATCTTGCAAGTGCGTGGAGACAATATAAATAGACAAAGCCATCGCTGTTTGCACGTTCTTCTTTAATTGACACAGAGCAACCTAAAATTTGTTCTTCGATACCGCTGGGATCGAACCGCTGATCTCTCGATAACTAGCCGAGTGCGTTCGCCTTACGCTACGCTACCAACAATCCACGGCGCTATGTGACATGTAAGTTCTCGAAGCAGATCAACCATTGGGAGCATGACTCAAGTTCAGTTTAGGTTAAACACATCGAACTCATTCTATATTTTATTTATCTGGCAGAAGTTAAACAATTTTAGGATTCCTAAATTACTATTCAGTGCTATAAAATTCGAGTCTGATGATTATAACGTTTAGGCATTAACAAAATTTTAATTCAGTAGTACATTGCGCATGGCTACTCTTTTTTCTTAGGTCGCGTTTTTCAACCAGACTTAAGATAACAGATGTGTACCGTGACGTCATACTATAGTCTATTGCGTTCCTTTACTTCTATATCTTCAACAATTTTTCCAACGCAGTATACAGAATAAAATGGAATTCCCTTTTTGCACAAATGGATGATGCCACTAGATTGTAAATATTCGGATAGGCTTGCTTATTTAAACAACGTTTCTCAAGTACGTATGTTGCCCACAAAAAGAGTGCAGTTTAACGCCGCATTTAAAATGGATATAACTTTTATTTGATAAGCGGCGACAGAGCAGGGGATTAAAAAGATGGAGTGCGAGAGAGAAAAGAAGGAAAGGAGCGTGATGCAGACTGTGATATGCTATACGTATATGTAGGCTTGGCTCAAGGAATACACACACACACCGATAAGCCATTACATAATGACCACTTCCCTAATAAGCTGTAGGACTCCCTGTAGCCTGCAAAACAGCGGCCATTCAGCGAGGCGACAATTCGATAAAGTAGCGATAGGTATCCTGAGGTATCAGATACCATACTGTCAACAGCAGTCCTTCAGTTCCCGTGCATTTCAGGGTGGTGGTGAATTAGTGCAAACACGCTTTTCCAAGTCGAACCACAAATGTTCAGTTGGGTTCATGTCAAGCAAATTTGAAGGCCAGGGCATTAACAGAAAGTCACCAGCATATTCCTCAAACTATTCCTTTACTATTCTGGCAGTGTGGCATGGCGCATTGCTTTGTTGTTAATGACCATCACCAGCAGGGAACACATTTGCCATGAATGGGGGAACTTGCTCCGCAACGATGTTCAGATACCTGACAGCTGTCAGGGATTGTGCTATTGGAAAAACGGCGCCTAATGCGTCCCAAGAAAGCATCGCCCACAGCATAATACCACAGTCGCCTGCCTGTTTCCGCCCAACAGTGCATCCAGGTGCTACAGGTTCCGTTGGTAATCGGCGTATCCGCGCTCGGCCGTCTCCGTGCTGCACCAGAAATCTTGATTCATCACACCAGGCTACTTTCTTCCCAACGTGCACGGTCCAATCTATATGATGTTGGACCCATTTTATGCGTTGTTGGCGATGACGTGCAGTGAGCATGGGGACGCGGCTGGGTATTTGGCAACGCTAGCCCATGTACGGAAGACAGCGATGAATTGTGTGCTGTGACACATTGCCTGATCATCACTGTTTTAGCTTTTTGTGATTTGTCGAACTGTGGCCTTGCAATCGCTGTGAACAATGCGCAACTATCTCTGGTCTATTCTGGCATCAGTGAACTGCGGAAGAGACACAGCTGGATGACGGTTCATAGTTTGTCCATGTGTGCACCACTTTTGATACTTACGCACCACAGCGGCACGTGAACTACCCCCAAGATGGACCGAATCCGATATGGTAGTTCCGAAACGCAGTGTCATCACAATTTGGCTTTTATCAAACTCCTACAAATCGGTAGTTTTTCCCATTCTGACTCTGAACACTCTACTAACCGAAAGCCGGTCCTCGGGTTACATATATATATATATACTGCTCTGTGAACTTCACCTACGCCACCATTCGGTCTGCAGGAACGCTCATTTATCTAGACTGAGGGTGGTCATAATGTAATGTCTCATCGGTGTGTGTGTGTGTGTCCCCAAAATTAACGTTCCATACACCAAATTATGAATAACACAAAATTCGCAGGAAAGAGTTTTATGACAGTTGGTACGGACATACATGTATCGATAACGCAGCAATATACAACAGAAAAAGAAGGCCATCACAGTATGAGAAGAAAGCAAGCGCTTGACAGCATGGCAGTGGAAAAGGGATGTAGCAAGTGGCGCAGATTTCTAGATTCTAACAGGCGATATCATTACCTAAAAGTTCCAATCCTCCTCCAAGGCACATCGGAGTCCCCTGAGGTGTCTGATAAAGACATTTGGCTGACAGTTGCTCTTCCGAAGGCATCACAGACATGCTGTAACAGGTTCAGGTCCGGTGATAACGTGGCCCACTCCATCCTGTGAATATCCTTTCTCTCCAGAAGTGCTCGAAATGTAAATTTTTAAGTGCCGGTTCGCTAACATTTAGCTAAAGATCATCCGGAAAAAATACCTTCGCCAGAAAAATCTCCGAAACTGAAAAAGCGAAAACAAACTCCTCTTTTGTTTAAAAATTTAACTGAGAATTCCGTGTAATACTACAATACTATTGCACCATAAGTCAGAAGCGATGGCGGCCGGTTTCATTTGGTTAGTTTGTGGATTCAGCGGACACTACTTATCCTACATCGGAGACTGGGGTTAGACTTGTTTATAACGAGGAGTATATTCCCGGGACCAACGGATTGATGAAATTTCGGAACCGCGGCTAATTATTAACGATTCAGTTGGACTTGAACCCAGAACTTTAAGGTCCAAAGCTGAGAAAGCAGCACCCTTCCAATAGGGACTTTCATGAAGTAGAAAGTCACACAATTAGAATCTCCGCAATCAGAATGAATATTCAGTCTTAAATAAAGTCCGAATTTGAAAAAGGTTACACTTATTGCTGCAAAACTAAAATTTGTGATTAATCTGTGAACCTGCGCTGTGGGTAGGTTCATTTCCATCCGCTGAAGGATTGAACTTATGGCTCAAGTGTACACCACTCAGCTGTCCTTTACGGTTCCCCACAGCTATTTTTAAAGGGCATGAGACACATAAGGTTTTTATGTTTCAGAATGGGCGCTCTTAAATCAGTGACAGAAATAACAATCTTTTCCGCAGTTCCCACTGTTAAAATTAGTGCCGGTGTGTAAATTCCTAGTAAGGAATGTGCCGTTATGAAATACGAGGGAAAATTGAAGTGCCGGTATGCAATACTGGCATATAGAGATCCATTTCGCGCCCTGATGTCCAGGTAATCGTCGAATGGCCAAGACCTATTGGGGACGCCCGTTATCATCCATAAAAAGGAAATGGGAGCCAACACCTACACTAAAAAGTCTTACATATGGATCTAGAATGTCAGCCCTGTAGCGTACAACTGTGACCGTGCCTCCTGGAAACAAATTCAGCGGCGAGCGTTCACCCAACGTGATGCCAGCCTAAAACACGAGTCTTCCTCAACCATGGTGGTTGCTTTTCCTAATGTTGGACGGAAGATTTCAACGAGTGTACATTGGATAGAGGCTTTCCACTTTTATCCAAATGTACAATCTTCGATGAGCGTGTTATGTCTGTATCGTGACTCGTCACTGAAGAGAATACAGGTCCGGGGGTGGTGTAGGTAGGCCAAATTCAGGCGGACCCTTCTGTGAGATGTTGCCAGTGGAATACAGACCTTTGGCCTCCCTGCATACAATCTCTCGCTCTCTCTCTCTTTTTCTCTGTGTCGCTCTCTGTTTCTCTCCCTCTCTGTCTCTCACATTCTCTGTGTGTGTGTCTTTCTCTGTTTCTCTCCCTCTTTGTCTCACACATTCTCTGTGTGTGTCTCTCTCTGTTTCTCTCCCTCTCTGTCTCTCACATTCTCTTTGTCTCTCTCACTCTGTCTCTCTCTCTCTCTCTCTCTCTCTCTCTCACATTCTCTGTGTGTGTGTGTGTCTCTCTCACTCTATCTGTCTCTCTCTCCCTCTCTGTCTCTCACATTCTCTGTATCTCTATCTGTCTCTCTCTCTCTCTCTCTCTCTCTCTCTCTCTCTCTCTCTCTCTCTCTCTCTCTCTCTCTCTCTCTCTCTCTCTCTCGTTGAAACTTCTATCAACTGTTTGCTTAGATATCGCGGTTCCTCCCAGCAAAAACAGTCTTGCTGGGCCATTGCTCTCACTCTGTCTCTCACATTACCTGTGTGTCTCTTTCCCACTCTCTTAGTCTTGCTGGCAGCCAGCATTACCAGCAATGGCCCAGCACTATGTTGCCGCTGCCAAACCGTCAGTAAAATGTCCGGGCGGCCAACAAAAGGGCCAGAAGTTCAGGCCAACAGCTGGCCAACAATTGGCACCCTATCAGTTATCATATGCCACAACAGGGCCATCAGTTGTCCATCACAGGCAGTAGCTGCCACAAGTGGCCCTTTAGTGGCCCTGCAAGCACGTGCCAGAAATGATGGCTAGCCTAATGTGGTCCGCTAGTGGCGGTAGTGGCAGCCGGCAACCACCGGACGTAACTGGTGGCTTGCCAAATCTTGTCCGCCAATTTCCGAGTAGTAGCCACAATAAAAAGAAAATAACCGCAGTTTCCCAAAGGTACAATTTTTTTTACCCTTACGAAATTTGGGAATTATCATACTGCGCTTGGTAAATTTTCTCAACAGACCGGAAAAACGCCCGCTTGCATCTGAGTTGATTTGAACCAGGGCCGTTGGCGTGGTAATTGAGCTCTCTACCGACCGAACTACTTCGCCACGCTAGAGCGTATGCTTGAAGCTGTCTGTTTCGTGTGCAATGTATAATCTAATGCTTCTCTCTTTCATTTTACAATATTGCGAGATATTTTTCATAAAAGTCAGTTTCATATAATTCATAAATTAATTTTTTCAACGTAAGGATAGTTGTTTTTCACCTTAAGAGAACTTCATTCATTTCCAAGGAGTGTACATACTGAGAGTCGCTTTCCAAAGTTTTGTACTGTCCTTGTCGTCTTGAAAAGAGATTGTTGAATAAATATATATTTACCCGGGTTCATGTCACATTTTGTTACATTTTTAACGTTGTGTCTTTCCTTTCCGTTGTCCGAAGCTACATTTGTTTTAAAGAGGAAAGATATTTTATTTTACTTCTCGTATTTTTAGAAGCGAATTCCTCCCAGTCTTGTGTATTCAACCCATGGATGAGTACACCACATAGCGGTGCTTTTTTTTCTTTCAAATAATTGATAAATTTAGTACGCGTATAATTATTTTTTTCCCAACAAACGTTGTTTTAATGGTTTTCCAGGACATTTGTTTCAAGCGGTTTAAAATTTTTTCTTGTTATTCATCCACTCCCTTCCATGAGTTTTTATTCATAGGAATGGAATCGGTGTATTTCATGGCTGTAATCTAGTATTTCACGGCTTAATCTGATATCTTCGTCGACGTAAAATTCCATTAGGAAATTAATTCGCCACTCTACATATGGATTTTTTTCTTAACATCCACTAAAATAACACGATGGCGATAGCGTCGTCTTCAACTAACTGGTACCATGAGAGACACAGCAAGTGTTGCTTCTGCGCATGCGGAGTCCCATTGCTTCCACCTACTGTTGGGTTGCATTGGTTGCCAGCAACGGGCCACTAGTGATACTTGTTTGGAGGCCCACAGTTCACGGCGATGCTGCAGGGCTATCAATGGCTCGCCAACTGATAGCGCTGCCACCAACGGACCACTACCGGGCCGTGAGCGGCAGATTTCAGCCAGCAGTGACCCATCACTGCCAGCTGGTGGCCAGCAGTTTCCCAACACTTGTGTTTTTGCTGGGGTGGAAGTTGAGCGATCTTGCGAGAGTTGCGTCGCTATCGACTCTCTATGGCGGCGAGCTGTTGGTGACAAATACTGGTCGTTTTGACTTGTGGCTCATGGGTGTCCTTTTCCCGGTCTTTTGGATATTGTTCTAGTTTCCTGGAATTTTCTCTTGAGATTGGAGACCACTTGCCTCGACAACTTCTGCCATCGTGCTACATCAGGTTGCTATTGCCTTGCTTTCAATAGAACGATACCTTTCTACTGTAAAGAGTTTTCTAAACGATGATGCGCAGCCATTTTCCCACTAAATGTCCAACTCAAGTTTCAGTTGCCGTACCACGCTCATTACATCTATCAAGGTCACGTGCCTGCCAACTGGATGAAGTACGGTCTTCATTTGCATATTTCCGTAGGAGAAGGCACAAGGTTGTTCTGGTACGTTGACGTGGCGTTTTCACTTGAACATGTCTCTGAAAAATCTTTATAAACGGTTGTCTCGTTTTGGACATATTCTCTCATTTGTATTTGTCACGTTAATTTTAGACACCAATTTATATAGGGAGAGGTCGGAGTGCGAAACGGTCATGCAGACAGAGAGAATTATCAGAGAGTGAAAGAGTAGATTTAATGGAGAGAGAACATGGAGCAAAGCAGTGGAGTACTCCACGAAAGAAAGGCATCGCGAGTGAAGTACACATAGGTAAATGAGTAAAAGGAATGATACAACTAAATAGTAAAGTAGAGAGATGTACGAGAGTTAGCAAGGCTTGAAAAATACGGTCGTCTGCTCTTCTGTGACGAGTGAAAGGTTTTAGTTGACAAGTAAAAAATTCGGTGGAGCAGTTTAAATTCAATCGGCAAATATTAATACCTTATTATGCCTATTTTTGGTTACGCAGAACTATTAGTTTCTTAATAAAGCTTAATTCACAGAAGTGATGCGTGATTACGCGCCAGCATGGGAAACCGAAAGACATTGGGCAGCGAATACCTTGAGTCAAAACATCCGGGCACGGTGCGCTTTACTAGGAACACGAGGCAAGAAGCTGCAAGCCAATAGAATGATTTCCCCAAACTCTGTGTGAAAAGATAGGCAGTGTAAGATTCACATGCGCCTCGCGAGCTGCCGCTTAGCCAATTGCTGTCGTAGGTCAAAGGGAAAACACGGGAATCCGTGTTTTTGCGGAGATGTTAAGAAAGTTCTGAAGCATTGAATGATTCTTGCGTCATTGAGGGAGAAAGTATAGTTTAGTTATTTTACAATGGTGAATCGTTTATATTAGGTCAGCGACAAAATATTCGAGAGATGTGAATAAATGTTCAAAAAATAAACATTTAAAACACGGAATAAAATCGACAGCCCCGCAGGGCTGTCTATTTTAGGGATTTTAATTTGATTTAAAAAAATCATTTTTGATTTTCAGCTGGCGAGTGACATATTTGATTGACTGTTGAACCAACATGAAATTTTTCAAACCCAGTGTATTAGAGAAAAAATAATGTGAAGTATAGAGTGATTAGCAAGAGGGAAAGAATAGTAATATTGAAAGGCAGGAAGGAAGAAATGAAGTAGAGAGTAAGTGAAGTAGAGAGAGAAATCGTAAAGAGAGAGAGAGAGAGAAACAGAGATCAAGAACTGAAGAGTCAAACGTACGGAACTAGAAGAATTAATAAATAGAAGAAATGGGGTAGATCAAAAAGTAAAACAGTAAAGTAGACAGAGAAAGAGACAGAAAGAAGAAAGGACAAATATAGGCAGAGGGATAGAAAAACATCGCGGAACATCAGGAAGCAAACCTGAGAGAACGGGAAAGAAAGAACTAGTAAACAAGATCAATTGTCTACTACTATAAGACAGATAGATAAGGCACCCAGGAACGTAGTTTTATGAAGCAAAATTTTTCGCGTGGCTTTAAACTAATCAGACGGTCCGTCATCCCACGGTCATTTTCGTTACGCTGTCGCCACTTATTCCCGCTTGTCACGAAAATCTTCGCTCATTTTTATATACCGCCAGAAAACATACAGAAGATGCTGGGAAGGAGATATTAATCTCAGACTGACATGCATGTGCTTGAGAGAAGCAATCTGGTTGAATATTTTTTTCACAGCGACAGACTAAGTATTACCCGATTTCTGTATCAGCATCTCACCTGAAGAACTTTATTTTTCATTTTTCAAGTACGTTAAAAGGTCCACTGAATCGTCCCTGTGCGACAGCAACCACTAATGAGGCAGGGAAATGATGCTCATGAATAATAAACAGAAAAAGAAAAACTTCCAGAATATACTTTCAACCGTTTTGGGTGAGCTGCGTTTTTAATACGGTGTGCCATAGTTTCCTCTTTTCAGCCGTTTCATCAATAATAATGAATGAATAGCATTGCAAAACTGACGTGTCAAAAAACTTAATATCACAAACCATCAAATTTATTCATTTTAAACAGTGTCATTAATTTTGGCAACGAAGGATACGGTTTCAATGATTAAATTTCAGGTCACTCATTCAAACAACATACCTACATTATCGGAAATTTAAGCAAAATTTCCAGTTGAGTTCTCGATATTCTGTTCTGTCAAACTCTCACATTCACGAATATAATACAGGTGATATCGTAAACCCTAGGCGCGTTCGAGTTTCAGTTGAAGTGTCTGTTATAGGACTGGCTGGCTCTTTCCACACCCTAGAACCCTTGACCATAAATTGGGATCACACGGCATTTGATGCCTATAAGGGTCGTTACCCCAAAAGAAAGAGGAAACAAGTTAGTAAAATCATGCAATGCATTGATTATGATACGCTTTCCAATATACTAGAAATCATTACTCAAGCTATTACTCAAGTTATGAGGAAAATGGCTGTGGAATAAATCTCACCCCTGTGCCCTGACCTTTGATCCATTTGGATGATATTCAACAGAACTGGTTCAGTATATCTCCGAAATGACATGATAAAGTTTTGTTGCAATCGAAGCAATTTTACGGAAGTTATGATGCATAAGCGCTATGGAATAGATCCCGCTCCTGTGTCCTAACCTTTACCCCATTTCGCTCATTTTCAACAGGATTTGTCCCCAGATAGGTTCCTACAACATACCAACATTTCATCCAAGTCGAAACATTTTTACGTACGTTATGACTCATAATGGCGATGGATGTGATTCCGTTCCTATGTCCTGACCTTTGACCCCAATTTCGTCAATTTTCATTAGGCTTTGTCACCAGGTGGTCTCCTACCACATACTAAAATTTAGTCGAAATCGAACCTGTTTTACGTTAGTTATGACGCGTAAGAGCGGTGGAATAGATCCCGCTGTTATGTCCTGACCTTTGAACCCATTTAGTTCACTTTCAAGAGGGTTCCTTCCCAGGTGTTCCCCTACCACATACTAAACTTTCATCGAAATCGAACGATTTTTACGCGAGTTATCGTGCGGACGAACATACGCACACAATGCGTGACGTAATGAGGCAGATGGGAATCGCGACCATCTGCTAGCAAGGTGTCACGTTATAAAACTTTAATCGGATCAACAAACAACGCGTGACGTAATGAGATAGATGGCATGACCGCGCGCCAACATCTAATGGGGCAACGCCATGACACCTCACTACAAACTTGATAATTCGGGGTGGTTATTTAACCCACTAAACAAATTTTCTTAAAGTCGAGATCAAGCTAAATCGATTTCTAGTACCAGAAAACGGCAGGTTAACGACTTTCATCAAAATCTTTAGAGCCGTTTTCTAAATAAAATTTACATACATACAAGAATTGCTCCTTTAAGGTGAACGTCAAGTAATTTTGCTTCCTGTACTTCGAATGGAAAAATTTATGTACACATTTTCTTCCCAATTAATGCGTTCCCAAGGATGAAAATTTGAACATCGATTAAAATAGCTTCATTTTATAACTTGGAATACTTAATATTTTCTAAAACAAAACCATAATTATGCAGTCCAACATTTTTTTGTGTGCTGACGTCATGAAAATACAGGCCGCGCCATCTTTTTTCTGAACAATTAATGCGTTCACAAGGATGAAAATTTGGACATCGATTAAAATAGCTTCATTTTATAACTTGGAATACTTAATATTCTCTAAAACATAACCATAATTATGCAATCCAACATTTATTTGTCTACTGACGTCATAAAAATTCAGGTCGCGCCATTTTTTCTGGGCAATTAATGCATTCACAAGGATGAAAATTTGAATATCGATTAAAATAGCTTCATTTTTTAACTTGGAATACTTAATATTTTCTATAACATAACCATAATTATGAAATCCAACATTTGTTTATCTACTCACGTCATAAAAGTACAGGTCGCGCCATCTTTTTTCTGGTTCCAACGCCACCAAAGGTTAAGTTATTGGTTTTTTATATAATTATGGTTATGTTTTAGAAAATATTAAGTATTCCAAGTTAAAATAAAGTTATTTTAATCGATGTTCAAATTTTCATCCTTGGGAACACATTAATTGTGAAGGAAATGTGTACAAAAGTTTTTCCATTGGAAGTATAGGAAGCAAAATTACTTGACGTCCATCTTAAAAATATGGGATAAAAGCGATGGAATGGATCGCAATCCTATGTCCTGACCTTTGACCCCATTTCGACCACATTCAACAGGGTTCGTCTCCAGGTGGTCCCCTACCACATATTGAAATTTCATCGAAATCGAACCATTTTTACGCACGTTATGACGCATAAGGGCAATGGAATGCATCCCGCTCTTATGTCCTGACCTTTGAACCCCACTTCACCCATTTTGAATAAGATTCGTCCCCAGGCGGTTCCCTACCACATAGTAAAATGTCATTGAAATCGAGCCATATTTACGCAAGTTATTACGCATAAGGGCAGTGGAAGGATCGCGCTCCTACGTCGTGACCTTTGACCCCATTTGTCCCATTTTTAATAGGGTCCGTCCTCAGGTGGTCCCCTACCACCTACTAAAGTTTCATCGAAATCGAACCATTTTTACGCCAGTTATCGTGCGGACGGACGGACAAAGCTGGAGCATATACGCTTCTTCAACCTACGGTTGGAAAGCGTAAAAAAAACCCTCGCAAAAGGTTGTTTTCCTAGATGCATAGGCAATACGCTATTTTTCTCAAGTTGCACAACACCTACGGAAAACATAATTATCAAAATATCGACGCTAATACATTACCGGTGTTATTTCTCTGTTAATAATTCTCGAATGGTACGATTCTTCATAAGAAAATACTGAAATAATATAATAGGTATCGCTAAGGAATATCATCTCACAGATGTCATGTTTCTTTTTATTCCTCCGATTATCTTTGGTGTCGTATTAAGGATATGGAAATCAGTATGTCCCAAAGTCATTACACTGTCCTAACTAGATGACATTCAGGGGCGTTTCAGAGAATGGGAGCCCATGAGTAGGTGCCCCCCCCGGGACGGACCCAAAATTTAATATTCTGTATTTTTACACCTAAAATACGCATCTGTCTATCTATGTTTTATACTATTATACTTGTAAAACAATCCAAGTAGTTCTTGAAACTCTTGATGTGGCCTTTTGAAGAAAGAAATCAACCACCCTTTAAGCGTCAAGCCAATGTAAAGCAGGAAGAAAAGTAGATTATTTTCTAGAATCTGCCATACAATGCGTTATTGCAATTCAGACCAATGTAGATATCATTTGCTTGAACAGCATCAAATGTCTGAAAAGAGTATTAGCTGTTATTCCCGTTACAACAGCGGCGCCAGAGAGAAATCCTTCTCAGTTATAAAAAGGCATATCTAAGAATCACAATGAGAGGTCCTTCTCAACTAAAAGCATAGAAGGATCTCTCATCCATCTCAGCTGAAAGCATATATTCTTATAAAGAGCTTCCTCAGCTGAAAGCATACCTACGAATATTTTTAAATTTTAGGAAGATCCTTCTCAGCTGAAAGCATACCTAAGAATATTTTTATATTTTAGGAAGATCCTTCTCAGCTGAAAGCATGGAAGGATCTCTCATCTTTCTCAACTGAAAGCATCGACGGATCTCACATCCTTCTCAGCTGAAGGCATGAAGGATCATCCATCCTTCTTAGCTGAGAGCATATATTTTTAGAAAGATCCTTCTCAGCAGAAAGTACATCTAAGGACATTTTTATATTTTAGAAAGATCCTTCCCAGCTGAAAGTATATCTAAGAATCACATTGGAAGATCCTTCTCAGCTGAAGGCATAGAAGGATCTCTCATCTTTCTCAGCTGAAAGCATAGAAGGATCTCACATCCTTCTCAGCTGAAGGCATGAAGGATCATCCATCCTTATTAGCTGAGAGCATATATTTTTAGAAAGATTCTCCTCAGCTAAAAGCACATCTTAGGACATTTTTATATTTTAAAAAGATCCTTCCAAGCTGAAAGTATATCTAAGAATCACATTGAGAGATCCTTCTCAGCTGAAAACATCGAAGGATCTCTCATCTTTCTCAGCTGAAAGCATAGAATCATCCTTCTCAGCCGAAAGCATCTTTCAGCTGAGAAAGCATATATTCTTAGAAAGATCCTTCTCAGCTGAAAGCATATGTAAGAATATTTTTATATTTTAGAAAGATCCTTCTTATCTGACAGCATATCTAAGAATCACAATCAGCCAGCAGCGTCTTACAGGACTTGGGTTAATGCATATGCACCGACATATTTCCCTAAGATTATTGATGAGATTTTGGAGAGATTTGTTCCAATTCACTCAAGAAGACTCACTTTTGTGTAATACACATTGCATTCTACTGCATATTAAAAACGGTTATTCAATAAATTCGTACGTTTAAAATGACTTTATAATGAAGTAAATTTCTCCGTCATTTTTGGTCTACGCCGGGATTCGAAAACGAGGCCGCTTATTCCGGAACAAGTCGCTCTACCAACTGAGCTACGCAGACGTTTTATTCTGATTCCTATCTGCCTTTATGTCGTGTGCGTCCTTCTGGCAGGTACGTCACATCTCCTGGTACGTTACAACTCTTGAATAGATCCGATCAAAATGCTCATACGGGTATAATCACGCATCTCATTCTCTGAAAAAAATTTGCAAAATCGATAATACTCATACGGAATACTTGCCCCTTCCTTCCCCATAACACTTAGTAATATTTGTGACCTTGGATCAAACTGATCGAAGTATTAAGGTGCCCCTCCTCCCCCGCTTTTTTACGCCAACCGTAGGTTGAAGAAACCTATATGCTCCAGCTTTTTCCGTCCGTCTGTCCGTCCACCTGTCCGCACGATAACTGGCGTAAATGTTGTTCGATTTCGATGAAATTTTAGTACACTGGTGTGCAGAAATTAAGGACTAAGAGGAGAAATTAGTTTAACAGCGAAACGAGCAGACAAAACGGACCGAAATACCACTCAGGAGATAGACTAGGGTCCGGTACGGTAGGGCATGAGCATATATGCAGCATGACGGGGGGGGATGTCGGAATGGTATAAAGCACACGGGTGGTGTACCCTCAGCAATTCGGTGAAAGCTAATGCGCTTTGTACATCGGTTTAAACGACGTCGAGTTGCTGCCACCGTGTGATATGGCCAACAGGCAATCCAGTAGACGACATCTGGATGACTTTACCCGAGGTCGCGTCATTGCGAAGTTGGAAGAAGATCTAAGCGTGACTAGTGTGGTCGGGGAGTTCGGGATCGCTCACAGCATCTTTTCACGAGCTTGGAGAGCCGAGAGTTTAGCAGTGGTCGTTCACAAGCGACCACGGCGGCGGACGACCGGTATATTGTCTTACAGGCGAGAAGAGACAGACGGCAGACAGCAGGAGAAATCGCCAGGCACATGCAACAGACAACTGAACGTCGTTATCACGTTTTACCGTGGCCAGGAGGCTGCACAAAGGTGATCTATTTGCACGACGACCAGTACGGTGTGTGCCATTAACGCCTGCTCATCGGAGACGGCGGTTTCTGTGGTGCCAGAAACACAAGAACTGGACACATCAGCAATGGGGTCGAGTTCTCTTTACGGATGAGAGCCGATTTAGTCTGACGAGCGATTCTTGACGTATACACATCTGGACAGAGTAGGGAACACGCAATCACAGCTCCAACATCATCGAAAGGGATCGGTTTGGAGCTGGCGGAGTTTTCGTTTGGGGCGGTATCATGCTTAGTAGCCGTACTGACCTCCACATCTTCCAAGGAGGTTCAGTCACTGGTGTCCGCTATTGTACCGAGGTTCTCCTGCCTCACGTGCGTCTGTTTAGAGGTGTTGCGGGTCCTGAGTTCCTCTTCATGGACGACAACGCTACACCTCATCGTACAGTGGCTGTCGCAGAGCTGTTGGAGAATGAAGTTATTCAACGCATGGATTGGCCCGCAAGATCCCCGGACCTAAATCCAATCGAACACGTGTGGGACCTACTCGGAAAACGCCTGGCAGCACATCACCTGCCGCCAGCAACGATTCCGCAGCTGCGATTGGCGCTACAAGAGGAATGGGCCGCGATGCCTCAACAGCTCCCTACAACCTCGTCCTCAGCATGGACAGACGTTGTAAATCCTATAACGCAGTCAGGGGTGATTATATCCACTGCTAAAGACTGGATTTTTCTTGGCATCCGCCTGTCACATGGACGATTCTGTCTTTTGTCCAGTTATGCTCGAAGCTACCTCTTCAATAAAGTGCCTTTGTATCCTTTGGATTCCTTGTTTGGACGGTTTTGCTCACTTGTCCGATATTCTTACATCTTGGGGATCTTATGGTATGATTTAAGTCAATGTGGAGCACTTCTGCACGACGTTACATTCGAAAACCGACTCGTCCTTAATTTTTGCTCGCCAGTGTATGTGGTAGGGGGACTACCTGGGGACGAACCCTATTGAAAATGGGACAAATGGGGTCAAAGGTCACGACGTAGGAGCGGGATCCATTCCATTGCCCTTATGTGTCATACCTTGCGTAAATGTAGTTCGATTTTAATGAAATTTTACTATGTGGTAGGGGACCGCCTGGGAACAAACACTATTCAAAATGGGTAAAGTAGGGTCAAAGGTCAGGACATAAGAGCGGGATGCATTCCATTGCCATTATGCGTCATAATGTGCGTAAAAATATTTCGATTTCGATACAATTTTAGTATGTGGTAGGGGACCACTTTGGGACGAACCCTATTGAAAATGGATGAAATGGGGTTAAAGCTCAGGGCATAGGATTGCGATCCATTCCATCGCCCTTATCCCATATTATTAAGGTGGACGTCAAGTATTTTTGCTTCCTATACTTCCAATGGAAAACATTTTATACACATTTCCTTCACAATTAATGTGTTCCCAAGGATGAAAATTTGAACATCGATTAAAATAACTACATATTATAACTTGGAAGGCTTAATATTTTCTAAAACATAACCATAATTATATGAAAAATCAATAACTTTTCCTTTGGTGCTGTTGAAACCAGAAAAAGGATGGCGCGACCTGTACTTTGATGACGTCAGTAGACAAATAAATGTTGGATTGCATAATTATGGTTATGTTTTAGAAAATATTAAGTATTCCAAGTTATAAAATGAAGCTATTTTAATCGATGTTCAAATTTTCATCCTTCTGAACGTATTAATTGTCCAGAAAAAAGATGGCGCGACCTGTACTTTCTTGACGTCAGTAGACAAACAAATGTCGGATTGCATAATTATGGTTATGATGTAGAAAATATTAAGTATTCCAAGTTATAAAATGAAGATATTTTAATCGATGTTCAAATTTTCATCCTTGGGAACGTAATAGTTTGGAAGAAAGTGTGTACAGAAATTTTTCCATTCGAAGTACAGGAACAAAATTACTTGAAGTTCACCTTAAAGGAGCAATTCTTGTATGCATGTAAATTTTATTTTGAAAACGGCTCTAAAGATTTTGATGAAAGTCTTTAACCTACCGTTTTCTGGTACTAGAAATCGATTTAGCTTGATCTCGACCTCAGGAAAATTCATTTAGTGGGTTAAATTACCACCCCGAATTACCAAGTTTTTAGTGTCATGGCGTCGTTCCATTAATGTTGTCCATGCTTAGAAAGCTTATGTCGTCACAATCTCGCAATTCAGATGTTGGCGCGCGGTCACGCCATCTGTTTCATTACGTCACGCTTTGTGTGAGGATCCTATTAAAGTTTTATGACGTCAGATGATCGCGATTCCCATCTGTCTCATTACGTCACGCGTTAAGTGCGTATGTTCGTCCGCAAGATAGCGCGCGTAAAAATCTTTCGATTTCGATGAAATTTTAGTATGTATTAGGGAAACACCTGGGAAGGAACCCTATTAAAAGTGAACGAAATGGGGTAAAAGATCAGGACGTAGGAGCGGGATCCATTCCACTCCTCTTATGCGTCATAACTAATGTAAAAATGGTTCGATTTCGATAAAATTTTAGTATGTTGTAGGGGCCTGCCTAGGGACGAATCCTATTAAAAATGGGCGAAATGGGTCAAAGGTTAGTACACAGGAGCGGCTATTCTATAGCCCTTATGCATCATAACTTACGTAAAATTGATTCGATTGCGACAAAACGTTATCATGTTATTTCGGAGGTATACTGAACCAGTTCTGTTGAATATCATTGAAATGGGATTAAAGTTCAGGGCGCAGGAGTGAGATTTATTCCACAGCTATTATCCTCATAACTTGAGTAATGACTTCTGGTATGTTGGAAAGCGTATCATAATCAATGCATTGCATGATTTTTACTAACTTATTGAATTTCTGCAAGCGCCACTGATGGCGTTGTTTAGCACAGGAGTTTGACGAAAAAGCTGGGAGCTACGGAATAGATTGAAGTGAAATTGAGGATGCCGCTGAAAACATGGTTTCACTCGGTGATAAGCGCAGTGATTAGGATTATCTTGCCACGGAAAACGCTGGCAGAGGAAATGCATAACCAAATGAAAGAAAACCTTTATCCTTAATTCATGGGCGGCGTGGACCTTGTAGTAATGGTGTTCGAAATCGCGCACGGAGACAGTTTTTATGTAAGTGCAGTGGTTAGCCGATGGCATTAACAACATGGATCCTCGTAACGTGTGTGGAGACTTTTGTGAACGAAGACAGACGGGTGACTTTGTGTCAGATTACTGCCAATGCTTTTTTCGGTACCGCGAGGCCCATCGCCCAACCCTTTCACCGCGCATTCCTCCGAGTGAGACCATCCCATACAGTACAAAACATTTCAGATATGTGTCAATAATGTTACAATCTCTCATTAAGATATCTTACAATTACGTTTCAGCAACATCTATTTTGGAACATAACTCTTTGTACATTACGGTTACGTTAAAAGTAGCATTCACCGATACTACTGTTTTATAGTTTCCACTGAACATAATCTCTACCTTGTTGTTACATTCCAGCGATATTTAAGATTTTTGGTTTGGCAACGGCGTGGATGCGCATGCGCATTTAGCCATTTCACCGAAGCGCTCTCGTAGTCGTTCCATGTGCTACTGGGATATTCTTTGGTGATACTGTCTTACTCGAGCTAGCTAGTTAGTGTACACTAGTGTCCGTCCTTAAGTTTTGCAGGCTAGTGTATAATATCTTAGTACATTTGTTGGTTTTGAATAAGAAAAAAGTCTCAATAAAAGTAATTCTTAATTTGTAAAGGTAGAAAAAAAGAAATAATGTTGATATATTGAGAAGTTTAACGTCTACGCAAGTTTAAAAAAAATAGAGTAAGATATGCATTAAAAAGTACATTTCATTGAATAATTATAAATAAATTTAAGTCATCCTACAGAAAAATAAAATGATCCGTGGAAAAAAAAATGCGTTTCTATTGAATAAAGTATTCGCAAAGCATTGGCCTTCTCTTTAGTTCTTACAGAACGTTGTAAGAGCGAGGCGACCCGTGGTCGAGTGGGATAATGCATCTGCTAGAAACCCACTGGACAGAGGCTCGAGCCTAGCATGATTTTTGAGGATTTGTATTTCCTTGGAAAGAAAATTTCCCCAGCGTCGTGATGTCACACCGCGAAATTTGATGAAGAAAACCAAAATGACGTTCAAAAGATATCGGTGAGACAATGTGGGGATGCAATAAAAGAATGGCGAACAAAACATGTTCGGTGAGACCACGTGGCGCACAAAATGTTATGGTTGAACACAAATAGAAAATGGCGGACGAAAGATGGTCGGAAGGATCACGTTGAGAAAAAAAAAAAAAAAAAAGGCCCGGACTGACGTCCTGATTGACCAGGAATCGACCATATCCGTCCTTGAAGCAGCACGGGGACGGTCGTGTACGGCTTCCTTTGTTACAGAACCCCCTATTATCACGTAACAGTATTATAATGATGTCACAAATATCTTTCAAATACATAACAGTAGCGCAACGAAGTTACAAATATCTTTCAAATACGTAACAGTAACATGAAATCGGTATGTTGACGTTACAAAGACCTTTCACTGTAACGTATCGGTTATGTTTGAAAGTCATGTAACGTTTGAGGACATTTTGACATCACCGTAAGGTTTCTGAAACAGTATTGTTACATTGCGCAATTTATCTGAAAAGTCTCAATGTTTCAGTGCCACTTACTTGTAACATATACGAAATATTCTGTGCTGTGTGGGATGTTTTTTTTTTTTTTTTTGACTGAAGGTTTAACGACCACCATGAGCAACTCAATGGGCTATAAGCAGTCGCCCGTCCCTAATTTTAGGGTCACTGGTTCCAGGGAAGGGAGAGAGCCAGTGTCGCAAGACAAACACAACATCCATGCCTCACCGGGATTCGAACCCGGACCCCGTTCGGACGAATGATCACAGGCCATCGCTTAGACCACTGCGCCACCGGGGCGGCTGGGATGTTTCTAGGCAGATCGTTATTTTCACTTGAATTTGCACTCTTGCAGTCGCTGTTTTTGTAGCTATGCATCTTTCACGACAGCAGTAAAGTAAATCTCAAGTAAACGATTTCGATGTAACAAAATGGTACATTGTCAAAACCATTGTTGTAATCTCTAAACAATTGTTGTAATGCAGCATGCTGTTCAATGAAGTGACGCAACAGTATTTAAGTTTATTGTTACTCAAAGTCGAAGGCACAAATCTGTCCCATTGACTTCTCTTGCAATAGTCTCTTAATTCATATTAAGAGAATACAACATGGTTTGTCAAAAATACTTGTGTTTTCAAGTCGACTATGGTTGTTTTGCTGGATTTTGACCTAGCTCCATCAGGACGAGTGACACGAAAATATTCAAATTGTATATGGTATCATAAATGGTGTTTACAGTCATGGGTTTTGGTTAGTTGCTTCCAGGCGCTTGATAAAAATGGGGTGGATGCCATGTCTTTAACAAGTTGCGAAGACTTCTGATTGTTAATGACATGGGATCCACCCCATTTCCATCAAGGCCGTGGAAGCAACTAACCAAAACCCGTGACTGTAAACACCATTTATAATACCATACACAATTTGAATACTTACGTGCCACTCGTCCTGATGAAGCTAGGTCAATACCCCGCGAAACTATGGTCCACTTGAAAAATAAATATTTGTGACAAACCACGTTGTATTCTCTTAATACTTATAATCGTCACAAGACTGTAGTATTTGAGATCAAGTCTCTAAATTTGTTTCGTAACATAAACTTTTTGCTATTTTGTTTCATGACATCAACTCAACACGCAAGTGATCAAGTTTTTTACTTACAGTAACTTTTCCTTAAAATAAACTCCCGTTCCGGTTTCTCATATGATACACCTTTCCTGACAGTAAGTACTAAAGTACATAAATCCCAAACTAAAAATTTCGATGTAATGAACATGGGTAACGATGCGTCACTGACAAAACCGTTGTTGAAATCTGATCATACTGCATAATATCCGATGAAGTGACATAATAGTTAATTCCATTGTTTCTCAACAATATATTTTACTAAACTAATGACAAACATTATTTTATCACGTTTTACATGAACGTAACAATATTTCACTATGATCTGCGTGAATTACAAGGATCAGATGCTAAATGCGGTAAACGCCGTTACAAAAATGCGTTTCCATGCTATGCATCTCTCTCGATAGTAGTAGAGTATGCGCCATAGGGGAATTTTACTTCCTCCCTACCCTCCAGTGGGGGTTACCTGCCTTTGACTAGAGCTTTAAAAAATGATATGTAACACGATGGGGTGTAACCTGTAGATATCCCCTCTCCCCTTGTTCAAAAGATAACATTCCACCTCACTAACACACTTGCGATTCAGCTTTTCTTTCTATCTGGGGGTCAGATTGTAGCTTGCCCATGCGCAAACGGAATTTCGATGCTACATCACGCTTCAACAGGGTCGGGGTCGTTTTTTACGTTTTCCAATCGTAGGTTGAAGAAGCGAAAATGCTCCAGCTTTGACCGTCTGTCTGTCTCTTCGCAAAATAACTCGCGTAAGAATGGTTCGATTTCGATGAAATTTTTGTATGTGGTAGGGGGCTACCTGGGAAGGAACTTTATTGAAAATAGGCGAAATGGGGTTAAAGATCAGGACACAGGAGGGGATCTATTCTATCGCCCTTAATCATCATAACGTACGCAAAAATGCTTCGATTGTGATAAAACGTCATCATTTTATTCCAGAGATGTACTGAACCGGTTCTGTTTAATATCATCGAAATGGGGTCAAAGGGCAGGGTACAGGAGCCAGATTTATTCCATAGCCATTACCCTCATAACTTGACTAAAATTGCTTCTACTGCGACAAAACTTTAGCATGTTGTTCCGAAGGTATACCGAACCAATTCTGTTTAATATCATCGAAATGGGATCAAAGGTCAGGGCACAAGAACGAGATTTATTCCACAGCCATTATCCTCATAACTTGAGTAATGATTTCTGGTATGTTGGAAAGCGTATCATAATCAATCCATTGCAGGATTTTACTCTTTTTACCGTTTCCAACCGTAGGTTGAAGAAGCGTATATGCTTCAGCTCTGTCCGTCTGCCTGTCCTCTCGATAACTCGCGTAAAACTGGTTCGATTTCGATGAAATTTTAGTATGTGGTACTTGAAAACCTGCGGACAAACCCTATTCAAACTGGGCACAATGGGGTCAAAGGTCAGGACATCGGAGCGGGATCCATTCCATCGGGCTTATGCGTCATAACTTACGTAAAAATACTTCAATTGCAATAAAATGTTATCATGTTGTTCGTAGGTATACTGAACTGGTTCTTTTGAATATAATCAAAATTTGGTCAAAGGTCAGGGCACAAGAGCGAGATTTACTCCACGGCGATTATCCTCATAACTTGACTAAAAATTATTCTTTTGCGACAAACTGTAGTGTGTTGTTCCGGAGGTATACTGAAGGAATCAATAGTCAGGGTAAGGAGTAGGGTCTGTCGGCACGCGATTTCCGGTATGTTGGAAAGCGTTTCATAATCAATGCTTAGCATGATTTTACTAACTTGTTTAATGTTCGCCTAATCCTGAATAATACGAGTACATAATCGTTTTCATAACTATTGTTTCTGAAATACTAAATAATCCAAATGCTTACTATTGCCCCAGCTATAGTTTAGCAAATACTTACTTTTATGATTCACATATCTATTTTAATTGGTTTTACGACATAAACATTCATTAATCCATGTCTCAATGTCATGTCAAGAATTAGTAAACCTTATTGTTTGCTCTTATGATTTAATTCTACTTAGTATGTTCCCTAAGAAGAATTAAATGTTTTATTCAAACTTCTGTGCTTTAAACTTCGATTTTTTATTAAAAAATCAAAGTTTAAAGCACAGAAGTTTGAATAAAAATTTAATTCTACTTAGGGAACATACTAAGTAGAATTATCTTTTAAAAATAAATGAAATATTGTACAAGTTCTACGCGAACAGGTGTAGAACTTGTACAATATTTCATTACTGTACAAATTCTGCACGTAGTTTTTCATTATTACCCAGCTGCCGCTAATAAAGATATGTGTTTTAGTACTTCATCCTCATTTACTTGTCATATGGAGATAGCGGAAAAGACGTTTTACAAGACACGACGCAAACTGGCTGTTGAACAGACACACCTTGCTTTTTTGTTGAATTACCGGAACTTAGTACCGAAATACTTAACACTAACTTTTCAACCAAGGTCTTATAATTGCAGCGGAAGTTCTGTGATGTCAAGAAAGACAAATCAACAAACTCAGAGGGCTAGTTGCACTAAATACTGACAGTAGTCCAACACTTCCTACAGAGGAAGGATTACCTCAACTTTAATGTTGTTGAACTTAATCAGGTACAGATTGATGCTTTAAGTAGGGGTGTCAAGTTCGCATACCCAATTCACAGAGTTAACAACTTCAAGCTCGTTCCACAAATATAGAGACTATTATCAGGGCTCTTCCGTCTGAGGTACAGGACAGCACTCGTCACAAGATTACTAAGGCTCTTAAACGGACTGCTCCTGTTAAATCCCGCCAAGAATGCATTTACAAAGAGGAAGTCAAATCACTTAGACAACCCCCTTTTAGCCATTCTAAAGGTAGACAAGTCACATCAGATTGCTATTATTGATAAAGATATCTACTATGAGAAAATGCATGAAGCAATGAATAGCATTCCCCACGTCGTTTTTGGCTCAGATCCCACCTCGGATACCATCACTGCCTTTAGCAAACTCAGAAATCACAGTGTACTTCCTAAGGTTATTACGGATAACCTATATCAGACTTGTGGACCTAGGGTATCTGAGTTATTTGGGACGTTAAAAACCATAAAGCAGGGCATCCTTAATTATAGGGCATGCCAGCGTCACTCGCCCTGTGGAAAAAAGTTTAGCAAGGTTTTTGGCACGTTTCACTAAATGTTCTCAATTTTCAATCTCAAGCTCTACCCAGGCTCTGGATCGAATCCGAGATTACCAGCACAATTAGACGCCTTTTATTATGGCATCCCTGGATGTCGTTTCACTGTTCCCCAGTATCCCTGCTGATTCCGTTCATGAAATCATTGAGGCCAAGTTGAGTGTTTCAAATGAATTCTCACCAAAGGATATACAGGGTACCTAGATGGCCTTGAAACTTATTCAATAATACTGTTACTTCAAGTTTGAAGGCCTAATTTACCGACAATGCAGTAGGGCACCTATGAGTTCCCCACTATCTCCAATTTTAACTCACCAAGATTGCAAGCCTTTACGTGAGGTATGTCGATGACATTTTGTTATTTTGGACTCAGCATAGAAGACTTGCACTCGTTTACTTCTTACATGTCATCGCAGTTCCTCTCCATGAACTTGACTTTGGAGTGCAAAAAGAGGGCTTGTTTGTCTTTCCTGGACTTCATTTTAAAAAGAAATTCACTTACACACAGTCTTTGCAGTATTCGATTTATCGAAAACCCGCGGCTACTAATGATATCACCTCAAGGCCGTCCTCCGACCCGATGACACACAAATTGGCTGCCATTCGATTCCTTGTGAATAGAGTCATTGCTCATTCTTCAACAAAATACACTCAGAAGGCAGGAAATCAAGGGAATGTGCGATATAGCGAGATCTCATTGGTACAGTGACTCACTTGTGCACAGTGTCTTCCGCAAGATTAAGATTGCGCGTGACATCTCCTTGAGTGGAGAATCTTCACGAATCAGGTATGTTGGGTCTGCTGAATATGTCCCATGGATAGTGAACATTTTAAACAATGTGTGTAAACCATGTGGAATTGGTTTTGGTGTAAAAACACGTAACATCCTTTCAAGAGTTGAAAAGGACCGAGACCTTGTGGCAATGGGCAACATACATGAACGTTTTCGTATTCCACTGAAAGCGTTCAACCCAGGAGATGTGAACCAATAATACCTCCCGCACATTGAACATCCGAATCAAGAAACATATGTATGGTGTTCGTGTTGAAGGTATGACAACTTCACTCGCTAGATTGGGTCACCCGGGAACACACTTTTCCATTTAAAAGGAAGCGCCAATCCTCGTTACCCCAGGTAAAAGGTCGCATTTAACTTTTGCCGAACGTTTAGTCATTATTTGGAGGGGAAATTTATGCTGCAGCGACTATGTTCCACATGTTGTACTGAGACCTTGGACATTCTTGCTTTCGGACAATGCTTTTCATAATTCGACAGATCAACCTGATACAGTTTAATCATTAATCGGTGTTTTAATCGTGTTTTTCGTCAGTTTGCTCCTATTCTACAGTAGGTGGCATTTTGTGATTACGTCATATGCAACATTATATATACACTGAAGAGCAATTGAATTAGAGACAGCTGGCTTTATGCAAATGTGTCGCTGTGGGCGGCCCTGTAAACGGAAACGACATGACGTATGCAGCGATCCGACAATATAAGGAGTGATGCGACGGGAATCAGTAAGAGTCGGGCGCAGTATGGGTAAGACGATGGATCTAAGCGCATTTGATCGTGGGCAAATTGTCGGGGTCCGACGAATGGGTCACTCCATCTTGGAAATCGTGCAGGCACTGGGATTTTCACGAGCCACTGTGTCACGGGTGCACCGTGAGTACATCGAATCCGGTAAAACTGTCCTTTCAAGGGCCAACTGCCGTGGACAACAGCGTGTAGATGAGTGGGGTCATCTTCGTCTAGCTCGCATTGTAACAGCGGATGGACGGGCCACAGTGCAAGAAATCACTTGGCAGATTACCTCTGGTGGAGAAAAATGTGTAAGCAGCCACACCATCCAGAACCATCTCCTCGCTATGGGGTACAGAAGCCATCGTCCCACGAGGGTACCGCTGCTGACCGCACATCACAGGGTGGAAAGATTAGCATGCGCGCGGGAACATGGCCACTGGACCATAGACATGTGGGAAAATGTTGCCTTGACTGATGAGTTGAGATTCACGTTGGTACATGCGGATGGCAGGATACGAGTACGGCGCAAACCACATGAAGCGATGGATCCTTCTTGCCAGCAGGGTACTCTTCAAGCTGGTGGGGGTGGTATTCTCGTCTGGGGACTGTTTACGTGGACTGAAATGGGACCCCTGGTACGTGAGACACCGTCCCTCACAGGTCAACGTTACCGGGATATCCTCGACGGCCATTTGCTCCCGTTTGTGCGTCTTCAACATCCCACTGGGGACCTCATCCTGCAACAAGACAATGCACCGTGCCATCGCTCCCGAATTGTATCCCAATGGTTGGGTGAACACTCCACCGACGTGACCTCGCTTCCTTGGCCAGCTAGGTCTCCTGACCTCAATCCCATCGAGCACATCTGGGATGTCATCGAGAGAGATGTCCGAGGCCCTGACCCCCTCCATAAAATCTTCGTGAACTGTGAGAGCTTGTTCAGGGGTCGTGGATCCGTATGGCTTCCCAACGCTTCCGGTGTCTTGTCGAGTCCATGCCGAGACGAATCGCCGCCGTCATCAGGGCGAAAGGTGGTGCTACACGTTACTAGACAGGTATCTCTAATTCAATTGCTCTGCAGTGTATGTTTGGGGTACCTCATCTTTCTCTTTTTTAATGTATCTGATGATGGATCCCGGTGCGGGTGTCCGAAAGATATAAATATTTTAACATTTTTCTTTGTGTTTCAATAAAACCTATCTGGGTGTTCCAGTATGAACCCCGAAGTATATCGTGCACATACGGCATTTTTTCATTATTGTACTTCTGTGCCATGCAATGCCTTCTAGTCAGACAGTGTCATGCGTTGGAAGATACTAACTTAGGCATCCATTATCTAATGCCAGAAGATAGGCGTATAACTTTGCATCAGATTGCTGCAAATTCATATGTAGGTTTCGGTATCGTGCTTCGCCCCGTTCAATGTAATCACCGTGCATATCTCTGTGTGGCTATCGGTCCCAACGAGTCGTCATTTTCCTTTTAATCTGTTCTCCAGTACTTTGCCCCTTTATTGAAATCCTTGTGCCAAACAACGACCTCTAGTTAGAAGAATAGTGACAGTAAGAAACACCGATTTAAATAAATCGATATCACCTCCAAATGTCATCGATAGCTATTATTTATTGTTCAGCATTCGTATGTGAAATACGTAAATTCGAGGGATAAGCTTTAGAACAATGGAACATTTGAATAAATGCTATATAACAAGAGGTTCCCGCTTTCACGTGAAGTTAATTACGCAGAAGTGACTTTGGTCCAACCAAAAGTACTCGCATTTCGGTCATTGTGAGGTTTCCAGCCACAGTATCTCCTTTCTCGGCTTAAATCTTCTTGTTTATTGCTTTACTTGAAGTGTCTACGATCAAGACATTCATGCAAACACATATTCTTTGACATGGAACTGATGTTTAAGACAAAATGGGTAACTTAAATAAAGTATAAAGATAAAACCATTTTCTAAAAATTGCAACGATTGAGTTGTATTTTTTCTGAAAAAAAAATGACACAAAGGTTTAATCAAATATGCGAAGTACATTTTGTTAATGTGTTCTCTACCTGAAAATATAATGTTGTATGTGAAATGAATAATTATATTGAGGACACTCATTTTCTTTTCCGATTTTTAGGTAAGTCAACAAATGAAAATTATAGTTTTTTCCCGAAAATGGAAATTTATTTGAAACGTATTCTTCGAAGGCCACACAAATTTTGCAGTACAGGTAAGAGAATTTCGTTTGACAAGCATTATAAAAACACAGATTGTTATGTATCTGGAGTATTCTACATTTGCATTGATTATTGAATGAAAATTTAATGTTTACATGATAAAAAAAATTTTGCACTTGGAGGGCAACGGTTAAGTTGGCTGAAGAAAAAAGTACACATTATAAATATGACAAAATACCATAGATGCCAACTCCTGGAATTGTTTTTCAGTAATAAACATTATTTTTTTTCAGTAATTTTTACTAATCTAGCACACGGCGACAAATGTGCGTATTTCGCATGGCAACGAATATTTCAATCTGTCACAACAATTATTACAGAAAAAAGAATAAATACTTTAGGGGTGAGACCTAAGCTTTCGTGCTAAGTCCCGCCTTCTTTCCGATAGGCGTCCGTGAATTATTCTAACAACTCCCCCTTACAGCAAATAATCTGAGGTTCTCACTCTCGTAATTTATTAGTTATAAATTTATTATCCAGGCCCCTCTTCCTCCGCCTTTTTGTTTAATTATCCGCGAATCAAGGAAGGGAGAGAATGGCTACTGTAAAGCACTACGTCAGCTTCAATAAATACTTCGTGAATAAGAAAGACAAATAAATTTAATGAAGCAATAGTATAAGTGAGAGTCTGGTTCCAGTGCCAATGTCCACGTCGACGAATTTGTGTGGCATGCGTCGTCCGTCACGAATTGTTCAATCAAAAATCAGTTGCCTTATGGTCACTCTAATATCAGAGTCGTTCCGACTCCACGCTATCTCTCGAAACACTCGGTTTGACGCTAAAAACCAGGAACCGCGTTCCTCGGAGTATAAACTCTCCACGTCTATCCGCCTTTCAAGCTCACTTCTCCACGCTTTTACTACTTCTCTCGAAGCATCCAGCTTCACGCTAACAACAGCAACTCTATTCCTCGGAGCCTAAACTCCACCACGTCTACCCGCCTTCCAAGCGGTTTCGCAATCCTTGCTCCTCTCTCCGAAGCTATCTCTTATCCCCCTCGCTCAGGAAGAGCCCTCCTTTTTCTCCCCCCCTCCCTACCACGAGGCGCTGACCTTGTCAGATTCCGGAGCGAACCTGACCTTTGTCCGCATACCAACTTTCTTCGTATCAGTCCCTGCTTCTTAGAACCCAGCTTCAAACTGCCTGACTTATTGTCTTCGTGTCAGACGACCGCATGTTTCACATTCCTTCTAACGGACTTCTGCGTGTGGAAACCAGACTCTATACAGACAGAACAAAACATACAACAATACTGACATTCTTTCACATAAAGAACGTGTTCAGACCTTCCAGACAAACCGGCGCCCTTGTACCATTGGGCATTGTCTGCATTTGTGCAAGTATTTTCTCGGAGCAGAATTTCTGTGTCCGGCAATGTACTACGAAACAATGTCTTTCAGCAGCTTGGGATTAGTCATATACCTCCTGACGTCGTAAACGTACGCCAGGCATTTTGCATTGTATATGCACACATTTAATACAATAAAGTTATTTCCTGAGTAAAAGAAACATTTTTCTCGGGCGACATTTCGTCGTCACTCTGCACGTGACATAGCCTCTTTTTCTTCTTGTTTTTATATACATATATTCACCCTTGATCATATCTTAATTGTTATTCATCTCATTATTATTTCACGCCCTTACAAATACATTAAACGATTATTTGCCAGTGGTAAAGCTAAAAATGCTGTCTGCAGGAAAAATCTAAAAACGTACTGGAGGTAATCTTTTACACTTTTTCTTTTCTCTCTCTCTCTGTCTCTCTCTCCGCCTCTATCTTTCTCTCTCTGTCTCTCTCTCTCTCTCTCTCTCTCTGTCTCTCTCTCCGCCTCTATCTTTCTCTCTCTGTCTCTCTCTCCCTCTCTATCTATCTCCCCCTCTCTGTCTCTCACTCTCTCTGTCTCTCTCTCTCCCTCTCTGCCTGTCTCTTTCTCCCTTTCTGTCTCCCTCTCACTCTCTCTGTCTCTCTCTCACTCTCTCTGTCTCTCTCTCCCTCCCTGTGTGTCTTTTTCTCCCTCTCTGTGTGTCTTTTTCTCCCTCTCTGTCTCTCTCTTTCTTTCTCTCTGTCTCTCCCTTTCTGTCTCTGTCTCTCCCTCTGTCTCTCTCACTCATTCTCTCTCTGCCCTCAAATTTTGGTGCAGTTGGAAATCAGCTGATTCTCTTATATAACCCATTTTACTGAACAACTGGACTGTAGCCTAATCCTGTGCTTTAAGTTTGCAGTTCACATTTTGTGTAGCCAAATAAGTTTTGAGGCTCATTCTTCCTGACTTATGACTATAATTTCATTCATCACACCCACAGAACTTTCAGCCAGAGGTCCATGAATGCATAGTAAAAATCTTTTACAATATTAGATAAATGGTGTAACTTTTAGAACATGAATACTTTTGAACAGAATGCATCAATTCTTACAAATTTTCTAACTTCGTCACTTCCGTTTTCGGAAAATTTCCCTTCCCGTACCAAGCTGAAATTCAAACATTTATGGGGGAAATAATATTTAACAACACAGGTCAGTGGAAACATCGCAAAAGAACTTCTGTTTTCGGAAGTTCTTCCTCCATTTTGAAGCTGAAATACATATATTTGTGTAATAAAATAATATTTAACAACAGTGGTGGGCAGAAGGATCAACGTGAGAAACAGAATTTGCAAATTACAGAGACATTTTCGCTCTGTCTAACATGTTTTTAAGATTGTTGCCTATATTTTCGAGCTGAAATACTAAGATTTATGCAAAAAAAAAATATTTAAAAACAATGCAGGACAGAGACAACAACGGGAGTAAAACGAAAATAAAAAATACGATCACGGGAGAAATCTTCACTCCGTCTAACTTCCGTTTTCGCAAGTTTCGAAGGACGAACCCCCTTTCCAGAATAACACAAATGATGCAAAAAGTAAAATTCCGCTGTTCTGTGGGAGAATCTCATGCCTGTTCCCAAAGCAGAAAATTTTTGCGTAATTTCGTCGTCATGTCCATACTAAGGTAATTCCAACCAAATATTCTTAATATTGCGGAAAATCCGTACTGGTTGGTACCGGTGCAGATTACAAAGATTAACAAAACAAGTACATAGAAGGATATGAGCAACTGTGTTCATCGTAATGCCGTGTAAAATCGTTTCGATCCTTAAAAAAACAATAGCAATAGCAGTATGCAAATTTTTAATTGGCGCTGCGCGATCGGTCATTGTCATGCGGTAGAGGTGTCTGCCATCCCGTACAGCCGTGCGATTTTGCGCGCCATTTCCCGGATTTTTATGCGTCTGTCCACTGACGCCACGTTCGCGCCAATGTACTGGTGTTTTGTGCCGTACGAGTGACAATTTGGCTGTAGGGAAACCCAGCTTCTTTCAACCCAACAATCCTTCATAGCTCAAATTCTGTCACGCATTCATCAGACGATCTTCTTCGTCGATGGGCTGTAGTGAGCTACAAGAAACACCCTTTCCACTTTAAGTCAGCTCTTCAGTGATTACAACATCTCGTTTGAGCCAGCTCTTTATACCCAAGATCGGACGGTTCACATGACGTTGTTCCGAAACCGCATGCGCATTTTTGCTGACATTTAAATTATTTGCATGTTCCAACCCGTTGTACGTATCCTGTACGTTTCAAGCGAATACCAGCAGTCCTTCATGGTGTTGCAGTTTTCACAAACGGTAGTGTATGTCGCCCGAGAGTCGAGACTATTCTGAGGCTCAGGATTCGGAATTCTGGTGAATTGCCTCTGTGTTACAATCCCTTAGCAGGAGGTATTGCTGCGCTTGTCCCCTTGGCGCTGATTCTGTACCTTCCTTGGATACAGTAGTTCTGTATTATCTATGAGCAATTTCTTCGTTGAGTCAGACGCTCATGATAGTCCTCAAACCAAACAACGATAGTAATAAAAAAAATCGCATCTCATACGCGTCAAAAACTTGAGTCACGATCAAGCTATCAATTCCCGAAGAAGTGAGGAAAATTTTCAAGCCCAGAAACTTGCGTCTTTCACAGACTTGTGAAAGGGATTTCACGATAGAATAATAATATTTCTTCAGAGTACCAATGAAACAAGAAAATAGTCAACAAATTGAAGTCCTAAAATATGACTGCCGTATTACTTTTATCAAGTCCGTGTCCTGCTTATTTAGAATTTTCTGGTTTCTAACATACTACAGTGTAACTTGGATAACTCGAAGATGAAGAAACCACAAAAATAATTCGAATTAGGCAAGCTTGAATGTGGGCACATACAAGTACTGTAAAAAACAACATATTTGTTCATAACGTGCAAAAAGAGATACAATACGGCAAATTCACAAATGTTTTGTAAACAAAACGTGAAATTTTGGCCTGCTTCTTAGAATTCATGTTATGGGTAAATGTAAATTCCTCAAGTTTATCGAGTGAATGAAATAAAGAGTCACATTCTGCTGCCCCTCAACAAACTACCTTAATTGTTGGAGGTGATCCAAGGCTTATACTGAGGTTGGAAGGCGCTCTTCAGGAAATTCTGCCGGTTCCACGTCTTCATGTGCAGATGCACAGCAGGTAGTCTTATTCATAACATCAGACAAGATCTCATCATCAGTGAGCTCACCGCAAACAGCTAAATTGTCATCAAAGCCCACAAAAGTCACATACGGTACATCACGGCATACGTCTTCCCAGTACCCCACAGTGGGTATATGATCTCTTCGCCACCATTACCTTGATGTAATTGAGACTCATCATCGGGGTGCTGGAAGCCTGCTTTTCCGAAGCAGTTGGCTATAGTTTCAGGTTTAACTTGTTGCTTCATCTGGAACACGGAACTTCATCCAGAACAGTATACGTACCTATTTTAAAAGGTAATTATTGAAAATACGATATTACGAAAATGGAGTTTTCTTCGAATCAAATAAAAAAGTTCGAATTAAAGGGGTTTTTTTTAACATTATTTATATAGAACATTCAAGGGACCAAATGAAAAAGTCGAATTAACCAAGAATTCGAATTAAAAACGTCTGAATTAGACAAGCTACACTATATTTGCAATATTCAGATTTTTTACTCACTTTCGTATATTTTAAAACTCGCTTCTGTAGTTCGATTTGGCGCGATGATCTGTCATTAACGCTGTCACTAAAAGTTCCTTTTTTTTTCGGTGTTAAACTTACCTCTCTGTGAGCAAAAAGGATTGCTTGGCTTGAAAATAGATATTTCTTTATCAAATGCATAAGAAAGAATATGTACTTTAGAGGTGACCTTCGGGTTCTTTAATTCCTTTTTTGCAAGGAGAAGAGCTTTTGTACCTGATGAATGTATGTAGCCGGAGGACTTTAGCTGCATCAGTTTCTTTCAGGTGGCACGAGCTTGTTTGGCTTCTTGTGCAAGTTCTATCTCCAGTGATAATTGCTTTTCTCCGTGAACGAATTCATTACAAGAGGATGGAGAAAAATCAAAACTGAAAAAAGAAGATATATTCCTGTAGGGTAAATGGAAAATAAAACACAGAGACAATAAGAAATCAACAAAGTGCAAACAAAGCATCTATCTCTCTTTCATTTCAAAGCAAGTATTAATGAAAGATTTTGCAGCGTCTTGTATGAAAGAGATCAAGGTTAAAAATCTCGCATGATTTGAACAAGGCAAAGCTTTCATTCAGACGGGTTGGCTAACACGACTTAAGCATTCTATATAGCCGTTTCTATTTTTAAAAGCCGAATTTTTCTAAAAAAATGCCCATGGAGCCGTTTCTATTTTTGAAAGCCGAATTTTTCTAAAAAAATGCCCATATCTTTGTTAGTGTTGGAAACAACGGAAAGCCGGGTGGCGCAGTGGTCTAAGGCGCTGGCATCTGATCATTCGTCCGTAAGGGGCCCAGGTTCGAATCCCGGTCAGGCATGGATGTTGTGTTTGTCTTACGGCACTGGCTCTCTCCCTTCCCTGGAACCAGTGACCCTAAATTAGGGACGGGCGACTGCTTTATAGCCCATTGAGTTGCTCACGGTGGTCGTTAAACTTCCATTCAAAAAAAGAAACAACAGAAGTAATCTGAAGAGGATATCATTGTTAAAATTAATAGTTGGCAAAGTAAGTTTTACCACAGTCGCCCCGGTGGCGCAGTGGTCTAAGGCGCTGGCATCTGATCATTCGTCCGTAAGGGGCCCGGGTTCGAATCCCGGTCAGGCATGGATGTTGTGTTTGTCTTACGGCACTGGCTCTCTCCCTTCCCTGGAACCAGTGACCCTAAATTAGGGACGGGCGACTGCTTTATAGCCCATTGAGTTGCTCACGGTGGTCGTTAAACTTCCATTCAAAAAAAGAAACAACAGAAGTAATCTGAAGAGGATATCATTGTTAAAATTAATAGTTGGCAAAGTAAGTTTTACCACAGTCGCCCCGGTGGCGCAGTGGTCTAAGGCGTTGGCCTCTGATCATTCGTCCGTAAGGGGTCCGGGTTCGAATCCCGGTGAGGCATGGATGTTGTGTTTGTCTTACGGCACTGGCTCTCTCCCTTCCCTGGAACCAGTGACCCTAAATTAGGGACGGGCGACTGCTTTATAGCCCATTGAGTTGCTCACGGTGGTCGTTAAACCTCCATTCAAAAAAAAAGAAAAAAGAAACAACAGAAGTAATCTGAAGAGGATATCATTGTCAAAATTAATAGTTGGCAAAGTAAGTTTTACCACATCAATGGAAAGTACATATTTTAAAAGTTTTTCGAAACATTACAATCAGTAGCTACAATTTCTTCACAAATACGTCTTCTTATTTGAAAAGAACGTCTTGTCGACTGCTCCTACACATTTCTTTCTGACATAAACAGCTTTTCGTAATTATAGAATATGCATTGAAAAGTCTAGGCGCCATTTCGTTTCATTTGATTGAATAATACACGCACACACACACACACATATTTTTACACAGTCGAGTCACATTATTGTGACCACCTCTTACTTTTGTTCTCAACAGCGCGTATCCAATGCCAGAAGGCACGTATCGTGAGCTGGCTTGGAGGGTATATAAGTTGTGCTGTAGGCATTCTGAAAACATAACATTCTCTGCTGTCGTGGATAAAAGGAGCGATTTATCAGATTTGCCTAAAAGGATGATTATCGGCTTTCGGACCAAGGGTGGCAGTATTTCTGAAACAGCGCAGTTTGTGAACTGTTCGCGTGTTGCTGTGGTTAAAGTGTATCGTGATTGGAAACATGGCACTATTGGGAATACGCGACGTGATAACTGCGGAGCAGCAGGTGCCATTATTGTGAGAGGTGAACGACGGCTGCGAAGGTGCATGTGAGCCGATCGACTCGCTAGAATGAAGCAACTCACTGGCCGAATGAACCAAGGTGCTACCGGAAGTGTGTCTAAAACAACAGTTCAGCGAACACTGCTGCTTATAGGGCTCCGATGCAGACGGATGGCCACTGCACCTATACTAACGAAGGTGCATTTGCAGAGAAGCACTTATGCTAACGAAGGTGCATCGGCAGAAAAGCATTTGCACAGCACTATCGGAATTGTAAATCAGCTGATTGGCAAACGATTGCCTTCTCCGATGAGTCACATTTTCTGCTTCATCGAATGGATGGACGTTGTCGTATAAGCCGCTGTCTCCCCACCAGTTGTGTTCTTCCAGCAATGGTTGAAGAATGCTTGATGGAGAACAAGCATTCTTCAACCATTGCTGGTAAAACACAAAGTGGTAGGAACAGCGTTATGGTCCAAGGAATGTTTTCGAGGCATTATCTGGATCCACACATACCTGTGGAAGGAACTATGGAACGATTTCGATATGAATCCATCCTTGAAGACCACGTACACCCATGCATGCTGATTGTCTTTCCTGGGGTGGATGGGATATTCCAGCACGACAATGCGATGTGTGACGCTGCTAGAAATTTCCCAGGCTTGTTGGAAGGGTACGATGAAGATTTCAAAGTTCTTCTCTGGCACCTCTAATTCCCCAGACTTAAACCCAATTAAGCATTTGTGGGACTACCTCGATCGTGTTGTTCGCCTATGGATCCTCCACCAAGCACACTCCAGCAGGTGTCAGATGCACTGCAGTCAGCATGGTTCCACATAACTGTGAACACCTTCCAGCACCTTATTGATACATTCCCAGCCTATCTAGCTGCTGTCCGCGCTGCACACAATAGTTACTCTGGATATTAGCTGGTGATCACAATAATGTGACTCGACCGTGTATATATACGGTCGTATTAGAATAATGTAACCACCTGCCGAATAACCGGAATTACCACCCTTGGCCAGGATGAGAGCAGCGAGACGGCGTGGAATGGACGCAACGAGGCCCTGGAAGGTTGCCCGAGGGGAACATGTGCCAATTCGGACTGCAGAAGAGCACAGAGGTCCCGGAGATGAGGCTGTTATAGGTCGGCACATCGAACCTATCGATCCAAATAGTCCCACAAGTGCTCTATAAGATTGAGGTCGGGCGGCCGAGGGAGAACGGAGACATCGCTGTCGTGATCCTGAAAACAGTCACGCACACTCTTAGCTACATGCCAACGTGGACTGTCATGCTGGTGAACAACATCACCACTAGGGTACACGTCAAACATGGAGGGACGCATGTGATCAGCGATAATGGACAGACATCCATTGGAGTTCAGGGACCCATCTAGCGATACCAAAGGTCCCAGATCATACCAAGAAAAACCCTCCGGACACGCACACTGCCCCCGCCGGCCTGTAATTGACCGACAGGCGTGTCCGGGTGTTTTTTCTCGTATGTCTGATGCCGTATCCACCACCTCCCGTCACTTCTGTGGATTAGAAACCTCGATTCGTCGGAGAAGGAAACCTTTTCCTACTCTTCCAATGACGGTAGTCCCATGCGAACTGCAGGCGTCGTTGCCGATGCACCTGGGTTAACATAGGTGCCTTGGCGCAGTGTCTACTGGGGAGATACATGCGTAACAGGGTTCGCTCTACTGTTATCGGGGACACGGTTCTGGGTGTCGAAGCTTTTATTTGCGTGGTCAATTGCTGTGTTGTTGCGCGTCGATTACCCTCTACCAATCGATGGAGGCAACGTTCTCTTTTGGGGTCGATGGCCTTTGGGGCACCACAGTTGTGACGTCACGAAGTACTCAGTGTGACAGCGGTAGATTCTTGGTACACCCTTACTACAGCACTTCGCAAACATTCCACGAAGTCTGCTGTTTCTGAGATGCTTTCACCCTTGGCGCGGTAGCCAATGATCATTCCTGTTTGAACGTCCGTCAGATCACTACCTCTGCCCACTGTGCTCACGTTGCGCACTATGGCTGATCTTCCCAGGCCGGCCGCTTATAACTCCGTGTGGTCGACTTTGTCACGTGCACTTTGTGACACACCTGGGTGGGAATACTGAGATTCCGGCAGTGGTCTTATTATTCTGACACGATTGTGTTTATACACTATATTGACAAAAGTCACCGGACACCTAGACCGTGTCGGTCCACATTTGGCCTTAGTGCATGCACTGACACTTAGAGACCTGCTTTCGACAAGGTTTTGGAACACAGCGATAGGTAAGCGTTTCCATTCAGTACACAATGCTGCCGCTAACTATTGTTCAGTAGTACGCCTTGGTTTCAAAATTCTTATGCAATGATCTAATTCATCCCATAGGTGCTCTATGAGATTAAGATCACGGCTCTGTGCTGGCCTGTCCACTCACGATACGAAATATCGTCAAACCCCGACGTAACAGTCTCTTTCTTTACAGCCCGGTGCATTATCGTGCTGGTACCAACAAGGCTCGATTACGTAATATTGCCACAGAGTTGGTAGGGTACAATTTTCCAGAATATCGAGGACGTGCTGGTTAACAGGTTTATGCACGATAACCAAAGGGCCAGGACCATACAACGAAAAACAGTACCACACGAGTACACTGCCAGCTCCAAACTTGACCGTAGGAAAAGTACACTGTGGTAAATAGCATTCCACCGGCTACCGCCATACCCACACACGGCCAATAGACTGATGGATCGTGTATCTGGATTCATCAGTCCATAGGACCCGTTTCCATTGATCTACGGTCCACGATAAATGTTCTTTACACCATGCTAACCGACGAGTAGCATTTCGAGTGGAGATGAAATGCTTCTGAGCAGCCGCACGACCACAGTAACTCATGGAATGAAGTCCTCTGCGAATGGTACGTGTGCATACCGAGATTACAGTATTTTTACTCACCTGTACACTGAGGTCTTGTGCAGCAGTCCGTCGATTAACTGTAACGACTATCCTGAAGCTTCGACGTCTTCTATAACTGATTTTCTTTGGTCTGCCGGTACGTTTTGCTGCTTCATGCACGTCATGTGTCTTCCACTTATTCAGTGCATTCAAAACAGTTGACTTAGGTATGTTTAAACGCTTCTAGCTTTATCTTATGGACAACTCACTAATATAACACTCAACAATCTTTCCTTTCTGAAAGTCAGTTCTCTCCAACCGTGACATGTTCACTCAACGTCACAGTGCGATATGATTGCGGTCAGCTGCAGGCTTGTTTTTATACCGTTTACAGCTATACCGCGCATCTTAACAACGCAGCGGTTCCGTTCATTTGCTTTTGAATAGGCGTATGGTTACTTTTGTCAATATAGTGTATGTTATAATTGACGTTCCACAAGTTCCTTTTTGCTAAAGTGCGTCGGTACACCAGAATTTTTCAAGAATGTGTAATGTAGTTTGTAATTATCCATCAATATTTGCAATTTTTATTCAAAGGCTTCTAACAAAAAAGAACTAAAGAAAGAATTCAAGCGGCGGAACCTAAGTGACTGCTTGGTTTTGGATATGAGCCATTTCCGTGTTTTATGGTGTAAAAAACATACAGTTCTCATAAAAACTCTGGCTCAAAATCATCACCCATTCCGCAGTATGCGAAGTTGAAAGTCTTTCTTGTTTGTCTGAATAAAGCCACCATTGCTATGTATGTTTGGGCGCATGCGTAAATAATAAAGCGGCCATTGCTGCTTTGTTCTGGACATGAGCTACTCATGCTCAAGCGGCAATTGCAGCTCGTCTTTCTGGATTTTTTTATTGATGGTGTAAAACGGTCTTGAAAATTTGGACCAAATGCGTTAGTGAACAGGAAGTCCATGTTGAAAAATTATGTCCTTGTAGTTAGTTCTCAGTTGTTGTAATATATTTTACAAATGCATTGCGAAATACACTGGCGGAAAGTGAAAAAAGAACGCAAAGAAGGATTTGGCGAACGATCATGAAATTTACATATGTTAATAAGGTCGAGTTTACGTAGGTGTGATGTTAATTTCGGGACCAACCGGTGAGCGCTTACGTCACAGCACGGCATAATATGCAAATTATCGTCGGTGGTATTTAGGGGAGTACGGCGACGTAAATGTAATCAGTCGTCGGCGTACGAACACGTGCGAAGACCCCGAAGAAGCTGCAATGCCTGGACATGGAAGACGTGTGCGATTTCAGCAGTTATCAGACTTTGATCGAGGTCGTCTAGTCAGACTCCGCGTGGCCGGGTGGTCGTATCGTCGTATTGTGGAGCGAATTGGACGGGAAGTATCGGTGGTGGTACGATGGTGGCGTAGATGGTCCGAGGAAGATTCCTACACGAGAAGACGTGGAACCGGGAGTCACAAACGGACTGATGAGGGGACCGATCGACGCATAAGAAGAGCGGCGTTGTCAAGCAGAACATCCACTGCAACGCAAATCCAAGCTGCCGTTGCACCTGAGGTGATTGTGCGAACAATCCGCAACCGTCTGCTGGATGCAAGTCTACGTGCACGTGTGCCTCTGGCATATGTACCTCTTACTCCATCCCACCGTCAGGAACGGCTGCAGTGGTGTCGCCAACGTCTGCACTGCAGAACGCAATGGCGGTCTGTCGTGTTCAGCGATGAAAGCAGATTCTGTTTGGGAGCCACCGATGGCCGTATGCGTGTTCGCAGACGCACAGGGGAGCGTCTGCGTCCTTCTTGCATCCGCCAGCAACACACAGGGCCTACACCTGGTCTCCTGGTGTAGGGAGCGATCAGCTATCACTCCCGTACACAACTAGTGTTTGTACCGGGTACGTTAAACAGCACTTCCTACATCAACAACATCATTCAGCCCGTTGTTGTGCCATTTGTAAGGTCGGTCCATCGTGGTGTTTTCCAGCAAGATAACGCCCGCCCACACATGAAACGTGCAATGCAACATGCACTTCAGGGTGTGAGACAACTTCCATGGCCTGCACGTTCACCGGATTTTTCCCCCATTGAGCAAGTGTAGGATTTTATGGGACAACGACTTATCCGGTCTCCACGGCCAGCCACGACCACCCCGATTTACGCGTCTAGGTTGAGGATCCTTGGAACTCAATACCTCAAACTTACATCCAACATCTGTACGACAGACTCCATGCCAGAACTGTACAGTGTGACGCAGTTCATGGCGTTTCAATCTCGTACTAACCATGTTACATGGAAATGTTGTTTTTCAGTTTGCCAGCAAATACAGCTGTATTTTGCCATATTGTTTTGATCACGTTATCCTCTGTATTTCGTTATTATGCTGTATAAATTTCGTTGGTATCAGACGTCTCCTTCTTGGTGTTCTTTTTTCACTTTCCGCCAGTGTATTATTGACTCATTCTCATGAAAATTCGTATTTGAGAACATGTTGCACGCCCATCAATTCATTTCTCAGTTTATAATGTTCCGGGTGAGTTGTTATTGCGGCAAAAATGTCTCAAATGATAAATATGAGCATATAAAAACCCGAATATCTCATATATCGGAAATAATTTAATTTTTAAAGCACGTGACCTCAAATTGCACAATATTGAATTATGTTTTTTAGGAAAGAGCAAATTTACCTGTTTTCCATGTGGACTGCCAGTTCTTTTTCTGCTTTCTTGTGTTTCTTTGTGAATACTCTAGTTTCCTTTCCATGAGAATTAATTTCCTTGAATTCTGGGCATTGCGACGAAATGTGTTAATCCATGCTTCTTCCTTCTGTTTGACAAACGTGATGAATAGTATGTTACTATGTTTGCCTGCCGGAATTATCGCTGAAGATTTTGAGCAACTTTTTATATAGCATTTTTTAATAGTAGGAATGAACGTTTGATGCCTAAATTTTTCGCAACAATGTTTCTAAGCAATCCATGATGAAATGAAGATGCATCATATGTGGTTTGTAACGAGGTATACACATGTTTGGTAGATCACAGACAACGATACAGAATTTTCGTATTTTCAGTACTGGTACAACATCCAACAAAAGGTGGCAATCAGTAGGAAGGGAAATGATAAAATGACAAGGAACATTGTCTTGAAGCTTCTTCTTGAAAGCAACACATGGTTTATTATTATTTGGGGGATAGTTTAGCATGTTATAAAGATCCCCCACCCCATAAACAACCTTCGGCACCGTCACTACATCAAACTCGGGAAGACGCTGGTTCATTTCGTATTTAATCACTATTTGCGCGTAGAAAACGTTGGCGCGCATCAGTTGTCATATTTCCTGCCTCCAGACTGTGGAATCAGCGAATGCTGGGGGCTATAGTCCCGTTACAGAACATTCGATTCATTTGTTTTTCCTCCCAGGGTTTTAATGTAACGCAAATGCGAGGATGCATTCCCGAAAATCGGCTGTGGCCTTTTGACCCTCTTACAGCGCTGGCCACCGATAAACATTAGGAGCCAATGCTTCTCCCACCCATTTCAATAGCCGCATAATGCTCAGCACTCGAATCTTAAATACATCATATGAGGATTACAGTGCTCTGTATGCGTTGCTGCGTCTGGGGGAAGAATTAGCTCCTTAACGCAAATATGATTGCGTTTCACCGTCATCCTCTCAAATATCAAAGACATCGCTCTTTCCACGTTCAGCAACGCACAGCAACTGAAAAATTGTTATTCGGGGAATTTGAATCCCGATCTCTCGACATCTAGCCGAGCGCGTTAGCCTTACACTACGGGTGCCAACAATCCACGGCGCTATGTGCGTTTTTCTGTCAGCATCTGACATTATAAATCCGTAAGATGGGTTCAGCTACTGAGACGTCTCCATCGATCTGGTGGGCATTAACGGCGCTGACTATATGTAATTATAGCAGTTAAATCCAAAGGGCGAGATCCAAATACGTGGCGTCAGTGAATAAACAAAGACATCGCGTTTTCCACGTTTATCAACACACAGCAGCCGTTTTGTTTATTCACTGGCGCCACGTATTTGGAGCATTTTCACTTTAGATCTCGTCCTTTGGATTTAACTGCTATAATTAATATATAGCCAGTGCCGTTAATGCCCACCAGATGGACAAGTCTTAGTAGCTGAGCCCATCTTACGGATTTATAAAGTCAGATGCTGACAGAAAAATGCACATAGCACCGTGTATTGTGTTGGCCACCGTGGTGTAAGGCTACCGCGCTCGGCTAGGTATCAATAGATCCAGGATTCAATTCCCCGGCGGCGGCCGAATAACAACTATTCGGTTGCTGTGCGTTGCTAAACGTGGAAAGACCGATTTCTTTGTTAATTTACTGACACCACGTATTTCGAGAATTTTCACTTTGGATCTCACTCTTTGGATTTAACTGCTATAATTAATATATAGCCAGTGCCGTTAATGCCCACCAGATCGAGACGTCTCAGTAGCTGAGCCCATCTTATGGATTTATAATGTGAGATGCTGACAGGAAAACACACATAGCACCGTGGATTGTGTTGGCCACCATGGTGTAAGGCTAACGCTCTCGGATCGATATCCAGAGATCCGGGATTCAATTCTCGGCGGCGGCCGAACAACAATTTTTCGGTTGCTGTGCGTTGCTAAACGTGGAAAGAGCGAGGTCTTTGTTTATTCACTGACTCCACGTATTTGGAGGATTTTCACTCTCAAATATCGTTTTATTGTCTGCAATGTGCACTGATGTCCAAAACAAACGTGACAAATGCAAATTCGAGAATTTGTCCTAAACGAGATGACCGATTGTAAAGTTTTCTCGAAGATATATGTAAGAAGAAGCGGTAAGTCAGCGTAACCAAGCAGCATTATGCCAGCTCCTATGAAAATATGCAATTGACGACATTACGTCATGGAGCTGGCAGGCACGTGACCTTGATAAACGTTGTTCTAAGCGAGATACGGTAAATGAAGCTAACTATTGCTGTTTCACTTCATGGGGCATCATACAGCACGAGCAGATTTCAACGAACGTTTCGACAGTGATGCACTGTTACCCATTTTCATTGCATCGAATTTTTTGGTTTGGGATTTATGCACTTCAGGTACTGTCAGCAAGATGCACAGCAGTCTAGGTACTGCTGTGCATCATGATGACAGTACTCAAGTGCGTACTTTGTTCAAAAGAATTAAATTGGGATTTAATGATGGTATCATAGATATTCATCGTGAAACTCATGAACATGGTACGAGACGAAGACATATATTACTACCATGTTTTCCGGAAAAACCAAAAAATAAAACTAAGTATTGGACATCAGGGGCTAAATATTTGGAATGTATTACCTAAAGAATTCATAATATTAATAATTATAGCTTATTTAAGCAAATAATCACTATTCACTCACTTACCCAATAATGTTGAAAAAAAAAAGGGTCCGTCAGAATAGGGAGGACTGAATGGAAGTATGAGGGGATGGGGAGGAAATCATCCATAAGGCAGAATGGATGACATATCGTTGATACCATTGTGACTGAGTGTGTGAGGGTTTTTCGGATTAAAAGTTGCCAAAGATGCCCACATTATTTATAAATATGAAATGTAAATGTATGATTTTGTTGCATAACACAACTTACTACACTACTATTTGTTCCCTATAAATAATGGTCTCAACCGATTGAGACACCTTAACATGCATTCACTACTATCTACTAATACATTTAACACTATGTCGAATTGATGTTAGTTATTTTACTTCTTGACTTGCGCTTTTTACGAAGGGAGATCGGGACTTGTCAGGTCATTTGTGCCTTTTTCCTGATCTCCCTAGATGTTATATGTCTACTAATTTGTTATTTCTAATGAGTATTTTGTACGTGTTTGATAACAGCTAAATCAATAAATTGAATTGAATTGATCAGAAACCGGAAAGGAAGATTTTTAACAAAATAACTGTAAATGAAAAACGTGATCATTTACATGCTGTCGGCATAAAACGAAATATTGAAAATTTTATGTTTCGATACAAACTTAGATGCTGTTGCAAAAGAGGTCGAAGGAAGAAATTTATGCTTGTTAAAGAGAGAGCGTTTATTTTGATATTAACGCTTATTGCATTATTACATTCGGGAACTACATGTATTTATAGAAATATGTTCTTTCATATGAGAAAATTGCATTTCTGCAACACCGAGTTATAACATCATGTGAACGAGCACTTAACGCTATTGCTTTTTGCGTTGATGGCTTTCATACTTTTGTGTTGCTCACGACAATAAAATCGCGTTCTAGTGCGTAACACTGCTTTTTACAACAGTAATTTCTTTTCTATAATGACATTTCGAACAATCTTCGTTTCCTAGCTTCTTTTTAATGAAAGAAAGGAGATTAGAATATTGAATTTATTGCTGATCATCAGAACGTTTGGGAAGAAGAATAGACAGATGTTATAATAAATCAAACATTGTTTTCTGGGAGATAAGGGAAGACAATAAAATAGTTACACAATTTAAGTCTTTCCACTTTCATTAAAGAAAGATTTCTCTGAAGGCGGCTAGTACATTTATAAAGAAGAAGAATTAAGAAAAGGACATAAATGGCATCATAAGGTTCCTCGTAAAATGAAAGGCTACACAAAGCTACATGATGTCTAGAAACTCCCAGTAATCTATAGGGGAAATTTAATTATGTGATCCAATTCTTGCTGAGAAATTCTCCCTTTAGAAATCCCTGACCACATGAACTTTCAGTGTTATTCTGTGGACGTTCTCAGGCAGAATCACTTTCACACAGCTTCATAAAAGAAAAGTGATCACTTCAATCAGTTTTTCATTGTCCAGTGAAAACTAATCAGTAGGCTACTACTCTTCCCGTGGTTCAAAGCCCGCATCATTTTGCTCCTCCACCAGATGTTTTTCTCGTTGTCGAAACGTACCACTTTTGTTGAAGTTCTCAGGAGAAGCATCGTAACACTTTTAATGGACCGTAAAAACAACGCTCCTCTGAAAATTTCGTGAAATCGAGGGAACAAAAGTACGAATGTTGCTCCATACTCAGTTGCAATAATGTATTTAACCAAAATAATATTGAAAAGAGAGGGGGTGGGGGAGTAATGCACTGCCGGAAAGTGAAAAATGAACACCAAGAAGGAATTGGCGGACGATCATGAAATTTACATATGTTAATAGGGTCGAGTTTACGTAGGTGTGATGTTAATTTTGGGACCAACAGGTAAATGCTTACGCCACAGCACGGCACAATATGCAAATAATCGTCGGTGGTATTTAAGGAGTACGGCGAAGTGAATGTAATCAGTCGTCGGCGTACGAACACGTGCGAAGACCCTGAAGAAGCTGCAATGCCTGGACATGGAAGACGTGTACGATTTCAGCAGTTATCGGACTTTGAGCGAGGTCGTCTAGTGGGACTCCGCGGGGCCGGGTGGTCGTATCGTCGTATTGTGGAGCGAATTGGATGGGAGGTATCGGTGGTGGTACGATGGTGGCGTAGATGGTCCGAGGAACATTCCCACTCGAGAAGACGTAGAACCGGGAGTCACAGACGAACTGATGAGCGGAACCATCGACGCATAAGAAGAGCGGCGTTGTCCAGCAGAACATCCACTGCGACGCAAATCCGAGCTGCTGTTGCACCTGAGGTAACTGTGTTGTACGAACAATCCGCAACCGTCTGCTGGATGCAGGACTACGTGCACGTGTGCCTCTGGCATGTGTACCTATGACTCCAGCCCACCGTCAGGAACGGCTGCAGTGGTGTCGCCAACGTCTGCACTGGAGAACGCAATGGCGATCTGTCGTGTTTAGCGATGAAAGCAGATTCTGCTTGGGAGCCTCCGATGGCCGTATGCGTGTTCGCAGACGCACAGGGGAGCGTCTCCACCCTTCTTCCATCCGCCAGCGACACACAGGGCCTACACCTGGTCTCCTGGTGTAGGGACCGATCAGCTATCACTCCCGTACACAACTAGTGTTTGTACCGGGTACGTTAAACAGCACCTCCTACATCAACAACATCATTCAGCCCGTTGTTGTGCCATTTGTAAGGTCGGTCCATCGTGGTGTTTTCCAGCAAGATAACGCACGCTCACACACGGCACGTGCTACGCAACATGCACTTCAGCATGTGAGACAATTTCCATGGCCTGCAACGTTCACCGAATTTGTCTCCCATTGAGCCCGTGTGAGATTTTATGGGACAACGACTTATCCGGTTTCCACAGCCAGCCACGACCATCCCCGATTTACGCGTCCAGGTTAAGAATGCTTGGAACCCAATACCCTAAACTTACATCCAACATCTGTACGACAGACCCCATGCCAGAATTGCACAGTGTGACGCAGTTCATGGCGGTTCAACCTCGTACTAACCATGTTACATGGAAATGTTATTTTTCAGTTTACCAGCAAATACAGCTGTATTTTGCCATAACGTTTTAATCACGTTATCCTCTGTATTCCGTTATTATGCTGTATAAATTTCGTTGGTATCAGACTTCTCCTTCTTGGTGTTCTTTTTCACTTTCCGTCAGTGTATATTTTCAGGTCGACCATCGTTTCGCTGGGTATTGAACTAACTTCATCAGGACGAATGGCCTGATGAAGCTAGGACAATACCATTCGTCCTAATGAAGCTAAGTCAATGTCCTAGCTTCATCAGGACAATGCCATTCGTCCTTATGAAGCTATGTCTAAACCCAGCGAAACCATGGTAGACTTGAAAAAAATATTGTGACTAAACTACGTTGTATTATCTTAATATATGTACACAGTCGAGTCACAATATTGTGACGACCTCCTTGTCGTCAACAACGCGTAGCCAATGAAAGGAGGCACGTGTCGTGAGCTGGTTTCGTAGGGGATACAATGTATAAGGTGTGATGTAGGCATTCTGAAAACATATCACCCGTTGCTGTCATGAATAAAAGGAACGATTTATCATGGTTGCAAAAAAGGGTGATTATCGGATTTTGGCCCAAGGGTGGCAGTATTTCTGAAACAGCGCAGTTTGTGAACTGTTCGCGTGCTGCTTGTTTAAAGTTTATCGCGATTGAAGAAATGGCACCATTACGAATAAGCGACGTGGAAACTGCGGAGCACCATATGCCATTGATGTAAGATATGGACTTCGCCATCGAAGGTGGGTGAGAGCCGATCGACACGCGACAGATGAGCAACTCACTGGCCGAATGAACCAGGAGGCTACCGGAAGTGCGTCTAAAATGACAGTTCAGCGAACCCTGCTGCGTATGGGGCTCGGATGCAGACGGAATGTCACTGCACCTATGCTAACGAAGGTGCGTCGATATAAAAGGCTTACCTTTGCACGGCAGTATCGGAATTTGACCTCCGCTGATTGGCAAAAGATCGCCTTCTTCGATGAGTCCTGTTTTCTTCTTCATCGAACGGATGGACGTTGGCGTAGAAGGCAAGAAATATCGAAGAACAAACACACTTCAACCGTTGCTGGAAGAACACAAGCTCGTGCGGGCAGCGTTATGGTCTGAGAATGTTTTCGCTGCATTTCCCGGTTCCACTCGTACCTGTGGAAAGCACTATGGACTGAATTCATTATGAATCCATCCTTACAGACCACGTACACCCACACATGCTGATTGTCGTCCCTGGAATGGATGGGATCTTTTAGAACGACAATGCGACGTTTCACACAGCTAGAAATGTCCGAGAGTGGTTGGAAGAGCACGATGAAGACTTCAAAGTACTTCCCTGGTTCACCAAATTCAACAGACTTAAACCCAATTCAGCGTCTGTGGGACCACCTCGATCGTGTTATTCGCTCTATGGATCCTCCACCAAGCATGCTTCAGCAACTTCCAGATGCAGTGCAGTCAGCATGGCTCCACATACCTGTGAACACCTTCCAATACCTGATTGAGTTACTCCTAGCCCGTCTAGTTGCTGCACACGGCGGTTACTCTGGATATTAGCTGATGGTCACAATAATGTGACTCGACCGTGTATTACGAGGCGTGTTCCATAAAAATGTCTCCGCGTAAGTGTCCCGGGCATACCTGTGGAAGACACTATGGACCAGTCAGACGGGAAACTATTATTTCTGCTATTGGTTTCATTTTACTGCGTAAAAGAATCCGTATATCTATTTTTTCGTATTTAATGAAAATTGATGATTCTTTTTTAACTGTGTCGACAAGTATCAAACAACAATCAGTTATGGTGTTTTTAATTCATAAAAATGCGCCTCCCAAAGAAATTCACGCTAAATTAGTGGAAGTTTATGGTTTTGGAACTTTGGACATAAGCACTATTTATCGTTGGATAAAAAAACCAAGCGACTGTGAGGGAATGTTGGCCATAAATGGCAAACTGCTGATTGGGAGACCTGTAATCGCAACTTGCGATTTGAACAGTCCAAATATTCGATGAGTTCATCAGAGAAAACCGAAAAATAACTCAGAGAACCGCAGAAGGTAGATTGAACATTATTTTAAGTAATGTCAATAACATTTTGAAGATGATATATATATATATATCATTTTGAAGATGATATATATATATATATATATATTATATGGCGTAATCCCGTATTTCTTTCATGATTTCTTTCATGGTCAATAACATTGTTAATATTTTAGGATAAGACACAGTGTGTGCTATTTGGGTACCGCGTTGTCTAACAACTAAAATGAAGAAATCACGTGTTGAAACATGCTAAAGGTTGCTGTGAAAAATATGGAAGTAATTTTCTCCAAAGCGTTGTGACCAGTGATGGAAGTTTGGTTTACCATTATGAACGACAAATGAAAAATCATTCCCCAGCCCACACAGCTCAGAATATTTCGTATATGTTATATAAGTACGTAGTACTGAAACATTGAGACTTTTCAGATACGTTGCGCAATGTAACACTAACGCTTCCGAAATCTTACGGTTACGTCAAAATATCCTCAAACGTTACATGACTTTCAAACATAACCGATACGTTTCAGTGAAAGGTCTTTGTAACTTCAACATACCAACTTTATGCTACTGTTACGTATTAGAAAGATATTTGTAACTTCGTTACATTACTGTTATGTATTTGAAAGATATTTGTGACATCATCATATTACTGTTACGTATTTACAACGTTGAACATTATACTTTTAATAAACTTTGTAAAATCACACTATAACGAAGTGAATTTCTCCGTCATTTTTTTATCCGCGCCAGGATTCGAACCCGGGTCCACTCATTCCGGAATAAGTTGCTCTACCAATTAAGCTACGCGGACATTTTATTCTAATTCCTATCTGCCTTTATGTCGTGTGCGTCCTTCTGGCAGGTACGTCACATCTCCTGGTACGTTACATCATCTCCCCCTTACTTTTTTATTTATTTTTTTTTCGAAGTGCTGCTCTTATTTTTCCTATCTCGCGGTGTGGAAATAAGATCACACCATTGCGAGATTTTGAACGGTCGGGTCATCCAGATAGTTCGGGCGCCATTATAACGAAGTGAATTTCTGCGTCATTTTTGGTCTACGCCGGGATTCGAACCCGAGGCCGCTTATTCCGGAACAAGTCGCTCTACCAACTGAGCTACGCAGACGATTATTCTGATTCCTATCTGCCTTTATGTCGTGTGCGTCCTGCTGGCAGGTACGTCACATCTCCCCCGAAAGAGGGCCGGGGGCATGGCCCACGGGTCAGCCGTGACCATGATTCGTTGCAGGCAGCCATCCACTGTAGAACGTGCACTTGAGAACTCCCAGTCAATCTGCTGTGTGGAATGCAACATCACACATTTTTATTTTTGGAAGCGCTCGAGAAGGAATTCTCTGATTTTTCCTGTCTCGCGGTGTGGAAATAACATCACACCAATGCGAGATTTTGAACGGCCGGGTCATCCGGATAGTTCGGGCGCCATTATAACGAAATAAATTTCTCCGTCATTTTTTTTATCCGCGCCAGGATTCGAACCCGGGTCCACTCATTCCGGAATAAGTTGCTCTACCAATTAAGCTACGCGGACATTTTATTCTGATTCCTATCTGCCTTTATGTCGTGTGCGTCCTTCTGGCAGGTACGTCACATCTCCTGGTACGTTACAACACTAAAAAATATTACACTCGACAGCTGTTTCAAAAGCAACAACAGTGGTATTACCAGTTGTTTACGTTTTCTCAGGTTCAACGCAGTCCGCTGTCCATTGGGAACAGGGGCAGCGTTTATATAATGCTAGCAAAAGAAATAAAAATCGGTCCCAAATGAGGGTGTCGAATTATTATTATACATGTGGAATAGACTATATTTCAACGAGAAAATGAAAGAAAATCAAATTCGTCCATTTCTGTAAATACCTACCAATATGAAATTTCTCCGCTTCAAGTAAAAAAACATGCTGGTGCAGTATACTAATACAATAAGACAGCCATCTATTTAGATTTTATAAAATGCTTTTTAGAATTTAAAAATTATAATAATCAAAACAATTACTTACTTTGAGATGATCTTGAATCACAAAAAAAGAAGGATGAAATATTAAATCAGCTAATTAGCTAACTCGAATACAACAGTATCACCAAAGAATATCCCTGTAGCACGTTAAAATACGACTACGAGAGTGCTTTGGTGAAGTGGCATAAATGCGCATGCGCATCCACGCCGTTGCCAAACTAAAAATCTTAAATATCGCCGGAATGTAATTGCGTACAATGGAAACTATAAAACAGTAGTATCGGCGAATGCTATTTTTAAAGTAACTGTAATGTACAAAGAGTTATGTTCCAAAATAGATGTTGTTGAAGCGTAATTGCAAGATATCTATGAAAATGTAACGAAAATGAAAGATTGTAACATTATTGATACATATCTGAAATGTTTTGGGCTGTATGGGAGAATACCGACACCCATCTTCTCCTCGAGCGAAAAAAATTAAAATTTCACATTTCTGCCAGTTAGTGCTTGCTAATTGTGTGCTGGAACTACATAGGCAGTATTTATCAGGTGTTCATGGTCAACGTACGAATAACAACTCTAAGAGCTATGCGCATTCCTTAAAATGTTAAAGAAGAGAATAAACCGCGTGTGTGGGGAAAAAAGTCAGTGATTCTTCTGCACGACAAATCCAAGCCCCACGCAAATGCTTTCACCTTAGAGGCCGCACAGAAAATCGGGGTTGAAGTTCTTGAACACCCTACTTGCAGCCCAGATTTCGCGCCGTCCGGCTTCTGGTCGTTGAAAAGAATTCAGTTCACCAGTGACGAAGATGTTCAAGCCGCTACGAGGAAATGGTTCCAAGAACGACCTCAAGATTTTTACAGAGATGAGTTACAAACATTTGTTAAACGTTGGCGTATATGTATCAAGCTTGAAGGGGACTATCCAGAAAATTAAATAAAATTAAAGAAGAAATTTCGAGCTTTGTTTCTGTTTTGCTTCGATTTGATACCTTTACACTGTGGACTTGTATATAAATATTGAGGCATTACTTTATGAACACCCTCTGTATAAACCCTGACCCTTATAGCTGTTTCACCCTTGCACCATTATCGTTCTAAAGACGAAATCCTGGGGTGCAGAAATTACAGCGTCCTTCCACGTAAGGTCGATACTTACTTCTAAGAAAACTGATGTTTAAATGTCTGAACTGCGGGATTAGGACCCTTATGCATTCGTAAAAGGAAAGCTCTTCGTAGTTCCGTTTTTGTTTTCTTCTATAGTATGAACGTCTGCAAGTGAATTCATCAAAAATGATGCTATCAAACGCAAAAAGATCGAAAGCAAAATCACCAAAGACGCAATTATCAAACAGAATTAATACAGAATCAATCGCAGTGCAAGTTTTTTCAAATATTTGTGATATAGGCGAAATCACTAAAAGGTGAATTAATCGTAGGGCACAGTTTTTGAAACTTTAGGGTGTAAGTAAATGGAATCCTCTCCTAAGAAAGAGAGTGACAATTTAGAGAACCATGTCTGAAGTTTTGAATTGTTGGTTAGGCATATGAGTTGAAGAAAGTCTTCTAATTCCTCTCAATCTAAGAATAATATTCATTTCATTTTCAGTGCCAATTTAATAAAAAAAAATGAAAGATCAATGACATGTGGAAGGTGAATCAATTATTAAACTTTATTTTTGAAAATTTTAGAGGATACATATTCATAAATGACGGTGATGTTCTAAAGCAGAGAATGAATACAATTCGATTTATCGGACATTTTAAATATACCATAATTTTCATATTTTTTTTAATTTTTTACCAAAGCAGACTCCTGAATTTATTTTAAATGATTTAGTAAAATTTAACAAATTTCTGACTTATAATATAAAATTATAAATAAAAAATAATTTATACCATTCTAGACATCAAATGATATATTAGGTAAATAAATTTAAATGCCCTAAAACGTTTTTAAGTGGGGAACACATGCTCTGAAATGTTGAAAATCTAACAGACTATTCAAACTGTCTCCAACATTATAATTACAAAAGCAAATGTAGATCAAAGTCAAATGCAGATTATTTTTTCCCCATTACTACTGTGTGAAAATTCATTTAGAAGCCTCAAACAAGTTTTAAATTCACTAAAAAGGTCAAAAAAGAAAATTCGAAAAATTGAAATCTCAGAATGATTTAAAAAATCCCTTATACAACATGTAGTATCCCAATAATACAGTTTAACGTTTACACCAGCGAAATGTTACATTTTTTTAATTAAAATATAGAAAAATAGTTTGTACCAGCTATTTACTACGCTCACCAAGAGCGTCTTTTAAGCGATATTTTAGGGTTAATTTTAAGGAAGTTGATAATCTAAGTTATTAAACGAATTCATGTAAAAATATAATTTAGATACATTCGTTTCATAATTTTCCGAAAACTTGTCTTTCGCTAAAGACGAATTTGATTTCGACTATTTTGCATTCGGCGATTTCTTTATCGATAAATTCGCTTTCGCTGATTTCGTTTTTGGTGATGGGTTATCGGTAAAATCTCCATACTCTCGGTGTGAACGACAGCAATGTTTTCTAAATATTTATGTACGTCCGAGACACCGGGGTACTACTATACAAATTTCGGCAGGCTTCCGCTAGAACTGTACAAACTTCAGAACGGAAACATATGTTTATCTAGCAAAGCGTCTCGAGTAACTGAAGTAAGTGTTATGATAATGGCGTAAAGGAGACATAAAACAATACCTACTTTAAGAGTTTTACCTATAAATATGTCTTATTAAAAGCGATTTCTACAATAGTTAAACATATACTACTCTACGCTCAGTCTTCCCAAGATTTCAAATTTTTCTGCTTAATCATTCCCTGCTCCTACATGAAGAAGCTACAAAATGGTACCTTCTTTAGTGAACTGCTTTGTCTCAACACAACGTTCTCTTACTTATCATCGTATTTCTCTACTGTATAAACAGTATCAGGGTGAGTCAAGATTTTATCCCGCTCTGCGCTAGCCATAATGTTGGGCCCCCATTTCTGGTCTGAACACGTGCCAGAGTCGACTGGGTACCGTGATGAGGTGGAACACACGAGGCTGATGACGTGCATTTAACACGGAGTTACATTACGTTAGCAGGTAAGCAGAGAATGAAAGTCGCTTAATATGTTGTCGGGTGCTTCCCCGGTATTATTGGGGAAAATGGTCAAACGCGTCTGCGGCATCTAGTAGAATTCGTCTAGTTGATGGAGAGGAAGCAATGGACAGCAGCACCCACGAAAATAGTTTCAGCATTTTAGTGCTGAGTTAAACCGCTTTCGAAGACAAGCTGAGGTCAGGACGTCCAACGACCACCAACACTGACACCCTTGTCAAAACTGTAAAAGCAAACACCGGAACGAGTATACAATACCTGGTCGTTGAGGTGAGGTCTCCCCAAGTCGCTATCACTCATCACTTGCACCAGCTTGGTTTCTTCCCTAAGCTCCATCGAATTGTTCTCTATCAGTTGACACCCAGCAGATTAAAAAACGTGGCTTTCTCTGTCGCACGTTGGTGTCAGATCTACAGAGCGAAAGATTTTGACGTCCTCTTGATGCAATTGGATATTTCTACGTTATTTTACTACTAAGAACCAGTAGTGGCCACCAAAGGAAGCACCGTCAGTTTTGCAAAGAGGGTGGTTCGAGATGAAAGTCATGCTGTGCATTTTGTGGAACAGCGAGGGTTCCGTGCAGTGGAAATTCGTGCCTGATGATCAGGTTGCGAAAGGGAACTCATATGTCAAGCAATTACAACAGGTCAGTGGTGCTATGCGCCAACTCTACCCATCGCTTATCAATACGAAGCATGAGTTCCTACAAGTGGATAATATTCAAAGTCACAACATCCAGAGGGTTCTGCCGAAAACTACAGGAATTGGAAGCGGTTTTGAGATCCTCCATACACTACGGACCTTGCCGCATCCGACTATCTCTGGTTTTGTTCTATGGTCTGTTTTCTACAAGAACGGTACTTCGCATCAGAAGTGGTTATGGAATCTGACATCCGAGAGTTTTTGTCCCCAAAACACTTGCCGAGTGGTACCGTCTTGGAAGCGTGGCTGTGGTAGGACGTTGTCAAAGGATTACAGAAAATGACGACCTGTACTTTGAAGAATGAATTAATTTTATGTGATCATCTAGCATCATTACAGCTTTTAAGTGTAAACGGAACGAAATTTTCTCTCGTCTTGGTAATATTATAGCATGACTTAACGCTGAAACCGCCCTAGAATGAAGAAGTCAACTACTCATGTTTAAAGTGAAACCATTCAGACGATGTTCAGAAATTTTAATCTCCAGTGCTTGCTTCATTTTGTCATCTTATCAAGTTTTGGCAGTATGAAAGCTACCAGGTAACAATTGGACCCAAGTTGACTAACGAATTAAGAGGCTAAATCATTTGAAAATATAAAGCACCGGGCGGGAGGAAGTAATGAAATATTTAGTTGAAGGAAAAAATATGGAAAACGAAATTCCCGGTAATTTGGAATTGAAGATTCTACATTATAATATAATGAAGATTCTACATTATAATTTCTTCTTTGGGGTCTTTAAATACTTCTTAAATTGTAAAACACCTTTCTGACATGGCGATTTGTCAAGAACGCACAGAGGCGTACTTCGAAGGATTTTATAAAGACTTCTATTAAAAATAACCAGTAACGTTAGAAGAAAGAATTGGGGGTTATTAAATAATAGAAACATTTACTGTTTGTGGATAATTTTAATTAATAAACTGTACGACAACATCGGGCTCTCAGAACAGAAGCAGTTTGACTTCGAATAGCAAGTCACGCACACACGATAATGAAATTTGGGATCATTTTTTCTGTGAAATATGTCCCAACTGTGCCCCTGAGGGCGGTGGAAAGTGGAATCTAACCTTTCGCTCTGGATATTCACCCAAATGTTCAGTAATATTGAGGTTTGAAGATTGAGGTGGTCACGATAGGTGCTGTACCCCTTCTTCTGATAACTACAACTTCAAACGTTTTGCATATTGGACGACAGCATTATCTGTTTCAACCAGTCACCGTCATTAGGGTACAATGCCTCCAACATTGGTTGCAAGTGGTCTCCCATGAATGGATTCGTACGATGTAACACGATCCTGTAGAATATCTAGTGGTCCTTAAGCATGTCATGATGTGGAATCATGCATCATAAGGGATCGATCTGCATGCTTCACATTGGGAACCAAACAGTCGGCTTCTGCAGGTTTTCGACAGACGTACACTCTACCAGTGGTAGAAAACAATGTGAAGCGCGATTCATTAGACCAGATCAAATTTTATCAGTCTTCAGCATCCCAGTTTTTATATAATTTGAACTAATGTACCTTACACGTTTTGTTGCATTGATGTAGTTAATCCGAAGTTTGCGGATTGGCGGGCAGTCATAAATACCGGCACGATGGAGTTTCCGACGAACTGTTGTGACGGAATCGGGATCATTCCTAATGGTGTTCAACTATGCTGCGTTTTTCAGTGCCGCTGTCTTGTTTTCCCTTTGTACCATCGGTTCCAACGTTCGCCTATACCTTGCTGACATCTCCCTAATTGCATCTACAATTTGCAAGTTAGGAGTGTCCTGGTAGTAATAATCTTCGATGCAGTTCCTAGTGTTATACCTACTATTTCCGCCGTTCTAGTTACTAAAGCTACCGCAAAACGCGCACCTGTTATCATGCCTCTTCTGTGGTCACTGAAATCAGGCATTGTCGACAATCATTGTACACCAGCTGTTTCACCTCCGACTAAGGCACTGCTACGTCAGAGCCGACATTGTGCTGCATTTCCTTATGTACCTAACATCGCGGGTGACGTTTTCCCTGTGATTTGTATTCGGCGCATTACTTGTACTCTAGTCGCAGTCGGTCTTTCCATTATTTTGATAAACACTTTTATGTCGAAAGAAAATGTTGTAGCCAAAATGCAATGCGCTGGTATATTAGGTCTAAAAATATTTGAAGCACTCTCCTATGTCCAAGTGATACATCTGTTACTCTAGTTAAGATTTTTTGTCGAATATTTCAGATTTCTACACAGTTGTACACCGATGTGAGCACTTATTCTTGACCACCAAATTTGGAACAGAAGATGCCTTTATGCTGATTTGACTTATTTTTGAGGCTTCCAAATTACCATCATTGTGATTGTGATGAAACCGTTCTTCGAGTGAAATGTTGTTTTCAGTACGGACATAAATCAAGCTGTTCTTCCATTTCACGTAACCGCAAAAATTTGAAAATGTTATCTTCCTCCAACGGGTATCGGTCCCGATCTCACGACGTGCGCTCGAGTACGCTAACCATTACACCACCCAGGTCAAGTGGTGTAATGGTTAGCATTCTCAAGCATCTAATTTCATTGTTGGGAAATAACATTTGGACCATAGGATGTACTTTATCATCTAGAATGTCCAAGTACTATCTGGTAGTCACTCGAATGAGTAGGTTAATGGTAGGACCAACCGGATACCAAGATTTGGCAGCCCAAACAATCACAGATCCATCCTCATGTTTGACAGTTGAAATCATACTTTCCGAATTGTACGCTTTCTTGAGGGTTCTTCATATATGAACCCGCCCTACTGCTGGTAAAAATGTAAAGGAAGACTCATCAGACCATACATCATGGTTTCTAGTCATCAGCTGTCTAGGTGTTACACTCAGGACGTCTTTTATTTTGGCATTGTTGCGTTGTATTTTGTGATTAAAGTTTTGGCAGTAGCAGTTCTACTCTGGTTGTTCGTTTTGTGAAGTTTCCTTGCTGACTGTTTTTGTGAAAACAGGGTCCTTTAGGTGGATATTTAGTTCAGCTGTCACTTTTGCTACAGTAATTCTGTGTTGTTTCAGCGCAGTCAGCTGGAGGACCATGTTTTCTCTAAAGCAGTCAGCAAGAAACTTCGAAAAGGCAACTACCGTGGAAGAGATGCAACTGCTAAAACTTTAATCGCGAAAAACATAGCTACAATGCTCAAATGATGGGGTCCTGAACATAAAACGTGGACAGCTGATGGCTGGAATTGTGTAATGTGGTCTGATGAGATACACCCATTTACATTTTTCCCAGCAGTAGGTCGGGTTTATACGCAAAGGAACCCCAAGGCCGCGTACAATTCGGAAAGTATTACTCCATCTGTCAAATCATCATCATCATCATCGTCAACCATTATCAATCCACTGCTGGACGAAGGTCTCCCCAAGTTTCCTCCACAACGGTCTGTCTTGTGCCAGTCTCCTCCATGTCACTCCCACCTACTTTCGAATTTCATCCACCCATCTCCCATGTGGTCTTCTCCTCGGTCTTTTCCTGTCCCTTGGAATCCAATCTAAAATTTGGTTGTCAATCGGTGGTCTGTCCTTCTGGCAATATGTCCAGCCCATTGCCATTTCAGGGATTTAACTCTGATCATGATGTCTTCCACTCTTGTCATTTTTTGGATCCACGAGTTCCTCTTCTTATCTCTCCTGGTTACACCAAGCATGCACCTCTCCATGCTTTTTTGAGTTGTCTGCAGCCTTTGTATGTCTCTTTTAGTTAAGGTCCACGTCTCTGCACCATACGTAAGCACTGGAAGGATGCATAGATCAAACACTTTTCTTTTAAGACATAATGGCATACTGCTCTTGAAAATTATGCTGTTTCTTCCAAAAGCTCTCCAGGCAAGTTTTGTACGCCGATTAATTTCTTCCTCAATGTGACCCTCACTTGATATCTGCTGTCCAAGATAAGCGTACGTGTCTGTTATCTCCAGATTTTCTCCATCAATTAATAAATCTTCATTTCTTGTAAAAGCATTGAACATCACTTTTGTTTTCTGAAAGTTCATTTTCAATCCCACTTCTTTACTCTTGTCAGCAAGTTCCTGTATCATACTCTGCAGCTCTGATGGGGAAGTTGCAAAAATGACTACGTCATCAGCAAAACGAAGGTGGGTTAGATAATCTCCATTAATCTTTATCCCTTTGTTTTCCCAGTTCAGTGATTGAAAGACATTTTCAAATGTGGCATTAAAGAGCTTCGGAGATATGGTGTCACCTTGTCTCACTCCCTTTCCAATTTTTATGTATGTTGTATTTTCAAACAGCCGAATCTTTGCACTTGCATTTCATAGATGTTATTAACAATATTAATGTATGCATCTTCAATACCGCAGGATTTCAGAGCCATTGTAACTGCTGATGGTTTCACCGAATCAAAGGCTTTTTCATAATCGATAAAAGTCATGCACAATGGAAGTTCATATTCCCTGGCTCTTTCAATTAGTTTCCGTTCATATTTTTTTCACTTGAGGTTTCTACACCGCAACCCTCATACACTGATCAGCCAAAATAATAAAAATCGTTTACCTAATATGATGCACGTCCTTCTTTCGCCGACAAAAGAGCTCTCACCCGATGACGCATAGATTCAACGTGATGCTGGTAGGTGTCTCTTGATATTTGGTGCCATGACTGCAGCAGAAGGTACCGAAGCTCCCGTAAATTACGTGGTTGGGGTGATGTTACTCGTACCCATTTCTCCAACTCAAACCACGAATGCTCGATAGGATTCATGTCTTGTGAATTCGTGTGGGGGTGTTTTTCGCGGTATGGTGCCGGCCCATTGGTTATCATGATCAAACCTGTTAGCCAGCACGTGCACCTCGATATTCTGGACAACTATGACCTACCAACTCTGTGGCAATACTACGGAACCAAGCCTTGTTGGTACCAGCAGTATAATGCACCGAGCCATAAAGCAAGGACTGTTACTGCGTTGTTAGACGATAATTCCGTATCGTGTGTGGACTGGCCAGTACAGAGCCCTGAACTTAATCCCATACAGCAGCTTTGAGATGAATTAAAGCGCAGCATAAGAAGTTTGGAACCAAGGCCTACTATCAGGTCATCCCAGAAGTAATGTCGTTTTGCTCAAGTCCAACAGTAGTGATCCCCCTGGTGCTCAGACTATGACATCGACCACAGTGAGTATAAGCGTGATCACGCTGGCAGACCTTCAAGTCACTTGAGACCGAAAACGGGAGTTCTAGGTAGTGTCGTTGTGTACTTAAACCGCATAGGAAATGGCAGTGTCAGAAGACCACATTAAGCACATTATGCTGCATGAGTTCCACTAACGACATTCAGCGACGGTAGCAACACGAAACATCAATGCCGTATATGGGACGGGTACCCTGGAGGTCAGGAAATGTCAACGCTGTTTCCAGAAATTTTGACGGGGGAGGGGGACACCAACCCCAAGGATATGCAGCGATCCGGACGGCCTGTTGAGCTGGAAATCCTCAGGAAACAATCGTGGAATTGGCCACACTTGTTCATTCAACCCATTCTACTGTTCACCGGCATCTTCAGGACCTCTGTGATGTGTCGAAACCGGATAAGTGGGTGCCCCATGATCTTACTCCACAACAGCTGCAACAGCGTGTGGACATTTGCACTTCTTTGCTCTCCCGTGAAAAAAGGGAGCCGTTTTTGCACAGAATTGTCACGGGCGATGAAAAATGGATTGTTTATCTCAACATTAAGCGTAAACAGCAATGGCTTCCCAAAGTGAATGTGCCTGCAGCAGTGGTGAAACCAAGACGTTTCCCACAAAAAAGGATTTGATGTCTGTGTGGTGGGATTAGGCATAATCCATTATGAGCTGCTGCCACCCAACAAAACCATTACAAGGGAAGTCTACTGTCAGCAGCTGCAGTGTCTACACACTGCTTTGCAGGATAAACGTCAAGCACTCGTGAATCGTAAAGGCGTGCTGCATCAGCAGAAGAACGCAAAACCACACACAGCGAAAATGACCAGTGCCACGTTGCAGGACTTCGGATGGGAAAATCTTCCGCATCCAACATATTCCTCTGACTTCTTGCTGGGACTACACTTTGAAATGTAGAGAAGGAACGGCGAACCCTTTCTGCATTTTTTGCATCGAAACCCATGGAATTCTACAAGTCTTGGATTCAAAACCTTGTCGATCAATGGGAGAAGGTTGTAACACTTCTTATTTGGATTAAAACACCTGTTCCAGGTACGTTTTCATTCCTTTTCTTCACACTTTGAAAAAACGACAATATTTTGGGGATTACCTGATATTAAGCAACAGACCCTTAGAGACATACATTTGACAAGGTTTTGGAACACAGCAATAAGTATGCGCTTCCATTCAGTACATAATGCTGCCGCTACCTGTTGCTTAGTAGTAGGCCTTGGTACAAAACTTCTTATGCGGCACTCTAATTCATCCCATAGGGGCTCTATGGGACTATGATCATAGATCTGTGCTGGCCAGTCCACACACGATACGGAATGATCTTCAAACAACGCCGTAACTGTCCTTGCTTTATGGCTCGGAGCATTATCCAGCTGGTACCAACAAGTCTTGGTTCCATAGTATTGCCACAGAGTTGGTAGGGCATAATTGTCCAGAATATCGAGGTACACGTACAAGTTTGTCCACGATAACCAATGGACCGGGACCATAAAACGAAAAACTACCTAACACGAGTACACTGCCAGCTCAAAGCTTGACCGTAGGAATAGAACACTGTGGCAAATAGGGTTCCACCGGCTGCCGCCATACCCACACACGGCCACCAGACTGATGGATCGTGTATCTGGATTCATCAGTCTATAGGACCCGTTTCCATTGATCTACGGTCCATGATAAATGTTCTTTACACCATGCTAAACGACGAGTAGCATTCCGAGTGGAGATGAAAGTCTTATGAGCAGCCGCACGACCACGATAACCCATGGAATGAAGTTCTCTGCGAATGGTACATGTAACTACCGAGGTTCCAGCATTTTTACTCACCTGTACACTGAGGTCTTGTGCAATACTACGTAGATTAGCTGTAGCGACTCTCCTGAGGCTTCAATGTCCTGTTTCACTGATTTTCTTTGGTCTGCCGGTACGTTTTGCTGCTTCAGGTACGCCATGTGTGTTCCCCTCATTCAGTACATCCAAAACAGTTGACTTGGGTATCGTAAACGCTTCTCGGTTTCTCTTATGGACAACCCACTAATATAACACCCAACAATTTTTCCTTTCTCAAAGGCAGTTCTCTCCGGCAGCGACATTTTCACTCAACCTCAGAGTGCGATATCATCGCGGTCAGCTGTAGGCTTGTTTTGTTTTTATGCCGTTTGCAGGTGTATTGCGCACTTAACAACGCAGCGGATCCGTTCATTTGCTTTTGAATTGGTGTCCGGTGACTTTTGTCAATATTGTGTATATTATATATATACAGACAGAAAGAGGGAGGGAGAGAGAGAGAGAGAGAGAGAGAGAGAGAACTCTCACGCGATGGGGTACAGATTCAACGAGATGTTGGTAGGTGTCTCTTGATATTTGGTACCATGACTGCAACAGAAGATCCCGCAGTTCCCGCAAATCACGTGGCTCTGGTGAGGCTGCTCGTGCCCGTTTCTCCAACTCAAACCACAAATGCTCGATAGGATTCATGTCTTGTGAATTTGGGAACATTGCAATAAATGGAATTCATCTTTATGTTCTTGGAACCACTTCTTCCTGAACCATTTTCGCTGTGTGGGGTGGAACATTGCCTTGTTGAAAGACGCCATCTCCGCCAAGGAGTACAGTCGCCGTAAAATGATGTCTATCCACACTCCTCTCCTACCGCAGGAACTACGTTAGAAGATTCAAGCTGAATAGTCTGGCTTATCGCAGGATACCTTTAGGAACCTGTGTAACTCCATGCCGAGACGTCTGGCATGCTGTGTGAGCAAAGAAATTGGCCTGACGCCGTACTGAGAGACACAATTTATCTGCGTGTAGCTCAATAAATATTGCCCACATCAGTCTCAATATTTAATCATTTATTGTGCTGGTAACATTTACCTTCCTCCCGAATAGCATTTCAATCCGACACGTCTTTCTGGGTGCAACTATTTTTTTGATGATTAGTGTATTTACCTAGTTTCATGAATGAATGACACCAAAATGTGACACTATTCCGTAGCATATGTTTTATGAAATACCTACTGGAAAACTTTTTTTTTGTTAATGTGCACCAGCGCTCATTTAAAATAGAGAATATTTTCCAGAAAGTGTTTAAAGGCTACACTAATCATAGCAAATCGCCTTTGAATAAATGAAAGAGTGTCCACTAAAAACAATGCACACACAAATAATGCCCGTAGAAAACCCGCCCACTTCTGGAAAATCGGAAAGCATACCCACGAAAAAAAGACTCATATCTTGAAAATTGGAAAATACACCGTACCTTGAATGACGTGTTTTTTATCTGTTACAAATATGGAGTTGTTTTAAATGTCATGAAGAAAGTCATTAATAAACGTTCTAGCAATCATAAATTATTTTCAGGTGCCGGAGTAACGTATTGGAACTGAAATACTTTCAAGGTCCCTAAGCCTAGGATTTTCAACGAAAGTTTACTTACCGTCTTCAATTTTATGGTGGTGTGCATACAAATACGCACTGAAACTGAGACATGTAAATAAGTATATCAGTCCGTGGGTACTTAGAAGTACCTACAGTAGGCCTCATGCCTTTTTCACAATATTTCAGTTTTATGCTTAATATTTCGTTTACGTACACTGGTGATAAATATTAAAGTACAGTACGCAACACTATGATCAAAACACTCATGCAATGCTCTTAGGTTTCACCTCAAGACTTTTCAGTACATTTTCTATTACAGGTATAAGTTGGAGGAAATACATCAATCATGGGGTGCTTCAAAGTTCACAAGCTAAAGATCCTTTTGTAGTTATTTATAATTTCTCCTTTGGGGCACCGAAATTCGTGTATTTATGAATAGCCATTTTGAAAATACCTTTCTTTTTTATGAACAGGGGTTACCCTCCTGCACTTAATCATACCGGTACATAGCATAAGCGATACCTTGTTAGTGATGTGGGAGTTAATGTGATTGCACCCTGTGTTTAAGATTCATTCAGTTCAGGGGCTTCATTCAAGGTACATCCTCCTAAGTGCGCTCACTTCCTAATTTCTCGTGAAAACAATGCTAGAGGTACCCTTTGCTTCAAACGTAGATCCTCTTCTTTCAAGAGCCATGCACGTGTTCCTTCGAACAATGAGCCTCCTCTGTCATTTTGGGAACAACTATTTTCTTGTAATGCTAGGTTATGTTGCGTGGATGATCGAAAGAATGATTTGACTAGTTCTGTCGATTGATTAGCTGAAATTAAAATGCTTTTCCACGAAATTAAAAAAGCTTACATAAAAGCACATTAATTAGCAGCTAATTTTCTAACTGACATAAAAACACATTAATCAACAGCTGTAAGTATTTTCGTATTTTCAAGACGGTGGGTAATTTTTATGTTGGCGTTATTTCAGTGGGTATTTCTTTCTTCATAATGTTGTCTTTTTGTATACATGGAAAATATTTCTTGGGAGGAGGCTTTTGCACAACAGCATATAGGCATTCCTAAAACGCGTTAATATTACGTTCTCGGTTTATTTATAGGCTTCGATTTTGAATTTCTTTCTCTAAAAAAAAAAAAATCTCAGCTCCTCCTGCAGATAAGATTCTGTGACTTTCAACCATGATTCCGGAAGCGTAGTCGTTCACTTTTCAAACCGATCAATACTAAATCTTCCCATTTGGAAACATTGCGCTAAACTCAATTTCGCCTGGCGTACTCCCCTTCCGTCTCGAAGTAAAATTTTTATTCAAACGAAACCCGGTTTCGTCCCTTAATCATTTTCTTTGCGGATATTCCGTGCATGAAAGAAAAAAACGCAACTTTTCGCTCTACGCTATCATTTCCTTACTTCCTCTCCAACATTTAAGGAAGGGATATCAACCGTTACGAAATATATGTTATCAATTATCAAGCTCGAGAGAGATATTTTCGGAGTTAATGGGTAGATAATGTCAGCTTCGATTTCCGTACTTCCTAAGTCAAAATAGAAATTCAATTCCCTCCACCTTCAGCTCACACTAATGAATCTTTTAAGATGTAGCAACATTAATTAGCACTTCCGTTTTAACGTCGAGCAGACACAAAACAAAAAAAAAAAAGGAAACGAAAAACCAACCCTCGAAATTTCGTAATTAGAAGTTTCATCTTGATAAAAAAATAAAATGAAGAAGCAAAATTTTAAGAATTGCCCCAAGTTGCAACTCATGTTTGTTTTTTCGTTCGTGAAATAGATTAGTACCCTGTTATGATGGTCGTGAAATAACAGAGCGACTTAGGATCAATATACTAAGAACGGACCTGATAAAAGAAATGCTTCATCCTAAAAGGCAACAGAAACGCAGTTTTAGAAGATAATTTCTAAACACATTCGTAAAAGACCTTATTTTTAACACACGTTTGTGCTTGTGATGGAATTATTATGCCTCAAGATCGCAGATATTGGATAATTCAAAACACAAATATCGTAGATTACCTAATTTTATGAGAAGTTCTGAAACAAATTGCGATTGCCCGTTTTGCTCATTTGAAACACTACGGCCAATTTCTTATTATATGTCAGGCAGCAGTCAACTGTTGAAAAATGTCCGTGGAACGAAAAAAACAAGAAACCGAATTGCTGCAATTGCGTCTCACAAGTCCTTTACATTCAGCTGATACGATATCGAGTTATCAAAACCATCTGATACCTCCCTTAAATCGATATTTTGAACTAAAGTGCTGCACGGGCTGTAAATGTTTTTACTGACCCGAGCCGATGACAGCCGACTAAGAGCTCGGTTCTGCTCGGCCCGTAAATGTTTTACCTAAATCCCAGCCGATGACAGCCGACGAAGAGCTCGGTTCTGCTCGGCCGGAAAACTCTGAGTCTTTGTCCGAGCCTACCGAACCCGAAACCACACAAAAACTAATACCGGCACGACCACAGTGTTACGTAACCTGATTTTTTTTGTTCCGTTGTTTCTTATTACGATTTAAAATCGTGTGCTTATGTGGTCACACAAGCATTACCCGGGCGAGGAGATAATCTCTATTTTAACAAAAGTATTAGTAGTAATAGTATTTCTCTTGTCGACTTATTCGGACAGAGCCGGTAAGCTAAAGGCGGAGCTATTCATCTCAGTCCTGAAAATTTTAGAGTTTTCTAGTGATATGGCAGGTTTGTTGAGTGATTGCCTTTTGTTTTGGGTGAAACAGTGTCTGTGGCAAACCTAAATTCTCGAGGACGTTTAGAAAATTATTTGGTACCACCGCGGTTGCCGAAATGACAATTGGTACGATATGTGTTCTGCTTGGTTTTCAGATCTTTTGGATGTTTATTCACAGGTTCTCTTATTTCGATATTTTCTCATATACTGTTCTTTGGATGCTTTCCGTAAGTAGAAGCGCTTCATTTATTAACTTTGTCATCTTCAGTTTTTGTCTACACTTAGAGTGTCAAGTTAATTGTGGTCAACGGTCATCTTTACCATGATAGATTTGTCGCAGTACATGATGTAAGTCTGAGTTTCGAAAAGAGGTTCTGGTTAGTACAGTACTTGTAATAAAATTAAGTATAGCCTTGGATATGACCACATTTAAAGCCAAGCTCTTGATGTAGGTTCTTGGTTACCTGATTGTGTCTTTTAAGATAGTGTTTTGAAGCAACAAGATAGCATCCAGCTAAATGTGTTCTGTGATTTCATTAGTATTTTCAAGGTGTCATCATCTGTAACTTTCATTGTGTGTTACTTGTAGTTCTTAGTTACGATGACGTGGTCTTGAATCTCAATAAAGGATCCCTGGCTTCCTGATAAAGCTGATCCTTTTTTAACCATAGCAGTTAGGAGTTTTTATCAAAGTTTGCCAGATCTAAGGACTTTAGATATTTACCTTGCATAAATTTGCTTTTCCAACTATTATTATTATAAAAGAAAAGGAATCAAAGATTCTAAACTTTGGATATGTTTTTCTCTTTTTTCCTGGGCGGGTACGATGTACAAAGTCTGCGAATTGGTATCTTTTAGTTGTCCAGTAATTTCCTTACTATTCTACAAGTGTTCAGGATAGCTGCCTTCTGCAGTTCCATGTTCCATGTAGGTGTTAGATTGGAAGTCTAGTGTCTGTATGGAGCTGTAAATGGTTTTTGGTAGAACTCTTCTGGCTGATATTACTGTGAGGACAGTGGCGACGCTTTCTACGTATATGCCACCTTTTCTTGAATTCTTATCTTAAGTCGTTATACTTTGACAACTTCTCTCCGTGCGTCTTCTGGATGTTGAACGTGTTGGGCACGACTATGTCAATGAGGCATGTTGACTTCTTCTCCTTGTCGACCAGGACGATGTCAGCCAATTGTGACGACAGTCTTATCTGGTTTGATAGATATGTCCCAGTACATCATGTGGGTATTGTACTCTAGCAGCGTTGTTGGCTCATACTTGTAGCAGGGGACTGGCTCAGTTGAAATGAGGTGGTGCTTTCTTGGCAATTTCTGATGGAGGATCTTGCCTACGGGTTTGTGTACCCTGCTTGTGTGGGGACTTCGCGTCCTGCTGTGATATGTTGGATGGTCTCTGGCGCTTGATGGCATTGCCGACAAATGTCGTCTTCCATTGACGCTGTCCTTTAGGATATGTTTTTGATACTTTCAGGTTTTACAACTTGTTCATGTATAGCCATCATGAAACTTTGGGTCCCAAGGAAGAGTGATCCATTGGTTAGCCATGCATTAGAGGCAGTTGTGTACACACGGCTGGAGTGAAGATCGTTGTAGTGTATTCCGTGTAGAACTTTGTTTTCCCAAGCGTTTTCCTTTGGCTCTCTAGCTATAATCTCGCTGTTCTGGATAGAGCGGTCTAGGGGTGCGTATTTTTTGTCAATATGGCTTACCGCTTGGTGAAGGGGCTCCATGCTCTGATGGAGGTATTTATTTTTGAGGCTGCTGATTTCTTTGTCTCGGTGTTCCAGGAGATCAGGTATTCTCTGTCATCATTCTACCTTCTGCCTGTCCACTGGTCAGCCTTTCTACAGCTCACTTTGGGTGATGCTGGCAATGTTTAGTGAGGGCTGTCCTAGTATTGCGCATTATTTCCTTCATCTCTGTGATGGTCCACTTGATGATGCCGAAGAATTACGCGAGGATTGGAACTGTCTATGTGTATAGCCCTGGTGATGTTGCAAGCGTTGTGCTTGGTCTTCAGTAGCCTCTTCAGCCTTTGGTTGTGTTTAGCGGGCAGATTGTTTTTTACTTTTTGTGTGTGTTCCAGGCGTTGGGCTTGAAGCATAACAAGGTATTTATATGTTTTTCCTTTCTTCATAGCTGCGATCTCTTCTCCGGTCTTCAACTGGTAGCTACGTGAATCGTGCTTTCTACGGTTCATACAGTGTCTCTAGACCGAATTCCATCCTGATGTCACTGCTGAAGATCCGTATTAGCTGCTGGAGTTGGTTCTGCGAGGATGCGTACAGCTTGATGTCATCCATTTACATGAGGTGGGAGAGTATGTACTCGTTGATCTTTTTGAACCCATACTTGCTTTCGTTGAGCATGTGGACAGCGGAATGAGTGATAGACAGAAACATAGTGGGCCAAGGGAATCTCTTTGAAAGATGTCTCTCCTTATTCGAATGAGCTTGGTCGTGATGTTCTCGACTTTGATGGTTGTCTTCCACCTTGTCATGGCCACCTTGAGGAAGCTGATAGCTACAGAGCTTACTCTTAAGATCTCTAGGACCTCCATTAGTCAGCTGTGGGGTACGGAATCGTAGGCCTTACGATAATCGATGAGTGTTGTGCATATGTTGCGGTGCATCTTGAAGGCTTCCTCTAGTACAATAGCGTCGACTGTAATCTGTTCCTTGCATTCTCTACAGTCCTCTTTGTACCACTTTTGCTGTTCTGCCATAATTACTTGTCCTTCTATGTGCATCTCCATCTTATTAGCTATGCGCGCTGTTAGGATCTTATACAGCGTTGGTATGCACGCTATTGGTTGATATTTGGCTGGATAGTTTGCGTCCTTGTCGTTAGTGTTGCTTCTTCCTGGGTGAGGAAATCCGGGATGAGTGCTGTGTTTTAAATCACCTTCCTCAGTTGATTTGCCAAATGTTTTTATATACAGTGAACCTCTTGTATCATTAGTCGTTGATGTTATCGACACTTGGTGTTTTCCAGTTGTGCGTCTTAGCTATGGCTTCGTGAAGGTCCTCTGCTTTGATCTTTCAGTCATAAGTTTCCTGATATTGGCTCGCTGTTCTTCTTTCTCTATGTAGCCATGACGCTCTGCTGTTGTGATTTGTATTCCTTGCCCAGAGGTTACTCCAGAATTATTCTACAACTTCACGGTTCTGGTGGCGACTTCACTTTGATGTCTTTCTTGGAAATGTTATGACTGAATCTTCTCTCGTAGTTTCCGAATGTTTTATTGTCCATATGTTGCTGTGTGTTCTTGCTGATAGCTAGAAGACTTGTCAAAGTGTTCTTCCATTCGCAGGTTTTCTTCGAACTTGGTGTGGGTATTGGCGCTTTTCAGGATGATCTTTAGTTTTCCTACCAGCTCCTTGGACCTATTTCCTTTTATGAACTCAGCGATTTAGCCGATTTTCTCCCGCAATTCATCAACTTCACCCTGTAGTCTTCTTCGTCATGCAGGTAGTATGGGTATCGTGCCTTTTGTCCTCCTGACAGATGGTTGTTTTTCCCATTTATTCTTGCGGCTGCAACTGCGTCACAGTACACAGCTGTGTGGGTAGATTCTAACATGGTGCCATTTTCATCTAGGTATTCTGGTATCACTGACGTTTTGAGGTATGTTGTTATTTGCCATATAATTCTGTTAGGTCTTTGTCCCGGTATTCTATGTCTCATGGTAAGGTGCATTCCTTCAAACTTTAGGACGGCTGTCTTGAAGTCGTTGGTAACAGCTGATGACTCCTGCTGGCTTTGTTTGTTCTGATACTTTCTCATGTTTATTATCAGGAATAGTATCCTCTTCTGCAGCATGTTGTCCGCTGCTCTCTGGTTGTAGTTGATCACCCAGTACTTTTGCTTGATGACTTCCAGGAAGGCAGAAGGTATCCTGTTCTTCGTGACTATGGTGCGTCTCTGATCTCCTATTCGCTGACTTGAATTTGGGTATTGCTGTTGCCATTTAGTATACAAGCTCTCCCTGTACGTTGTGATCTCTGTCTCCAATTCAGACACTTTGTAGTATGTTCGCATGATGTACGTGTTCACTTCTGTACAACATCTCATTCGATGGCCTGTACTTCGGTCCTGCTTGGTCTTGGGATTAGTATCACCAAAAGCCTCTCCGGCCGATTATAGGCTATTTCTTGTGGTAGCCATGAGAGGGGCAATGTATTGCTTCCCCCGGAGACTGAAACTTATTTGTCGAATGGGGCTCTCTACCTAAGCTCGAACGCGAGATACTTGAACCTGCGCCACACTCGATGCAGTATGTGTTATTCTCTTTTTTAATATCCTTCTGATGGAGTTGAGATGTTTCAGTACGCAGGTTCTTAAATAGTAGGTATATTATCCTTTTGACTGATGTTGTTAGCACTAGATGGCGTCATATATTGCTGCAACTATTTCAACACTTTTTTAAGTAGCTGATCTCAGTAAAAATGACGGCGGCTGGCGATAGTTTTAGTTCGAATCGAACTTGGGACCACTTGGCTGGTAGCTGCTTACTCTAACCATTAGGCCCTCCGCGGAATAATTATTATTATTATCATAATTATTATTAGTTTACGAACGTAGCAACAGTTGTTTTTTATTCTTTTGCCTTGATATGACTCCTTTAATACAACGTGAGGGAAAGAAAGAAAGCAGGATTCTGCTGACTCCAGTGATGGATACCCTATTTCTTCTCACTGTACATTGATAAACACGTCGAAGTTTCGCTTTGATCTATAGCGCCATATTTGTTATTTTATTATGTGTTTATTATTGCACTCATGTCTACATACACGAAAAGAACTGTTGGAGAAGATACTGCGCTTAAAATAAATCATACTATCTAGGGATTGGTTGTTGAAATGAACATTATTAAGAAAAGTAAAAGAACAGTGGTAACGCTAAAAGTCATTCATTTTAAAATCCAATAAATCCATTGTTAAGGGTCTCACTTTCAGTGTCACGGTCCAAGTGGAACCGTAGATACATTAACTCTCATGGGTATTCGGTCCTCGCTATCAATGGTTTCAGCATCAGCAGTCAATTTAGGATCCCACCGTCCATGTATAATGACGACCACCTGCACAACAGAAAAAAGTTTAGTTAACAAACGAGTACCTTCCTTGGTAATTTAAATTCCGAAAGTTTATAGGAAATGGTGGTGTTGAATAACATGGAGAAGAAATGGATTTGGAAAGTATGGTGTAGAAATGTTTAAATTAATATGAGCATGAAATTTATTTCTGTAATTATCGTTAAGGAACAAAGGGATGTCTACAGTCTCAGGCTTCAAATTAGTTCTCTCTTCGAACATCCTCCCAGCAGTACCACAATTTATTTTGTTGCTTGCACCTGACGTAAAGGTTGAGATAACACGCTTAGGATACCTAACTAACTGTGAACATTGGTTTGAACTTTACTTTCCTCAATCAGTGCTTGAAATATACCATGCCCAAGATGCCCAGGGCATGTAAATTATTGTCCCGGGCAGGACAACAAATAAAAAATCAAGTGGCCCGGTTCGGGCAACTACATTAAAAAAATAAAAAAAGTTTGGAATAGAATTTCCTACCACAAGAAAAAAGACAGTTTTCGCATGTCGTGTTTCATTTCCCCACTGATTACCGGAAGTTGTGTTTTTGTTACAGAGTGCTAAGGACAGAAGAATATCACTTCCTTAATTATATTATACTCTAGGTCCTGAAATTGGTACCATATGTGGTTTTTATCCAAATGTTGTTTATAGACAGCGACGGGATGCATACCTCTGCTAGAACTAGCCTCGTTTGTTTAGTGGCAACAGGCGAAAACTTTAACGAACATGGAAGAATCACTAAAATTCTCAAATACCAATTTCATCATCCTCATACCATTTCATACCGATTTGAGCATCATCATCTTAAAACTTGAGATACCTGCTTTTGTGCATTGACTATTTTGAACACAGACCATTAAAACGAAAATGCAAAACATGTAAAGAAAGTTCATCATGTGTTTTAACTTAAAAAAAAGTCAGGCTTCTGCTTCGTTTTATCTTAAGATATAGACTTTTCTGGGTATTAATTGTTTGAACATTTTTCAAGCCCTGATCAAGAAAACAAATCAGCGTAACTTTCGTCATACAGCAAAATCTTGTAATGAGCTCAATGAATATTTCCTCTTTTGTACTAACATCCTCCCAGTCTGTGAAGTTACGTCTTACTTTTCTTGACGAGTGTACAAATTTCTCCTGGTATACCCCTCCAAAATGATTCCACAACTTAAATCTTGGCCCTCAGTCTCCGGCAGCTGGAATGTACCTGGCCAAGGCAGCGGCCAGTGCGACATGAAGGCAGAGGGTGCTAAGAATCCCCGGAGGACCGGACTAGGCTGCCATCTGATGCTGACCTTGGCTACGTACAACGGACGCTCTCTATCTTCTGATTCAAGGCTTCTTGAATTGGAAGAGGAACTACAAAGGATCAAGTGGGACATCGTCGGGCTAAGTGAGGTAAGGAGAAAAGGAGAAGATCTCATTGAACTGAAAAGTGGACATCTCTTCTACTATCGTGGGACAGATACTGGCAGAACTAGTGGTGTTGGATTTATAATAAACAAGAAACTGAAGGATAAAGTTGTAGAAGTTGAACGTTCCTCTGACAGAGCTGCACGACTCGTTATCCAACTCTCGAAAAGATACCAGGCTCAGATTATTCAAACTTATGCACCCACCACAAGTCATCCTGAAGAAGAAATTGAAGAATTTTATGAGGAAATTCGTGATCTAACTAATAAAGGTAAGCAGCACTTGAAGATAATAATGGGAGATTTCAATGCAAAAATAGGGCAACGGCAACAGAATGAAACTTCAGTAGGTAAATTCGGTCACGGCAACAGAAACCAGCGTGGAAATACTCTCGTAGAGTTTGCAGAGGCAGAAGGGTTTTTCATCTTGAACTCCTTCTTCAAGAAAAAGCCACACAGGAAATGGACATGGATACATCCAAATGGGACGACAAGTGAAATTGATTTTATTATGTGTAACAAAAAATTCGTCATAGAAGACTGCAGTGTGCTAAACAAGTTCAACACAGGTAGTGACCATAAATTGGTGAGATGTAAGATGCACCTCAACACTGAACTTGAACGTGGCAAGCTCATAAGACAAACAAAATCTATTGACATAACCAACATTAAAAAACACCATAATACCTTCAAGTTGGAACTGAAGAACAGGTTCTCTGCTTTAGAAGGCCTAACATCGGAAGAAGTGGACATCTCTGAAGTTAACAGAAAAGTAACCAAAGCTCTTATGGAAACAGCAACAAAATTAGCTGGGTCTAAGAACAAGTTGCATGTAAACAAATTATCAGGAAAAACCAAAATGTTGATGCAAAAAGAAGACAGATGAGGACAACTAAAGAAGATGTGACTTCCAAAGTGGAATATATAGAGCTATGCAAGACAGTAAGAAAAAGTATCACTGAAGACGTAAGAAACTTCAACTGTGAACTAGTGAGGAAAGCAATTGAAAACAACCAAAGCCTAAAGATAGCAAAGGGACATCTCAGTAAGGGAAGAAAACAGATTATGGCACTGAGAAAAGAAGATGGTTCTGTAACAAGAAATAGAGGCAGAAATTTTGACAAGAGTGAAAGATTTCTACTCCAAATTATATGAAAGGGATGATACATGTACTCCAGACATCATGAAAGGTACCAGAGTTCTTCTAGTCCTTCCAGCAGAAGTTGCACATGCAATCAAGAACATGAAGCGGGGAAAAGCTCCAGGAGAAGATGAAATTACTGTAGACATCATACAAGAAGCAAGTGGAGAAATCCAAACAGTACTCGCCCAAATTTTCACTTGATACCTTAATGAAGGAAAGATTCCTGAGGATTGGAACACCGCTACAATGATCCTGCTACATAAGAAAGGTGACATTGAGGATCTCGGAAACTACAGACCAATCAGCCTCCTATCAGTAGTTTATAAAATCTTCACTAAAGTTATTTCACACCGCTTGAAGGTAACACTGGACATGGCTCAACCGAGAGAAGAAGCTGGATTCAGGAGTGGCTACAGCACAATATATCATATCCACGTACTGAGAGAACTAATTGAAAGAGCGAGGGAATATGAACTTCCATTGTGCATGGCTTTTATCGATTATGAAAAAGCCTTTGATTCGGTGAAACCATCAGCAGTTACAATGGCTCTGAAAACCTGCGGTATTGAAGATGCATACATTAATATTATTAATAACATCTATGAAAATGCAAGTACAAAGATTCGGCTGTTTGAAAATACAACACACGTAAAAATTGGAAAGGGAGTGAGACAAGGTGACACCATATCTCCGAAACTCATTAATGCCACATTGGAGGGTGTTTTTCAGTCGCTGAGCTGGGAAAACAAGGGGATAAAGATTAATGGAGATTATCTAGCCCACCTTCGTTTTGCTGATGACGTAGTCATTTTTGCAACTACCCCATCAGAGCTGCAGAGTATGATCCAGGAACTTGCTGACAAGAGTAAAGAAGTGGGATTACAAATTAACTTTCAGAAGACAAAAGTGATGTTCAATGCTTTTACAAGAAATGAAGATTTATCGATTGATGGAGAAAAGCTGGAGATAACAGACACGTACGTTTATCTTGGACAGCAGATATCAAGTGAGGGTCACATTGATGAAGAAACGAATCGGCGTACAAAACTTGCCTGGAGAGCTTTTGGAAGAAACAGCTTAATTTTCAAGAGCAATATGCCATTATGTCTTAAAAGAAAAGTGTTTGATCAATGCATCCTTCCAGTGCTTACGTATGGTGCAGAGACGTGGACCTTAACTAAAAGAGACATACAAAGGCTGCAGACAACTCAAAGCAGCATGGAGAGGTGCATACTTGGTGTAACCAGGAGAGATAAGAAGAGGAACTCGTGGATCCGAAAAATGACAAGAGTGGAAGACATCATGATCAGAGTTAAATCCCTGAAATGGCAATGGGCTGGACATACTGCCAGAAGGACAGATCATCGATGGACAGCCGAAATTTTAGATTGGATTCCAAGGGACAGGAAAAGACCCAGAAGAAGACCACATGGGAGATGGGTGGATGTAATTCGAAAGTATGCAGGGGTGACATGGAGGAGACTGGCACAAGACAGACCGTTGTGGAGGAAACTTGGGGAGACCTTCGTCCAGCAGTGGATTGATAATGGTTGACAATGATGATGATGATGATGATATTTTTGTGTGCATAAAGCCAGTCTTTCGCGAAGGACTTCACTTCAATTGCCTCCTCAGGTGATAAGATTCCCAGCTGTCACAAAGATGGTTAATTGCTCTCAACAGCCCTTAACTATTATTAAACACGTTCATCAGTTATCAGCGCCGGGCTTTGAAACTGATTTCCAAATTCTAAAAACGAACTTCAACTTAGAAAAACAGTTATGAAAAAAAAAAACTGGTGTTAAGGCTCGATTTTTTTGTAAGATGACTTTAATGCTGGCCAGACCCGAACCTGACCCGAAGATGAAACTTTGGTTGCATGCTCCGAGTTATCTACGATCAGCCGGACATCGAGCCCGAACCAGGCCTAATGTCGGTCTTGGCTCGCGTTTATCCCGATCGGTCGGAGCCGTGCAGGTCTGTACATCGAACCATTGAGAGTTATGATGACACAACAGATGACAGAGTGCTACCTCAATCCGGTTGAACTTCAACCGTCGTAAACAAATTCGGGACTCGATTTCTGAAAGGTTCTATCATTATACAAACAAAAAAGATTATACCAAATTCTCGAGTGTAATGGGCACGTTTTTGAATCCTTGAATCTCGCTTCGTGAGTGAGATGTACAGTAGGAATACCTAAACTGGCTGCTACCTGTTCCTATCACCTTACACCGTATCCGTCAGGATTCCTCCTTCAACTAACTTCCTACTGTGTTCCTGGTATTGTATTCCATGTCCATGTCTAGCTTAATTTTCTACCATCCCTGTTCCTGATTTCTTTCCGGGTCCTTTTCTTACTCTGCCGATCTTAAAATGCAATATTACACTATCAAGTTTTTGTTCAGCACGATGTCACTCTATCGTCTGTACATATACGAGGTGCGATCAAAACGTTCCGAGACTAGGCTGATATACACCAAAGTGCTTACGTTAGTTACGTCTGGCTACGATTTCCCTTAAAGTAGTCTCCTTGGGCAGCGATATACCGCTGCCAACGTTTTTGCCACTGTCGGAACGCTTCCTGGAAGTCCTGTTCTCGAATCGTGTCAAGCACCGTCTGCGATTCGCTTTGGATCTCGTCCACGGTTTCAAAACTGTGACCCTTGAGCTTCAGCATCACTTTCGGGAACAAGATGAAGTCACAGGGGGAGGGGGAGGGGATCCGGTGAATAAGGCGGGTGAGGAAGGGTAGTCATGCTGTTGCGGCAGCAAAACTGGCGTGTAGCTGACGCTCTGTGAGCTGCTGCATTCTCGTGATGGAGCAAGAAATTGCCCTTGAGCCACATTTCAGGTCGTTTGCGACGAATGTCCTCCCTAAGACGCCGCAGAACATCGCAGTTAAAAAGAGCAGTGACGGTCTGGCCCTGGGGGATGAATTCACGGTGCACAACCCCACGAATATTGAAGAACACGATGGACATGCTTTCGGTTGCGCTCCGGACCTGTCGGGCCTTCTTCGGTCATGTAGATATCTGGCTCTTGCACTGAGATGGCTGTTGTTTGGTCTCCGGGTCGTAACCGTAGACCCAAGTCTCGTCCCTAGTGATGACCCGCGACAGGAACTTTGGTTCATTCACCACCTGCTGACGAAGATCTTGACAGAGTTCGACACAGAGCGCCTTCTTTTCAGAGTTCAGAATCTTTGGCACAAACTTTGCAGCAATGCGGTGCATGTTCAAAACCGACGTCAGAATTTCTTGCACTGTTCCGTATGACAAGTTGACGATGGTAGCAATGTCTTGAATGGTTCTACGACGATCCTCATGCACCAATTTCCTACTTTTGTCCACATTTTCGGGGTTTTGCTCGCGGATGGTCGCCATAACCTCTCGTCGTCTTGTAATGCCGTTCTACCGCTCTTGAAGCGCAAGTGCTATTCAAAACACCTTGCACGACTCATTGCTTTATTGCCATAAGCCTGCCGTAACATTTCATGCGTCTCCAATCCCGATTCACTGAGTTTGACGTAGAATTTGATGTTCGCTCGCTGCTCTAGTTTGTGGTCCATACCGAAATCGCAGCTGTGTTCTGCACGTGGTCACCAAATATCGTGTAGCACAGCTCCCGATGTTCACAGAACGACGCCACTCGGCGGAATGACTCATGAAGGCGACCGATGCTCGCGCATTCGCTTACTGCCACCTGTTGGCGCGCTACGTGCTTAGTCTCGGAACTTTTTGATCGCACTACGTATACATACATCCTCATGAAGCCTACTGTTTTCACCGGATTCATCCGTTAAACGCTGTCTCTACCAACAATTCGTCTTCAGATTACGTCCGTAGCTGTGTAGTGAATATCATTTGCACAAGCAGCACGAAAATCTCTCAGAAATCTACACGAGCTGGAATCCCTGAAGGATATTATCATCTATATGATGATCACCAATATAACTATTTGCTACTCCCACACTGACTTGTATCATCTCCTACTTACGCACTTATCTATGTGTTTATTATGCTTACGCAAAGCCTGAATCTATTTGTAATGCACTCTACAAACTTATTTTGTTCCTTCGTCTCATACGAAGCTAAATTAAGTTATTTGATTATTATTTTTGTGTCTTTCAACTTATACTGTAAATATTTTAGTTTTTATTAATCAGCTGTTTTGGTCTTTGAATATTTTGCAAAACGAAAAAAAAATTAAAAGAAAATTTATAGGAAACAAAGAAATGTAAAGGGAAAAAAATGCATTTGGTCCTCCCAGCAGAAAAATTTCGCACTATTTAAAATGCGCTGTATGAGCAGTGTTCTTCATAGTGCAAGCTAAAGCAATTGAGCCGGATTTCTGCAATCAGTAAAACAACCACAAAGAGACAAATATATTTACGCCTACTAACGATGAAAATCTGTGTTTCTAAAAATCGTAAAGTGTGCACAAAATGTGCAGAATAACAAAATATGTTTGAGGCAAAAGGCACATCTCAAATCCATGAATTCGAAGAAGAGATATGGAGAAACGTGGTATGTGTACCCCTAGCGGGAAAGCTGTGCTTGATTTGAAGAAAACAAAATGTATGCAGAATAGTCTTCATGATGAAAAGTATCCTGCGAAGAAAAACATTTTCCAAGATATTTATTTTTAGAATCGGAACTACTCTTTCATAAATAGAAACCCCAATGTCTGCAGAATTGTGAATTATTTTAAAACAGAACATCTGCACAACATACACATTACAGCAAAAGATACGCGATAGTGACACGGTTTCGAAATACTAGTTCTAATATAGTAATAGCAATAACAAAAATATCAAAGCCCACATTATTTAAAGAGAAAAATGTTAGCAGTTTTTGCCGTAGCAAATGTCGCACAGTGCATGTCTCATGGGGATCTGATATAAGGGAATTATCGTATGGAGAGCTAGCACACGGGGAAGTGTTCCACAGGGATCTGTTATAAGGAAAAGTGTCCCTTTGAAAACCGGAATAAAAAGAAGTGTCTCACGTGGAGCTGACCTAAGATAACTTTCCTACGTAGAGCTAGTATACGGAGAGTTTGAAACAATATGGTTGTTTCAAACTACGGAGACGTGTTCCATAGGGAGCCGGTATAAGGAATAGTGTCTCGTGGAGAACCGGCCTAAAGAACAGTGTCTCAAATTGAGCTCACACATGAGAAGTATTCCACGTAGAGTTAGAATCCCTTGAACTATTCTATGGGCAGCTGGCATGAGGAACAGTGTCCCGTGGAGAGCCGGTATAAATACAGTAGAAGTGTCTCCTGGGGAGCTAGCATGAGGAAAAGAGTCCCGTGGAGAGCTGGCATAAATAGAAGTATCTCACGGGGAGCTGACGTAAAAGCAAACGAAGTTCCCCAGAGGTAACTGTGCTAAAGGAAAGCGTCTCATGGAAGGCTGACATAAGAGGTACACAATTTCCCATCAGGATCTATCACAAAGAAAGTATCGAATGGGAAGATACTTCTCAGTGGAGCATTCCCATACAAGGAAATATTCCACTCGGAGCTGGCATAATCGAAATTATCTCACGGGGACCTGGTATAAAACCAAGTGTTCCACTCGGCTTTGGCATAAAAACGAGTGTCTCGCGGAGAGCTGGCACAAAGGGAAGCTTCCCACGTGGAGCTGGCAAAAAGGAAACCGAAGTTTCCTTCGGAAAGATAGCATAAGGAGAAGTGTCTGACGAGAAGCCGACATATGGGGAAGCAATCCATGATGATATGTCATAGTAAGTGTCCCATATGATGCAGAATTAAACGAAAATATATCACGGAAAATAAATGTAAGGAAAAGTATATTGTAAGCAGCTGGCACAAATTAAACGGTACCGCACAAAGCTTGCGTAAGATCTTTAAAGACACTTACGTGGAACTTGCATAAGCAGAAGTGTCCGTAAATTGATTTCGATGCACTTCTGAACAGCCAACCCTATTGTTTCAAACTTTCCGATCTCTATACAGAAGTTCATATTGTTATACAATATCTAGCAGTTTTGGGGAACACTAGAGTTCCAGAAATAAATCTAAGTGTATGTGAGTTAAAAACACTACTTTTTCTTAACCACGATTACTCAGTTAGACAGTATTTCAAGTAAACTCCAAGATGAGTAAATCTCATAACGATGATGAAAAATCAGATGACTTTTCGTACCAGAAAATGACTGAGTAAGATAAGATGATACGAAAAACTGATCAATCTACATTAGATTTTAGGGACAACACGGCGACGCGCTTTTATCAAATTGTGTGACACATTAATTTATCAAACATATGTCCGTTATAGTTCATTTAGCGCTAAAATCATGACACACAATTTAGCAATTACTGAAATACGCGTCTCTCTTAAACACGAACCTCAAGGACAATTATTTCTGCAAAAATGCCTCTGAGCGCGTAATCCTGTTTTCTTTCGAACCCTTAATTAACGGAAAAGTTCCGCTTTATCCTTTATTAAATTTATCAGATCCCAGACTCTTATTGCGCTAATGTCATTAATTGAGATCTCCGTGGCTTTGCTAATTACTGCTTTCACAAAACCGCGGTAGGATTATATTTCACACAGCGTCAGACTAACGACGTTTCCGAACTACAGAATTGTCGGGAGTTAATCCAGAGTGTTGTAACACCGACCTTTGGTTTCATACTTTAAATCCCAGAAGTTGAGCTGTATTTTATTCATCTTTCATGTAAATCACCCAATTCCACCTATTAAATTTTATTATCCAATGATTCATTATGGACACAAATTTAGATTTCCGTATCAAGCGGGAAACAGTATTTTAACAGCGTTGTTTATTAAATAACATGATATCGCCCTAGGAAGCGCATTGTCAGTTTTTAAAATAAATAGTATTTGGTCTTTCGAAAAGACTAAAAATTAAATTTTAAAAAGCTTTTCAGATACTGGCTGGCATTCGATACACAGTATCATGTTCAGCAGGATTAAAAGCTTTTTTCCTCATCAACTCTAGGCGGCAGCACAGGTTTTTGGAGATTGCATTGATTGAGTTTTAAGCGTAATAATACAGCGGGTGTTCTGCGTCTTCAGGTGACGTATACTTCACAGACGTTGGCCATTTTCACTGTGAACTGGGTAGAGACATGATGATGCATTTTCTTGAGAAATAAGGGTTATGATGAGGTCATTTTCCGTTGCCTTCCTCGCTGCATTCTGATTGATCGAGGTGTGCCTACAATGGTCCAAGGGACAACGCCTAGAAATATCTCCATACGTGCAATGCTTAATTTTAGAGACTCATTCCTGCTGCGTTCGCAAAAATACGCTAATCGGATGGTAGGCGATGAGAGTTGAACTCTCAACTTCGCTTATTTGAAAAGGAATTGAACTCTCAACTTCGCTTAGTTGAACAAGAGCTGAACTCTAAGCTTCGCTTAGTTGAACAGAAGTTGAACTCTCAACTTCGCTTAGTTAAACAGGAGTTGAACTCTCAACTTCGCTTAGTTAAGCAGGAGTTGAACTCACAACTTCACTTAGTTGAACAGGAGTTGAACTCTCAACTTCGCTTAGTTGAACAGAAGTTGAACTCTCAACTTCACTTAGTTGAACAGGAGTTGAACTCTCAACTTCGCTTAGTTGAACAGGAGTTGAACTCTCAACTTCGCTTAGTCGAACAGGAGTTGAATTCTCAACTTCGCTTAGTTGAACAGCAGGTGAACTATCAACTTCGCTTAGTTGAACAGGAGTTGAACTCTCAACTTTGGACCCATCTTGCACGAATGATTAGGTATGAAACCAACGCGTCATGCCAGTTCCGTAACGCTAAAGCGCGAATTCCACATTTGTTTTTAATGCTATGCACCTTTCCCGAGAACAGCCAAGTAAATCCCGTGGAAAAAATTGCGACGTAACAAAAATGGGTAACGGAAATAGTCAAAACCATTGTTGAAATCTGATCTGTGAACGTTCTGCATCCCTGACATCACGTGGGAATGCTTTGAATGAGATAACGTCACCGAATCAGATGTTAAAACCTTGTTTATTTGCTATGGCAACTAAGAGTAACATTTTCGTACGGAATTACAAACGAAATTATTATGAAAATGTCATGTCACGCTTCTCTGGCCATAGGTAATAGAAGAAAATAGAATGCAAAAAAGAGCACATTACTTCCATATCTTATCCTATTTATCTATTCTAAATCGCCACTCTGTGGCACAGCTGATGTGTCGATGCGTTTGCACGCGGATATTTCAGTTCTAAAACTTTAAGATTTAAATGTATGTGACATGGAATTTTCCAACTTAGTAGCTTTCATCAATTTGATGCTAATACATCTTTCCCCGCAGTAGTAAAGTAAATCCCAGGTAACAACTTTCGCTGTAACAAAAATGGGTAAAGGAAGTAATCAAAACCATTTTTCACACCAAATTTTCGAATGCTGCTGCCCCATGAATTGACGCAACAAATGTTAACTTGTTTGTTACTGAACAATGCATTTTACTAAACTATCACCGAACATTATTTCAACACGTTTTACATAAATGTAACAGTATGCCGTTGAAATCTGCAAGGAGCAGGAGAACCTCGTGCTAACTGAAATAAAAGATCTTACAAAAATGTATTCTTTTATGCTATGAAAACGGTGCGTCGTAGCAAAATTTGGTTCTTCTCGCCTGCCCAAAAGAGAAGAGGGCTTACATGCTACTGAAGAAAGTTTTAAAATGATGTATAACACGAATATATCCTCGACCAAAAGTTACCAATCCCCCTCATTAACATACTTGCGATTCTGCTTTCCTCTCGATCTCGAAGTTAGATTTTAGCTGGCGCATGAGCAAATGGACTTTGGTAGTTACAGAATATATTAATTGGGGTTACTGTCGTTTCTTATGTTCGTTTAAATAATAATAATTATTATTATTATTATTTTCGAAAGACTAAACAGTCGAAATGCTTACTATTGCCGCCGTCATAGTTTAGTAAATATTTACTTTAATGACTCATATTCTCCTATCATTGGTTGAACGACAATAGCATTCATTAATCCGTCTCCGTAAGTACCGCTCAATGTCAGGAATTAGTATACCTTATTGTTTGTTTTTATGAGTTAATTCCATTTAATGTGTACCGGACGGTGGCTTGGCGTGATCTGAGTGAGGCGAAGAATTGCAATCTGATGTTCTCACAAAAATCATGTTATGCGGAACACGTAAGTTATAACGTAGAGTACCAGGGTACGATAATCTTCTTACCCGGAGCACGTAAGTTATTACGAAGAGTACCAGGGTACTATAACCTTCTTATCCGGAACACGTAAGTTATAACGGAGAATACCAGGGTACTATCTAAATGTTTTCCCGGGGAGTGGGGGTAAAGTCCTCAATGAGCAACTCCACTGTCTATGAGCAGTCGCCCTTCCCAAATTAGGAGCCACTGGCCCCATGGATGGAAAAGAGCCAGTGCCGCACACCATACAGGTATCACCCGCGGCAAGCATAGCACATTGGTATCACCCGGGAAAAGTATACTATACAGGTATCACCCGGGACTCAAACCTGGACCCATCTCGCTCGAATGAGTATGTAGGAAGCCAACGCTTGATACAACTCAGTCACCTGGATGGGCCAATTAATACAGACACTTGACGTGGACTAAGAACATCAAACAGAAGTCATCGATCTTTCCATGTTTATGAGTGAGTCACAGAAAAATTCTCATTGGCCACCACCGGGAATCGAACCCAGGGTCTTCCAGTTACGCGCCGGATATGCTTCCACTACACCACAGCGGCCTGGAATTCATCCAGACTCACACACACTAACTTCCAAGCCAATTTGGCAGGTTGCTTCTTGGAGTAGAATGGAAGCATATACGGCGCGTAACTGGAAGACCCTGGGTTCGATTCCCGGTGGCTGCAAATGAGAATTTTTCTGTGACTCACTTTTGAACGTGGAAAGAGCGATGACTTCTGTTTGATGGACGGGCCAAATTGAATGTTTAGGAGATATTGAAAGTGGCGTCGACACAAGAACAACTTACTTGTAGACTTCACCAGCAATAACATTAAAGTCCTGCACAAACGTTTGCCTCTGGAAGGTCTTATGTTTTTTAACTGTGATGTTTTAATTGTGCTTAGTAAAGTCTTTTAATTTATCATCAGCTTTTAACTACATTTTTTATCGTGCAAAAACAGTTTCGAGAACTTCTATTCATTGTCTTGCTCAGCACGAATGTTTTTCGATATCTTGTGTGTCTACTGTTTTTAAACTAGTAACTTCATTGTGTTACGTTTTCCTATTTCCACGCAATGGAACACTCCATCAGGATTTTTCGTCGCTGGCGCCTTACACTGGTTCGTGAGGAAACTCATCTATCGTTTTTGTTGAACTGTAGAAGTTTAGAGGTCATCCCTAAGTTCCTTAGAATCAAGTGCACCCCCACCTCTTTACGGGATTCCAACATTCTGCATACAGCAGAACGAAAAAGACTTATCAATGAAATCCGGACAAAAAGAGGCCTCATTGATTTTCTACAAAGTAAGTCGTATCTTGCTTACTCACACCTGGCTGCACGTGTACCTTATCTTATTTTGGACCGCCTTCTTATTTCTATATCAGCTACCTCTTACTCAACTTCTGAACTCTTACAGTCAACCCATATTAAAAAACTCAGATATCTAGTTTCAGACGAACTCTTGACAAGACTGCCTTCTGCAAAACTTCGTTCAAAACCTAAGCAGACGTCTAACCCATCGGCATTTCTTAGTCTCAGTAATGTCTCACTTAATCCACTTCAAACTTCTGCTTTAAACCGAGGTGCTAAATTTTGTTATCCAGTCACTCGCATCAATAAGTTCCAATTAATTCCACAATCTGAAAATATTATTAAATCTCTTCCTTCTCCCATTCGGGACCATGCTAGATTTAACTCTGTTCATGCCTTAAAATCCTACAGTGTTAAAACCAATCAACAATATTTTGCCCTTTTCAAGGAGGAAAAAATACAATTAAATCTCCTTCGTTGTAACCCTAATGTATCCATAGTCTCCGCTGATAAATCTTCGCAAATAGTCATTTTAAATAAAAATGATTATCTTTCTAAAATTTATGATGCACTTGTCGATATCCCTCATCTGGAAGTCAAAAATAACCCTGTTGCAGCTATTATTTCAGCCCTAAGTAGGCTTCGACTATCTGGTTCACTTCCGCATTGTATTTCCTCTTGTATCCACCCCCTTTTGGACCTAGTGTCCCTAATCTCTTTGGTAAATTAAAATTACATAAACCTGGCCAACCTATTCGACCTCTGGTCTCAGGCCACTGTAACCCTATTCGTTCTCTTGAGAAAGCTCTTTCCAAATTCCTTAAACCTCTTATTTCGGACTCTGTTTTTTCCATATCTAGCTCTGTTCAAGCCCTTTCCAAGATTAAACGTTTCAACTCTCGTGGCGCCCCCTTTTTTATGGCGTCTCTAGATGTTGTTGCTCTTTTCCCTAATATTCCGGTAGCTACAATTCATAACCTTATCGAGACCAAACTCCTTTCCCTTGGCCATATATCCGTTCAAGAAGTTCATGCTGTCATGAGTGCTCTTCGACTAGTTTTCAATCGTTCTTTTTTTACCTTCAATAATCAAATCTATCGTCAACTAAAGGGTGCACCTATGGGCTCCCCTCTGTTCCCTATCCTTGCAGAGCTGCTTCTGCAGTGCCTTGAAGATAAAGTTCTACATATTTCTCCAGTTCACCCTATCCTTTATCTTCGTTATGTTGATGATGTTCTAGTCTTTTGGGACTCAACCCAAGACGAACTTTCTCACTTTGTTGATCGATTATCTTCCGAATTCCCCACTATCAAATTCACTATCGATCTAGAATCTAATTTCAGCCTCCCATTTTTGGATTTCTTATTAGTTCGTAACCCACTCTCACAGTCCATCTCTTTTTCAGTTTATTGTAAACCTACTTCAACTTCCACTATTATCCCTATGGAATCCACCCACTCCCCTCAACTACAAGCTTTCAGCGTTTTATTTCCTTTTTCGACGAGCATTTACGCACTCTTCTACATTAAAATTCAGAAACCTTGAAATTTCTAGGATTCTTGATATTGCATCAGCCCACGGATTCCCCGGTACCATTATTAACTGTGTTTTAAACAAAGTTAAGAGACAATTTATGTCCTCTCTTAGGAGGGAACATAATAATACTAGATATGTTGGAGCCTTGGATTATGTACCTGATTTGGTTAATGTTTTGAAAAACTGTTGCCGACCTCTTAATATTGACTTCGGCATTCGGACAAAAAGCATTTTTTCATTGGTCAGAAACGAAAGACCACCTAAAGATAAGGACCAAAGGTACGGTGTTTACTGTGTTCCACTAGTTTCAACGAGCTCACCTCCTGCTAACACTGTCTATGTGGGATCTACCATGCGCTCATTACACACCAGATTGAAAGAACACAAATACACAGTCAAAATGGGTTCTCAAAATACTGCACTATCTCGACTTATTTCGAAAGGGTCTCACCAGCCTTACTGGGACGAAACACGCATTCTAACCACCCTAACTTCGAAGCCTAATACTCTGTTTGCTGAAAGCTTAATTATTTACGAATTTGGGTCTGCGTGCTGTAATGATGATTACCCTACTATTATTCCTAACGCATGGAAACTCGCATTGACAGCCAGAAATAACTCCATTCTGAAATTTAACATTTGTAAATAACATCAATTAAGCCCTTTTTTTTTTTTTTTTTTTTTTTTCTCGGTTCATCTGCGCATATAAACTACGCCACCTTATCACGTGACTAATTTCCTGATGTACTTATATCATTGTTCCTTCATGTATTGTGTGTGATTGTGTTACATCTGAGGATGGGACCGATGCGGTTCCGAAAGGTCTTATGTTTTTTAACTGTGATGTTTTAATTGTGCTTAGTAAAGTCTTTTAATTTATCATCAGCTTTTAACTACATTTTTTATCGTGCAAAAACAGTTTCGAGAACTTCTCTTCATTGTCTTGCTCAGCACGAATGTTTTTCGATATCTTGTGCCTCTGGAACCCTACAATATTCAATTGCTGCGCTGTAAGTAGGCATTATCGAACGTCGAGAAAACGATTTGCGATCAAAATGATTTTCTTATTAAAGAATCAGGAAACGTTCCTATTCATACACAGCAGTATGCCCGTTAAGTAACGAGAAAAAAATATTTTATCAAAACAACAAACTATATTTTTAACTGTCACTTAAACAGGTATGAAATAATCTTCCTCCAATTCCACACAACGGCGAGATGTTTCATACAGGTTTTCGAAGGCCCAGATGAAGTCATGGACCGCAGCCTCCTTCAGTCTGTTGGTTGCACCTCGTTGGACATCCTTAATGTCGTTGAAGCGCTTCCCTTTCTAGGCATACTTCACTTTGGGAAAATGGAAAACGTCTGGGAGCTAAATCTAGCGACTACGGTGGTTGTTCGATCACACAGATCGGCTTGGAATCCAGAAACTGTTTCACAGGCAGCACACGGCTCGGGCGTGTTGACGTGTGCAGCACAAACCTCGAACAAACTTTCTTCTTGTGCAGATCTTTTTCTAAGATTACCCTGGCCGTTTACTTACCGTCCTCAAGCAGCCTAGTGGTTAATCTCCTGTCGTGGGCAACAGTTTCGCTAGCCTTCACAACATTTTAATTTGGCCGGGCCGAAACTGGACATCCTATGCGTGGTTAATTCTCGAGGGATACCCTCCCATCTTTAAACTGTTGGAAACATAAGTGCATCTCGCGGCAGTTGCAAAGCATTGTTCCCACGTAGGGAAAAAAATTGTTTATAATTTCTTCCTGAGTTAACTGCTATAGGTGTCACGTGATTACCTCATAGAAAAACACGTGTGAGAAAAATTGAGGTCGCTTCTGTTCACAAGCTTGCACACGCTTTGTTGCTACCCTACAGTTTTGATGGTCTTTTTAGCACGTCTTTTGTAAAAGAAGATCGTGCTTATATTATCGGGTTGTCTGTCCGTCCGTCCGTTCGTCTGTACCCACGATATCTCTGCAGCTATTAGTCCGATTTAAAAATTCATTTTGCATTGGGAAGCTTGAAATATGCGTATGATGATCCTTTATTTCGTTTTTTTTTTTTTTTTTTTACGATGTACAATTTTGCCGCTAGAAGGCGTAAATGCTGATGATGTCGAATTCTAAAATACGTTTTATTCCACATATTTGCTTCTAAACATCCGATAGAAAAAATTATTTTATCTTTCGGTTCCATTTATGTCGAAGAGTATTTTAGATATAGTTACTTTTTCAAATTACGTACAGATTTTCCGCTAGGGGGCGTAAAAGTAAATTACATTTTTCCCGATAACTCTTCTTCTAAAACTCCGATTTGAAAGAAAATTTCTTCAGCGGATACATCTCCTGATGGAAAATCTTTTGCATATAATTTATAATTTTTGGTAAAGAATCCTTTGGCCACCAGGAGGCGTAAGTGTTAATTTTTGCTTCTGATGTATTTGCCATAAAATCTGAGCATCTAAAATATCGATTGAAAAAATCATTTCGTCTACTGATGACACTTACATCGAGAAACCTATCTGGAATATTTTCTTTCAAAAATATTCCACAGTTTCTCCGCCAGGGGCGTAGATGTATATCTTATATTTGTCAATATCTCTACTTCTAGGAGTCCGATTTGAAAAATTCCTTCTTTGTTGGATAGTGTTTTCCGTGTGACATGTGTTTCACATAATTTCAAAATTTTCAAGTAATTCATAGACTTTCCGCTATGGGGCGTAGCGGTAAATTGCGTTTCCCCCTATATCTCTGCTTCTAAATCTCCGATTTGAAAACTTCTTTCTGCACCGGATACAGCTGCTGATGGGAAATCGTTTGCACATAATTTCTAATTTTTGTAAAAAATGGTTTGACCACCCGGGGGCGTAAATCTTAATTTCCGCTTCTGACGTATTTGCAGCAAAATATGAGCTTCTAAATTCTCGATTGAAAAAAACGTCGTTTGTTGACCGTTACTACTCATGTTGACAAACCTTTTAGAAACATTTTCTTCTTTTAATAGTGCATGGTTTTTACGCCAGGGGGCGTAGATGTATATCTTATTTTTATCAATATCTCAACTTTTAGGAGTCCGATTTGAAAAATTCCTTCTTTGTTGGATAGTGTTTTCCGTGTGACATGCGTTTCATGTAATTTCAAAATTTTCAAGTAATTCTTAGACTTTCCGCTAGGGAGCGTAAATGTAAACTGTGTTTTTCCCTATATCTCTGCTTATAAATCTCCGAATTGGAAAATAATTTCTGCACCGGATACAGCTCCTGATGGGAAATGGTTTGCACATAATTTCGAATATTTGTAAAAAATGGTTTGGCCACCAGGTGGCGAAAGTCTTAATTTCCGCTTCTGATGTATTTGCAGTAAAATATGATCTTTTAAAATCTCGATTAAAAAAAAAGTCGTTGGCGAATACTACTCATGTCGACAAACCTTTTAGGAAAATTTTCTTCTTGAAATAATGCATGGTTTCTACGCCAGGGAGCGTAGATGTATATCTTATTTTTGTCAATATCTCTATTTCCAAGAGTCCGATTTGAAAAATTCCTTCTTTGTTGGATACTGCGTCCGATGCGAAATGCTTTTCCTATAAATTCAAAATTTACAAGTAAATAATAGACTTTCCGCTAGGGGGCACAATGGTAAATTGCGTTTTCTGCTCCCAAAACTCGGATTTGAAAAATTCTTCCTGTGTCGCATACAAGACCTGATGGAAAATATTTTTCACGTAATTTCTAATGTTTGGTAAAGAATGGTTTGACCACCAGGGGTCATAAGTGTTAATTTCTGTTTCTGATGTATTTGTAGCAAAATCTGGGCTCCTGAAAACTCGATTAATTTTTTTTTTCTTGGACCGATACCGCTTATATGGATAAAACCTTTTGAGAATACTTTCTTCCTAAAATAGTGCATGGTTTTCCCACCAGGGTAAAGTCACATCTTATTTTTGTCGATATCTCTGTTTCTAAGAGTTTGTAAGATCACGATTCCGTTTACACCAATATCTGAGGGATTAAAAACCCGATTGAAAATCTTCTTTCTTTCGTCAGATCTATTGTTTTCCATACCGGTTCCATTGACTTTGAATAGCTTTGATAAATTTAATTTGCGTCAGAACGGATTCAAAAGACGCGCTTATCACACCCGAAAATTCGGTGTCATCTTTCTTGTTTTTTCTGCTGCGATGTTTTCTTGCAAGCAGTTAATGTGTGTCTTGCTCTGATACTCCATGTTTATCCTTCAAATACTGTATTATCTGAAACTACAAGTTTATTTATTTCTTAAATGCTAGACACTCCATTTATTTTATATTCATTGTGTGTGCTGCTAAACAGGGTTAAAAGAAAAGTCTGTGATCAGGCCAATATCTCATGAACTATGGCAGTTAGCGATTTACTTCTTGTGCAGTTGTATAGGAACTCCCCTATAGCGCACACAATAACACCACAAAGAGTCCCCTCGTCCCCTTTTGGGGGGGTTGAGGGAGCTATCGCGCCCCCCTTTGTAAATAGGGCAAAACAGTCAATTACAGACTTGTGCAGCGAAACAAATATAGAACGTAAATGTTTTTGTCCCATAACAAAAGATTGAAGGGGACTCTTCAAATGCGGGAAAAGTTGAAAGCTACCTGAGTCGCTGTGTCCGAAGCATATTTGCATGAATTTCAAATGCACTTTCTGCTCCGTCGTCAGAACACAAAAATGATATGCGTGGTTGGTTTGCCAACACTTCATGAACCAGTGACGGGAAGTCGAAAGCTTTGCCACGTACGCAAGTCAGATGTGCATACAGTTTTCCTATGGGATGTTAGCCACTTTATGCTATTTCTCCTCGTCTCAGTGTATTTTTTCTGTATTGGCCATCAAAGTCTGATATTGAATATCTCAAGAAACGACGATTTATTTCAGAACAAGAACTGTTGATAAGGTTTGTAGGAAAACTTGTTCTTTGTGCTTTCATTTACTTAGAACTTACCAGTTTATATAAATTCTAAGTAATAAGTTCTTGTCTAAATACTCTGTCGTTGCTTCCGGATGTTGTGATTTTCTTAGGGCCACATTTCCGGTCCCCTTCCATATTTTGTTATGGGACAAATACATTTATGTACTAATTTTGCCTCGCAGAACAAATTTGAAATTTACTTTTTTGCCCTATCTGCAAAAGGAAGCGAGGGGATCTCTCGTGGTGTTATTGCGTGCACCATAGGTGGTTTCCTATGCAATTGCACAAGAAATAAATCGCTAACTGCCATAGTTCGTGAGATATTGGCCTGATCAAGAACTTTTCTTGTAACCCCTATATACAACTTGTATAATAAGAACAATGCAAACGTTGAAAAACAGTGGAGCACATGTGTTCGGTTCAGGCAGTCATCACTGTAAACGCTTTTAGGTTCTTAGTGCACTTCCGTTGATGTTTTTCCCTAATTTGCAGTAACGATTTATCACGGTTCTTTGCTCCATTATGCAACTTCTGACACGCTCCACTCACACAGTCTTACTACAACGGTGGCCACATGAAAACTGCTGCGTCACCGAACTCGAAAGTTGCTCCTGCGATTACAGCACGCCTTACCGGTTAAAACTGTGAACACGGTTAATTTTTATTCAAAGAGTTGTCCCGTGAAAAATCAGTCTCATTACTTAACGGGCACGCAGTATATTATCGTTTCATATGAGTCATATTTTCGCGCAAGTGGCAATATGAGTCTTGATTATCTAATCACTCATGTGCAGCACTTACCAAAACGGAATCCAGCTCCAATATTTATGTCTGATAACTCATCTCCATGAGAAAATTTCTGGTGGGTTTTGCTTTGTTGAAATTGCACTAACAGAGAAAGCAATCAGGTGAAGATTCTGGGAAACTAAGGATTTTGGTCATCAAAGAGTTGAAACCCAACGTAATTTACCTGTATGGTGGAGTAAGCTATCACTGTAATGAATCTATCAGGGATATTGTTCACAAAACATTTCGTCTATCGATGGACCGGGAGAGCATATGTCCAGTTTTTCCTTTTCCCGGATATATAAGTTATATCACGTTATTGTTACTTTCTCTTCTATGTAGTTTATCAAGGATATAGTTTAAATAAATAAGGTTCTTGCGTGAAACAAATTATGATGACCTCCTTGGATGCTTTGGTAATGGAGACACCTGATACTATGTAACGGGACATTGCTGGAATTGGAATGCAAGTTCAAAGTTTTTTGTGCCACAAATGATGCCCACAACGAAATTTGGTAACACACGGATAAAGAAAGCCCCCTTCGATTCAGATTTTGTTGCAAACTGGTAATAAAAATATTGTACATTTTTTTAATGTTTTTGTGTTAAACTGTTTCTCTAATTCTTGATATCCTTGAATTTAGATGAGTGCAATGCAGTAACTTAGAAACCTTGTTTTACAGTTGTTTTTGTATGTGTGTGTCTGTGTTTCTATCAAAATGTTATTATTATATTTTGTAAAATATTTCAATAGTACGTGGTGCAGTTATTTGCCATTTTTCTTAGAAATTTCAATATTAACTCACAAGATGTCGTTCACCTGTTATACGATAGTTTTTTTTTATTTAAGTGTTTGTCAGCTCGAGCGAGTATCACGGTCTAGAAAAAGAAATAAGCTTCAATAAGCGAATATTTCTCACTTTAAGACATAAAAGAAAGATTACACCGAATTTTCGATTATAATGAGCACGTCTTTTGAATCCGTCCTGACGCGAATTAAGCTTATTAGAGCTATTCAAAGTAAATAGAACCGGATTGGAAACAATCAACCTGTTTCTACAATCGATAAAACATCAAGAAATATAAACATCTTCTTAGTTCCACCAGCGGCTAAAAAGAAAGTTACGAAAATTAACAAATGGCTCACAAAATGTTTCTCATAGCACAAGGAAGGTATCAGAAACAGAGATTTTCAAATAGAACATTTAAAAGAAGAAATACAGAAGGAGACACGATATAAGTCTACGTCTGCTAGGGAAAGAATTTTGCACAATGGAAAAGTTGAAAATAGGCGAAAAATATTCTTCATGGGAAAAGATATGTTAAGGAAAAATAACTTTTTCCGAAAGCAGATATAGCGAATAAATAGGTTTCGTCCTTTACGCCCCTAGCGAGAAATCTTGACATGTCTTCAGTTGAAACTAGCATTAATAACGCCATGAAAAAGAATGATATTTTATCAAACTATAATTCTGGATAGGAAAATAATTGTTGACAGTTCTTCGAGATATGAGCCTCGTTACCCGTAACACTTGTCCTTCCAAAGGTGGATATATTTTCTCACTCTTTTTTGTCTTGTTGTTGTTAGACAAATTTTCTGCTCTGGAAAAGAAATACGGAAGCTTTAAACCATTCTTTCTTGATCTATGTCAAGAATCCAGTCATTTTTCACGTCATAGGCATCCAAAACAGTTCATTGATGTACAGGCGAACACATAGCTCCAATTACATTCCTTTACGTGATGAATGCTCTTAGGAGCAACGTAGACAGAGATGCGCACGGCGTATTTCACACCAAACGTAATAGGAGTTGTCTTTGCTGGCAGCCACGCATTGCTTGCAAGCCACATTTCTCTGAACCTTTTACTTCCTCTATCTCATGAGAATTTGCAAGCTACTTATCTCGCTCTTCTAACTGCTCTTCCGGTCTGAGCTGGGCTTACTTTTACATAGAACTAAATTTCACTAATTTTTTTTTATCATGCTTCCAAACGCATGTTGCTCGGTGTATATCGATGGTCAAAGTTAAGTTACAGACATAAAAGTTGATATAGAAACATAGTGATTTGAAAGACTGTGATGTACCACTGAGGTGATGCAAGACTCAAAACTGAAATTTGCTGCAATAAGCTTTGTCAGTGTAGTTAAATTGGTAGAACAGTCAACTCCAGAGAAGGCAGATTTATTTTCACAAGACAAATGGAAATCCGGCGAAAGGTACATCAAACCATGGCAAAAAATGTATTCAGAAATAAAATGCACCGAAATACCTGGGCACGGAAAATTCTGGTGCGTTGAGAAACGTTCTTCACTGGCGGCATCAGAAACACGTTTTCTCGATTTTCATTAGGATGTTTGGTGGCGGCAGCTTGCCATGCATGCTTAGGAACGATGGTGCATGATACTGAAAAGATGACGGATGTGGTGAGATGGAAATAAAGCCATTATTCCTATAACGTCGGTCATATCTCTAGGAGGATCCTGGAGATATGACCTGTTGTGCTATCAAGTGCTCTTACGGCATTTTAGTTTATGCAATCAGGTGATCTTGCGTTGATTATTCCTCAACGACACCCAATAAAACCTAACGAATAACTGACGGCATGTGCGATTGGCCTCAATGTAAGACTGCGAGGAGGAGGCTGGTCTGGTCGACGCTTCTCCAACCATCTGAGCCGTAGTGATGCAGAAGTGAGACGACGTTCACAGCGGTGGGCACATGAGAGGACACGTGGACACCCAGAAGGTCCTGGTACGCCATGGCGGATAACTATGCTAGATGATTTTCTCTTAAACTATCTACCAACAAGTAATTGGACACCTGTGATAGCAAAGAAAAACGAAGTTTATTCACCTTCAATAGTTGGTGGAGCCTCCACTAGGGGCGATTACAGCTGCGACCCTCCGGGGCATACTCTCAGGCGTTGTACGACGGCTAGCGTTATTTTCTTCCACTCTGCTGGGAGAAGACAGGTCAGTTCCTTCACCGATTTTGGACGGTGGGGGCACCCCTGAAGTCGACGCTCCAACTCGTCCCAGACGTGCTCGATAGGGTTAAGGTCCGGGATCTGCGCAGGCCAGTCCATTCGATTAACCCCATTGTCACCATACCAAGCCATGATGAACCTCGCAACATGACAGGTGGCATTGTCATCCTGAAAGTAACATGGGTCTACCTCGAAAAACTGCCACAACGTAGGAAGCGCATGGTCATCCAAAATGGTGCAGTAGGTCTTGGCGTTGAGTCTACCAGGAATTGCGATGAAGGGTCCCGTGCCGTACCAGGAGAAACACCCCCATAGCATAATTCCACCGCCGCCGAACTTCACAGTTGGCACAATACATTCCGGCAGGAGGCGTTCTCCAGGCAGACGCCAACCCCAGACCTTGCCATCCGAACGGAAGAGGGTGAACCTTGATTCGTCGCTCCAGAGAACCTGTTTCCACTGCTCAACGGTCCACTGTCGACGTTCTTTGCACCACGTTAGCCGAGCAGCGCTATTGGACTTTGTGATCAAAGGCTTGTGGGCGGCAGCACGTCCATGATAACCGAGCAGATGGGCTTCCTTACGAATGGTATTCATCGAAAGAACACTCCCGGATGCCTGTTGAAACTCCTCGCGGATGTGGCCCATCGATTTGGTGCGGTTCTTCCGAATTTCTCTGGCCAGCACCCGTCGGTCTCTAACTCCCAGTTTTGTAGGTCTGACGGGTCGGGGCACATTCCGACAGTCACTTCTCATCTTCCACTTGCCAATCACGTAGGCCACTGTCGGTTTTGGGTACTTCAACTCGCTGGATATGACACGTATGGATCGGCCATTTCTGTGATACCCGACGATTACACCTTTCGCGAAATCAGAGAGCTCCGAACTGCGTGGCATCTTGCATGCGACTGGTTGCGTTGTTGTTTCCCACATGATATTTAACGGCGGCGGCCGTGACGTGTATCAGAACCGCAGATATCGTCGATTGCAGGGGTGTCCAATTACTATTTGGTAGATAGTGTAGTTCAATAATGCCGAACTTCTCCAACGGCTTCTCTGCTTAACATCCAGAGAGATGCAATGGCCTCTTCGCAACATCCTGTATCATCACGCACCATTTCGAGACGACTTGAAGAGACTGGTTTCCATTCTCGTCGCCCCTTCCCGCGTATTGTGTTAACCACATTACATCGGCGACCCCGTATCGAGTGTTGGTCTGCATGGGAATCATCATCGACGTCCGATTGGCGTCGAGTCGTTTTTAGTGACGAATCCCGCTTCTTCCTTGGAGCGCAAGACCACCACATTCGCGTATGGAGGAGAATTGCGCGGCGCTTGCATCGCGATTCAATTAGTGATGTAAGTGAGGGGAGCGATCTCCTATGACATTACGTGGGCTGTAATCGTGACTATTACCAGCACAGTAACCTGCCACGTATCGCCTTTCCTTTTGTGTCACGTCTGCTAGAGAGTAATACAAGGGTAATACCTGGGCAAACACTGTTTGCCTTTCTTGGGAATGGTTTTGTAGTGACGCAACCCTCGCTTGCCTAGTCAGGTACCTGGATCTTTCTACACTTACCGGCAACTGAATTACAACCTTTTTTTATTCAATATCGTTTTGCACTTCCTTTTGCCCAAATTATAGCACCTATGTAGTTTTTCATATATTTCACAAAGTTTTAAAGTGCATCTACGTCTACACACTGTCAGGCGTGTACTGGACTGTCGCTTAACTATAGCTCAGATTTGAAGGAACTGTTGTTCTGAGATGCTCCATAAATTCTCAATGAGGCTCATATCCGGGCTTTGTGGTGAGCAGAGGAGATCGTGGAAGACGCTGACATTATCGCTGAACTACTACTGAACATATATTACCCGATGGATAATACAATTTTCTCCCATGAAACATGCGTTACCTTCTGGATAAAAAGCCAATACTGCAAGTAGGATTTGATTGGCAAAAATGTTCACATATCCCTTGTAGGACACCCGATCTTCCAGAAATGCCAAATAATCCGTTCCAAAATGTAACCCACACCACCTCCAGCACTTGAGCTGTGCTTACAAGGCAAGTTGCGTCCATTGCTTTATGGGGTTATCGCCAAACCCTCAGGCTACCATCGGTACAAAACAAGATACACCGCGACTCATCTGACCACTTGACTTTTTTCCTGTTCTTCAGAATCCAGTCACGATGTACCTGACGTCACTGTATACGAACTTTTCAGTTTTCTGCAGAAATCAGTGATTTCTATATAAGCATGCGACTGCAAGCATTTCCATGTAAGCATGCTGTCGTGATCTCTGAACTACTGCTGAACACATACTGCGCGATGGATAGTAACATAATCGCCCATGAAACATCCGTCACTTTCTGGATAAAATCCAACACTGCAAGTAGGACTTGATTGGCAGAAATGTTCACATAATCCGTGGAGGACACCGGACCTTCCAGCAATGTCAAAGGACCCATACCAACAGAACGTAACTGACACCGCTACACGACCTCCAGAAACTTGAGCTGTGTTTACAAGAGAATTTGCATCGACTGCTTCATGGGGATCTCGCCAAACCTTCAGGATACCATCGGTACAGAACAAAGTACACCTCAACCCATCTGACCACTTGACTGTTTTCCAGAGTCCAGTCACGATGTACCTGACATCAATCACTGTACACGGACTTTTCAGTTATTTGCAGAAATCAGTGATTTCCATATAAGTATGATTACCAATACTGATCCTCTTCGATTTTCTGTGTATAGTCCGTTGAGATATGGTTCGGGAAGAGCCTTCATTGAATATTTCAATCAAGTGCTGCTCACAGAAAGTCCTGTTTCTCCGTAAAAGCCTTCCCAGATGACAGCGATCTCATTCCTGACAGATTGTCGTCGCGCCAGAGTTACGTCTCTTAGACAAGCAATGTGAATTATTTTTCCACTGATTAAAGACCAGCGGTACCTCGCCGTTTGAGAAAATAGTCATCTGTGTGATTTTCAAAATTGTCGCTCAAACCAGACTTGATCCAAAAGTAAGGCCTGTATTAACTCCAAAAGATACTTTGTTTTTCCTATTGTGATCAACGCTATTGAGGATTACTGACGAGCAGCAGTCTTAAATAATTGAATGGGTCACGTTGCAGATAAGCCGCGCAAGTGGCGTTTACGTATATCTGCATGAAGATATTTAATTTAGTGGCCGGTTTGTGCACTTTTCTACGATGTGTTCTGAAAGACAATGATATAGCTGAGCTTTTGGCTCAGGGGGATTGTTACACAGATACCTTTACCTCTTCTGTGTAAGGTAAGTACACACACTTATCTTATTTGCAAGAAACTTTCGTTGAAATTTTCTCGCAAATAAGATCTACTGAAACTTTAACTTGGATGATACCACCCAAATACAATCGGTATGACTCCATGCTGGAACAACCTTCGAGTTAATTGACAGTACAAGGACCAAGCAAAAACAAATGATAGTAACTGGGGATCAAATGTGGGCTGTGGGGAGGCGGACCAGTTGCTGCCATCCAATTTGAGGACCAGGTTTTGCATCACATTCATGGCATGCGGCCATGCATTTTCATGGAGAACAAAAACTCCCTTGCTAAGCATGCCACACCATCTATTTTAAATCGCATGGCGCAACTTTCTTAATGTCTTGCAATAAACAGCAATGTTTACTGTCGTGCTTTCAGGCAAGAATTTCACCAACAAAATTCCTTTTCTGTCACATGACCTTCCTCGTTGGCCTTATCTGTTTGCATTTTTTTGGCCGTAGGCGAGCCTGTACGTTTCCCTTGCAGGAACTGCTGTTTTGATTCAGGTGTGATATGAGAGATCGAAGTCTCATTTCCGGTCACTATACAAGTTAAAAAAATCATTGGCTGCTTCTGTGTACCGCTCCAAAAGTTCTAAAGCAGATCCCATGCAATTCATTTTGTGCGTTTCTATCAACATCTTTCCGGTACTGACAATTTTCTGTAATGATATTGAAACTTCAGGGAAATGTTCTGAAAGATCAGAAATTGTGAAGCGGCGGTCCTCCCTAATGTTTTGATTCACTCTTTTCGCCAAATCTTCCAAGACCACGGAAGCTTGACTAGAAATTGGCCATTTGAAATCAATGAAGACTGAAAAGTATTTCAAAATCTTTCTACGTTGTTTCAATTCGAATGTGGCTTCTGCTCACCTGGTCGCGCACTTTTCTGCATCGGCTAAACAGGGCAACCCTCATTCTCCAACCAGATTTGGTCCTCGTTCGACTCACGGCGCATGGAGTGCTATGGAATTGAACTGGTTTGAATACTTCAAGGCTATCAGTAAGAACAACAGCTACAATATGTTATTACACTCATATACGTTTTTTGGATAATTAGGTAGTGTCAACCATCTCTGAATTCTATAAACTAATTCAGTATTCTGTGCTCATAATTAGAAACGTCATCAATCTGAGTTTTTGTGCAATATTAAAATACTGGTTTCCTGTTTTTTAGCTCACATATTAATTCGAGATCAAAACGTGCTGTCACTAAGGTGGAAAGGTAATAAGCACGAAAGAAGTGTATTAGCATAGAATTTTCCCATGGTTTGGAAAAATGAATTTCTTTTTTACTGCATTTTAAATGACGGAAGCAGTTGTTGCGAAAGTCAGGTAACGCTAAATCAGTTGTTGAAAAAAATTGTAATGTCATATGCAGTGGTTCTGCATAATAGTGTGTTGCATGGGAAAGTTTCATTTTAGGACCACTTTATCTTTGCGGGCAAAAGCAAGGCAGCAGCTTCGAGAGTGTTACAGCTCATTACTTTTTACAGTGACTTCTAAAAAGATAAAAATGCTAACAATAATTACTTGGATACTGATTTGGGTGATTTACTCAATCCCTGAGATATAACGCAGCGGGAAACGTTTTTTCTCTTATGCTAATTATTATCTCTTTATGATAATTTTTTTCAACTAAGGTCTCTCAAATGTCCTAAGGGTTTCAACAAGAAACTGTGGAATAAGTAAAAAACGGTTTTGGGAAGTAAGTAGAAAAGTAAATAGAGAGTTTGGGTACCGCGGAAAATTCTGATATCACTTTCATTTGTTTCTTTTTTTTATCGTGTTTAACGACTACCATGAACAATCTATGGGTACAGAGGATTTTCATACGTTTTTAGAACGATTTTCCAGCAATATAATTATTGTTTAAAATAAAATTATTTCTTTCTTAAATGGTCTATCTGATAGCTCTTTTTGGTGTATGAACTCACATCTAGATAACAGGGCATTTCTTAAAACTGGTAGTTGTATTTTATACCACTCCTCTTCCACTGCTTTCTTTAGTCCAATCATTGTTTTAGCTCTGCGTTTAGATAGCGTTGTTTTTAGCAGTCCGAAGGCGCAATAGTACATTGGTCTTATTTGCAAGAAACTTTCATTGAAATTTTCTCGCAAATAAGATCTGGAGACTTTGAAAGAATACGAGCAAAATGTATAGACTTGATTCCCGTCTCTTTTTTCATTTTTTCAATAAATAGATTTTGATGTATGATTGGGTAGCCTTATTCTGTTGGAGTTCTACTCTTTGAAGGCACTGTGGATAAAGGAATGGTATTTCCTCTTTAAATATGTGAGTTAAAATATTGATACGAACTCGACCGCTCTACCAATTGTTACGGTCTCATGGGTTGTTATCCCACCGTTGACCACCAATTGTTACAAACGTGCCGAGCGATATAATTTATTAACACTCGTCACCAAATGATACGTTCGTGGTCTCGATCTCGCCGCAGTCGGCAATTAATCCGCTATTTGGATACGAGACTTGTGGGTTCTTTTAATTCGGGAGCTGGTATATTTTAGCGAGAACGTTAGCGGCTTGCTGAAACACAGGAATTTATTACAACACCAGAGCCTATAGAATAAATAGAGTAAGATTAACATTTAAACATCTTTATTTTTACAATGGCATTGCCAGCGGTGATACAAACACAAGTTATACTCCTAATTCGAAACTGCTATAAGCTTGCCCTAGATTCTGAAAACAGTTTTACGCTGATAGGCGTATCAGAGTTCTGATCTGAAGTCTGGGTTTAGCTGATGTATTCAGTTCGTCCACTCAGCGAAAGGATAACAATGTACAAAAAAAACTCACTTATGGCTTGCCGATTTAAGTAATACAGGCTAGAAGAATGACGTAAATTATGTACTGCAAGATTTTCTCTACACGCACACACACGCACACACCCGGATGAGCGTTTTATTTGGCGGGTTTAGCCTTTCACCTGTGTGTTAAGCGTAGGAAGATTATCGCTCTCTCCGTCCCACTTTTCTCTGATGAGCCGAGATTTTTGTTGTGAATGCAGTCGCCTGCAGGAAAAACGGGGGTTGTCGCTTTCTGTCCCCGTCGTAAAACTTCGTCATCGGCTTGAAGCGGACGCTCTCATGTGGTTTCACGCAGGTCAGCGACCTTACGCCTCCTCGGAGGAAGAGAACGTTTGCTAGGGGAGAACTTCCGTAAGAGAAACAGATTATTTTTGCTTGGCGTCTGGCGCCTGATTTCTTGGTTGGATGCAGGTTTATGAGAAGATCAACACTGTCCACGGGCATCGCTTGGTCAACGGCTGATGACTTCTGTCCGTAAATATAGCGGCTCCCTTTCAACGGCGGTTGAATCGCTCCTCTACGGTTTCCAAGTCGGACATACCTGGCGGGCTTACCCCCAGCCACCAAATATAGTTTAAGCCTTACTTTTTTTCTCGTACCCCGGCGTCTTACAGCTGCACTTCAGGTACAGTGGACTATCTTAGGTCTCGTCGGACATCAGGCTTCGCACATCGCGGGTTCGTACGTCTTACCGCATCGTCGACCCTTCTTGTGTATTCTTTTCGTGGCGGTTTTTCTCCGTGCGTCTTACGGCAGCTTACCGAGATAACTAATTATCTCCCTTCGTCTGCCTCTCTTCGGCTATCCCCTGTCACGTGGCTTCATTTGCCTCTTTTCTGTCAACACTTGATATTTCTCCTTTGTCTTTGGTACGGAGCGCCTCCGCTTCTGCAAGAATAGTTCCGCAACTGACTCTCGCCCCTCATAATCGTAATTTTCTGCGTTCCCTACAGAGTTTTGTCACTAATGGCCCACTTGAAGTCGTATTTATGAGGGTCTAGATGCCTCTCAGTCGCCGACTGGGTGGTCTCCTTGTTGCTGAGTAGGCCTCCAAAGGCGATCTCTTAATTCCTTTTGTTTCCACCTAGTCAAAGAGAATTACAAGACTTCCCCAATTAAAAATGAGTTAATCTTCCAATTAATTTGCAAATGGCCAAATATTTAATTTAATCATCATCATAATTTAACCACGCCTATCGAGTCGGTCCCACATTTTAATAGTAATTAATTTAGACCCAATTTTCGTATCAATATGATTTTGGTAATATGTAGAATTAAATTTAACATTCTTTTCAACTTTTCTTAACTTTAATTTCCCATTGTACGACAAACCAGCAGTAATCATGAATCTTTACTGAAACATTCTTTGGATTCTTGGAACTAAGTTTGTAAGTCTTTTTCTGTTCTTTTGCCATAGTAAGTCGGCCTTTTTTTGGTTAGTCGTTTAGGTAGATCCATGCTTCATGAATAGTCACAATACATTTCAATCTATCTCCGGCTAAGTGATCTCACACGCTGTTGCCAGTATCAGTTCTTTAAACGTCTTTTATTTTCTGTAATTTTCTTATCTAAAACGTTCTTAAAATGTGTGAACATTCTCTGTAAGGTTATACGTCAATTTGTCGCCGACTCAGTTCGTTGAGTGCACATTCATCGCGTGTCAATTCGTCGCAGTTACCAATTTATCGCAAGTAAATTCATCGCGAGCAAATTCGTCGACTACTCAATTTGTCGTGGCCGAATCCGTCGTATTTCAACCCCCTCAGTGAAATACTTTGGAGATTGTAAGAGGTATTTGAGCTCTACAACCTGAAAAAGTCCTTCGGGAGGATGGTTCGGGTGGTGGGCAGCCGTTGCATTGCATTGACTTATTCTTAGTATATTTTTCATTGTTCTGCAGGTCCATGGCACATCGGGGGACCTTGGTGTCTTCGGGCCCCTCAGGGATCGCAGGACGGAGATTTGCATAAGCCTAACGAAATATATTTGACCACATTTTTCGCGTTTACTGTTATATAGAGTAGCGGACTTTACTTGTGGGCATGCCCTTGTCTCAGAAATTTGGTGAAGTCTGCAAGAGGGATCCGAGGGGCTTTGGTTGGGTGGGCCTTCCCCCAACTTCGGTAATTTTATATTTGAGCCGCCAGGGTCGGTCAGTGTGTCCGGGATGTTCCCCCTGAAGCATCCGCAAGGTTCGCGGGGGCAGACGCCCCTAACACAAATGTGACGTAGAGCTGTAAACATTGGTATTATGCTTTATGTGGTGATTTTGTATAGGACCACAAATTTTTAGGACGGTGGGGCGAATCCCCCAGGTTTCTAAGAGCGGAGACAAGGTGTTCAAGGTAAGTTGTTTGCTCGCAATTTCTATGCTTCATGTAGTGTTGAGTGGCAGACTCTACTAGTGGTATGCCCTTCCCTCAGAAATTTGGAGAAGTCTGTAAGAGGGATCCGAGGTGCTTGATACACTGACAATCCGAGATGCCGGATACACTGACAATCCGAGATGCCGGATACACTGACAATCCGGGATGCCGGATACACTGACCGACTCTAGCAGTCAAGAATATAAAATTACGAAAGTTAGGGGAAAGGCCCCCTAACCCAAGCACCTCGAATTCCTCTTACAGACTTCACTAAATTTCAGGGGGAGGCATACCCACAAGTAGGGTCTGCTGCTCGATACAACAGTAAACACGAAAAATGCGGACACATATCTTTCGTTAGGCTTACAAATCTTTTTCGTTAGACAGCGAGGTCCTCCGATGTGCCACGGACCTGCAGAACACTCCGATGTGCCACGGACCTGCAGACAAACTGCAGTCATGTACACTAAAAATAAATCAATGCAATTACGAGAGTTAAATTTAAAACTGTAAGAGCAACCGAGGGACAGGGGCCCCCCACCCTTCTGAACCACTGAATCCCTCAAAAATACTTCACTGAGGCGCCGGGAAACAGGAGACATGGAACATAAAAGATCCACAAGTTATAAAATATTTAAAATAGTAACTGCAGCCTACCCCCAAACCATCTTCCCGAAGGACTTTTTGAGGTTGGAGAGCTCAAAGACCTCAGACCTCTTACAAATTCCAAAGTATTTCACTGATGGGGGTCGAAATACGACGAATGTGTCCACGACAAACTGAGTAGTTGACGAATTTGCTCGCGATGAACTGAGCCTGCGATGAATTAGTTACTGCGACAATTTGTCACGCGCCGAATTGACGGGACTCACCTCTGTATATGCAGTCGTCCGTCCCTAATTTAGGGTTACTAGTGTCAAGGAAGGGAAAGAGCGAACGCTCTACACAACCAGCGCAGCACACAAGCCTAATCCTGGACGCGAGGCCAGGCCGAGGGGACGGCTAGCCGGATATTTGCGCATCTTACCTCTGTGTTACATGGAGAGGTTACATCAAACTCAGTAGTATCTATAGCTGTCAAATTTGCTTAGAAGTTGGCAGTTTTCGAATCAATTGCTACATCTCGCTGTATAGTGCGTATTGTTAGTTTGAATTGTTGCAGAGTATCCTTATCGCTGGTGACAGAAAATGAGCCCCGTGCCTCCAGGAGTAAAATAGCAGTATTGTGAAAAATATTTATGAAAGTGGAGTCCATCGCTACAAATCACATTCAGATAATGTCATCCATCTTCTGACTGCTACCTAGAATTTCCTCAGTGACTCTAGTGTCCTTTCACGATTTCTCTCTTACCAGATTGTTCAAGAATGTTCTTTTTCTTCAGAAGTGAGTCTTGAGAAGATAATGCGATTGCTCGGATCTCCAAGATATTGCAATACGAGCGATTTCACGAGTGGTGTCAATTGTACGCACGGACGTCGCCAAGGGGAAGTGCGAGGGTGGGCTTCAGCACACCCTGAAATTTGTCTTGCCGCCCACCCAGTTCAAAATGTGCCATTTCTCAAAACATTTAAATTTAAAATATAATCTGCACTTTTCCAAGTAATAAATTTTGTGGGGTTTTTTTATTCGTACAAGCTCTACGTATTTTTCTCCTAGGAAGTGCGCTGTTTACGTCTCCAAAAAAGGTTATCAAAATAGCATCCGCAGCGCCATAAAAATTCAATTGTTCTCCACTCTTCCAATTCCTTAGTTTAAGCCTGTATTTCTTGTTTGTATAGCCGGGGTGCTAATGAGGAAGGTGGACAGAAATTCACTGAAGGAGTTACTACTAAATGTTCTGTGTGTTTTCTATACAATATAGGGGATTCCAACACGGAAAGTGGAGTCTAAATCGGCACTAACGCTCTTAAGACTGCCCCGAGACGGTGAAAATGCAGACAGAGACAGTGGCTGACGATTGCTTTGTAGGAGAGGAGTGGGAGGAAGTTAAGGAGGGCGGAGGTATAGTGTCTGCGTGGCACGACGTTAAAATTTGATTTAGATAAACAAAAACGACATTTTCTTATAAATGAATTGTTCAAGTACGATACTATTTCCGTAAGCAAAAATGCAAACATTTGAAGAGCAATTTAAGACAATGCATTCACATCAAGCAAAAAGTTGAAAGCGACATTCTACCAATACTTGTACCTTACACCAGTGGCGTAACTAGTCAGATCCGTGTATGTGTGTGTGTCCAGGTGGAGGGGGTCGGGATTGCACGAATTCCTTTGTGTAGCCCGTAGTGAAAAGCAGTTAAGCCGTCCCAGTAGCGCAGTGGACTAAGTACTGGCTGCTGGCATATGAACATTCGTCCGAGAAGAGTCTGGGTTCGAAACCTGGTGAGGCATGGATGTTGCCTTTGTCTTACGGCACTGGCTCTCTCCTTTCCCTGGGATCCGTGACCTTAAATTAGGGATAGGCGACTGCTTATAGCCCACTGAGTTGCTCACGATGGTCGTTAAACCTTCAATCAAAAGACAAAAAGAAGAACAAATACATTGAAAATTCGTTCTTTCAATGTTTCATAGAAAACAAAAGTTGCTATCAAGTTTGATCCTCCAATCATAATGCTCGCCCACCCGTCGCCCATCCTGATCTCGAAGTCTAGCAGCGTACCTGATTGTGCATTACGATCGTTAGAAATTTTTTAGATAAACATGTTTTCTCTTGTTAGATTAACATTAAAAGAAAAGAACGAAACCGTTTTCTCACCGTTCGAGGACGAATCGCAACCGTGTTCTCTGACATTTCAGACGCGAATTCAGTATCTATGAAAAATGCAACAAAGAAACGTTTCAGACTGAAAGTTGACACTATCTTGGCATTAAATATGATCTTTAATTCCAATAAAAGGCAAACTTTATATTTATGAGGTTTAAATCCGGTGACTGCGCAGGCCACTGGAAAAATGAAAATTCCTCGACGTTTTCCTGGTAACATTTGGTAACAATACAAGCCTTCTGAGGAAGTGTGTTATCTGCAGGACATGTCCTTCTGCTTGAAGACAAACTGCAGTCATGAAATGATTAATTTGGTCGACAAAGGTATTCCAATACGCCTTGGCGTTTGGATGTCCTTCGATGGGGATCATGGGGTCCTAATGTGTGCCAGAAACTGCAAACCCAATCCTCACAACAGCAGTGGCTGCCACTGGCTTGTAGTGTTGATATTTGACTCCGTAATATCATAATGCTTGCGTCAAATTCGGATCCCGCCATCCCCATGGTACAGAATGATCATTGATTTGTCTGTCCAGGCGATAGTTTTACGCTCCTAAACTGTCCAGCGTAAAAAACAGCCGCACCCACTGGAGGCGTGCTTTCTTGCTCTGAGCAGACAACATCGGTACTCCACATGGGCATCGTCTTTTTTATCCCATTCTGGATATGGTACAATGTGGTGCGTTCGGGGGTGACCCTCGGAACATCAGTTTTGAATTCTGAATTTATATGACGAGTATTGACCCGTCTCTTAGTTTGTACGATTCTCGCCAGTCTCCCCTGATCACTCTAATTAACCAACTATTTTCGTCCATACGGTCGCCGATTGTTGGTATTTTGTGATTAACCAACTGTTGGTATTCTCTAATTAACCAACTGCTTTCGCCCATAGGGTTTTCGATTGTTGGTATTCTCTGATTAACCAACAGTTGGTATTTTCTGATTAACCAATTGTTTTCGTCCATAGGATCGCCGATTGTTGGTATTCTCTGATTAACCAACTGTTGGTATTCTCTGATTAACTAACTGTTGGTATTCTCTAATTAACCAACTGTTGATATTCTCTGATTAACCAAATGTTTTCGTCCCTAGGGTCGCCAATTGTTGGTATTATTTGATTAAACAACTGTTTTCGTCCATAGGGTCGCTGATTGTTTGCATTTTTTGATTAACCAACTGTCAGTATTCTCTGATTAACCAACTGTTTTCGTCCATAGGGTCGCCGATTATTGGTATTATTTGATTAATCAACTGTTGGTATTCTCTGATTAACCAAGTGTTTTCGTCCATAGGGTCGCCGATTGTTGGTTTCCTGTGCTTAACCGACTGTTGGTATTCTCTGATTAACTAACTGTTTCATCCATAGGGTCGCCGATTGTTGGTATTATGTGACTAACCAATTGCTTTCGTCCCTAGGGTCGCCGATTGTTGGTATTCTGTGATTTACCAACTGTTTTCGTCCACAGGGTCGGATCGCCGATGGTTTTTTTTTTTTTTTTGGAGGTTTAACGACCACCGTGAGCAACTCAATGGGCTATAATCAATCGCCCGTTTCTAATTTAGGGTCACTGGTTCCAGTGAAGGGAGAGAGCCAGGGCCGTAAGAGAAATACAACATCCATGCCTCACCGGGATTTGTACCCGGACCCCTTTCGAACGAATGATCAGAGGCCATCGCTCACACCACTGTATCACCTGGGAGGCGTCGCCTGTTGTTGTAATTCTCTGATTAACCAACTGTTTTTGTCCATAGGGACGCCAGCTGTTGGTATTTTTTTTCGGGTCACACCATTCACAGTAAACTCTTTTGGATTTTCGTGAATACACTTTAGGAGATTATCTAACAAGCACAAATGCAGCCAACTTACATAACACGTCCAAATAAGGTCAGATCACTCGTTTTGCCCATTCGGATCCTCAGTTGAGCTCTATATGATGTCAACGAACTACTCTTCCTGAATTATACCACGCACTGTCCTAATGTGGTATGTTACATGTTGTAATGAGCCATCTATGTGACGAGAAAAGGTGTTCCTAATACATTGGCATCTCAGGGAATGTACAGTGCATACTGTAGTACAGTGTGGATGGCTGGGTGCAGCTGCTCATTGTAATGAATTTTACTAAATGCGTATGTCCTGTATAAAAAAATCTTTCTTTATATACCTTTGTGTGTGTGTGTGTGTGTGTGTGTGTGTGTGTGTGCGTGCGCGCGCCGATGCGTATGTGTACACTGGTGTGCAAAACGTAAGGACGAGCCATGTTTTCACCTGTGACGTTGCACAGGAAAGGCCTACAGACGTAAAATTCATAGTATAGAAATGCCATAACTTACCGAAACGACGACGGAAACAGCACCGACGCAACGGCAAATACTAAGGAATAATGTGGAACTTTATTCAGAATTCGCTACATAGTACTGGGTGCAACGATACAGGTGAATCACTGCCAATGACGGTTTGAAGGGATGAGGAGGTCCTCAAGAGAGGATATGATCACTCCCTAACGTCGATGTACGATTTTCATTGTCTGTCCGTACTTCGCACTTAGTTGTTGATGAGTTCTTGCAGTAACATCGCCCATTGTTTCGTCAGCTCAGTGTTCAGCTGTCGGATAGTTTCCGGTGGGTGTTGACGTACCGCAGCATGTCTCTCCAAAGCGTTTCATACGTGTTCTACGGGATTTAGGACGGGGAAACCTTCTGGACAATCGTGCGCACGCGTGTATGTAGCAGCTTTATATAAGTAAATTTAATTGACAATAAACCAGAGAAAACTGTACTGTACACTACTTTATCAGCTTAAAACAAACAATTTTTCAGCCGTTTACGAATTTATTATCTTAATGAATAAGTTTGTGTGTGAGTGTGTGTATTCAGTAGCAGCTCTTTGTATCTGAATTTTCCTTTTTGTCTCGCGATTTAACGAATATCATGAGCAACTCTTTGGCTACTATTTCCGGTCAGCGGGAAGAGCCGACCTGCGTCGTATGACTGGCATGCAACCCTTGTCTTATCCGGGGTTCACTTCGGATGAATGGTCAGAAGTCAGCACCTCAGACCACTAAGCAACCGGCGTGGTCTTTGAACTTCTGACACTCTGAAAGTTTGTTTGTCACTAGATTTTCTTATAGTGTTGGATGTCAGGTAATAATTTCCCTGATATACAAAACTCCAGGAATTCTGTTAAGCATGTAACTACATACATGCATCATAAATTAGCCCAACAGTTGCTTATGATTAATCATTTGTAAATAGTGCTTGCGAAAGTTTTCTCCAACAAGTCTTAGGTGCTCTAGTGACCATAATGTATGCCTATGTTCTAACTTTAGAGATCTGGCTATCAGGAAGTGGACAATTCCACCTAATTAATTTGGTGCACGCTTATGAGACACAACAAATATATCTATCTTCAAACAAAGGAGTGTTGATGGTTTCAGTAAATGCGAAAATGGCTGACAGTATATTGAAGCAGCTGACTCCTGAAGCAAGAGCGTCTTTTCTGTTAATTGCGATTACGTTTTGTAAATCGACTGTAACACTGAGCGTCTAGAGTTTTAGTGTTTTCCAAAAGTTTACCTGTGAAATCATTGTTGTTGCAAAATATTCTGGGTACAAGAACTTTGGTTGTAACAATAAGTACTGAAAACAAAATATGCACTTCATATTTGATTTTAAATTTGCGTTAAATCTAATTACTGGCTGAGTAATTTGCATATTTTACGTTCAAAGATAGAACTGGATATTTTGCAAATTATTTGGAAATTTATTACTTAAAAAAAGGAGACATGCAATTTCAAAAATGACAATCGGCCTCGACTAGTCCATTGAAATTTACCATGTGGCAACTTGCATAACGTAATTCTGCTTTGCAGAATACATCTGAAAATTCTCAGTTTACGAAAAATGTATAATTAAGCAAATTAGAAAATTATCTCTATTTTTTAATTTTTATAATCTGAAAATTCTTAGTTGACGAAAAATGTTTAATTAAGGAAATTAGAAAATTATTTCTATTTTCGAATTTTTATAATATTGGAATCAATAAATACAGAAGCAAAAGTTTTCCTACAAATTAACACGCCATGCAAGGTTGAAAGGGTTTTGGGTCGCTCATTTATTTTTTTAGTATATTATTTAAATTTTTCATATTGAATTATTCTGTAGTTTTGAAGAACAAGCAATCAATAATAATGGCTTAGATATAATTTTTGCTGGAAAATTGTGGTAATCTCTAACGGAGCTATTGTTTTCAGGACAGCTTACCAATCAGGATGGATTTGCGTTTTATGAAACCATTTTGTCTTATGATTTCCTGCTATACCCCTAGTACCACGCGCCTTTGTTAGGCAGTACAGAAAAATTTAGGTTGATCAAATTCTGGATACCTTCGCAAGCATGCACACCCTGTCCTCGAAAGAGATCGGAATTTCTGCTAAGCTTTCGTGATTTTTACCGAACTTTCATGAAAGCTGTACGAAGCAGTTCCATCATATTGGAAAATAAATTGCTATGTGTCTGTTCCACATCACTTAACATGTTAAGGAACTCATGGGGAATGATAAGACAAACCACTGTATTCATGTTCACGATCTGCTTAAAGAGATTAGGCTCCATAATGCGCGCTGAAATACTCCAGTCGTTTGAGAACGTAGATGTTCCTCGTGAAGAGCATCATGATTTTCAGCAGAATGCACCTCTGTGTTTTGTGATCTGATGTGCCCGGTGGGATCAATCCGTAGTTTGTCTGCAAACCATGTTACATCGTTGTTTCATTCACTCTTCTAGTCAAACCGTTAAAAATCAATTACAAGAAAAACCATTTCCCTGATCATCAGATTGCAATCCGTAAGCCTGTGTTTTACATTACATCAACAACAACAACAACAAAAAGATTTCTGTAATCAAAAGAGTGCAATACTCATATCAGAGTTTTACATAACAATTCCAAAAACAGCTCTTCACCTAATCATCATCAGACTGCAATTTTCAAGCCTACGTTTTTCACAAGAAAAGCGTTTTTTATTTTTAAATAACAAAACTGTATTACTAACATCTGCGTTTACATGACAACAAGATAAACGCTTTTCGATACTCATATCTCCATTTTACCTAACGACAAGAACAACACTTTCCCTAATCGTCAGCTTCCAATTCTCAGACCTGTGTGTTACAAGATGGACAAGTGGTACCAGAAAGATTGCACGACTCACTCGGTGAGTACTGCAGCCTGTCTGGAAAATCGGTATGCAGTCACTATTTCCTCCATATACATCCAGTTCTTGACATAGATTTTATTAACCGACAATTTAGGTGTTTTCTTAGTTAGGTTGTTTCAGGTTTTAGAGACCATCATGAGTAGTTCTTAAGCAGTCGTCCGTCGCTGATTTTTGGGATTCTGGTTTCAAGAAAGAGAAAAGCCAGCGCCATAAAACAAACGCACCAGCCATGGCTCATCCGGTCACAGACTACTCAGCCATAAGGAAGCCTCAACATAGTTCATTTAACTATGTCGGCTACTCTCAGTTTCATTACCACTGACAGCGAAACTTTTATGTAATGGAGAATTTTTAAGATATCTTACGTTCCGCAGGAAGGAGTTCAAACATGAGTTTATTTACAAAACACAACATATAAAAAAAGAACGCAACACAAAATTTAGATCAGATCATACGTAGACGATTTTAGAAAGGGAGTGTTTGACCCCAGGTCTTAAACAACCCTTAGAAAGAGGAAGCTAGGAGATTTGGGCTAGAGTGCCCGATAGGAAAGTTAAGTTACACGCAAGCGATGTAGAAAGGGGGAGGAACACGCCCTTATTTATTACCGGGGGCAAATACCCGGGGCCCGATGGCTTAACGTGCGCATCCGACGCACGGCGGATATTTAGTGGTTCGAGCGTTCGTACCTGCTTGGGATCGAACAGAGGTCTTCTCCGTGGCAGTCACGAACGTTGACCACTAGTCCATCCGCGGCCCGAAACACAAAATTACTATGCACGAGGAATATATATAGTTATTGCCGTAAACGCCGAACAGTGTACAGAGAATCACAAAGAAGTGGTATCAAGGTGATGTTATGGGAAAACAATTCTAACATTGTCGTGTAAAGTAGTAGCTTATGATAGTTTCAAGGAAAATGTGAGTGAACACACCGAGTGGCGATAGTGTAATGTAGGCAAACACATGAAAGGTCAGTAGACACTAAAAGTAAGTCCAAGCGAGATAGTACTGTGTATCTCTGTCAAGTCTAACTTCAAATTGTTGCCGCGACAATTATTCTAATTTCGGGCACATTGCTTTCAGTATAGAAATTCTCAAATTCGGGACTCAAATTCCAATTTAATTGTTTTTGATTGTGTTAATTAATTAACATAATTAATTACGTGACTGCGTAATTGGAGAATTTTTTAATTAGGTGCACGAACTATCATCCCAACCCAGGCCGCATAGGGAGTCGCTGGGTTCTTTTCTTCTTTTCTCTCCATTTTCCCTTCCGCGGGAAAAGTAGATCTGAATTGCAAGCGCCAGGCCAGGTGCAAAATTTCGTAAACTAGGCGAAAGGCATTTTCTTCCATTCCCGGCATGTGAGAAGCAACAGCATTGCGAATTGCATAATGCTTCCGTAACAACAATGGCGTTGCGGTGGCTACACGACGAAAATTTAAGAAAGAAATCTTAAAGCGGTAAGAAGCTAAGGCTAGGCAATAAATGTCACCCAAGAGCGTTGTCGGAGAACATATTTCAGTCGGGCATATGTGACTTCGACCAGTTTTCAAGTTTTAAAAAGGGTTTTCTCGGAGTTTACTATAATAGAACCCAACAACGGGGTGACAGTTATGGCCAAATAAATTTTTAGAGGGCTTAGCTCAGCAGATGGACAGCAGGCGCAGGGAACATCTGCCCCAAAGTAGCCACTGGTCAGCCGCAACTGGACAAGCGGTCCACTTGCGTACGAGGGGAGGAAATCCAGAACCAATGGTGGTACATTTTCTCGAGGTAAGGACACGCCTAGCCGCAAGGTGATAAAGGAAAGCGAAAACTAAAATAAAAGCAGAAACTTAAAATTTCACGAGGAGAAAAAATACACGAGCGAAAAAACTTAAGAGAGAAAGAGAGAGACGGAGAGAGGAGTTGTGTTTGCGAACATGGGGCGTCGCAGTAATTTTGGTCGGAAGAGCCAGCGGTAGGCAAAGAAATGCCAAACTATGCGGAGTTCCAGAAGTCAGACGACTTGAAATCAAGAACTGTAGAACAGTAAAGTTCTGAGATACTATCGGCTGTGTTTTTATCCACGGAGGATACCAGCCAAATACCACCCACGGCCACCAGACCACCAGCGCTTTCTTCAACCGCCTGATCGATCAGCCCAGTAGAAGTTCCATATAGGGTAAGACATCATCCAATTATTTCAATCCCTTGTATGCTGAGTATTCAGTTAAGTTTTAGAAATGAAGCCTTATTGCTCACCCCGTACTGGTTGGATTGTTACAGATATTGGTGTTTTTACATTTTCTCAAGTAAACCATAACTTCCTTTCGTAGAGATGTGTTATAATTTAAACCGGTCCCACCATTTAAATTGTTCTAAAATTAAGCATTATACAGCAAATAAATTTTATATTTGTTTTCTTAAATCAACGTGTTTTTCTTCACGCTGCTCTGCAAATAGGTACGAGTGTCTGTGTATTAGTTTAAAATCAGACACAGTTTTCTTCCTTTACAGATACCCCTATTCAAGCATATAACCGAAATGTCAGTTCTTTTTTAAATTTAATTTCTTTTGCGGCATATGAGTTCTCGCGACAACTTCGTACGAGCTCATATGAAACACAACGCTTTTAAGTCCCAACGATGAGACTGGGTCGCCTGTACTAGGAAACCCAATGTCATTGTTGCCAATCTAGATGATCGAAAATCGCTAACGAAATCTATGCCCCTCAAGTTCCTACCGGGACTTGGCGTGGTGACAAAATCATGATTTGTAGGGTGACCATATGTTATAGATGCCTGAAATTCGGCCAGTAGTTGTAGCTTTGTTATATTCAGTTTGAGGATGATGGCTTTTAGAAAACGGTAGTCGTACATGGTGTAAGTTCAATGGCAAATTTTGCTGGTGAGGCTGAATATTAAAGAGATGAAGAGTTGTTAAATTAGGCGGGTTGAAAAATTATGAGGGCCGGCGTAGAGCAGTATATTTATCCAGGGCTTACAATACGCTAGAAACAATGTAATGGGATGGGCGTTGGAAGGCGGCCATGCAAGAGTATCTAGTATGCATCAATAGCTTTTGGGGAAGCAATGGAGTTATGGGCTTTCGTTATTCCAGTAGTAGAAAGATGTTGGGTTGGTATCTCAGAGATCAGCTTTGGTAAACAATAATTCGTGAGGAGGCGACGGTAAAGTAATTTCGAGGTTACGGCGTGCTTCAGCGTTTGACGATTAATCGAGGAGATAACAAATCGTAAAAGAATCTCAGCCTATTGTTGATGTATACAGCCAGTTCCTTTTACCGGGATAGAAAATTGTTGGAGTATGGAGGATTGTTAGGTTGTCTTGGTTTTGGGGGGTTTGTTGAAGTGAATGAAAATTTTCGGGAAAGAATTTCCATGTTAGATCGGGATGTAGAAGTTGGAAAACTTTCACCATTCCACTGGCAAGCCAGAAGAGGTGGTGAAAATAGGCTACAGCTTCAAGAAAAAACAGGGAAGAGAAAAACAGAGGATCTTCGGGTGTATTATTAGTCGAAGTGTGTGGGAGACAGATCGAACAAGAGCATCCGAGAGGATGAGCGTTTCACTGTAGATATCAGGAACATTGAGGGTAATTAGTGGGTTAAGGTCCATTCAAATGAAAAGATAGAAGGTGAGAAAGGAGTTTCATGGCGAGAGGAGAGAGTTGAGAATATCAGTTCTCGAAGAGGAAGGACTGAAATAAGCGTATACAATATCGATACTTAAATTACGTGTTTTTATCGCTAGACTTGTTCTTTACCCCTTAAGTCGTTAGTAGGGTTTCTCGTTAAGCCATTGTAATAATTTTGAAACAGTTCTTAATGCTGTCACATTAAGTTCAAGGATTCCACTGAACGTAATTTGGATCCTGACAATCTGATAAATTATGTGAGTACTGATGGTGTAAGTTAAAAAAACTAAGAAATGATTTGCAACGGTAACTATATGTTCATAATCTACAGACTCCTCATTTAAGTTTTTCATTATTTATTCTTGACTAAATACACAATTAAAACGCTAATGAAAGTTGACTGATAATAATAAAAATTAAAACGAATGAGTTATGGAACAACAACGAACTTTGCTTTCTATTTAGTCTGTTTTTTAAACAGTCTTACTGAAAATTAACATTCCTTTGGCTTTTGACACAACAGTTTATTCCAGCGATAGTCCTTTTACGTCATCATAAAACATGTACTCTATTAGAGCACTTTTGTAAGAACAACAAATAACGTGTTACCACACATCGAAGCGACGCCATCATCTCCCCTTCTCAATTGTCCAGGGTCGTGATCTCATAATTCTCTGCAACGAACCGTTTGCTGGCTGCTCGGCATCAAAGCAAACGTAAACAAACTTGCAGCAGGGGTCCGATGAATATAAAAGAAATGAGCAAAGGACGCTAACATCCAACAAGTACACTGCGGGATATTTTTTCTCGAGTCCAGGTATACGCAACGCTCTGAAAACGGGCAATGTCCCAGAACAAATAAAATTAAGATTAGCGCGAAGTAATGCACGGAACAGTAATCCTCGATTTTTTCTTTTATGTCCCAAATTATGAAACCAAAACCCGCATTGCTGAATTATTAAAACAGTTTCATACGCGAATTTCTTATAGAAGAAAATAAAATTAGAGAAATAATGCGTGTTGTTAAAGATTTTTATCATCAAAATGGCAAAAACTAATTTTTTCTTTACAAAACGTAGGAACGTCCCAGAGCATCGTTTCTCTCCGCTGTTTTCCCTAGGGGAGTGAGTGCTTCTAGAGATATGTGTCCTAGTTTCGGAAGTTCTAAGAAAAAAAAATGTTTTTCAAAATTCTTATCATTTATTTGCTACTAGATTAGATCTGGCAACTCATAGAAGACAAGGAGATGTACAGTACCTGTACAGCGAACCCACACCTTGTGTCCTAACTTCACGAATGCTTGGTATAAGCGACCGACATCGTAAGCAGTGACTAGACGATAACCCTAACTCGAAGACCAGTGACATTCACTGCTTCCCCTGCATATCAGGAGCTCTGAACCGCGGCCTCTAGGAATCACGCCACTGAGGTCGCAAGAATTTTTTATGAAAAAACTTCCGTAAAAAGGGTATCGTTTCATTTTTTCCTTTGCAGTAACTTCACCGTCAACTCTCATAATAACGTATTACCACCAAATGTTATTAAAAAGCGGAAATTTAAGAAGACTAAACCTAGGTATTTTAGGCATCAAAGTTTTGGCTGTATTTATTTAAACGATTGGCAGAGAGCTCTAAAGTTATGGTTAAATCATTTATCTAGAAAATCCCAAGTTTTTTGAATATAATATATTCTATGTATTTACGATAAATCTCCTCTATCCAGGTAACTCCAAGTTCTAAGGCTTCTGGATAAAACATATCATTTTTGGATAAAACATATCATTTTTGGATAAAACATATCATTTAAACCCTATCTACCAACAAGTAATTGGACACCTGTGATAGCAAAGGAAAATGAAGTTAATTCACCTTCAATATTTGGTGGAGCCTCCACGAGTGGCGATTACAACTGCGACCCTCCGGGGCATACTCTCAACCAGACGTTGTACGGCGGCTAGCAGCATTTTCTTCCACTCGGCTTGGAGATGACAGGTCAGTTCCTTCACCGATTTCGGACGGTAGGGGCACCCCTTAAGTCGACGCTCCAACTCGTCCCAGAGGTGCTCGATAGAGTTAAGGTCCGGGCTCTGCGCAGGACATGTACATTCGATTAACCCCATTGTCACCATACCAAGCCAGGGTGGACCTCGCAGCATGACAGGTGGCATTGCCATCCTGAAAGTAACATGGGTCCACCCCGTTTAACTGCCACAACGTAGGAAGCGCATGGTCATCCAAAATGGTGCAGTAGGTCTCGGCGTTGAGTCTGCCAGGAATTGCGACCAAGGGTCCCGTGCCATACTAGGAAAAACACCCGCATAGCATAATTCCACCGCTGCCGAACTTCACAGTTGGCACAATACATTCTGGCAGGAACCGTTCTCCAGGCAGACGCCAAACCCAGACCTTGCCATCCGAACGGTAGAGGGTGAACCATGATTCGTCGCTCTAGAGAACCTATTTCCACTGTTCAACGGTCCACTGTCGACGTTTTTTGCATCACGTTAGCCGAGCAGCACTATTGGACTTGGTGATCAAAGGCTTGTGGGCGGCAGCACGTCCATGATAACCGACCAGATGGGCTTCCTTACGGATGGTATTCATCAAAATAACACTTCCGGATGCCTGTTGAAACTTCTCGCGGATGTGGCCCATCGATTTGATGCGGTTCTTCCGAATTTCTCTGGCCAGCACCTGTCTGTCTCTAACTCCCAGTTTTGTGGGTCTGCCGGGTCAGGGAACATTACGACAGTCACCTCTCATCTTCCACTGGCCAATCACGTAGGCCACTGTCGATTTTGGGTACTTCAACTTGCTGGATATGTCACGTATGGATCGGCCATTTCTGCGATACCCGACGATTACACCTTTCTCGAAATCAGATAGCTCCGAACTGCATGGCATCTTGCATGCGACTGGTTGTGTTGTTGTTTCCCACACGATATTTAACGACGGCAGCCGTGACCTGTATTAGGACTGCAGATATCGTCGATTGCAGGAGTGACCAATTACTTGTTGGTAGATAGTGTATATAAACCCTTCATATAGAAAACCTTATGTTCCAGGGGTTTTGCATAAAAGATTTCATTAACAGAAAAACTCATTATCCGGAAAACTCCAAGTCCGAACGTTTCTGGAAAAAAGATTCCAACGAAAAACCTTTTATCAAAAAAAGAAAAAAGTCCCAAAGGTTCTGGATAAACGATATCATTTATGGATAAACCCTTGATCTAGAAAACCTTAAGTCCAATGGTTCTGGATAAAAATTTCATTAATAGAAAAGCTCATTACCCGGAAAACTCCAAGTCGAACGTTTTTGGATAAAAGGTCCCATCGAAAAACCTTTTATCAAAAAAAGAAAAAAGTTCCAAATGTTCTGGATAATGAGTCCAGTTAAGGAAAACCATTTATCCAGCAAGCTAGGTCTCAAGGGTTCTGGCTGAAATATCTCATTTACGGAATGATCAATTATTTAGAGTAACCCAGATTACCAATGATTCTAGAAACAAAATCCCATTTATTAAAAAACCGTTTACCTAAAAATACTCAAATCCTAAGTATTCTTGATAAAAGATCCGTATAAAACATATCATTTAAGAAAAAAACCGTTTATCCAGGAAATCCTAAGTCCCAAGAATATGGATACAACCTCAAATTACAAATTACAAGGATTTTGGACGAAATATATCATTTACAGAAAAACCATTTAATACCAAAGCAATTCCGAAGGGTTCAGCATAAAATATTTTGTTTACGGTAAAACTTTTTATGCAGAAATAGACAAGCCTAAGATTTCAGGAAAAAATACCCCATTTATGGAAAAATCATTTACCGAGAAAACCCCAAGTAACAAGGTTTCTGGATAAAGTATCCTGTTTACCGTTCAGGGAAAAGCTCTTTATCCAAAAAAAAAAAAACCCAAGTCCCAAGGTTTGGGAATATAAATCCAAATTGTGGAAGAGCATTTCATCCAGAAAACGTATAAATCCTCCTAACGGTTCCGAATAAAAGACCCTATACGTACTGAATACGAACCAGAATACCGTAGAATAGCCGATATGCCCCGTCAACTATCAAGAAAATTATTGTGCGTTAGGTATTATGCATTCATCGCCTTTCTTTATCCCTTAAGAGTGCTGTTGCTTCCAAATATGTAGAAGAGAGGCATATTTCTATTGCGTTCCTTTGTCAGCAACGGTTCAGGATAGGCTACAGTAATTGAAAAGCTGAACTTTCACGCAGGAAACTTCTCCGAAAATGCGACTAAGAAAGGGAACTAACCAGTTTGATGAAGGATCAAAGTCTACCGTTGGTCTACGACTCTGTGTTCGCAAAAGATTGCAAACTTTGCTCCCTGCATTAATTAAATATTTGATTAATTAGCTTTTGAGAGAACTAGCATTCCTGCAAAGCGAAATGCCAATGTAAATTTGGTTCACGTGTAATTTGTTTCGAAAGATTTCACAACTGCCTACATGTAAGGCTTTCACTCTCTGTTAGCTCAAGTCGGTGTTGTAAACGCCCAAAGCACTTGAAAATTACCCATGGAACTTCATCAGGGATTTTTACAAAAGGTGAAGAAAAGGAAATATTTGGTGTTTCTGTGCTCTCCTGCCCATCTCTTCGGAAATATCTTCGATTCTTTAATTTCGTTACTGAAATTTCAAAAGTTATTGCTTTGAGTTCTCCAGGTGGTCATTGTAACAATTATCTTTTTCAAGTGTATAATGTTATGAAACTAAACTTATTGAAATTAGTTGTGTCGCTAGAAACGTTAGACCTGAGATCGTCCAAATCACTTACCAGAGGAAACATTTATGGTTACATTGCAATCTTCTCCCTATAACATGTCATAAAATTGAAATGAAAGCGGGTAAATAAAGTAAGTGATTTCATACACGCATTGTTTCTGTGATCAGTCAGTAAAGTGATCGCCCCTGACAGCCAAACAGGTTGTACATTTTTGTGGAAAAGAAGGGTTGACAACAACCATGAACAACTCTAAGTGCTATAAGCAGTCAGCCGGCCATTATTTGGGGTCACTGGTTCCAGGAAAGGGAGAAAGCCGGTGCCGTTAAACAAACACACTACCCATGCCCCATCTGAGACTCAAACCCGGGACAACTCAGACGAAAGGTCAGAAGCCAGCGCTTAGACTGCGCCACCGGTGCGGCAGTGCCACAATCCCACATGCTGCTCACAATCGGGAAGATGAGGTCGCAAGAAGACGGATGAGGTCTCAAGAAGACGGATGAGGTCACAAGAAAGCGGATGAGGTCACAAGTAGGCGGATGAGGTCACAAGAAGAAGAATGCTGGTCACAAGAAGGCGGATGAGGTCACAAGAAGGCGGATGAGGTCACAAGTAGGCGGATGAAATCACAAAAAGGCGGATGAGGTCACAAGAAGGTGAATGTAGTCACAAAAAGGCGGATTAAATGCTGGTCACAAGAAGGCGGATGAGGTCACAAGAAAGCGGATGAGGTCACAAGTAGGCGGGTGAGGTCACAAGTAGGCGGATGAGGTTACAGGAAGGCGGATGAGGTCACAAGAAGACGAATGTAGTCACAAGAAGGCGGATGAAATGCTGGTCACAAGAAGGCGGATGAAATGCTGGTCACAAGAAGGCGGATGAGGTCACAAGAAGACGAATGTAGTCACATGATGGCGGATGAAATCCTGGTCACAAGAAGGCGGATGAGGTCACAAGAAGACAAGTGTAGTCACAAGAAGGCGGATGAAATGCTGGACACAAGAAGGCGGATGAAATGCTGGATACAAGAAGGCGGATGAAATGCTGGACACAAGAAGGCGGATGAGGCTGAATTAAATTGATTTCATTGTTCTGTTAACGCGATTGGCTGCTCTATGAGATTACTAGGAAAAGAGCAGAAAGGCATCTCCTCAGAGCGCCCAACATAAACTTAATAGGACAAGATTTGGAGACTTGTCTTAGTACTCCAAACTGCAGATATTCTCACTCTGGAGCTAATCGTCGTTCAGCCGATCTCTATTAGTCTGAGGATTATCGTCCATAAAAACAAACTTGGGACAAATACACTGCTGGCCACCCAAAACGCAACACCAAGAAGGACACGAGATAACAAAGCCAGATTTACTGGACACATAACAACAGATACAAAGATTAAACGATTGAGCTTACAGGCCCGTGCGACTTGCGGAACACGCAGGCAACAATAGTTCGTGTGGCCTCCATTTTTGGCAATAACGGCCGCTACACACCGCGGCATCGAACGAAAGAGGCTCTGGAAGTGGGCTTGTGGTATGTCGGTCCAGGCTGCTTCCACACGTTGCCACAGTTCATCAGGCGTAGCCGTGGGTGGTGCTTGCCGGGCCACTCGGTTGCCGATCAGCGACCAGACGTGTTCGATGGGCGACATATCGGGAGAACAGGCGGGCTACGGCGGCAGTGACACCTGGTGGGCCGTAAAGAATTGTTGCACGATACGTGCCACGTGCGGGCGCGCATTGTCCTGTTGAAACGTGGCCGCTGGTAGGTCCTGCAGGTAAGGGAGGACTACAGGCTCCAAAACATCGGAGATGGTGCGGTGGCTGTTGAGTGTATTGGCGATGCGTACCCGAAGGGTGCGGGTGTCATATCCAATTGCGCCCCAAACCATAACGCCAGGCAACAGACCGGTATGGCAATGCATAATGCAGGCGACATAAAGTCTCTCGCCGCGGTGCCGCCACACGCGGATCCGACCATCGTGGTGTTGCAGGCAGAAGCGGGATTCGTCGGAGAAAACAATGTCGTGCCATTCCGTAGTCCAGGTGCGGCGTTCATCGGCCCACTGCCGCCGCACTCGCCGGTGGTGTAACGCCAATGGTAATCGGGGCAATGGGCGCCGTGCGACAAGTCTCCGCTCCTGCAGACGACGTCGAACGGTACGTGCTGCACAGGTTGTTGCGCAACACACCCTAATTCCTGCGCTAACGTTCGTAATGTGGCAGTGCGAGCCGTCAAAGCCCGCCGCGCAACATTCCGGTCCTCTCGTTCGCGGGTGTGCCGCGGCTGCGGCAATCTCTCAAGTCTGTCCGTTCGTCCCTCCTGCACCCACCGAATCCATACTCGCCTCACCGTGGCTGGATGTCGTCCCACACGGTCGCCGATGTCTCGCTACGATAAACCGCTATCGCGATAAGCCACTCGTCGTCCTCTGTTGAACTCCGAAACGTGCTGTAATGACTGCCGTATTCTGCGACGTGGCGTCAGGAAGCTTCCCACGCACAGGTCCGGCAGCACAACACATTTGCACTACTTACACCCCGCCTTCTGTGCACCCTTCTTAGAGTGCTTCTAGGTGGCGTGCCGGGCGCACATGTTTTGTATATGCCCTGCAATACTAATCGTTTGCATGTCCTCTCGCGGGCGACGCATGCTGCGAATTTCAGGCCAATTGGATGCTTCCTTGTTGGTGTTGCATTTTGGGTGTCCAGCAGTGTAGCTCGCATGAAATGTCTTACATGATGCTAAAGAAATGTATGTATCTTATTAAGTGCACAATGCCAACCTCAACCACGTGACGTACGGACATCCAGCATTATAATTTCCCACACCAGATCTCCATAGGCGTCTCTTCCATGGAAGTTCTGGGGATTGTTTCGTATTTCTCAAGTTGAGTCAACGATAGGAAACATCAGAGAAACTGAGACCGGACTCGACTATGAAGAGCACGAGCACCTAGTGATGTTTGGTTCATGTGCGATGCTGCCTGCACCAAATCATTGCAGCTCCAAATTTTACAAGTCAAATAGAGGATCATATTGGCGAGTATTGAACGAAGACTAGAGACTGTGATAAGGGTTAAAGATTTCCGAACACCATATCAGATTTTCTGCAAATAAATATTATTTTTAGACATGCAGATATCCCGATGTTAAACACAGGGCAGTGTTTACACCTTTTGAATAATTCCTGGCTGCTACCAAATTTTTTAAGTAAAACTACTGAACGCGATAAATCTTAATGGATTTCAGGTCATTCATTACACAAAAAATTTTTTGTGCTCACATATTTTCTAACGGCCGTTTTTATGATAAATTATAGCAAAATGCAAGATAGGAAGAATTAAATACCTTGGTTCCATGAAGCAGACCAAAACATCAACTTTCTAACTTTTTAAAATTAACTGCATGCTCGTATTAACCGGTGACACGTCAAGCTTCTAGAATTTTAGAAGTTTAGTCAAAAATGAAGGGGAATTGAAATTTTCGAAGTTTATAAATAGCAAAGAAGAGATGGGAAATTATCGGAAAGTAATTACTCTGTGCTTGAAAACATACTTTGTGGTTTATTAATACCAAATCATCGTTGCGATGCAGGGAGACATGATGTATTGAAAATTTTTTGTTTGAGGCCACGTGTTTGGAGAATTTCTGGATATACTAAAAATAATTACATTCTGGATCGCTGAGGGAATGTTTTTCAAAGACGCTAAAAATAATTTTTCCAATGAAGAATTTCTAGTTTCTAAGCTGAGATTGCTTGAAAAATTACTAATAGATCACTGTATGTCAAAGACTTGCGGATGTAAAGTTACTATGTTTGTGAAAAACAATATGCATGTAACAAATATGTATACGATCGATGAAGAAACGGGTTTCTGTACGCCCAATTAATGTGAAAGACTATAAAATAAAAAGTGAACTCCGTTTATTAGGCGTATAAAATAAGGGATCAAAAGATGCTAGCTTTCACTACCTCCGGGTAGCTTCGTCAGGCATTTAGTAGCTAAAGATCGCAGAAGCAACTGGAACAAATGTATTTCTAAGAATAGCTACTAAATGCCTGACGAAGCTACCTGGGGGTAGTGAAAGCTGGCATCTTTTGATCCCTTATCTTATACGCCTAATAAACGGAGTTCACTTTTTATTTTTTTATTTTATTGTCTTTCAGAATATGCACATAAATTAGCGCATTTGTTTTTAATTTCATTTTGATAAGAACAGTTATAATGTAGAAAACCAGAAATCGCTAAAAGAGATCTCATACAATGAACACCATTTCGTAGTCAGAATTTAGAAAACTTAATACGCATTTCTGAAACAGTGGGGTAGGTTTTATCAAGAAGACACGCCTGGTTCTTATTAAAAGAGAAATCGTCATTTTGCTGCACTTTGTGATACCGAGAATGTTATCTAGAAAACAGATTTGCCGCTTCGCTATCCTCTTTTTTCCCCAAAGTATGAAACCTTAGTTTAAAATGAGAACAGACACACACAGTTACTAAGTAAAACAGGTCCTTTTCCTGTTTCGTATTACTTAAAATTTGAAGCAAATTTGATAAAATCCTATACCCTGTGAAAGTTTACTCAAGCTATTTGCTTTGCAATTTGTAAATATTATTTTTCAAAACAACATTGAAATCCCAAATTATTAGGAACACCTACCTAATAGTAACAGGTTGGACAGCCCTTCTCTTACACAACAATCTCGATTCAATGTATCATGGATTCAACGGGGTGCTAATATCGTTCTACGGGAATATTCAGCTAAGAGGATATGAATGCATCCGTCAATTGCCGAATCTTCCCTGGTGGTGGAACTCTGTTATTAATAGCTCAGTCTCATCCCAATGGCTTTAAATTGGATAAAGATCTGGGGACTAAGGATTTAGAAGGTGAATGGCAGGAGGGAGTGCCATCACGACGGGAGACAGAACAAAAGTAAACTTCGCGCTCTCTTTGCAATCAGATATAGAGGAAGAAAGGAGTAATTCTTAGCTCACGAAATATTGCATTGTCCCTTTACCCTTCACCAGCCGTATATACACAGTCGAGTCACATTATTGTGACCACCTCCGACTTTTGACGTCAACAGTGCGTAGCCAATGAAAGACGCCACGTGTCGTGAGCTGGCTTGGGTACATAGGGTATGCTGCAGGTATTCTGAAAACACATGGCTCGTTGCTAGCATGGATAAAAGGAACGATTTATCAGATTTGCAAAATGGAATGATTATCGGCTTTCGGAACAAGGGTGGCAGTACTTCTGAAACAGCGCAGTTTGTGAACTGTTCGCCTGCTGCTGTAGTTACAGTGCATCGTTATTCGAGAAATGGTACAATTGTGAATAAGCGACGTAGCAACTGCGGAACACAACGAACCATTGATGTGAAAGGTGAACGTCGGGTTCGAAGGCGCGTGAGAGCCAATCGACTCGCCACATTGAAGCAACTCATTGGCCGACCGAACCTGAGAGCTACCGGAAGTGTGTCTAAAACGACACATCAGTAAACTCTGCTGAGTATGGGGCTGCGATGCGGACTGATGGACTCTGCACCTATGCTAACGAAGTTGCATCGGCAGAAAATGCTTACATTTTCACGGCAGTATCTGAATTGGACCTCCGCTGATTGGCAAAGGATTGCCTTCTCCAATGAGTCACGTTTTCTGCTTCATCGAACGGATGGACGTTGGCGTATAAGGCGAGAAACATCTGAGAACAAACACTCTTCAACTATTGCTGAAAGAACACAATCTGGTGGGGGAATCGTTATGCTCTGGGTAATGTTTTCGTGGCATTCCCTGGGTCCACTCACACCTGTGGAAGGCACTAGGGACCGAATTCGTTATGAAATCATCCTTGCAGACCACGTACACTCATACATGCTTACTGTCTTCCCTGGGGTGGGTGAGATCTTCCAACACGACAATGCGACGTGTCACATATCTAGAAAAGTCCGAGAATGGTTGGAAGAGCACGATGACTCGTCTAATTCCCCAGACGTAAACCCAATTGAGCATCGCGGGACCACCTCGATCGTGTTGTTCGCTGTATGGATCCTCCACCAGGCACCCTCCAGCAGCTGTCAGATGCACTGCAGTCAGTGTGGTTCCACATACGTGTTAACACCTTCCAGCATCGTACTGAGTCACTCCCAGCCCGTCTAGCTGCTGTTCGCGCTGCCCACGTCGGTTAATCTGCATATTAGCTGGTGGTCACCATAATGTTACTCGACCGTGTGCCATCCGGCATGGACTCTTTAACTCCCATGGTGGACATATATAGAAGTAACAATGACGTCGCCAAAATGTGTATTTTTAGAAACGCACCAAAACTAAAATCTTCTTATTTTTAATTACGTACTGTAATTTTTAGTCAACGTTCAAGCTCAAATACGAGTTTTTAGACTAGAACAATATTATTCAGCGGAAGTACACACCCTGTATTTTCAACTCCATAATCAGGTTATCTTTGCCGTGAGTTTGAGCCTGGGTTCGAGTCTCAGACAAGGCATGTGTCATGTGCTTGTCTTAAGCCGCTGCTCACACCATTCCTTGAAACCCGTTACTCTAAATTAGGGACATAACACTGCTTATAGACTTTGGGTTTGCTCATAGTCTGTCGTTAAATCATGAAACAAAAAACAAAAATGAAGGGACTTTCAAGAAGTGTGCAAATAAATTTAGACACTGTTGACCCCTATCCAATGAAAAATGGTTTTTTAGTTTGCCTCGTGGATGTGCAGTAATACCATACCAAATTCAGTTATTCAAGCACATGGAATTAGGACAAGGAATACCTTATCCATGGTCAGAAATGAAAAAGATTCTACGAATAACGACCATAAATTTGGGGTATACCGTATACCTCTAAGGGCTACAGATTCGTCCCTAGAAGACAAAGTCTTCATAGGATCGACATTACGCACATTGGAAACCAGGATTTGGGAACACAGATACAATGTCAAAATTTGTGCACAAACAAAGGCACTATCCAGACTGACTTCGAAAGGAACTCATGTACCAATTTGGGAGGATTCCTGGGTCCTCACCACTGAGAATAAGAAATTCACCACACTCTTTGCGGAAAGTTTATTTATCCGTGGATATGGCCTGTCCTGTTGTAATGAAGAAACCCCTTTGCTATATCCCAGACTCGTGGATGCCAGCTGTCTGGAGTGACCATTCGAACTCAAGTGACAACTCACACTAAAACATTTTTGCAGTTTTCATTGATTGTTTACACGCATATTTGTCGCACATCCTTCAATCATGTGATGGAGATTTGATGTTTAAACACCTGTTCCATTAGTTTGTAGTTCCCCATCTGAGGATGAGCTCGTAGCGAGCTTGAAAGATCTTATGGTTTTAAACTACGATATTATTATGTCTTTAAATTGTAAATTAAAGATTTTAGTAAGTCAGTGGTTTTAAACATTGTCTTATTGAATATCGCGCGAAAACGGAAGTTGTTTTGTTCAGATTGTGCAAATCGGCGCGTAATAATTACAGATTTTCCTTGCAGTTTTCATTTATTGCTTACACGCATATTTGTCGCGCATCCTTCAATCATGTGACGGAGAATTTGATATTTAAACACCAGTTCCATTAGTTTGTAGTTCCCCATCTGAGGGTGAGCTCGTAGCGAGCTTGAAACGTCTTATGGTTTTAAACTACGATATTATTATGTCTTTAAATTGTAAATTAAAGATTTTAGTAAGTCAGTTGTAGGGGTGCGACATAGACTTTCGTGCTAAGTCCCGCCTTCTTTCCGATAGGCGCCCGTGAGTTAAGTTAACAACTTCCCCCTACAGCAAATAATCTGAGGTTCTCACTCTCATAATTAATTAATAATAAATTTATCATCCAGGCCCATCTTCCTCCGCCTTTTTGTGTAATTTTCCGCGAATCAAGGAAGGGAGAGAATGGCTACTGTAAGGCACTTCATCAACTTCAATAAATACTTCGGGAATAAGAAAGATAATAAATTTAATGAATCAAAGTACTAGTGAGAGTCTGGTTCCGGTGCCAATGTCCGCGTCGACGAATTTGTGGCATGCGTCGTCCGTCACGATGGGTTCAATCTCCAATCCGTTGCCCTAACGCCACTCTAATATCCGACTCCACTCTGTAATTCGAAACACTCTGTTTCGCGCTAAAAACCAGGAACTGTGTTCCTCGGAGCATAAAATCTCCACCTTCTATCCGTCTTCCAGACACTCGTTTCAAATCCTTTTCACTTTCTCCCGAACCCTCCAGCTTCACGCAAATAACAGGAACTGCATTCCTTGGTGCATAGTCGCTGCACGTCTATCCGTCTTCCAGACGCTCGTTGCAATCTTTTACGCTTTCTCCCGAAGCCTCTAGCTTCACGCAAATAACAGGAACTGCGTTCCTCGGAGCATAGACGCCGCACGTCTACCCGCCGTCCAAGCGCACCTCGCAATCTCTCCTCTCTCTCCCGAAGCACACGGCTTCACGCAAAAACCAGGAACCGCATTCCTCGGAGTCAAGCTCCCCACGTCTACTCGCCTTTCAAGCGGCTTCGCAATCTTCCTTCTCTCTCCGAAGCTATCTCTTATCCCCCTCGCTCCAGAAGACCCCTCTCTTCTTTTTTCGGCCCCCTCTACCACGAGGCGCTGACCTACTACAAGGCCCCGACCTTGTCAGGTCCTGGAGCGAACCTGACCTTTGTCCGCAGGCACCCTTTCTTCGAATCCGCACCCCAGCTGCTCCTGCTTCTGAGGAAATCGCTCTCCCTCGCTTATTGTCTCCGTGCCCGACGACATACCACACATTCCACCTAACGGACTTCTGTACGTGGAAACCAGACTCTATACAAACAGAGCAAAACATACAACAATACTGACATTCTTTTACACAAAGGACGTATTCAGTCTTCCCTGACAGGCTGGCGCCCTTCTAACCTTGGGCATTGTATATGCACACAGTTAATAAAATAAAGTTATTTCCTTGTTTTTATGTACATAAATTAGCACTAGATCATATCTTAAATGATATGCATCTCATTATTACTTTTCCCCCTTACATCAGTGGTTTTAAACAATGTCTTATTGAATATCGCGCGAAAACGGAAGTTGTTTTATTCAGATTGTACAAATCGGCACGAAAAAATACAGATTTTCCTGCAAACAAATATATATCATTTTTTTTTTTTGGATTCAAAGATGAATCGACCTTAATCATCGGCAACTGATGATTTCAACCGGTAAATAATTACTTTTGAGTAACCTGCTAACGTTTTGCTATTTATGAAAGGTTGACGATTTAAATATATGTTTGTTTCTCTCTACAAATGAAATTCTGAGGGTTGGACATGGCGTCGAATTCATCAGAAGCAAACGAAAACCAGGATGAGAAACCTTTTCTTTTGTATAGCTGTAATCTTCGGTACAGAATTTTCTGTTCTTCACGGTATATTCGACCAAGCTTTTGAGGGCAACCCATTCGTATCCTCCTGCTCCACAATCGATTGTCGAGTAGAAGGCCACAAATGGGTTGCCCTCAACACCTTGGTCGAATACACCGTGAAGAACAGAAAATTCTGCAACGAAGATGAACAGGCATAGGAAACTCCCTGCATACGTGAAACTTGCATTTCATCGTTTGATGAAATGTTCTTATATAAACCTGGTATTATTTGCTGCTACTAAATGTAGTGAGATTTTCTAAATCGACTTCTGCACTCGAAGATACGTTATCTAATTTACTTATTTATTTGTTTAAGGCGACTGATACAGAAGTCAAGATCCCGGATCAAGAAAATGTTGGAGATGAATTTCAACATAGAGCGGTGATAGAGAAACATGAATATAACGTTAATAGAAGAACAGAGTTTCAAATATTCGCTTCATGTTAAGCAAATATTTGATAGGGTGAGGAGTGTAAAGTGTTGGAGAGGGATAAATGCTCTTCATACTGAGAACGACTTAAACGATCTGCTCGCAGCTTTGTATGGTAGCAGATTTAGTCAAAAAAAGCAATGTTATTAAGTTTATTAACTTAAACAAGAATGAAACAGGGAAATCTGACTTCCCCGCATATGGACAGAAAGAAAATTTTACCACACAATTTTGCTGCTTTGCAATATTGTGTCCATCACTGTCATGATTGAACCCAAAAACGTAAGACAGAACCACAATTTACATACATACGTCGTCATCATTGTAATAAATATTTTGTGGTTCATGCGAGTCTATTTAATATCGTTTTGAAAGATTCTGCTTCAAAGGTCGTTCCCACAAAAGCATAAGTGGATGTAGAACAAACGTGTCGGTCATCGTTTTACAACTTCCTCTTGTAGGAACGTAGGATATAAACCAATGACGTGGCAGCACCAAGTGTGACGTAAAAAAGCAGATTCACTTCTCGTGATGCACCACCTACGATAGTAAAGAAAGCATGATAATGGAAGATAAATTAAAATGTTAATAAGGAAAAATAATCAAATAAAGTTAAGAGCAAATTGTTTTCTGATCGTAACGGGCCCAATAGAAGTCGCTCAGGAAGTGAATCTCTGATTTTATGAATTATAAACAGCTCTTACTTGTCTTTGAATCGGTATCACCGTTAAACTTAGAGGTGAGGTTACCAATTTAAGAATTACTGCCCTTAGTAATTTCTTAAATTGTGTACGTGAGAACACATGACAAGGACGTTGAAAAATTTACGACGAGGTTTATTGAAAATCGGTTACGCATATACGTAGTTGGAAGTCTTAAATTCACGGTAAAACTTCACTACCTCTTCTATCCATTTTTGTCTTTTTAATTAGTATAACATATAAATTTAAAATTAAAATTTATACTAGTTAAATTTTTTTGGCATTTGTGTAACAAGAGAACGACGTACTTATAACGTGACTACGTGATTTTAATACAAGAAATGTTTTCGATAATAGCCATTAATTCCTTAAGCATATAAATTATGTATTTCTAATAATTTGTTCAATAACGATCCCTCTGAAGAATATAATTAAACAGAACAAAAATCCTGAGATACCCGATCTTCTTCTCATGAGTTGACAACAAAGTGCTACATATAGTGCTCACCCTACAAAGAAAGTAGGGTAAGTGTATGTTTATCATATAATCTGATGCCTTCATAAAGTATTATTAAAACCTTTTAGTTCGTTAGATTTAGCTAAAAATCATTTTGTATGTTCTATCTCATCTGCAAACCGATTCTTTAAGGTGAGGGCCAGTAAAGTAATCCGCCTTTAGACACATGATTGACTTAAACATTCCTGTAATTTGCAAAGATATTTCGTGGAAATAGTGTAGAGGTCTTTTCACTCTCTTTGAAGACAGGAAATTTTAGACCCCATCGGTCGAAACGGCATTTCTTTATTTTTGAGGTACGGGTCAATTTTTTCTTTGTTTGTTTCTATAAATAAGTCTCCATCCGCTCTGACGTACAAAATCATTAGTCGTCTTTGACAGAATACGATCCTTTACGGGCAGGTTGAAGGCTCATTTCCAAAACTTGAATGCTAAGTATCTTCTGCAACGTTTAATATACCAGCTGCAAAATAGTAAAATTTATGTCATTTTATTGGGTGAGCGTGCTTAGGAAGCTTTCTATTAGGCTTACTACAAAGAATAGGTTTTAACACCGTGAAGTTAGCTAACACATTTGGAGCTTCGTGATATTTGGGGTGATAAAATGGGTATTGATAAATTGCACATTGTTAACTCTTTGTCTTTTCCTTCTGTAAAAAATAAAGTACGACCGTCGCGGCACGTAGAAACATTTGCGCTGTTTACGGGTTATAAGTTGAAAGTGAACGAACACGCCGGTATTTGATTCGCGAAGTTCCGTTCGGGTGATGCAACGCCTGAAGTGAACCTCGTTCTGAACATCTTACTGAAATGCACGATAAAGAAATATAGGCCATAATTGATACCGACCATTATCAAACCTATGAAGATATTATATTGTGATTTAGTTCATCGAACATCTGCCATGATATGAATTCAAGCAAGTGGAATGGTCCGAAAAACCGAAAAGAAATTCATGGTACAATTTTTTCGTTTTTTTCGGTTTTTTTTTTGGACCATTCCCTGGTACGCTTTCTAGAAATTTGTGCTATGTATCTTTCGCATGCCAAGATCTTGTGAAATAAAACAAGTGATTCGAGAGTATACAATCAGTAGACAGAACATTAGAGATAGGGGTGATGGGCAGTTGACATCGGTATTCCCCGCGCATAGTGGAACAGACCCAAACCAAACGCACGTAATAAATGGGCGGAGAGCAGGGCTTCCCAACAGTGTATCGCAATTGACAAACATGGGTAAACGTGGTGATCTGCGGGACCTTTATCGTTGTCGCAATATTGGCGCAAGACATATGGTTCATTCTATCACCTAAGTGTTGAGAACTTTAGGACTTTCGAGGGCAACCGTATCAAGGGTGTACCGCGCGTATACCATCGTCGCGTCGGACATGTCAGCGCTCAGAGAGCTAGAGGTGGCAGACCAGACGACATTGATGACCGGCTTTCTGATTATCCTGGCTCGTACAGACCGACCTCTTGGAAACAGGGGTGCAAATCACACCCAGGTCAAACTTCAGAGGTCTAAGCATCGTCAGCAAGCAAACGATACGGCTCACGCTGCATACCCTGAGCTACGGGAGCCGACGCCCTACCCGTGTGCCACTGTTGAATGCTCGTCATCGGACATTGCACCTCGCCTTATGCTGAAAACAACAAACCTGGACCTCTGCAGCGTGGAGATATATCGTATGGTCAGATGAATCCCGTTTTCAACTGTACCGGGATGGTAGGAGGGTGCCGGTGTGGCACCGACAGCAATGCGTCACGCCACCATTGTGCAAGGTCTGCTCTGTTGATGGAGGTGGTGTCTCTGTGATGGTTTGGAGAGTATTCTCATAGGACACATTAAGTCCCTTAGTGTATTTGTAGTTGTCCTTAACTGCTGCGCTCTACCAGCTTGTGCTGGATGATCACCTGCATGCATTCATGGTTTTCGCGCGTCTTCAGGCGGCCGATAGTCTGTTTGAATACAATACAATACAATTATTTATTGCACACATTTAAAACTTACAGTTATATGAAAACGCAATACACCAGGAGGAATCTGAACACATTGGTTGTAAGGCGATTCCCCCTATCAGATGTAAGAAAAAGAATAAAACATATGGCGTATATGAAAGCAAGTAAGATGGTTATAACAGAAGCACCACTGTTAGCAGCATGCTAGGAACTACATTTTAATGATAGGGTTGAGATTCGTTATGGAGATCAGGGTGATTTACAATGTAATTTCGCAGAGACAAGGAGCACTTTTTGATATTTTCCAGGGATCTGATGCTCTCTGGGAGATTATTTCATAGGATAATGGCTTTATACAGTATGCTATTTAAACCATAATTAAGTCTAACACACGGCTGACATCATTTGTTGTTAGCAACAGATCTGGTGAAGATAGAATAATCCAGATATTTGATGTCAGATTGAAAAATGGGCATTTTAAGATGCATTATTTTAAAAACACGATACCTAGTTTCAAGGTAAAAATTTCATGAATTTTTAGAATGCTTAGTTTTAGAAATAATGGTTTTGAATGAGACATGTAATCTGTGTTCAGCATATAGCGAACAGATTTCTTCTGCAATTTGAGCAAGCATAACTTATTGTTTGCACTTCTATTTGAATACCAAGATTCCAAACAATAGGAGAGATGGGTATAAATGAAAGCATAGTATAATGTTTTTAGGACATTGACAGGGAAGAGATGCTTAATTTTACCAAGCAGGCCAACCTGTAAGGAAACTTTTTTAAAACAAACTGAACATGCGCATTCCAGTTAAAGAATTCATCAAACCAAACACCAAGATAGGACAATAACCCACCGCACCGAACTAGGACCACTCAGGCATGGCTAGAGAAACACTCATCTTAATTTGGAGCCATCCAGTGGCCCCCAATGTCCCAGGATTTAGACTATGTTCAAGCTCTCTGGAATGCCGTCGAGTGAAACATCAGATCTATGGATGCGACGTGGACAATGCTGCAACAGGCATGGTGGGCATTACATCGGAAAACCCTCCGGTATCTGGTGGAGTCGATGCCTCGGCGGGTACAGGCTGTTATTCGCGCTAGAGGAGGAACAACACGCACAATTAGGTATGTCTAATGATTTACCCATTGAATATACATTTTCTTAGGTACAACCTGTCACATTTATTCAGTCACTCACGACTACACTGAGCCACCTTCCGGTACGTACTCAGTAAAATTGAATCATTACAACAAACAATAAGGTTTACTAATTCCTGACATTGAGCGGTCCTTATGTAATTTGATAAATGAAGGTTATTGTCGTAAAACCAATGAAAGAAGATATCTAAATCATAAAAGTGAATATTAATTAAAATATGACGGCGTCAATAGTAAGTATTTCGATTATTTAACTTTCAAAAACATTTATCATTATTACATATCATTATTATATATTATTCAGATTCAGATGAACGTAAGGAACGACCTTGACATCAATGAAACATGAAGTAGCTACGATTTTTTTCGAGGGGGGGGGCATTGACGACAACAGCGAGTCACTCAATAGGCTTAAAGCTGTCGCCCGTCCCTGATTTAGGGTCACTGCCTCCAAAGAAGTGAAAGAGCCAATGTCGTAATCATAGGCGTAACCACTGGGGGGGGGTCGGAGATCCATATATATATATATATATTCTATAAAGAAGATACCTAAGCAAAAAAATACATATATAATTTTGACTCACACCTAATACAACATAGAAAAGGTTATGTATCTACCTGTGTGAGTAAAAGGAGAAAAGATAAAAAAATAAAATAAAACAACTGAATGTAGAAGGTGTCGAGAATACTGAGCCTTGGCCTTATCAAGGACCAGCAAAAACTCTGCATTTTCTCACTTCCACAAAGACCTAGTTGGAAATGGGTTTCTGCTAGGCCATAAATGCAAGTAACATTCCCACCTAAAATAGTTAAAAATATATATATATATAAGTCATGTCCTCCGTAGAGTAGCATGACCTAGCACTAGTTAACAATTTCGCTTGCATCCATTAACCTTCATGGCCCGACCCATGCTCTTCATCTGTTACTATTAAACTGAGAGAAGAAGATTAAAGAGAACTCAAGCTGTGAGAGTGACATAATAAATGGAAATGATTTTCAGCTATAACGAAATTCAAGTTCGTTTGAGAGAGAATTTAAACCTGAAAAATAATGCAAAGGAATCCAAATTTTACATTGCAATTAAAAAAAAAAAAAAAAGGAAATGTTAATTTATACCGAACAGATTTTTGAAAGAAAACTTGAGTCTAAAACCCCCTACTCTACAACTTATGACAGCACGAAAACGAGAATAAGTTAAAGATAAATATTAACTTAAGAAAACTTTGTGAAAGTTATATACCTTAAACAGTTAGTTGCAATATGTACAAAGTATTTCAGCAGTGCTTTAAGTGCATAATTAATTAGTTATTAAGAACTTAACTACTTTGAAAAAACAGCGCATAGACAGCGCATAGAAAAGGAACAGGCTTAGCCTTCTTCTGTTCCTAGGTACCTCAAAAGACGCTCAAAGTTACAAAGAAAAGTAAGAGTTAAAACCCGCAAAAATGTTAACAGACAAACCAATGCTTAAAAGCTGAAAAGCTAAAAAACGACAGAGAAAAGGTACATAAAGTACAAACATTGAACTTATAAAACCTAGAACCCAAAAACAAGGAAGAGAGCTTACCTCTTGTGTAACAAAAACTTTTCTCCACACAAGAGGAGAACATGGCTGACCCCTTCTGCCACTCCCTAGACGCTGGGGGGCAGTGAGGGTGGGGCTGATGGCCTCCTCATACAGCAAGAAAACAACGCGCGGAGATTTTAACCAGAGAAAAAAAATATATAAACTTAAGACTGTGGATCTGTATGATCAGAATGAGCAGAATTAACTCTCCAGAATACATGAGAAATATTATGAAATACACGAGCAGTTTATTTAATAATCTTTGCATGTATTAAATCACCTTAGTGAGCTTCTATAGATTAATCAGAATCTTATTAATTTTAATGTTGGTTTTACTATTTTTAGTATAGCTATCCTAGTGATGAATAACTAGTTTTCTTTTTTATTTGTTTTTATTTTCTTTTATAAACAGATTTTTAAGCTTTTTTGTGATTTTGTTTATATTATTTAATTTTTTGTTTTAATAGGACCGTCATATCCATAGCACTAAGGTTCCTTTAGGGCGTTTTTTAGCTTTTCAGCTTTTAAGCATTGGTTTGTCTGTTAACATTTTTGCGGGTTTTAACTCTTACTTTTCTTTGTAACTTTGAGCGTCTTTTGAGGTACCTAGGAACAGAAGAAGGCTAAGCCTGTTCCTTTTCTATGCGCTGTCTATGCGCTGTTTTTTCAAAGTAGTTAAGTTCTTAATAACTAATTAATTATGCACTTAAAGCACTGCTGAAATACTTTGTACATATTGCAACTAACTGTTTAAGGTATATAACTTTCACAAAGTTTTCTTAAGTTAATATTTATCTTTAACTTATTCTCGTTTTCGTGCTGTCATAAGTTGTAGAGTAGGGGTTTTAGACTCAAGTTTTCTTTCAAAAATCTGTTCGGTATAAATTAACATTTCCTTTTTTTTTTTTTTAATTGCAATGTAAAATTTGGATTCCTTTGCATTATTTTTCAGGTTTAAATTCTCTCTCAAACGAACTTGGAATTTCGTTATAGCTGAAAATCATTTCCATTTATTATGTCACTCTCACAGCTTGAGTTCTCTTTAATCTTCTTCTCTCAGTTTAATAGTAACAGATGAAGAGCATGGGTCGGGCCATGAAGGTTAATGGATGCAAGCGAAATTGTTAACTAGTGCTAGGTCATGCTACTCTACGGAGGACATGACTTATATATATATATATTTTTAACTATTTTAGGTGGGAATGTTACTTGCATTTATGGCCTAGCAGAAACCCATTTCCAACTAGGTCTTTGTGGAAGTGAGAAAATGCAGAGTTTTTGCTGGTCCTTGATAAGGCCAAGGCTCAGTATTCTCGACACCTTCTACATTCAGTTGTTTTATTTTATTTTTTATCTTTTCTCCTTTTACTCACACAGGTAGATACATAACCTTTTCTATGTTGTATTAGGTGTGAGTCAAAATTATATATGTATTTTTTTGCTTAGGTATCTTCTTTATAGAATGTGTATTCTGAATTTTCAAAACTGCTGCGTTGCGCGTTTTGATTTTCAGGTTATTTTGCACCCTTCGTTTTAAATTCTAAAATTGTTTCCTTAGTCTTCAGTTTTGCTCTTAAGTATATATATATATATATATATATACCCCATCCAGATTTTGAAACATGGTTGCTGCACTGACCGTAATACAAACCCAACATGCGTGCCTCTCCGGTATTCGAACCGGGATCCATCTTGGACGAAAAGTCAGAAGCCATCACTTTGATTACTGCGCTACTGTGGCGGCAGCTACGTAAGTTCATCTGCGCATGCTCAAGCTAAAATCTGAGCTCAAGATGGGGGAAAAACTGAATCGCAAATATGTTAGTGAGTGAAATTGGTAACCTTTGGTCTTGGATATCTATTGGTTACACCCCATTGTGTTACACATCGTTTCAAAGATCTCATCAATAGCAGGTAACTTCCCTAATAGGAGTCGAGAAGAAGCCAAATTTCCCTACGCCACACTGCAAGCTCTCGCCAATAGCAGGTAAGCTATCCGAGGCATGAGGGGTCGAGAAGAAGCCAAATTTCACTACCAAGCACCGCTTTCGAGATATTTGAGAAAATCAACCTAGATTGCTCACTGACTACTTTCGTTATCTATTTTCGTTTTATCGAAATCTTTTACTTGGGAGTCACTTTACTACTGTCGGAAAGATACATGGTAGCAAAGTGGATCAGTGTGTACCGCATTTTTCATCGGCTAAGAGACGAACGAATAGAGTGATGCTATCTATATACGTATCTGTGGAAGATCCGCACAAAATTTATCCGATCTTGGATCGAATGATGATGGATTCCCTAAATATTGATGCTGTACGTGGATATCAAATGCACTAAATATTTTCGCAATAAAGGCGATGCTTCAGGGACTACTCCAATAGATGATCTCCTCCCGAAGAAGGTCGTGTCCTCCGTTCAGTGACATTTTTTTTTTTTTTTTTGGTTGGAGGTTTAACGACCACCGTGAGCAACTCAATGGACTATAAGCAGTCGCCCGTCCCTAATTTAGGTCACTGGTTCCAGGGAAGGGAGGGAGCCAGTGCCGTAAGACCAACACAACATCCATGCCTCACCGGGATTCGAACCCGGACCCCGTTTAGACGAATGATCTGAGGCCATTCAGTGAAATTGCAAGAAAGTACTTATATATAGCCATGAGCCCTAACTAAATGACTACAGTGAGTCTTCACTATCGGCAACTTGACAGAGTAAGCTAGTTTTTGAAGTCTAAGAGTCCCAGCTTGGTGAATCGCAAGGGCATTACGTTCCATCACGATAATCCTTACACGCATGTGGCTATGGCGGCTATTAACGACAGCACAAATACAAGGAACTTGGCTGGGAAGTCTTCCCTTCACCCGCCATATTCACTTATTTTGATCACTGTAGAATCACATGACTAGTAAAACCATCGACTATTGTATTAATGTCCAAACAGCGATCGGAACAGGGTTCCAATAATACAGTAAACCGTCAATTATCCATGGTAATTGGGATTAAAAAACATGGTTAATCCAAATTGCGGTTATACAAAAACTATAAAAACGTAAGATAAACAGTCTTGTATGTAAATACAAAACTGAACCTTTTAGAGCTGATTTTGATAGAAAGTCCGTGATTTTTATTTTCTTCGTAGCATTATTTTTGTATTATTTTTATTATACTTCCACAAATTTGTAGACCTTCAATGCAATTAACATCATCTTGACTATCCATGAATTTAAATAATCTTTCTGCAGCTATTAGGGCTTCAGTACAATTTACTTTGTAAGCTAGTTGTAGTTCCACATCCTCGTCCTTGTTGGGAAAACACTTGATCCTGCCGTCGGCGTCAGTTCTTGTACACTTTGGATTAAGTCGTCGTCAGTCAGTTTTTCGTATCCATAATTATTTTTATCTATATCTAACCTTTTCTTATATTTTTTTCAGTGTCAAAACAACTCGTTTTCTTTTTCCCAACATCTTAGTGGTTGGAATAGTCCATAAATTTCGTTACAGAAGAGAACACGATTTCTTAAGGTTTAACAGACAAAAAGAGACTAAAGTAGTTTCGCAATACACTTCACTGCGCACTCTGGCGGCAAAACGGGAAACCTCAGCAGCGATGATAAATAAGTTCAGCTAGAAGGATGATGCAATATTGTTTAATTACGATGCAATCTTATTTTAAATTCGCGGTAATGACTTATGTTATTTTACGAATTTACTTTCATAGGGACCACGGTTAATCCGACCCCACGGTTAACTGAACCCGGATAATCGGTGTTTTACTCTACAACTTTCTCTTTAATAGAGGAATTCAGTAGCGAGGAAAACAATGGGAACCCATCATCGCTAATATTGGATGCTATGCAGTAGACTGAAATAAAATATGTTGTAGTAAACATCATCCATATCATATTTGCAAACGGCGAGAACATTCCTCTCGTATGCTCGTGTAATAAACAGCATTTTCTGTTAATTCAAGTAACCGGTCGTCGTTCCGTACCCGAAAGTCCTAAATTCTGATTTCTCGGTCTGCAGAGTCTCCGTTCGAATTCTGGAGTAAGAGATGAATCTATCTGCACAGGCTGCCTCAATCTTCCCTGGAAACAGTTACTCTAAATTAAAAGTCGGCAACTAATTAGAGCCTTAAATGCTCTAAGGAGTCGTTAAATCTGCGAAGAAACAAAAAAAAAAGCCGCCAGATAATGTCCCTCCAAGGAAGGTATGCCTACTGTGCGTCTTAGGAAAGCTAAATGACGACACGAAAAGCAAGAATTTGGGAAATATGAAACTTTGTTGAGTTTAAAATTTGTATCCCCGAAACAGAACTTTTGCCATTCTATTTATTACCATGTAATGATACGGAAAATGTATCACCCTCTGATGTGCAGATACTTTTTTTTGCAGGGGAGGGGGGGGGGTGGAGCTTTAACGACCACCGTGAGCAACTCAATGGGCTATAAGCAGTCGCCCTTCCCTAAAGTAAGGTCACTGGTTCCAAGGAATGGAGACAGCCAGTGCCGTAAGACAAACAAAACATCCATGCCTCATCGGGATTCGAACACGGACCCCTTTCGGATGATGTGCGGTTGAGAAAACCTTTTATGCAGTTCCTAAGGAAGTGTAGCTCTCATATTAGTTATTAAAGTCGAAACAGTTGAGACAAAATTTTTCGGAAGTTGTAGCAAAGATGGTGGGAAAACTCTCAGTATTTCCTTGTCTCGACTTTTGAAAATTTATAATAAAAGTTCGCTGCAACTCTAAATACTAATCTGTATTAATAAAATTACCGGGTTTGTCTGGCAGTCGCCTTTAGAGGAAGGTACTGAACGTAGAGACTTGAAATTTGGAAGAAAAAACAACGATGGCTTAATGGGGTAATGTACCTCGGAGTCATATTTCTGAAATTCCAATTTTGTGATTTTTAATTAATTTATTTAGTTTTTAAAGAATTCAACCATGGTTGAAATCTCATTTTGTGGATTTCTGTATCACAAGCGCACTCAAAAGTAATTTATTTCATTGTACGCAGTATGCAAAATCTTTAGCCTGTTACACAGAAATAGTTTATGACACTTTGAACAAATGCAACAAAGTTTCATCGCACTACAGTGCAAGAACTTTACTTCACTCTCCCAAGGACGTTAGAATTGATTGGGTAAGGATGATAGCACAAACGTGAAGATCTTTGAGCAAATGACGCCTAGGTTATTGTCATGCTCCATGAGACGTTACAAGTATTTTTTCACCATTGTGGTATTAGAGAAGGAATTTTTATCTTCCAAACTTATGCCTTTTTTTTTTAATAGGATAGTGTTCTGCGTTTCAACATGTCAACTAAAGCTCTTGCTGGTACAACCTTCCATCGGTAATTTTACATGGAATATTAATTTTTCTAAAGATTTTGTGTATTTTACGAAGTCACTGGAGATTCGTTAAGAAACAGTTGTTTGCGAAACATACCAAATTTTTATCACAAGAGAAGTTAACAATTTACTGTCAAAAAACACTTAAAATGAAATATTCATGTAAGAATAATTGCCAAAACTTTCACATTTGTGTTTTTTTTAAACTTAATCATACTAATGTATGAGGATCTTGATCTGGGCTTTCGGTGGCGGAGAAAGTGCATCACGACAAAATAGCTAATTTTTCTCTGTAGATCTTTTTCAGATATGCGTGCATATCAGGCGCGTATTTATAGATGGGGCAAAGGGGCTTCCCCCCCCCCCCCCCCGAAAGTGTTTCTTTATTTTATGTTTTTAGTTGAAGTACGACTTACATTAGAAAAAAATGCTTTCATTTAATAAAACTGCGACAGCTTACATTTAAAAATGCTTTAGTTTTTCGTGTATTTTACATTAACTTTTATTTTGTTCCGGTGGATATCAAAAACTTCCATTTTTCCTTGCCCCCTCCCCCATACTGAATTTTGTTTTGTACGCCCCTGGTGCATATAATGTAGCGAAAAAATGTATACTCAAGGCTAATGTATACAACCGCCTCGGTGGTGTACTGGTCTAAGCGATGCCTTACGGCCATTTGTCCCAGAGCTGGGTTCGGGTTCGAATCCCGGTGAGGCATGGATGTTGTGTTAGTCTTACGGCACTGGCTCTCTCCCTTCCCTGGGACCAGTGGCCCTAAATTAGAGACGGGTGACTGCTTATATCGCATTGAGTTGCTCACGTTGGTCTTAAACCTTTAATCAAAAAAAAAAAATCGAAGAACATCAAACATCAATGAACGTGTCTGGAGTTTAAACCCATCGGTAAACAAGTGTCATTTCGAACATTAAACGAGTATTTTATGTTACCTAATAACATTTTTTTAGTGATCCATATGTTGAAATTTAAAGGTATTGAGAAGCAAGCTCGGTAAACTGCACTTCTATCCCCGACATAACGTTGTTTGATCTAATTTCTTTTTCAAAGTAAGTACCGGTTTACTGTGAGATGTTTAAATTTCTCAGTTATGCTTTTTTATTGAATTAAAACAGAATAGAGAGAAAGACATATATTAACTTTGTGTTTCTAGTGTCTTTGATTCCAAAGCAAAGAATAATTGAACTAGATTGAAACACCTGATAGTAACTACTAATTTACTTTGAAAAAGAAATTCTAAATATGCATATCTGAAGCTGTTAGGTAGTGTGACGTCACTTGATTAAATGCCATAGCCTTCGCTTCTCGAGTGTCACGTTGAAGCCCATGCTCATGATAACCTCCCCCCCCACTCCCCGACCCCTCCTCGCTCTCTGAGTTGATGTTAAAGAAATATATATTTTCGATATCTAATAAAGAAACATTTATTTCACATTGCAAAGGATGTAATGATAAATCGATTACAAAACGTTTGTAAATAAATCTTGTTTTGAAATTCCCTTTTTCTTAGATGAAATAAGAAAAACATGTTTGCCTTTTCATTGTAGAATAAGTCTTAAAGCATCATCAGTTCTTATGCAAACAATGAGTTACAAACAGAAGTCATTAGCTTGATATATTAATAGAGTTACAAACAGAAGCAAACAATGAGTTACAAACAGAAGTCATTAGCTTGATATATTAATAGAGCAAGGACGTCGATCTGAATTTAAATCAGAAGTTTATATTGCTTCACGTTTATGTAAGCGTCATGTGGATGTGTGGCATTTCGTGATAAAATCTCTTATGAAGGATTCTGCTCTTTTTCATTTTGCTTACTGGCCGCAAACGTATATGCGTAATTTCCATCACATTTAAAATTCATTCGAATGTGTAACATAGTTAATGATCCAATTTCATGACGCATTAATCTGGTTATTTCTGTTATGGCCGGCAAAACACAGTTGAATAGTTTAATGAAAAATAAACTGCCAAACACGAAAAATTGAAGGAATATTTATTTGGTTGGAAGATGGGTTACCACATAACGCAACTCAGCGATAAACTGCTATGCGAAAATTACCGACGGTTTCCAACTGTCTAAGTTTCAGATCTTTCTGCTTTTAAACATATAACATTTTTTTATTCCCATTTACATATAACATAATTTGAAATTCGCCGGCTGTCAAAACGGAATGTTATATTCAATTTCCTCACGAAAGCATGATAATCCTCGAAGAGTTCAGAACTCATGACTAATCCTCGAAGAGTTTATTTTCCTCTACTTTGAAAAAGAACAAAAAAAAAAAAAAACTATAATTGCTAACAACTTGCGTGTATGTATATTTCAGCCGTATATCGGGCGATGTTAGTGCCAGTGCGTGGAGAAGGGCACATCCCAACGGTTTGCGGGCAGTGGACGGACGAAGGCAACGACAGAATACGAGGATCGAGCTATTGGGAGAGCCGCACAAACCGAAACGAATTCGTCGCTCTCAATGATCCGTGGTTACGTTGCGTTGTTTACAGGCACAGAAGTGACCATCCGGACCGTTGCCAGAGAATTTGCGGCACATTCAAGAACGCTACTCCTTCGCCTACCACTGATCAGCGCGCATCGCCAGCGCTGGTTGCATTGGTGTCCGGTCCGATTAAAGTGGGACTTCAGTAATGTGCCACGGTTTTCACTTGGCGTCTATGATCAGTGGATACGTGTCTGTAGACCAGCCGGGCCAGAGATGGATTCTGCCTTTACCGCGGAAGGGCACATGGCTCGCACTCCGGGAGTGAGTGTATGTGGAGCTATTTCCCACGACAGCCGCACACACTTAGTAGTCATCCGTAATACCCTCACGGCTGAACGGTGCGTCGATAACATTCTATGACCTGTTGTGTTGCCTTTCCTGTCGCAGTATCACCGAGCAGTTTTTCAACAGGGTAATTCCCGGCCACACACTGCACGATTCTTCCAGGCCTGCCTTTATAATGTCAACAACCTTCTATGACCAGTCCGATCGCCCGACCTCTCACCGATGAAACATGCTTGGTACATCATGGGACACTGACATGTGTCCATCGCAGAATATTGGCAAACTGGCCCGCAATTTGGACACCATCTGGCATGATGTACCTCAGGACAGTATCCGTAAACTGTATGTGTCTATGCCACATCGAGTAACCGCTTGTATCTGAGCCATATGTGGCGCCGCCGTCTTAAGATTTAGAGAAAAGTTTTTATCACCAAAACAAAGCTAATTATAAGTCTGGTCAAGCTACATACAACGTACTGACTTGTTCCACTCGTGTAGCTGTTTTATCCGAAAAATTGGCCCATCTGCTTTGGAATAGCAATGATTTCTCTTTTCATATATATACATCGCAAATGCGAATTTTCATCTCCATTTGATAATGCCTTCAGGGTGCCTCGTTTTTTTTTTGTTTTTTGTTTTTGCAAATAATGTATCTATCTTTCTGCTGCTATGAGGGATTTTTTTGTGCAATTTGTAGTTTTCGAACATAGTTTTTGGCTGCTAGAGGGAGTAAGTAGATGTTCCTATTTCTGCATGTTTTATCGATTGCTGAAATCTTGTTGATATTTATCTTCCAATTGCTTCCATTAATTATGAATAAGTGAAAAATTTTATTCGCGCCGGTAACGATTCAAAAGACACGCTCATCACTAATGAAAATTCGGTGTCGTCTTTCTTGTGTTTAGGTTTAATGACTACAATGAGCAACTGTGAGTGCTATACGAAGTCGAATGTCCTTAATTTGGTGTCGCTGGTTCTCGGGAAAGAAGAAACACATCGCTGCAACACAAACGCATCTATCGTACCTAATATCTGGGCCAATCTTGGACGGTAGGTCAAATGCCAGTGCTTCAGACCAGTCGATCGTCCAGGTGCCGTTCTTCTCAGTGAAGAATGACCAAACGAAAGCTGATAACGTTACACACTGGAATAGGAATACCGGGAACAAGGACGATTTAACAGAGAAAGCTAAACTGAGTTAGAATGATCAAAAGAAGTCTGATAACGTTACACACGGGAATAGGAATACCTGGAACAAGGACGATTTAATAGAGAAAGCGAAACTGAGTTAAAATGACAAAATGAACGCTGATAACGTGTTACACATGTGAATTGAAATACCGGAAACAAGGACGATTTAATAGATAAAGCTGAACTGAGTAAGAATGAACAAACGAAGGCTGATAAATGTTACACACGGGAATACCGGGAACAAGGACGATTTAACAGAGAAAGCTAAACTGAGTTAGAATGATCAAAAGAAGACTGATAACGTTACACACGGGAATAGGAATACCTGGAACAAGGACGATTTAATATAGAAAGCGAAACTGAGTTAAAATGACAAAATGAACGCTGATAACGTGTTACAGATGGGAATTGAAATACCGGAAACAAGGACTATTTAATAGATAAAGCTGAACTGAGTTAGAATGACCAAACGAAGGTTGATAAACGTTACACACGGGAATACAGAGAACAAGGACGATTTAACAGAGAAAGCTAAACTGAATTAGAATGATCAAAAGAAGACTGATATTGTTACACATGGGAATAGGAATACCTGGAGCAAGGACGATTCAATAGAGAAAGCGAAACTGAGTTAGAATGACAAAATGAACGCTGATAACGTGTTACACATGAGACTTGAAATACCGGAAACAAGGACGATTTAATAGATAAAGCTGAACTCAGTTAGAATGACCAAACGAAGGCTGATAAACGTTGCACACGGGAATACCGGGAACAAGGACGATTTAACAGAGAAAGCTAAACTGAGTTAGAATGATCAAAAGAAGTTTGATAACGTTACACACGGAAATAGGAATACCTGGAACAAGGACGATTTAATAGAGGAAGCGAAACTGAGTTAGAATGACAAAATGAACGCTGATAACGTGTTACACATGAGACTTGAAATACCGGAAACAAGGACGATTTAATAGATAAAGCTGAACTGAGTTAGAATGAACAAACGAAGGCTGATAAACGTTACACACGGGAATACCGGGAACAAGGACGATTTAACAGAGAAAGCTAAACTGAGTTAGAATGATCAAAAGAAGACTGATAACGTTACACACGGGAATAGGAATACCTGGAACAAGGACGATTTAATAGAGAAAGCGAAACTGAGTTAGAATGACAAAATGAACGCTGATAACGTGTTACACATGGGAATTGAAATACCGGAAACAAGGACGATTTAATAGATAAAGCTGAACTGAGTAAGAATGAACAAACGAAGGCTGATAAACGTTACACACGGGAATACCGGGAACAAGGACGATTTAACAGAGAAAGCTAAACTGAGTTAGAATGATGAAAAGAAGACTGATAACGTTACGCACGGGAATAGGAATACCTGGAACAAGGACGATTTAATAGATTAAGCTGAACTGAGTTAGAATGACAAAACGAGCGCTGATAACGTTACACGTGGGAATAGCAATACCGGGAACAAGGACAATTTAATAGAGAAAGCTAAACTGCGTTAAAATGACCAAATGAAAGCTGATAACGTCACGGTAATCGGAATAGCGGGTGCAAGGTCGATTTAATAGAGAAAGCTAAACTGAGTTGGAGTATAGATGTAGTAGCATTCTCTACAGCAAAGAAAAACCCAATACCACGAATAAATGTCTCGGCAAACGATGAATTTTCGGCACGTGTATTGTTCTGTTTTCATGATACTGTGGTATACCTCAACAAAGTCTCAAAAATAATAGAAAAAGATTTGTGAAACCCGTATTTCCCGGTAGCGGGACCCAAATCTTTCTGCTGCTGAACAGAATACTTTTCCAATTAAGCTGTACCAACAAAGGCATTGATACTTTCTGTCTTGACATGTGTGTCACGTTTGTAGTAGGACACATATAGCCCCCCCTTTCTCTTGAGAAATGCGGTGCCACGAAATCGCAAGTTTCGGGTCCGCCGCAAACTGTGTTTGAAGTAACTTTCTGTGGAAGAAGGAATTCTCACTAATTTCAGACGGTATGTGGTAGAAGTATCGCACGTTTTTCGAAGAACCTAATGGCCATTAGATCCATTTTTACGTTCGGTTGCCAATGTGAAGCCCAAATTTGCCGGTGGCAAGGCTCGAACTCACATCCTTCAGCTCTAGAGTCGAATGCTTTCCCAATTAAACTACGCTGGCAAGGGGATGTCACTGGTACTTTTTTCTTGAAATGTGCGTAACCTCTGTAGTACGTCAGAAATTTTGGACTTTTAACTAAGAATCCATTTTTTTATTCTGAAAGACGTAAAACCGATCATATGTTTACAAGAATCCTCGGAGTTCCACAAAAGTGTGGGATTTAGTGGCTGGCGTTCACGTTCTGAATGAATCGCTGCGTACTGTAGCATATCTACTCAAGGAGATAAAAATACAACAGTAACTCTCATGATCTGACGTTAGACATCATTCGTTACGTGGAGCAGCGTCGGATTTGCTTATGAATAAATGGTAATGATTGTACCTCCATTTCAATGATTGATGAGTGATTTTTTAAGACATCAAACATCTCCGGAATGGAATATGAATGAAAGTCAAACATATTCCATTTCTTTTATGATTTCAGACTGACTTCTATCAGATTTAAGCATTCTTCCTCGAGCCCTGATGCTTACAGAAGTTTTTGTAAATCGGTTTTATTCATAAGAAAGAATGAATTTCAAGAATGTTTTGTATTATAGAAAACTGTAGGTTTGTTCGAAACAATATTTTTATGATGCAAAACCAAATTGAAAACAAAAGTTATGCTTCGGTACTTCAGCCTTAATTTAAAAAAAATATGTATAAGGGGAACAAATTATATAATGAACTTTGTACCAACAATCCCGAGGAAACCTAGGTTTTAAAAATTCCAGTAACGAACTTAAATTGGCTAATGTTTGTTCTCTTATATCACAAATGTTTAACATCGAAATCTGAAATATCAGTTCCGTATTTATCTCTGCCCATGCATAACTGAGGAAAATGAATGTGTTGGGAAGATATTTTCATGCAATAAATTTCATGTTGTAACCAACATTCTTATTAACCATTTGTAACACCTCATTCTCTTATACAAGAGCTTAATTATAATATTGTTCACATATAAACACAGGGACAGTTGATGTTTTTCATCACAACTTTGTATGTTTTTTTACAAGCAGCTCTGTGTCTTTAACTGGTATTTACGTAATAAAGTTACACAGTAAAAATGTAACGTCATCACCATAATAAACAGCAACAACTGTATTTGGAAACGCAGAGCTTTAAGTACAGAATATATAAACATAAAGGCATCCCCGTCAAAGGAGTTAGGAATTAGCTTTCGAAAACACAGAACTTTTAGTTCGGAAAGCTTAATCATGACTTCATCATCATGTTTAAGATTTCATCAGGGCCGGCTCCGATGCCCGAATGATACCACACGCTGACTTCTAAATGTTCGTCTGAGAGGATTACAAACATACATATCACTAAGCTGTTCTCTGAGATTCAGAGGTTAGCTCCACAAAGAAATACATCTACCAGACATATTTTTACTAAATATTTACTTACTGTTGCCGTATCAAACTTCTCCATTTACAGCGATCTTGTCACACAACTCGGGCTTCACTGACATCCATCATACGACGTACACAAGACCTTCTATATTTCATACTCATAATCTTTTTCTCATTCAGACACTCCTGAATCTGATGCTCTTATGACTTCCTTAGCCTTCTTCTGCCTTTCATTCCTGTCACTTGGGCTAAAAAAAGTTCTTAGTAAGCATCACATAACTCATTCTTACAACACGACCAAACCACCGAAGCATATAAGTCTCTACCTTCCTAACACATTTTACTTCACATTACACAACTGCAACACATATTCATTACTCACACAGTCAGAACGTGTCTTGCCACAAATCCCCCGTAAGTAACGCCTTTCTCCAGCACACAAACGACTCCTGTGTTCCTTGTTTAGTGCCCAAAGATTTCATTGCCATACATCAGAGTAGGGACAATTACACTTTCATACATAGCCATGCGGGACTCTCTTGAGAACCCATTATTCCTGTGAAAACCTCCCAGAGTAGCCATGACTTTCAATGAAGAATTCACTCGCCTACTAATTTCACCATCCAATTTGTTCTCTCTGTCAAACATGCTTCCTAAATACATAAACTCATTCACCTGATCAATCACTGTACCATACAGACTTATATTACATTCAGTGTTACCAATTCCTCGCTCAAAAACCATAACTTTGGTTTTTCTCTTATTTGTACTCAGTTTGAATTTCATGCAAACTTCGTACACCGGGACAACATACACTGCAACTCACTTTTGCTCTCTGCAAACAGGACTATATTATCAGCATATAGTAACCTGCACTCACGGATATTACCAAGACATAAACCAGTATTGTCCATCTTGACATCACGCATGCAAGCATCCATAAATAATATTAAACAGCCATGGTGACATTACACAATCCGAGACCAGACCACAGTCCCAAATCGGAAGATTAGGAGTAAATACACCTTTGACCACTTGCCTGCCGATATGACGATGAAAGGTGCATTTCTCTTACATTTACAAGTGTTTATCTGGATTCGATTTTTCTAATTCAGGTTCCTGCAAATTTAATTTGAAGAGCCCTCTGAAAACATGCGTCCATTATCAAACAGAAGTCATCGCTCTTTCCACGTTTATAAGTGAGTCACGGAAAAATTATCATCGGCCGCCACCGGGAATCGAACCCAGGGGTTTCCACGCTCCGGACATGCTACCATTGCACTACAGCAGCCTCGAATTCTCCAGATTCGCATGCGACAAACTACCAAACCACATGGCAGGTTGCTTATTGGAGCCCCGCACTATCCTGGGGATTCACCAAAGATGGTAACCAGCAACTGAACAAATAACTAGGAGGCGAATGAAAAACCCTGGGTTCGATACCCGGTGGCGCCCGATGAGAATTATTCTGTGACTCACTTATAAACGTGGAAAGACCGCTGACTTCTGTTTGATGTTCTTAATCCACGTCAGTTGTGTGTATTAATTATTCATTGGCCTCCTATTTTATTTGTTTAGTTGCTGCTTACCATCTTTGGTGAATCCCCAGCATTGTGCGGGGCTCCAAAAAGCAACCTGCCATGTGGTTTGGCAGTTAGTCGAATGTGAGTCTGGAGAATTCGAGGCCGCTGTGGTGCAGTGGTAGCATGTCCGGCGCGTAACTGGAAGACCCTGGGTTCGATTCCCGGTGGCGGCAGATGAGATTTTTTCCGTGAAAAACTTATAAACGTGGAAAGAACGATGTCTTCTTTTTGATGTTCCTAATCCACGTCAATTGTGTGTATTAATGCGTCCATTAATTTATTTTTCACATATTAAGATTCACCTATATAGTTTCATTCCTTCATAAACGGAAGCATTCATCATTATGGTGTGTAAACACATTTCAGACTCTATAGAATTCAATCAATACATATCTTGCACAAAAATGTTAAAAAAAAAAAAAAGGACTGTTGAAATAAAAAAAATAACGATATATTAACATCACTGTACCCATTTTTATACAGCTTCTTCGTACGTGAGTGATATGGACAGAAATTGAAATGGAGCTTAATATTTACGGTATCTTTCCAATACCTCATTTTCTTGAGTATCTGAAAGGCAATCCAAACAATGTACTTTTTTGTGAGTGCTACAAATTTCAGTGATAGTCTTTCCCGCTTGAGAAATACATATTTCAGAAATTTTAAGATTTATTGCTTTCCGGAAAAAAGCGTACGATGTCTCAGTGGTATGAGAAAAATAAGAAATTATTCCACATCTTATGAAACAAATGGTACACTTAATAACCCAAAAGCGACAATGTCATCCTGTCTTCTTGAAGACTACTATGATATTTAAAAAAATAATCTAATTCAAAATCAGCTACATAGGTGCTACATCATAAAATGGCGCAATGAGGAAAAGTAAGAATAAAAATAATGATACTCGGTCCGACTTGTACCTAAAAAGAAATGTTTCTCTCCTCTAATAATGACTCGCTGTTTGATTCGTAGGTCAGATGAAATCATTACTCTGGATTTTCTTGTCCAAGCGCCATCTCTGCTTAAGCTCAGATGAAATACTGAAGGAAGTTTCTTCAGAAAAAAATGATAAAGAGTCTCATATTTTTAAAACGGATCTGATCTGTAGGAAGGTGGCGATGTGCTACACAGATAAGCTTCTGAGATTCTTCCTCTTTATAACTATCGTCAAAAGAAAAAGCAGTAGACTTTTCATTTGAGTTGATAAAGTTATCTAATTTTTTTCAAATTAATCAATATTTATGACCAGAACGTTCAAGCTAAGGTTTAAAGATCATTTACACCATGTTTGACGGATTTGCAACATAACTGTAAGACTGTAGCACATCAGCCGGTTTCTAAATACAAATCAATAGAGTAACACCTTGTGAGGAACCAACACTGATGTGCTCGTAGTACTCACGACAGAAACTGTACCATGTGTGAATAAAATAAATAAAAAAAAAGTCATTTATCTGGATTTTTTTTTCGTCTGGAGTTTCCAGACACCCGTAAGCAACTTGATGAACTATAAGTAGTCACCCGTCTCTAATTTAGGGCTACCGGCTCCAGGGAAGAGAGAAAGACAGTACCATAAGACAAACACAACATCCATGCCTCGCCGGGATTCGAACATGGATTCCATTCGGACGAATATTCACTTAGACCACTGCTCTACAGGGGCGACTGGATTTTTTTCGACCTTAATTAACGTAAAGAGAAAGTCAAAAGTATTTCATCGATGTTTATGAATTGATGAATCGATATCTTCCTCTATAAATTAATTTTATTCCTAAGGACTCATCAGTAACAATATCTGCGTCATCATCATAGCCATCTATATCTTCTCGAAAATGCAGATACAAAAAATTTCGAGGGTTCTGGTGAAATAAGCGAAATTTGTTTGTGCCGATATAAGTAGTAAATATCTAATCCAAGAAAATTGCCTGTAATTTTTAAATAAAAAAATCTGCAATCAGAAATGCATACCAGCAGTTTAATTTACAGCAATGAGCCATTACATTATGACCAACCCAGCCTAAAGAAATGAACGCGCCTGGAGACCGAACGGTGGCCAAGGTGAAGTTCATAGAGCTGTACATATACAACTCGAGGACCGGCTTCCGGTTAGTTGAGGGTTAGGAGTCAGAATGGGAAACGCTGAGATTTATCGGAGTTTGATAAAGGACAAATTGTGATGGCACGGAGCCTCGGGACAACGATCTCGGAAACGTTGCGGCTTGTGGGTTGTTCACGTGCTGATGTAGTGAGTACCTATCAAAAGTGGTGAGCCAAACCACGAGCCGTCTTCCCAGCCGGGGTCGTCCGCAGCTCATTGATGCCACAGGATAGCGGAGACGGTCGCGCATTGTTCACAGCGACCGCAGGGTCACAGTGCGACAAATCACCCATAGCTATAACAGTGGTGATCAGGGCAATGTGTCACAGCACACAGTTCATAGCAGCCTTCTGATCATGGGCGAGCGTAGCCGAAGGCCCAGTCGGGTATCCATGCTCACTGGACTTTATCGCCATCAACGCATGAAATGGGCCTGAGATTCTTGAGATTGGACTGTGGATGATTGGAAGAAAGTGGCCTGGTCTGACGAATCAAGATTTCTGGTACATCACGCAGACGACCAAGCGCGGATAAGCCGCATACTAACGGAGACTATGGCACCTGAATTCATTGTTGGGCGGCAGCACGCCGACGGGGTTGGTTATATTCTGTGGGAGATGTTTTCTTGGGACACTTTAGGCCCCGTTATCCCAATAGCACAATCCCTGACAATTGTCAGGTATCTGAACATCGCTGCGAAGCAATTTCACCCATTCATGGCAACTGTGTTCCCTGCTGATTATGGCCATTACCAAGAGGCTAATTCGGCATGCCACACTGCCAGAATCGTCAAGGCGTGGTTCGAAGAACATGCTGGCGACTTTCTGTTAATGCCCTAACCTCCAAATTCATCTGACATGAACCCAATCGAACATTTGTGGTTCGACGTGGAAAAGCGGGTTCGCCTTAAATTACCACCTCCCCGAAATGTACGGGAACTGGGAGACCTGCTGTTGACATTATGGTACTACATTCCCCAAGATACCTATCGCCACCTCATTGAATCGATGTCTCGCCGAGTGGCCGCTGTTTTGCGGGCTAAAGGGGGTCCTACAGCTTACTAGGTAGGTGGTCATAATCTAATGGCTTATCGTTGTAACTCTCGAAGTTACTTTATTTACTCTGAGTAGCAAATTATTTGGAATACTGAATAGCAATCAGACTCGTGCCATCTGCACTTACGCAACTATGACGTTCAGATGGCTTTATAGATAGCGTAATACAAAGAATTCATACGTGTACGAAATGCAGAATGCGGCAATATGAGAAAGAATCATGATTTAAGATATTTCGGAAGAGGCACGACAGTAGGCGGTAGATAGGCATTTTCAAACATCTCAGGAACAGCAAACCTTCTTGGCTATGAGAGACCAACTTGATCGAGGAGGTACAATGAGAGGTGCACATGTAACAAAACAAGCAGTCAGCGTAATTTCCTGGAATGGACTATTCGATGTTCGAGGGCAACGGCCGCTGAAGAGTGTTACACGAAGTAAGAGACGACCCCGTTTGCGCCAAGTAACCACGCAGTACAGCTGTGGTATCGATAGGAAATATTCAGCATTCACAGTCGTTCACCCATTGTCGCAAATGGGGGTTATAACAGGAGACATTCATTTCCTATACCACTCGTCTCTGCTAAAACATTGACAAATTCGTCTGCAGTTGTCACGGGAGCATCTGTACCTGATTTTTAGTAAACAGAACCCTTGAAGGCTAAAAAGAGGTCGCATGTTTCGAAGAATTAGGATTTCAGTTAATACACCGCTATGGATGGGCCAAGCTATAGGTCAACAGCAAGATTTGATGGATTCCCGCTGTCCCACCCTAACTGGGCAAAGTTGTGGAAGCGGTGTAATTGTCTGGGTTTGTTTACATGGCGAGCATTCGGTTCCCTAATACACCTGGAACAGCATGCCACGAGATATCTTAACATGATTCTCGAACAGTCACGCCCTTGATTCTCGAACTTTCACACCCTTGATTCTCGAACAGTCACACCCTAGATTCTCGAACATTCACACCCTTGATTCTCGAACAGTCACACCCTTGATTCTCGAACATTCACACCCTTGATTCTCGAACAGCCACACCCCTATGTGTGCATGGTGTTTCTTAATGGAGAAGGCTGCCTCCAGCAGGATAATGTGCCAAACCACATGATTCGTGTCGTCACGCAGTGGATCAAGAGCAGTGATTTCAAAGGGCTAGAATGGATGACCCTATCGCTCCCCAGATCTTAACCCAGTTAAACACCTTGTGGAGTGAGATTCAGAGATACGTTCGTAACAGAAATCCTTCTCCAGCGAATATTCGGCAATCGAGGGAGCCCATCACATCCACTTGGTTAAACATTCCTGTAGAACGATATCAGCAGCTCATTCAATACATGCCACATCGAATCGAAACTGTTTTGAAGGCCAAGGAAGGCACATCACGTTATTAGGTTAGTCTTCCTAATAGTTTGTTGCTTCAATATATAGTCAAGTCACACTACTTCCTAGAAAGTTACAGTATTTGAATTTCCTTCGTAAGATGAATAAGTGTTTCCACCGAAGTACGAAGACAACGGCGTGCTTCTTTTCACACATCTGTGAGCTTTTCACAGCCTCTAAATGTCATTTTTGTTAATACTAAATGGCCTTTTTCCAATATTTCCCCATTTAAACGACGCACACAACTGTCCTTATGGTACAACAGGAAACGAGATGCATTGCGCTTCCGATGATGAACCGAAGTTAGCAAGGACACTTCCTGGAGGGGTCTTAGGCTACGCAGCTTCATTTTCAGCAGGATCTGATATATTGCGTTCTGTGACACATTACTCCCGTCACCACCATTCACATTACTTACGAATTGAAGAAGAGTATCCCAGCTGTTTGCTTGTACCATACGGAATAGCCTTTGCTCCTTTCTAGAATCGATGAGCTATAGTCGGTACACACCCAGCCGACGGTTCGTGGTCTTTTCGTTCTCTCAACGTACACGCCTTGCCGTCTTCCACAATTTGTCCTTTATCAAAGTCGCTTCCGTCAGCTGCTTTTTCCATCTGAAGAACAGGAATTACAGTGATTAACAAAGCTCAGCATCAGGTGTTATTTATACCGTTTCATGTCTTTCACCCACGCCGCGGTTTTTCTGCAGTGGCTTCGATTTGCGTACACACACGCTGGTAATAATGTTTTGGCTCTTTGGTGTGTAAAATCTGTATCACGTCAAGATGTAAGGGCGTGTTTTTGTGGTCATCTACAATAGGTGAATTTCGGTTTCCGCTTGCAAACGTTTGCAAACAGAAATCTCTTCATAAACATATCTTTGTCAAATCATTATCTTCTATGCTAAATAAACTGCCTGCTCACAAAACCACATTTTTAGTTCAGTAGCTTAATGCTTTGAAAACTTTGTAAACATTTTTGTATAACGTATATCTCATAAAACAAAAACAAAAAAATCTGACTTTTCAGAATCGGAAAGTCGTTGTCCTTTATCTTTAAAATTTTTATTTTGAATTTTTACTTTCCCATACGGAAATCCCTCTCACCGTACACAACAGGGAAAAAGCATAAAAAAAACAACTCCCGATTTCAGATGTTTACGGAAAAATTATTATATTGTATATGTTTTTCTTCAAATAAAACTTTTGAAAGAAATTTTTGCCTTGCTATTTTCCAAGTAGATACAATTGCTTCGTGAAAATAATGAAAAAAAAATGTAAATTGTAAATGTAGGAATGAAATTAATTTTCAGATATATGTTGAACTTAATGTCGATTCCAATGAAGCACTCTGTCATTTCTTATTCTAATGAAATTATCAGAAGTATCGGTCTTGAAACTTAATTACCCTTCAATAAATATTCCTGTAATGTCAAAATATCTTACTGAACAGCCCTTCTCTGCGAGATAAAACGGAGGAGACGTAATAATGAAAGAAAAAAATGAGGAAGTAATAAAAACTTCATCATGCTAAAAACATAGTAATGATTTCTCTTCTCGTGTTTCTTAGCTTTCTTTCCGTAAAAACGTTTTAAATCACAAGATTATTTTTCTGAGAAATTATATCACAAATTAAGTGCTAACGTTATTATTTCAATGTCTCCATTAATAAAGAAAAAGTAATAATGGTTTTAAATGGCACTTTTGCTGAGTACCTTTCCTTAGAAAAAATATGTAGTCAGATTTGTTTTTGAGAAATAAATACATTTATGGAAAAAATGATGCTCAGATACAAAGACAATATCATTTTTTTCAGTGTGTTTTTAATACTAGTGAACTGCTCGTGATGGTAGCATAAAAACTACTCATTTGAATTTATAGAAACATTAAAACCTTTATCTTGCTGTATATTATGTAAAGAAAGAAAAGTTTCTTCCAAGAAGCTTCAGTGTCATTTTGATGGCCTTACCCTTTTGAGTTTTAAATGGTTGCCACGTATTTTTAGTTGCTTTTTTATTCAAGAGTTATTTCCAATCAAGATCATTTAGTTAACTTTTGAATTGGAATATTTCGGACACAAGAACCTTTCTTTGATGAGCCTATGCCTATGTATAAACCTATTTCCACAAATAAATGTACCTAAAACAAAGAAATAATCGTGATATTTGTCTTAGCCGTATTTACATGTCGTGACACTTAAATTATTCGCCTCTGCATAACACATTGAAACATTTTTTTGTAGTTTCAAAACGTACTAACCAGGGATATAATTTGAGTTTAAAATAATGATAAATATACACTATATCGACAAAAGTTACCGGACACCCCTTCAAAAGCAAATGAACGAATCCGCTGCGTTGTTAAGATGCGCGGTATAGCTGTAAACGATAAAAAAACAAGCCTGCATCTGACTGTGATCATTTTGCACTCTGGGGTTCAGTGAAAATATCGCGGCGGAAGAGAACTGACTTTAAGAAAGGAAAGATTGTTGGGTGTTATATTAGTGAGTTGTTCATAAGACAAACCGAGAGGTGTTTAAACATACCCAAGTCAACTGTTTTCGATGTACTGAATAAGTGGAAGACACATGGCGTTCCTGAACCAGCAAAACGTACCGGCAGACCAAAGATTTAAATCAGTGATAAAGGACGTCGAAGCCTCAGTAGAGTCGTTACAGCTAATCGACGGAGTACTGCATAAGAGCTCAGTGTACATGTGAGTGAAAATGCTGGAACCTCAGTACGTACACGTACCATTCGCAGAGAATTTCATTCCATGGGTTACCGTGGTCGTGCGGCTGCTCATAAGCCTTTCATCTCCACTCGGAATGCTACTCGTCGTTTAGCATGGTGTAAAGAATATTTATCGTGGACCGTAGATCAATAGAAACGGGTCCTATGGACTGATAAATCCATGCAAACGATCCGTCAGTCTGATGGCAGTGTGTGGGAATGGAGACAGCCGGGGAACGCTATTTACTACAGTGTACTCTTCCTACGGTCAAGTTCGGAGATGGCAGTGTACTCGTGTGCGGATGTTTTTCGTGGTATGGTACCGGCCCTTTGATTATCATAGACAAACTTGTTAACCAGCACGTCTGCCTCGATATTCTGGATAATAATGCCCAATCAACTCTGTGGCAATACTATGGAACCGAGCCTTGTTGATACCAGCAGGATAATGCACCGAGCCATAAAGCAAGGACTGTTGCGGCGTGGTTTGACGATAATTTCGTATGGTGTGTGGACTGGCCAGCCCAGAGCACTGATCTTAATTCCATAGATCACCTATGGGATGAATTAGAGCGCTGCATAAGAAGTTAGGAACCAAGGCCTACTACTAAACAACTGCTAGGGGCGGCATTATGTACTGAATGGAAGCGCATACCAATCGCTGTGTTCCAAAACCTTGTCGGAAGCATGACTCGAAGGGTCAGTTTTCACACAGTATTTATTAGAAGAAAGATACAGGAGATGTGCTTGAATAAATCATCTCAAATGATGTATGACAAAAAAATATTTACAGATGCTTGTAGCTTACGCTACTGCTTATTTACACGGTTCTGTACATTGATGATAGTAAAAAAAACAGTTAATTACACTCGAGTGTCTGGTGAGGCAACAAAATTATCTGACAAAGCAAAGAATAGGAACAATTCAGCTTGAAGAGCGTTATACAATATTAATTTTGCACAGTATTGATGCAAGGAATAATACAGAATTCGAGCTTGCAGACATAGATTCAAAAGACAGGTGATGAGAAATTAACAGAATGTGCAGCTTGCGCTACGTTAATTACAGGATTCGGTGCAACGTTTGCATGACAACAGTTAAGTGCAGTAGAAATCTGGCGAGGCAATATGAATCTCTGGTAATACAGAGAGTAAAATCAATCCAGAATGATGAGCACTATAGAGTATAAATTTTACACAATATTGATGAAAAAAAAAGTTCTGACCGAAAGGTGATACATTGTGGGTGACCTGGAAAACCAGGAGGTTGCAGGTGATCAAGGGACAAACATGAAATCGAAAGTTCGAAAGACAGATGATGAAAAATTTACAGATGAATGTGGCTCGCGGTACTACATGTTACATACAACGGTGATATGAAAAATAGTTATATACAATAATTTTCCTGATAATACAAAGGAAAAATAATCTCTGAAAATACAGAGAGAAGACACAACTCATCACAGTGAGTATTGGAGAACACAAATTTACACAGTTGAAAAGCAAAATTACACTGTTGAATCAGGAATTGAAGATAAGAATATACTGTAAAAACGACAAAGTTTACAGATGTCTGTGGTTCGTGAAACGACCTATATACATGATTCTGTACAACGAGAAGTTGCAATTTATATATATTGGTTTGTCAGAGGTGGTAAAAAGAAATAGTCTCTGACATCGCAGAGAGAATACATAATTCAGCAAGATGAGTAATGAAAAACAAAAAAATTTACACATGAGTTATACACGAAATGATACATGTGAAGAGGATGAGAACAGAGTCTTAAAAAAAGCGTGAAAAGAAATTGACAATTATAAGTAGCTCATGCTTCGAACAATTCATAGGATTCTATACAATAATTGATCTACTAAAAGTGATGTACAATAGTGAGACAAACAAAAAAATTCTGATAAAATAGAGAGTACAAATAATATAGTACAGTGAATGTTGAGGAACAAGATTGCACTCAGTTGCGAAGCAAGAAAAAACCAGGAAATGTGTACAGAAAAATCGTCTCAAAATGACATATGAAAAGAAGATTTACAGGTGCTTGTAGCTGACGCAACGACCTATTCACAAAGCTCAATATAGTGGTGAGAGAATACAGTTTATGTATGATAATTTGTCGGAAAAGACAAAAAATGGTCTCTGATGAAGCAGAGATTGAAGACAAATCAGCATGGCAAAAATTGTATCTATAAGGAGGTAGGTGAAACAAAAGTTCCGACTGTAAGGTGAAGCGTTGTGGGCGACCCTGCAAACCAAGTGGTTGCTGGTGACCAAGTTGATAGGAACTGTGGTTCACTGCAGCGTGCAACTGCAGTGGTAAGTTCTAGTCGAAGGCGGGAGAGTAGGCGATTACGAAAATGGCAAAGTAACGCAGTACTGACTTTATTAATGTCAGTAGAAGCTTCGGGGGACGCTGAAGATGATACACGTGAATTATATGTTTTACAAGCACGAAGATGTAGGAGCAGACTGCCGGAAGGTGAATAGGGCGAGAAGAGTTCAGAAGTAGTGTTCGGTAGGCGCTGAAGGTGAGGACGGTCTCACAGGATCGTTGCGCTAGCGTGAAAGCGAGTTGGAGTATTGGCAATAATACTGTGCAATACATGAAGACATGCTGGACGTCAGCCTCCTCGCCACAATACGGACAGGAGGGTGAAGATAAAATGGTCATGCGATGTAAAATCGACGGCACAGGGAGGCGGTTGTGTAAGAAAAGCCAATGTGAATTGACTTCAAGGGGTGCTGAAAGTGGCGAAAGCGCAGCGGACCACACTGCGGAGGTAGAACAGAGTGGAATACCAGAAATGGGAAGAGGTGCGGAAGAGCGAGAGAGAAAACGGTAGAGATCAGCTGTTGAGAAAGAGACAAGAGGAAGAGGTGGACCAATGGACGACAGAAAAAAATGGGAGAAGGAGAGAGGCAGAGTGAACAGAAATGAGACCTGAGGGAGTAGCAAGCTCAGGGAACAGGGAGATTATAGTAGAAATAAGAGAGTTGTGAACAAAGTGAGCGTTGGCATTGAAACGGAGAGCAGAGGGTAGAGAAAAGAAGGGGAGCCAGGAAAGATCGGCGTTAACAAGATCGCTGACAGTAACGACTCCAGCTCTGAGCCATGAAGGAAAAGCAAAACATGGGAGATGGGGAGGGTGTAGCAGAGAAGAAAAACAAAGAGGTTCGGAAAGTAGGTCATTTGTGGAGGCAGGGAGAGAGCGAGAAAGAGGGAGGGAACGAAGAAAGGAGATAGCCTCTTTGTAGACAGGAGGGAAAAGTGTGAGAAGGGGACAGTGGTCCATGAGTAAGAACGAAAGGAGAGTAAAGCGTGGGTTATGCGGAGAGACTATGACATCACGAGCAGCAACTGCAGAGGGAGCAGGTGCTGCAAGTGATCGTAAAAACGTAGACACACGATAAGCCTTGTAATAGGATCTGACGTCGGGTAGACTAATGCCTCCGTTGGAAGGAGACAGGCTGAGTTGAGGTGCTCCGACCCAGTGTTGGCCGGGCCAGATAACCTGAGTTTGACAGCGGGTGAGTTCAAGAAGACGTAGTGCTGGTTGCTTCGAAGCCAACCAGGAATACGTGCACATTGAAAGCAGGTAAGTGTGCGTTAGACGTGCTCTTTGAAAGACGGAGGTGCAGAATTGTGCGCGCTTCCAGATTGCGACCGAGCGATGTAGGCGTGGCCGGAGAGTCATCCAGGTGACGAGTGAAGCAGTTGCTGGTTTTCCAAGGTGGACTCCTAGGAATCGTTGAGAGGTGTTGGATCACTCTGCTCCCCAAGGAGAGTCAGTGCGGTTAGTCCACGAACCGGTCCATAGGCCTGTGCTTTTCGTTGTGTTTAGCGCTGCTCCGGAACATGAGGTGTAGGTATTGTAGAGATTGTGCAGATCGTGAAATTGTGAGTCTTGCCGAATGCAGAATGTAATATCGTCGGCGTAGGCAACATAGGTAGCAACATCATGACGTGTGCTGGCTACCACCGGTGGTAGTGAAGCAAAGAAGGATCGATGGACTGCGCGTAAAAAAGGTTCTATTGCGAGGGCGAAGAGCTGCCCGGATAAGGGGCAACCCTGACGCACGCCGCGACGAAAGGGTATGGGAGCTGTGAGAAGGTTGAGCAGCTTGACGTGGAAAACTGCGTCCCGGTAGAGGGAGATGAGAAGAGAAGCAAAGGAAGGAGGAAAGCCGAAATTTAGTAATGTAGCAAGAAGGTAATCATGAGAAATATTATCGAACGCTGAGCGTTGATCGAGGGAAAGAAGAGCAAGGGGTTCTGAGCGAGAGCGGGCGAGGTGAATTAGATCATTAAGAAGCTGAATATTATGGGAGATGGAGCGCCCGGGTACAGTATAGGTTTGATTAGTGGAGAGAATATGAGGGAGTATGGGGTTAAGCCGGCGGGACAGAAATTTAGTATAGAGTTTATAATCAGTATTTAAGAGTGAGATGGGACGCCAATTCCCCAAGTCAAGCGGATCACCCTTCTTGGGGAAAAGTACAACATGAGCGAGCATGAAACTCCTTGGAAGAGATGTAAGATGCATGGCAGTAGAAAAGGCACAGAGGAGAAATGGAAGGAGGGCAGGAAGAAAAGCCTTATAGAAAGAAACAGGGAGACCGTCCGGGCCAGGTGAAGCCCGGGGGTTGAGGGACGAGAAAGTGTCAGAGAGCTCAGTTAAAGTGGGAGGATGGAGGAGGCTGGCTGAAAGATGAGAAGGGACCTGAGGCAAAGAAGAGAACAGAAGAGCAGAAGCCGTAGGGGAGGGAGGAGGAGTTTCACAAAATTTTGAAATGTAGTAATTACGTACCATAGAACAAATTGGAACTGGTTCGGATGAAACTACTCCAGTTGGAAGACGAAGGTGCTGTAGAACAGAAGAGGATCGGCGAGTTGACTCAAGTGACGTAAGGAATTCGTACGAACAAGCATCAGGTTTCAGGTGTTGTAGTTTAAGGCGTTGAAGGGCTTGTTTTGCAAGTGGCACCAAAAGTGAATGTAATTCTGCCTGGTAGACTTGAAATAGGGGATCAGCAAGATTGAGCAAAGAAAGCATTTGCCTAGTATGATCAAGTCGCATCCTCCGTTGTGTCATGATCGAGTATGACAGGTTTCGTACCAGTAGTATGAGGTGGCGTTTTACTTCCAACCAAACGTTGAGGGGGCACGGTGCAGAATGAAGCCTTGTACGCCAATCCGCAAGAAAATCTCGCACCGATGAGCAGAAGGCTGAGTCATCTAAAAGAGTGTCGTCAAAAGTCCAAGGCCGGATTGTACGTGACTGTGTTGAAGTAGCAAAAACTGTTATGGCAATGGCGCAATGATCCGAGGAAGCTGTATGTGTACAGCATGAATCTGATATTGCTGGTAGAAGAAGAGAAGTTGCATAAAAGCGATCCAATCTTGCTGTAGGAGGATCAATGGCTCTTGGTGCACGCCATGTATGTGTAGTCTGGGTTGGTGACAAATGGCGTTGAACATCTACGAGTGAGAAGTCTGAAGTGATAGACTGTAAGAGATGTACTACTTCCGTACGGTGTTCTCTGGAAGAAGAAGAGCGATCAGTTAGGGGATGTAGAGTGCAATTGTAGTCACCTCCGATAAGTACCCGGTCGGTGATGGGAATACGTGACAGAGCCCGTCGAAGTTTTGCAAACAACTCTGGCACGTGAGTAGGAGTGCAAGGAACATAAATGTTGAATACATGAAATTTTTCAGCTGCGACGGTGAAAGAGACTCGTTGTAATAAGTCTCGACATAAGTTTTTCACTAAGAAGGAGGAAAGAGTTGAACGAAAACGTGAGTGAACACCAACTGCCATGCCACCACGCGACAGTTGGCTGTAGGCGTAATGGAAAGTATGATCCCACTGACGCCATTGATGAAATTGAGTGGTGGAAGTACAGTTTGTTTCCTGCTGAAGTAATATATCAGCATTCAGCGGAGCAAGATCCTCTCGTACCAGCGCATTCGCAAGAGGTGTCGCAAAACCGCGACAATTAAGTGACACCACCTTGAATGTCTAGGTTAGTTGTGGGATGCAGTAGGAATTGACTGGCTGTAGTGATGGAGTGGAGTCGACGGAGAAAACAAGCACTCCACGGGACCTCGTCCGCAGTGCGCCGAAGAGTGTTTTCAAGTGAGTGTAATTGAACCAGCACTTGTGGAAGAGCTGCTTCATACTGCTGAATGGAAGTGCGTGCTGAGGAAGGGCTAGAGGACCCTAAAAGGCAATCCAGCACGTCCTCGTATGGCAGAGGCTCAGCAGGGAAAGCATTTTCAGCAAGAAAAGTTGTGAATTCTTCTAGTGAGGGAAAGGCACCCTCACATGCTGTCTCAGAGGAAGTGTGTAGAGGCGACCTGAAGAACGGTCATCGAGAGCTGACGGAGCGAGTGGATGAGCGGGTAGAAGAGCGAGATGATCTTCGGGACGCCAGAGTCTTTGACTTCTTCGTCTTGGAGCGAGTAGCACCACTGCGTTTTCCAGCAACCACTAAAGCTTCATGATCGTCTGGAGAGTCTGAACCCGAAGCGTTACCTGTGACTCGTGTCATGGAGCCAACGGTAAAAGCTGAGGAGTGGTCAACATGTACATCAGAGTGGTTGTAAAAGTACAAGGGGAGTCGATTGTGGAAGCCTGGGAAAATTCTTAGGATCAGCAGGAGGTGGAGGCATCAAAGTCGTTTGTTGACCAATGGCAGTAAGCTGACTTTTGGAAGATCTTGATTCCGCGACTTTCCTCGAATAGGAAGAAGTCTGTGAAGCGTTGGTGGACAAAGTAGAAGAAGATGTAGTGTGTGGAGCTGTTTGCAGGGAGGCACGTGGGCACTGAGCCCTTATGTGACTTTCGCTCTGACATATAGTGCAATACTGTGAAGTGATTATCTCAACTCTTCGGCGTTGCTGTCCACAGCGGATGTGCAAAACATTCGGAACCGCTTTCAGCTGAGCATCAGATGAAAAGAGGACTCGAGCAGTGCGGCGAAAACCTCGAATCGATTTGTCTTCAGGGTCTCTGGGAGCCGCAGAGAGAGTTGTTATGGAGCCAACAACTCTACCGTACCTGCTGAGCAAGGTGCAAAGTGCAGCGTCGGATACTTCTGGTGGTACGGGGTAGAAGGTCACCTGCACCGGGCGGTGCGCAACCGGTTGTGCTAACAGATGCACGTCATTGATGGTTAGACCTTCCGTAAGGACCTGGTCAGCATGCGCTTTATCCTTAAAATAAACCAAGACAGATCTGGGTTTTCGAGCTATAAAGTCTATTGCATCCTTTGGTAAGATAGTTTTGAGGGCTCGGCTATATTGCCACAGCTTAGTGTCGGGAAGCGCATCAAAATAGACGCCCCGTTCCATAGTGGAGGAAAAAAGGTGACCAGCTCGGGAATCCTCTGGTATGTCAATTGTAGCAGTAGAACCGACGACAGTGACATAGGATTCAGGAAAAGGCATAGCAGGTGAAACTGGGGGTGTGAAGACCCCAGAAGTTGCAGAAGCATAGGATGCTTGGGCAGGCATGGTTCGAGAATTCGATGAAGCGGCTCCTAGCAGTGAGGGTGGATCAGAAAGTTGATGAAAAGTAGAAGCTATGAGCTCAGTATTGCTGATAACGGATACGTCATCATCTGCTGAGATGTAGATAGGAGACTTGGCACCACCGCACTTGGTGGGAGTAATAGCTGGAGAAGAAGAGGTGTCCATGACGTCACAATGACGCTCGGGAGCCACCTCATTAAGCTGAGTGGTAGAAGAAGAAGAGGAAGCTGGCTGATCTACCAAGATAAGGAAGTGGGCGTCACCCTTGTCTGCCTCCGCCATCGAAGCAATGGCGAGACTTTAACGAAAAAAGACCAGCTCGGTTGAAAAATAAAACAGTGAATAATGAAAAAATATGGCACTCACCAACCTGGGAGATACACGAACGTAAAGCGTAGAACTTCAACTTGAAGATACACGCAACCACAGAAACTAAAGCACTCAATAAACACCTTATAGCAACGAAAATCACGGAGCTCAAAACCCAACCACTTCGAGCTTCGAAGGGTCAGTGCATGCATTAAAGCCAAAGGTGGACCGACACCGTACTAATGTATGTCAATAAGTGCTCTGTTGTTTTTCCTCTTCTAGATGTCTGGTGACTTTTGTCAATATCGTGCATGTTTAAACCTATTTAAAAACTAAACAATCTAAAGAATATTCTAATAACACTACATTTTATTACTGAAATAACTCAATTATTCTTAACTACAATATTCGGTCTTGTAAAGCGGGAAGTTTTATCTTAAAAACTGTAGTTCTTCGAAAAAGTTAATATTCATTACGACGCTGCAACACATTAAATATTTTCTGAATTATTAGTACCACTATCATTGTCACGGTTCGCTGGCTTTATTTTTATCACAGCGCGTTACCTTTCACGTTTTCTTCAGTTCGATCACTTAGAGTTTAAACATAATTTCAAACAATAGTTTAAACATAATTTCAAACAAAATATCTACATAAGTTACACTGAATAATAATAAATAACAGAAAAATGGAAAAAAATTATTTGCTCTGAAATTCTCGAAAATTGTAAGTGCCATTTTTTAGTGTGGTTCCAAGCATCTGAATTTCAAATTCAGTGATCAAGTAAAACGCTGTGTTATGCACGATCAAAACAAAGTCTGAAGATGACATATGTACTCCGTAAAATTACATTTAATCACACTTGACTACGTACAAAAATTAAAATGAGATTCATAAGATCTTTCAGGCTCCCCTGGAGTCCTTCATCAAATGAAAAAGTGACCACATAAAAAGGTTGTCATGGCATATAAATAAGATAGTCGTTGCCACTGAGCAATTCAATTCACAGAAGCAAATAAAAGTCAAGCAATTTACATACCGAAGGCCTGCACCAAACTCAGGTAGGAGGGGACACACACTGTTTCAAACTTCAGGGTGGGATGGAATTTTCTTTAACTTTAACAGGTGCAATGGCTTTCTAAGCCTGGGAACCTTGGGTAGGTGAATCCTAGTTGCAACACATAATAAAGAACCTGGGGATGTACAGACTCTCTGTAAAGGGGATTTGAGTCTAACTGGTAAGGGTTGTCAAAATCCTGGCTTTTTCTTAGTGTGGTGGTAGTAAGCTGCTTGATCTCGCCTCGTCACTTCGGGAGCTTACAACCCACAAGCCAGGACTTTGAAAACCCCTACCAATAAGACTCAAATACGCTTTACAGAGAGTCTGTACATCCACACGTTCTTTAATATGATTTCCAACGAGGATTCACCTACCCAAGTTTCCCAGGCTTGGAAAGCGATTGTACCTGTTAAAGTTAAAGAAAACACTGTTTCACCCTGAAAGGGACACACCCTGTTCCACCCTAAAGTTTGGAACAGTGGAACAGCCTCCTTCCTGTATTTGGAGCGGGCATTCGGTATGTAAATTGCTTGACTTTTATTTGCTTTTGTGAATTAAATTATTCAGTGGCAACCACTATCTTATTTATATGCCATGACAACCTTTTTATGCGGTCACTTTTTCATTTTATAAAGGACTCCAGGGGAGCCTGAAATATCTTATGAGTTTCATTTTAATCTTCTAAAGATTAAAATAAAGATTAAAATGAAAAAAATAATAATAATGAAACTAACGGTTTTATTTTTGGGTGCGAGGTCAATGCTCATCAAAATTCCTCGACGAAGTAATACACGGTCGAGTTACATTATTGTGACCACCAGTTAATATCCAGAGTAACCGCCGTGTGCAGCGCGGACAGCAGCTAGACGGGCTGGGAGTGACTCATTAAGGTGCTGGAAGGTGTTCACAGGTATGTGGAACCATACTGACTGCAGTGCATCTGACAGCTGCTGGAGGGTGCGTGGTGGAGGATCTATAGAGCGAACAACAGTTACGAGGTGGTCCCACACATGCTCAATTGGGTTTAAGTCTGAGGAATTAGGGGGCCAGGGAAGTACTTTGAAGTCTTCATCGTACTCTTCTAACCACACTCAAACTTTTCTAGCAGTGTGACACGTCGCATTGTCGTTCTGGAAGATTCCATCCGCCCTAATGAAAACAATCAGCTTGTATGGGTGTACGTGGTCTGCAAGGATGGATTCGTAACGAATTCAGTCCATAGTGCCTTCCACAGGTATGAGTGGACCCAGAGAATACCACGAAAACTTACGGCAGACCATAACACTGCCCTACCAGCTTGTGTTCTGCTAGCAGTGGCTAAAGACCGTTTGTTCTCTGATGTTTTTCGCCTTATACGCCAACGTCCATCCGTTTGATGAAGCAAAAAACATGACTCATCGGACAAAGCAATCCTTTGACAATCAGCGGAGGTCCGATTCCGATACTGCCGTGCAAATGTAAAGCCTTTTCTGCCGATGCACCTTCGTTAGCATAAGTGCAGTGACCATCCGTCTGCATCGGAGTCCCATACGCAGCAGGGTTCGCTAAACTGTAGTTTTAGACACACTTCCGGTAGCCCCCTGGTTCGTTCAGCTAGTGAGTTGCTCCATTGTAGTGTAACGATCGCCCTGCACCTTCGAAGCAGACGTTCATCTCTCACATCAAGAGCGCCACTTGTCGTTAATGTGAGAGGTGAACGTCCGCACTTTCCACGTCGTTTATTCGCAATGGAGCCATTTTTCCAATCACAATACACTTTAATCACAACAGCAATTGAACAGTTCATAAACTGCGCTGTTTCAAAAATACTGCCATCTTTGTCCCGAAAGCCGATAATCATCCCTTTTTGCAAATCTGATAAATCGCTCCTTTTATCCATGACAGCAACGAGTGATATGTTTTCAGAATGCCTACATCCCACCTTATATACCCTCGAATTCAGCTCACGGCACGTGCCTTACTTTCATTGGCTATGCGCTGTTGACGTCAAAAGTAGGAGGTGATTCGACTGTGTATTTCTGCTATGTTAATGAGGACATTTTTTTCGCCGTACCTTCACTAATACGTTGTTTTAATTACAAACTATAAATAAAGAAGCCAGTGATGAAGCCAAGTATTCGATTTGAGAATTTCATTACAGAACTCTTCCATGACCACTACCACACAAAATGGCAGCATGGCGAAGTTTAATTAAAAGTAATAAAAAATCGAAATTTACTTTTCTTCAAACGAGATTTCCCCATGCTATGAGTGCGTAAAGGGTGCGTCGTTATATTTTTTACACGCAGAATGTATGACAAAATTCCAAAATTCAGAGCAGTTGATAAGCTTAATAATAAAATTTGGTTTATTTATCTTTCCCGTACACTTCATGGAATCAAAATGTTAAATATTTTCCTAAGCTTAATTTGAAATGTTTAGCTGTTGAACAGGTTATAATATTTTACTACATTCATCACGTTGGAAAGTCATATTCCAGATTCTATAAAATTTCTTAACTTGTTTGACTGTTGTAGTGTATGTTGTATTCGATATGTTAAACTCTTGTCATGTGTTCTACATTTCGCAAGGCTTTCCATGTATCTATTCGAAAGTTTTCACCGAAAGATGACTGAACTCAGTGCACCCAGCACATTTCATTCTGGTGAAAAATTCGAAGAATGTTAGATTTCAGGTACCGAAACAGCAAAAAAAAAAAAAAAAAAATCACCAGCGTGGCGCATTTGGCTAATCTCCTGTGTGATACGCGAATTTTGAGGGTTCTAATCCAGCTCTCGACCACAAAGTTTGATGTTTTTGCTGAGCTTCTGACGAATGCTGCATGGATATTTATCCTTAAATACACTCTGGCAGAGTGAGCCCTTATTCGCGATGCCCCATACGACTCGTACCAAGCCCATAGCATCGGGTTGTACTTCTACCCAATCTAGTGTACTTCTTGGTGTGAATCGTAATCGAAGGTTCGGGTCCGTTCAGGAATATTGATGATCGCTAATGATATATCAGGAGTCCTCCAGGATTGGGGTGGCCACCCGATTTAGTAGTGTATTCTCAGCCGAGAATCCTAATCGGCTCCATTCTGCGGCAAGGGATCTTGACAAACAGTAATGACTCTGGGTGTGAAGCTGGTCAGACCACATATCGAAAGTTTTTAATTTTCGCTGTCAGTATTTAGTGTTCAATCAGTGCTAACGATTTATCGAATTGCATAATCCGACCTGCAGAATTTAGCCAGATATTAACATTTTAACGTGGCTGGCCAGCTTGACATTAAACTGGCCCACCACATATGAAAAAAAATCCAGAATTTCTGTTCGTGATAATTTTGTGCCCAATTAATGTTGCACACTGCCGAATTGCACAATTATTGCTTGCAAAATTAAGCCAGCTGTCAACATTTTAAGGTGGCAGGCCAGTTTGACGTCAAGCTGGCCCACCACATTAAAATGTTAATAGCTTGTTTAAGTTTGCAAGAATAATTCTGCGATTAGGGTACTAATTGAGCACTAAATACTGGCAGTGGAAATTAAAATTTTTCAATATGTGGCTCGACCAGCCTGACACACACGTAATTTGATATGAAACGTCCTCTAGTATTGGGCTGTGGCTGTGGCTGGCTATCCAATTTCAATAACTGAATTGGACAAACAGATAACTGCACCGACATAGGGGACGTCCAAAGTCCATTATGCTTTGCTCCAAACCTCCACAGCGTTCATCAATAGGAAGCGGGCGTTATACCGCCGTTCATCATCAGTATACCTCCGCTCATCATCTGTAGTGCGTCCAACGTCCATGATGCTTTGCACCTAACCTCCACAGCGTTCATCAATAGAAAGCGAGTGTTTCTCTAAGGGAATAGTGACCTAAGTCACACCTCCACATTGGTCAGCGAAAAACTACAGAAATTGGAAGCGGGCGATATCGTACCCCATCCACCTTAGTGTCCGGAGCTTGCCTCATCCGACTGCCAGATTGTTTTGCTCCATGACTCATTTCCTACAAAGGACAGCACTTCGTTTTTGTTGTGGATGTCGAATCTGGCATCAGAGAGTTTCTGACCTTGAAACCTGCCTAGTGGTTCCCGTGGATTGTAGCTCTGGTGGAACGGTAGCAAAGGGATATAAAAAAACCGTTTGTACTTTGCAGAATGAGGTGAAGTTTTATGGATTTCGTGCATCATTAATCTTTTTGCAGAGGATGTTCACACATTTTTAGAACGATTTTCCAGCAATATAACTGTTTAAAATAAAATGTTCAAAATATTTTTTTTAAATAAGATAAAATTAAATAAATAAAACATTATTTTTTAAATATTTTAATTATTAATTTTTAAAATAAATTAATTATTTTAAATATTATTCAATACATTACATTATATTATGTTTAAAATATTTTTTATATTGTATTACTTTAATAAAACAAAATTGCAATTCTTTCTCAAATGTTCTATCTGATAGCCCTTTATTTGGACTGTGAACCTATATCTGAATTTCCAAGAAATTTCTTAAAATTGGTTGTGGTATTTTATTAAACTGCTCTTTGACTGTTTTCCACAGTCAAATCATTATTTTAGGTCGACGTTTAGAAAGGCTCTTTTTAGCACCCCAAAGGTACAATAGTCCATTGGTGACACATCAGGGGACTTTAAAGGAAAATGAGCAAAAGGTATGGACAGATTTTAAACTTTTCAAGAAATGGAGTGGTAGATTTGGATGTATGACTGCTAGCCTTATCCTGATGGAGTTCTGCTCTTTGAAGGCTCTGTGGACAAAGGAATCGTATTTAATCTTTAAATATAGTTGTTCAAACATTATTTTGGTAATATGTAGCACCGCTGTTAACATTCTTTTCAACTTTTCTTTACTTTAACAACCCTTTAAGCGGCCGATGTACTGTGCTTGAACTAAACAGTGCCCAAAACGTTTGCTCCTTCCAAACAGAAATGTCCATACAGCGACCGGGTTTTGTGAAAGCTATGGCAAAATAATTTATCTTTACCCCTCTCATCTCAGCAGCAGCGAAAATAAACCTGTCGTAGGTGATGAGCTCTCTCTTCTAGTCCTATATTCCTTCTTCTATGAGTTAAATCATCATAGGGAAGGGCTAGTCGCCCTGACACGAACATCATGTAACTGAGAAAATATATATATATATATACATATATACATAGTTTGTAAGCCTTTTTCTACTCTTTTGCGATAGTAAATCTATAGTTTTCTAGTCTTGAAGGTAATTTGCATATGCAGCTCTAGGGTCGTACTCTGAATGAAATCCTTTTAGTCCCGTTCGGCCTACTTCTTAGACAGCGAAAACATTCTTTGGAGTTCAGTTCATCCCACTTTTTTAATCCCGAGTTAATCCGTTTCAGCCGGTTAAAGGGTTAATTTCCCATTGTACAAGAAACCAGCAATAATCATGAATCCTTTGCTGAAACTTTGTTTGAATTCTTTGAACCAAGTTTGTAAGCCTTTTTCTACTCTTTTGCGATAGTAAACCGATGTTTTTTAGTTACAGTCGTTTAGGTGGAACCATGATTTATCAATATGCGCAATAAATTTCCATCTGTCTCCGGCTAAGTAATTTTTATCAAGAAGTATACACCGTGTTCTGCGCTCAGCACGTGCCTAGCCAAAAGGCGGTAAGCATTATAGTTTTTAAACAAAGACATCGCTCTTTCCACGTTTTAGCAACACACAGCAACCGAAAAATTGTTATTCGGTCACCGCTGGGGAATCGAATTCCAGATCTCTCGATATCCAGCCGAGCGCGCTAGCTTTACACCACGGTGGCCAACAATCCATGGCGCTCTCTGTGTTTTTCTGTCAGCGACTGACATCATAAATCCGTAAGATGGGCTCAGCTACTGAGACGTCTCCACCTGCTGAGCATTAACGGCACTGGCTATATATTAATATATGTATATTAATATATAGCTATTTACTAATTATATAGGTGTTAAATCCAAAGGGCGAGATCCAAAGTGAAAATTCAACAAATACGCGGAGTCAGTGAATAAACAAAGGCATCGCTCTTTCCACGTTTTAGCAGCACACAGTAACCGAAAAATAGATCTGGGATTCGATTCCCCAGCGGTGACCGAATAACAAATTTTCGGTTGCTGTGTGTTGCTAAAATGTGGAAAGAGCGATGTCATTGTTTATTCACTGACGCCACAATATTTGGAGGATTTTCATTATAGTTTTTTTTTTCGGATTTAAAGCTTTGTATATTACCTTGCTTACAGTCGATACAGAGATTTTTATCGACTTAGCGATTGCTTTTTAAATTGGTGGATTTCCTTTTGAGATCAGAGACCTTACTTTTGAAATAATCGTAAAAGTACGTACCTTCTTTGGATATTCCTTTGGTGTTATTTTTCCTGTTAAAACAATACTTGATGATTTTTTCCTCTATTATTAATAATCCTGCTTATTTTACATTTAGAAATGATAATTCCATGATTTTCACATCGTGTTTTAATTACAGAATACGAATATTTCTCTTCGTAAAGAGCAAAAACATACAATCGTGACCAAAAGTCCTGCTCCAGTAGACAAAGCCAATTTTTGATGTTTGAAGTGAACTTATACAGCGTAATGGTAAAGTCAGGAATAGATATTATACATGATTTAAAAGGAAATTCTATGCTGAATTAAAATATTTTTACATAATGTTATTACCAGTAACAGAAATGAAGTCAAAAGCAAAAGTACAGCGTCTAGTCATAAAAAGCAAAAAATAGCGCAATTTGTGAAATTACTCTAGAATGCATTTAACGTAAAAGTACTGTACAGAACATTATTGAAATTTTCAGGATACTTGAAATAACTTACCTACAAGCAAAATGCGCTTTAATATTTAATTGGATAACTACGGTTTCTTAGTAACAAAGTGCACCTTCTTGGTATGGAACTAATGAGCTTCTCTAGTTGTCCATTGGTGATAACACGGTGCCATACGGCCCTTACAGACACAATTAATGCTGTTTTAGATGAGGGTCCTTGTTGACTGATATTTTGCTTTAATCTCACCTACAGATTCACTATGGGATTAAGATCCGGTGACTGTGCGGGCCACTGAAATTTCCTTCTAACTTTTCTAGTAAACCACTCGTCAACCAAATTTGACTGATGACATAGCGCGTTATCTTCCTGAAAGATAAATTTCTGCAAAACCATGTCTTGTGCAGATGGTAGCCGTTTGGACTCAAAAATATCCACTTATTCGATCCATTCAATGTGCCATCATAATGAGCAGACGGCCAACACCACTGGCTTCAATACATGACCATAACATCACCGAATGTGGGTGCTTCATTGTTGGCTGTGTGCAGCATGCTTTATATATTTCACTAGCACAACGACTAACATAATTATTTCCATTATTAGCGGAAATAGTAACAGTTGTTTCATCACTGAAAATAACATTTTTCCGTTCATCAACAGTCCAATTCTTGTGTGCCTTGGCCCAAGCATATTTTTTGAGCCGTTGTTGTTCAGTAAGGAAATTTTTTCGTGCAGCTTTCCGTGCAGTCAGTCCAGTTTTTTATAGCCTACTAGGAACTGTACGTGCAGATGCAATAATACCTACTTCATTCTCCTACTAATTTCTTAAATCAGTGGCTGTTTTTAACCTTGATTTTAAGGAACGACGAATCAACATGCGATCATCACGTTCAGTACACAGCCCTGGTTAACCTGTTCTTTTTCTGTTTGCCACACATCCAGTTTCTATAACTCTTTTAATGGTGCGCAAGACAGTGGGATGATCACAACCACATTTAACAGCTATTTTGGCACTGTGTTATCACCAATGGACAGTTAGAGAAGTTCATTAGTTCAATGCCAAGAAGGTGCACTTTTTTACTAAGAACCCGTGGTTATCCAATTAAATATTAAAGCGCATTTTGCTTGTAGGTAAGTTATTTCAAGTGTCCTGCAAGTTTGAATAATTTACTGTACAGTATTTTTACGTTAAATGTACTGTACACTAATTTCACAAATTCCACTATTTTTTTTATTTTTAGGTCCAGACGCTGTACGTTTGTTTGCAATTTCACTTCTATTACTGGTAATAGCATTCTGTAAAAATATTTAAATTCAGCATAAAACTTACTTTAAAATGATGTAGAATATGTACTCCTGACTTTACCATTACGCTGTATAAGTTGACTTCAAACATCAAAAACTGACTTGCGCTCTACTGGTACAGGATTTTTGGCCATGACTATAACCGTCTATCCAGAGCTAGTAAACAAGCACTATTTTCTTAAAAGATGAAGTTTAACTGTAGCAGATGTTTCTTTCGTGTTCATGTAGCCCTCTGTTGCCAGTTCCAATTCTTTGAAATTATTGTATTTGCTGTAATTTCTTATCAAAAATGTTCTACAATAGAAATGTGTGAATATCCTCTGTAGCCACAAACGGGGAAGCTTTTTACTCGCAGTGGTATACACTGAAGTACCAGAAAAACTGTTATATACGAGCTTATGCAAAATACTTAGCAACGTCACCTATGCGCGTACTCGGTTGCGTCCGCCAGTGCGTATATAAAGCGATAGACATCCTAGCCAGCTGTCAGAGACAAGCTGTTTTCGGCATAAGAATGACAAGTAATAACGATTTAAGCGATTTTCAACGCGGTTTCATAGTTAGCGCTCTTGAGGTGGGCCAAAGTATTTCGGAGGTAGAAACGAAGTTCGGATTTTCACGGACGAACATTGTTAGGGTGTAACGTGACTACAAAAATTCCGGTAAAACCTCCAACCTACGATACCAGTGTGGCCGTAAAAAGACATTGTGTGAACGTGACCATCGTCGGCTGTCAAGATTCGTTTCACGCGATAGGCGTGCAATACTCTCGCAGGTATCATCGGATTTCAATGCTGGAACCTGAACAAGCGTCAGCGTCCGGAATGTGCAACGTACCCTGCACGATATGGGCTTTGGGAGCCGGCGCCCAACTCGAGTCCCCTTGGTGGGCGCACGACACAGAGCTGTGCGCCTCGCTTGGGCACGGCAACACCGCCACTGGACACTTGATGACTGGAAACAAGTAGCCTGGTCTGACGAGTCGCGTTTCCAACTGTATCGGGCAGATGGAAGGATTCGTGTGTGGCGCAAACCCCATAAAGCCATGGATCCCGCCTGTCAGCAGGGAACTGTACCGGCTGGTGGGGGTCCGTAATGGTATCGGGTGTGTTTAGCTGGACTTCACTGGGACCTCTAGTACGTCTACAAACGTCTGTGATCGGTCAACGCTACGTGCGCATTCTTTTTGACGAGGTACACCGGTTCATGTCCTGCATTCATGCTGATGGGTTGGGCCTGTTCCAGCAGGGCAATGCCCCTCCACACAAGTGTCGATGCGCCACATTATGGTTAGAGGAGCATTCATGTGAGTTTGGAGTGTTGCCATCCCCACCCAAGTCCCCAAATCTGAACGTGATAGAACACATTTGGGATGCCATGCAACGCGCTATCGAACACAGGAATCCGAGACCTCGGAATACACCCGAATTGTGGAACGCTCTGCAGGAAGTATGGTGTGCATTGCCTACAGCATATTTCCAGAAGCTAGTGGAGTCCATGCCCCGTCGTATTTCTGCAGTCCTGCGCTCCCATGGGGGACCTACCAAGTATTAGACTGGTGTACCAGTTTTTCTGGCACTTCAGTGTAAGATAAACTTGTACCCATGTCTCACTCCGTAAACAAACCCGGTCACAGTTCAGACGATTTGCCAAAATTCCATGCATGTAATCGTTCGACCAATGGGGAAGCAGTTCTAATAGATCAGATAAAATGTTTTAAATGGTTCATTTAGGAGTTTAAGATTTCTACGCTTGTATGGCATAATAGAAGATATCATTTTGTAAATGTTTGGCAATTAGACATTCCGATTCCCTCATTACGCTCAGTGTTTTGCATATAGCAAAACTATTAGCAACAGGACGTCGTGGGAAAATAGTTTGACGAAACTCAGAAACTTTTAGCTCATCTTATTTTTATGTAGAAATATAAAAACCCGTAGAATTCTTTTCTTCTAAATCAGGTGGTTTATCCTGATAAAGTATGAAGTGTTTAAGTCCAATAATGACCCCCTTAAAAGCGTTATGTTTTTTCAAGCATAATATTTCATCAATAAGTGGAAGGAATTTATCAAACTCTTTATCTTGGGAAGGCCAGAGTCGTTTTTCTTGACACATACTTAAAAGTAATGAATACAAAGAGGCAGTAAGCTCAATAACGAAGCAGGCATTTTATTTTTCTGTCCATTATAATTTTGTTTCTACTTCATCCACATTTTTTTTTGCAATAATGATCTTTAGCAGACGAGCATAAATTAAAAAAAAACACACTTCTGTAATTTTATACTTTTTTTCTGCTTCTTTTTTTCTGCCTGTTTTTCGATTTTTTTTTTGGTTTGATATTAACTAATGAAACGTAACATAAATTATCCTTACCAGCTCTCCTAAATGTCACCAATGACGTTTTTGCTACAAAATAAAAAAAAAAGTTAAGAAATCGTCTGCGTATGTTTAAAGGAAATAAATGTAATCAAAAAGTCATATCCCATTCTTCGTAATTTTTCATCCCTCGTCATAATAAATAGCGTTATTGAAATATGATTTCTCTGAACACAAGTGATTTTATTTATTTATGGCTAACTCTTATATTCAAAGCATGACGCACCTAAACCAGGTTAAACCAAGAAGTGACTGACGTTACACATATTTTTAAGCATCTCTCAACACGCGCTGGGAGAAACTGGTAGTTTCGAAATTTTCTCAAAGACAGTATTTTCTACAGATGATGGTATCTAACAAACTTAAATAACCAATTTGATTTAACACAATCAAAGAAGCATTCATTTCGGTCTGTAGCTCCCGCTGAAGATCCATCTTTGAAACATGCAGGTTCCTAACGGTTAGACCAGTGGTTCCCAACATTTTTTGGCCATGCCCCACCTAAGCATCTTAAAATCGTGATGCTCCCCCCCTCCCTGTGACATATATTTCTTAGTATTCAAAATATAATTCTTATTGTTACTCTGGCCTCATAAGTTGAAGTTTGGTCTACCTTATGAGGCCAAAGTAATTATTAAATTAAACAGGACGAAAAATATTGGGTGGGCAGGGGCCCCTAGTTAAATTATTGGATGGGAGAAATAGGTGGCGAAATAACAGTGACCTGATTTGCGAACAATTTCTAGAAGCAAGCAAGCGTCGTTTTCTTGTAGGACTTCCGTCCACAGTGAGTAGATTTTAGATCTCAGCTACCTACAGCGAGTTCGCCTTTTGGGCAGGACACAGAAACGGAAGGAATGAGAGCAAGTCTAGCGACTTTGACAGAACAATTTGTAGTGAGATTAGAGTACAGTAGACGGCGCCACCGCACAATTACGATGTTGCACATCGAGGGGTGAGAGAATTTCAGGGATGGCATAGGAAAGGATACCCATTTAACCAGTGGGTCCAGCCTGGGGGCCGTCACTTAACGTGCTCGTCCGATGCACGGCGAATATTCAGTGATTGTCAGCAAATCACACCACCTCCGCAAGATCAGCCCAGAATCGAACCTGAGGAACTTGCATTGGTAGTCTGAACTGCTAACCACTCAGCCATTAGCGGCTACAATTATTGGATGGGCGAGATTCACCTTGCCCCTTTATAGTCGGCGCCTATGCTGTAGGAGATATGTGTTTGAAGAAAAATCTGGACATGAGGGCATAAATTTGCGAACGTGTAGTTTACATAATGTCTCAAAGACATCATCTAGGGGATTTCACTCTGGGAAAAATTATAGGAAAGCTGGAAGACGGTCGCTGAATGAGTTGTGTTGCCATGGTGTTTGGAATCGCGTTTAGTGTGGTATCTAGGCTCTGCGCAGCGTTTCAAACGTATTTAATATAGCCCAGGCATGCGTTCTATTATGCTAAAAGGTCGCTCTCGCTCTACTCGACGCATCAAAACCGATTTTTAGGTGTAACAACAAAGTGTAATCGCCGCACTACGGCCCGTCCGCTAGTCTTCATTCCAGAAGAGTAATGCGGATATCCCGACAAATTGTGGTAAGACATTTGTGATATACGTATGGGCATATATGCCCGGAAGCCTGTAGTCTTCGTTCCTGTATCCAGAGCTCAACGTAGCGCTCATTTTCAATGGCGTCGTATCCACAGAAATTGGACACGTCATCAATGGGCTAATATACTCTTCACAGATGAAAGTCGTTTCATTCTATCCTCGAATTCTAGACGTCAGTTGATCTGGCGTTAAACTGGTACTGCGTACCAACGTGAGAATATGCAGGAAAGCGATATATACGGCGGTGCCGAGGTCAGGGTGTGAGGAAGCATCATGAATAACGGGCGTAGCGAGCTCCAAGTGCTGGAAAATGAGACTATGAAGGGCGAACGATTATGCTACGAAGTTCTTTTACGTCATGTTCCATTATTCCGTGGTGTTGTAGGCGAAGATTTTCTGTTTATGGATAACAACGCGACACCCCATCGTACCAGAGCAGTTCAGGCACTTCTGGAGACCGAGGATATTCACCGCATCGACTGGCGAGTAGGCTCGCCAGAACACAATCCCATCAAACACGTCTGGTACGCAAGGGCCAATTTGCCTCAGGAACGTCTGCATCACGTGGTGCTTAGGTCGCCACGACATTGTGAGAGCTGGATCGCAGTTCGGGGTGGGCACATTTCAAACTGAAATGTCTCTCCTCTTAGTTATCAGTAAGCGCTGTACATCCAATCGCCAATTATGTCCTTCTGAAATTTGTAACTTTTGCGTAAACACTGATTACAATATAATTTGTGCTTCATTTATTAACAATGTTTTGTGCTTATTGAGATAATACAACCTTCGTTAAAAACATTTTATTTTTTCAATTTCACCGAAGTTTCGCTGGGTTCTGACCTAGCTTCATCAGGAAATATTCAAATTGTACATGATATCATAAAAAAGTGTTTATACTCACGGGTTTTGGTTAGTTATTTCCTCTCCCTTGATAGAATGGAGTGGATGTCATGTCATTAACAAGTTGCGAATAATTCTGATATATATACGGAAAGCTTCTAAAATATCAAGTTTAGTGTTTGAATCTGGCTTGTCAATTAGTTTTGCTTCTCCAAGGAGAAATTTGTGGTCCTTTTGGTAACAGTGTTTAGACATCGATGACTTCTTTAGGTCACCGTTCCGAATAAATCTTGTGCTCCTTCAATAAAAAAAAAACTAAAAAAGAAACAAGTTAGTAAAATCATGCAATGCGTAGATTATGATAGGCTTTCTAACATACCAGAAATCGCGCAGACAAACCCTCTTCGTTACCCTGACTATCGGTTCGTTCAGTATACCTCCGGAACAACATACTAAAGTTCTGTCGTAATAGAAACACCTTTAGTCACGTTATGAGGATAATGGCTGTGGAATAAATCTCGCTCCTATGCACTGACCTTTGACCCCATTTTGATTATATTCATCAGAACCAGTTACGTATACCTCCGGAATAACATGATAAAGTTTTGTGGCAATCGAAGCATATTTATGTAAGTTATGATGCATAAGGGCGATGGAATGGATACCACTCCTATGTCCTGACCTTTGACCCCATTTCGCCCATTTTCAATAGGGTTCGTCCCCAGGTTTTTCCCCTGTCGTGCAGACAGACAGACAGACGGACAAAGCTGGATCATATACGCTTCTTCAACCTACAGTTGGAAAGCGTATAAAAGCGAAACTTTGGTCGACTGAAAAAATAAAATATTTGTAACAAACCTTGAATTACCTCTGTATGTAAACGTCACACGACTGTTGTCTCTGATTTAAAGAATGTTTTTTCGTATGTTGACAATATAGTTATTTCCCCATTTGATTGCGGTCATGGATTGTTTTACTCATACATTTAAAAGTGTAGTCCGTCCTTAGGTTTTGGACACCAGTGCATTTGCTTGCCTTGCTTGGCATTATAACTTCACAAGTAATGCTCATATTTTTTTTTCAGTCAGCACGAACTCGTAGTACTCCGAAGTAAACCCGTATCCGAGGTGTAGCAGACCACCGGGGCCGCTAGAAACACTTCATACCGAACAGATAAGAAAATGTCATCCTGATTAGATAAGAAAATTTCATATCGAATAGATAAGAAAATTTCAAACCGATTAGATAAGAAAATTTCTTTGAATGATATTGAGAGCCACAGCGAGTTTAACAATGACTTTCAAAAGAACTGTTTGATTCAGTTGCCTCAGTGTATCCTTAGATATTTTTTTTTGTTTTATTCACATATTGATAGAGTATCGGATTCGGTTTTCTCGTTGTTTAGTCTTTCCTTTATCATCCTCATCTATCTTCTGCCAGTGCTATCATCTGAACCGTTCACCAGAGTGGTTCTTCCCAATTGCCTGACGACCCGCATGCAACATTTCGTGTCTTCACGAAAAAAAACAGTGAAAAAAACGCGATTCCATAACATCTATCTTGTGTCCATTGGAACGAACTTTACTGTGCCATTTTGCCACTCCATTTATCTCCAACGCAGCGGAACACCGGAATTCCCGTTGGATTGATTTCTTTGCACTGCAGTAAAAATATTTTAGTTCTTACATCAAGATCTTTTTAGACAATTTTACATTTTGTAAATCTGTACAACCAGTGGTGGCGAGGAATATATTTCTTAACGATCACAGGATCCTGCGTTGACCCCGTTTAACTAAAAATACATAGCACAACTCATAAGCCACCGTTGCCTGGGTTTTCTTGAAATTATCAATAGACTATTTTATTTCCTAAACATTTAAAATTCAATGTCGTCCAAAATGGAAGAAAGAATCAAGCTGCGTTTTTCTGGCGCATTTTCCTAGGACAAAAGACTTTATTTGGGAGGTTCTAGTTTTGTTTTTCAAATCAATTGCCAGCTCCTTCCCTGACTTCTGCTTCAAAGAAAAAATATTTTAAAAACATTTACGTTGTAAACACAATATGACACACCACACTGAAGTGAAATCACTGTATGCGGCAGTGAACGAAATGTCTTAGAATAAACTAAATTGAATTTAACATGGGCGCAGTCGTCTAAGCGATGGCTTCTGGTCATTCGTCCGAGTTGGATCCAAGTTCGAATCCCAGTGAAGCATGGATTCTGTGTTTGTCTTACAGCAGTGGCTCTCTCCTTTCTTTGGAACCAGTGACCCTAAACTAGGGAAGGAAGACCGTCTATAGCCCATTGAGTTGCTCATGGTGATCGTTAAACATTCAATTAAAAGAAAAGACGAACTTAACATGCTGCAGCGATACCCCAACGATCTGAGGCAGGAGATTCTGACCATTTGTTCCAGATGGGCCCAGGTGCAAGCCCATGATGAATCACTGGTGCTAAGCCTGTCTAATGGCGCTGGTTCTGTTCCCTACCTGGAACCAGTGGCTGAGTCAAGTGCAACTGCTTATAGTCGTAGGAGCTGCTTATGGTGGTGATTAAACCACATCTAACAAAACAAATTCTGCTTATCTTACAAATTAAGCCTGTTTTCCAAGAAACCAAAGTTCTGCTATCTATCGTTGGTGTGATATTTAGATATTCAGGTTTCTTAATATTACCTAAAACTTAACGTTTGAATTTTTAGGGGCTCATATGCAGGGCTTTTGAGAATTTATACCATACTTTAAACGTGTACAATTAGTAGTTATCTCCGTAGGCGACAAAAAAAAGCACGCAGGTAAAGATGCTTACTGATTATTAAAGGTAACTTATGCAAATAAAAAAGTGACATTGAGGATCTCATTGACTACAGACCTATCATTGCCTGGATCCTCGATGGACAGCTGAAATTCAGGACTGGATTCCAAGGGACAGGAAAAGACCCAGAAGAAGACCACATGTGAGTTGTGTGGATGAAATTCGAAAGTATGCGGGAGTAACATGGAGGTGACTGGCACAAGACAGACCGTTGTGGAAGAAACTTAGGGACATCTTCATCCAGCAATGGATTGATAATGGTTGACAATGATGATGATAATGATGATGCAAATAAAAATCGAACACAGGGAGAATTATTTCGCTTTTGCGTTCTGGAGTTTTTCATTTAAAAAAAATTAGAAAGCAAAATTATGGGGTCTAATTAATAAATGTTTCCAAAGCGTATAGCTCATATTCTTCAATGTACTGCTTTCTTTTCCTATACCGTGATCCTCGAAAATAATAAGCAGATGTTTAACTAACGGGTATCACCTCTATAGTTCTGGCTATGCAGTTTCATGACTTGGACTTTATTGTCACATTTTATAGAAACTCTGCGCTCGTGATCCCATAGCTTTATGCTGTAAATATTTTTCTTGCTTTCCACAATTAGTTTTCCGAATGACTGCAGTTCTTCAGCCGTTTCAGTCTAGTTTGGTGACCATGTGCTTGCAATCATTGCATCAAATGTCTGATCTTGTCCATATGGCGCTCTCAGGTGACTGATTGGTCAGAACTATGAATTTCTCTCTTATTATCTGGCTCTCAGATGAGTAATAGGCGGTTACCCTGTGCTATGACGCTGCTCTCTAATTGCAATATGTGCCCAAATTACGCAAGTGCTGCTCCTCATAGCCTTAGATGCTCCACGGGGTTGTGAAATCCGTCCACCAAAAGGAAAAATGATTTGACATCAAAAGCTTATTCAGCACTTTTAGCAAAGACACACGATTGTGTTATCTGGGTCCTAAAATTTCTTCCGTATTATGTTACGCTTAATGGCCATTTACTAACCATATGCTAAATTTCCACCCCAAACAAACAAATGTTTCATTATAAACTTTACATTACGTTATTCAATGAATAAAGGCATTCTGCAGTGTGGTAACAAAAGCAAATTTTCTACCTTATATTATACTAGCAGTCCCTCGGCTCTTCAGTCCCTCTCTTCGAGAGAGGGACTGGCTTAGTGGTTAGCGATTCAGACTATCGATGCAAGGTCCTCAGCTTTGAACCTGGGCTGAGCTTTCAGAGATGGTGTGATTTACTAACAATCGCTGAATATCCGTCGTGCATCGGACGAGCACGTTAAGTGACGGCCCCCAGGCTGGACCCACTGGTTAAATGGGTATCCTTTCCTGTGCCCCCCCCCCCCTGAAATTCTCTCACCCCTCTGTGTGCAACATCGTACTTGCACGGTGGCGCCATCTACTGTACTCTAATCTCACTACAAACTGTTATGTCAAAGTCGCTAGAATTGCTCTCATTTCTTCCGTTTCTGTGTCCTGCCCAAAAGGCGATCTCGCTGTAGGTGGCTGAGACCTAAAATCTACTCACTGTGGACGGAAGTCCTACAGAAAAATGACAAATACTGATCCTGGTAGAGAGGGACTGAAATATTAGACTTAACCCCCTCACTCCAGAGTAAGTTGCTCTCCCAACTACACTACACGGAGGTATTATATCGCTGCATATTTATCGTCTTGACACGTGCTTTACCTCTATAGCGTATTACATCATTTCCCTGATTTTTTTATTTATTTGAAGCGAAGCAGGAATTTTTTACGATATACATTTAAAATTACAACTGTCTCACACGATTAAAACCATCTCCATTATGTACACCTGAGTCATTGCCAGTAGGTTTATTACAGTCAAGTCACAAAGTACAAATAAAAGATGATAGGTTAAAAAGGCAAGATCTTTCGAGCTCCCACTGGAGCTCATTCTCAAGCCATAACGCCGTGTGGACCCTCAGAGACACGCATTTATATACAAAAGTTCACGTTGTCTTGACAACGTAGTGCTGTGAAGATACAAACAAGCTACACCACTCTCAGGGAACAACAAAACATTTTTTTTAACATGTTAAAGAAGTTAATCCATAATTTACAAATGAACACATTATACAATGCAGTAACAGTAATAATGAATACATAATTATCACGTAAATCCATTTTTTTGCGTCAGTAATAATGAATACATATTTATCACGTAATTCCATTTTTGCGTCAATCACGTATCTTCAAGATCGTTCAATCGATATATATGTTCATGAACAGGTGCTGGCATAGTATGTATAAATTGTCTCCATGATGAAAGTATTATTGTTGGCAAGTCCTCATTACAACACTGGGTATCATATAGAAGGATATACATTGCCTCTGTGAACCACGTATCACTTCTATTCGTTGTGGTTGATAAATGTCTTATGTCGTCCCTTTGGGAACTATACTCTTCTTTTACAAATTTGGCCAAAGCTGTATTCATATTATCTTTTTTGATATCGTATCGGTGCTCCTTACGTCGTACTCTCAATGTTCTTGTAGTTGATCCAATATATGCCCTGAGTTCTTGATCCGATGCACTTGGCAATAATGGTATCATGTATAAACCATGTCTATTTATATGTGGAGTGGGGTCGCGGTTGCAGTTTAACATTTCAAAAAGGTTTGTTGTTTTAACCCCAAAGGCCAACTTATGTCTTTTACATAAATTATGTAACCGTTGATTCACCACCGGTTGAAAATCCAAAGAACCCACATAAGGTGCTTTTGGATGGTCCAATCGTAATGTAGTAGATTCAGCCTATACTGTGTTCTAATAAGATTCTTTACTACATGATCGGGGTAACCATAGTTATGTGCAAGTTCTTGAATGAAATCTAGCTCTGTCTGACAAAGTTTTTCAGAAGAGGTATGAGTGAATGCTCGATTCACATAAAATCGCAAACCTGCCAATTTGTATTCAAGTGGGTGATATGATTTAAAAAGGTATAAGCACGGGATTAGCAGTTGGTTTCTTATATACAGAATAAGTCAACGATTTACTTACGGGATCACGTGTAAGCAAAATATCCAGAAATGGCAATGAATTGCAGCTTTCAAATTCTATTGTGTAATTGATAGTAGGATAATAGGCAGATAGTTGTGCTGAAGATTTTATGTGAGTCTAGCATTCACACATACCTCTTCTAAAAAACTTCGTCAGACGGAGCTAGGCTTCGTTCAAGAACTTGCACATTACTATTGTTACCCCGATCATGTAGTAAAGAATCTTATTAGGGGACAGCATAATGATGACTTCACTACATTACGATTGGACCATCCATAACAACGTTATGTGGGGTCTTTAAATTTTCAACCGGGGGTGAATCAACGGTTACATAATTTATGTAAAAGACATAAGTTGGCCTTTGGGTCAAAACAACAAACCTTTTCGAAATGATAAACTGCGACCGCGAGCCCACCCCACATATAAATATACATGGTCTATACATGATACCATTATTGCCAAGTGCATCAGATCAAGAACTCAGGGCATATATTGGATCAACTACAAGAACATTGAGAGTACGACGTAAGGAGCACCAGTACGATATCAAAAAAGATAATATGAATACAGCTTTAGCCAAATTTGTAAAAGAATACTATAGTTCCCAATGGGACGACAGAAGACATTTATCAACCACAACGAATAGAAGTGATACGTGGTTCATAGAGGCAATGTATAACCTTCTATATGGTACCCAGTGTTGAAATGAGGACTTCACAATCATACTTCCTTCATCATGAAGACTATTTATGCATACTATGCCAGCACCTGTTCATGAACATATACACTGAAGAGCAATTGAATGAGAGACAGCTGGCGTTATGTAAATGTGGCGCTGTGGACGGCCTTGTAGACGGAAACGGCATGATGTAATCCGACAATATAAGGAGTGATGCGACGGGAAACAGTAAGAGTCGGACGCAGTATGGGTAAGACGAAGGATCTAAGCGCATTTGATCGTGGGTAGATTTTCGGGGCCCGACAAAAGGGTCACTCCATCTAGGAAGTCGTGCAAGCACTGGAATTTTTACGAGCCACTGTGTCACGGGTGCACCTTGAGTACATCGAATCCGGTAAAACCATTCGTGCAAGGGCCAACTGCCGTGGACAACAGCGTGTGGATGAGCGGGGTCATCGTCGGCTAGCTCGCATTGTAACAGCGGATAGACAGGCTACAGTGCAAGAAATCACTCGGCAATTTAACGCTGGTGCACAAAAACGTGTAAGCAGCCACACCATCCAGAACTATCTCCTCGCTATGTGGTAAAGAAGCCATCGTCCCACGAGGGTACCGCTGCTGACCGCACATCACAGGGTGAAAAGATTATCATGGGAGCGGGAACATCGCCACTGGACCCTAGGCATGTGGAAAAATGTGGCCTGGGCTGATGAGTCGAGATTCACGTTGGTACAAGCGGATGGCAGGATATGAGTACTGCGCAAACCGCATGAAGCGGTGGATCCTTCTTGCCAGTAGGGTACTCTTCAAGCTGGTGGTGGTGACATTCACGTCTGGGGACTGTTTACGTGGACTTAAATGGGACCCCTGGTACGTGTGACATCGTCCCTCACAGGTCAACGTTACCGGGATATCCTGGACGACCATTTGCTCCCGTTTGTGCGTCTTCAACATCCCACTGGGGACCTCATCTTGTAACAAGACAATGCACCGTGCCATCGCTACCGAATTGTATCCGAATGGTTGGATGAACAGTCCACCGACGTGACCTCGCTTTCTTGGCCAGCTAGGTCACCTGACCTCAATCCCATCGAGCACATTTGGGATGCCGTCGAGAGAGATGTTCGAGGCTCTGACCGACTCCATCAAATCTTCGTGAACTGTGGGATCTTGTTCAGGAGTCGTGGATCAGTATGGCTTCCCAACAGTTCCGGTGTCTTGTCGAGTCCATGCCGAGATGAATCGCCGCCGTCATCAGGACGAAAGGTGGTGCTACACGTTACTAGACAGTTATCTCTAATTCAATTGCTTTTCAGTGTATATCGATTGAACGGTCTCGAAGATACGTGATTGACGCAAAAATGGATTTACGTGATAGTTATGTATTCATTATTATTTTTACTTCATTGTATAATGTGTTCATTTGTAAATTACGGATTAACTCCTTTAACATCTTAAAAAAAATATTAAATGTTTTGTTGTTCCCTGAGAATGGTGTAGCTTGTTTGTAACTTTACAGCATTACGTTGTCAAGACAACGTGACGCGAACTTTTGTATATAAATGCGTGTCTCTGAGGGTCCACACGGCGTTATGGCTTGAGAATGAGCTCCAGTGGGAGCTCGAAAGATCTTGCCTTTTTAACTTATCATCTTTTATTTGTACTTTGTGACTTGACTGTAATAAACCTACTGGCAATGACTCAGGTGTACATAATGGAGATGGTTTTAATCGTGTGAGACAGTTGTTATTTTAAATGTATATGGTTTTTAAAGGACGAAGAGATTTTAGCCTGAGGAATTTCTTCGTTAATTGCAGACAATGCGTGGAAGACACATCACATATTTTTCGAAGAACCAAACGGCCAGTATAAACATGTTTCTACGTTCGGACGGCAATGTGGAAACTGAAATTTGTCCGTTACGGGGATCCAAGGTACTCCCCACCACTCCAGAAAAATTGCTCTCCCAACCAAACTACACGAACAAAATGTGCCGCTGCAGCAGATTTGTCGTCTTGACACGTGATTCACCTCTGTAGTACATTACAGCGCATGTTTGCTAAAATATTTTTCACATCAAACTGGGATTTTTTGAGTAAATTTCAACCTTGGTGTTGAGAAGTTTACAGAACTTGAACGATTCAGTGAAATCCAAAGAGTGGAGTTTTCAGTGAGTTCTAAGCCTGTTTGCGAAACCTTTCCGTTCTAATTCCTGACAAGAAGGTCTTTTGAAATAAGGCCTATCCTAAGCCTAACATTGGGAGGTATCTGTATGAGAAAAGGTAGGATATCTGTGTTTGTCAAGACTTACATACAGTTTAATGTTATATATAGCTTGTCCCAAACAACTGAGAACTTTTTAAAAAAAAAACGTGTAATACTGCGTTCGACCTTGGCACTAGTCTAGAAAAAACGGTAGTCGTGATAGTAACCATAGCAACCAGCAACACCTGTTTTCCGTGCATGTGTCATTGGTAGTACGCAGTTTAATAAGTATTGTTTCGTGAACCCTTAACACGCGTTCTCGCGCTATGATTTGTGTTTTTTTTTCACAAAAATGGATGTGAAAGAGGAACAAAAGAGGCCCCATTAAATTTTCTTGTCGACTTCAGAAGTATGTCGGAGAGACTTTCTGCCTTATGCAAGAGGATTATAAAGATGAATGTCGATAAAAATCAACAATTTACAGATGGCATAAAGAATTTATGGATGGTCGTGAGTCGGCGGCTTTGATCGTGCGGTGACGGATCACTTTGTCCGTGTTCATTTCGTCCACGCTCACTTTGTCCAGTTCATTTCGTCCAACGTTCATTTCGTCCAACCTTCACTTTGTCCACTGTTCACTTAGTCCATTGTTCACTTCGTCCACTGTTCATTTCGTCCACCGTTCATATCGTCCACATTCATTTCGTCCTCCGAATGAATGGAACACTGTGAAAATTATCTGTTTTCAAGGAGTTTTTGCGGTAGGTAGAAGAAAAGGTCATCGGACATTGCTTGCATGCGTGTTTCTTTCCCAGTCTGAGTTTCTCGATTGAAATATAACGATTTCAAATCTTATTTAAAGTAAAACAAGGAACTTAACTTTGAAGAACTTTTTAACTCTTTTGTACGGTACGACGTCAATCACTATAGCATGACTCACGCTATGTTCATATAAGGAGTGTAAAGTAGGATTTTTTTAAAAACGCTGCACTTTTACTTAGGCACTTAATATTTACATAAGATGCCAAGTTATTAATTTTTCCCTTTTACTTACTTAAGCACTAAATAATAATTACCATGCCTCATGCGTAGGCCCTTTTGACATTTTTTATTCTGCGGATGTCATATTCAAAACGTTTACGTATCCACTCAAGGTAATCATATTGTGCTTTTACTGAGGCACGAAATTTTAATTTATAAGCCCTAGTCTTTGGCCGTTTCAACAGTTTTTACTCTACGGATGTCATATTCATATTGCTTACGTGTCAAGTCAGGGTAATAATATAGCGCTTCGCTCAGACAGTAAATTTAATTTAATAGGCCCTAGGACTAGCATTTTTTCACCGTTTTTATTCTGACCATGTGATATTTGTAACGTTCACGTATCAACTCAATTTAATTATACTGCACTTTTACTTTGACACTAAATATTATTTCATAGGCACCAGGCGAATGCCTTTTTTACAGTATTTATTCTACGGATGTCCTATTCATAACGTTTACATATCAAATTAAGGTAATAATAATGCATTTTTGCGCAGTCATTAAATATTATTTCATAGCCCTGAGACCTAAGCCTTTTTTACATTGCTTATTCTACGGATGCCATATTCCTAATGTTTACATATCAAGTCATGGTAATAATATTACGCTTTTACTTAGCCACTAAATATTAATTAACTGGCCTTTGGCTTAGACGGTTTAACAGTTTTTAATCCGCCGATCTCATATTCATAAAGTTTACATGACATAAAAATTTAAAAATACTGCACTTTTTATTTAGACACTAAATATTAATTCATAGGCCTTAGGCCTAGAATTAATATTTAGTATACCGATGTCCTAGGCTCTAGTAATTAATATTTTATGGCTAAATAAAATATCAATATTAATAACTTGACATGTTATGCAAATACTATGAATATGTAGTGTAACGTCTTAAAAACTGTTAAAAAGGCCTAGGGCTTACTAATTAATGTTTAGAGCAACATTAATAACTTGACTTGATATGTAAGAGTTATGAATACAATATAGTTAGAATATAAACTGTGAAAAAGGCCTAGGCCAAGGGCCTATGAAATATTCTTTAGTGCATGGGCAAAAGCGCAATATTATTACCTTAATTTGATAAAAAAATGTTACGAATATGACGTACTTAAATTAAAATCAGTGAAAAAGTCCTAGGCCTAGGGCCTATGAAATAATATTTAGTGCCTGAGCAAAAGTGCAATATTATTACCTTGACTTGATACATAAACATTATGAATATGACATCTGTATAATATATATTGTAAAAAGGGCCAGGCCTAGGGATTATGAAATAATATTTAGTGCCTGAGCAAATGCGCAGTATTATTACCTTGATTTGATATGTAAATAATGTTATGAATACGTCGTGATTAGAATAAAAACTGTGAAAACGGCCTAGGGCATATGAAATAATATTTAGTGCCTAAGTAAAAGCGCAATAATGTTACCTTGAGTTGATATGTAAACGTTATGAATATGACATCGTAGAATAAAAACTGTTGAAACGGCCTAAACCTTAGGGCTCATGAATTAATATTTCATGCCTCAGTAAAAGCACAATATGCTTACCTTGAGTGGATACGTAAACGTTTTGAATATGACATCGGCAGAATAAAAAATGTCAAGAGGGCCTACACATGAGGCATAGTAATTATTATTTAGTGCCCAAGTAAGTAAAAGATAAATATTAATAACGTGGCATCTTATGTAAATATTAAGTGCCTAAGTAAAAGTGCAGCGTTATTAAAAATCCCACTTTATACTCCTTTTATGAACATAGCGTGAGTCTTTCTATAGTGTTTGTCGTCGTAACATACAAAAGAGTTAAAAGTTCTTCAAAACTGAGTTCCTTGTTTTACTTTAAATAACATTTAAAACCATTATATTTTAATCGAGAATCTTAGACAGGGAAAAAAATCGCATGCAATCAATGTCCGCTGACCTTTTTTCTACCTATCACAAAAACTCTATGAAAACAGATAATTTTCACAGTATTCCATTCATTCGGAGGACGAAATGAATGTGGACGAAATGAAAGGAGGACGAAATGAACAGTGGAAGAAGTGAACAGCGGACGAAGTGAACAGTGGACAAAGTGAACGTTGGACGAAATGAACTGGACGAAGTGAGCGTGGACGAAATGAACACGGACGAAGTGATAGGGAACCGATCGTGCATGGCAGAAGACCTTCAACGCGTGTTGCAGAGTTAAATATCAATACAATAGGTGTCATTATATGGGAAGACAGGCACCTATCAATTAGAGATATCAAATATATGGTTTACATTTCAAAATCGTGAATTCACAGAATTTTGGCCGAGCATTTGGGCATGAAACGAGTTTGTTCAAATTGGGTTCCCCATTTATTTTTATGTGCGGCCGAATGCAAGGCGCAAGGCCTCACATGGCCAGTTCTGCCGTTTTTTATTTGGAGAAAATGAATATTAAATTGATGCCCCAACCAGCATACAATCCATTTCACCATGTGACTTCTGGTTGTTCCCCATTTTAACAAGAAAAATGACACCGAATTTTCGGGTGTAATAAGCACGTCCTCTGAATCCGTTCTGACGCAAATTAAATATATCAAAGCTATTCAAAGTCAATGGAACCGGTATGGAAAACAATAGATCTGACGAAAGAAAGAAGATTTTCAATCTGGTTTTTAATCCCTCAGATATTGCTGTAAACGGAATCGTGAGCTTACGAACACTTAGAAACAGAGATATCGACATAAAATAAGATGTGACATTACGTCCCCTGTTGGGAAAACCATGCATTATTTTAGGCAGAAAGTATTCTCAAAAGGTTTATCCGTATAAGCGGTACCGGTTGAAGAAAAAAAAATTAGTCGAGTTTTCAGGAGCCCAGATTTTGCAACAAATACTTCAGAAACAGAAATTGATACATATGACCCCTGGTGGCTAAACCATTCTTTACCAAACATTAGAAATTATGTGAAAAATATTTTCCATCAGGTTTTGTATGCGATACAGGAAGAATTTTTCAAATCAGAGCTTTAGGAGCAGAAATAACGCAGAAAACGCAATTTACCTTTGTACCCCCTAGCGGAAAGTGTATGATTTACTTGAAAAATTTGAATTTATAGGAACAACATTTCGCATCGGAAACACTATCCAACAAAGAAGGAAGTTTTCAAATCGTACTCTTAGAAGTAGAGATATTGACAAAAATAAGATATACATCTACGCCCCCTGGCGTAGAAACCATGCATTTTTTCAAGAAGAACATTTTCCTAAAAGGTTTGTCGACATGAGTAGTATCGGTCAACAAACGACGTTTTTTTCAATCGAGAATTTAGAAGCTCATATTTTGCTGCAAATACAACAGAAGCGGAAATTAAGATTTATGCCCCCTGGTGGCCAAACTATTATTTTACAAAAATTAGAAATTATGTGCTAAGGATTTCCCATCAGGAGCTGTATCCGGTGAAGAAAGAATTTTTCAAATCGGAGATTTAGAAGCAGAGATATAGGGGGAAACACAATTTACCGGTACGCCCCCTACCGCAAAGTCTATGACCTACTTGAAAATTTTGAAATTCCATAAAAAACATGTCACACGGAAAACATTATCCAACAAAGAAAGAATATTTCAAGTCGGACTACTAGAAGTAGAGATATTGATAAAAATAAGATGGACATCTACGCTCCCTGGCGGAGAAACTGTGGAATATTTTAAGAAGAAAATATTCCGAAAAGGTTTATCTATGTGAGTGGCATCAGTCCACGAAAGAATTTTTAATCGATATTTTAGAAGCTACGATTTTATGGCAAATACATCACAAGCAAAAATTAACACTTACGCTCCCTGGTGGCCAAAGTATTCTTTACCAAAAATTTGAAATTATATGCAAAAGATTTTCCATCAGAAGATGTATCCGCTGAAGAAAAAAATTCAAATCGGAGTTTTAGAAGAAGAGTTATCGGGGAAAATGTAATGAAAAAGTAACTATATCTAAAATATTCTTCGACATAAATGGAATCGAAAGATATAATTTTGTTTTCAATCGGATGTTTAGAAGCAAATATGTGAAATAAAACGTATTTTTGAATTCGACACGATCTGCATTTGCGCCCTCTACCGGCAAAATTGTACATCGTAAAAAAAAACGAAATAAAGGATCATCATTTGCATATTTCAAGCTTCCCAAAGCAAAACGAATTTTTCAAATCGGACTAATAGTTGCTGAGATATCGTAGGTACAGACGGACGGACGGACAAACCGATAACAGAAGCACGATCTTTTTTTACAAAAGACGTGCTAAAAAAGACGTTACGAAGACAACAGTTTGAGACTTACAGTATCATCAACTTATTACAGCTGCGCAGGTGTGCTTCAACAGCATTTCAGAAGAAGAATTCCAGAAGACATTCAAAAAGTGGGAGGAACGTTCGGACAATATTTCGAAAAAGATTACCACTTCCTTGATAATTAAGGTACGCGTTTTTTTTTTTTTTTTTTGATAAGAACATTCTCAGTTGTTTCGGGGCAACTCTTGTGTATAAGTTGTTCGAACCACCGTCGTCTATCAACTGGAAGCCTCATTTTTAAAAATCGTCCGATCCTTTTTCCTAATAAATTATTCCCGCCCGCTTCTTCAAGCATTAAATCTGAGGTTTCAAACGCGTATCATGAATTTCGTGTAAAGAAAGACAGTTCCCTTTGAAATAAAAATGTAGAGTTCATTTTAAGCAGTAAAAGAATGCATGTGTGTGACATATTTTCTTCATCTGGATGCGAATTATATTACTTCTGCGTTACCGTTGCAAGTGTGATTAATAATTTCTCTAAACTGCTGAGACTGAGAATTTGAAACAAGGGTACAGACAGCTGTATTTCACTCACTGCACAATACTTCGTTATCAATTTTTCTTCAAACACCGGGCAATCCACATTTCAAATTTGTTCCGCCGCAGTGCGTGCACAAAGAAGAAATCGTGGATCATCAATAACTTGTCAACTTCTGCGGAGATCCGGAATTCCGAAAGACGATCATTTGTCTTAGCCGGTAACGTCCTGTCGATGACAAAGGCACAAGTTCTTAAGCGAACTTCCCCCGCGGAAATAATGTTGTTTTACATTTTCGGAAGCCAAAAGTGAAAGTTAACGCACAGAAAATGCTTAAAGGATTCGATAGAACTTATGTATTTGTCACTGCTTTTTTTTTTCTTTTCCTTTTCTTCATTTTCGTTTTGTGATATTTTTCATCCTTCTGACGCAACAATCCGAATGGAAGAAAACTGAACTTCTTTGCACGTATGCTTCCTTTCCAAAATTTCTAATTTTTACAAAAATGTAAAAGGTTGTTATAAATAAATAGGAACTGTACACCAATTACACTCAAAATAGTGCAACTATATAAATGATCCGAATTTCTTGGCGTTGAACTGAACTCAAAGTTTCCAAGCTTTCTAACATCAACCAGATGGCTTTTTCAAAGAAAGTAGACAGCAAACTGCTGTCTACCTTCCTTGAAAAAGTCATCTGGTTGATGACAGCAAACTGCTGGCTACCTTCCTTGAAAAAGCCAGTTGGTTGATGACAGCAAGCTGCTGTCTACCTTCCTTGAAAAAGCCAGTTGGTTGATGACAGCAAGCTGCTGTCTACCTTCCTTGAAAAAGCCATTTGGTTGATGACAGCAAACTGCTGGCTACCTTCCTTGAAAAAGCCAGTTGGTTGATGACAGCAAGCTGCTGTCTACCTTCCTTGAAAAAGCCATTTGGTTGATGACAGCAAGCTGCTGGCTACCATCCTTGAAAAAGCGATCTGGTTGATGTGCGAAAGCTGTGAAACTTTGATTTCTCTTCTGCGCCAAGAAATTCGAATCATTTGTATAGTTATACTATTTTGAGTTAACTGTTTACTATAAAACAATTGAAATCATTTCTAGACTCTCTACACATAATGTACAAATCGCTTTTAGTTTAAATTAACATCCATGACTCGAATATGACGACTTAACTTTTAGCTGTTTCAATTAACATATACAGAGGGTGTTCAGAAAGTCATGCCTCTATATTTTTATACAAGTCCAGTAGCAAGGTATCAAATTGAAACTAAAGAAGAACAAAGCTCAAATTTCTTCTTTAATTCACGCATTTTATTTTGATACATAGTCCCCCTCACGCGCTCGATACAGATATGCCAACGTCTTTAAGAAGTTTTATAAACTCGTCTCTAAAAATCTTCAGGCTGTTCTCCGAACCATTTCCTCCTAGAGGCTTGAACATCTTCGTCTCAGGTGAAATGAATTCCTTTCCGATGTCTCTTCAGAGCAGAAAACCACCAGAAATCGGATGGCGCCAAATCTATGCTCTAGGTAGGGTGTTCAAGAACTTCATACCCTATTTTCTGCATGACCTTTGAAGTGAAAGCATTTGCGTGGGGCTTGGCGTTGTCGTGCTGCAGAATCACTGGCTTTTTTCCCCACACACGTGGTTTATTCTTTACTTTGACTTTTTTAAGCTATGGAATAAAGAGAATGCTCGTTGTGTATATTTAGAATATAAATGCTGCGCATGATTTCAAAGTTCTTTGAATATTTTCACAAAACATCAGATGCTATATCACATTTACTTACTCTTAGGAACCTTTGCATTATGACCACAAAGCTAAGTGCCTCGTGCATCCGCCTTAGCATCCGCTACACTAGCCACGGAAGTGGATTTCAGCTATTCAGCACTAAAGAGATACACTATATTGAAAAATGTCATCGGACACCTAGAAGAAAAACACAACATAGCATTAATTGACATACATTAGTACGGTGTCATCTCACCTTTGGCCTTAATGCATGCACTGACGCTTAAAAACATACTTTCGACAAGTTTTGTGCGTGCGTGTGTGATTGGATGTTTAACGACCACCATGAGCACTCAAGGGCTATAAGCAATCGCTCGTCCCTAATTTAGGGCCACTGGTTCCAGGGAAGGGAGAGAACCAATGCCGTAAGAGAAAAACAACATCAATGCCCCACCGAGATTCGAACCCAGACCCCTTTCGGAAAAATAATCAGAAACCATCGCTTAAACCACTACGCCACCGGGATAGGTAAACGCTTCCATTCAGTGCATAATGCTGCCGCTAACTGTTTCTTAGTAGCAGGCCTTGGTTCTAAACATTTTATGTGGCACTCTAATTCACCCCATCAGTGCTCTATGGGATCAAAATTAGGGCTCTGTGAGGGCCAGTCCACACACGATACGGAATTATCGTCAGTCCGTAACAGTCCTTTCTTTATGTCCCGGTGCATTATCCTGCTGGTAGCAACAAGGCTCGGTTCCATAGTATTGCCACAGAGTTGATAGGGCATAATTGTCCAGAATATCGAGGTAGACGTGCTGGTTAACAAGTTTGTCCACGATAATCAATGGGCCGGGACTATACCACGAAAAACAACCCAACACGAACCCGCTGCCAGTTCCGAATTAGACCGTAGGAACAGTACACTGTGGTAAATAGCGTTTCCCCAGCTGCTGCCGTGCCCACACACGGCCATCAGACTGATGGATCGTGTACCTGGATTCATCAGCCCATAGGATCCGTTTTCATTGATCTGCGGTTCACGAAAAATGTTCTTACACCATGCTAAACGACGAGTAGCTATCCTAGTGGAGATGAAAGACTTATGAGCAGCTACACGACCACGGTAACCCATGAAATGAAGTTCTCTGCGAATGGTACGTGTACATACCGAGGTTCCAGCATTTTTACTCACCTGTACACTGAGGTCTTGTGCAGTACTACATCAATTAGCTGTAGTGACTCTCCCGAGACTTCGACGTCCTCTATCACTGATTGTCTTTGGTCTGCCGGTACGTTTTGCTGCTTCAGGCACTCCATGTGTCTTCCACTTATTTAGTGCATTCAAAACAGTCGACTTTGGTATGTTTAAACGCCTCTCGGTTTCTCTTATGGACAACCCACTAATATAACATCGAACAATCTTTCCTTTCTCAAAGTCAGTTCTCTCCCGCCGCGGCATTTTCACTCAACCTCAAAGTGTGATATGATCGCGGTCAGCTGCAGGCTTGTTTTTATACCGTTTGCAGCTGTACTGCGCATCTTAAAAACGCAGCGGATCCGTTCATTTGCTTTTGAAGGGGTGTACTGTGATTTTTGTCAATCTAGTGTATATTGACTTTCTTGAGTGTGGCGACGGAGCGAGCGAGCTACAGATGTAAACCTACGGAGGCTGTATGTCCTCATCTATACCTCCAAGTTACTGTCAGGAAACCACACTAAATGCTTGTATATGACTTTCGAAGTATTTCTTCATTGTGCGAGCTTTGAGATAAGGTCCAGTGCCAACCCCTGTTATAGTGACATGGGTATTTCAATCCGCTATTCAGAAATTTTAATTATTAATTGTTCTTTTAACAATAAAATGAGAAAAACAGAAAAGGGCGAGAAAGAAAAGAAAACAAAATATAATAACAGATGCAAGAAAGGGTTAAGTCTAGCAACCCAGAAGTGAAAAACAAGAGGGATAATATTTCTCTCAATCGGAGAATGCTTCAGACAAATAAATTTGGCACATAGACTAAATACTTCTGGAAGCATCAGCGATATCGCTTTCCTCACAACCAGTGATCAACATGGGTAATGAACACTCCGTGGATTTTGTGCTTTTCCCATTTCCTGAAGAAAGTGAAGGAATTCATCCTGGAACCCTCAACTCCTCCACAGAAGGCGCCAAACAGACAGAGGAAAAAGAGGGGGAAAAGGATAAAAAAAAGAGATTTCAAAAGGTGACTTCGAACATTTTCTAGACGCGGGAAAAACAGGGGACTAGACAGTCTGCAATCAGAGGAACCAAAAAAAAATGTTTTGAAAAGGAACCAGGCAGTCTGCATCTTATTTCCGAGCAAAAGAGTTGTCCTTTTGAAAACGGCAAACGACGAGAGGATCGTTGGGAGACCCTTACAAAAAAGATCTAATGAAAGGTTTGGTTCACCAGCTCACCGAAGGAAAAGCTTCGGAACCCCTTCGGTCGCTGGACTCTTCTCCGCCGACACCGCAGCGCAGAACCGAGTGCATATAAGATTTAATAATATTGGGTCAAAGGGAGAGAAGGGAATTGCACACCGCCCTGTGCACCAAAGTTTCATGATAATACAAAGGCTCAATTTAGCGTCTACACATAGCAAAACGAGTGCTACCCGTAATAACCTGGAAGTGTATAAATTCATCAAGGTACCTTTGTCGTAATTCAGTGCTTATTTATGTGCGACAATACGAATCATCAGCACGAACAAAGAGAGTGCGCCTAAAACCTAAATAAGTGCTGTGACTTTCCAGATATTGAGACCTCAACTTAAAATATCAATGAAAATTATAAATCTTAAGCGACGTCTAGTCGAAATCCACGGCATTAGAGGCCGCCCCAAAATGCTAGCATTCTGAATTCCTTCACCCCAATGCACTGAGAATATTTAGGGGTCCTGTGTATATATATGTTACCGCTAAAGCTCGAAAGCCGTTAATGTGCACATTACTTAGCTAATCTGCAGATTAACGGCTTCCGTATCGTTAAAGTTCAAAAGTTTGTTTCTCTCATTTCTTTTCCCTACACCTTTCCCCTCTTCCTCCACTTTTAGTTTGGTTTCGCCTGTTTCTCTCATTTCCTTTCCCTACACCTTCCCCCTCTCCCTCCACTTTTAGTTTCGTTTCGCCAGCGTCTAGTCGTCGCCGGTTGTTTTTATTTCTCATAATTGGCGTCGGCTGCCAGTGCGTAGCATAGCTAATTCTGTTTTCAAATTCGTTTCTGCCTGTTAGCGAGTGAATTTGTCTCGTGATTTTTTTTTAAAGCAGATAAATTTAACTTCTAGTATGCAAGCAAGCTCCGAATTGGTGAGTAAAATGAAGACAAGATTCTTCGAAAACCTCTTTAGCGAAGATTCAAAATATAATAGTGTTTTAATGACAAAACGAAAGTATGACTGCATAATTGAAGATGTAAAGCGAATAAAAGTTTCCTAGAAGAAAGAATCATCTCGAGATTATCGAATAATTCAAAGGTATGATATGTGGACTGTACAAGGCTGTGAAAAACTCATTGAGCCGTTGTCATATGCGTGAGAAAGTGTGAAAAAGTTTGTCCATGCCGAAGAATTGTTTGACATATTGTATTCTACTCATTTGTCAATTGGCCACGGTGGAAGAGACAAAATGATCAAGCGATTAAATAAACTTTATAAAAACATAACCCAAGCCCAAATAAAAATGTTTTTGGATTTATGCGAACCTTGTCAACAAAAACAAAAAAGTGCTAAAAGAGGGATTGTTGTAAAGCCGATTATTTCATCGCATTTCAACAGCAGATGTCAGGTGGATCTCATCGATTACCAATCGCAACTTGCCCCAATCTTTAGATTGCACTAATAAGTAAACATAATTTTATCATATGTTTTGCAAATTCATTTCCTTAATTATAATAATATTTTAAACCGTTTGATTCTATCTATTATAGTTTTTAATTGATTGATGATTGATTCTATCAACTAAATTGTTGATTGTTTGATTGCATTAACGTGATTCTTTATATATCGAAAAGTAAATAAATAACATTATGTTAATTTAAGCGTACAGAAACGTTGCTGCTGTTCCAGCAAAGATCTTATTTTCACTTTAACGAGTGCCTAGTAGGTAATGTGCAGATTATCTAGGTAATTTGAGAAATGAAACAATTTTCGGCACTTTAACGGATCACCCTAGTTAATCTGCACATTACCTAGATAAACTGTAGAATAACTGATTTCAGCACTTTAGCGGTAACATATATGTATAAACACCTTTTGCTCACATTTTGGTTTCCATAGTCCTGTAAGCATTTGATTTATTTTGTGTATAATTGGGCAGAGACGGCAAGTAAATACACTAGTTTCCATAAATTAAGCAAGAAATGGAAAAATCGTGATAACTCAAAAAGTATACACCTGACTCCGATGAAATTTGGTGGTACGCTTTATCAGACCAAATGCAACAAAAAAACGTAAGTTCATATGATGCAAAACATTTACATTTTGTATGAGTGATGCAGATGTGAAAATACAGAAATATAGGTATTAAGATAAAATAATAAAAGGTACGTCAATACGGAGTGTGGTTACCCCGAACAGCAATACAGGCCCGACAGCGATGTTTCGTGCTGCTAATTATAATGTCGAGCTGTTCCGAGGGTATCTGAGTGGGTAGGAAGAGCATGCTGGCCCCGCCAAACGCACTATAGTCTCCTGTTCCAGGTACTGGTGCACAAGGCGAGCTGCGCGAGGGCGGGCGTTACCTGCTTGCAGTACAAATGTATCGCTAATTGTGGCCGCATACGGACGAGCAATAGGGCCCAGGATGTCACTTTTATCCCTCTTAGCATTGAGGTTTCCATGTGGCAACACATAGAGGTCGGCACGGCGGTCTAACGATATGCCTGCCTACATCAGAACACTACCACCAACATAGGTGTCCATTTCCTAGTTATTAGTGGGAAGATAGTGAGTATCGGCCTCTCTCCAGATGCAGACTCGGCAAGAATCATTCTGTAAACAGTATCCCGACATCAGTGAACAGAACGGACCTCCACTTATTTTGGGTCCAGTTCATTTGCATTCGTGCCCAATTGAAACGTTCCCCTGGTGGCTGGGAATGAGGGAAACACATTATATCGGTTGCCGAACATACAGTCCTCCTGCATGTAACCTTCTGCGTCCGTCGAAACTGATACCGTCCGTCCGGTGGCAGCCGCAAGCACAGATCTGAGATGAGTCGGTGTAGCCGTCCTGTTCCGCCGTGCCGAAAGCCACAAATACCGGTCATCCGTGGAGGTCGTCGATCTTGGCCTACCTGTCTTGTACATTCGGGAAGCTGAACCAGTGGCTTGGAACTGCTGCCACATCCTGCTGACCACAAAACGATTGACGTTGAGCCATCTTGCGACGTCCGCATGCCGTTGCTTCGCTTCAAGTCGGCCTATTGCTCTGTTGCGTAAGTTTCCAGATAATGACGTCTCGAAGCCATTTTAACAAAATTGCTATCTCGAAATCTTGTCATTCACCGCTGCACATGAATTGCAACTTCCGCCGAAACAGCCGGTTTTAAGCTCTTGCGCATTTGCAAAAAGTGCTGCCAGCGCCACTCATTTGAAAATACAGAATTACTTAATTTCTTCATATTTCTGAAGCACAGCAATATATCATCATAATCATCATCGTCAACCATTATCAATCCACTGCTGGACGAAGGTCTCCCCAAGTTTCCTACACAACTGTCTGTCTTCTGCCAGTCTCCTCCATTTCACTCCCGCATACTTTCGAATTTCATCCACCCATCTCTCATGTGGTCTTCTTCTGGGTCTTTTCCTGTCCTTTGTAATCCAATCTAAAATTTCGGCTGTCCATCGATGGTCTGTCCTTCTAGCAGTATGGCCAGCACATTGCCATTTCAGGGATATAACTCTGATCATGATGTATTCCACTCTTGTCATTTTTCTGATCCACGAGTTCTTCTTCTTATTTCTCCTGGTTACACCAAGCATGCACATCTCCATGCTACTTTGAGTTGTCTGCAGCCTTTGTATGTCTCTTTTAGTTAAGGTCCACGTCTCTGCACCATACGTAAGCACTGGAAGGATGCATTGATCAAACACTTTTCTTTTAAGACATAATGGTATATTGCTCTTGAAAATGATGCTGTTTCTACCAAAAGCTCTCCTGGCAAGTTTTGTACGCCGATTAATTTCTTCATCAATGTTACCATCACTTGATATCTGCTGTCCAAGATAAACGTACATGACTGTTATCTCCAGCTTTTCCCCATCAATCGATAAATCTTCATTTCTTGTAAAAGCATTGAACATCACTTTTGTCTTCTGAAAGTTCATTTTTAATCCCACTTCTTTACTCTTGTCAGCAAGTTCCTGGACCATACTCTGCAGCTCTGATGGGGTAGCTGCAAAAATGGCTATGTCATCAGCAAAACGAAGGTGGGTTAGATAATCTCCATTAATCTTTATCCCTTTTTTTCCCAGTTCAGTGATTGAAATACATTTTCCAATGTGGCACTAAAGAGCTTCGGAGATATGGTGTCACCTTGTCTCACTCCCTTTCCAATTTTTATGTGTGTTGTATTTTCAAACAGCCGAATCTTTGCACTTGCATTTTCATAGATGTTATTAATAATATTAATATATGCATCTTTAATATCGCAGGATTTCAGAGCCATTGTAACTACTGATGGTTTCACCGAATCAAAGGCTTTTTCATAATCGATAAAAGCCATGCAAAATGGAAGTTCATATTCCCTCGCTCTTTCAATTAGTTCTCTGAATACGTGGATATGATCTATTGTGCTGTAACCCTTCCTGAATCCAGCTTGTTCTCTCGGTTGAGCCATGTCCAGTGTTACCTTCAAACGGTGTGAAAGAACTTTAGTGAAGATTTTATAAACCACTGATAGGAGGCTGATAGGTCTGTAGTTCCTGAGATCCTCAATGCCACCTTTTTTATGTAGCAGGATGATTGTAGCGTTGTTCCAATCCTCAGGAATTTTCCCTACATTAAGGCATGGAGTGAAAATTTGGGTGAGTACTGTTTCGATTTCTCCATTTGCTTCTTGTATGATGTCTACAGTAATTTCATCTTCTCCTGGAGCTTTTCCCCGATTCATGTTCTTGATTGGATGTGCAATTTCTGCTGGGAATACTGGAAGAACTGTGGTACTGGTACCTTTCATGATGTCTGGAGTACATGTATCATCCATTTCATATAATTTGGAGTAGAAATCTTTCACTCTTGTCAATATGTCGCCTCTATTTCTTGCTACAGAACCATCTTCTTTTCTCAGTGCCATAATCTGTTTTCTTCCCTTACTAGATGTCCCTTTGCTATCTTTAGGCTTTGGTTGTTTTCAATTGCTTTCCTCACTACTTCACAGTTGAATTTCCTTACGTCTTCAGTGATACTTTTTCGTACTGGCTTGCATAACTCTATACATTCCACTTTGGAAGACACATCTTTTTTAGTTGTCCTCATCTCTCTTCTTTTTTGCATCCAGATTTTGGTTTTTCCTGATAATTTGTTCACATGCAAGTTGCTCTTAGACTCAGCTAATTTTGTTGCTGTTTCCATAAGAGCTTTGGTTACTTTTCTGTTAACTTCAGAAATATCCACTTCTTCCAATGTTAGACCTTCCAAAGCAGAGAATCTGTTCTTCAGTTCCAACTTGAAGGTATTATGGTGTTTTTTTAAGGTTGGTTATGTCAATACATTTTGTTTGTCTTATGAGCTTGCTACGTTCGAGTTTAGTGTTGAGGTGCATCTTACATCTCACCAATCTATGGTCACTTACCTGTGTTGAACTTGTTTAGCACACTGCAGTCTTCTATGACAAATTTTTGTTACACATAATAAAATCAATTTCACTTGTCGTCCCATTTGGATGTCTCCATGTCCATTTCCTATGTGGCTTTTTCTTGAAAAAGGAGTTCAAGATGAAAAACCCTTCTGCCTCTGCAAACTCTACGAGAGTATTTCCACGCTGGTTTCTGTTGCCGTGACCGAAATTACCTACTGAAGTTTCATTCTGTTGCCGTTGCCCTATTTTTGCATTGAAATCTCCCATAAATATCTTCAAATGCTACTTACCTTTATTGTTTAGATGACGAATTTCCTCATAAAATTCTTTAATTTCTTCTTCAGGAGGACTTGTGGTGGGTGCATAAGTTTGTATAATCTGAGCCTTGTATCTTCTCGAGAGTTGGATAACGAGTTATTTATTTATTTATTTATTTATTTATTTATTTATTTAATGAGTTTATTATTTGTGTTGTAGTGGCATGTCTTTTGGGTCCATGGTAATTGTGGGCCCCAATGCTGTAGACCCTTTACATCCCCCTCTTAATACGGCCCTGATCCCTGGTCAAAGAAATCAGCCCGAATAGGTGAAAGTAGAGTAAGGTAATATAAGTAGATGAAAGTAGGGTAAGGTAAAGATGAAAGTAGTGAAAGAGGCGGTTGCCAAAAATATTTCTTCAATTAGGAACGAACGCTGGTTACGAGGACCACAGGAAAGAAATAAAAGTTCAATATTTCTCTAAATTCCTTTCCTTCCCGTGACGTTACCAATAACCATTTTACCACATGAATGTGCGAGCTTGCACGTGACAGGGGGCGCAAAATATCTACGGGCTTTCCTCTACTTCGCATTGTTTTATATTTTGTATTTTGTATGTTGTTCAGATATGTTTTTCTTCGATTCGTCGCAGAAAATTAGAGGACTCAGCACAAAGTAAATCTGATTTTTTTTTTCGACGGAATGCCTATAAATCATAAAGTTAAACAAAGACCTCATGAAGAGCAAAAATAGTTTCTTAAACTGGGAAATTCAGCTATTTCTTTTCAAAGCCATATATATTCCGCCATTAAAACTACGCACGAAATTCATCATATTTTTAAGATCCAAACTTAACTTCATTAAGTTTGACGTTTCCCAACATAGCTGGAAAAAAATGTCGAAAGGAGTAATTCTATATTCCGCCTTTTTAGTCTGCATAATGGAATACGCGGAATTTGTTTTTCTTTTGCATTTATTTTTTATTACGTTTCATTGGAAACGTGTATTGTAATCCGTTAGAAAACGTCAAAAGGCTCCCTTTCTTTTCTTATTTCACGCGTGGGAGGGTGTGCAAACCAAATAAAGGACGTCTCTGGCAAGTATCCAATTCTTCAATACTGATGCATGCTTCATTCTGCAAAAAAAAAAAAAAAGTGAACAGAAATGGAATGAAGGAAACTGCACTTGATCAACGCGAAAAATGTTTTGCGGTGACAAATAGTGATTGCTAAACGTCATGTGTTTTCTCGATAACATTTAATCGACTATAACATTACAGAAAGTTGTTCGTGCAGTAACCAAAACTTTAACATTTCATTTCCAGTAGCAGTTTCATTCACGGGGTTATTCTACCGCTAGAAGCTCTACACTTGCAGCAATAAAGTTACTATTTATTGATATACACTGCAGTGCCAGAAAAACTGGTACAGCAGTCTAATACTTGGTAGGACCCCCACGGGAGCGCAGAACTGCTGAAATACGACGGGGCATGGACTCCACTAGCTTCTGGAAATACGCTGTAGGCAATGCACACCTTACTTCCTGCAGAGCGTTCCACAATTCGGGTGTATTCTGAAGTCTCGGATTCCTGTGTTCGATAGCGAACACAGGAATGTGTTCTATCACGTTCAGATCTGGGAACTTGGATGGGTATGGCAACACCCCAAACTCAGATGAATGCTCCTCTAACAGTAATGTGGCGTCCCGACACTTGTATGGAGGTGCATTGTCCTGTTGGAACAGGCCCAACCCATCAGCATAAATGCAGGACACGTCCGAAAAGATGCGCACATAGCGTTGGCCTGTCACAGACGTTTGTAGACGTACTCGAGGTCCCAGTGAAGTCCAGCTAAACACACCCGATACCATTACGGACCCTCCACCAGCTGGTACAGTTTCCTGTTGACAAGCGGGATCCATGGCCTCATTGGGGATGCGCCACACACGAATCCTTCGATCTGCCCGATACAGTCGGAAACGCGACTCGTCAGACCAGGCTACTTGTTTCCAGTCATCAAGTGTCCAGTGACGGTGTTGTCGTGCCCAAGCGAGGCGCATAGCTCTGTGTCGTGCACTCATCAAGGGAACTCGAGTTGGGCGTCGGCTCCCAAAGCCCATATCGTGTAGGGTACGTTGCACCGTCCGAAGGCTGATGCTTGTTGAAGCTCCAGCATTGAATTCCGATGATACATGCGAAAGTGTAGCACGCCTATTGCGTGAAACGATTCTTGACAACCAACGATGGTCACGTTCACCCAATGTCATTTTACGGCGACACTGTTACTGTAGGTTGGAGGTTTTGCCGGAATTCTTGTAGTAACGGTACACACTTGCAATGGTCGTCCGTGAAAATCTGAACTTCTTTTCTACCTCCAAAATTGTACTATGGCCCATCTCACGAGCGCCAACTATGACACCGCGTTAAAAATCACCTAAATCGTTATTACTTGTCATTATCATGCCGAAAACAGCTCTGACAGCTGGCAAGGATGTCTATCACTTTATATACGCACTGGCGGACGCAACCGAGTACGCGCATAGGTGACGTTGCTATGTATTTTGCATAAGCTCGTCTGTACCAATTTTTCTGGCACTTCAGTGTATTTCAGTAGAAATGCATACGCACATATCTAATACTTTGAGAAACAGGATTTTCTTACAAACACAGGCTTATAAAGGAATAATTTCAGAGTATACACTCGGTGGCCAAATTATTATTACCACCAGACCATCTTATGCAAAGTAGCTATTCCGCAGATGCTACTGACGCAAGATGGCCGAATCAATATAAAAAAGGGAACACTGAAGACTTGCAGAGATTAATGAAGTGGATTGCACAAGAAATAATGAGTAAAAGACGAGATCTGACGGACTTTCAACGTGAAATTCTCGTGGGTGCTCGATGTATTGGTGTGGGAATTAGTAAAATGGCTGCACTTATGAAATGTTCGAGGGCAGCAATCGTTAAAGTTTCTAGATAGCGGACCACCAGTCAAAACAGCGGGTCTGAACGCAATGAGTGTGGCGGTCAACGGCTACTGGACGCTCGAGCTGAACGCAGAGTAGGCAGACTTGTCCAGTCCAACAAACGGGCAACACTTCGTCAGATTACAGATAATCTGAATCAGGGACTAAGTCCGATGGCCTCTAAAAGTACTGTTCGCCACACATTACCTCGTAAGGGCTGCAGAAGCAGACACTTATCCGCCAGCCTTGCTATCTGCAGCGAACAAGAAGAAACGCCTCTAGTTTGCTCAAGAATACAATAATTCGACAGTAAATGAGTGGAAAATGGTAATATGCTTCGAGAAATCACGTTTTCAACTACACCACGCAGATGGAAGGGTGATAATATGAAGACCGCAGCACGAAAGCATGGACCCATCTTACATCATTACTATTCTTCAAGCTCACGGTGTTAACGTTATGGTCTAGGGCATGCTTTTGTGGTAGTGTTTGGGACCTTTGATTCGGGTGAAGCAACGTCTGACAGCCCAAAGGTATTTAAATATTGTTGCCGATCAAGTCCATCCAATTATGTTGCATCGTTTATTCTAATAGAGATGGATATTTCCAGCAGGTCAATGTTCCAGGTCATGGGGCTCACATTGTACGCGAATGGTTTGAGGAGCATCATGGAAGCATTTCCCTGCTACATTTTCTTCCCCAATGACCGGATCTCAGTTCAATTAAACATTTGTGAAATGAAGTCAAAAGGGTCCTCACGTATACATTTCTCTCATTTATGCGTGAAATATCGCCATTCTTATATTTCTGAACTGGCCTGAATTTAACATTTTAACAATCACATGTTAATCGAATTAGCTTTCTTCTAATTTATACTTTAAATTGTGGTGTTGCGGTGCACTGAATTGGAAATTCAAACCACGCGAACGCCGTTTACTAAGCGTTCTTTGCAGTTCCCCCTTCGCCGCGAATTCTGTTGGCCGTTTTCCAATATTCCTTCCCCTTCCTCCTTTGTCTTTCCATATATCCTGCCTTCCACGTACTCTATGAATCACTTTGCAGAATAGGCACGCTCCTTCTGAGATGTCATTCGTCAACTCAGTTGACACTTGCAGTTGACACCTGCGGTTTCTTGACGTTGTCATATCGGACTCCTTCCTTGGGACATTCGATTGCATTCGCTTTCTTGCATTGGAGCAATGGCTTCAAGATCTCGCAAATCCTTGTCTTTAAATGACCAAATGACGATTTTGTCTTTTAGAGAAACACATATAAATTGTTTAGCGTCGTTAAGGATTTCTTTTAGAGCCATAATACTGATGAGAAAACAACGCAAGAGAGCTCTCAAAAGCCTTGAAAATGCAATGTAAACTTCAAAGTAATCTAGTGGTGTATAAATGCCGTCATTACACTATCGGAATATTCAATGTACAAACTCGGATTAAAATTAAAGTATTTGATTTTAGTTCAAGTAATACGTTAAAGGTAAAAGATATTTCAAAGTGCCAAGCACTTAACGTTGTACCTGACGATGAAGTGCTCGGCAGTTTGAAAAATCTTGTACTTTTTACGCATTACTTGAACTAAAATCCAACGCTGTACCTGAAGATAAATTGCTTAGCACTTTGAAAAATTTTGTACCTTTTACGTATTACGTGAATTAAAATAAAGTATTTTAATTTTGATACGAGTTTGTATATTGAATATTCCGATCGTGCAATAACGACATTTATACACCTCTAGTAATCAATGTAACACGATAATACAAGTGTAAATTCAAAGTAATCAATAATGAAAAATTAATGATTTTTTTAAACTATATTAATGCATGTGCATTTTCTTAATATACTATGTCATTACTGCTTGTGAAAAAATATGGGTTGTAAGTGAATTACTTATAATGCTTTGTACTTTATGCACACACAGTATCTGTACTACATAATTTATTCACATGTGCTGTATTTCCATGCATTGTGATTGAAATCAACAGTTTAAAAGAAAATACAAAGTATGAAAAAAATGAAATTGTTAATACAATAGGACATAAAAAATGTAGTGCATATTGCCCAGTACCTATTATATAAGTAAAGGTAACGGCAACGCCATAGGTTGCAACATAATAATATTCTGCCATCTAGGACCCTAAATGTGCCATGTTCCCTTTATACGTTTTAGTAGTTATACATTAATTTTACACCGTCCCATCAAAAAGGTATAAAGAGGGTTCCACTGTGTATATAAATTTGGCGGCAAGTTAGAGATTAATCGATGTCTCCCAAATGCATTACACTCACCTAATTAGAGAGCGTATTTTGCTGTAGGAGTTTTAATAAAAGTGCGAAGTGCCAGAGAGAAGAATGAAGTGAAGTTTACTACTCGCCTGGAAACAAGAACAAGGTCTCACCTGAAGATACGGGAGACGATTAGGTTTGTCTAGGAACGGAAATTTCCGACAGCAGAGATTCGCCGCAGTTGCAAGAATGAGCGTTAGGAACTTGCCAGGTAGGTGTTTAAAATTCGCACACGGACGCAGTGCGTTGACGGATTAGAACCCCAGTGACAGGACTTCAACATCGACAAGAAGCAGCAACGTGGTTTGTGGGGAAGAGAGGCAGACAGGTGACTTTCTGCCGTATTGGTGCAAATGTAAATACTTCTTTCAGTACGGCGTGTGACGTCATTCACGATTATTTCCAAGTTGTAGCTGAGGTTAGATGCGTACACTTGACGCTCAGTTCTTTTCCCTCGAGATTTCCAGGAATTGGTATTTCACTTAGACAAATGTCTGAACAGTTTCTGAGATTATTAAAAAAAAAATTAGGGATTTGTGCTCCATATTTATAGCCCTAACTCATTTGTATATTTATATAATATAATCATTGTAACTTAACATCGTAAGTGCAGACCAGGTGGTGCAGTGGTTTAAGCACTGGTTTTTGATCATTCATTCAAGATGAGTCCAGGTTCGAATCCTCGTGAGGCATGGATTTTGTGTTTGTCTTATAACACTGGTTTTCTAACTTTCCTGAAACCAGTTGCCCTAAATTAGGGACGGGCGACTGCTTATAGCCCATTGAGTTGCTCACGGTGGTCATTGAAACCCTAAAGAAACAAAGAAACAAATAAAAAAAACATCGTAATTTACTCATTTATCAGCCCTTAGCCGCCCAGGTGGCGCAGTGATTTAAGCGATGGCCTCTGATCATTCGTCCGAAAGGGGTCCAGGTTCGAATCCCGGTGAGGCATCGATGTTGTGTTTGTATTACGGCACTGGCTCTGTCTATCTCTTCCTTGGAGTCAGTGGCTCAAAGTTAGAGACAGGTGACTGCTGATAACCCATTGAGTTGCTCATAGTGGTCTTTAATCCCCAATAAAAAAAAGGCTGTTCTGCAAGTTTCTGAACATTTTGACATTTTGGTACAAGTGTCCTTAGTCATGGCTGAAATTTTTGTGGTGTATGGCTTTTTTAAGGTATTCTATTGTGGGAGGCATTTCATTGTACAACTTCCATTTCATCAATCCCCATTGGAAGTAATATGTGAAACTTAAATCTCGGTATCTTTCCAAGCCAGAGTATTTTTAGAGATGGCTCTCTCCCAAAAAGACCTTCAGTACCTTCAAAAATACCATTTCCTTTCCTTTTTTTAAGACCTTCAAAACGCATCACAGGTCAAACGAGAGGTTTTTTTTCATCCTCTCGTTTTACCTCTGATGCGTTGCACATTCTGTTAGAAATATCTAGCCATTAGTTATCCACCTGCTATTTCACTAATGAAATTTTTTGAGGAAAATTTCTGTGGTTGCCTTGCGTATACAGAAATTAAGATCGATAATTCGTTTACGTCATACCGCATAACACACATCAATCTTCTCTCCTTCAAAGCGCTGCATGTGGATTTTCTTTTACACATACTTGTGTCCTATGAGTTGATCATCATCATCAACCATTATCAATCCACTGCTGGATGAAGACTTTCCCAAATTTCTTCCACAACGGTCTGTCTTGAGCCTGTCTCACCCATGTCACTCCTACATGCTTTCAAATGTGATCCACCCATCTCCCACGTGCTCTTCTTCTTTTGGGTCTTTTTCGGTCCCTTGGAATCCAGTGTAAGATCTCGGTTGTCCATCTATAATGAATTCGCTTCTATTAAATTATAATGAATTCAACTTCTTCTAATGCTTGTTGTTTGTTAATTATATCATGAATAAACTTTCCTGCTAGTAGTGTAGTAATAATAATGAACAAGCTTTTAACTGCTAGTAATGTTGTAGTAGTAATTAAGATGAATAAAGTCTTAATGCTAGTGGTTAATAATAACAACTAATGAAATAAACCTAACAGCCAGACAAAGGTCTGACAGTACTATGAACTGAGAAAAACGTACTTACTAAGACAATCTTTTATTTGGTAAACTTCTATTATTTATCCACACTCACTTCATCGGTCACACAACTACTCGATATCTGGCTCTCACATAAACGAGGATCTCTTTACACACGAAACAAAGCTCTCACGCACATAAACAACCGCTCTCCCTACATATCGTTGAACGCGCCTATTTATACTGGCTACCACCACGTCATGACTTACACTCATTGCCAGATTTCATTCAGCGGGTGAAATAACATCTCGTTCGGTAAGAAGATAATTTACATAGTAAAATAAAATAACCAGAGATAGTAAAAATCAAAAGGAAAGTGAATCTAGAGTATACGTTACACATCTTCTTGGCAATATGTCCATTCTCCTGGAAATATGTCCAGTCCATTGCCATAGGGATTTTACTTGATGGCCACCACTCTTTCCATTTTCCTTAAACACGGGTTCTTTTTCTTGTTTTTCCTGGTTACATCCCTTTTTTAGGGGCGGGGAGGGGATCCGCTATAACTCACCACACTGGCCAAGCGGATGGTGAGTGTGGGAGATCATTTCCTCTAATCTCGGTAGCATAGTTATACCGCTATTGGCCGTCGTCAGAACCGTGTAGTGGGGACAGGATGCACCTCGAGACGGCAGGGTTGACTGCTTAAATGAAACCCATTTTTGTTGAGGTTCGGAAAGGTAGGATTTTCTGTAACAATTTTTTGAAATAACACACTAAAATTCTATGTGTCTCTCATAATCAGCCGGGCGCAATTTTTGAATCATCGACAAGAGAGAAGTGCGTAGTTTTTTTCTTTGACAGCTGATTGCCACGTGGAATACGATATATGAAGCACTTGAGATGTCTGCATGATGAGATATATTATAAAGTTCGCGAAAGCTATTTTACACCCGATATTATCTGCTCACGGAGTCGAAAGATATTTCCCGTTGTCTCTCTAAAGTCGTTACTAATGTCTGCATTCAGCTATTTGAATGGCACGCCTCTCCCTGCTAATGTGTTTCGAAATGCCTTTTGAGTTAACCTTATATGACCCAGTGGCCAGTATTTGAGATCCAGGAACATACGTTGATTCATTATGAATATATTCATGTTTGAACAATCAAACTAAATCTCTTATGCACGAGCTGAAAACAGATTCTTAAAGGATTGGAGTGGTGCAGTTAGCAAGGGCCAAAGTGAGTTGTTAAATATTTCAACACAACTAAAGCAAAGCTAATTGTTTTATAGCTGAACATTTGGGACTTCCAGCGACAGTACAACCCTGTGTATTGACAAAGATCAAAAGATAATTCAAACATGAGTTTGATCATCCCATTGTTTGTGTTGCACTGCTTTCGAGGAGCTATCCATAGCTGTAAGGCATATCGAGCTTCTTCATACATTTTTACAGATGTAACGGTTTCGCAGTGGATTCATTTTTTGCGTGGAAGGAAGGAGTGTTTAAATATTGAGTAACTTTTGAAGCTATATGCAATCGCTCGTCCCCAATTTGAATCAGCTGATTACGAAGGAGCGTGGGGGGGGGGGGAGAGACATAACCAGCGACATCTGATAAATACATCTCCTGCTCCGTATCAGGACTCGAACCTGTGCTCTTCCTAAATGAATGGTCAGAGGCCACCGACTTAAGCTCTCTACCGCCGCGACTCCATCTCCTGAAAGCACATGTCATATGAATTTGTCCTATGATATTAATGCATATCTTTCCTATCCCTAGAATCAGTTTCCTTTATAATGATAGAGATTTTCTTAGAAGACAGATGTCATTCTTTATCTCAACGACTACAGTCTTGTGCCGATTATATATAGATTAAGATAATACAACGTAGTTGTCACAAATGTTTATTTTCTCAAGCCGACCATGGTTTTGCTGGGTATTGACCTAGCTTCATCAGGACGAATGGCACGTAAATATTCAAATTGTATATGACATCATAAATGATGTTTACAGTCACGTGTTTTGGTTAGATGCTTTAACGCGTTTGATAGAAATGGCGTGGATGCCATGTCATTAACAAGTTGCGAAGACTTCTGATATATATGGAAAGCTTCCAAACTATCAAGTTTGGAGGTTGAATCTGGCTTGTCAATAAGTTTTGCTTCTTCAAAGAGAAATCCGTGGTCCTTTTCGCAACAGTGTTTAGCCATCGATGACTTCTTTAGGTCACAATTCCGAATGTAGGTCTTGTGCTCCTTCAGTCGAAAACGCAAGGCTCTACGGGTTTGTCCTATATACGAAGCGCCACATTCACATGGAATTTGATAAATTACCCACGAGTTTTTTGTCTTCAACACAGTCCTTTGATCCTAAAAATCTCATTTTGTTTATAGGTTTAAAATCACCTTAAAATTAAAGGTTTTGAGAATGTTTGTAATTTTGAAGGCAATGTCACGGGAAAATGGAATAATGGCAAAATTCTTTCGTAATGGGCGCATCACAGGAGTTATTGTGGAGATGGGCTTCGGTTTCCGGAATTTTGTCAGAGCCTTGTCTATAATGGAAGGGTTGTATCCTCGCTGTACTGCAATACTTTTAAGGAAATAAAACACGTGACTGTAAACACCATTTATGATGTCATATACAATTTGAATATTTACGTGTCATTCGTCCTGATGAAGCTAGGTCAATAACCAGCGAAACCATGGTCGACTTGAGAAATAAAAAAAAATAAACATTTGTGACAACTACGTTGTATTATCTTAATCTATATAGAGAGATGTCATGTTTGAAAAAATATCAAATCAGAGGAAGTCACGTGTTTCTTGTTTATCTTTGTGGTACCGACAATAACCGACTCACATTGACGATACAGGTTCTAACAAAATCTGTACAAAGAAATTCAAGATAAATGAAAGCTATGGTGATATTTAAAAAATGGAATAAAGACCTTTAGTCAAACACAAATTTCTATGAAAAATAAAACATATTTTCAATTGTTTTTTTGTTTTTATTTTTTTGTCGCAATGGTAACGGCTTTTTGTTGATATCTTTCTTGAATTCGTAACACAAACAGAAAGAAAAATGCTGCAACTTTCTCCTAATGCCAATAACATCTAAATTCTTATCATTTGCTGGGATCTTTATTTTGCGAGAAAGAAGACTTTTTTTTTCTGGACATTTTCTTAATAGGCGGGATTATTTTACAATCAAGTAATGGTGTTATTCGGAGATATTTTTCTTGTTGTGGTATCACTATTGTAATTAGTGCAAATTTCAAAGGGTGACAGTTACAATCTCTTGACATATATTCATCTTCGTGGACAACCCGTTGCCGAAGATCTGGACGGCGTTAAGAGCAGTTTGGAGCGTTATTTTAAGCCAATTATAACGAAGTAAATTTCTCCGTCATTTTTGTCCCCGCCGGGGTTCGAACCCGGATCCCTTCATTCCGGAATAAGTCACTCTACCAATTGAGCTACACGGACGTTCGTTCTGACTGCTATCTGCCTTTATGTCGTGTGCTCCCTGCTGGCAGGTACGTCACATCTCCCCCACCGAATGAGGGCCGGGGGCATGGCCCACGGGTCAGCCGTGACCATGAATCGTCGCAGGCAGCAATCCGCTGTAGAACGTGCACATGAGAGCTCCCAGTAAATCTGGTGTGTGGAATGCAACATCACACACATTTATTTTTCGAAGCGCTGGAGAAGGAATTCTCTTATTTTTCCTATCTCGCGGTGTGGAAAGAACATCACACCATTGCGAGATTTTGAACGGCCGGGTCATCCGGAAAGTTCGGGCGCCATTACAACGAAGTGAATTTCTCCGTCATTTTTGTCCACGACGGGGCTCGAACCCGGGTCCCCTCATTCTGGAATAAGTCACTCTACCAATTGAGCTACACGGACGTTCGTTCTGACTGCTATCTGCCTTTATGTCGTGTGCGTCCTGCTGGCAGGTACGTCAAACAATATCCGCGAAGAACGCCCTAATGGGGAGAAATGATGCCGTTAATGGTCCGGAAGCGTTTGCCTCTACGGGGTTCATTGATTTTTTCAGAACAAGCCGAAATCTCACGGGCACATATCCAGAGAATATTGTGGATGTTTTTAAATTTCCCGCTGCCGTTAGCCCAGAAATATTTTTACTATTGATGTTTCGTCAGAACCTCTTCCGAGGTTCTTCGTCGAAATGGGGTACACAATTGAAGGTGCAATGGTGATTCTTGGCATGCCCATCGGCAATCATGCTCCAATAACTCCCTCACGTCTTCTACATATTGTTCGTCTGTGACGTTACATTATGTCTGCTATTGTGCTCAAGCTCTGTGTTCTCTCTTCCACGACGAAAAGCATAAACCCATTTGGTGACGGGACGATATGTCAACGCATCATCGACACATTATTCCTGTAGTCCTTTGTGGCACTGAAGGACATTTCGTCCTCGTGCGACATGTATTGATGAAACTTCGGCTCTCGTGACGAGTGAGCTTCTCTAATGAAGGTTACACCAAACCTTATTACTTTCGACCTTGGTTATTACGCAAGCAGTAATGACAATAACACGCACCTTCACCACTGACTACTGGGAACGCAGAGATGAAATAAACGGTTACTGGTTTGGATAACACAGTTCTAATTGCGGATTTCTAGCGGCGCTCTTACTGCAAGAAACATGACTAAATACGGAAATGTTTTTAATCTCATTATTTTTTGGCTCACAAGTATCGCAGCTCCTTTTCCGGACACCGCAGAAAATAGGTATCTTCTCCTTTTTCCGAACACCACAGGAAACCGAACAGCCTCCAGTGGAGATTGAAGCAGACTCTCCTGTTTTCCTTTTGCTAAACCATTTATGGCAACGTATTTCCAAACAGTTTAAGAGTAGAGATATGAACAAATATCATGTTGCACTAATCGTGAAATGCAGTGCTTTCTCCTCTCTGCAATTACTTTTACCTTCGATTTCTTCTCCAAGGTGAGATTTTTAAAGTTTTTTGGAGGGTTAGGTACTCAAATAGCAGTTATTTAAACCACATTTGCTTATAAAAATAAGAAAGAGAGAGACAGACAGACAGACAGACAGACAGACAGACAAACAGACAGAGAGTCCGCGAAATCGCAGTAGATTGTTTCTATTCTTGCTGGACTTGGTATGGCCAGATTTAAGTCAAAATCCCAAAATAGTGCTTAGATAGAGGTAACTCTATATACCAAACTATGTTATCATAAACGATCGATTCATTTTATTGTGACGAACTCCCACTTTTGACGTCAAAAGCGCGTAGCCGATGAAAGAAGACACGTGCCGTGAGCTGGCATGTAAGGTGTACTGTAGGAATTTTGAAAACATATCACTCGTTGATGTCACGGATAAAAGGAGCGATTTATCAGATTTGCAAAAAGGGATGATTATTGGCTTTGGGAACAAGGGTGGCAGTATTTCTGAAACAGCGCGGTTTGTGAACTGTTCAAGTGCTGCTGTGTTTCAAAGGTATTGTGATTGGAGAAATGGCACCACTGCATATAAGCTCCTTAACACGTGCCATTGATGTGAGAGGTCAGCGTCGGTATCGAAGGTACACGAGGGTCGATCCACACGCTACAGTGCAGCAACTCACTGGCCGAATGAACCAGGGGGAACCGGAAGTGTGCCTAAAACGGCAGTTCAGCGATGCAAATTGGGCTGCTCTGCAGACGGATAGTCACCACACCTATGCTAACAAAGGTGCATCGGCAGAAAAGGCTTACATTTTCACGGCAATATCAGAATCAGAGCTCCGCTGATTGGCAAAGGATTGCCTTCTCCGATGCGTCACATTTTCTGCTTCATCGAGTGGCTGGACGTTGGCATATAAGCCGAGAAGCATCGGAGAAAAAGCATTGTTCAACCATTGCTGGAGGGACACAAGCTGGTGGGGGCAGCGTTATGGTCTGGGAAATGTTTTCGTGGCATTCCCTGGGTCCACTTATACGTGTGGAAGGCTCTACGAATCGAATTCGTTATGAATCCATCCTTGCAGACCACGTGCACTCATACATGATGATTTTCTTCCCTGGGGCGAATGAGATTTTTCAAAACGACAATGCGACGGATCACACAGTACGAAATGTCCTAGAGTGGTTGCAAGAGCACGCAGAAGATTTCATAGTACTTCCATGGCCCCATAATTCCCCAGACTTAAACCCAATTGAGCATCAGTGAGATCTCCTCGATCGTGTTGTTCGCTCTATGGATCCTCCACCACGCGCTCTTCAGCAGCTGTCAGATTCACTGCAGTTAGCATGGCTCCACATACCTGTGAACACCTTTCAGCACCTTAATGAGTCACTTCCAGCCCGTCTAGCTGCTGTCCGCGCTGCACACGGCGGTTACTCTGGATATTAGCTGGTGGTCACAATAATGTGACTCGACCGTGTATTTCAATGCGAATCAGGAGGTTATGAATTCTACAGCTGGAAATCCATATGATATCTTGAACATGAATGTATACGTCCTCATAGACGCCATTATTAAAATGTTTCAGTCACGTGTGCATCGCAAAAAAAGGAAACTTCCCTTACACGGATGTTGTTACGGTTGTCGCAGTGTTCTCTGGCGACAGATGTTCGACACTTTCCCAGTTCATAGAGTGTTCATTACACGTCTTGATTTGGGTAAATTTTAATTACATTCCTTCTGAAAAGAAAATTCGTGATTGCAAGTGGAGCTATCAAAACAGAAGTGAAAACGCAGTAAAAGGAAATCTAATCGAATTAAAAAAACAATTAGCGTCGTTTATAAAGAGGTTTTCTAAACTTATGACAGACTGTTTTTTAATTCATACGTTCCAAAGATGTTAACACTGCATTGCTAACAAATTTATCACTCATTCAATGTAAAGAAAGGGAAAATGTTTCGCGGTTAGGGGTTTCAGGTGGTACTTGCAATCCAATCATTCACTGTACTGAAGGTCACAATACATTGATAGACTCTTAAATGTATTCTCTGTTAAGGCACGTCTCAATTCAGCGAGGACCTTCATTATCCGGACACCTGCATACTTACAAATAATGGTTATTTACAAAAAAATTTGATCTCTTTTTAAACCGTTTGGCCTCACTAATAAAGGTTACCATTCTTCGCGGAATGCGGTCCACTATTTTTTTAGTAAATGTCCGCGCACAAGTTTTGCCATTCGGCCTTCAAATCAGCGACCAGTTCAGCTATGTTTATAAATAAATACATCGGTCTTTCCACGTTTCAGAAACACATAGCAACCGAAACTTTGTTTTCAGCCGCCGCCGTGGAATTGAACCACATATTTCTCAATATCTAGCCGAGTGCGTTAGCTTTACACAACGGTGGCCAACAATCCACGGTGCTATGTGTATTTTTAAGTCAGCTCCTGACATCATAAATCCGTAAGATGGGCATTATGCTACTGAGACGTCTCCATCTGCTGGGCATTATAAATATAAACTATAGCAGTTAAATGCGAAATCCAAGGGGAAAGCCCTCCAAATACGTAGCGTCAAATATATCGCTCTTTCCACGTTCCAGAAACACATAGCAACTGAAAATTTGTTTTCAGCCGCCGCCGTGGAATTGAAACACGGATCTCTCGATATCTAGCCGAGTGCGTTAGCTTTAGACGATATCTAGGCGAGTGCGTTAGCTTTGTAAAGCTTACGCCCTCGGCTAGATATCGAGAGATCCGAGTTTCAATTCCACGGCGGCGGCTGAAAACAATTTTTCAGTTGCTATGTGTTTCTGGAACGTGGAAAGAGCGATGTATTTATTTATTTACTGACGACACGTATTTGGAAGATTTTCATCAGCTATGTTTGTTGAGCGATATCTCGTTTCACGCCCCTGGCAATCCAATTTGATACCATAGGATCTCTATAGGATCCAGATCAGAACTTTTGGCTGGTCACTTCTCGAAGCCCATTTTCTCAAAACAATCTTTAACAGCACGAGCAGTGTGACATGGTGAGTTGCCCTGCCAATCTCCAGGGAACTTCCACAACCAATTTGATACCAAAGGATCTCTATAGGATCCAGATCAGAACTTTGGGCTGGTCACTCTTCGAAGCCCATTTTCTCAAACCAATCTGTAACAGCACGAGCAGTGTAGCATGGTGATTTGCCCTGCCGGTCTCCAAGGAACTGCCACAACGTTGGTAGCGCATAATTGTCCCGGACGCCTGGATAGAGCTCAACATACACGGGGTTTTCGAAAACGACTAATGGAGTTAAGACGAACTAAAAACACGTTCATACTATCACGCTGCTTTGACCAAGCTTCACTGTCGGGACGATATAGTCTAGAATGTACCTTTCTTCCGGCATATGCCACACGCAGAAAAGGCCGTTTGACTGGCAGACTTTGTGCCGTGGCTTGTCAGTCCAAAGTACAGTTTTTCACTGACCTACACAGTCCACAATCGGTGGACCGCACAACACGGTAATCTGTGTGTGGCATTAGTGGAACTGCTTAGACGCTTGTAAACGAATGCTCGACCATAGCAGCGCATGCCGTGCATCGTCCTTCTCACTCTACTGCAGTGCTAACGTGAGCATCGCTTGTGTCACATAGGGTTTGCGTGATTTGAGAAAGTTTTGATTTTTATTCTGGGCCGACTATCATTGAATACCGGTGTAATACGTCTGTTACTCATTAACTGCAATGTGCATTCAAACCTATTACGACAATTTCAGGACAGATTTTTCAACTTAGATAACACTGTTCAACACACATTTCGTTTTATTTACAAAAGTCGCTGTTTCTCATAGAGTTGTGCCCGCTGAATCTAAATCTGCAATCCGTTTCGTTCTATAACGCAACATTTATAAGAAAGCAATGATCACTGTGTTTCCAGTATTACGCAATCGTTGCCGGACGCTCTCAAAACAGGAGTTCCAGTGCTAGATTTTGTTCAGTGTTGTAATCGCAGCATATCATGGGTCATCGTGCTATAAGACCAGCATGTACCATTCACACACCCCTTCATTCAGAGCCAGTTGTTTGTAAGTGAAACATGTCGCGAAAGTGAGTTAATTCTTCCTACTTGTTTTGTGATGTGTGTGCTGAGTTTACACAGAAGAAATGCAGAAGGCCATTCACTCGAGTGATAAAACAAGCCTATAAATTTTATTTCGGAAGTAAGATTGGTGGCTAAGACAAAAAGTTTGCACCACATTAAATGTTGTGTTATTGTGTTTTGAATCTCACAGCATGGTTGAAAGGACGAGGGCGTCATATGCCATTTGCCGTGGGAACAGAAATATCACACGACAGATTATTATTTTTGTTTAACGAAAGTGGCCGGATTTTCTTAAAAGGAAAACGTTCTACTGCTTATCCCAAAGCTCCTTCAGCATTCAGAGGGAATACCAGTGCCACAACCTCCGGTACTCGTTGATGTACATATTGAAAGCAGTGATGAAGAGGAAATGGTTGTATGTGAACAAGCTGAAGAAGTTGACAATGCGTGCTCCTCAAATCCTCATATGATCACACAAGGAGAACTTAATGACCTGGTAAGATATTTTAATCTATCAAAGCTAAAGTCCGAACTATTAGCGTCTTGACTCCAGGGATGGCATCTTTTTGATCCAGGAACGAACGTGACATATTTTAGGTTTCGGCACAGTAAGTGAAAGTTGTTAATTAATGTTACTGTAACAACATTGATGGGTTGTTTGAATCTCTTGGTACCGTTCATAAACTTGAACAATAGAGATTGTGGATTTATCCGAACCCAGCTTGAAATATGTCTCGCTACACAATAGTAACGTATATCCATCTGTCTCTAGCATATTCACCTACTATGAAGGAATCATACGATAATATGAAAATTCTATTAGAAAAAAATCCACTATGAAACCTACCATTGGAACATCAGTGCTGCCTTAAAAGTAATAGCGATGTTGCTTGGTTTGCAGGGTGGAAACACAAAATACTGCTGTTTCCTATGCTAATGCGAAAACAGGGCAAAAGGGAATCACAATACAGTGAAACAGCGGCCACCTCGTAAAAATATAACACCTGACGAAAAGAATGTGAAAGCTATTCCATTAATAAATGCTAAAAATATTCTTCTTCCACCGCACTACCTTAAGCTGGTGTTAATGAAGATATTTGTAATATCTCTGAAAAGTAATGAGACTGCGTTTCAGTATTTGAAACAGAGGTTTCCTAAATTGAGCACTACTAAGTTGAAGGAGGCGATATTCAATGGTTCTCACATTAGACAACTAATTCAAGACCATGCATTCGAGGCTACTCTTCATGAAATTGAATTGACTGCATGGACATCGAGGTGACACAACAGTTTTTAGGCAATATAAAGTCACCGGCTTACAAAGATATTGTGTCAACAATGGTGATGGCCTACTACGACATGGGATACAATATGTCCCTTAAACTTCATTTTCTGGACTCTGACATTGACTTCTTTCCATGCAACTTGGACTCCGTGAGCGATGAACACGGACAACGTTTTCTCCAAGAAATTTCGACAATAGAAATCCGATATAAGGGGAAGTGGAATTGTGCAATGCTCGCAGATTACTGTTGATGTTTAGTCTGGGAAACACCACGAAGTTCATACAAACGGAAATCATCAACAAAAATGGTTATAGGATACAGACTGCACAATAGAAGTTTATATGAGATGCTTGTTCATGCTGTTTGTGTTTACAGTTTATACTTTTGGCCCCTCTTGAAAACTAACCAATGAGCACCCATGCCCTAATACATTCACTAAATGATTAACACTCTACGGAGACCCATTTTGAGTAGCAGATTTGCCTACATACGTTAGAATTGTGGTCCATACAGGGATAAAAAGGCACAAGTTGCTTAGCAAACATCATTGACAAGCATGAACAGTAGAATATGCCGTACAACGTGGCATGGCCATAGGATACCCTCTCATCAATTCATTGAAACAAATCAGTTCGAGAAATTTCTGCCCAGATGCAGCTGAGCCAGTCAATTGTAAATGATGCTATTGTAAAGTAGAAACACCCAGGAGAAACAACAGCGAAGTCGCTACCTGGTAGAACACGTAAAATGACGGATCGAAACAGCCGAATGATGCAGCGAGTTGTGCGGTAAAATCGCCTCTCCTCGGCTGCAAAACTCACCACTGAGTTCCAAAACGCCTCTGAAAGCAATGCCAGCACCATATCGATTCGTCGAAAACTGAAGGAAATGGGTTTCCATGGCTCTACAACCGCATAAAAGCCTAACTCTAGATAGATTAGAAAGCCTAACTCTAGATAGATCATGCCGCTCAGGTAGCGGCGCAGTGGTCTAAGCGATGGCTTCTGATCGTTCGTTTGAGATGGGTCCGGGTTCGATTTCCGGTGAGGCATGGGTGTTGTGTTTGTCAAACGGCGTAGGCTCTCTTCCTTTCCTGGAACCACTGGCCTTAAATAAGGGACGGGCGACTGCTTATAGCCCACTGAGTTGCTCACGGTGGTCATTAAACCTTCAAACAAACAAAAAAAAACCAGCCTAACATCTGTAAGATCAACGCCAAGTGTCGGCGCCTCTGGAGTAATGGAAACGCGTTCTCTGGAGTGGTGAATCACGCTTCCTATCTGGCAGTCCGAAGGACAAGGCTGGTTGTGGAGGATGCCAGGTGAACGCTAATGCATATATGTGAAGTTTGTTGTTGGAGACATCATGTTTTAGGGGCATTTTCCATGGTTTGGACTAGGACCCCTCGTTCCATTGCCCGGGAATCTAAACGATGTAAAGACATTCTGAACAATTCTGTGCTCCCAATAATACGACAGCAGTTCGGTGAAAGTACTTTACCTTTACCAACAGCACAGTGTTCCCGTGCACAAAGCGAGGTAGTGCAGGAATAGTTTGATGAGATGGGTAAGGAAAAGCTTAACTGGCTTGCACAGATCCCTGATCTCAACCCTATGGAATACCGTTGCAATGAATCGGAACCCAGACTGCGAGGCAGGTCAAACCTCCTGAATTCGGTGACCGATGTGATTACTGTTTTCGTGGTAGAATGAAAAGCAATTCCCGCAGCAAAGTATCAAAGTCTAGTAGGAAGCCATCCCAGCAAAGTGGAGGCTGTGATCGCATCAAAGGGTGGACGAACTCGATATTAATTCCTTTCCTATTAGAGCGATTTTGTGGACAGACAAGTACCCGGTTACTGTTGATTAGATACTGTATGCTGGCTGCATGAGCAGTTCCTTTCCTTTCACATAAAGTGTGTTCTTCCTTTTAAAAGTGTTCAAATTAAAATGTGGAATTAAACAATGTCTCACTATTCTGCCATTTCCCGAATTGTGGCAAAAGTAATTCTGATCTATCTAGAATTTTTGTCATACAGATCCTCAATTTTCACCTGAAGATTTTAGTAGCAATGCTTTCATCAGTCCCGAATTAGTTCTTATAACCTTCTTATACAGGGTGTCCGAAATGTCTTTCCCTGATTACAAACGTCATTCATATCAGCCGTATGTACGTTACAGATGTTAAACTGGTGCTGGAAAACTAACAAAGGGATTTTGTTGCAGGTTTCTGCAACGTGGCTGTCATGTAGCAGTGTCAGTGACCAGGAAACCGGAAATGTTCACAAATCATGAACAGAACTTTTTATCATGAACATAACTTTTTGGCATCTGTAATTCACGTGAGGCCCTACGCACTGATTTCTTGAGACTTCGCACAAAAGACTGTCTCACTGCTTCCACCCTTTCAGCTGAGGTTGATGGTCGGCCAGTGCTCGGTAAGTCAGCAACAGATCCTGTGGTCTTCAACTTGTCGTACCACGACTTAATGCTCTTGACATCGGGCGGCTTCTTTCCATACGTTGTTTCAAAGTTCCTCTGCTATGTTATTGGTGACCGGGTGTCGTGATACCAGAGGACACACTGAGCTTTTTCCTGATTTGTGAACATTTCCGGTTTCCTGGTCACTGACACTGCTACACTACAGCCACGTTGCAGAAACCTGCAACAAAAAACTTGGTTAGTTTTCCAATATTTTTGCACCAGTTTCAAATCTGTAACGTACATAAAGCGGATATGGATGACGTTTGTAATCAGGGAAAGACTTTTCTGACACCCTGTATATTCCTTTCGCTTAACATTCTAAAAAATTCGACTTCTCATGTTTTTAAGGGGACTAGGGAGGTTTGACATTTCAAAAAGTGGTGTGCGTTTAATTGTTTATAAAAAGGCCACGGATAAAAAAAAAACGTTTTGTCTGTGTATGGATATTTAGTATAAAATGATAAAATAAGAAAATGTCGCGATATTTATTCCTAGGTGAATAATATTGGCGCTCCAACGTAATGAGGCATACTATGTAAAATCTGATTTTACCACGATTACAGTCGAATGGATGAAGATTTCCGGAAATCCCAGAGATATTTCTTCTTCTTCTTCTTAGGCTTCCCTCAATTGATTATACCTGAAAAATTGAAAATGAAAACAGAATGCAAAAAAATGGCGTCCAGATAACGAAAAATTTGGAAAAATGCGAGTTATTCGTTATTATAAAATGCTGAAAACATTTTTATTCAATCAGATGTCAGGTATTAATGCGTCATCCTGTTTTACAACTCCGGTGTAAATTTCAAATTGATATATACAGTGACTTTCGAGATATCGTGGTAAAATCATTAAAACTTGTAGTTTCGAGAAAATCGCTTTCAAATATTCGGTACAATATTTATGTTAGAACAGTCATACTTACGCGTTAAAAATTTCTTCACTATAGAATGCAGTTCCTGCACTATAGCATTCCGGCGCTTTGGTTGTTCTAATCTGCTCTGTGACTACCTGCGTTCGGCTGGCTGCGCGCCACATCACGTTTTATGATCCCCTTATCACAATTTTGTGATTTTTTCTAAAATTCAAACGGGAAGATTAAAGGATTGCACTATCGAAATATGCAAAAAACTCGAAATCATTTTTTTCGATATTTCAAACCTCCCTAGTCCCCTTAAGAAATTACTCTTCCTAACCCGCTTTTCAAGTGAAAAATCTTAGTGAACCGTATCCTCTCTACATGGTCATTGTTGTTTTCTTGTTTTGAACTTAGCTTTTTTTTCCCTTTTGTGATGCCATCAACTCTGTTTTTTCGCTTTCGTATTAGATCTACTCAAGGACCTTTATCACTGATCTCGAACTCCGAACCTTTCATTTTCTTTACTACCTCGTCCCTCTCAATCTCCGGGGTCTTTCCTACTATAATCTCCTAATCTCAGGCCATGCTATTCTTCTTATTTTGGATTTCACACTTTCAGCAAATCTGGAATTTCCTTTTGGTTATTTTCGTATATCAGAATCTTTGGTCTTTAAATTTCGATCTCTTACCCTGATCACTTCGTTTATTTTTGCTAATACTCTTCTGTTGTCTGAAAGAAATTTAACCTTGCACCTCCTCATGCACTCCTTTTATTTCCCTCCATGCACGTTTTTTTTATTTTTTTTTCTGGGGTAATTTAGTTGAATTTTTGTGCTGACAAGAAAGTACCAGGTACCAGGGTTACACATGGTTAGCAAAGTTGATAACAGTGGGGTGTCGCTGGGTATGAAGTCCGATTTTTTTTTATTTTTTGCTAAGTTTTGCTTCTCTCTGTTTACGGTAAGTCTGATGCCGAAAGGATGTTTTTTAACAGAATTTCGTTATGCATATTTTTTTACTTTTCTATTTATTCATTAAAAACCTTACTCAGAAAAGCTGTACAATCATTTTATGACGAAGTCGGTTTGGCCATTATTCAGTAATTAATCGAAAAAAGCTCATAACACAAGTATCCGTTCCAGTCCCACCACACACAGGGCGTTACAAAGTTCTTGGGATGCAGACTGGCCATTGTATTGGATAATATCACCTCATCTCTCGTTTTCTGCTCCAGGTTAGTGTACACAATCCTTTTTTCATCCCCGTCACCATTAATTTCAAAAGTGTGTCGTTTTCCTTCAGTTTGAGCAGTGAATCGCAAATAGATATGCGGTCCAAACAAAACTTCTCACTCAAATCGTGCAGTACAATCCTTTAGTGTTTTGGAAAACGCAGTTTTGATAGTGAAAGTCGGCGAAAAGTGGCCGAAATTTAATCGATTAAGGACATTTAAAAAAGCGTGGACGTCACACTTCGGTAAGAATTTAACTACTGATGAAAACTTAAACTTTGGGCGACCTGCGAAAGCAAAGAGAAACATCACTTGCAAGAAAAGGTATTAAATACACTGCTGGTCACCCAAAATGCAACACAAAGAAGGACACAAGATAGCAAAGCCAGATTTATTGAACACATAACAACAGATACAAAGATGAAAAGATTGAGCTTACAGGTCCGGGCGACTTGCGGAACACGCAGGCATCAATAGTTCGTGTGGCCTCCATGGCGGGCAATAACGGCCGCTACACGCCGTAGCATTGAACGAAAGAGGCTTTGGATGTGGACTTGGGGTATGTCGGTCCAGGCTGCTTCCACACGTTGCCACAGTTCATCAGGCGTAGCCGCGGGTGGCGCTTGCCGGGCCACTCGGTTGCCGATCAGCGACCAGACGTGTTCAATGGGCGACATATCAGGAGAACAGGCGGGCCACGGCAGCAGTGACACCTGGTGGGCCGTGAAGTATTGTTGCACGATGCATCCCACGTGCGGGCGCATATTGTCCTGTTGAAACGTGGCCACTGGCAGGTCCTGCAGGTAAGGGAGGACTACAGGCTCCGAAACGGCGGAGATGTAGCGATAGCTGTTGAGTGTGCCGGCGATGCGTACCAGAGGGGTGCGCGTGTCATATCCACTTGCGCCCCAAACGATAACGCCAGGTGACGGAGCGGTATGGCGATGCATAATGCAGGCGTCATACAGTCTCTCGCCGCGGTGCCGCCACACGCGGACCCGACTATCGTGGTGTTACAGCCACTGCTGCCGCACTCGCCGGTGGTCTAACGTCAATGGTAATCGGAGCAATGGGCGCCGTGCGACAAGTCTCCGCTCCTGCAGACGACGTCGAACGGTACGTGCTGACACAGGTTATTGCGCAACACAGGTTATTGCGCAACACACCCCAATTCCTGCGCTAACGTTCGTGATGTGGCGGTCCGAGCCGTCAATGCCCGCCGCAAAACATGCCGGTCCTCTGGTTCGGTGCTGTGCCGCGGCTTGCGGTAATTTCTCACGTCGGTCCATCCGTCCCTCCTGCACTCACCGAATCCATACTCGCCTCTCTGTGGCTGGATGTCGTCCCATATGGGCGCCGATGTCTCGGTACGGTAAACCGCTGTCGCGATAAGCCACAGTTTGTCCTCTGTCGAACTCCGAAACGTGCTGGAATGACTGCCGTATTCTGCGACGAGGCATCAGGAAGATTCCCGCGCACAGGTCCGGCAGCACAACACACTTCCACTACTTATACCCCGCCTTCTGTGCACCCTTCTTATAGTGCTTCTCGGTGGCGTGCCAGGCGCACATGATTTTCATATGCCCTGCAATGCTAATCGTTTGCATGACTTCTCGCGGGCGACGCATGCTGCGAATTTCAGGCTAATCGGTTGCTTCCTTCTTGGTGTTGCATTTTGGGCGGCCATCAGTGTAGATTAGCGTGCAAAGTCCGCCCTTCACAAATTTAGATGATTATGTGTTTAGTTTTCCACAACTTAAGTACGAAAATAAAAATAGATTTAGATGACAAACGACAAAATCTTACAGATGGGCATTTAGAAAAAGATAATGTGGTCTATTGCAACAAAAATTATACTGTATGAAACTATCATTTCAGGAGCTTTTGTTTATTATTTATCCCAGTTGTAACTCATTATCAGTTTTTATGATTAATCATAATACATTGATTTGTATGCTGTTAAAGAAATTCATATTCGAAATGTCGTTTATGGGTCAACAGCATTTATTTAAAGATAAACAAATAAGTGCATATTTTGCGTTTTAAGTACATAATCCGTGTATTTTATGTGTGTATCAGCAAGCATGCTTTGCTGTTTTTTGCGCTTTCCAACCGTAGGTTGAAGTAGCGTATATGCTCCAGCTTTGTCCGTCCGTCCGTACGATAACTGGCGTAAAAATGGTTCGATTTCGATGAAATGTTAGTATGTGGTAGGGGACCGCCTAGGGACGAACCCTATTGAAAATGGGACAAATGGGTTCAAAGGTCACGACGTAGGAGCGGAATCATTCCATTGCCCTTATGCGCCATAACTTGCGTAAATATGGTTCGGTTTCAATGAAACTGTACTATGTGGTAGCGGACCGCCTAGGGACGAACTCTATTTAAAATAGGACAAATGGGGTCAAATATCACGACGTAGGAGCGGGATCATTCCATTGCTCTTATGCGTCATAACTTGCGTAAATATGGTTCGATTTCAATGAAAGTTCACTATGTGGTAGGAGACCGCCTGGGGACAAACCCTATTAAAATTGGATGAAGTGGGGTCAAAGGTCAAGACATAAGATCCGGATGCATTCCATTGCCCTTATGCGTCATAACTTGCGTAAAAATGGTTCGATTTCGATGAAATTTCAGTATGTAGTAGGGGACCACCTGGGGACGAACCCTATTGAAAATGGACGAAATGTGTTCAAAGGTCAGGACATAGGATTGCGATCCTTTCCATTGCCCGTATCCCATATTATTAAGGTGGACGTCAAGTAATTTTGATTCCTGCACTTCCAATGGAAAAAGTTTTGTAAACATTTCCTTCACAATTAATGTGTTCCCAAGGATGAAAATTTGAACATCGATTAAAATAACTTCATATCATAACTTGGAAAACTTAATATGTTCCAAAACATAACCATAATCATATTAAAAATCAATAACTTTTACTTTGGTTGTGTTGAAACCAGAGAAAAGATGGCGCGACTTGTACTTTGATGACGTCAGTGGGCAAAAAAATATTGGATTGCATAATTACGGTTATGGTTTAGAAAATATTAAGTATTCCAAGTTATGAAATGAAGCTATTTTAAACAATGTTCAAATTTTCATCCTTGTGAACACATTAATTGTCCAGAAAAAAGATGGCGCGACCTGTGTCTTCATGACGTCAGTTGACAAACAAATGTTGAATTGCATAATTATGGTTATGTTTTAGAAAATATTAAGTATTGCAAGTTATAAAATGAAGATATTTTAATCGATGTTCAAATTTTCATCCTTGGGAACGCATTAATTGTGAAGAAAATGTGTACAAAAGTTTTTCCATTGGAAGTATCATCATCATCATCATCATTGTCAACCATTATCAATCCACTGCTGGACGAAGGTCTCCCAAGTTTTCTCCACAACGGTCTGTCTTGTGCCAGTCTCCTCCATGTCACTCCCGCATATTTATGAATTTCATCCACCCATCTCCCATGTGGTCTTTTTCTGGGTCTTTTCCTGTCCCTTGGAATCCAATCTAAAATTTCGGCTGTCCATCTATGGTCTGTCCTTCTGGCAGTATGTCCAGCCCATTGCCATTTCAGGGATTTAACTCTGATCATGATGTCTTCCACTCTCGTCATTTTTCGGATCCACGAGTTCCTCTTCTTATCTCTCCTGGTTATACCAAGCATGCACCTCTCCATGCTTCTTTGAGTTGTCTGCAGCCTTTGTATGTCTCTTTTAGTTATGGTCCACGTCTCTGCACCATACGTAAGCACTGGAAGGATGCATTGATCAAACACTTTTCTTTTAAGACATAATGGCATATTGCTCTTGAAAATTATGCTGTTTCTTCCAAAAGCTCTCCAGGCAAGTTTTGTACGCCGATTAATTTCTTCATCAATGTGACCCTCACTTGATATCTGCTGTCCAAGATAAACATACGTATCTGTTATCTCCAGTTTTTCTCCATCAATCGATAAATCTTCATTCCTTGTAAAAGCATTGAACATCACTTTTGTCTTCTGAAAGTTCATTTTTTAATCCCACTTCTTTACTCTTGTCAGCAAGTTCCTGGATCATACTCTGCAGCTCTGATGGGGTAGTTGCAAAAATGACTACGTCATCAGCAAAACGAAGGTGGGTTAGATAATCTCCATTAATCTTTATCCCTTTGTTTTCCCAGTTCAGTGATTGAAAGACATTTTCCAATGTGGCATTAAAGAGCTTCGGAGATATGGTGTCACCTTGTCTCACTCCTTTCCAATTTTTATGTGTGTTGTATTTTCAAACAGCCGAATCTTTGCACTTGCATTTTCATAGATGTTATTAATAATATTAATGTATGCATCTTCAATACCGCAGGATTTCAGAGCCGTGGTAACTGCTGATGGTTTCACCGAATCAAAGGCTTTTTTCATAATCGATAAAAGCCATGCACAATGGAAGTTCATATTCCCTCGCTCTTTCAATTAGTTCTCTCAGTACGTGGATATGATCTATTGTGCTGTAGCCACTCCTGAATCCAGCTTGTTCTCTCGGTTGAGCCATGTCCAGTGTTACCTTCAAGCGGTGTGAAAGAACTTTAGTGAAGATTTTATAAACCACTGATAGGAGGCTGATAGGTCTGTAGTTCCTGAGATCCTCAATGTCACCTTTTTTATGTAGCAGGATCATTGTAGCATTGTTCCAATCCTCAGGAATCTTCCCTTCATTAAGGCATCGAGTGAAAATTTGGGCGATTACTGTTTCAATTTCTCCACTTGCTTCTTGTATGATGTCTATAGTAATTCCATCTTCTCCTGGAGCTTTCCCCGCTTCATGTTCTTGATTGCATGAGCAACTTCTGCTGGGAGGACTGGAAGAACTCTGGTATCTTTCATGATGTCTGGAGTACATGTATCATCCCTTTCATATAATTTGGAGTAGAAATCTTTCACTCTTGTCAAAATTTCGCCTCTATTTCTTGTTATAGAACCATCTTCTTTTCTCAGAGCCATAATCTGTTTTCTTCCCTTACTGAGATGTCCCTTTGCTATCTTTAGGCTTTGGTTGTTTTCAATTGCTTTCCTCACTAGCTCACAGTTGAATTTCCTTACGTCTTCAGTGATACTTTTTCGTGCTGTCTTGCATAGCTCTATATATTCCACTTTGGAAGTCACATCTTCTTTAGTTGTCCTCATCTCTCTTCTTTTTTGCATCAACATTTTGGTTTTTCCTGATAATTTGTTTACATGCAACTTGTTCTTAGACCCAGCTAATTTTGTTGCTGTTTCCATAAGAGCTTTGGTTACTTTTCTGTTAACTTCCGAAATATCCACTTCTTCCGATGTTAGGCCTTCTAAAGCAGAGAATCTGTTCTTCAGTTCCAACTTGAAAGTATTATGGTGTTTTTTAAGGTTGGTTATGTCAATACATTTTGTTTGTCTTATGAGCTTGCCACGTTCCAGTTTAGTGTTGAGGTGCATCTTACATCTCACCAACCTATGGTCACTACCTGTGTTGAACTTGTTCAGCACACTGCAGTCTTCGATGACGAATTTTTTGTTACACATAATAAAATCAATTTCACTTGTCGTCCCAATTGGATGTCTCCATGTCCATTTCCTGTGTGGCTTTTTCTTGAAAAAGGAGTTCAAGATGAAAAATCCTTCTGCCTCTGCAAACTCAACGAGAGTATTTCCACGCTGGTTTCTGTTGCCGTGACCGAATTTACCTACTGAAGTTTCATTCTGTTGCCGGTGCCCTATTTTTGCATTGAAATCTCCCATAATTATCTTCAAGTGCTGCTTACCTTTATTATTTAGATGACGAATTTCCTCATAAAATTCTTCAATTTCTTCTTCTTCAGGATGACTTGTGGTGGGTGCATAAGTTTGAATAATCTGAGCCTTGTATCTTCTCGATAGTTGGATAACGAGTCGTGCAGCTCTGTCAGAGGAACTTTCAACTTCTACCACTTTATCCTTCAGTTTCTTGTTTATTATAAATCCAACACCACTAGTTCTGCCAGTATCTGTCCCACGATAATAGAAGAGATGTCCACTTTTCAGTTCAATGAGATCTTCTCCTTTTCTCCTTACCTCACTTAGCCCGACGATGTCCCACTTGATCCTTTGTAGTTCCTCTTCCAATTCAAGAAGCCTTGAATCAGAAGATAGGGAGCGTCCGTTGTAGGTAGCCAAGGTCAGCATCAAATGGCAGCCTAGTCCGGTCCTCCGGGGATTCTTAGCACCCTCTACCTTCATGTCGCACTGGCCGCTGCCTTGGCCAGGTACATTCCAGCTGCCGGAGACTGAGGGCCAAGATTTAAGTTGTAGAGTCATTTTGGAGGTGTTTGGCCATAACTCACCACGCTGGCCAAGCGGGTTGGTGAGTGTGGGATAGCATTTCCTCTGATCCCGATGGTATAGTTATACCGCTATTTGCGGTCGTCAGAGCCCCTTTAGTGGGAACAGGATGCACCACGAGAAGGCGGGGTTGACATTTGTCAAGGAGAGGCTGTGATGTTACGCATCACCTGACCTTACTTGACGTCCACCTTAAAGTAGCAATTCTTCTATGTTTGTATGTACATTTTATTTTGAAAATAGCTCTAAGAATTTTGATGAAAGTCGTTAACCTACCGTTTTCTGGTACTAGAAATCGATTTAGCTTGATCTCGACTATAGAAGAATTCGTTCAGTGGGTTAAATAACCACCCCGGATTATAATGGTTTTAGTGATGGCGTTGTTCCATTATTCCATTAATGTTACCAATGCTTATAAATCTTATGACGTCATAATCTCTCCGCGTTTGAGAATGTTGGCCCGCGGTCACGCCATCTGTCTCATTACGTCACGCGTTGTGTGAGGATCCCATTAAAGTTTTATAACGTCACCCTTGCGGCGAGCGATGGTCGCGATTCCCATCTGCCTCATTACGTCACGCGTTTTGTGATTGTGTCCGTCCGCACAATAACTGGCGTAACAATCGTTCGAATTCGATGAAATTTTAGTATCTTGTAGGGGATCACCTAGGAAGGTACCCTATTTAAAGTGAGCGAAATGGGGTCAAAGGTCAGTATATAGGAGCGGGATCCATTCCACTACTATTATGCGTCATAACTAACGTAAAAAAGGTTCGATTTCGATGAAATTTTAGTATGTGGTTGAAAACCACCTGGCGACAAACCTTGTTGAAAATGGGCGAAATGGGGTCAAAGGTCAGAACATAGAAGCGGAATCACTTCCATCGCCATTATGCGTCATAACTTACGTAAAAATGCTTCGATTTGGATGAAATGTTAGTATGTTGTAGGGTCTTGCCTGGGGACGAATTCTATTGAAAATGGACGAAATGGGGTGAAAGGTTAGGACACAGGAGCGGGATGTATTCCATAGCCCTTATGCATCATAACTTACGTAAAAATGCTTTGATTGCGACAAAACTTTTGTCGGCGTGTGTTGCTGTTTTCTTGTGCTCGTGTATTTTGCTTCGTGTGTGCTATTTTTCGTTTATCTCACTTATATTTTGTGTGTGCGGTATCCGTGAAGGAATCGTCTTTGTTTCTGTGCACCTGCCGAGTTGGTAAGTAACTTATTTGCTTGCCAATCCTTATTTTATTTCTCAGCCACGTTGGCTGAGCTTAGATCACTTATCGCCATTGCAAATGGCGACTGGGCCTCTGATCATTCGTCCGTAAGGGGTCTGGGTTCGAATCCCGGTCAGGCATGGATGTTGTGTTTGTCTTAAGGCACTGGCTCTCTCCCTTCCCTGGAACCAGTGACCCTAAATTAGGGACGGGCGACTGCTTATAGCCCATTGAGTTGCTCACGGTGGTCGCTAAACCTCCAATCAAAAAAAAAAAAAAAAAAAAAATGGTGACTGCCGGAGACGACGCTGATAAAGCTTTCTTTTCCGGAATTGCTGATCCAGCAAACCCTCTTTCTATTGGAGCAGTCGTCAATGACGTGCCTCGTTCTTCTAGCCCCTCCTAACCGCGGCGTCCTATCGCTGCCCAGTCCGCTCTTCCCAGCGGTTCTACAGCGTCTTCCCCTGTGCTTGTAGAGGATGCCATGGACTTCTTACAGTCCGTTGACGCTCCACCTTCGCCGCAACGACCGGCTGCATCTTATGCTGCCGTTGTCTCTTCTGTTTCCGGAGCTTCACACTTGAACTCTTCTTCTAATTTACGTCATCTCACGATGACGTGTGATGATGACGCTTTCTCTGTTGACTTTTCACCGAGCTCTTCATATGGGCAGCACTTTATGAAGACTGTCGCATGCGGAGTTATCTTCCGGAGTCTGCCAAATACCAAACTCACGGCATATAGTGCTGCTCTACGTAAGATGTTTTCACCTTAGCTAATTACTCACGTTGGACGGCGGCCCAGACAGGTGATTGCCTATTTTTCTAAACCTGAGTATGCCCTTCGTGTACAGATGGAAGGTCTGTCAGTCGGAGATCAACTTCTCTCGGCGGAACCACTCACGCAACTCGCCGTCCCAGTAAGTTTTTTCCCTGTACCACCGGAGTTCTCAGACGACGTGCTGCTGTCAGTTGTCCATCGATTTGGCCGATCCGTCGGATCCATGACTACTTACTCCTCCTTTCCGGACACACCAGAGGGTCGCTACTTGCGCGGCTTTCGGCGCCAAGTGAGAGTGGTCTTCCCAACTGATGATGACATGCGACGAGTTCCTGCACACCTCAATGTACGATGTGGGCCTCACTTCCATCAAATTACCTTTATGGTGGACACTGCCTGTCCAGTTTGTAATGGTAGAGTCCACCCTCGGGCTCTCTGCCCCCTACGTGCTTCCACCGTCCCTATCTCGTCAATACAGCCTATTCCTTCTACCTCTAGCCTTCCGGAGTCGTCACCGCAGACATCAGACCAGCAGCTGTCGACTTATGACAAAAGTATGACTAAAGCCTTTCGTCAACGCGTGACTTCATTTCCACATCCGACCATCAGCGATGATGGAAATTAACCACCGCCTCCATCCCTCGACCTTCCAACCGAGGGCGTTCGACAGCCACCTCCTACGCCTTCCTCCTCTAATCAAACTTCTCTTGCCGCAGCGGACCAAGAGGCCATTGCTGTATCTTCTGCTTCTGCGGTTGTACATGACACAACCGCCGAATCTCCTACTTCAGCAGTCATTCATGACGCCACTGTCTCCGGCCTCTTTAAATTACCTGAACTTCCTCCTCCTGCCTCTACACTTCTTCGAGGGCGCCCCAAGCGACGACGGTCAAATCGACAGCGCCGCCCCAGTGGCGCAGTGGTCTAAGGCGTTGGTCTCTGATCATTCGTCCGTAAGGGGTCCGGGTTCGAATCCCGGTGGGGCATGGATGTTGTGTTTGTCTTACGGCACTGGCTCTCTCCCTTCCCTGGAACCAGTGACCCTAAATTAGGGACGGGCGACTGCTTATAGCCCATTGAGTTGCTCACGGTGGTCGTTAAACCTCCAATCAAAAAAAAAATCGACAGCGTGGGTAGAAATCTCGTACTTTGCCAGCCACATCTCGTCAGCGAGACCGTTCTCTCAGTGATTCTACCTCTGAAGGCTCCGCGACCTCTGATGTGGATGTCAGCGGCGCCGAACCGATCTCTCAAGAAGATTTTCTCCGCCTAATGGATGAACTCTCTCTCTCTTTCGCAGACGCCTGTCGCGGGAGTTGTGTTACATACCTTTCTCACCTGTACTCGTTTTAGTCGGATGTCTCGCACATTCCTCCTTCCTTACTCACAACAACTTCCGGAGGTTGTGGCGCAAACGCAAGCAATACGCGAGCGCCTTAACGCACTGGTTCCTACGCCGCTGGGCAGCACAGCATGGTCCCGGAAATTCTTCAGCCGCCTTCATAAGCTGAAAGACGCGGCTGATAAGCTCCTCGAACCACTATCCGATGCCTCCGTTCAAGGTAGTGATTTTGAACTGTAGGGGCTTTAGTTCCCCGCTGGCGACGAATACGCTAGCCCAGGATGACCTCACCCCTCTGGGTGGGGATGTTCTGCTGCTCCAGGAAACTAACTGCTTGTCGTCCACACCATTCTACCGATGGCGTAGCTGGGATTACCAATTCTATCATGCATTCAAGCAATCTCAGACCGGTGGTGTCGCCATCGGGATTCACTCTCGATTCCGCTAAGCGATCTCCTTAGTGCAAGTACACAACCTTTGCCACGACTACCTTCAACGTCTCACCTTCTGTCTTGAAGGCCAAAGAAACCTGATATTTAATATCTACGTCCTATGCACTTCACCGTCACTTACCTCTTTATTCTTGGCACTGCGTACCGCCCTTCAGTCAGCGTTGCCATCAGACAATGTTTTGATTGGAGGGGATTACAATTGTACACTGCACCCTGCTCTAGATCGCATGCCTTCTACCACCGAGTATCGTCATCGGCTTGTGAATCTGCTCAGTACCCTTGTAGAAGACTTCGACCTCACTGACGTCTTTCGTCACCTCCATCCAGCAACCATATCTCATACGTGGCGGAGTTCGGCTAAGTCTGTTTTCACTTCAGCGTGACTAGATCGCTTCTACATCTCTTCTACACTCCTCCCAGTGGTGACGACCTGCCAACACTCGCCGGCGGCTTCCTCGGACCATTGTGCGGTCCAGGTTGCCTTTGGACATTCTTCATATCAGCGTTCAGGTTATCATTCCTGGACGTTCGACTCGACTCTGCTACCCGACCCAGAACTTTCCTCTCAAGTCCGAGAGCTTCTACAACACTTCCGTTCTGGACTCTCCGCCGCACCTTGTGCGCTTACGTATTGGTTGATGGTCAAGTCGCACCTCTTGGATCTTCTTAAACGTTTCTCCCTTCGCAATCACACCCAACGGAAAATGGAGGAACATAATATCCGTCATATTCTCTCTCATCTTGGCGTCACTCATCCGCTCTACCCAGCCTATATGGCGGACCTCCGAGCGATAATGGAACCACGAGCAACGCAATCGTAACCTTGTCCATCTTGCTTCTACTAATCGAGAATCGCTCGCGCTCCTTAACATCAACCAGTGCGGTGCGTTCGATAACATTTCCCACTCCTATCTTTCTCTTACTCTCATCGCCTTCGGCTTCCCCCTCCTTCTGTCTCCACCCTTCTTGCCCTCTATCGGGAAACAGTATACCACGTCAAGAACATTGCCTTTCTTACCGCCCCCATCCGGTTTCAGCGTGGCATCCGGCAAGGTTGCCCGCTGTCTGGTCAATTATTTGACCTAGCGTTTGAGCCGTTCCTCAGATTTTCTCATCGTGCACTGCTCGCTGCACTGCCTCCATTAACAGCCAGTACTCGGCACTTCAGCGTAACCTATTCGGCGTACGCAGACGATGCCACCTTCTGTGTCCGACATAATCAGCAATTCGCCATACTTGAGAACTCTTACCAGCTCTTCGCCTCCTGCTCCAGCGCAGCACTAAACACCACTAAAAGCACTGGTTTGTGGTGTGGTTTATGGACTACCCGGACAGATACTCCGTGGGGTGCCACCTGGGCCGCTACCACGCAAACATTCCTTGGGGTCCATCTCGGCTTGCTGACGGCTGCACTTCGCACCAATTGGGCCGCACTTTTACCACGTCTCACTCGCTCCATGAATGTTTGGAGAAATGCACACTTCTGCACCTCCTATTTCACCAGAGCCAAACTCGTCCGGAACTACCTCCTTTCATTCTGCCTCCACGTCTGGACTGTTATCAAACTTCCTGCCTACTACCTCCAGGAGATCACCCAATTGATGGCCCGGTTGATCTGGACGCATCATCACTGAATTCGGGTCTCGACTCTGCATCGTCCAGTGTTCACAGGAGGCATGTCGCTCGTTGATGTTGCGCTATACTATCGAGCGCGCCGTGTGGTCTCCATACTCCGGATCTTTAGTGCATCGCCTGCTCCAGTTCAGCTCACCTTGGATGTTATGATTTCTCCTCGCAACCCCAGACTTTCCTTTGTTAATTTTCTTCTGATGGATCACTTTACCTTTCTGCACTCACGTTTTTCTTCTTTTTATTCCGAGGTACTTTCTCTGCTCCGTTCTCTCCCGGGCTCCACCTCTGAACTTCTTGCCCAAACCTTGTTTCACTGCTGAACTATCCACCCTCCCGATGCTCCCTATTTCTCTGACCTGTCATGGATCCCCGCCGGGGTCGTGACAGTCCGAGATCTCCTTACCGCAAGCCTTTCCTGGAAACCTTTCCCCGAGCTCTCTCCCCTCCTTCCTCGCTCTTCCGCTTCTCTTTCCCTTTACGCTGATCTCTGGTCCGCTATTGTCCATCTTTATCCTGCCCTAGCAACCCCCACTGGACTTCTTTTAGTCCCCTCCGCTTCTCTTCCCCTTTCCTTTTTCCTCATGTTTCGAGGCTCCGCCCTCCCTCTCTCCAGCTTCCCTGTGTCTGCTCTGTATCATTTTCTACGTGATCCTTCTACCTCTTTGCCTCTACCGATTCCAGACGTTCCAACCGCAGCCTTGCCATGTGTGTGGTCGGCAGGAGCGTCGCCTCTGTCCACACCCACTGAACGAAACATCCAGTGGCAATTTCTGCATCGTCGTCTACCAGCACCAACGACCCTATTCCGCATGACACTAATCCCATCGCCTGACTGTGTTTTCTGTCCGGCGGCCGCAGATATCCCTCACATCTATCTGCATTTCCCGGTTCTTCTACCTCTCCTCCATCTGGCATTCCAAGTGGTTCAACGGATTTGTGTGCATGACCTACCGTTCTCAGCGTATTCAACACTCCATCGATCCTTGTCGCCACCTGTACCACTACCTGCTGGCAGCACGTACGTCTTCATCTTGGTGAAACATGTGATATATTTCTATCATCTGCAGCTCCGCTCAACTTCGCCCCCTCCAACCCTCCACCAGGCAAGGGATTCACTCTGCCGGATATTCCGCGTCAGACTGCTCTCCAGGTTACAGCTCGCATATTCAACTGCATCCGCTTCACAACGCCTTCCTCAATTCCTGCACGTCTTGTCTCCACACCTGCCCTGGTTCACCACCCCTCCTGGTGATATTCGCCTTCTCCTATGACTGTACCGATCCGCCGGACTGCCTTGGTGAGCTTGTCTACCTTCGTCTTCTCTCTCCAATCAGCTCCGACCTTTCATCGGTTGTCTGCATACAATACCATGGCCTGTGGGTCTCTCCTCCGCACACTGCCGGATCCGCCAGCTGAACTGTCTTCCTCTGGACCGTCGTGAGTCTTTCTGACTCTGCAATAGCATACTCTCCTGTACACTCCCCAGGCATTTTTGTGGCACATGTGAAGTTACTGCTATTTTTCCCCTCGATTATGTTTTCTACTTGTACATAGTATAATTGTTCTGCACTGTAACACATTCCCATGTTATTTTATTACTACTGTAGTCATAATGTTTGTGCTGTTGCTCCGCATACCTTTCTACATGGAATAGTGGTATTTCACTTATTGTAGATACCTAGTTTCTTGTATATACTTTTCATGTTTTCATTGTAGCACGTATTATCAGTCTCTGACATTCTTGTCCATTGTTATGTATTTGTATATACTCAACTCAATTATACCGCACATTTCCACATTCTTGCTTTCTTCTATCACTGTCTCCGCGATTTTCTTGTTGTCCTGCCCTGTACACTGTCATCATTGCATAATGTACAATCCCTGTGATATATTTTCAACCTGTATTATACATACTTGTTTAATGTGTTCTCTGCAGCACATTCTGCGTCTGTGCTCATTCTCCTCACTGTTATGCTTTTGTTTACTTTGTGAATAGTTCATTTGCATTCTGTATATTCACATCTTTGCTGTAAATATGTCATCTTTTTTATTATGCTTTGGCACTGTCATTCCAGGCCTTCTGTAACTTCCTTTTTATGTTTGCTCAAAATAAAATAATTGTGAAAGACAAAACTTTATCATGTTATTTCGGAGGTATACCAAACCGGTTCTGTTGAATATCATCGAAATGGGATCAAAGGTCAGGGCACAGGACCGAGATTTATTCCACAGCCGTTATTCTCATAATTTGAGTAATGATTTCTGGTATGTTGGAAAGCGTATTATAATCAATGCATTGCATGATTTTACTAAATTGTTAATTATTATAATCCGGTCTCTAATGATTAGCACAGAAATCAGAAGGGGTCGACTGAGGCGATTGCCACCACCCAAAAGCAGATTTTTCCTTTTTTACGTAAAATTTTCATAACTAAAATTTACTGTAAATTTGGATATACATTCAGTAGATAAAGCATTAGAGATACAGTTGATGGGTAGTTGAATCGGGCATCCCCTGCGCACAGTGGAAGAGACCCAAACCGAACGCAGGTGATAAATAGGGGGACAGTAGGGCTTCCCAACAATGTTCGCAATAGACGAACACCACGAGTGGTGGTCTGAGCGACTTTGATCGTGGACTCGTGTAGGCGCAAGACAGATGGGTCATTCGGTTTGCCCAAGCGGTAAGAAACCTAGGGAAACCGTATAAAGGTTGTACCGCGATAATACCATCGACAGACGTACCAGCGCCCAGAGAGCAAACGGTGGCCGACCACACGCTGCTGATGACCTGGGTCTACGTAAACTATCCAGGCATGACAAACCGATCGCTTCGAGACTGCTGCGCAAATTACATCCAGGTTAAATGTCGGAGTCCCACGCAGAGTCAGCAAGCAAACGGTACACTATAAAAAAATTCTGAAATTCACGGGCAACTTTCCGTTATTTTATTCGTGAATTAACGAAGCATATTTCTGAAACAACCTTTTCCGTGGAATGACGGGAAGAAACACGAATTTCACGGAATTTTCGTACTACGGGAAAATTCTGAATTTTTAGAAACCTTTCTGCAGTTTCTTTCTTATATTGATGGTAAATAACCGTTTTAGAGATGTGTTAATGGAAAATTCTGAATTTTCAGAAATCTTTCTGCGGTTTCTTTCTTATATTGACGGAAATTACCGTTTATAGAGATCTGTTAATGGAAAATTCTGAATTTTCAGAAACTTCTCTGCAGTTTTTTTTTACATTGACGCTAAATTACCGTTTTAGAGATCTGTTAACGGAAAATTCTGAATTTTCAGAAACCTTTCCACAATTCCTTTCGTAGATTAACGGGAAATTACCGTTTTAGAGATGTGTTAATGGAAAGTTCTGAATTTTCAGAAACCCTTCTGCAATTCCTTTCGCATATTGACGGTAAATTACCGTTTTAGAGATGTGTTAATGGAAAATTCTGAATTTTCAGAAAACTTTTGGCAGTTTCTTTCGTATAATAACGGAAAATGCCCGTTTTCACTTTTTCCGTATCCGTATAACGAGAAATTACCGGTAATAGGAGCGATTGGTGAGAATACTTGAGGTTTGATTAACTTTTAAATTTCAATCGTCTGTCGAATTCTGAAGTTCCGTAGCGAGATCGGATATTGTGGATAGCATATCGCACGGATTTTGTTTATCGTGGCATAGGATATTTCTTCTCCTTTCTCCTATTTTGTGCACCAGCTACTTATTATGTTTTGTGTTACTGAAAGAAACCGGGTATTTATTGTACAGATAATTATACGATGTCTGTGTATCAGTCTTTGGACAAATTAAGACAAAAGCTATTGTAGCTATCAAGACTAAATTTTATATTTAGTTTTTCTGTGCGTGTGTGTGTATGTGAAATAATACTATAAAAACTGCATTTCACTTTTTTTAAAGATAACTGAAAGTCATTGTCAGTTTAAAAAAATCATTGCTTCGAAAAATCAGGATGAAAACTGCTTAGTTTGTGAAAAGTTCTCCTACAGAAAAAAATACAAAAAATGACACACCTATTCAGAAAAATAATGAGCTCCAACAGAAAATAAAATGACTAAATCACTCGCATTAACGACAAAAAAACAAAATTTAATCGGTCCCGAATTCGCTGACCGCCGAGCGTCTGTGTGACATTCGCTGACCGCCGAGCGTTCGCTGACCGCCGAGCGTCTGTGTGACATTCGCTGACCGCCGAGCGTTCGCTGACCGCCGAGCGTCGCTGACCGCCGAGCGTCTGTGTGACACTGTTGTCTGTTCGTCATCATTGGACATCACTCTTCATCTGGTTCCGGGAACATGAAAACTGGAACTCTGCGGCGTGGCGTGGCGTCGCGTCGTGTGGTCAGATGAATCCCGTTTTCAGCTGTACCGAGTTTTCCTATAGCCAGTAACCCTTTCCTAACTCGTTTTCAGCAGTACCGAGCAGATTGGAGGGTGTACCGAGCAGACTGTAGGGTGTACCGAGCAGACTGGAGGGTGTGCCGAGCAGGCTGGAGGGTGTGCCGAGCAAACTGGAGGGTGTACCGAGCAGACTGGAGGTGTGCCGAGCAGACAGGAGGGTGTGCCGAGCAGACTGGAGGGTGTACCGAGCAGACTGGAGGGTGTGCCGAGCAGACTGGAGGGTGCGGGTGTGGCCTCGGCAGTTCGGCACTGTTCTAGGCAGTAATGGCTCTGTGACGGTCTTGGGAGTCTTCTCGTGAGAACATTAAGTCCCTTAGTGTGCTTAGAGAGGTTCTTAACCGCTGCAGCTTAACAACATGTGCTGGCTGATCACTTACACGGTTTTATGGCCTTGGTGCATCCTGCAGCCGATAGTCTGTTCCAGAAAGACAATGGGCTTCCCCACTGAGCCACAACCACCTACACATGGCTCGAGGAACACTCGTGTGAGTTTGTAACCATCCATTGACCCCAAGGCCCTCTGATTTAAACTTTGTGGAAGCTCCGTGGGATGCTATGGAGCCGAACATCACATCCAGACGATACTGGACAGACGTCTCGGGCGGAGTTGTGGACAATACTACAACAGGCGTGGCTGGCATTACCTCCGAAAACCCTCTAGTATTTGGTGGAGTCCACACCTCGTCGTGTACAACCTTTTTTCAAGCTAGAGGAGGGCCAACACGCAGTTATGTTGGTATATCTAATGTTTTGTCCATTGAGTGTATAATGTACTGTTCTAGGTTCAGCAAAAAAAAAAAAAAAAAAAGCAAGATGTTCAGAAACAGATAAAGATAAGAGCGGAAGTGAAAAGAGATTTTGACCGATCATGAGAAGTAGTGCGTGAGCTTTGTTCAGTTTTTTTTTTCTGTCTGGCATCATTAGTAATTTGAAGCAGAGACAGTAACCGTGTGGGGTAGACTTGGTAACAGAGGGAAGTATGAACCTCATTTTAGCCGTAAAAAAACGTGTAAAAAATATCCAAGCTGGAAATTTTTTCTATTAAATTAACACATCTGAATAGAAGGGATCATAATTTATTTTGAAAGATTTTATCCAGACATAAGATTTGAAAAGCATCAAGTTGGTTCTTTCGAAAATCTGGGAATTGAACGCCTTGAAAATAGTGCTGAGTTTTCAGTTTTCGTTCGCAGTTTCTGATTTAAAAATAGAGAACAATTATTAATAGGAACTTTTAATTATTATGTTATTAATTATTAATAGAAACTGTTAAAAAGCCTTGCGATGCCAAGTAACGCTGCAAATTTATATTGAATGTGTGTTTGCTCTTCACTAAGTCTCTTTCTTTTTTTGACCGGAAAAACTGACCCCCCCCCAAGATGAGCTTCTAGAACTACTGCTGCTAATCAAATGATAACAGAAACGCGTAAGCCCTATGCTTCCTCGTTATAGAAGTGAAACGGTATTACTCGTATGTTAAATATTCTTTACGTTTAATATTTGTTTTTCTTGTTTTCCTATTTCATTTGTTTCGTTATGTAATGAACTATTTTGTACTAAAATATTATACATGTTCTACCGATTTTTGATTTTAACGACGCATTTATATGTTAAAAGTTTCTATGAATCCTGAAAACTTGTTCAAGGAAAGTGCATGTCACCACACATAAAATGCTTATCCACAACCTGCAGGTTTCCTTCAAACATTTTCTTTCATTAAATCAGTAAAGGTGAATCTCTTGTTGATAAACGAAACAACAGCATTTTAAATACTCTTTTGTATTTTTGATTATTTTTTCCCACTATATACTCGGAAAATTAAAATCTTTAAACAAAAAAAAAAAAAAGAAAAGCAGAATTTCTGAAATTAAATTTATCGAACAATGGAAATGACAGGAGGTTTCATTATCAACCGTGTTATGAAATAAACGCAATTATTTTTCCCGCTCTGCGGAGAGAAAAACGATAACATAATTAAAAGGGTCTCCTTTTAAATTAGTCCATGGTGTTGATAGTAATTCTTATGTTCGATAAGTAGCCCCGAAAGATTTAAAAAGCCGATAATGTACGAGGGAAATTTAAGGAAAAAGAAATATGTCATCCGTTGTTTTAAGACAACACGGCGTATTATTTTCATGTCGGTGAATTTTTTTTTTCTAGGATAGGTTAACAACATTATTGCATGATGAGGACTGTATTTAAGACGGAAGTCTAGTAATTTTTCTCCCTATACTTACAAAACATTTCGACCCTATTTCCTCAGCGAAGAAAAATTCCCCATGCATCAAAATTGGCCTACTGATAAAAAACAACCGAACTTAGATTGTGCAGTCGGTGTTTTTTTTTTCAAAATACTTTTCTGACTACACTGGTGTGCAAAAATTAAGGACGAAGAGGAGAAATTAGCATAACAGCGGAACGAGCAGGCAGAACAAACCGAAAGACCAATCAAGAGATAGACTAGGGTCCGGTACGGTAGGGCATGCGCATATATACAGCATTACGTAGCGGGGGGGGGGGGGAGGAAGAGTCAGAAGGGTATAAAGCACACGGGCGGTGTACGCTCAGCAATTCGGTGAAAGCTAATGCACGGTGTACATCAGTTTGAACGACGTCGAGTTGCTGCCACCGTGTGATATGGCCAACAGGCAATCCATTCGACGACATCTGGATGACTTTACCCGAGGTCGCGTCATTGGGAAGAAGGTCGAAGTGGAACTAGTGTGGCCGAGGAGTTCGGGATCGGTCACAGCATCGTTTCACGAGCTTGGAGAGCATTTCAAACGACAGGAACAGCTGTCCGAGAGTTTTAACAGTGGTCGTCCACGAGCAACCACGGCGGTGGACGACCGGTATATTTTCCTATAGGCGAGAAGAGACAGACGGCAGACAGCGGGAGAAATCGCAAAGCACATGCAACAGACAACTGGACGTCCGTTATCGCGTACTACCGTGGCCAGGAGGCTGCACAAAGGTGGTCTATTTGCACGACGACCAGTACGATGTGTGCCATTAACGCCTGCTCATCGGAGATGACAGTTTCTGTGGTGCCAGGAACACAAAAACTGGACACATCAGCACTGGGGTCGACTTCTCTTTACGGATGAGAGCCGATTTAGTCTGACGAGCGATTCTGGACGTATACACATCTGGAGAGAGCGGGGAACACGCAATCACACCTCTAACATCATCGAACGGGACCGGTTTGGAGGTGGCGGAGTTCTCGTTTGGGGCGGTATCATGCTTGGTAGCCGTACTGACCTCCACATCTTCCAAAGAGGTTCAGTCACTGCTGTCAGCTATTGTACCGAGCTTCTCCTGCCTCACGTGCGTCTGTTTAGAGGTGCTGTGGGTCGTGAGTTCCTCTTCATGGACGACAACGCTACACCTCATCGTACAGTGGTTGTCGCAGAGCTGTTGGAGAGTTAAGATATTCAACGCATGGATTGGCCCGCAAGGTCCCCGGACCTAAATCCAATATCGAACACGTGGGGGACCTTCTCGGGAGACGCTTGGCAAAACGTCACCAGCCGCCAGCAACTATTCTGCAGCTGCGATTGGCGCTACAAGAAGAATGGGCCACGATGCCTCAACAGCTCCTTGACAACGTTGTCCTCAGCATGGGCAGACCTTGTAAATCCTGCAACGCAGTCAGGGGTGATCATATCCTTTACTAAAGACTTGATTTTTCTTGGCAGCCGCCTGTCACATGGGATTTTCTGTCTTCTGTCCAGTTATGCTTGAAGCTACCTTTTCAATAAAGTGCCTTTGTATCCTTTGGATTCCTTGTTTGGACTGTTTTGCTCACTTGTGCCATGTTCTTACATCGTGGGGATCTTATGGTATGATTTCAGTCAATGTGGAGCACTTCTGCACGACGTTACGTTCGAAAAACCGTCTCGTCCTTAATTTTTGCACGCCAGTGTAAGACTAAGTACTGAGCTGTAATTATCATCAATACGGAACAGTGGATCCCCCAGTCCACGATGCCTCAACAGCTATGGGCCACGAATGGGCCACGATGCCTCAACAGCTCCTTGACAACCTTGTCCTCAGCATGGGCAGACCTTGTAAATCTTGCAACGCAGTCAGGGGTGATCATATCCCCTACTAAAGACTGGATTTATGTTGGCAGCCGCCTGTAACATGGATGTTTCTATCTTCTGTCCAGTTGTGTTCGAAGCTACCTTTTCAATAAAGTGCCTTTGTATCCTTTGGATTCCTTGTTTGGACGGTTTTGCTCCCTTGTCTCATGTTCTAACATCATGGGGATTTTATGGTATTGAGTCGACGTGGAACACCTTGGCACGACGTTACATTCAAAAAACCGTCTCGTCCTTAATTTTTGCACGCCAGTGTATATTGAAAATTAATAACTTTACTGTGATGTAATGGTAAAGAAAGGTGGCGCCACCTGTGATTAAATATCATAACTACATCGAAGTAAAGTTAATTATTTTTGAAATAGTTCAGGAAAGTTTTTTTGCAAAAAATACCGCATGAACAATCTAAGTTAGGAGGTTTTATATCAGTGGGCCAAACATGATGTATGGAAAAATGTTTCTTCGCAGAGATCGAATTTTTTTCCACTGGATGTATAGGAAGTAAAATCCTTAAGGGGAGAACCAGGTGATGTCTCAGCACTAGCAAAATGTTTTTCACCTGAAGTTTTGTATTGTTGTTATGCAGTCAATTCGAGCAGCAAGAGTTTCTTTACAATGAAATCCTTGTGCACTGTTTTGTTTTCTCCTCTACTCTGTGAGACGAATGAACTTAACCTGCATCTTTTTTTTTTTTTTTTTTTTTTTTTGATTGGAGGTTTAACGACCACCGTGAGCAACTCAAAGGGCTATAAGCAGTCGCCCGTCCCTTATTTAGGGTCACTGGTTTAAGGGAAGGGAGAGAGCCAGTGCTGTAAGACAAACACAACATCCATGCCTCACCGGGATTCGAACCCGGACCCCGTTCGGACGAATGATCAGAGGCCATCGCTTAGACCACTGCGCCACCGGGGCGGCACCAGCAGCTTTAAAAATGAATTTAACTATACATTATGTTATACGCGTAAAGATTTTGACGACACTTTATTTTCTACTTGCCTGGTGTATACAGGGTTATAAAGAAATTCCGTGATCAGGCCAATCTCTCAAAACCCCATGTGACGCACACTATAACACCACGAAGGATCCCCTCGCCCCCTTTTGTGGAAGGAGGGGGCTATAGCGCTCCCCTTTGCAGATAGGGCAAACATGTCATTTACGAGTTCATCGAGGCAAAAATAGTACCTAAATGATTTTGTCCCATAACAAAAGATGGAAGGGAACTCTTCAAATGCGAAAGAAGCGGAAAGCTACCTGAGTCGCTGTGTCCAAAGTATATTTGCATGGATTTCAAATGTGGTTTCTGCTCCGTCGTCAGAATACTAAAAATGATATGCGTGGTCGGTATGCCAACACTTCGTGAACAAGTGACAGGAAGCCGAAAGCTTTCTCACGTACGCAAGTCAATTAGATGTGCGTACAGTTTTCCTATTAGATGAGTGTTTGGCCACTTTATTCTATTTCTCCTTCTCTCAGTGTGTTTTTTACTGTATTGGACATCAAAGTCTGATATTGAATATGTCAAGGAACTGCGGTTTATTTCAGAACAAGAACTATAGTTCTGTAGGAAAACTTTTCCTTTGTGCTTTCATTTACTTAGAACTTACGAGTTTAGATAAGTTCTAAGTAATAAGTTCTTGTCTAAATACTCTGTCGTTGCTTCCGGATGTTGGGATTTTCTTGGGGCCACATTCCCGGTCCTCTTCCATCTTTTGTAGGAAAACTTTTCCTTTGTGCTTTCATTTACTTAGAACTTACGAGTTTAGATAAGTTCTAAGTAATAAGTTCTTGTCTAAATACTCTGTCGTTGCTTCCGGATGTTGGGATTTTCTTGGGGCCACATTCCCGGTCCTCTTCCATCTTTTGTAGGAAAACTTTTCCTTTGTGCTTTCATTTACTTAGAACTTACGAGTTTAGATAAGTTCTAAGTAATAAGTTCTTGTCTAAATACTCTGTCGTTGCTTCCGGATGTTGGGATTTTCGTGGGGCCACATTCCCGGTCCCCTTCCATCTTTTGTAGGAAAACTTTTCCTTTGTGCTTTCATTTACTTAGAACTTACCAGTTTAGATAAGTTCTAAGTAATAAGTTCTTGTCTAAATACTCCGTCATTGCTTCCGGATGTTGGGATTTTCTTGGGGCCACATTCCCGGTCCCCTTCCATCTTTTGTAGGAAAACTTTTCCTTTGTGCTTTCATTTACTTAGAACTTACGAGTTTAGATAAGTTCTAAGTAATAAGTTCTTGTCTAAATACTCTGTCGTTGCTTCTGGATGTTGGGATTTTCTTGGGCCCACATTCCCGGTCCCCTTCCATCTTTTGTAGGAAAACTTTTCCTTTGTGCTTTCATTTACTTAGAACTTACGAGTTTAGATAAGTTCTAAGTAATAAGTTCTTGTCTAAATACTCTGTCGTTGCTTCTGGATATTGGGATTTTCTTGGGCCCACATTCCCGGTCCCCTTCCATCTTTTGTAGGAAAACTTTTCCTTTGTGCTTTCATTTACTTAGAACTTACGAGTTTAGATAAGTTCTAAGTAATAAGTTCTTGTCTAAATACTCTGTCGTTGCTTCTGGATGTTGGGATTTTCTTGGGCCCACATTCCCGGTCCCCTTCCATCTTTTGTAGGAAAACCTTTCCTTTGTGCTTTCATTTACTTAGAACTTACGAGTTTAGATAAGTTCTAAGTAATAAGTTCTTGTCTAAATACTCTGTCGTTGCTTCTGGATGTTGGGATTTTCTTGGGCCCACATTCCCGGTCCCCTTCCATCTTTTGTAGGAAAACTTTTCCTTTGTGCTTTCATTTACTTAGAACTTACGAGTTTAGATAAGTTCTAAGTAATAAGTTCTTGTCTAAATACTCTGTCGTTGCTTCTGGATGCTGGGATTTTCTTGGGCCCACATTCCCGGTCCCCTTCCATCCTTTGTAGGAAAACTTTTCCTTTGTGCTTTCATTTACTTAGAACTTACGAGTTTAGATAAGTTCTAAGTAATAAGTTCTTGTCTAAATACTCTGTCGTTGCTCCCGGATGTTGGGATTTTCTTGGGGCCATATTCCCGGTCCCCTTAAATCTTTTGTAGGAAAACTTTTCCTTTGTGCTTTCATTTACTTAGAACTTACGAGTTTAGATAAGTTCTAAGTAATAAGTTCTTGTCTAAATACTCTGTCGTTGCTCCCGGATGTTGGGATTTTCTTGGGGCCACATTCCCGGTCCCCTTTAATCTTTTGTAGGAAAACTTTTCCTTTGTGCTTTCATTTACTTAGAACTTACGAGTTTAGATAAGTTCTAAGTAATAAGTTCTTGTCTAAATACTCTGTCGTTGCTTCCGGATGTTGGGATTTTCTTGGGGCCACATTCCCGGTCCCCTTAAATCTTTTGTAGGAAACCTTTTCCTTTGTGCTTTCATTTACTTAGAACTTACGAGTTTAGATAAGTTCTAAGTAATAAGTTCTTGTCTAAATACTCTGTCGTTGCTCCCGGATGTTGGGATTTTCTTGGGGCCACATTCCCGGTCCCCTTTAATCTTTTGTAGGAAAACTTTTCCTTTGTGCTTTCATTTACTTAGAACTTACGAGTTTAGATAAGTTCTAAGTAATAAGTTCTTGTCTAAATACTCTGTCGTTGCTTCCGGATGTTGGGATTTTCTTGGGGCCACATTCCCGGTCCCCTTAAATCTTTTGTAGGAAAACTTTTCCTTTGTGCTTTCATTTACTTAGAACTTACGAGTTTAGATAAGTTCTAAGTAATAAGTTCTTGTCTAAATACTCTGTCGTTGCTCCCGGATGTTGGGATTTTCTTGGGGCCATATTCCCGGTCCCCTTAAATCTTTTGTAGGAAAACTTTTCCTTTGTGCTTTCATTTACTTAGAACTTACGAGTTTAGATAAGTTCTAAGTAATAAGTTCTTGTCTAAATACTCTGTCGTTGCTCCCGGATGTTGGGATTTTCTTGGGGCCATATTCCCGGTCCCCTTAAATCTTTTGTAGGAAAACTTTTCCTTTGTGCTTTCATTTACTTAGAACTTACGAGTTTAGATAAGTTCTAAGTAATAAGTTCTTGTCTAAATACTCTGTCGTTGCTCCCGGATGTTGGGATTTTCTTAAGGCCACATTACCGGTCCCCTTTAATCTTTTGTAGGAAAACTTTTCCTTTGTGCTTTCATTTACTTAGAACTTACGAGTTTAGATAAGTTCTAAGTAATAAGTTCTTGTCTAAATACTCTGTCGTTGCTCCCGGATGTTGGGATTTTCTTGGGGCCACATTCCCGGTCCCCTTTAATCTTTTGTAGGAAAACTTTTCCTTTGTGCTTTCATTTACTTAGAACTTACGAGTTTAGATAAGTTCTAAGTAATAAGTTCTTGTCTAAATACTCTGTCGTTGCTCCCGGATGTTGGGATTTTCTTGGGGCCATATTCCCGGTCCCCTTAAATCTTTTGTAGGAAAACTTTTCCTTTGTGCTTTCATTTACTTAGAACTTACGAGTTTAGATAAGTTCTAAGTAATAAGTTCTTGTCTAAATACTCTGCCGTTGCTCCCGGATGTTGGGATTTTCTTGGGGCCATATTCCCGGTCCCCTTAAATCTTTTGTAGGAAAACTTTTCCTTTGTGCTTTCATTTACTTGGAACTTACGAGTTTAGATAAGTTCTAAGTAATAAGTTCTTGTCTAAATACTCTGTCGTTGCTCCCGGATGTTGGGATTTTCTTGGGGCCACATTCCCGGTCCCCTTTAATCTTTTGTAGGAAAACTTTTCCTTTGTGCTTTCATTTACTTAGAACTTACGAGTTTAGATAAGTTCTAAGTAATAAGTTTTTGTCTAAATACTCTGTCGTTGCTTCCGGATGTTGGGATTTTCTTGGGGCCACATTCCCGGTCCCCTTAAATCTTTTGTAGGAAAACTTTTCCTTTGTGCTTTCATTTACTTAGAACTTACGAGTTTAGATAAGTTCTAAGTAATAAGTTCTTGTCTAAATACTCTGTCGTTGCTCCCGGATGTTGGGATTTTCTTGGGGCCACATTCCCGGTCCCCTTTAATCTTTTGTAGGAAAACTTTTCCTTTGTGCTTTCATTTACTTAGAACTTACGAGTTTAGATAAGTTCTAAGTAATAAGTTCTTGTCTAAATACTCTGTCGTTGCTCCCGGATGTTGGGATTTTCTTGGGGCCACATTCCCGGTCCCCTTTAATCTTTTGTAGGAAAACTTTTCCTTTGTGCTTTCATTTACTTAGAACTTACGAGTTTAGATAAGTTCTAAGTAATAAGTTCTTGTCTAAATACTCTGCCGTTGCTCCCGGATGTTGGGATTTTCTTGGGGCCATATTCCCGGTCCCCTTAAATCTTTTGTAGGAAAACTTTTCCTTTGTGCTTTCATTTACTTGGAACTTACGAGTTTAGATAAGTTCTAAGTAATAAGTTCTTGTCTAAATACTCTGTCGTTGCTCCCGGATGTTGGGATTTTCTTGGGGCCACATTCCCGGTCCCCTTTAATCTTTTGTAGGAAAACTTTTCCTTTGTGCTTTCATTTACTTAGAACTTACGAGTTTAGATAAGTTCTAAGTAATAAGTTCTTGTCTAAATACTCTGTCGTTGCTTCCGGATGTTGGGATTTTCTTGGGGCCACATTCCCGGTCCCCTTTAATCTTTTGTAGGAAAACTTTTCCTTTGTGCTTTCATTTACTTAGAACTTACGAGTTTAGATAAGTTCTAAGTAATAAGTTCTTGTCTAAATACTCTGTCGTTGCTTCCGGATGTTGGGATTTTCTTGGGGCCACATTCCCGGTCCCCTTAAATCTTTTGTAGGAAAACTTTTCCTTTGTGCTTTCATTTACTTAGAACTTACGAGTTTAGATAAGTTCTAAGTAATAAGTTCTTGTCTAAATACTCTGTCGTTGCTCCCGGATGTTGGGATTTTCTTGGGGCCACATTCCCGGTCCCCTTTAATCTTTTGTAGGAAAACTTTTCCTTTGTGCTTTCATTTACTTAGAACTTACGAGTTTAGATAAGTTCTAAGTAATAAGTTCTTGTCTAAATACTCTGTCGTTGCTCCCGGATGTTGGGATTTTCTTGGGGCCACATTCCCGGTCCCCTTTAATCTTTTGTAGGAAAACTTTTCCTTTGTGCTTTCATTTACTTAGAACTTACGAGTTTAGATAAGTTCTAAGTAATAAGTTCTTGTCTAAATACTCTGTCGTTGCTTCCGGATGTTGGGATTTTCTTGGGGCCACATTCCCGGTCCCCTTAAATCTTTTGTAGGAAAACTTTTCCTTTGTGCTTTCATTTACTTAGAACTTACGAGTTTAGATAAGTTCTAAGTAATAAGTTCTTGTCTAAATACTCTGTCGTTGCTCCCGGATGTTGGGATTTTCTTGGGGCCACATTCCCGGTCCCCTTAAATCTTTTGAAGGAAAACTTTTCCTTTGTGCTTTCATTTACTTAGAACTTACGAGTTTAGATAAGTTCTAAGTAATAAGTTCTTGTCTAAATACTCTGTCGTTGCTTCCGGATGTTGGGATTTTCTTGGGGCCACATTCCCGGTCCCCTTAAATCTTTTGTAGGAAAACTTTTCCTTTGTGCTTTCATTTACTTAGAACTTACGAGTTTAGATAAGTTCTAAGTAATAAGTTCTTGTCTAAATACTCTGTCGTTGCTTCCGGATGTTGGGATTTTCTTGTTGCCACATTCCCGGTCCCCTTAAATCTTTTGTAGGAAAACTTTTCCTTTGTGCTTTCATTTACTTAGAACTTACGAGTTTAGATAAGTTCTAAGTAATAAGTTCTTGTCTAAATACTCTGTCGTTGCTCCCGGATGTTGTGATTTTCTTGGGGCCACATTCCCGGTCCCCTTCCATCTTTTGTAGGAAAACTTTTCCTTTTTGCTTTCATTTACTTAGAACTTACCAGTTTAGATAAGTTCTAAGTAATAAGTTCTTGTCTAAATACTCTGTCGTTGCTTCCGGATGTTGGGATTTTCTTGGGGCCACATTCCCGGTCCCCTTCCATCTTTTGTAGGAAAACTTTTCCTTTGTGCTTTCATTTACTTAGAACTTACGAGTTTAGATAAGTTCTAAGTAATAAGTTCTTGTCTAAATACTCTGTCGTTGCTCCCGGATGTTGGGATTTTCTTGGGGCCACATTCCCGGTCCCCTTCCATCTTTTGTAGGAAAACTTTTCCTTTGTGCTTTCATTTACTTAGAACTTACCAGTTTAGATAAGTTCTAAGTAATAAGTTCTTGTCTAAATACTCTGTCGTTGCTTCCGGATGTTGGGATTTTCTTGGGGCCACATTCCCGGTCCCCTTCCATCTTTTGTAGGAAAACTTTTCCTTTGTGCTTTCATTTACTTAGAACTTACGAGTTTAGATAAGTTCTAAGTAATACGTTCTTGTCTAAATACTCTGTCGTTGCTCCCGGATGGTGGGATTTTCTTGGGGCCACATTCCCGGTCCCCTTCCATCTTTTGTAGGAAAACTTTTCCTTTGTGCTTTCATTTACTTAGAACTTACCAGTTTAGATAAGTTCTAAGTAATAAGTTCTTGTCTAAATACTCTGTCGTTGCTTCCGGATGTTGGGATTTCCTTGTTGCCACATTCCCGGTCCCCTTAAATCTTTTGTAGGAAAACTTTTCCTTTGTGCTTTCATTTACTTAGAACTTACGAGTTTAGATAAGTTCTAAGTAATAAGTTCTTGTCTAAATACTCTGTCGTTGCTCCCGGATGTTGTGATTTTCTTGGGGCCACATTCCCGGTCCCCTTCCATCTTTTGTAGGAAAACTTTTCCTTTTTGCTTTCATTTACTTAGAACTTACCAGTTTAGATAAGTTCTAAGTAATAAGTTCTTGTCTAAATACTCTGTCGTTGCTTCCGGATGTTGGGATTTTCTTGGGGCCACATTCCCGGTCCCCTTCCATGTTTTGTAGGAAAACTTTTCCTTTGTGCTTTCATTTACTTAGAACTTACGAGTTTAGATAAGTTCTAAGTAATAAGTTCTTGTCTAAATACTCTGTCGTTGCTCCCGGATGTTGGGATTTTCTTGGGGCCACATTCCCGGTCCCCTTCCATCTTTTGTAGGAAAACTTTTCCTTTGTGCTTTCATTTACTTAGAACTTACCAGTTTAGATAAGTTCTAAGTAATAAGTTCTTGTCTAAATACTCTGTCGTTGCTCCCGGATGTTGTGATTTTCTTGGGGCCACATTCCCGGTCCCCTTCCATCTTTTGTAGGAAAACTTTTCCTTTTTGCTTTCATTTACTTAGAACTTACCAGTTTAGATAAGTTCTAAGTAATAAGTTCTTGTCTAAATACTCTGTCGTTGCTTCCGGATGTTGGGATTTTCTTGGGGCCACATTCCCGGTCCCCTTCCATCTTTTGTAGGAAAACTTTACCTTTGTGCTTTCATTTACTTAGAACTTACGAGTTTAGATAAGTTCTAAGTAATAAGTTCTTGTCTAAATACTCTGTCGTTGCTCCCGGATGTTGGGATTTTCTTGGGGCCACATTCCCGGTCCCCTTCCATCTTTTGTAGGAAAACTTTTCCTTTGTGCTTTCATTTACTTAGAACTTACCAGTTTAGATAAGTTCTAAGTAATAAGTTCTTGTCTAAATACTCTGTCGTTGCTCCCGGATGTTGTGATTTTCTTGGGGCCACATTCCCGGTCCCCTTCCATCATTTGTAGGAAAACTTTTCCTTTGTGCTTTCATTTACTTAGAACTTACGAGTTTAGATAAGTTCTAAGTAATAAGTTCTTGTCTAAATACTCTGTCGTTGCTCCCGGATGTTGGGATTTTCTTGGGGCCACATTCCCGGTCCCCTTCCATCTTTTGTAGGAAAACTTTTCCTTTGTGCTTTCATTTACTTAGAACTTACCAGTTTAGATAAGTTCTAAGTAATAAGTTCTTGTCTAAATACTCTGTCGTTGCTCCCGGATGTTGTGATTTTCTTGGGGCCACATTCCCGGTCCCCTTCCATCATTTGTAGGAAAACTTTTCCTTTGTGCTTTCATTTACTTAGAACTTACGAGTTTAGATAAGTTCTAAGTAATAAGTTCTTGTCTAAATACTCTGTCGTTGCTCCCGGATGTTGGGATTTTCTTGGGGCCACATTCCCGGTCCCCTTCCATCTTTTGTAGGAAAACTTTTCCTTTGTGCTTTCATTTACTTAGAACTTACCAGTTTAGATAAGTTCTAAGTAATAAGTTCTTGTCTAAATACTCTGTCGTTGCTTCCGGATGTTGGGATTTTCTTGTTGCCACATTCCCGGTCCCCTTAAATCTTTTGTAGGAAAACTTTTCCTTTGTGCTTTCATTTACTTAGAACTTACGAGTTTAGATAAGTTCTAAGTAATAAGTTCTTGTCTAAATACTCTGTCGTTGCTCCCGGATGTTGTGATTTTCTTGGGGCCACATTCCCGGTCCCCTTCCATCTTTTGTAGGAAAACTTTTCCTTTTTGCTTTCATTTACTTAGAACTTACCAGTTTAGATAAGTTCTAAGTAATAAGTTCTTGTCTAAATACTCTGTCGTTGCTTCCGGATGTTGGGATTTTCTTGGGGCCACATTCCCGGTCCCCTTCCATCTTTTGTAGGAAAACTTTTCCTTTGTGCTTTCATTTACTTAGAACTTACGAGTTTAGATAAGTTCTAAGTAATAAGTTCTTGTCTAAATACTCTGTCGTTGCTCCCGGATGTTGGGATTTTCTTGGGGCCACATTCCCGGTCCCCTTCCATCTTTTGTAGGAAAACTTTTCCTTTGTGCTTTCATTTACTTAGAACTTACCAGTTTAGATAAGTTCTAAGTAATAAGTTCTTGTCTAAATACTCTGTCGTTGCTCCCGGATGTTGTGATTTTCTTGGGGCCACATTCCCGGTCCCCTTCCATCTTTTGTAGGAAAACTTTTCCTTTTTGCTTTCATTTACTTAGAACTTACCAGTTTAGATAAGTTCTAAGTAATAAGTTCTTGTCTAAATACTCTGTCGTTGCTTCCGGATGTTGGGATTTTCTTGGGGCCACATTCCCGGTCCCCTTCCATCTTTTGTAGGAAAACTTTTCCTTTGTGCTTTCATTTACTTAGAACTTACGAGTTTAGATAAGTTCTAAGTAATAAGTTCTTGTCTAAATACTCTGTCGTTGCTCCCGGATGTTGGGATTTTCTTGGGGCCACATTCCCGGTCCCCTTCCATCTTTTGTAGGAAAACTTTTCCTTTGTGCTTTCATTTACTTAGAACTTACCAGTTTAGATAAGTTCTAAGTAATAAGTTCTTGTCTAAATACTCTGTCGTTGCTCCCGGATGTTGTGATTTTCTTGGGGCCACATTCCCGGTCCCCTTCCATCATTTGTAGGAAAACTTTTCCTTTGTGCTTTCATTTACTTAGAACTTACGAGTTTAGATAAGTTCTAAGTAATAAGTTCTTGTCTATATACTCTGTCGTTGCTCCCGGATGTTGGGATTTTCTTGGGGCCACATTCCCGGTCCCCTTCCATCTTTTGTAGGAAAACTTTTCCTTTGTGCTTTCATTTACTTAGAACTTACCAGTTTAGATAAGTTCTAAGTAATAAGTTCTTGTCTAAATACTCTGTCGTTGCTCCCGGATGTTGTGATTTTCTTGGGGCCACATTCCCGGTCCCCTTCCATCATTTGTAGGAAAACTTTTCCTTTGTGCTTTCATTTACTTAGAACTTACGAGTTTAGATAAGTTCTAAGTAATAAGTTCTTGTCTAAATACTCTGTCGTTGCTCCCGGATGTTGGGATTTTCTTGGGGCCACATTCCCGGTCCCCTTCCATCTTTTGTAGGAAAACTTTTCCTTTGTGCTTTCATTTACTTAGAACTTACCAGTTTAGATAAGTTCTAAGTAATAAGTTCTTGTCTAAATACTCTGTCGTTGCTTCCGGATGTTGGGATTTTCTTGTTGCCACATTCCCGGTCCCCTTAAATCTTTTGTAGGAAAACTTTTCCTTTGTGCTTTCATTTACTTAGAACTTACGAGTTTAGATAAGTTCTAAGTAATAAGTTCTTGTCTAAATACTCTGTCGTTGCTCCCGAATGTTGTGATTTTCTTGGGGCCACATTCCCGGTCCCCTTCCATCTTTTGTAGGAAAACTTTTCCTTTTTGCTTTCATTTACTTAGAACTTACCAGTTTAGATAAGTTCTAAGTAATAAGTTCTTGTCTAAATACTCTGTCGTTGCTTCCGGATGTTGGGATTTTCTTGGGGCCACATTCCCGGTCCCCTTAAATCTTTTGTAGGAAAACTTTTCCTTTTTGCTTTCATTTACTTAGAACTTACCAGTTTAGATAAGTTCTAAGTAATAAGTTCTTGTCTAAATACTCTGTCGTTGCTTCCGGATGTTGGGATTTTCTTGGGGCCACATTCCCGGTCCCCTTCCATCATTTGTAGGAAAACTTTTCCTTTGTGCTTTCATTTACTTAGAACTTACGAGTTTAGATAAGTTCTAAGTAATAAGTTCTTGTCTAAATACTCTGTCGTTGCTCCCGGATGTTGGGATTTTCTTGGGGCCACATTCCCCGTCCCCTTCCATCTTTTGTAGGAAAACTTTTCCTTTGTGCTTTCATTTACTTAGAACTTACCAGTTTAGATAAGTTCTAAGTAATAAGTTCTTGTCTAAATACTCTGTCGTTGCTCCCGGATGTTGTGATTTTCTTGGGGCCACATTCCCGGTCCTCTTCCATCATTTGTAGGAAAACTTTTCCTTTGTGCTTTCATTTACTTAGAACTTACGAGTTTAGATAAGTTCTAAGTAATAAGTTCTTGTCTAAATACTCTGTCGTTGCTCCCGGATGTTGGGATTTTCTTGGGGCCACATTCCCGGTCCCCTTCCATCTTTTGTAGGAAAACTTTTCCTTTGTGCTTTCATTTACTTAGAACTTACCAGTTTAGATAAGTTCTAAGTAATAAGTTCTTGTCTAAATACTCTGTCTGTTGCTTCCGGATGTTGGGATTTTCTTGGGGCCACATTCCCGGTCCCCTTCCATCTTTTGTAGGAAAACTTTTCCTTTGTGCTTTCATTTACTTAGAACTTACGAGTTTAGATAAGTTCTAAGTAATAAGTTCTTGTCTAAATACTCTGTCGTTGCTCCCGGATGTTGGGATTTTCTTGGGGCCACATTCCCGGTCCCCTTCCATCTTTTGTAGGAAAACTTTTCCTTTGTGCTTTCATTTACTTAGAACTTACCAGTTTAGATAAGTTCTAAGTAATAAGTTCTTGTCTAAATACTCTGTCGTTGCTCCCGGATGTTGTGATTTTCTTGGGGCCACATTCCCGGTCCCCTTCCATCTTTTGTAGGAAAACTTTTCCTTTTTGCTTTCATTTACTTAGAACTTACCAGTTTAGATAAGTTCTAAGTAATAAGTTCTTGTCTAAATACTCTGTCGTTGCTTCCGGATGTTGGGATTTTCTTGGGGCCACATTCCCGGTCCCCTTCCATCTTTTGTAGGAAAACGTTTCCTTTGTGCTTTCATTTACTTAGAACTTACGAGTTTAGATAAGTTCTAAGTAATAAGTTCTTGTCTAAATACTCTGTCGTTGCTCCCGGATGTTGGGATTTTCTTGGGGCCACATTCCCGGTCCCCTTCCATCTTTTGTAGGAAAACTTTTCCTTTGTGCTTTCATTTACTTAGAACTTACCAGTTTAGATAAGTTCTAAGTAATAAGTTCTTGTCTAAATACTCTGTCGTTGCTCCCGGATGTTGGGATTTTCTTGGGGCCACATTCCCGGTCCCCTTCCATCTTTTGTAGGAAAACTTTTCCTTTGTGCTTTCATTTACTTAGAACTTACCAGTTTAGATAAGTTCTAAGTAATAAGTTCTTGTCTAAATACTCTGTCGTTGCTTCCGGATGTTGGGATTTTCTTGGGGCCACATTCCCGGTCCCCTTCCATCTTTTGTAGGAAAACTTTTCCTTTGTGCTTTCATTTACTTAGAACTTACCAGTTTAGATAAGTTCTAAGTAATAAGTTCTTGTCTAAATACTCTGTCGTTGCTCCCGGATGTTGTGATTTTCTTGGGGCCACATTCCCGGTCCCCTTCCATCATTTGTAGGAAAACTTTTCCTTTGTGCTTTCATTTACTTAGAACTTACGAGTTTAGATAAGTTCTAAGTAATAAGTTCTTGTCTAAATACTCTGTCGTTGCTCCCGGATGTTGGGATTTTCTTGGGGCCACATTCCCGGTCCCCTTCCATCTTTTGTAGGAAAACTTTTCCTTTGTGCTTTCATTTACTTAGAACTTACGAGTTTAGATAAGTTCTAAGTAATAAGTTCTTGTCTAAATACTCTGTCGTTGCTCCCGGATGTTGGGATTTTCTTGGGGCCACATTCCCGGTCCCCTTAAATCTTTTGTAGGAAAACTTTTTCTTTGTGCTTTCATTTACTTAGAACTTCCGAGTTTAGATAAGTTCTAAGTAATAAGTTCTTGTCTAAATACTCTGTCGTTGCTCCCGGATGTTGTGATTTTCTTGGAGACACATTCCCGGTTTCCTACCGTCTTTTGTTATGGGACAAAAACATTTCTGTACTATTTTTGCCTTGCTCAGCAAGTTTGTAATTTACTTTTTTCCCTTATCTGCAAAGGGGGGGCGACAGCCCCCTCAGTTCTCCCCAAACCCGGGGCGAGGAGATCCCTCGTGGTGTTATTGTGTGTGCCATAGGGGGTTTCCTATACAACTGCACATGAAGTTAATCGCTAACTGCCATGGTTTGTGAGATATTGCCATGATCAAGGACTTTCCTTGTAACCCTGTATATCCTCACGTACTCTCTCTCTCTCTCTCTCTCTCTCTTCAACTGCTATGTTTGAATGCAGGCGGTAGAAGTAATTTGATGATTTTCCACTGCCTGGTTGCAGAATAATAAAATACACTGAAGTAACAAATTATTAATAACAGCCGATAGCAATCAGACACTTGTCGTCTTCATTTACGTACGCAACTATGACATTGAGAGGCATGATAATGGGCGCAATGCAGGCAGGTGCGAGCATCTGAGACGCGACAAACCTGTTTGGCTATGCAACAACAGCTGCATCAAAGATGTATAGGAAGTGGTGCACAGCAAAGTTGGAAACGGGTCAAACATCCCCCCCCCTCCCGGACCTGGCCGGGGGATGTTTGAATGGTCAGAAACCGACGCTTAGACCACTGCGCCACCGGGGCTGCTCCGAACGTTTGCAAATGAGCCAGATGACTTTTTTTTCAAGGAAGGTTTTCTGTACTTATGTTGTTTCTTGTCTACCTTCTTTGTAAAAGCCATCTGGTTGATGTACGGATTACTAGTTTAGTTTTGGTATTTTAAAATAGAAATGAAGTTCATCGTTCAAGGATAACATATATCATGTCCAGCGTTTACCGGTTTATATGAGGTAGTGTTGTCCAGATAAATGATGACTAAACGAAACCCGTCGGAAACGAAGGTTAGTTTTTTTGTTTCTGTTTTTTGAAGAGAATAAACTCATATGAAACAACAAATGTAAACTTTATTAGATTGACAAATTAATTCAACCACTTGATTAAAAACAACAGTCCAGGTTCGTATTTTTTTGTTGTTTTTTTACTGAAGGTTTAACGACCGCCGTGAGCAACTCAATGAGCTAAAAGCAGTCGCTGGTCCCTAATGTAGGGTCACTGGTTCCAGGGAAGGGAGAGAGCCATTGCTGTAAGACAAACACAACATCCATGCCTCACCAGGATTCGAACCCGGACCCTTCGCGAACGAATCATCATAAGCCAGTGCTTAGACTGCTGCGACACTGAGCGGCCAGGTTTGTGATGAGCATCACGACTGCACCCTTTTTCAGTCGTAAAATGTGAGGCGGAAGTCCACTCATCTCGATCATGTGCAAAAATTGAATTGGATAGTGCGCTCTTTCACCCTCATCTTCAGTCACAACTATGTTTGTAAATGTTGTTGGAATCAGATTCGCGTTTTGAATAGCCTTCACCCGTCGGAATCGACGGTTACTTTATTTTTTCTTTTTGAAAAGAATAAATTCATATGAAACAGCAAATTTAAACTTTATTTCATTGACAAATTCGTTCAACCACTTCAGTAACAATAGTCCAGGTTCGTGATTTTTTTTTTTTTTGACTGAAGGTTTAACGACCACCGTGAGCAGCTCAATGGGCTATAAGCAGTCGCCCGTAATATTTTCACTAACAATGGCCAACGGAATGTTTATTTGCATCTTTACATAATGGGAAACGTCTTATCAAAGTGAATAAACTGGATTGAATGAATGTTAAATTGTATATATACATCACACAGTCCAACGGCATAACGCAATCAGGTCTTCGAGAGTGTTCGCTGTTCCGATGAGAAGAACTTTGATACCAATACATACTAGCGTTGTTTTGCGCAACGGTTGGCTCAGAAAGAGACTTCAGACTTTGGACTGTCTGAGTACTTCCATGCTTCCGCCTGAGTCAACTGCAGGCAATTGAATGTCAATCGCACGCTTCTCCTATAGACTTTACATGGGACATTTGTCGCCTCACAACGCCGTAATCGCCGCTCCGATCTCATTTTTCTCTTCGACTGGCACATCTACATAGTAAGACCTTTATTTTGATACCTTAACCGTACGTTTACGTTCAGCCGTTCTCTCAAAATAGGACTCGCAGTAAAAAAAACCTTATAGAATTAATACATAGATATCAAAAAGCATTTTGTCGTAATTTTTAATGGAATTAGAAAAACCTATTCATCTAAAGTTTTACGAGATCACGTGCATTTTTTTGATCAAATGGAAGGTTTAAAATTTATTTTTATCAAATGTATGGTCGTTTCCCCAATTGACTGGGATACACGCGATCTGGGAGAATAACTAATGCTTTTTCGAACGGTAAACAAAGTCAGATGAGCGCACGTTGTTGCGGACAATCCTAACACATAGATACGTGTACTCACAACGGAACAGATGCACTGACCAATTATATTAATTGCAATGGTTCGTGCACGGAAAGAGAAATCCATACCTGACAACAGACATCAACGATGACAACAACAAAGCATAGAAACATTACTCCTCACCACATTCAATTTTTTCTGTCTTTTTAAGTACGAAATCAATGCGGTACAAAAAAAGATTTGAGCGCTGTCGGAAATGTTCGTCTCTTCTATTGTTACGTTACGCAAAACGTAAAACTAAAATGAAAGGTTATTTTCGCTTTTTCATATCGCAGACACATCGCCTAAGAATTTATGCTATCCGTTTCAGGGGCTCATTTACTAATTAATAGTCTTTTTTTTGTTCGAATCCTCTATTCGGGAATTATTTAAATTCCTGTGCAATATAGAACTTCGAAATCTGAAGACTGGTATTCGTCGTTTTCAAAATATTGTCATTTTTATCGATAGCAATATATTTCAATGTGCCGGAAGATAAAAATGAAGCATTCTTGGTGGCCGAGGGGACAGAGATACAGGACCATAACTTGAGCCTGATTCGTGTCACAGATGAAGCCTTGCGTTTTAGAATTGTCTTACTATTTTAATTATCTCCTCTTCTTGGAATCAGTCACTAAATTAGGGATAAGAGATTGTTTATCGGACTTAGAATTGCTCATAGTGTTCGTTAGACTCCGAAAATAAAATAAAAAGTAATAAGAATGTATTTCCATAGTGCATTTTCTTTACTTACACTGTATATAAAATTTTTCTCATAGAGATATAATTCATCGGCGACGAAATGAACTGCTGTGGAGATAAGCATAGTATTCCATTTATAATATTAGCCAAGATCTATAACAACTAGGACAAGCCGCCAACGATAACTGACAACTCGGGTACAGTTTGCAAATTTTGAGCAAAGCTATTGCAAAATCTAAGCTCATTTAGGTGTCTATTACAACAAATTCCAAAAATCCAACGCGTAAAATTTATGTCTTCTAGAACAAAAGCACGAAACATTCAAAATAAGAAAAAATTTAACATGAACTACTTTACTTCACGCCTTCACGTTGGTTGTGATCAGGTTGCATGTAAACAAAGCGGAAAGACACACTCAGATCGGGAACCACGTTTTTCATTTTGTATCGCGAAAGACATACATACACACACACACATACACAAACTTCCTTTTATTATTATAGATTAAACAAGTCTTGAGCTAACAGACGGAGTCTTTCCATTTCTTCGTTTTTCAATTCAAACGATTTTTTTTAATTAATTTTAGTGAGCCGACTTTCTTGAAGCGGTTCAAGTAAAAGGCCACTTAGTTTTAAATTCCTCAATGATACGGAATTTCGGGAATCGAAAGGTGTCAATACCTGACCATGGACGATGTTCAATCGCATGCCAACCAGTTTTTTAATGACCATTATTTTTATACGACACGACCAATCACCATGATACTAACACCATGTCACTCAACATGTCCTTCCCTTTCTCTGTGGCAAGTGTCACCGCGATCGGCTGAAGATCTTAGGAGGAGATAGGTAACAAACGACCCCTTCTGAAAACCCGGATAACCCCCTAAAACGCAAGTTTTTGGACGATTATTACTCAATGACACGGAATTTCTGGAATTGGAAGACCTCAAAATCTGACCATGGACAATGTCCAATCGCATGCAAAAAATCACGGTGATCGGATGTGTCATCTCGTACCTATGCCCGAACAATTAATTTTCTCGAGTCTCGTAAAGAGAGCTTCGCTCAATTATATCATGAAGCAGCGATATCTATGGCGCTATGTCGCCGTACTCTCTGTTTAATCAAAACTGCTTTAGAACTGAAAGCACGTCAAAAGTGTAAATGCTTGCAATGAAAATCCTTACTTGGAAATAATTTGTCCATTCAAATTAATGATTAAGTTATTTACAAAAAGAAGCTTCTTACGTGTCTGAGCATAAAGCCAGTAGGATTGCATTACATCCCTAAAATGTTTGGTATTCTAAATTGATTTTTTAATTAATTTTTAATAAAATTTAGAGATTAGTATCAAAATGAAGTCACTCTACTCCGTATCCAATAAGAAGGCAAATTTCTTCTTGATTTGTGTCTAAGAAGACGAATTGCTCCGTATCCAAGAAGACAAATTGCTCCGTATCCAAGAAGACAAATTGCTTCATCTCTATGGAGGTAGATTTCTCCGTGAGTAAGGAGAAGTCATACTGTCCCATGTCCAAGAAGAAAAACAAACAGCTCAGTATTTTGGAAGAAAAAATACATCCTCTTTATTTAATCAGGTAGACGAGAAAATATACCATAGCGAAGAATAATACAAGTTTCCCCGTGCCGTCCCGGTGACGCAGTAGTCTAAGCAATGGCTTCTGATCATTCGTCCAGGAGGGTTCTGCGTTACAATCCTGGTGAGGCATGGGTGTTGTGTTTGTCTTAGGGCACTGGCTTTATTTCTTCCCTGGAACCAGTGGCCCTAAATTAAGGACGGGCGACTGCTTAGAGCCCATTGAGTTGTTCACGGTGGTCGTTAAACCTTCAGTAAAAAAAAAAAAAAACTTCCCCGTAACTGCAGCTTACAAATTTTGGTAGAGGACGAATAATCCGTTAAAAATATGGCTGAATGAATTGATAGAGAAGTATCTACAGCACATCCACGTTGAGTGCAATACCAACAGCTAGACACACGTGTCAAACACAAGGCACTTAACCTTAAAAAAATCAAACAAATTGCTAGCGTCAGGATTATGAGCAGAAGTGTTTGATTTGTAGTTTTATTCATAAATATAATGCATTCGGTTGTTTAGTACACGGTTTCTGTAGATACTGGACATGATGTTCGATGAGGTAACACATTAGTAATCTACGTAGTAGAAGTGAACTGTTCTACAGAAATGCAAATAAAATACAATTACCTGGTAAAGTGAGCTTCCCTGGATACTTGAATTACCGTATTTCTCCGTGCATAAGACGATATATTTTTCCAAAATTTTTAGACTGAAAATTGGGGGTCGTCTTATACAAGGAGGTAACCGGTTGAGAGCACCCTGTGGTTACCGCGGCAAAACTGCCAGTACCTCTTATCCCCTCTCCCCACTACGACATACAAGCAGTTATTTCTGGTGGCCTTACAGGTCAGATACAGCCTCTAGCTGTTTCCATTAACAAGGCATTCAAAGCCCTGATGAAAGAAGAATAGAATAAATGGATGCAAAGAGCAGATAATAACTTGACAGCGAAAGGGAGCGTAGAAAATCTAATATTACTGAGGTCTGCAACTGGGTCCTAAAGTCAGGGAATGATGTCTAGCAAGAGGTGGTTGTGAATTCCTTCAAGAAATGTGGAATCAGCAATGCCATGGCTGGAACCGAAGTTGATCTAATATACATAGGCAATGACTCAGACAACAGCAGTGATGCAGTTGAGGTTGAAAAAAAGAGATATGTCTGGAACTAATAGTGCTGAAGAAAGAGATGCATAATTGCATAGTGTGTATCTTAAAAATATTGCCTAATTTCTAAATAATATAAATTTCCAAACTTCTTTTATATATATATATAGCATAATTTTCATGAGCAATATACCATTATGTCTTAAAAGAAAAGTGTTTGATCAATGCATCCTTCCAGTGCTTACGTATGGTGCAGAGATGTGGACCTTAACTAAAAAAGACATACAAAGGCTGCAGACAACTCAAAGCAGCATGGAGAGGTGCATGCTTGGTGTAACCAGGAGAGATAAGAAGAGGAACTCGTGGATCCGAAAAATGGCAAGAGTGGAAGACATCACGATCAGAGTTAAATCCCTGAAATGGCAATGGGCTGGACATACTGCCAGAAGGACAGATCATCGATGGACAGCCGAAACTTAGGATTGGATACCAAGGGACAGGAAAAGACCCAGAAGAAGACCACATGGGAGATGGGTGGATGAAATTCGAACGTACGCAGGAGTGACATGCAGGAGACTGGCACAAGACAGACCGTTGTGGAGGAAACTTGGGGAGACCTTTGTCCAGCAGCGGATTGATAATGGTTGACAATGATGATGATGATATATATATATATATATATATATATATATATTATTTTTTTATATATTTTTTTACATTTATAATGTGATATTTTTTTTGAAATTAGGTAATATACACTGAGTGGCCACTTTATTATGACCACCCCCTCAGTAATTCGTTAGGCCACCTTTTGTCTTTAATACTGCATCGATTCTTCGTGGCATGGACTCCACGAGATGTTGATAGGTGGTTTGTGGAATCTGAGACCATGCTTGATGAATAGCACTGGTTTCCAGGAGTGTGAGATTGCAGGGTAGTGGATCCAGATGTCTGATGGCTCGCTCAACTTCATCCCACAAATTCTCAATGGGATTGAGATCTGGAGATTGTGGGGGCAATCTAAGCAAAGTAAACTCACCGGCATGTTCCTGAAACCAATCCTGTACAATACGAGCACTATGGTAGGACGCATTATCTTGTTGAAAGTAACCATCGCCATTGGGACAAACCATCAACATGACAGGATGCATTTGGTCCACAACGATGTTTAGATATGATGTGCCAGTCAGACGTTGATCAACACGAATTAAAGTGCCCAAAGCATGCCAGGAAAACATTCCCCAAACCATAACGTTGCCTCCACCAGCTTGAAGGGTTGTAGCAATGCAATTGGGGTCCATGCTTTTGTGCTGTTTCCGCCAAATTCTCACTCGGCCATCGGCATGGTGCAATTGAAAACGTGATTCATCAGACCACATAATTTGTTCCCAATTATCGACTGTCCAAACCTTGTGCTCCTGTGCTGACTGGAGAAGTTTTCTCTTGTTAACTGCGGACAGCAAAGACGTTCGAATAGGCCTTCGGCTGCCATATCCTATCCGATGCAGTGTACGGCGAACAGTGCGTGCAGAGATCATTTGAGGGGATCCTTGATTAAGATGGTCTGTAATTTGCTGCACTGTTGCCCTTCTCTTGTCTGTTACCAGTCTGGACACTCTCCGTTCCGCCCAAGCAGTCACTAATCGATGACGACCACACGTTGCACGTAGATACCCAGTTTTGTTTGGCCGACAGTCCAGTCTTTAAACACTTTAACAACAGTTGCTCTGGAACATTTCACGAATGCGGCGGTTTAGGTGTTACTCGCTCCATGGCTCCGAGCTTCTACAATCATGCTACGTTGAAAGTTCGTCAAATCGCATTTTTTACCCATCTGGTCACACAAAAATCACTTCTACTACTCTGTCGCAAGCACTAAGCTTTCCCTATTTATACTGGACTCGCCCTCTGGCGGCAACAGCGTGCAGCCATAGTTCATTTGCTTAAAACTGTCAGGTGGTCATAACAAAGTGGCCACTCAGTGTCTATATATTTTACCTAATTTCTAAAAAATAGCACATGTGTCCTTTTTTGTCATAAAAAACATTGATTTCCTGATTTTCGGTTCGAAAAAGTAGCGGTCGTCTTATACACGGAAAAATACGGTATATATTTACGCAAATCTAAGTTTTACTGTGTCAAATTCGGTTGTGTGGATTTCTATAAATCGTAAACAGAAAACAGAAAGAATATAGTTCTTTCTCACGACATGAAATGAATGAGGAATTGAAATTCAGTGCATTAAAGTTATATTCATATTAAAACTTTATGTTTGAGCCGAAAAGAATGGATATGATGCAAGGCATATGAATTATACGGTTTGAAGAAGACAAGGCTGACACACTGCACTTGAAAGCTCTTCTCGAATAACGAATTGCTAAGGTATTTGATGGAGGTAATTTTCGTGCACGAAATATCAGAACACATTGCTGAAGCGAAGCAGGCCTTTTGTACATGTCAGAATCAGTTGAGAATGAAAAAGATGAAACGACGTGCTCATAAAGAGCTTCATGTTGCACATTAGCATCTGTGGGAAAGTTAGAAGAAAACCAAAACTAGAGTTGCTGACGCTGAGGAACGAACGGTGTGTAATATCTTCCCAAAGCAATGTTTCCTGCCGGTATATTTACACATAGTGGCTCTTCCCAGAAGAAGAGAGGTGACACAATTTTGGCGAAACACCGTAAATAAACTGTTTTTCTGCAGTTCCGGTTAACATAGATAACTGATGCATTTAAAAGCGGGCTTGGAAATTTAACCGTAAACGGGGAGTATTGATTGGAAAGGCAAATTAGTTTTGTTCGTGCACATCTCAAGGAAATGGATTGATTGCCTCTCTTGCTCTCATTCGATCAAAAGCTTCAACTTGCGTTTATATTGATATAAAAAATGAACCTGGGCAATGTTGTCTGAAGACGCCGTTATTTTTCACAAGCTTACTATTTATTGGAAAGGCATTACATGAAATTTGATGAACTGCCGAAGAAAACATTAAATTTTTTAGAGCCGCAGATAACGAGTTAAATGTAGGCAGCGCATTTGAGGCGTGGTATTCACCCAAGCATTTCCGATCATCGCGGAGGAGAACGACATTAATAAATGGTTTTCGAAGCATCGTTCTCCAATGGAACTGTTTTCGGTGAGTGAGGAATAAAATCGTGTTGCAGAACCAACACAATGCCAGGAAATATTTCGCCTGTAATTTTGTTTCCAATGTATCATTTTCTAACACGTGTGCAGATAGCTGTTGCTATTCTAATGTGAAATTTTATCTCGTAATTTTCAAGTAGGCGGGTAGCCGTGTCCGGTGGTAATTGATCTTAATATTTGGGCATTACTCTTTCCTCTTCTTACCAGACCAGGTTATGTCGCTGAAAGTGCGTTGTTCGATTTCGGAAGTTGTTTGAAAACTTTTCAGACACACCGATACCACGTTTATTTGCAAGTTTCATTATAAACTGAAATACCATAAATTTTTAATGACATTCTCTTCAATACATCGGTCGGGATGGTTCTCAGAAATCAGATGATCCTTCTGAAGTAAAGGTTTTGACCTCAGATGTTTTGGGAATGGGGGTAAGATATTTTTCCTGTGCACAACAACAGTATTAAACACTTGATCATTGTCTATTCTATTTTGGCCTGGAATTTTGGTTTTACGTTCTCTGTCTTGCATATACTTGAAACTCGTGACAAACTACAGCGGTAAAGCATGTGTCAAGTTGACAAATCTGCAAAGATATATTCCATCCGTGTAGCTAAGTTGGGAGAGCAACTAACTCCGGGGTAACGGACGAATTTGTGTTTTCACGAACTGATTGACAAATACATTCAACTCAAGAAGATAAGAAATAAAAAGATAAACAAATAAACGCTTTTTTAGCACCGCTTAATTTAAAAAACTGCGTTTATGTGAACGTTTTTGAATACACATTAAAAGGCTGCAATTTTAGTATAATACTTGTATCTTTTGCAAAAAGTCGCAGCACTGAACTCTCGGATAGGAAATTCTAAACACAGTGCTTCTCCTGTCGATATCTCAGCCAGTGCAACGGTGGTATAGACATATTTCATTGTCATGCTCAGAATGATGCAATATCATCTGAAAATTTTCCGGTAATTAGAAAAAGAATTAAAAGTTCCCGTTTTACTTGGACGTACCGATATACACTGAAGAGCAAATGAATTAGAGACAGCTGGCGTTATGCAAATGTGGCGCTGTGGGCGGCCCTGTAAACGGAACCGACATGACGTATGCAGCTCTCCGACAATATAAGGAGTGATGCGACGGGAATCAGTAAGAGTCGGACGCAGTATGAGTAAGACGACGGATCTAAGTGCATTTCATCGTGGGAAAATTGTCGGGGCCCGACGACTGGGTCACTCCATCTCGGAAATCGGGCAGGCACTGAGATTTTCACGAGCCACTGTGTCACGGGTGCACCGTGATTACATCGAATCCGGTAAAACTATCCCTGCAAGGGCCAATTGCCGTGGACAACAGCGTGTGGATGAGCGGGGTCATCGTCGGCTAGCTCGCATTGTAACAGCGGATAGACGGGCCACAGTCGAAAAAATCATTCGGCAATTAAACGCTGGTGCACAAAAACGTGTAAGCAGCCACACTATCCAGAATCATCTCCTCGCTATGGAGTACAGAAGCTATCGTCCCACGAGGGTACCGCTGCTGCCCGCACATCACAGGGTGCAAAGATTAGCTTGGGCGCAGTAACATCGCCACTGGATCTTAGACATGTGTGAAAATGTTGCCTGGACTGATGAGTTGAGATTCACGTTGGTACATGTGGATTGCAGGATACGAGTACGGCGCAAACCACATGAAGCGATGGATCCTTCTTGTCAGCAGGGTCCTCTTCAAGCTGGTAGGGGTGGCATTCTCGTCTGGGGGCTGTTTACGTATACTGAAATGGGATCCCTGGTACGTTTGACATCGTCCCTTACAGGTCAACGTTACCGGGATATACTGGAGGACCATTTGCTCCCGTTTGTGCGTCTTCAACATCCCATTGGGGACCTCATCCTGTAACAAGACAATGCACCGTGCCATCGCTCCCGAGTTGTATCCGAATGGTTGAATGAACACTCCACCGACGTGACCTCGCTTTCTTGGCCAGCTGGGTCCCCTGACCTCAATCCCATCGAGCACAGCTGGGATGCCATCGAGAGAAATGTTCGAGGCTCTGACCCCCTCCTTCAAATCTTCGTGAACTGTGGGAGCTTGTTCAGGGCCCGTGGATCCGTATGGCTTCCCAACGCTTCCGGTGTCTTTTCGAGTCCATGCCGAGACGAATCGCCGCCGTCATCAGGGCGAAAGGTGCTGCTACACGTTGCTATACAGGAATCTCTATTTCAATTGCTCTTTAGTGTATTTCATTAATTACAATGTGTAAAAGGAAAGAAAGGAGTGTTGACAAAAATAAATTTTGATTGACGTGCTTAGAAACGCAATTACCCAGATCCAATCAGCAAAGGTGATGTTTTCAAATGAGGAATATGAGAACATATATACTGTGTTGCCAAAAGCATTCAAACACCTAGCTGAGCCTCCCTAAAACTCGTACGGTAGGAGGCATTGGCTTCTGATTATTCCTTTAAGATGGGTCTGGGTTCAAGTCCCAGATGCGGTATGAGTTGTGTATTTTGTCCTACTGCACTGGTTCTCTCCCTTCCCAGCAAATAGTGACTCCAAATTAGACGGACGACTGCTTATTGCTCTGCGAGTTGCTCGTGTGGTCGTTACAGTCCAGAATGACAAAAAAGAAGAAGCACGTGGTTGATTATGCAAGTTATGGGTAAAATCTCATGCATTGGCGTTAGATCTGTAAGAGTTCTACATTAAAAGCGTGGATTTTGCACTGCAGCTGAAGTCAGTATGCCACACAATACAAAACTTGGTCTTCAACGTAGGATATATGCTTGGTGGATACCGTATTAGTAAGCTTACTATAATGTTATTACAAATAGTGATAATATTATATAACGAAATCTACATTAGCTAATGTCAGTCAAAGACGTAAAACTGACGTTGCTACTACAGAAAGGAAATGCACTTGGATGCCACACAAAGTTGTAGACAGGGCCCAAAGAATCTGAGATCTCGCACGATATCGTAGCTGACCTCCGTCTGGCTTTGAAATTGGAAACATCTGTAATTACTAGAAAATTTTACATTCCACATGTTTCCCTGGTATAGAGAAACGGCATACAAACCTAATATCAGAACAGACTTCAACGCAACAGAACATCTTTCGGGTTCATTGCAACGCCGAATCAGATGTAGACTACAGGGATCTTCGTCCTGAAGAACAGTGACTTTGAAGGAAGAATGGAGGAATATTCCGATAGAGACGTAGCGGAATTTAGTAGAATGCATGTCTATGAAGCTCGCTGTTGTCATTAAAGCCAGAGACAGCACTTCTCTGCATTAAGGATTTGAATTTAAAGCGTTTGACGTATAACTCTATTTCACCTCCATTTTGAGTTTCTGGTTTCGTATCTAAATTTCGTTACATCTAGATTAAAGATTTTCTAACTAAACAGCACATTCGAGAAAGAATACCTGCAAAGCTTTGCTGTTGTCATTAAAGCCAGAGATAGCACTTCTCTGCATTAAGAATTTGAATTTAAAGCGTGTGACGTATAACTAACTCTAATTCACCACCCTTTTTGACTTTCTGGTTTCGTATGTAAATTTCGTTACTTGTAGATTAAACATTTTCTAACTAAACAGCACATTAGATTCTAAAACAGCTTGTTTATTTTAGAAACGCTGACAGTGAGTCAGAGGAAAATAAAAAGTCATTGTTCAATGTTAATAGAATAGCGGAGATGGATGACTGAATGGAGATGTAGAAAGATTGCGAATAGGTTCTGCAGCGTTCACACTGAGAAAGATATTAAAGCCTGTAAGATGTACTGTATATGTAAGTCGACAAAAATGTATTGCTATATTATTGAGATACACGTAAATACTAGATCCTTTTTGTGCCATTGGATGAATTACAGCGTGGCGAATAAATTGAGTGGAAAATAAAACAACCCATTCGATGTAATACATAACAGTTCACTCCTTGTGTCCGGCAGTTATCTTACTTAGATATTTCAGAAATGTAACATGTATCTTCAACAAGTTCATGTTAGCTAATAACATCAGTTAATTACTTAGTTAATTAGAGGACTAAGCAAATGATTCCAAACTTAAAAACACTATAAACAAGCGCTTGCAGTAAATACCGGTTGGTTCTGAATACATTTGGCAATATGATATACATAAACCACAGAAAAAACAAGTCAAAGTACAAAATAATTTGGAAAACATTAATATTTATAGTAACCATTTTAAGACAAATACGCTACGAACATTCCACAAAACTGACGAAATTCATCAAAAACAAACGCTTATATTTTTTGGTAGTATAAATTGTGATTAAATTTGATTTAGGTCAATTAACGATTTGTAACTTTGTTTTCGATTAACAAAGTAATCTGTTTTTCACTGTTTTTTAACCCTTCAGCTGGCTTGTACCAATTAAATCGGGATTAGCCAAATGGGATGAAACCAGCTCAAACGAATATATAAGTAGTGGGTCGAAATCAGTTGGAAGGCGTGGACCTGCACCTCAGAAAGCGTTGGTTTCTCCTTCACTTTGTTAATCAAAGTGGTTATTTAGGAGATGATTGACACTAATGGTTTCTGATTGATTACGTACGAAAACGGGCTATAACAACGTTGACGAACCTAAGAAGGGAGAAAGATGTTTGAGGCACTTGTTTCTATACTGTAAAAAATCTTTAATTCACTGGCCATTTTTCCTGATTCTTTTCATGAATTTATGAACACAACCGTTCCCATAAAATGACGGAAAAAAACTAAATTTCACGGCTTTTTCATAGGTCAGGAAAATTCTAAATTTTCAGAAACCTTTCCGCAATTCCTTTAGTATATTAACCGGAAAATCCTGCTTTCACTCTTTCCGCATCCGTATGAAATAAAATTTCCGCTAATAGGAGAGATTCGCGGGAATACTCGAGGTATGATTAACTATTAAATTTTAATCGTCTAATAGAGGATTGAAACTGAAGTTCTGTAGCAAGTTAGGATATTCTGTATAGCATGTTGCATAGAATTGTGGTTATTCTGTCACTGTATATCACTTCTCTCTCCCCCATTTTGTGCACCAGCAGTTGTATAGTGTTTCCATAAGAAACAGTACTGGTGATTGTATGATGACCATGTATTTGTATGTGAACCCCTTAAGACAAAAGGTATTACAGCTATCAAGAATAAATTTTATATTTAGGAGTTTTGTTAAATAAAACTACAAAGCAGTACATTGCATCTTTTTTTAAAGATAATTGAAAATCACTGTCGGTTTGAAAAGATCTCAAGTTCCAAAGCATTATGTTGCTTCGAAAAATCATGATGCAAAAGATACCTAATTTCTAATAGGTCCTGCTGTAAATGAAATAAAGTTATTAAAAACCTATTAAGAAAAAATGAGCTACAACAAAAAGTAAAATTGCCTATTTATCTCAATTAATAGTCAAAAAACATTTTACCATTATGTGATAGAGCTTTCCCTGCTAAGTGACCGTTGCTTACAAGTCTTTCCGGCTCAACGGTACTACACACGTTTGCAATTCATGGCGAAGAACGGAGGATGTTCGATCTGGAAAAGGTCTGGAAAAGCCAAAATTGAACTGTTTGCGAAATCCCGGTATAAATACCGAAAAATCAGAAACTAAATTTTATAAGTAAACTGAATTATTGACTACGGAAAATCTGTGAAAATACAGAAGTTAGAAGAATGCAGAAGTTAGAAAAATATAGAAGTTAGAAGAATGAATCTGTCAAAATACAGAAGTTAGAATAAATCTGTCAAAATACAGAAGTTAGATGAATGATACGAACTATAACTCTTAAAAATCGAAATTTGGTAAAAATAAAATTTGCTCCACGGCATTTTCAGGAATTTTCCAGGAATTCACACCATTTAGTTTTTGTAGTGTACCCAATGGCATGATGCCCCGTGCCATGGAAACCGTTCCTTCCCCATATTGTCTTGGGTCATATTGCAGAGAATAGAATGAACCCGTTATCACCGGTGACAGGTTCTAATGTAAGTATTGCTGAGATGTAAGAGTGAAGGGAATTACTTCGCCGTAACTTTGGCAAAACCCGGTCGCTATGTGAACATTTTTGTTTGGGAAGTCCTGAAAACTTTGGGATTCATTTAGTTCACGAACATCAGCCGCTTAAAGGGTTGAAACACAGAATATGTTTCTAAACAAAGGATAGCTCCAGAAAGCCATGGCGTCACAGTTTTTAAAGATGAGAGCCAATTTTGTAATCAAAGACTACATCTCGAACAAAGATGTACTAATCGCTTTGAGATACTGCGGAACACATCTCTGAAAAGTAGTGGTAAAATATTGGAGGAACGCATTATCGAAGTGTTCTCTTCCCTGAAATTTTATTCAGTCGTATTTCTTTAAGTATCAAATATGAGCTTTCAGATATTGTTTTGATGAATTTTTTTTCAAGAAAAGGGTTATCTTCGAAAATAAGAATTGCGCATCGAGTTCAAGCTGCGAACTTTCTTCGTGTGTGTGTGTGTATGTGACATCGTATCTGCATCTAGAAGTGAATTATATTACCGTTGGTAGTGATTAATAGTTTCTCTTAACTGCCTAGTAAGAGAACTTGAAACAAGGGCGCAGGCAGCAATATTTCACTTACCTCAAAACGCTTAGTTATCAATTTTTCCTCAAACACCGAGCAATCCGCATTTCAAATTTGTTCAATCGCAGTGTTTGCACAAAGAAGAAATCTTGGATCATCAATAACTTGTCAACTTCTGCGGAGATCCGGAATTCTCAACGACGATCGTTTGTCTTACGCGGTAACGTGCTGTCGATGACAAAGGCATAAGTCCTTAAGCGGAATTCAGCCGGTAAAATCATGTTTTGCATTTACGAAAGCCAAAAATGAAAGATAATTTCCAGAGAATGTTAAAGGATTCGACAGAACTTCTGTATTGGCAATGCTTTTTCTTCTTGTTTTGTCATTTGTCACGTGCAAGAAAAGACTGAAAGTGTGTCACGCTATCTTATTTCGTGGGGTAAACGGATACCTTACGAAAGGGAATGTTGTATTATTTATGAATGATACGAACTATAATATCATGTTTACACGATTTGACAACAATTCCTTAACAGTTTTATACATATTTAATATTTCTGAATCCGCACATGTTTGTCACTAAGTGATTATCATAATTGTTCTTTCGTTTTCGAAACTGAAAAAATATACCTTATAGTCACGAAAATTATATTAGATTTTTTAAGAACAAAAAGTTTTATTAACTATTTCATAAAAAGAGAAAACTTCTAAGATTCGTTGAAAAGCAGAAAAAGAAACTATTATCATCATCAACAACAACAAACAATTTCAATCCACGCTGAATGAAAGCGTTGTCAAGTTTCTTCCACAGCTGTATATCTTGGGCCAGGCTGCTCCATGTCACTCCGACATCATTTCGAATTTCATCAAAAAATCTCTTGTGTGATCTTCTTCTCTGTCTTCTCCTGTGTAATTTTCCTTTCATTCTTCTCCTATATGGTCTTTTAATCGGCCTTCTCCTTGTGTTCTTTTCATTCTTCCCCTGTTTGTTCTTCTCAGTCTTTCCCTGTCTGTCCTTTGCATTCTTCTTGTGTATGTTCTTCTTCTCGGTCCTCTCCTGTGTTCTTATTATCGGTCTTCTCTTGTGTGTTCTTCTTCTCGGTCCTCTCCTGAGTTCTTATTATCGGTCTTCTCTTGTGTGTTCTTCTTCTCGGTCCTCTCCTGAGTTCTTATTATCGGTCTTCTCTTGTGTGTTCTTCTTCTCGGTCCTCTCCTGAGTTCTTATTATCGGTCTTCTCTTGTGTGTTCTTCTTCTCCGACCTCTCCTGTCCATTGGATTCCGGTCAAGTATTTGAGAAGTATAACGATGGTCAGCTGTCCTAGCAATATATCTAGCCCATTACCATTTTAGGATTTCTACCATGGTCAAGATGTCATCAACTCTAATCATTTTCCACATACACGAGTACCTTTTTCTATATTTCCCAGTTACACCAAGCATGTATTTCTCCGTGCTTCTTTAAGCAGTCCGTAGCCTCTGTACGTTCTTTAAGCCGCAACCTCTGTATGTCTTGTATATCCTGGTGTCCAAGATTAAAGTCCGTAAGGCATTCACATCTATAAAAGAAAAACACGTGACAGAAGGTAGACACGTTAGGCATGTAAAGATACACAATCATGAGGGTAATAAACATTTTATAAAATGTCATCAAAGTGGGCGGACGAGTCATTTTATAAATGACCTCACCTTGGTGACATCTTCAGGTGATTTTTAAAAATGACCTGCAAATGTTAGCACGGTGAGATGTAGGAATGTAACTTAAAAATGTCTTTATAAAGAATGAAATCACGCCGTACTAATAGAAAAGGCGTGATTACATTCTTTATTAGAACGATAATACCTATATGTATAACAGCACAACGACGATACACGTACGCATCAGGAGGTTGTTGATGAATTCCGGAGTCAAAGAATTCCATTCCTCATCGAGGGCGGCGCGTAGCTTAAGAATTGTTCTAGGGGGTGGCTGAAGAGCTTTTACCTGCCATCTCAGAGTATCCCGGGCATGATCTATAGTTCAGGTACGGACAATAACTGGCCAGTCCTTACACCGAATACCTCGCTCCGCAGGAAATCATCGATAAGCCGAGCCCTAGGCGGGATAGTGTTATCATCCATTAAAAAGAACTGAAGGCCAACAGCCCCTCGAAAATGTCTGGCAGAGGGCTCCAGGATCTGGTCCATATAGAGTTGGGCATTCATATTGCCTTCTGCGAACACATGGCATGGTATGCGGCAGTTGAATATAATGCCAACCCACACGAACGGACCACGGCTTCCGAAGGATATTCGTTCACGGATGTTTTCAGGATCGTTACAGGTTTCCTGCACACACACACACCCCTAAATGAAAGACCGATGAGAATCCGGTTGTAGAGCGAATCTGGACTCCTCTGTAGGAAAAACAACGGCCCACTGGTTTGGATTCTATAAACGATGTTGCCTGCACTAGTTCAAGTGAGCCCTCCATTGAGATGCTTCCAGCGGGACATAAACCATGAATCTCCTGGCATAAATGTCCATTGCACTAAGCCTTCGACATATTGTTACCCTTGATTCCGAAATTCTAGTGGCAGCGGAGAACTCCTAAGACAACATAGTGCATGTTCCAAAATTATGTTTAGAACTTTTTCCTTCTATAAAACAGAAACGGAATAAGAGAACAAAAATCAGTTCACTGCGTATTGAACAGCACGTTCCAAAATTTGCTGGGATACTAGTATATCTCCTCATGCGCGTCAATGGTTTCACGAATAACGTCGAGACGGTATTCGACGTCCTGCCCTGTTCTCCCGAACATGTCTTCATAAATTGTTGTGATAGTAGCTGTAATCCTGTGCTTCAGCTCATCCACATCCGGAACATCTGTGTGGTACAAAATATCCTTCACATAGCCCCCACAGAAAAAAGTCTACAGAAGTAAGATCCGGTGAACGTGGAGGACAAGGAATTGAGCCATCCCGTTTAATCCATCGCTCCGGAAAGATTTCATCGAGAAACTCACAAACACGAAGTTCCCAGTGCACGACTGCACCGTCTTGCTGGAAGATGATAGCCAGTTGTAGGTCTTCCACTTGGGGGGTAACAAACTCACTCAGCTTGTCAAAATTAACATTGGATGTGACTCTGTTTTCGGCGAAAAATGCTCGGCCGATGATGCTTGTGCAGGAGACCGCACCGGATGTGAGCCTTAGGGCTGCCACGTTCAATCTCACGGATGGTATGTGGGTTTTCACACCCGCAAATTATGCAGTTATGCCTGTTGATAACACCACAGACATGAAACTTTGCCTCATCGCTGAATAAAACACGTTTCAAGAAGCCTTCCTCAATATCAATCCTGTGGAGCGTACCAACAGCAAAATGGAAACGTTTTATCCCCGGAGCGCAGTCGCTATGTCAAATGCACTTTGTAGGCAGTCAGCAGGTGCAATCGGTTGTGCAGCACCCTATGTATCGTTGTAGGTCGTAACCCCAATTGCCTGGAGGACGTACGAATGGACTTCTCTGGATTTCGTAGGGAACTCTGACGAACACCTTCCGTATCCTCTTCACCTGTGATGGGGCTGGCCAGCGCCCTTTTTATGAAGCACACTACCAGTCTCCATAAGTCACCATAGTCTCCATAAGTCTCCTTTTTATGAAGCACACTACGAGTCTCCACAAGCTTCTAGTCTCCATAAGTCTCCATAGTCTCTATGAGTCTCCTTTTTAGGAAGCACACTACCAGTCTCCATAAGTCTCCTTTTTATGAAGCACACTACCAGTCCCCATAAACTTCGTGTGCCACTCGCGTTTTAAGGGTCTGGATGGTGGATTACCTTGGTATTTGGTACGGAAATTCCTTTGGATTTGTGTATCTGACTTCGTCTCTATGAACCATGCTACACACTGGGCCTTTCTTGTGGAGTAGCCATCACAAGTTTAGGGTCGTACCTAAAAGTAAACAAAAACCTTCTGCGTACCAAAGAAACTTTATGTGTTGTTGTTACATGTACAAAACAGAACTTCGCTGTCTTATTTAGTTTAGGTTTTATTGAGGGTCAAAGTTGTAAAGATAATTTTGGAACACCCTGTAGATAGGACTTACGAACGCCCTGTGGTTAAAGCTGCAACACGGTCCTCACGAGTTGTCGTACGCCTTGGACAACCTTGGCCAGTCCTTTGTGACGCACCAGGGGCGTTGTTGAGTTGCTTCCATTACCATGAAACCCATCTGGAGTGGATATTCAAGTCCCTTCGGAACTGGGCGTGAGACTGATCTGCTTATAGTTGTCCTATCGCTCGCCAGCATACAGCGCCGGTACAGAGTCACGTATACGAGTTTAAACACGTGTATGGGACATGAGGAAAGCAGTTGCGGTCACCGGAACACTTCTTGTGCGCGCTGCCAACGAGAACAACCACTACCGTTCCCCATTGTCTTTATTTTGGTCACTGATATGCAAATTTCATTGCTGTGATTTGTTTCTCGTGTCCATTTGCATACGTTCTATGAGCATCATAACATTTCATTGAGAGCATTAGATTACTTGCCCCCTATTGCTTTGCGGACTTAATGTAGTTAAGGTCCATGTGTTTGGTCCATAGGTAAGAACTGGAAGGGTGTACTGATGAAACACTTTTCTTTTAGATATAATAGCAAATTGCTGTGGAATACTGAACTATTTCTTCAAAATGATCAGTATTCCACAGAAATTTCTACAAAACTGGAGATTCATAATTGGCTCTGGAAGCTATTTTGTGTGACCCATTTTTGAGGAAAATTATCGAGACATTCCATGGAGGAAAAAAAAAGAGATTATGTTAGCATCAACGTTTACTGTTTAAACATCTTTTTAACAGAAGTTTACGAATAACTGTGTTTTTTATATTCAGACAAAAATTAATAACATTTTGCCCATTTACCTGAACCGCAGATCCTTAGTGCAATTAGAACAAAATTACTTCCGTTGCTGAGAAACAATAGACAAGGTACGTTCTTTGAGACAAACTGTCGTAGACTTTATTCCATTCTCATGAATTTTTTTGATAAGTGAATTCAGAATTTGCAATAGTTTCTTCGCTTTTAATGACAACGGAAATGCAAATGTGTCAAAGGAAATCCAGATTTATCTATCATTAATAAAATAATTACGTAAAAGCATAAATAGACAAAATCATCGCTCTTTCCGCGTTTTTCTTTTATTACCACACAGCAAACGAAAATTGCAATTCGACAACGCTGGGATCGAACCCCTGAATCTCTCGATAACTAGCCGAGCGCGTTCGCTTTACGCTACGATGCCAGCAATCCACGGCGCTATTTGAATTCTGAATTTACTTATGCTGACAGATAAACACACATAGCGTCGTCGATTGTTAGCACTGTAGCGTAAGGCGAACGCACTCGGCTAGTTATCGAGAGATTCAGGGGTTCGATCACAGCGTTGTCTAAATACACGATTGCTGTGTATTAATTAAAGAAAAACGTGGAAAGAACGATGACTTTGTCGATTTACATTGTCTCCACGTATTTGGAGGATTTTCACCTACAGAAAAGCATGTTGGAAAAACTGAAAATGTTCAGAATCGCTAGGATATCAGCAAAAATTTGTGAAGTGAGGGAAATTAAAGAATACGAAAAGTAATTTTTCATCTGTTTGCTTCCAAATTGATAAAGTGTTTTTGCTGCAGCTGAAACAGAGTTTGCAGAACTGCAGTTCAAGGATTCGTGTAACCGTGACGTCAGAAGGCTGACCCCAATCAGATGTATATCTCGTTAAAAAAAACAAGAATAAAAGCATGTGCATATAAAAAGTAGAACCCATAAAATTAACCGTAGGTGAACCTCATTGCATTAACGCGCATAAATAATTTCGAGTTTCTATCCTAGACTATTGGTAAGCATATCTGATTAGCTATATGCTTTTTAATTAGTTATCTCAGTTATATACAGGGTGTTCATAAACTGTTTTGACAAAAGAAGAGGGGTGATAGTACCCATCAAGACGAACAATATTTACAATGGAACCTAGGGTCGCATTCCACTCTGAGTGTCAGAAAAGAGTAAAGTTAGATGTCCAAATTGAACTTTCAACAGTGCAAAGAAAGATAATTAACGACATCATAAGTTGCACAATCCCATTTATGGAGATCGGGACAGACTCAAAGTAGATGCTCAAAGTGGCGGCCACGGGTGCCGTTGCACAATTCACACCAGCGAATGAAACACTGGCGTACCCTCTCGAAGACTCCTGGTGTCGTGTTTATCCTGTCCGCTGCAACAACGATTCTCGCGACGAGATCTTCCACGGAGTCCACATGCGTGTCTCGTACACCAATGATTTCATGTGTCCCCAGAAGAAGAAGTCCAGTGGGTTTAAGTCCGGTTAGCGTGGAGGCCATTCCACGGGTCCGCCACGTCCAATCCATCGTGCGAGATATGTGGCATTCAGGAAGTGTCTGCTGCACCTTGATAAGCCAATCAGCTGCAACTGTCGATGCTGCGTCTTTTCTCTGGCAATTTGCATACGGTAAATGCTTGATAGTGATGTTCTGGTGATGTGCTACTTCTCCGACACGAAAGAAATGACGTCTGAGGTGACTACATGGGCTTGTCGGACGTATTTCGAAGTTACTCTTTTCTGACACTCAGAGTGGAATGCGACCCTAGGTTCCATTGCAAATATTGTTCGTCTTGATGGGTACTATCACCCCTCTTCTTTTGTCAAAACAGTTTACGAACACCCTGTAATTTTTTTATTATTTAACTGCAAATGCAATTGGCAAAAGCAGACCGGTAAAGGTTATCAACCCAAAAGTATAGGGCTTAAATTTGAAAGTCGGGAAAGGAGAAGGCTGTGTATGTAAAACGTTTACTCCATATATTTTTTTCTTTCGCTTTCTGAATCCGTCAAAGTGGTAAACAACCCTTACCGTTTTAGTACGACTTGGTTTCCTTCTACAAGAATATTGCAGTACAAGTATCAATACATATATGTTTTTTATTTACTAGGTTAGTATGAGATCTACCGGCCAAGAATATGACGACCCACCGCGAATTCTCCCGGTATCCTGCCGGTTCAGCCCGCGCCTGTCTGCAACCAAGTTTTACACGCCTTTCACTTTCTTCTTCGTTATGGCCATCGCTTGAAATCTTATCATTATCCAGCGAAGTTGTGAAGACAGGCGATGCACATTGGTATTCCATCCTTTGTGTGAAAATTTGAAAATTTGCATCGATGACATCAATTTCCATCTATTATTGCTGTTCAAGCTCAATTTGTGCAGTTGACGTGGAAAGTTGTTGATCTTAAATCGAACTCGGGTGAAATGCATCCTGGCGCGTGAACTTTTGACGTTCCTTACATTCCCGTGACTTTCCGGTTGATGACTTGAGCGGGCCTTTCCGCATTCCTTTCATTCTCCTCTAGCTGTTTCTTCAACTTTCGTCGGTTTTTATAATAATTTTCCCATGATTTTCCCGGCATTTTTAAATTTTCGTCACCAAACTTTTTTTATCTAAAAATTAAATACATTTTAAATCCACTTTATTTCGGTTTATCGCATATGGCCTTTATCTCTGTCCGTCAGCTACGGAATGCAGGACTCAGGTCGTCGCAATCATTACCTGTTCACTAGGAATCAACCTTAAAACGGCATGCGACGAAACAAAATCACGCGAAATTTATCTTAATTTTATAACGCTACTGTATCGAAGGGTTAAGGGGTAGAGGGTTAAAACTTCTTTTGTTATAAATGTGACTCTATAAACTATCTAATGATGTGTTATTTGTTACTCTGCGATTATTAGTTTCGAAGATATAAGCGTTTAAAGTGGGACATGTATTCGTTGCATCCGTGCGCCCAATATTACCCATACTCAGCGCGGAGAAAAACCTAGTTCTACGTCAAAACTTTTCTGAAATACATCTGGTTGTCCCACCTTCTTGCAACATGCAAATGCTAAGAAATAACCCCCACGTTTTAGACCATTCTCTTACTCTATCTTCTGCTCACAGCTGGTTCTATAGTCTTTTGCCTTTGCCTTTTCTTTCGTGATAAAGTAGTCTTACTAAGCGTCTTCCCGTACGCCTTTGGTTTTGGCGACCCATTTCCTTCCAGAATGTTACTCGCCTTTAAAAACTACTTTCTCGTTTCCAGGAATGCACCGTTCTAAACGGTGCTTTAACTTTCCCGTTAAAAATACTGTCAGCTTAATTGGGAGAGGTTGGTTATACTTTTCCTAAAACCGCTGACTGTCCATTTTCAGACTTTGCCCTCTTCAGCGCTTTTTCCATATCTTCATCATAGTGCTTCACGGCAAAGGACGAACCTGCTGTTCAATGAACGTCTTGGACCTGTATTGTGTATTCCTGTTTTTTTACGCTTTCCAACCGTAGGTTGAAGAAGCGTATATGCTCCAGCTTTGTCCGTCAGTCCGTCTGTCCGTCTTCACGATAACTCGCGTAAAAATGGTTCTATTTCGATTAACTTTTAGTGTGTGGTAGGGGACCACCTGGGGACGAAACCTATTGAAAATGGGTGGAATGGGGTAAAAGGTCAGGATATAGGAGGGGTATGCATTCCATTGCCCTAATGCCTCATAGCTTGCGTAAAAATGGTTAGATTTCAATGAAATTTCAGCATGTCGTATATGGGAGGGAACCACCACGAGACGAACCCTATTGAAAATGGGCGAAGTGGGGTCAAAGGTAGGACATAAGAGCGGGATGCATTCCTTTGCCCTAATGCGTCATAACTTTCGTAAAAATGGTTCGATTTTGATGAAATTTTAGTATGTGGTAAGGGACCACATGGGGACGAACCCTATTGAAAATGGGCGAAATGGGGTCAAAGGTCAGGACATAGCAGCGGGATCCATTCCATTGGCCTTATGCGTTATAACTTACGTAAAAATGCTTTGATTGAGACAAAACTTAATCATGTTCTTCCGGAAGTATACTTTACCGGTTCTGTTGAATATAATCGAAATGGGATAAACGGTCAGATCATAGGAGCGAGATTTATTCTACAGTCATTTACTCATAACTTGAGTAATAACTTGAGAAATGATTTCTGGTATGTTGGAATGCGTATTATAATCAATGCATTGCATGATTTTACTAACTTGATTTTATTTATTTTTGTGAGCCGTCTGTTTCAAGAAGAACTGTAGCTTCGGTTCTTGAAGAGTCAAACCCACACGGTCCGTCATCCAGAGCTCACGTGTCAAGTCTGTACTGTTCTTTCCATTGTCCACGTGATTTATGAATTGATATTTACCATAGGTTTACATAGTCGCTGCCCAGTAGTTTTTGTAAAACTGCTAGTAAAGTTTCTACGTGTGTACTTCGGGAAAGGGTCTCAAGCGCCACTGACCCCCGATTGATCTTTTTGTTATTCCCACAAAGCTGATTCGTTTGTTAGTACATAGTCACAGAGATCTATGGGATTAAGGTCTCTGTGACTATGCATTTCAAGGCAGCAGGAATTGATGTTTGTAATACAGAATATTGGACAATTTTTATCTTTGCACAGGTACATTTTGTTTCTAGTTCTTGTCAATATCATTTATTTTCAGAATAAATGAAATTCCGATCAGTAACATATTTTCCAAAGTGTCGACGTCATAAATAGTTCTCATTTCTGCATTTTATGTTCTATCACATTTCCTTGACTGGTGCCCACATTCTGTAACTCAGAAACTTTCCACTTTATTACATTACAATTGAACTATTACGACGCTGCTGCTGGCATAACCTTCCTGTTCGGAATTCAATTCACGTCCTACCTGCCTACACGTACCCTGTCGCAAGTCGTTTACCTGAAATGAGTTGATAGGAGCTAAATATATCAGTAGAAATCAGCTGATAAGGCTTTCTGCTTGATAGAGAATCAAGCATAAAACCTGAAACACCGCATGACAAAATTAATGTAGCACATACAAATTTACCGATATCTCAAGTAATGTGAATACATCACACACCAATAATAAAAATTCAGATTCACAGAAATACCAGCTTAATTCTATCTTTTCTCTGAAATATTGTTAACAGTGAGCTTTTAAAAAAAATGCAACACTAAAATTAATGTGTGCCCAGTCCATGGTGAATTAATCTTAAAAAAGTAAAATGTGCATCATATTCACTTATTGTTTCCATAATTAGTATTTAGAAACGTATATTTCATACTGGGCAATTCTCGTACGTCCTCAAAGCAACTGAAAAATCTTCTGAACTCAAAAAGGAATTACCAACACACATTCATTTATATGCCAATATACACTATATTGGGAAAGGTCACCGGACACCTCGAAGAGAAACATAACATAACATTTAATGACAAACATTAGTACGTCGTCGGTCCACCTTTGGCCTTAATGCATGCACTGATCCTTTGAGACATGAGATTTCGACAATGTTTTGGAATGCAGCGATAGGTATGCGCTTCAACTCAGAACACAATGATGCCGCTAACTGTTGCTTAGTAGTAGGCCTTGGTTCCAAATTACTTATGCAGCGCTCTAAGTCAACCCATACGTGCTCTATGGAATTAAGATCACGGCTCTGTGCTGGCCAGTCCACACACGGTACGGAATTATCGTCAAACCACGCCGTAACAGTCCTTGCTTTATGGCTCGGTGCATTATCCTGCTTAAAACAACAAGTCTAGGTTCCATAATATTGCCACAGAGTTTGTAAGGCATAATTGTCCAGAATATTGAGGTAGACGTGCTGGTTAACAGGCTTGTGCACGATACCCAATGGGCCGGGACCATACCACGAAAACCACCCCCACGCGAGTACACTGCCAGATCCAAACTTGATTGTAGGAATAGTACACTCTGGCAAATAGCGTTCCGCCAGCTGTCGCCATACACACACATGACCATCAGACTGATGGATCGTGTATCTTGATTGATCAGTCCATAGGACCCGTTTCCATTGGCCTACGGTTCACGACAGATGTTCTTTACACCATGCTGAACGACGAGTAGCATTCCGAGTGGAGATTAAAGGCTTATGACCAGACGCACAACCACGGTATCCCATAGAATGAAGTTATCTGCAAATGGTACGTGTACATACCGAGGTTCCAGCATTTTTACTCACATGCACACTGCGGTTTTATGCACTACGTCGCAGCTAATCCGTCGATTAGAGAGAGTCGTTGCAGCTAATCGACGGATTCCTGAGGCTTTGACGTACTCTATCACTGATTGCTTTGGTCTGCCGGTACGTTTTGCTTCTTCAGGCACGCCCTGTGTCTTCCACTTACTGAGCACATCCAAAACAGTTGAATTTGGTATGTTTAAACGCCTCTCGGTTTCTCTTATGGACAACCCTCTAATATAACACCCAAAAATATTTCATTACTCAAAGTCAGTTCTCTCCCGCCGCGACATTTTCACTCAGCCTCATAGGGCGGTATGATCATGGTCAGCTGCAGGCTGGTTTTTATACCGTTTGTAGCTGCACCTCGCATCTTAACAACGCAGCGGACCGGTTCATTTGTTGTTGAAGAGGTGGACGGTGAGTTTTGTCAATATAGTGTATAGGATGTACCCGCCTTCGTCACAGAAATGACTCACTCCAACAGGTAAAACGACATGTGGACACCGTGCACGGTATACGTCAGGCATATCATCAGATAGTGAAGCAGCAGTTAGCTCGATTAAAAGTTGGAATGCGCACAACGAGTGAGAGCGACTTTGAATATGATATGATTGTTGGCACCGGGAGTGCAGGTTCAATCATCTACTGAACGCTCATCCTTCTTTGTTTTCAAGGAAAACTCTCACTAGGGTTAATCAGAAATTGTGCGACGCAAAAAACTTTATATCATACATCCTGTGGACAAACGTAGGGTGCAAGGAGACTGGCCGGGGGAATGCAAGGAAACAGACGGGTTACAATCCTATAAATCACAGTAGAATTCCAACATTGGTGTTCCAAGGATCATCTACGAACGCACTACGTGTTGTACCATCTTGCGAATCGGCTACAACAGCGGACAGCAAAGCCACCAGTCTCCTTCTCCATTGCTGCCTCTGATTCACAAGCTGTTTTTGCCCACAAGGTTGCCAATTTCTGGAAGTTTTTTTGCCTGTCGCACCATTCACGGTAAACCCTACAACGGTTTTGTGTGTAAAGCACAGGAGGACAGCCGTTTGGGAGTACTCGAATCGGCACGCCTGGCCCCAATTGCCATGCCACGTTTAACGTCACTCAGATCACTTGTTTTGCCCAAACTGGCGCTCAATAGAACGTCAACAGATGTTCCACGATCCGGACTGCTTGCTTTATACCGCACCTGCGCTCATGTTTTGGGATGATGGAGGACAGGTGTACCTAATGCCCTGGTATCTCAGAGTATATCTAACTGTAGAACAATTTCTAGTATTTGGGGTTTTAGAAAGTCGTTTAGGACAGACTAACTAGCTATTATAGATCAAAAACGTAAAAAAAAAATAGCTTAAACATTAAGGATTTCGTAAAAATAAGTGTAGAGTGGAGACTTTGTTTTGAAAATTTCAAATATAACTCTAGTAAATTTACTAGTTACCCTGCTTTGGCTTATCCAAGCATTCAAACAACACTGAAGAGCAATTGAATTAGAGACAGCTGGCGTCATGCAAATGTGGCGCTGTGGGCGGCCCTGTAAACGGAAATGACATGACGTATGCAGCGATCCGACAATATAAGGAGTGATGCGACGGGAATCAGTAAGAGTCGGACGCATTATGGGTAAGACGAAAGATATAAGCGCATTTGATCGTGGGCAAATTGTCGGGGCCCGACGAATGGGTCACTCCATCTCGGAAATCGTGCAGGCACTGGGGTTTTCACGAGCCACTGTGTCAAGGGAGCACCGTGAGTACATCAAATCCGGTAAAACTATCCCTGCATGGTCCAACTGCCGTGGACAACAGCGTGTGGATGAGCGGGGTCATCGTCGGCTAGCACGCATTATAACAGAGGATAGACGGACCACAGCGCAAGAAATCACTCGGTAATCAGCGCAAGAAATCACTCGGTAACGCTGGAGCACAAAAACGTGTAAGCAGCCACACCATCCAGAACCATCTCCTCGCTATGGGGTACAGAAGCCATCGTCCCACGAGGGTACCGCTACTAACCGCACATCACAGGGTGCAAAGATTAGCATGGGCGCGAGAGCATCGCCACTGGACCCTAGACATGTGGGAAAATGTTGCCTGGACTGATGAGTCGAGATTCACGTTGGTACATGCGAATGGCAAGATACGAGTACGGCGCAAACCACATGAAGCGATGGATCCTTCTTGCCAGCAGGGTACTCTTCAAGCTGGTGAGGGTGGCATTCTCGTCTGGGGACTGTTTACGTGCACTGAAATGGGACCCCTGGTACGTGTGACATCGTCCCTCACAGGTCAACGTTACCGGAATATCCTGGACGACCATTTGCTTTAGTTTGTTCGTCGTCAACATCCTACTGGGGACCTCATTCTGCAACAAGACAATGCATCGTGCCATCGCTCCCGAACACTCCACCAACGTGGCCTCGCTTCCTTGGCCAGCTATGTCACCTGACCTCAATCCCATCGAGCACATCTGGGATGCCATCGAGAGAGAAGTTCGAGGCTCTGACCCCCCCCTCCATCAAATCTTCGTGAACTGTGGGAGCTTGTTCAGGGGTCGTGGATCCGTATGGCTTCCCAACGCTCCCGGTGTCTTGTCGAGTCCATGCCGAGACGAATCGCCGCCGTCATCAGGGCTAAAAGTGGTGCTACGCGTTACTAGACAGGTATCTCTAATTCAATTGCTCTTCAGTGTATATTGAACTGCTTTAAAAAATTACACAAAATTGGAATCTGAAGTAGAATATAAAAAACGTATAAATGCCGTCACAAGCCAAAAAATTAGACATGCTAATGGAAAATTCACGAGACCCTTAAAATTGGGAAAAATTGTTGGATTTCTAGGATTAAGATAATCTATCAGTAGAGTAGAAAATGCAAGTCAAAATTAGTACGTCTACTGATAAATCAGTAGAATGGAAGCACTGTTGAAAATCCAGGAATTTGCGCTGAAACCTGGAAAAATCTGTAGTTCTTGTGATTTTGGAAATCATTAAACAGGAGTAAAAATCAGTAGACAGGCAGCACTACTCAGATTTGAAATGTCTGCATTAAAACCCGGAAAAGTTGATAAAAGTCAATCAATCCTCTGATTGTGGAAAACTTGTCAAATCTGTCAACAGGGCTCGAAACCTGTAAAAAGGCAACGTTACTTAAAATTCAGAAGTCAGCGTTAAAACCGGGAAGAATCATATTCCCGTGATTTTGGAAAATATGTCAGCACATCAGTAGGTAAGAGTCAACATCAATAGGTCTGATAAATCCGTAGAATGGCAGCCCTACTCAAAATTCATACATCTGTCTTAAAATCAGAAAAAAAATAGAATCCTGTGATTTTGAAAACTGTCTCAGTAGAACAATAGGCCGGAGTCGAAACCAGTAGATCTACAGATAAATTAGAGAAATGGCACCACTAATCGCGGAATCTTCTTTGAAATGGAGAAAAATCAGCAGATTCCTGTGATTTAGAGAAAGCTATCAGTAAACACGGGGACAAAATCAGTCCTACTGATAAAACAGTAACAGGTTAGACCTATTCAAAATTTAGGAGCTTGCCTTGAAACCGGCAGATATCAGTAGATTCCTGTGATTTAGATAAATTTCTCAGTACATCTGTAGATTGGAGTCCAAATTAGAGAGCTACAGTTAAATCAGTAGAAGGACAGCACTACTCAAACTCCAAGAGTTGTCCTTGAAACCATGAAAAATAGGTAAATTCCTGTGATTTGTGGAAAGCTGTCAGTACATCAGTATACACGAATCAAAATTATTAGGTCTATTGATAAATCAGTAGAAGCGCAGCCGTGCTGAAAACTCGGTAGTCTGCCTTGAACTCACGGAAAATCAATAGATTCCTGTGATTTGGAAAAATCTATCAGGAGATCTGTGACGAAGAGTCAAAATAAGTAGATTTGAAAAATCAGCAAAATTACAATGAAAAAAAAATTCAGAGTCTTCCTAGTAAGTGAACAAACTCAGTAGATTACTATTATTGTGTACTGCAAAATCTCTCAGTTGTTCAATAGACTGAAGTCAACATCAATATATCTGCTAATAAATCAGTATAATGACAATGTTACTCAAACTTCAGAAGTATGCTTTGGAACCAGGAAAAATCATCATATGCCTGTGATTTTGGAAAATCTATGAGTAGATCATAATATAGAAGCCCTGTAGAGCTACTAATAAATCATTAAATGGCAACACTGCGCATGTACGATGCTCAGTGTTGCCGAACTTCGATATATTTTATTCTGTGTCACACTGTATTCGTCCACACATAAACGATTTCTTGATTTATAAATCAAGTTTACTTAACCGCAATTGTTGGGATCCTCAACTTTACCTTCCGCTTGATGAGTAACTTTCTCAGAAATCCATTCTTTAGATGCCAGCACATAACGTGAAGTCATGTTTCCTGTGAATGCGAATTGGTGGATAGAGGCGTTTCCGAATTTAAATATGGTATACATCTCGGGGAAAAGTCGGAAGTTTCGAACTCGTCTTCGAGATCGATACAAATTCCAACGAACTTCAACATATTATTTCCGTGTAATGAACCACCAGTTATTTGCCAAAGTATTCGATACACGCGCAGTCGCCGAGTGCTGTGCTTTGCATACATTATACCCAGATTTTCGAATAAGTTTTAAGTTAATCATAGTTCTAACTACCACTTTGAAGATTTATTCCGGTGTTCTGCCAAACTGAAAGCAGACTCGTTCTCGAGGATACACACGGCTTACTTCGTTTACGTGCAAAGCGTCACCTAAATAAGCTCATTTGAGGTGAACATGCGGTAAAACGGAAGTTTCCGGTATTTGAGGAGAGTTTCACACGCGATATATTCCTCAGCTTCAAAGGTGGTGGAAATCATGCGGCGAGAAAACGCTCTGTACGAAGGACTTGAGATTTACTCATGCTCTTACACAACCGGCAAATCCTGATGTCCTTCTTCATGCCAGCAATTTATTCTCACACTCACTAAATCCACCTTATTCGCTGCCGAGAATTAATTAAAATGGAAGTTCCATTTTAAATTTTACGCACACACTTTCGGAATATATCTCATACATAAATGCTATTTTATGTGATAGTTTTGTCATTACGACTGCGCTTATGTGAATTATGTTATCACGAACTTGTTAAATACGAGTTTTCAAACTTTTCTGTTTCATAAAATGAATAATCCTGCATTCCAGGGACATTGTAAAGATATAAACAAGCATCTTGTAAGAGTAAAGTTACTTACCACACTGTCTATTAAAATACTTAATTCTAAATTGAACTAACCAGTATAGAACAAGTTTTGTTCAGTTTTATCTTTCGGTTTCTCTCCGTTTATTGCTCTGTCGTAATACGCCTGACGTCTGTTACTTGGTCTTTCACTCATAATTTAAGTTCACTCTTTCTACAAATTCTCTCTTGCGTGATCTTTCTCTCTTTCTTTCTTTCTTTCTCTATCTCTCTCCCTCTCTCTCTCTCTCTATCTATCTATCTATATATATATCTATCTATCCATCCCTCCCTCCCTCCCTTTTCATGTTATTTTCCTTTGTTTCTTTCTATCTCTCACCCTCTACTTTATTAATCTGTCTGATTCTTAATGTGTACCCACATCTCCCAGCTTAACTCGCTAGGGTCAGCTAGAGACTTAAGCAGGGAGATGCTGAGCCCCGCCCCCTCTTTCTTTTGATATCGGTTTTGCTTATCTTTCTCTCTCTCTCTCTCTCTCTCTCTCTCTCTCTCTCTGTGTATTTCAGACGCGGTTTTCTTACTCATCATCCTCTTTCTCACTGTTCTGTTCTTTTGATCTCGATCTCTCTTTGTTTTTACCCCAAATTTTTTCTGCATAAATCAACACAAAGAAACACATTCACACAATTGTCTTCTTCCTTCCTCTCTTTTTGTTCTATCTTGAACTGTATATTGAGATATGTGTTGCTGTCAGTACTATGAACTTGTGAAATTCACTCGTTTATACGCTTTCACCACAAAACACCGTTCTGCATATCTGTTCGCTGTGTTGATAACTGATGAAAGTAAACTTGTGGATTTCAAATGCATTATGCCCACGTCTACAACAGTTTCATTGTTTTAGATTTGTTGCCATTTTCTTATTAATTCCGTCGTGCTGATCTCAAAAATGATCTTTAATTTTTTCTCTTACCTACAGTTTTCGCACAAAACGAATTTTTAAATCATCGAGTTAAACCAAAAGGGAATGTTTTATAAATTACTAACTACGTCCTGTCTCCTACGAAACAATGTTACCACTGAAACAGGTCTGAACATGAATCTAGTAACACTTGGAGAGGGGAAGAAGAAATAATACTAAGAGAGAAGGGACGAAATATGTCAAAACATTATTCAGTCTAGCACTTGAGCTCATCACCTCCCTATAAGGCTCAGAGCTGAATGACTTTCAATGTGGCATAATCTTAGGATGCTACCTCAGCAATAAGTAGGTTCATGAAATTTCTGTAATTCTGCAGCTGCCTCGATCAATTGTAAGTGTCGTCATATGAAGTGGAAACGTCTAGGAGCAACAAAAGAGCAATCGCGACCTGCTAGGCTACTTAAAATGATAAAGTGTGACCGCTGAGGTATGAAGCGGTTGATGCGACAAATCACCTATTCTAGGTTGCAACCAGGATTGGCAAGTTTTTGCCAAAGCGGTTAAAACCGGCATGGCAGAAACTAGTTTGTGGCATAAAAGTGGCATCAACTGGCAGAAACCCAGAAAATAAAAACTTCCTGAAGTGCTACAAATGGCATACAATTAATTACTGGAGTACCACAAATAGCATATAATGAATAACTGGATTACCAAAAATAGCATATAATGAATCCATATAGTGAATAGCATAGGGAAATGCATGTTAAAGTAAAACAAGTTCAGTTGCAATGTTTACAGTATTTATTCAAAGGTTGCATCGCAGTAAGTTCACCATTCAAGTGAACTTTTTCCACGAAGTAGTCGATAGCAAAAGACCAATTTTGCTGCTGTTTCCAAACCCAAACAATTTCTTAATTTATTGTGAATAAATGAAAAGTTTGAGAATATTATGTCAAGCCCAGCAGAACTTTCCGGCAATATCATCATTGTGCAAGGAAGAGTTATGAAATCTTCATTTACAGTTGTTTTCTTAAAACTAGACCACCATGTACAAGCTCATACATTTTCTATATTTTGAAGCTGAGACATTTTATATGTTTCAGGAAAAGGAGCTGATTTTGCTTGAAAAGCTATGATGTAAGGCACAAAATTTGGGTTGATGTCAAAGTAATTTCCTATCATTTTCTTCCTGTTCAGGCGACAATTTCGAACCCATGTACTTTGGATGAAGCATATAAGCTAGCATATGATGTTGAGTTGTTGCCTGACTAAAACTACTCTTTATCTTGCTTTCATTAGTTTTCATGAGATTATAATCATCCATTAGGATCAACCAAATTTCAAAAGCATCTGCAATAGAACAGTCCGCTTATTGGATCTTATCCATGGCAGCAGCACTAGGTTTTAAAAGTTGCAACAATGGTTTTTTTCTTTATTAATCATCTGATTATAAATATTTGTCATCTCTGATTTACTGTAAATTTCATGTACTAATTGACACAAAAATGGTTTAAGTACTTGTTTCAGTTTCTGCCAGTTGTTGCCATTTTCTGCCGGTTTAAACCGGTTATATCCAGTTTCTGCCGGCAGAAACCCAACTCTGGTTACAACATTTACCACCGAGTTCCAAAATCTCTTTTTAAGCATTGCCAGCGCCATAACCGTTCATCAAGAGCTGCAGGGAATGGGTTTCCGTGGTTCAGTAGCAGCACACACTCTAAACATTAGCCAGATCAGCGACAAGCATTGGTTGGAGTGGTGTAAAGCTCAGCACCAGTGGATTATGGAGCGGCGGAAGTGCGTTCTTCGGACCAATGATTTACCCTGTACCATCTAGAAATCCGACGAATAAGTCTGGGTGTGGAGGATGCCAAGTAAAACCTACCTGATATACTGTTTTGCGATAACTGTGGAGTTTGGTGGCGGAGTCATCATTCTCTGAAGCTGTGTTTCACGATTTGAGCTAGGCCCACCTAGTTCTGACGACTGGAATCTTAATGATGTAGCCTATAATGACACTAGCTGTAAAGCCCGTTTAGATACGAACACAACGGGTTCTAGATATCACTTATTGCTATTCAAGCGCTTATTAACGACAGTGGAAAATATCTTTGTACACGATACTTTTTGAAAATATCCTTTCGAAAGCTGGAAGTAGGTTTCTTTGTTCTTGCCCATGGACTACTTTAACTGTGATATCAAACCGTCGAACTCTTTACAATGCAACATAAAGTTGTCCATGGCTAAACACTGGTTTCAGAAAGGTAGATACCTACTTTCTGTAGTGTTTAACCCTGAAACTTATTAATGGTCATAGCAAAGGCGAGTTTTACAGGGAATTGTCGTCGTCTTAATGTGAATGGGAGGTCTATATCAGCAAGCGAGAGGTCAATTCACAGAATAAAAACAGATTTACCACATACTGAGCCTGTGAATACTTATGCAATGATCAAATTGGGTTTTAGTTCTTTGATTCCATTGCATAAACCAATGTCTTGTTCCATTGCATAAACCTCGTTGTTGTGTATTGAGGTTTCTCAGGAGCATGAAAATAGCTCCAATCGTCAACTTGAGTCTGTGAAGTGACATTCCTGATGGAGTTTGCTCATTTAAAAACTCAATAGGACAATACTGTTCAGTATTTTCTTCGCCATCGGCATCAATTGAATCAGAGCTTAAGTATGTGCATGCTGTCCTCTCTAAGAGATCGTGATCATTCTCATTTAATTTGTCAACATCAGAGTTTTTGGGACACCGAATGACTTTCTATGCAAATGTTTTAAAATAAGAAATTTTCAATTCTCATGTGTTCAAATTCTTCCCAAAATGGGATATATATTTTCCAAACAATGCTTTTGTATTGGGTGGTGAAACAAAGATAAGAATGTATGCAAATAAATCTCGTAGTTGTCGATGCATGCTGCAAACTGATGCTTCATCCAAGGTTTTCTCCCATATTTCATCATTCTTAATTAAACCTTTCTGCAATGCAGCTTCTTGGAAAGTATCATATGGATTTCCATTGACTGTTATTAAATCTGTAAAGCTTTTTGCTCCAGACACATAAAGTATAGCAGTAGTCTCAAACAATATCATCCTGGATCAGAGCCAAGGTTGTCTTAATACATTCTTCAAATCACATTACCTCCACAACGTTTTCATTGGACACATTGTCTTTCTTTTTGATTGAACACATAATGTCTTGGTATGTCGCTACATGAAATGGATTGCGCATCTTCATTGCCCTCATTTAGTTTGAGCCATGCTGTCAGCATTGTATCTCTCTGAGCATTATGAACAACTGCATTTCGATCATTGTTTTAACGCTCCGGATTAAAGGTAATGTTCTGTTCTTCAGGAAGGTAAACAGGTAATCTAACTATTGTATGAGATTGCTGATGCATATCATAACCAAGTATTCGCCACATTGCCTCAGGTGCGCTATCGTATCGGGAATCAGCATGACTTTTTATTTCGTCGTATTTGGTGTTGTGCTCTGTCATACGCACATTTTAACAGTCATGACCTTTGTATACGTACTTGAAAAGGTATTTCACCCTTTTCACAGTAGCGCACACCTCGACATTAATGTGGCAATTGTACTTTAACAAAAGATATGGATTATAAGGGACAATCCAGCTGTTATCAATCATTTTCCCACGTGCAGTTGTGGTTGCACCATTCTTTCTACGGCGATATAAAGGATACCCGCATTTGTTAGCTATTGTTTCATTTTGGAAAGACTTCGGAAATTGCTTCGTACATTTGCCATCTTCCATACAGGGTGAATTGTAATTACTTTCACCACACGGGCCATGAACCATGTGTTTCGCAACAGTTGCATGTAAAACTGGTAAATGCTCTTTATCTGGTAGTTCTGCCGATAAGATTTGGTCAGTTTTCTCAGGCAATGTTGGTTTGTCCTCTTCTTTCACAATCAAGAGCATATGAGCATGGAAAAGCACTCTTTTTGGAATTCGATTACATAAACTTTGGCCACCGGAACTCCAAAAATATGCCTTTTGGTTATATCATCGATTAATTCCCTCAACTTTAATTGGAAGACTTGCAACTAAATCTGGGCGGTTTTCGACAGATTCACCATTCAAGTTTTCAGTAATTTCTTTCCATTTCGGGTTGCAAGTCATAGTAAGGAAAAGATCAAGCTTGACATACTTTCTGACTATCGTCATTGCATCCTGATATTTTTGCACCATATTTCCTAGACTACCTTGAAATGAAGATGGCAAAATCAGAGCTTTTCCAGGAAGAAATTCATCATCTCCAGCATTCAGAATTCGGTCCATCAGGCTTTCATACTTTTCGACACTTAACTGAGACTGATTTTGTCGTATGTAATTGAGTGTATTAACTTACATTTTTGCATACGCATCAACATTGTATTGCTGCGTAAGCTTTCCTTCGCTTAATGATGGATTAAATTCGGCACGGATCTAAAGACGATGTTGATAGTATTGCATTTGTGTAACCCTTGACCGTGGCTTTGTACATTGGTTACCAACACTTAGTAAAAAGGTTGGTCTATGTTGTAATAGAATGTCAGTTGACCATGTGACGTAACGCATCTCTTGCGTCATGTGAAATTGATTTGGATCAGATGACGTCACACAAGTAGCTGTGTTCTTTGTTGCTATGACAACAAAACAAAGTGATATACGCGTGAACTGTGCGCGTGTAGGTCATGACGTCACCTGCGCGAAAACACGAAAAGCTAATCGTGACGTCACAAACATTTGTTTCTCAGTTGTTGCTATGGCGACTTAAAAAGTGATCCTGGTCGTCGGCAACTTAGCCTTTTATATATAAGGATTGTCAGCAATGCTGTCATCCGGACATTTGGGCACCGGTTCAGTGAATGTCCTTTCCCTTACCAACAGCACAAAGCCCTCCTTTCACAAAGCTAGGTCCGTACAAGAATTATGACGAAATAAATTTTTCCATCATTTTTATGCCAGGGGCGAGATTCGAACCCACAATTATTGGCTCCTGAGCTCCGAGTGCTATCCACTTTACTACACCGGCATGTGCTCTGACTGCTATCTGCCTTTGTTTCATGTGCGTCCTGCGGGGCAGACACGTCACAGAATGGATTGATGAGGTCAGTGTGGAAGAAATTTAATAGCCTGCACAGAGTCACCACCTCCACCCAATGGAACACATAAATACATTTGGGATGGATTGAAACGCCGACTGCAAGCCAGGCTAAACCGCCTGACATCAGTGATCGTTATGACTGATGTTTTTGTTGCAGAATGGAAGGAAATTCTCACAGCAACGTACCAAATTCTAATGGAACGCCTTCCTGGAAGACTGGAGGCTGTGATACCAGCAAAGGGTGGACAAACTCGAAATTAATTCCTTTCCAATTACTCGGAGTTTGTGCTTAGACAAGTGTCTGTACACCTTTAATTGTATAGTCTATGTATAACTGTTTTAAGTATGATGGGTATAATGTTGAGTTTTAGCTTTTGTTGAAGTTTGTGACTTATATTCTAATTTAAATTTCATTTGTAGTTCCTTTTCTTATGTAAATTTTAGTTTGTCCCCTTTTGCACTTTCCAAACTTAACTTGATATCTTCTCTCTCACATGAATGAGGTTGGCAACAGTTTCGAGGTCAGAGAGAGGGACGAATGAATGTGATAAGAACGTTAGATAACAAGTTAGTAAAATCATGCGATGCAATGATTATGATACGCTTTCCAACATACCAGATATCATTACTCAAGTTATTACTCAAGTTATGAGGATAATGGCTGTGGAATAAATCGCACTCGTGTGCCCTCATCTTTGGCCCCATTTCGGTGATATTCAACAGAATTGGTTGGGTATACCTCCGGAACATCATACTGAAGTTTTGTTGCAATAGAGGCATTTTTAGTCAAGTAATGAGGATAATGACTGTGGAATAAATCTCGCTCCTCTATCCTGACCTATGACCCCATTTCGATAATATTCGAAAGAACCGGATCAGTATACCTCCGGAACAACATGATAAAGTTTTGTCGCAATCGAAACATTTTTACGCAAGTTATGACGCATAAGGACAATGAAATGAATCCTGCTCCTGTGTCCTGACCTTTTACCCCATTTTGCCCATTTTCAATAGGGTTCGTTCCCAGGTGGGCCCCTACCACATACTAAAATTTCATCGAAATCGAACCATTTTTACGCGAGTTATCGTGCGGACGGATAGACAGACAGACGGAGAAAGCTGGAGCATATACGCTTCTTCTAAAATACTGTTGGAAAGCGTAAACAAGAAACATGACACCGAATTTTCGGGTGTAATAAGCACGTCTTTTGAACCCGTTCTGACGCAAATTAAATTTATGAAAGCTATTAAAGTCAATGGAACCGGCATGGAAAACAATAGTATCTGACGGAAGAAAGAAGTTCTTCAATCGGGTTTTTAATTTCTCAGATATTATAGTAAACGGAATTGTGAGCTTACGCCCTATGGTTGCAGACTTGTGCGTTAAGAAAAACATGAATTTATATAAGAAACATTTCACACCGGAAACGCTCTCCAAAATAGAAAGAATTTTTCAAATCGGACTCTTAGAAACAGAGATATCGACAAAAATAAGGCGTGACTTTACGTCCCCTGGTGGGAAAACCATGCATTATTTTACGAAGAAAGTTTTCCAAAAGGTTTTCCCATACGAGCGGTATCGGTCCAAGAAAAAAAAATTTAGTCGAGTTTTCAGGGGCCCAGATTTTCTTACAAATACATCAGAAGCAGAAGTTAACACTTATGCCCCCTGGTGGCCGAAACATTCTTTATCAATCTTTAGAAATTATGTGAAAAATATTTCCCATTAGGTCTTGTATGCGATACAGGAAGAATTTTTTCTAATCGGAGTTTTAGAAGCAGAAATAACGCAGAAAACGCACTTTACCTTTGTGCCCCCTAGCGGAAAATCTATGATTTACTTGAAAATTTTGAATTTATAGGAAAAACATTTCTCATCGGAAACACTATCGAACAAAGAAGGAATTTTTCAAATCGGTTACCTAGAAGTAGAAATATTGACAAAAATATGATATATATCTACGCCCCTGGCGTAGAAATCATGCATTATTTCATTTTCTATATATATTATTTGTATAGAAAATGTTACTAAAACGTTTGTCGACATGAGTAGTATCAGTCACCAAACGACTTTTTTTCAATCGACATTTTGGAAGCTCATGTTTTGCTGCAAATACATCAGAAGCGGAAATTAAGACTTACGCCACCTGGTGGCCAAACCATTTTTTTCAAAAATTGTAAATCATGTGCAAAGGATTTCTCATCAAGAGCTGTATCCGGTGCAGAAAGAATTTTTTAAATAGGAGATTTAGAAGCAGAGATGTAGGGGGAAAGCAATTTACCTTTACGCCCCCTAGCGGAAAATCTACGAATTACTTGAAAATTCTGAAATTATATGAAAACCATGTCATACTGGAAACACTATCCATCAAAGAAGTAATTTTTCAAATCAGTCTCCTAGAAGTAGAGATATTGACAAAAGTAAGATATACATCTACGCCCCCTGGCGTAGAAACCATGCATTATTTTAAGAAGAAAAAGTTTCTAAAAGATTTGTTGACATGAGCACGTACCATCGGCCTATAAAAGGACGTTTTTTTTCAATCGAAAATTTAAAAGCTCATATTTTGCTGCAAATACATCAGAAGCGGAAATTAAGGTCTACGCCCCCTGGCGGCCAAACTATTTTTTTTTGCAAAAATTAGAAATTATGTGCAAACGATTTCCCATCAGGAGCTGTATCCGGTGCAGAAAGAATTTTTCAAATCGGGGATTTAGAAGCAGAGATATAGGGGGAAACCCAATTTACCACTACGCCCCTAGCGGAAAGTCTATGAATCACTTGAAAATTTTGAAATTATATGAAAAACGTGTCACACTGAAAACACTATCCAACAAAGGAGGAATTTTTCAAATCGGACTCCTAGAAGTAAAGATATTGGCAAAAATAAAATATATATCTACGCCCCCTGGCGGGGAAACTGGGAAATTTTTTACGAAGAAAATATTCCAAAAAGGTTTATTGATGTGAGTGGCATCGATCCACGAAAGAATTTTTTAAATCAAAATTTTAGAAGCTCAGATTTTATGGCAAATACATCGGAAGCAAAAATTAACGCTTACGCCCCCGGTGGCTAAAGTATTTTTTACCAAAACATTTAAATTATATGCAAAAGAGTTTCCATTACGAGGTGCATCCGCTGAAGCAAAAATTTTTCAAATCGGAGTTTTAGAAGAGTTTTCGGGAAAAATGTAATTTACTTTTACGCCTCGTAGCGGAAAATCTATGCGTAATTTGTAAAAGTAATTACATCTAAAATACTCTTCGTCATAAATGGAATCGAAAGATAAAATAATTTTTTCAATCGGATGTTTAGAAGCAAATATGTGGAATAAAACGTATTTTTGAATTCGACATCATCTGCATTTACGCCCCCTAGCGGCGAAATTGTACATCATAAAAAAAAAAAAAAAAAAAAAGATCATCATTCGCATATTTCAAGCTTCCCAATACAAAAAAAAATTTCAAATCGGACTAATAGTTGCAGAGATAGCATGGGTACAGACGGACGGACGGACGGACAAACCGGTAACATAAGCACGATCTTTTTTTACAAAAGACGTGCTAAAATGGACGATACAGCAGTAGCTTACTGTGTCCATGTATGTGTGAAGATGTTCGTCCGTTCTTAAGACCGATTATACGACAGATAATTAAGGCATTATATGTGAAGTGTAACACTCGCAGTGCTATATTTTGTATTTCATCAAATATTCGTGGACCAATAAAAGGTTATCGTAAGTTTGACTTCAATAATAGGTTATCGTAAGATTGACTTCAATAATAGGTTATCGTAAGTTTGACTGTTTCGTCTGGCCGTAAAATCTTAATTTGAGCTATCCCGTGCAACTATTGCATCGTATTCTCATTTAGTTCAACATTTCCTTAGTCATGGTTGTAGACATAGCGTAACACCAATCTCGCTCACGAAAAAGGGTTACGTTATAAGTTGTTTTATTACTTAGCTAATGAGTTAGTGTTCACAGGGGTACGCCATTTCGATGCACAGTTGCAATCGCCGTTTTCTCGGATGTGCGGCTGACGTCACACAGGAAGCACGACGCCGACACAGAATCATGAAGGTGCAAGCTCTGTCACATGCTTAGGAAAGCATTTCGCTTCAGTGAATATACCTGTGGATATTTATTTCGCCAGTTATTAAATCAATGAAGGAAGAAATATTCCTCATAATACATGGGAAATCGTTAGAATATTCAAAGCAAGCAGAATATAAATTCTGAAATTTGTTGGTAACAATTACTGGTCATCCATGTAACCTCTCGGAAAACTTGAGAATTTCATTAAAAATTCGCTCTGGAGTAGGAAACAGTGGTCAGTTAAATTTCACTCTGGAATGGGAAACCTGGAACGGGAAACCAGTGACCAGTAAATATTAGTATATATATTCTGTTTACTTTGAATATTCTTTTGCAGCTATTGTTTCTTTATAACTCGTTACTTTTCTTCATAATTTATTATTGTCTTATATGAGTGTATCTCAATATGCCTACATTTGCAGTAGCAGGCTGTTTATCCTACAACCGGAAGACTAAAGGTTCGGATATTTTTACCATGATTTTCCTGCAGATCCTGTTTGGGAAAAAATCTGCGTAACGAAACGTAAACGAAAAGACAATTTTAAAGTAAACAAATGCAAGAATTTGCTCTAAACATTTTGCGGTTGATAGTTATATTCGTGACTCAGAATTGCATGGATTTGTTTTCTAGAAATGAAACGTTGAATACTAAATAACATATTATGTACTTCTTATTTGTTCAGCTCGTTAACGAAACTACGTGATGCGCTGATAACGAAAAGATTAGCCCTTAAAGAGTTTGGACTTTTAAGAATTTACATTCACACTGGCATTAAATGTTCGAACATACAACTTCCTACGAAACAGAAAGTCCAGTAGTATGTTTGTTTATAGCAATGACCGTATATTTCTTTATTCGAAAGCTGTTAATTTATTTTCTTTCAAAATTTATTAATTCATGATACAGGAAATAAGAGGTGGCTGATAAATATACCAACCTTTGAAGTTTGAAATTGGAAGTATTTGAAACCATTTTCCATCGCATTTATTGTTTATGTTCCTTGTTAACGTGTAACCCGTGCCAGTCAGTGATGGCTCTCGCTGCTTTGCGTCCTGTATGACGTCATTTCGCTAGCCAATAGCAGCTCGTATCCGAAATGGCTCAACCTAAAGAGATGTCTAAGAACCGTGAGTGTTCCTAAACTCAGATCATATGTAGAAGATTTTAGGAAGGGAGTGTCTGACCCCAGGTCTTAAACAACCCTTAGAAATAGGAAACTTGGAGATTTGGGCTAGAGTGCCCGATAGGAAAGTGACACGGAAGCGAGGTAGAAAGGGGGTGGAAGACGCCCTTATTTATTACCGGGGGCCAGTACCCGGGGTCCGACGGCTTAACGTACCCATCCGACGCACGGCAGATATTTAGTGGTTTGAGCGTTCGTACCTACTGGGATCGAACTCGAGGTCTCCTCCGTGGCAGTCCTGAACGTTGACCACAAGGCCATCCGTGGCCTATGTTCCTAAACTACTCCGTTGAACATGTATTTCACTTTTTCAATAATTAAATGAATAGTAATAATAACAACTGCCAGGGTCAAAGGATCAACACTTAAGGGTAACGGCAACTTGTTCCTTTATTGTTCCGTTCACTGGAAGTTTAGATGTCATCTATATATACCATTTATACAAACTATTTACTTCGTCAACCTAGATCTCAATCATATACAACTAGCGTATAGCCCGTCCAAGAACAGTTGTTTTTAAGCTTTAAATAAATATTAATATATAGTTAATGTTGCCCGTCCTATGACGGAGCGAAAGTTCTAATTGAAACAGATTGAAAACAAATCAAATAGACGCCGGATTTCTGTAAGGAAATGCAGACTTATATAGTAAGAACTCGTTCATGTTAGAACTAAAAATTATATGCTGTTCATTTCCGTTTTTCAAAAGATTTTGCGATAAATAACATTATGTGTAAAATAGTTGTTGTTGTTCAAACAATTGTAGATTAGAGAGTTTAGATAGATAGATTTTTGCAAAATGTGTAATATAATCAGCACTAACCTCGGAAAGTTGTTTTCGTGTGAACTTACCTTAATAACTTTTACTTTGATTTTTCGCGTTAAATTACTTTTTCTCCGGCACACTTGTTATTCCCTTCACGGCTTGTTTTAGACTGTCCTGTTCGACGGTTAGTTTGAAACTTCATAACAAAGCTTTTTCTACAAAATAATGCGACATCTGGTTCTACAAATCGGAACTATCAAAATCCTCGACAATGTGGTATTGGGGCTACATCTGCTTTTAGATGCAATCTTTCAGTTTTGATTGTAGGTTACGGCGTTTAGACAGATCGATAGTTTGTAAAATGTATAATACAATCGGCACTAAACTAGGAAATTTAGTTAAATTAAAAAAGTGAAAAATAATAAAAGCGTACAAATTAATATTCGAATTGTGCTAAATTAATTTAATATACAAACACAACTTCCCGTTTTATTAAGATTTTAATTCGAATTTTGTAGATCGGATAAATGGAACTCGAGTCATTGATAATCCAATGTTTTTAAAATAGCAAGCGATCACCTTGACATCTAAAAATGATCTCGTGCTATTATATGATAGGCAATCATTTTGACATCGCGAGAGCACACCCTAATTGTTCGATACGTGATGCCGCAACAATGCAGACGTTGAGGAGACGTCAAGCGTTCCAGTGATGTAGATGGATCTGAGTGTTTATTTATATTATAATTCGTATTCGTCAAGTCGTATAGCTATATTGCAAGATTCAGTCCCTTTGGCTGCATCAGCTCTCCACAATCAACCACAATCTCTCTCTCTCGCTCTCGGAACACGTGACTGCTCTTTTCACATTCAACATTGTAATTTAATTTACTCGGACTCCCTGTAAGCGCTGCTACAATGTACAATCTTTACGAGGAAGTAATGTGACGTAAAAGAGCAAATGTTTAACCAAGAAGTAATAAAATGTATATAACAGAAACCCAAAACGAATGTTTAATAGAGGTATACATGACAGTACCTTGTGTGTGTGTGTGTGTGTGTGAGAGAGAGAGAGAGAGAGAGAGAGATAGAGAATAAGTAAAATTATTTTTCTACATTTTCTCATTTGATCAATAATCTACTCTTTTACTCAAACTCTTCCTAAGTGCTACATCATTTTGTAAAAATTCCTTTCATAGCAGAGTAAATTTAAAATTACATTTGCATGTAATTTATTTCTACAGAACTTGTGGTGTTAAGATAAAATAAAAGTACGAAAAAGAAAATAAAGAAAAGGAGCCGAAGGCTGTCTGCTAGTTCACACCAATAGACCACCCAATGCGACAGAATTGGGCGGGGATCCCATTTGCTCCTCAGATTTTCTTTGGAATTTCAAATATTCTCAAGAGTTTTAATTTCAAAGTTATTTTCAAACCCATAAACAAGATAAATTTTTACGGATCAAAAGACTACGTCGAAAACATAAATTCTTGGGGAATTCATCAGATACCTTGTGAATGTGGACTTTCCTATATAGGACAGACCAGCAGAGCTTTAAGATTTCGTGTGAAGGAACACAAGACCTACGAACGGAACTATGAACTGAAGAAGTCGTTTGTAGCCCAACATTGTCACGAAAATAATCATAATTTTTTTGTTTGGAAACGCTACGCTCGTTGATAAACCCGATTCGACTATCAAGCTTAATATATTAGCGTTCCACATATACCGCAACTCTTCACGGCTTGTCAACGACATGACGTCGACTCCATTTCTTTCAAGCGCGTGGAAACAACTCCCCAAAAACTGTGACCGTCACAACTCTGATGAAGTTACAATGATTTGAATGTTTACGCTCCATTCGTCGTGATGATGCCGAGCCAAACGCTCTACGAAACTATAGTCGATGTGTAATTAAACCTTTTATTTTGGTAAATGTATTTTTATTTTATCACATTTGCAGTCATACCACAAGTATTTGCAACTCATGCCAAAATTTTTCAATCATCTTTTAACTTGCAACATTCTCAAAAGTTAGAAAAAGTCAGAAATTATTTCCGTACGAATATTTTATCTGAAGCTTTGCCTGACTGTAATTCCGTTTTTTTTTTTTTTTTTTTTTTGTAGGCAAACAGGAGAATGTTTTCCCAGCTTCGAAAGTCCAGTACTGAAAAATGTTATTGCCAATTTACTGTTGCTGCTTATCATGGGAAAATTTATGGTCACTTATGAGAAAAAGTTCTCGTTACACATTCTTCACTCAGCACTGAATTGATTATCCACAGCATCGACAATGACGTGCGGGATGAAATTAAAAAATGTGCTTCATAAAAACTCCCACATTTTGCAAATTGTCCTCAGAATGAATAATATCAGGGCAATCAAACTAATTGCACGTTTCTTTTGCTCTGAAATCGTAATCAGTTTTCCCGTAAGGTTGAATTTAGAGACTAATGGGAACTGTTAGGTGCAGTGTTACATTTTGTAATCTATTTGTTTATGACTCTCCGAACTCGAAAGAGATAAATGTTCGATGTTTGCAGAAAATAACGACCAATTACAGTAATTTTTTATATTGCTAGTTACGCAGTTTTCGTCGCAATAAGAATGACAAATGCGAGATCCTGAGTAATTAAAAACATAATCAAAGAGTGTAGCGTCTGAAACCACAAGATAAACTGTTAATATTTTTTTTCACCTTAACTGTTTTTCACCAGCTCCAATTCGAAATTATTAAATGAAAAAGGAAAACAAATTACTTCTTCTAACTTTTGAGAATTATTTCACCAACTGCCGAGCCTAGCGTATTTCAACGGTATTCTAAATATAGTGGAAACAAAAGCTAAAATGACATTCATGAAAAACTGCATGTTTAATTTGTTTTGTGGCAGCTCTTTTATGGTAATATAAGGGTAATTAAATTTCGAATGAAAGGAAAAGAAGCGTGTTAAACTTCATTGAAAAATAAAACCTGCCACTAATACTGTGAACCTTACTGTCTCCAAGATAGATTCTACGCTAATTTGACATTTTAACGCAAATTTCACACATTTTGATCATTTGAGGGTTAATGTACATAATTTATTACCATCCATTCTTAATTTTCTACAGGAAAATGATCTGCCCAAGTCCCCTTCATAGTTCACTGTCTTGAGCAATTCGCATTTATGTCGTTCTGGCATTTTTTTCTAATGTAATCGAGTTGCCTACTGTACTATATTCTGCCTAAAACGCTACATCATTTTATGAAAAATCCTTACGTGAAGGAGTAAATCCCACGTAGGCTTCTGGGTTTTTTCTGTCGCTTGGTGTCCAAACTGGCATTTCAGTTGACCAACCTTGGTCAGTTTCCTTGGCTGCATTTCAAGCTCATTGCCCCCTTTGGGGTCTTTACTTTGGTCATGATATCTTCCAATTTTGTCATTTTCTTGATTCATAAATCCTTAGCCTATCTTTCTTAGTTAAGCAAGCATGCATCTCAATATGCTTCTTTGAGTTGTTTGTAGCCGCCCCCCCCTGTATGGCATTTCTAGTTCAGATCCATATCTGACACATAAATGATAACTGGAAGTTTGTATTATTTAAACATTAGTCTCTTAATCATTGATCTGCACTTCTTTGGTAATTACAAATTCAACAGCACTGATTCGGAAGCTTGTTTGTTCCACGGTAGCAAAAGAGATAGCCACTTTTCAGCTTCCGAGATCCAATTTTTTTTTTGTTCTTACGTTACTTGGTACAACAACTTCCCATTTGATCTTTTGGAGTTCCTCTTCCAATTCAAGTAGCTTTGAATTAGAATATAGAGTTCTTCCGTTGTACGCAACCAGGACTACATATATTCTAACCGCTGGAAACTGAGGAATTATAACGAAGTGAATTTCTCCGTCATTTTTGGTCTACGCCGGGATTCGAACCCGAGGACGCTTATTCCGGAACAAGCAGCTCTACCAACTGAGCTACGCAGACATGTATTCTGATTCCTATCTGCCTTTATGTCATGTGCGTCCTGCTGGCAGGTACGTCACATATCCCCCCCCGAAAGAGGGCCGGGGGCATGGCCCACGGATCAGCCGTGACCATGAATCGCTGCAGGCAGACAACCACTGTAGAACGTGCACTTGAGAACTCCCAGTCAATCTGGTGTGTGGAATGCAACGTCACACACATTTATTTTTCGAAGCACTGGAGAAGGGATTCTCTGATTTTTCCTATCTCGCGGTGTGGAAATAACATCACACCAATGCGAGATTTTGAACGGTCGGGTCATCCGGGTAGTTCGGGCGCTATTATAACGAAGTGAATTTCTCCGTCATTTTTGGTCTACGCCGGGATTCGAACCCGAGTACGCTTATTCCGGAACAAGCAGCTCTACCAACTGAGCTACGCAGACGCTTTTTTATTCTGATTCCTATCTGCCTTTATGTCATGTGCGTCCTGCTGGCAGGTACGTCACAGAATAAGTTTTGTGTTGTGAAATAATAACTCACCACGCTGGCCATAAAATAGTGGTCTCAGCGCTGGCTTCTGACCATTCGTCCTAGTGGGCATTTGCTCGAGTCTCTGATGAGGTCAGGGCGGTGTATTTGTCTTACGGCTTGTGTTTCTCCGTTCTCTTGCACCATTGGTCCAAAATTACAGACGAGCGACTACTTAAATCCCACTGAGTTGCATACGATGGTCTTTAACCCCCAAACAGAAAACAAGAAGGAGGAATCTCATTTCCTATAATCTCTGTAGTAAACACAGATATTAAAATGATGGATATGCATAAAATGGGACGAAACTTACCATGTATTTAGACAAGTAAGTGGGAAAGAAGTGATATAGTATCAGAGTGATGACATGAATGCGATAGGCGAGGATACAGTACAGTGTTACCTTAGTTAATAGGTCGTATGACCACCATGCTCGGCTACACATTCGGCAACACGACGTGGCATCGAGTGGGAAAGCCGGAATGATGTCCTGAGGTATCGCTGACTATGTGAGGTTGATCCTTGTCCAAATTTCATCATTGCGTAGGAATCGTGCAGAATCGTTACGCATACTGCGAGTAACACCTCACATGTTTTCTATTGCATCACGCTGACATTCTCTATTTGGATTTTGTCTAGGGATCACGTTGACATGGTCAGCATATAATGAATTCAATTCGTCTTCTATCGGCTTCTTCTAATGGTTGTTGTGTTGTTAATTATATCATGAATAAACTTTCCTGCTAGTAATGTAGTAATAATAATGAACAAGCTTATAACTGGTAGTAATGTTGTAGTAGTAATTAAGATGAATAAAGTCTTATGCTGGTTGTTACTAATAACACTTAATGAAATAAACCTAACAGCCAGACAGAGGTCTGACAAAACTATGAACTGAAAAAAACGTACTTACTAAAGAAAAATCTTTATTTAGGGAAAACTCCTGGTAGTATCCAACATACACTTCTCAGGTCACACAGCTACTCAATAAAACGTAGCTCCTTGCACATGAACGAAGCTCTACTCACATAAACGAAGATCTCTTTACACATAAAACAAAGCTCTCCCTACGCACATCAACAAAAAGCTCTCTCTACGCACATAAACAAAAGCTATCCCTGGTATCGTTGAACGCGCCTATTTATACTAGCTACCACCACGTCATGACTTACACTCATTGCCAGATCTCATTCAGCGGGAGAAATAACATCTCGTTCAGTAAGAAGATAATTTACATAGGAAAATAAAATAACCAGAGATAGTAAAATCAAAAGGAAAGTGAATCTAGAGTATACGTTACAAGCACCTGGACACCTTGTAGGCATTGTTTGCTGACATTCGTAGTGTGCTGGCAGGCGCCATCTTTTTGATACTGGGAATGAATGATACATACATATCACTTCGCTGTTCTTTGAGGTTAGCTCCTTAAGAAAAGCTGTCAGATAAATGTTTAACTGATGGAACTAGATTTCACTTACTGTTGTTGTATCAAACGTCTCCATTTACATCTATCTCGGCACATAGCTCGAGTTTCACTGACATCCATCACACATCCTACACAAGACCTTTTGTACATGTAGACATTTCTGAATCTGGTTCTTCCGTGATTTGCTTAGCTTACAGAGTTCCTTAACAAGCCGTGGACCGCAACGAATCACCAAAGATATATATATAGGCTCTACCAGAAATAACCTGGTGACCCGTCTGCAGGAACACTCCTATAATGTACGAATGGGCGCTAGATCGACAGCCTTGGCACGCACAATCCATAAGGGATCTCATTTCCCAGTTTGGGAACCAGCGAGGGTTATAAATACGCCTCACAGTATATGATCTTTATTTTTCTCAGAGGCCTTGTAAATTTTTGCAAACGAAATGCAAAGCTGCAATGACTCTTAACCAGTGGATATTCCGGGTATTTATCAAACTGACTCAAACTAGAGTGTTGCTGATGCGTTGGAGACAAAATCGTATAATAGAGGTATTCTCTAGAACTAAGAATTTTATTTTTTTTTGTCACGAAGATAATTATGTTTTAAATATATTCTGCTATCTTTCGTTAGACGCACTGGCTAACTCACGATTGCTGAATTCACGTTCTTGTTTGATATTCTGCTATAGCTTTTAATTGCATTGAAAAGAAATTTGTTATGAGATAGTCCATGCTATATACTTAGAGACTGATGTTATTCGAGCTTGATTGAAGGACGGGTATTGAAGTGACCATTGTCTTTGCTGGCCTAAAATAATCTTGAGACAAATAAATGTTGCAAGTACATCACTTCGCATGTTCTTGAAATGAGATTTCCAATTTTAATTAAGGATAATAACCATTTAAGCGGCCGATGTAAATAAACCAAAATCTGCGCTTTTTAAACAGAAATGTTCACATATAGCAGCATAGTTTTATGAAAGCTACGGCAAAATAATTCCTTTCCTGCTTTCAGACGTGTTTCCTTGTTCCTTCCTATTGCCCTTTATTCTCTGCTCTAGTCTATAGACCTTATTCTCTGCTCCATTCTATATTCTTTTATTCTCTGCTCCATTACATACTCTTTTATTCTCTGCTTCATGACTGAAGGCATAATACAGAAGGGCAAGTTCTCCTGACACGGACTAAATAATTGGATAGAATAAAAAGTGACCCAAACATCTCTCTCCTTAGGTTCGTCGACATTGTTATAGTTCTTCTTGCAAAAAATCAGTCATAAACGATTAGTGTCAATCATCTCTTTTAAATCACCACTTTAAAAAATAAAGCTAAAGGGGAGGGGATGCTTTCTAATGCACAGGTTCACTCATCGCAGGCGCGTTCGGCCCACTTCTTGGACATCGAATATATTCGTTCGAACTGATTTCAGCCCATTTAGCTAACCACGATTTAATTCGTTCCAGCCGGTTAAAGGGTTAAATGCTAAACTATCCAGGGTTTTAGCTAAAACGAACCAGCTAAGATGGCTAATCAAGCCATACGTAATGCTGGTGTTCTAGCTAAACTAAATTTTTACGTATATTTATATTCTTAAAACCATAGGATACCATTCCCTGAAACACACTCCGAATCCGGTGCTTCATTTCGGGAAGACTATGGTCGGTGTTTGTAGGTCCGCAGCAGTCTGATTCACTTCATCATCTTATAACCGGGTAAACAAATCACGGAGGAGAGGTATTTTAAAGAACTTGACATTATTCATGAAAAACTCTCCACCAAATAGCCGGCGTTAGTCACTCTCTGCGGGCCCTTACTTACCCATGATATCCCGAGATCTTACATTGCACGGCAGACCATCGAGAAGCGGTAGGAATCCATACCCATCCGCTTTATTTATCTGATCTGTCTCATACAGACTATCACTTCTTTAAGCACTTGTACACCTTTCTGTTAAGGAAAATCGTTTCTCAATCAAACATCAATTGATACAGCATTCCACTTGTTTGTCGAATCCCGAAGCTTGACATTTTTTTCACTACGGCTTACAGAAGCTTGTACTTTGCTGTTAGCAGTGATTATTTTTTATTATGAAGTTGTTGTTTCTCTTTGCAACATATTTTGGGGGTTCGAAGTTTCCAACAAATTCCGACATTTCATTCGCAACAAACTAACAAGTCTCTTATCTCTACTAAAATACGTTTTTTCCAAAGTACACTGTACAGTTTCGAAAGGGCTTGGAACAAATTACAGACAAAGTAAAAAACGAGTTCCAAGTTGGTGAACATGTAACTTTTCATGTCATATTGGAACATTTTAAAGTGAGTCTTTCCTTAAATGTTCCTATTAAATGTTTGCACGCGAATCGTGGATTTAAGCATGCTTCTTCACTGTAAGCAGCATAGATCAACTTAGAAATTTTTGAATAGCATTACCATCTGCTTCTTCGAACTCTGTCAAATCTGAAAATAAGGGGAGGCATTCTTCTTCCCAAAGATGCATGTTTTAAAGTAGAATGATGACAAGTAAGGTAACGTACTATCCACGGGATAATGAACGTATTTAGAGAAGGGACATTAAGGCTTTCTTCGTGTTATTACTGCGTATGCGCATACACACTGAACTCTGTGATTCAGGGCAACACGAGATAAACATTAAAGGAAATTCAAAGACTCGTCAGGGGTGATTGAAGCTGAGGAGGTTGGTAAAATGCTGCTGTTTCTAGCATTTATGGATAAGATGAAGACATAAAATCCTTCTTTAAATGCAACAGCAGTTTAAGCAGTTTCCTAAATTCCCAAATAATTCCTTTTTGTCGTAGAAGAGAACGATTTCCTACACAATAGGATATGTTAAATCCAATAAAAAAAATGCGATCAAAAGAAAACGATACCGTCTGCTTTCCGAATGGTGGTATTAAAGCCATTAATACTGCAATTCATGGGTGTTGAATGCATTTTTCTCAGAGCTCACTAACAGAATAGTCACTGCATCAAGTTCTTGGTAATTTTGCAGTGCACTCGCACTCACGTTTTATAGTATTTCAATTTTAAGATGACTCTCAGATAAAAAGTATGTGTTTGTAGTATTCCTTTGTCCGCCCGTTCGGGACATTACATCGCTGCATTTATGCATCGAACTTAAAAAGGTATTACTTTTGCATCCGATAGTATGAATCCTGCGAGAGGACGTTTTACACGGTTCAAGTTAATGTGAACACACTTTCTCAGCTAGGTTGCACTCGTCACTTTTTTTATGTTTCTTACACTTACATTTCTAAAATTTTGATAGAAACACTACTTCTCACAATACAAATTTGAAAGACGTGAATTCGTTTATTGGTGTAAATATGACATGGATGGTGTAATGGTGATGGCGTTATTGGTCTAATATAACATGGTTATATTCAAGTTAATCGGAAACTTGAAACTTAGTCGTTCTGGGTGGTGTAGAGGGTAGCATACTAGGGCGCTATACGGGAGAAGTGGGTTCGATTCCAGCTCCAGAAATAAAAAATTCAAGTTTTCGGATATTATCTGACTTAACATCCATGTCATATTTACACCAATAAACGTATTCACATCTTCCAAATTTCTATTGTACAAGGGTGTAATCCCCTATTTATTCATTGATACTACTTCTCACATTCGATAGCCGAAACAATGAGTAAACTGTTTCATGCGTTTCTGTTATACATGTACAGTATAAGAGGTAGATTTGTCCACTTGGTTGAGCTCATGTGTATTTTTGCGTACAATGCGTTTAGTGCTGTGTATCTACTTTTAAGAGCCTGATCTGGAAAATTATTTTTTCGCATAAGGTACCAATGATTTTCAGCAAAATATTTCACGATTATTTATACTTTTCCCAATGAAAAATGTTCCCGCTATCAGTTCGTTTTTTGTTTTGCGCCATACCTAACTTTTCTGAATAGATTTTATCTTGGTAGAAGCAAGCTCTTTCTTCACGAGCAACATGACAACTGGGTTCCTATCTACACTATTTCTTCTTAGGGAGACATCGCTATGTACAGAGGTTGGACAAAATAATGTGTACACCTGCAAAATAGGCGATATGTCTATATGAATACGGTGAACATCTGCCTTTAATACGGCTTCTAAACTTCTTGGAATAGATTCGTATAGCTTTTGAATAGTCTTCAGTGGAATGTTGTACCATTCGTCAATCAGAATATCAGCCAATTGCTTCAGAGATGCTGAAGGAAGGAATCTGTTTCTCATTCTGCTCTCCAAAACTATCCACAGTGGTTTGATGATATTCAAATCAGGTGAGAAGATGTTAAAATTCATCTTGGTGCTTCTCAAACCAAGACTGAACTGTTCTGGCTGTGTGTATGGGTTCATTATCACCTTGAAAAATATCATCCTGGCCGGGAAACTAGATTTGCACCATAGGATGCACCTCATCACCTATAATGCCCACGTAATTGCTGGAAGTAACTCCACCATATAGGGTAATGATGGAGCCAGCCGGATAACCAAGATATGGCTGCCCAAACAATCACAGGTACACCCTCATGTTTGACAGTTGGAACCAGACGTTCCGAATTGTACGCTTCCTTGGAGAGTCTCCATTCATAAACTCGACCTACTGTTTTGAATCATGTAAATGAGGACTCGTCGTGCTGTATTATACCTATATTACACGCTATATTACAGTCATTAGCTATCCAGGATTTATGCTCACCACACCATCTTTTTCGCGTTGCAGAATTTGTTTCTTTGATTAAAGTTTTACCCATTGCAGCTCTTCCATGGGTGTTGGCTTTGTAAAATTTTCTGCGGACTCTCTTCGTGGAAACAGGTCCTTTCAGTTGAACATTGAGTTCTGCTGTTGCTTTTGCTGTAAGTGTTTTGCGTTGTTTGAACGAAATCGTTGTTAGCGTTCGACGGTTCCTCTCATTCAGTCTCGGTTTTCGTCCACTATTCTTCTTCGCCAATGAAACCTTGCAATGTTTTGTGTACGCTGTCATACCTGTGGATACAGTAGCTTTTGAAAAACCCAGCAATCTGGCTGTTATGGTTACAGGCGCTCCTATTTAACGGGTTCCCACCATTTGTCCGCTTTGGAAATCAGACAGGTCACCTGTTTCACACACCGCTCGTACGAACCGCTGCAGAACATAACATGTGCTACACTGGCTTACAACCTAGATAATAGGTAGACACACAGGATAGATTTGTTTTGTTTTTTCAGTGTAGCCGACACGAATAACGTAAACTCCTATAATCATGGTGTTCACATTATTTTACCTAACCACTGTGCCTGCGTTTCGAATTACGTTTGTGCATCTTACAATCTGATTTGAAAATACGTTTTGCATATGACTGCTGCATACAAGACCGCCAATTTCGATGTCTTCCGTTTAGAGCTTTAAATAAGTTTTGTGTATGATTACTGCATACCATACCCCAGATATATATATCTGGGGTATCGCATGCGGTAGTCATACGGATGCATAAAATTATTTAAATGCCTTATATATCATCATCATCATCATCATCATTGTCAACCATTATCAATCCACTGCTGGACGAAGGTCTCCCTACGTTTCCTCCACAACGGTCTGTCTTGTGGCAGTCTCCTCCATGTCACTCCCGCATAATTTCGAATTGCATCCACCCATCTCCCATGTGGTCTTCTTCTGGGTCTTTTCCTGTTCCTTGGAATCCAATCTAAAATTTCGGCTGTCCATCGATGGTCTGTCCTTCTGGCAGTATGTCCAGCCCATTGCCATTTCAGGGATTTTACTCTGATCATGATGTCTTCCACTCTTGTCATTTTTCGGATCCACGAGTTCCTCTTCTTATCTCTCCTGGTTACACCAAGTATGCACCTCTCCATGCTGCTTTGAGTTGTCTGCAGCCTTTGTATGTCTCTTTTAGTTAAGGTCCACGTCTCTGCACCATACGTAAGCACCGGAAGGATGCGTTGATCAAACACTTTCCTTTTAAGACATAATGGCATATTGCTCTTGAAAATTATGCTGTTTCTTCCAAAAGTTCTCCAGGCAAGTTTTGTACACCGATTAATTTCTTCATCAATGGGACCCTCACTTGATATATGCTGTCCAAAATAAACGTACGTGTCTGTTATCTCCAGCTTTTCTCCATCAATCGATAAATCTTCATTTCTTGTAAAAGCATTGAACATGACTTTTGTCTTCTGAAAGTTCATTTTTAATCCCACTTCTTTACTCTTGTCAGAAAGTTCCTGGATCATACTCTGCAGCTCTGATGGGGTAGTTGGAAAAGTGACAACGTCATCAGCAAAACGAAGGTGGGTTAGATAATCTCCATTAATCTTTATCCCTTTGTTTTCCCAGTTCAGTGATTGAAAGATATTTTCCAATGTAGCATTAAAGAGCTTCGGATATATGGTGTCACCTTGTCTCACTTCCTTTCCAATTTTTATGTGTGTTGTATTTTCAAACAGCCGAATCTTTGCACTTGCATTTTCATAGATGTTATTAATAATATTAATGTATTCATCTTTAATATCGCAGGATTTCAGAGCCATTGTAACTGCTGATGGTTTCACCGAATCAAAGGCTTTTTCATAATCGATAAAAGCCATGCACAATGGAAGTTCATATTCCCTCGCTCTTTCGATTAGTTCTCTCAGTACGTGGATATGATCTATTGTGCTGTAGCCACTCCTGAATCCAGATTGTTCTCTCGGTTGAGCCATGTCTAGTGTTAACTTCAAGCGGTGTGAAAGAACTTTAGTGAAGATTTTATAAACCACTGATAGGAGGCTGATAGGTCCGTAGTTCTTGAGATTCTCAATGTCACTTTTTTTATGTAGCAAGATCATTGTAGCTTTGTTCGAATCCTCAGGAATCTTCCCTTCATTAAGGCATCGAGTGAAAACTTGGGCGAGTACTGTTTCATATATATAAGACATTTAAATCATTTTAAGTGCCTTAAAATGATTTAAATGTCCATCTTTTAGAACTGTAAATAAGTTTTGTATATGACTGCTGCGTACAAGACCACAGACTTTGGTGTCTTTCTTTTAGAGCTTTAAATAAGTTTTGTGTATGAGTACTGCATACACGACCAAATATTTAAATATCTTACTTCTAAAGCTTTCCAGGGGCAATATTTTTCTAAGAGGTGGTGTATGTTTAGATTTTTCGTTTGGATAGTGTGTGTGTGTGAGTGAGAAAGAGAGAGTGAGAGTGAAAGAGAAAGAGAGAGAGGAAGAGAGCGAGACAGAAAATTTTTTAAATTGCAATATTTTAATATTGGCGAACTTTATTTTCGAACAGTGTTATCATCATACCTTTTGATATTCAAAATGCACTTTACTCCACTGTCTTTGCATTTTTTACTCCATCTACGATTTTGCAAGTCCTCATTTTTGTAAGTTTTTCGTGCGTAAAGGGAAATAAACCATTTTTCATTTTCTAGCTTTTCTGCTGTAAAATTTTCATTTTGATGGAATAAAGTTCGATGCCATTCTTGATAAAATACCACAAAGGACTTGCTCATTAAAACTCGAGAATCTGGTGTAATCGTTCATGTTCTTAATATTGCGCAGTCATAAATTTCTTCCCGAGGATAACTTTGTCATAAAGTAGTTTTTTTTCTTTGTTTCTGTTTTCTTAGCACGTACACGCTGAATTGAGCTTCGTAATTGTACGGTATGGTTTACTGTTATCTCTCCACATCATACTTTACAACAATTTTTACGACATTCTTCCTTTCATTTTTTATGACGGTAATTAGAAAACTCTTAGATGCTGAGTTATGGGGATGTTAGGCACGATGTTCCGAAACAGAAATGACGCCTTATAATGAATCACGAATGTTTCTTACTTTATAAGCACCACAAATTTTTTTTCGTGTATGTGTATGTGTATGTGTGATTTCAAAGCAATCTTCATGTGAAAACTATGATTTTCGTAAGTGTTGCACGTGAATTGGCGTAGAGAGCACTGGGCAATCTGGCTCAAGCCCTACTGAAATTCTGTGCATTTTTCATTTTTCTAATGCTAGCGTTAAAGTCTTCGTAATTTTTCCTCTTCTTTTTTTTTCTTTTTTTCTTTCCTTTTTTTCTTTTTTTCTTTTTTTCTTTTTTCTTTCCTTTTTTTTTCTTTTTTTCTTTTTTTCTTTCCTTTTTTTCTTTTTTTTTCTTTCCTTTTTTTTTTCTTTTTTCTCTTTTTTTCTTTTTTTCTTTCCTTTTTTTTTCTTTTTTTCTTTTTTTTTTCGGGACGAAAGCTTGTTGGGGGAAGTGTTGTTTATGAAAGGCAGTCCAACCTTATGACAAGTTTTTATACATGAAGTGCAGCTCAGAAGAAAGTGGGAAGGAAATGAATGGGTATAGCCCGAAAGTTCCAGCTGGACGCTGCGGTGGCCCACAGATCTAAGCGCCTGCTTCTGACCATTTTTCCGTGACGGATCCGGGTTCGAATCCCGGTAAAGCATGGTTTTTCTTACGGCGTTGGCTCTCTCTCGCTTCCCGGAAACAAGTCCTCCGAAATTAGGGACAGGAGACTGCTCATAGCCCACTGAGTTGCTGAAAGATGTCGTTAAACCTTCAAACAAAAGCTCTCGCTTCTTGCTTTGGAACACTGGTCAACTAATCATCAAACTTTCCTCGAAAAGCGACAATATCGTGTGGAAATTCCCGTGGTGGGGCTTCTAAATTTCTTTTCCGTGATATACACTGTATTGTCAAAAGTCACCGGACATCCCTTCAAAAGCAAATTAACGGATCCGCTGCGTTGTTAAGATGCGCGGTACAGCTACAAACGGTATAAAAACAAGCCTGCAGCTGACGGCGATCATATCGCACTGTGAGGTTGAGTGAAAATGCCGCTGAACTGACTTTGAGAAAGGAAAGATTGTTGGGTTTTATAATAGTGGGTTGTCCATAAGAAAAACCGAGAGGCGTTTAAACATACCCACGTCAACTGTTTTAGATGTACTGAATAACGGAAGACACATGGCGTGCCTGAAGCAGCAAAACGTACCGACAGACCAAAGAAAATCAGTGATAGAGAACGTGGAAGTTTCAGGAGAGTCGTTACAGCTAATCGACGGAATACTGCATAAGACCTCAGTGTACAAGTAAGTAAAAATGCTGGAACCTCGGCATGTACACGTACCATTCGCAGATAACTTCATTCTATGGGATACCGTGGTTGTACGTCTGGTCATAAGCCTTTAATCTCCACTCGAAATGCCACTCGTCGTTTAGCATGGTGTAAAGAACATCTATCTTGGACAGTAGGTCAATGGGAACGGGTCCTATGGAATGATCAATCCAGATACACGATCCATCAGTCTGATGGTCATGTGTGGGTATGGCGACAGCCGGGGAACGTTATTTACCACAGTGTACTATTCCTACAGTCAAGTTTGGAGCTGGCAGTGTACTTGTGTGGGAGTGTTTTTCGTGGTATGGTCCCGGCCCATTGGTTATCGTGGACAAACCTGTTAACCAGCACGTCTACCTCGATATCCTAGACAATTATGCCCTACAAACTCTGTGGCAATATTATGTAACCTAGCCTTGTTGGTTTAAGCAGGATAATTCACCGAACCATAAAGCAAGGACTGTTACAGCGTGGTTTGATGATAATTCTGTATCGTGTGTGGACTGGCCAGTACAGAGCCCTGATCTTAATCCCATAGAGATCCTATGGGATGAATTAGAGCGCCGCATAAGAAGTTTGGAACCAAGGCCTACTACTAAGCAACAGTTAGCGAAAGCATTATGTACTGAATGGAAGCGCATACCTATCGCTGTGTTCCAAAACCTTCTCGAAAGCATGTCTCAAAGGGTCAGTGCTTGCATTAAAGCCAAAAGTGGACCGACACCGTAGTAATGTATGTCAATAAATACTATGTTGTGTTTCTCTTCTAGGTGTCCGGTGACTTTTGTCAATATATTGTATTTTGGGATGTTGACCATTGTTAGCGGTCTGCTCCGTTTTGATAGGTGTGAACCCATTTCACGCAAATTTGAAAATATCCCGTCTGGTACCGGTATAATTTCTTTATTAATCTGATTATATCCGCTTCTCTTCTCTGTACTGAAACAAAGCGACCCTGATTAGCATCTTTTCATATTTGGCCAAAACCTTGGTTTTATTTAGCGAATTGTTTCATTAGATCGTAAAATCATATGTGACTGAAGCCAGATGTCTTCCACTGACATTTCCTGTGATGACTTCGCATTGATTCCACCTAGAAGAACTTAACTCCAATAGGACCATCCCCCGTTCAATGTACAATGGGAGAAGAATTGGCCCAAGGTCAGGGAGATAGTGTCGATTGCTTCTGCCTGAGAAAAAGAATGATATCAAATTCCCCGCGAATTTTCATAAACACGTTCTTAATGCAATGTTGATTTTTTTCCTCGGAAAAGAAAAATCCGTATTAATAGCGAAAATTATTTTGGGTGCAGTATTTTTCTTAAGTAAAGCTCAGTTTTCCGCTTTATGAGTAAATGTAAATTGCGAATTCCCTAATACCTCTGGTTTTAATTGCCCGATTTGAAGAATACTGTTTGCGTCAGATAGAGTTATCGATGGAAAGTGTTCTGTGTATAATTTCTAATTTTCTGTAAAGGACTGTTTTTCCACTAGGGAGCGTAAGCGTATATTTCTGTTACCGATGTATTTACAATATCTGCGATTCTAAAAGCTCGAATGAAAAAATTGTTTCGTGATTTTTTTTAAATTTAAATAGCGCGCATTTTATCCGCTTGGACAGTAAAGTTGAATATCTTTTTTTTCACATTTCCCCTTTTCATTGTTTGATTGGAAAAATCCTTTTTGCCTGGGATTTCTTTCGCCATGAGAAAAGCTTTATGTGCAATTTGTGATTTTTTTTTATATCATGCACTGCAGCCATTAATCGCCAAAAGTAGTTATTTCTCTATGTGGATGATTTACCGATTGTTGAAATCTTTAGCATTCCTTTGTCGTTGTAACCTGTTCCCTACACTGTGGTCAAACTGCTCACACGGCGTGTTTTAAATTATGTGCAGATTTTCCCTAGGGATCTTACACGCATTCTCTTTTGTGCTGATTTTTTTCTAAAAAATGTCTTTGCAATATTTTTTTTACGTCAGAAAGAATTCAAAAGACGTTCATTACACCCGAGAATTAGGTGTCATCTCTCTTGTTAAATATATTCAATAAAATCATTCAGACGTTCATCGTCACATGTCATAAACTCCTTTATTCCTTTTTTTTTAAATACTGGAGCCATGTTTGGTAACAACTATCACTTTTTCATGTGAGCTGAAGCGCCGTATTCTTCGGTGATTCTTCAGTATTCGGAAGAGCTAAACGTAGCCTGGTGCGAGATTTTATATTTTAGTTCGTGTTGGAGAGATACTTGACGGGCGATGGGATTCTCGTCCGTTTGCTACACCACTCAGCAACATTGCACCTTGCCAAATAAATATCGATAAGCTCTTTTCTGAGTGTTATAGCCGGGAAACTTTCCTTTCCCAAAACATTAAATTACATCTAAGAGAGCCTTATCGCGAGACAACCAGACAAACTCAGTCGTCATTATGAACAAAAGACATTGGAGGAGAATAGACGGGCTAAGAGCATGCTACTTCCGGCATACATAGAAAGTCGCCATTGTAGGGAGTAACTAGTGTGTTGACGTGTCAGCGCGAGAATTTCATTTCTAAATCTGTAAATTTTGATATATCTCTAAGACAGGGTCGTACTGATAACCCCCGCAACTCCTGCATTGCAGGGGAGCCTCGCAGGGCTTCCCTCAGTAAAAAGATTTGACAAACCTTTTCACATGAAAGTGGTTAAAAAAATAGCGAGTAATTCCTGACGGCTGATTAGAAAGAAATGTTAAAAAGAAAATCTTTGCCATTTTTTTCCAATAAATAAGATAAAAATAAGTTATTTATAAACATTTTCGTGGTTTTAGTTTATAAAATCTGTATGGCAGGAAAGCACCCATTTTTTACCCCAGAGGGATACAGGTCCCTTTTCGCAGCCATATACTGTACATGTATATTAGCAAGACAATGTGAAAGAAATATCAGTTCAATGAATGAAAGTTTCGTACCAATAAAAATAAGGTGTTATGTACTACAGTTGTTTGCACATAACTACATATCCTTCGGAATGTAATGAACTAAAATATGTTCTTCGCTGGGACGAATAAACAGACTTGTAGGATTTACTATGTGCAAAACATTGTGCAAACATTTTACTATGTGCAAAACATTGTGGAAGTATTGTGACGTACCTGCCAGCAGGACGCACACGACATAAAGGCAGATTGCAATCAGAACAAACGTCTGCGTAGCTCAGTTGGTAGAGCGACTTGTTCCGGAATAAGCGGACTCGGGTTCGAATCCCGGCGTAGACCAAAAATGACGGAGAAATTTACTTCGTTATAATGGTGCCCGAACTATCCGGATGACCCGACCGTTCAAAATCTCGCAATGGTGTGATGTTATTTCTACACCGCGAGATAGGAAAAATCAGAGAATCCCTTCTCCAGCGCTTCGAAAAAAAAAATTGACTGGGAGTTCTCAAGTGCAGGTTCTACAGTGGATGGCTACCTGCAACGATTCATGGTCACGGCTGACCCGTGGGCCATGCCCTCTTTGGGGGGGAGATGTGACGTACCTGCCAGCAGGACGCACACGACATAAAGGCAGATAGTAGTCAGAACAAACGTCCGCGTAGCTCAATTGGTAGAGTGACTTGTTCCGGAATGAGGGGATCCGGGTTCGAATCCTGGCGTGGACAGAAATGACGGAGAAATTTACTTCGTTATAGTATGTCAAGTGTGGTTTTTGTATTCAAGAGTAAATAATTTAAGTAGTTTTACTTTTTTTTTTTTGCCCCAATTCTTAATTATTGCTTATTTGCTAACTTATGTTCTGTGTTGTCTTATAAATTTGAAAAGATCTTTAGACGCTGTCACACAACCGTTGAGTGTGTGTGATCTTGATGAATTTCAAACAGATGGCTAGTTCTCTAAAAGAATAAAATTTGCATGATATAGTTAACTTTTGCAGAAGTGTTTTCAAATATGTTGTATTTGTACAAAACTAGAGCAATAATTTTAACTACACCGCGAACGTTTGTGTTACACGCAATAAAGTGCAACAATTTTAGTTTAAAAAGTACTTGCATTATTAAAACGCTCTTAAAACCTATTAATAATATGAAAATATTTTTTAAATAATTTGAATGATAATATGGAATTAAAAATTTTCCAAATAAATAATGATAATTAATAATATGTAATTTAAAATTTGCAATAATTGAAATCGAATGGATTTTCACAAAAGGTCATCAAAGATAATTTTTGCGAGGGGCCCCGAGTTTCTCAGGCACGACACTGCTCTAAGATCCACGTGTATGTGACCCGAAATTAATTTTCTTTTTAATATTAATAGTTCCATTTTTTTTATTTCTCTGCTTTGTGTATATGGTCGGCGCCGATATAGTCTCGTATTTTTCTGCTTACTAGTTATTTTGTTTTCTTTCTCGAATATAAGCTCTTGCTAATTACAATTTGATCAAGAAAGTTCTTGGGTCGTACGTGGATATTCTTTCTACGTAATTTCTGCAGTATATTATAAATTGAATCATACATTCTTGCTTTACAATGGAAATCTGTTCACTGCCAACTTTCCCTCATTCATAAGTGGTGCTGCAGGTTCAGTTAGCCTCCGTCGTTTCAGAAACGCTGGCATAACGTTTGCCAAACTATGCTACTCCGGTGTCTTTGTTTTAAACAGTTACAATACAGTTGCAATGTGCGCATGCGTCTTCAGGCTGCATAGTCGTGCCGTTCGGGTGCAGTACTATCTATACTCATGGTCGTGCAGGTGTGCTGTTCGAACAATCAGCTATGTAGTATTATTTTAAGAATAAATATTTGCACATGGTGCAGTAAAGAAAGTAAATGAACCGATATTATGGAAATCAGTATCTATCTTTATATTTTTATTTTTTTTTCTACGCCTTTGGTACAAACATGTTGAAAACTGTTGGCGATTTATTTTCATTTTGTAATTCCCTTTTGTTTTATGATTGAATATTGATTATCACAACTGCAGAGATCAAGATCAAATACATGCGCCAAAAAGCAAACGGATTTCTGTATTACTATGCTACGGTATTTTAAAATAAATGCTGGTGACTCCTTGTGTCATAGAAGACGGATTCAAATCTCCTTCTCAGTTTGGCTTTGTATGTGATTTCTCTCAACGTCTGGGCGAGTTTCAAGTAAATTAAAAAGAAGTAATCGCTCTTTCTACGTTTATAAGTGAGTCACAGAAAAATTCTCATCGGCCGCCACCGGGAATCGAACCCAGGGTCTTCCAATCACGCGCCGGACATGCTACCACTGCACCACAGCGGCTTCGAATTCTCCAGACTCACAAACCCAGGGTCTTCCAGTTACGTGCCGGACATGCTACCACTGCACCACAGCGACTTCGAATTCTCCAGACTCACATACGAGTTTGTGAATCTGGAGAATTCGAAGCCGCTGTGGTGCAGTGGTAGCATGTCCGGCGCGTAACTGGAAGACCCTGGGTTCGATTCCCGGTGGCGGCCGATGAGATTTTTTCTGTGACTCACTTATAAACGTAGAAAGAGCTATTACTTCTGTTTGATGTTCCTAGTCCACGTCAATTGTGTGTATTCAAGTAAATTTTTATGCCAAAATATCCTCAAACAAACTAAATATATTGGAAGAAGACATAGCGGGAGTCACGAAAAATATTCTGTGGGCATCGTGCAATTTTCCGAGGAATAAGTGAAGGAGATCACATAATGATAATCATTGAAGACGATTGTGCCTGTTTAAGACTGACAATTCTATTTACTGAATAACCGTCAGAACGTAGACTGAACGTTCAACATGAATCGTCTGAATTTTTTATAATCATTGTACAATGAAGACTAATATCACCCTGATTGGTAAAATTTATTGTCAAGTATACATCAAAAAGTAATTTCCGTAGATGTACGGAACGTCGAGGTTGGTTTAAAACAAAATAAGCACTAAAGGTACATCAGAAGGAAATGTCTGTAGATGTAACACAAGTGACTGTAATATATGAAAATTGTAAACGGTATTATGTTTCGTAATTTATTTTCCTCAGCACAGCATCATTAATGAATGTTTCTATAGCCACGCCGAATTCTGGCTAATACATCTCATTCACCTGTTCGTGATAGTATGCCTATTAAAGATTATGTTAAATCCATGGGTGATTTGCTCTGATATATCTCATTCACTTCACTTTTTCCAGATAATAAATGTGTTTTGGGTATCATTGAAATCACTGAAATCCTCTTGTCCGTGTGCTCTAGACATACAGAATTTTCGAAGCAATGACCCATCAATAACTCCAACATGGAACCAGTGGGCATGAATCATACGGGACACATGTTCTTCCACAAATTTAATCCGTCTGCCTCTTACAGAAGCAAGTGTCGCAACAGCAGCTGTTATTCGATTTGCTTCCAAGTCAAATCACTTTCTCCGTCGAATACAACGAATCCATTTGCCACGCTAAATGGTCTGGAAACCCTGAAGAGCTCGAAATGCTCGTCGAAGAAAAAGATGTTTCGTGAAAAATCAGGGATCTCTGACTTGGTCACAAAGTAAATCCCCATCCGAGGAATAAATTCCCCAGGGATGAAGACCGTAAACTGGAAGGGAACTTTGTTGTTTCCAAATTGAGAGGTATCTGAAGAGGATTACGCAGGGAAAATGGAAATGTTCTTCGCTTTCCTTTCACGTTGAACTTAAAATGCATTTTCAAAGAAGACGTTCATTCATCATCAAAAAGCCCCGTGATGACAACAGCAAGCATCTTACTTTTTTCATCCTTTCCTTTTTCTTTATGTATGTTACTACTGCTATTTACTTTCTAAAGTTACCTCATTTCAGGAAAGTCGCGTAACTCAGAACTCAAAATCGGCGAGAAAGCTTTTATGCATGTAGCAGTAAATTGAATATTTTCTTCCTTGCACTTCGTAAAAGATGCTGAAAATGGTATGCTATCAGATCTCTTTAAAGAAGGCACCCGCATCCAGAATTAGTTTTAGTCTTATATTGCGTGCTTTATTTCCTTCTTTAAAGATAAAAAGTAATTCTTTAAAAGATCTGATACGTGCATCAGACGCATTTCTTGGACAGAATTTTTAGGAATGATTTTATCTACAAATAATATACGAGAATATATTTCAAGCTAATCTGCATAAAACATCGACTGACGGGTAACATGTATTTAACACAACTTTTAATCAAGTTTAATATCTTGCAGGTAAGCAAAAAAGTTTTAAAAACTGAAATATGCCAAATTCACTTTGCTGGATTTAACTGGCGCTGTAAATCTTTGCACAATATCTTTTCTTGTGGTATTTTGCTTAGGTTCAAGAACAAAACTCGGAAGCGAAATTCATGATTGGTATCATGGCTTAATTTTAAAAAAGTTATAGTTATATCTAAAGTTATAGCAAATATTCTCAATCATAAATCATAACAAATATTCTCCATCATAAAATTATAAAAAATATTCTCAATCATAAAGTCATGGCAAATATTTTCAGTCTTAAAGAAATTTTTAAAGCAATGTAGATTTGTGTCCTCGTATGAATAAAACGAATTACATGTAAATTCTCAAGTTGACAGTAGTAAGAAAAGACAGGTTTCACCCCAAATTCGAGGAAAGACTAACCTGATTATAGAGCTGAAGATAACTATAATATTGTACTTCTTCTACAAAATATACAAAGACCGTTCCATGAAAACTGAGAGTATTTTTTTTAATATTGGCAAAAATGCGAAGGGTTAAATAACTACGCAGATGACTGACTGAATTAAGGAAATATCTACAGCAACAGTTATTAACCTTGGCAGATCACTCTGGTTTTGTTACTGCGCAGTTGTTTAAGGTACGTCTGCATTTCGCAATGGAGCTATGAAGGTGAGTTATTCATGGTGAAGAAGTGAAATGCGTTGTCCGATAAAATTTTGCATCGTTTCGGTAAAACGGCTTCAGAAACAATGGATTTAATGAAAAAGCTTACAAAGATAAATGTTTGGGTGAGTCAACGATTTTTAGATTGCACCATGATTTCAAAAAAAGGTCTTTTGTCGACAGAACTTGCTCCCAGGCCTGGTCGACCTGAAAGTGTTGTTACAGAGCGTATTGTTAACACTGTCTGGGCAATCCTGCAAGAAGATCGACGAATGACGTGTGAAGACACAGCGGCGTCAACTAATATGTCAAAAAGGTCGACATTCCGCATTCTACGCGACAAATTACTGCTGTATCGTGTCTGTTCCAGATGAGCGCTTCATCACCTGACGAGAGATCAATTGTTAGCTGGAGTTCAGATGTGTCATGAGTGGAAACAAATGATTGCAGAAGATCCAGGCTTTTTAAACCCAGTAATAACTGCCGATAAAACATGAATCTACTATTTCGACCCCCTCACAAAGCGCGCAGAGGGTGTCTGGAAACATAGGGGCTCGCCTCCTATGATAAAAGTCCGTCAAACTAAATCAGCTGGGAAGGGGATGATGATAATTTTCTTTTATCATAAAGGTGTAGTCAGTCAGCATGCCGTTCCTCAACAAATTACTGCCAATGCTGAGTATTACATTTCAGCCCTGAAGCGTCTGCGACGACACATGTCTATTAAGCGATCGGAGCTGGTGGGCAAGTCCACCCTACACCATGATAACGCCCGCGTACATGTGGCTGCTTCAGTTCAAACATTTTTTCCGAAATGCATTACTGAATTCATGTTACAGCCTGCCTGCAGTCCTGACCTCACCCCGTGCGATTTCTGGTGGTTTCCAACAATGAAGAAGAAGTTCAAATGGTGCAACATTCAACACAGATGCTGAAGTTGTTCAAGATTTACAGGGGATGTTAAAGCAGCTTCCACAAAATGCTTTCGCCACATGCTTTGAAAAGCGGACGAAACGATGGGACCATTGCATATCATCCCAGGAGAGATACTTTGAGAAAGAATAACATTTATTTTGCTGTACCTATTGTTTTTTTTTTGTGGGATTTTAATCTCAGTGTTTTATGGAACGGCCATTGTAGTTCCAGTCTAGTAAGTCGTATTCGAGCTTTAACTGGGACTTAAAAAGTACGTACACCAAAGAGCTAAACCGATATGACCAGCGCGACTTTTATGCAAATCAAAGCAACTGCAAGTAAACGATGGGGTGTGTGAAGGTCGTGAAACGATATAAATAACACCTGATACTGAACTCTGTTAATCAGTGTTATTCTTATTCTTCAGATGAGAAAGGCAATGGAATTTAGAAAAGTTGAGAAAGGCCACATTTTAATGGCCAGACGAATGGGTCAGGGCATTTCCTAACCGGCATGGCGTGTAGGGTGCTTACGGACGGGAGTGGTTAGCACCTTCAAAAAGTAGTCCGAAGAGGGAGAAACGATTAAACGCCAGAAAGGTGTGAGACGACCACTGCTCATTGGTGCTAGAGGTGAACGAAGGCTACCCGTATGGTACGAGCCACCAGATAGGATACTCTGCCGCAACTCACTGTGGTAATGTAAATGCTGGTGACGGGAGTAATGTGTCACAATGCACAGTACATCGGACCCTGCTTAAAATAGGGCAGCGTAACCACAGGCCTCTCCGAGTGTCGGTACTAACTTTGGTTCATCGTCAAAGACACATACGATGGACACTCCAGCACCAAAACTGGACCTTGAATGATCCGAAGAAAGTCGTTTAGTCCAATGAATCTCGCTTGCTGTAGCGATATGTGGATGGCCGGGTGCGAGTGCACCGTTTACTTGGAGGACGTTTTGGCATCAGGATGCACTGAGGAACGAAAACAAGCAGGTGGAGGAAGTGCAATGCTTTGCGCAATGATATACTACAGTTGCCCCAGCCTTTTCCCACTTATGTATCTCTTTTAAACTCATTTCTATAAATTGTACCCCTTGTTTTTAAAACACTCGTAGCTGCAGATACGTGTTGAGAAATACTTGGCGACCGGGTTATAATTCACATCAAGTTTTGGTTTTTTAACTGTTCCTATTTTCAACCACTGATCCACAAATGACACGCTTAAAAACCACTGACAATAAAAACTGAAACTACGTTAAACATGAAATCAAAAAACTACTTGAAAAGAATCACAATAAAAGACAACGCACTTACTTACACTCAGTCAATAACTGAACTGACCAAACAGTCTAGCTACGGATGTATTAGTAAAACGCCATTGTTCTGGAAAGGAGGATGGGTGACCAAATTGGCCCATGAACTGTGCCTAATGACTGGTAGAAGAGTGGTTTGGGGGAGGGGTTCATAGCCACGCCTTCACCAATCATCATTTAGATCAGATCGGATCATACACTGGCGTGCAAAAATTAAGGACGAGACGGTTTTTCGAATGTAACGTCGTCCAGAAGTTCTCCACATTGACTCAAATCATACCATAAGATCCCCAAGATGTACGAATATAGGACAAGTGAAAAAACCGTCCAAACAAGGAATCCAAAGGATACAAAGGCACTTTATTGAAACGGTAGCTTCGAGCACAACTGGACAGAAAACAGAAACGTCCATGTGACACGCGGCTCCCAAGAAAACTCCAGTCTTTAGTAGGAGATATGATCACCCCTAACTGCGTTGCAGAATTTACAACGTCTGTCCATGCTGAAGACGAAGTTGTCAAGAAGCTGTTGAGGCATCGCGGCTCATTCCTCTTGTAGCGCCAATCGCAACTGCGGAATCGTTGATGGCGGCTGGTGACGTGCTGCCAAGCGTCTCCCGAGAAAGTCCCACACGTGTTCGATTGGATTTAGGTCCGAGGACCTTGCGGGCTAATCCATGCGTTGAATATCTTCACTCTCCAACAGCTCTGCGACAGCCACTGTACGATGAGGTGTAGCGTTGTTGTCCATGAAGAGGAACTCAGGACCCACAGCACCTCTAAACACACGCACGTGAGGCAGGAGAATCTCGGTACAATAGCGGACACCAGTGACTGAACCTCCTTGGAAGATGTGGAGGTCAGTACGGCTACCAAGCATGATAGCGCCCCAAACTAGAACTCCGTCACCTCCAAACCGGTCCCGTTCGATGGTGTTAGAGGTGTGATTGCGTGTTCCCTGCTCTCTCCAGATGTATATACGTCCAGAATCGCTCGTCAGACTAAATCGGCTCTCATCCGTAAAGAGAAGTCGACCCCATTGCTGATGTGTCCAGTTATTGTGTTTCTGGCACCACAGAAACCGCCGTTTCCGATGAGCAAGCGTTAATGGCACACACCGTACTGGTCGTCGTGCAAATAGACCACCTTTGTTCATCCTCCTGGAAAAGGTAAAACGCGATAACGGACATCCAATTGTCTGTTGCATGTGCCTTGCGATTACTCCTGCTGTCTGCAGTCTGTCTCTTCTCACCTGTAGGACAATATACCGGCCGTCCGCCGCCGTGGTTGCTCGCGGACGACCACTGCTAAACTCTCGGACAGCTGTTCCTGTCGTTTGAAATGCTCTCCAAGCTCGTTAAACAATTTTGTGAGCGATACCGAACTCCTCGGCCACACTAGTCACACTTCGACCTTCTTCCAACTTCCCAATGACGCGACCTCGGTAAAGTCATCCAGCTGTCGTCTACTGGATTGCCTGTTGGCCATATCACACGGTGGCAGCAACTCGACTTCGTTCAAACCGATGTACACCGTGCAATAGATTTAACCGAATTACTGAGCGTACACCGACCGTGTGCTTTTTACCCTTCGGACACCCCCTTTACGTTATGCTGCATTTATGCGCATACCTACCGTACCGGACCCTAGTCTATCACCTGAGTTGTAATTTGGTCCGTTCTGCCTGCTGGTTCCGCTGTTATGCGAATTTCTCCTCTTCGTCCTTAAATTTTGCACACCAGTATATGTAGAGGATTTTAGGAAGAGAGTGTCTGATCCAAGTCTTAAACAGCCCTTAGAAGTAAGGAGCTAGGAGATTTGAGCTAGAGTGCCCGATAGGAAAGTGATTCGTAAATGAGGTAGAAAGAGGGAGGAAGACGACCTTATTTATAACCGGGGTGCCAGCCGGGGCCCGACGGCTTAACGAGCCCATCCGATGCACGGTGAATATTAAATGGTTCGAGTGTTCGTTCCTGCCTGGGATCGAACCTGAGATTTCACCTTGGTTCGATCCACCAGTGAAGAACGTTGACCACTAGGCCATGCTGGGGGCACCAATCATCATTCGCTAATGTGAGCTAGTTTTGAAATCTCTCCATTAGTGGTGATTCAAACTTAACATTTATTGTTTCATAACTAACGTTTTGCATTTTTTTTTATTTAAATTTTTTGTCCGCCATTATTGCTAATTTTTGGTGTATCCCTGAACGGCCCAGCACGTACCACCGGTTAGGAACCGATGTTCTACGGGAAAGCCCTTTATCTAATCAGTCACGTGCAGGACACTATGACATCTGCCTTCTACCTGAACATTACTGCACACTGCCCGTTTTGTTCTAGAATTGTTTGCAGAACGCGAGGAAGACTTCCAGTTAATGCCCTGGCCTCCAAATTCCCCAGATACCAATCCAATCGAGCATTTGGGGCAATCGTTGTAACAGCAAATCCGATCTGCGTCGGCTCAGCCACGTAGCTTATGACAGGTAAAGAATCTACTGGTAACGTGTTCGTACCAGACGCTATTAAAACACTTTTAGGAATCCGATAGCGCCCATTCCTCGCCAGGTTAGAGCTGATTTGGTTTACGTGTAGAACCTAAATCCTATTAGGCAGATGGTATAGCTGTTTTAAATGCTTCGCGTATGTACACTTAAAAAATGAAGAACTCAGTTTCGGTCGCATTACTAAAAAATAAAGATATTCTGGTTTTGTTTTGGCTATGTCATCTGAGTTAATCTGTACTCAAAGGGTATTTTTTGCGGCCGGGATGGTAAACGGACAGGTAAGTCACTTGCAGGGCACTTATCTTTGCTCCATTCTTCATGAGAGGATTTTCTTAGATACGGGAGAGCTTAAGTTTCGATTCCATAAAGCTTTGCCAAACTGCATAATTTGATTATTCAGTGTTATGAGTTCAGTTCATGAACATTCATGATCCTTGAAAAGCCGAAATTTGTAGTATTAATGTTTCTTTAAGGGTTTAGTTGAGATCGAAATTGATAAGAACTAGGCACAGGGACTGGCCCTGCTTAGCCGTTGGAATTGGGCGCCAGTTCACTATGACGAATGGGTGGTGTGTTGCCTTACTGCAGGTTTAGTCCCTTTAAGGAAAAATTTGACCTAAATTAGTGACGGACGTGTCCCTATATTCTTAATTTCTCATCAGCTTCATTAAAACCTGAAAGGAAAACAAAAACAATATAAAAGTTGTTCGAACTCAGTTGAAATTTCTATTATCTGAAGAAATTTTCTAAAGTTTTATATTCTGACTGTGTTATTGTACTTCCTCTATAAACAGCACAAGACAAAGATGTTTATAATACACCGCATAAGATGACTATTATAGTCATTACTTTTTTTTCCCAATAACATATTCCGCATATGTTATTGGACGTACAGTATAGCACTCCTTAAAGACTGCGACGGAACGGAAAGTGTCACAGTCAAGGAATACGCTGCTCTGTTATTAATATATGAACACCTGTATATCTTGAATAATTTTTATTTGCAAAAAATTTAATATTCGATGCTGAAAAGTTAGGCCCTTATGACTGTCTTTGGTCTTCGTAGAATAGTCTCCACCATTTGTTTTTCGTAAATATCCTCCGATACGTTCCGCCGTTTGTACTTCAAGACACTATTCAGCTTTGTTTGTTAAATAATATTTTCTTCCACGCTCCTGACGATCCAATTGTCCTAGAGATTTTCTATACGGTTCAGGTGAGGACAAAGAGTTTGCCACTCCAACTTTTTGACGCCCGTATCCTTAAACCAATCTGTAATTATGCGATCTGTATATTACATGGTGCGCTGTCCTGCTGTTAGATTTATGGACCTTCCCCAATGTACTGGCACAACATTGGGAATGCGTAATTGTCCAGGAGATGTAGGAATGCGCAATTGTCTAATTCATGGTTTCGTCAAAAAAATGACTAATGGGAATGCGTAATTGTCCATTCATGGTTTCGTCCAAAATAACTATTGGGCCCAAGATAAACCACAAAAAAAAAAAAAAAAAAAAAAAAAAAAAATACAACGACTGCATGCCATTTCGCTGCTTCCACCAAACTTCATTAACAGGACGATATAATCCTTTTTCCCGACATCCGGCCCAACCAGGAACGATCATTGGACTTTTGTACTAGGCTCTTCGTCCTGACTCGTCAGTCTAAATCACAGTTTTCTGTTGGTCTGCAGTCTAAGATGAACGTTCCTTACCTAAGCGTTTTGGCGTGTGGAATTATTCGAAGTTATTAGCGGCTTGTGAGTGGCTTCTCAATAGTGATATCCCATGTCATAGAGTGTCCAGCGCACTTTACTGGTGCGAACATCAGTCCCAGTGGTCTTACGTAGGGTTTACTTTATTTGAAATAATGTTTGTCTTTTGCAAAGCTCAAATGCCAAGTTCTGTTAGCTTCAAAAGCTGTCCGTGTCGTTCCTTGGAAGATTGAGCACCAATCACTACATATCATATCAGCGATCCTCGATATGAAGAGGGGTCCTTAATGCTACTGAAATTTCACGTATGGAGCGATTGTTTGCGTGGCACCCTATTTTCAATCTGCACGAGAAATCCATTAATTAACATTGTCGATCAAGACATCTTACATTTACAGACGTGCTATTGTCTCATCATAACCTCACCAGCATATTTACAGTTGGGTACGTGACGTGCTGCTAGCGTAGGAACTAATTTCTTATCAATAAAGAGGTTGTCAAGATGTTAATGGTAGGGCAGTTTATATCGCGAAAGAAAGCAAGGATAACACCAAATTCCACAGTGCAATCAAAATCCGTTTTGTCAAAGACGCAGGTCGATATGATACAGTTATTTCGAAGCAATTCTTTTTAAGTTCTGCAGACTAGTTTCCAAACGAAAAAATAAAATGTTTCGCCCTTAGAAAACAAAATTGTATCAGAAAAGGTGGAAAAAACTGCAAAATGGTAGTCACACTTACAGTAGTTGATTGCAATGTGTTTTTAAACCTGAAGGAATAATTATGCAGATGAAAAGTCGGTGATTCGAAATGTTGGCTGAAGTGAATGTCGCTAACTGTAAAAAGAAACTTGTCTAAAAGACTAAAAAATGGAAAACAGAATTAAAAAGAAATGGAAGATACTTTTACATTATGTAAAGCAACTCTTATTTATGATAAAACAGGTAACACCGTAAAGTTTTCGCCTTAGTTTAACTGTTCAATTAGCTTACTAGCTATTTCAACGTCCTGTTTTTTTTTTATTGCATTTTGTATGAAATTTTGGCAACCACTCATTGTTCTATCTGTATTTAACATCATATCTGAACTCTCAAGAATGTTTTTTTCTCCATATGGCATCACTGTCAGTCAGGCCGCCCCGGTGGCGCAGTGGTCTAAGGCGTCGGCCTCTGATCATTCGTCCGAAGGGGTCCGGGTTCGAATCCCGGTGAGGCATGGATGTTGTGTTTGTCTTACGGCACTGGCTCTCTCCCTTCCCTGGAACCAGTGACCCTAAATTAAGGACGGGCGACTGCTTATAGCCCAATGAGTTGCTCACGGTGGTCGTTAAACCTCCAATCAAAAAAAAAAAAAAAAAAAACTGTCAGTCAGTCAGGTCAGGCAGATTGAAGTATTAACGAGTTGTGATTCATGTGAGGCGTCTTAATTTCCGGTTTACCAACATTTTGCACGATGAACGAGATTCTGCTAGTCGACGATATTTTGTTCTCTTCAAGTCTATTACACTTTCTAATCTGTACAAGTTTTTTTAAAGTATTGCGTCGAGTAATCTCATTTTTGCTACGTTTGTGAAATTCTTTCCATTGGGTTGATGCATAAGTTCATGCCGTTTTTTTCACCGCATTGTTAACGATGGTGTTCCAACGTCTGGATAGGTCTTGCAAAACCTGAACGGGTTTTTTTTTCAAAAAAAAAAACGTCCAGCAAAACCTGAACGTTTTTGTTTTTTTTAAAAACGTACAGGTTTTGCTGCGAAGAAATCATCTAGAAAATTCTAGAGATCAATATAATTGTTGGAAGTTCTGCCACGGAGTGCATTCGACAGAGGTCGGAACATGTAACAGTCTTAAGGGGGTGACATCTCCCATTTCATGACCTGAATGGCCATTTTGGTCATATTTGCACTAAGGGAACGTGCGTTATCATGTTGGGGACGGACAGCATGGCGCCCATGTGGCCGTTTCTGGTGAATTTCTCCCTCCACACGGCAGAGTTGCAGCGTTGATGGCCCAATTCCGCGGCAGCATTTTCCAGTGAATAATGCCTTCCATGTGCCACCAGACACACAACATGATGTTCACATAATGAAGATCATGCTTTGGACGTGGTGTGTGCATCTTGTTTGGGCTTTACCATTCTCTCCGATGCCTGAAATTCACGTACAGGCACCACTTTTCATCTCCAGTAACAATACGTGACAGAAAGGTTTTGTGTTGCTGAGAACATTCGCGATAACGGGCGAGCAAGAAACCACATAGGGCAACACACTGATTCTTGTTGTCCTCGGTGAAAGTGTTAGGCAACCAAGACCCCACTTTGTGGTCCTTTCCCATACGTTCCAGGGGTCGCACCACTGCGGCCTGATCGCAGTCCATCTCAATAGCCAATTCGAGTGTGGTTCAACGCGGATCCAAGTGGATGAGATGATTCAAACAATCCTCGTTAAAGGGAGATGGACGATCTGAGCGTCGTGGACAGTCTTTGAGTTCAAAATTGCCACCTCGGAACCGCTGAAACCATTTGCACGCTGTCCTCGGATCAATAGCATCCTCCCCATATACAGCACAAATTTGTCGAGTAGCCTCGGCGTCTGTGGATCCCTTGTTAAACTCATAAAGGAGCAGCTGTCGGAAATGTTCATTCCTCTCTACTAGACACTTCATATTTCCGGACCTGAAAACCAAAAAAACATTAGCCACAATCACGCAACGTAATATGATTTCGATACACAATATTACTGGCTACATTTTGATATACAACTGGCCATCTGCAACGCCACTGCTGACCTGGGAAACACTCGCGAAATTAAACGGCATGAACTTCTGCGTCAACCCAATACTTAATTTAATCTTCTTCCTTGAAGCACAAGATGCAAATCAGGTGCGCTGAACACGTGCGTAGACAATGAGGAGCAAACATTTAAAAGCGCACCTCACTCGTTCAGCGATATTACCGTGCGAACATCACGTGAGAATTGACATATACGTCTGATCGGCGCAGCGTATCGTGTGTTCCTGGAGCAAGTGATTCCCGGTCTGTTGCAGGATGTTTGTCTCACCATACGGACGGACACGTGGTTTATGTATGATGGGGCCCTAGCACACTTTGCCATCAAGGTTTGATACTTCCTACATGCGACATAACCCGGGCGGTGGATTGGACGCGGTGAACCTGTGGCTTTACTTTAATCCACTGGACTTCTTCTTCTTGAGGCACATGAGAACAATGGTGTAAGAGAAACCTGTGGACTACCTGGAAGATCTGGTCGCGCGAATCGCTGTTGCTGCTGACAAGATCAACGTCACACCGGGAGTTTACGAGAGCTTGCAACAGTCCTTCATTCGCCGCTGTGAGCTGTGCAACAACGCCCTTGGACGCCAGTTTGAACAGCTCCTAGGTTTGAGTCTTTCTCTGGTGCGATTGGAATTATGTAACTCATAAATTAGGTATGTCTCTTTGTTTTCACTTTTGAAGGCTCAACGTGGATTTGTAACTTTACTATTTTCTGGCACTAGGAGTGGAATGCGGCCCTAGGTTCCATTTGAAAATATCGTTTCACTGTGTACTTCCTAAATGCCCTTCTTGTTTTGTTGAAGTAATTTACAATCACCTTGTAGATATTCTACACATACATTGATGTTTGTTGGAACGTAATACGAGGAAGAACGTGTGGGATCGGACTGGAGCTCGCAGGATGAGTAGGTCAGGTTAAGAAGTGAAAATGATTTGTCCCTTCGACGCCCTTGTAACTGCCCTGCAGGTAGTATAAAAGCAAAATGTACAGGGCAAGTTGCTATACTCTATTAGCGAGAATTGTGGCAATAAAGTAGTGGTAGTAACTGAATACTCCCAGCCGCAGCAGATGAGACCCATACGCACCTCTGACGGACGTTAAGCAAGGCCGATGTGTTGCACTGCGTCAAGGAGGACTTTCAGTCCACAACATCGCCACTGTTGTTGGTTGAAAAGCGAGAACATGATATGCCATCAGTGAGAAGAGCTAGGTCTTACAAATTGACATGAAGGGTCTGGAGCTCATCTCCGTACGAACACGGGAAGTCCGCCATCTCCACCGTATGGCGTTTGATGCCCGAACAGCCACGTCCTGAGCGTGAGCACAATAGTAGACTTCTGTATCGCATCAAAGGTTGTCTGCAGGCTCGCTCTCTCTCTGACGCCCTTTGCTCTAGAGAATACTCGTTGTTCTCCGTCCGTTGCTTCGAGTTACCTCGACCTTAAACACAGACGTGAGGAGTTGCAAGGGGGCCAAGAACGCACACATTTGCGTGATGAAAGGTAGCGCATAATGTTTTCCGACGAGTTTTGGTTCCACCGAATGACCAACGATGAACGTATCTTTGCACGGTAACATTGTGGGGAACGTCTGCTAGAGGCAGACATTATGCAGCGTCATGCAGGCCCGACACAGGGTGTTCTGGTGTGGGGAGCTTTTTGGTTCCGTTCACGTTGCCACCTCGTACGCATCGCAGAAATTGTCAGCGGTACAATGCAGAAATCGTGGACGCTGAAGTGCTGTATGTATATTCAGACGGTACAAAGAGCTATGATTTGGTAGGGATCCCACCACTTTTAAATAAATTTTAAATCATGTGGTAGTTTTGATTCCAATCACACATAAAATTATATATGGTAGCGTCGGCCAAACTGATTGGCACTTATTATCACCAATCGTTGCCGCAGTTTGGCAATGAGGAACGTACCAGTTTGGCAATGATACCATGTTACACACATGGTGTTTAATAAAACCACACGAACACAACAATGGTACAACATATACATAGAAATATTGAAATTACAATATTCTGGCGTTCGCCTCTTACGGAGGGTAACAACTGCTCAAGACACCAAGAAAAACCTGTCAGCCGGCATCGCCTTCACAAAAAGCGAACCCTTGTCTCCAAAATTTCTTCTTGGTTTTTCAATTCATCATTCATTCGTAGGTGACAGCAGAAACATGAACAAAACGCAATGCAGCTAATATGCATTAAGTGCGTTATCACTCAGCACTTAACCTAATGGCAAAGAGTTTTCACCGCTTCGCTCAATTTTGCTCCGCTGCGTGGTTATTTACATAAACACACAAGTTCTTCCTTCTCTTTTTTGTTATGATGGCAGTTCGCAACATTACACCCGGTGCCATCTTTAAACGAGACAACGCCCGACCATATGTGGCGCCTGACTGTCTTCGAACTCCTGGATGCTCGACATGTGCCAAGTCTTCCTTGACTAGCGCGTTCTCCTGATTTGTCGCGCATTGAAAACGTTTGTGACATGGTCCCTCAAGGTCTGGCGCATGAGGCACCGCCTCCAGTTACCCAAGATGAACTTTGGGTATCAATCGAGACTGCATAGAGTGATCTTCCGCAATATAACATCTACAGCGTATTCCAGTTGATGGAACGCCGTGTATGAGCAGTTATCTCCTCCCGAGGTGAGTGCACAAGGTGTGTAATATTGTGTGTTCCACGTCAATTACAGATATGTATGTCTTGTATAATAAATAATGTACCCTATAAATCTCACTTCAGTATCTCAGGTCTTTCTTCGTGTTGAATTTTCAACAGACAGCAAACATTGTACATGTACGTTTGGAACGAAAAAAAATGCTTTTGTCTGATCATTATTGAATCGTGATGAACTGTTTTTAGGCTTCCGCAAACGAAATTACAAATTTTAAATGTTCTAATTTTAAATTTTTAAATTTTTCAAGTGCAGCTTCACCATCAGGACTTAGGGTGTTACATAAATTCCGCAAATGAATGCAATAAATCTTTTGGATGTGGTCGCATCATAGCTAATGTATAAAAGAAAAATAATATATAAAATCATTACTCTCACTGGGTCATTAAAATTTGACTGATGTCTTGTCAACAGGAAGCATTTCTGCACTATTGAAGGGAATGCTGTCTTAATGGATTTTGGTGAAGAGCACTGGTAATGAGGAAAGAAATTGCAATCGTTTCTGCTATAACGAAAGAGTTGTTTCCTGAAAGATATTGCTTTAAGTAAAATTGCGTTATATATTGATTTAGTGGAAATTAATGGCTTAGGACAAAGGTCAGTAACCATTTTAATGAAATGGGCAACATTTGCCAAGAAAGAAAGTATTAGTGCTCGGCATAAAAACTAAATGTTAGCCAAAATCAGCTAACTCTAGACAAATGCAAAAAGGCTTATTTTATCTTTTCATTTTGAACAGGATGTTAGCAATTCTACTTTTGGGAAAAATGAAATTCTGTGAAATTATTTACGGTGTACAAGTCGATGCTTGTGAACAGAAAGATTTGAAGTATTTTTTTAAAACAAATTGTAAAATTATGTGGTGTGAATTCATGATAAGTCTCTGAAGATAACACGCGGCAAAAATTGACGGTGGTCTTGGACTTCTGACAAAATTTCCGTTTTGAAAAGTTTCAGTTTCCAATAACAGAGATTTCAATGTTTTGATGGATTTTTCGTTAGAACTAATTCCGGATTTTTATAAAAAAATCAGTTTCGGATTTTCCGTTTTTATACAGAAATTTAATAATGAAATTTAATTATTCAAATATAGTAATTTCCACTAAATCGCTCAATAAAGGCACACTACAAAAGAATATGTGATGTGAATTCACGTTAAGTTCCTGAAGGTAACGTGCTAAAAAAGTCTCCCATAGGTCGTCAACGTTTAACGAAATTTCCGTTTTGAAATTTTTCCGTCTCTAATAACTGAAACTTCGCTATTTCGATAGATTTTTTGTTGTAGCTAATTTACGGGATATTTATGGAAATATCAGTTTCCGGTTTTTCTTTTGTACACAAACATTTCCTAATTTTGGAATTTCCCCGATCCTATATACAAGAAACTTCCGTTTCTACTCTTGTTTTATGCTAAATGCACCAGTCGCAGTGTTTTTCCTGACTTACGAAGTGAAACAATTCATCCAGTTGTTCCCGGTGGCGATCAGGTCCGTGAAAGTTTCCACGGAGTATTTCTGCGAATTCACGTAAGAAAAATCCGAGAAAATTCAGGGTTTTCCCGTCACTTCACGGATAAGGTAGAATCAGGAATTTGCTTCGCAAATTCACGTACGGAATCGCAGAAACCGGCACGTGAATGTCAAGAAAACTCTTTACATCCTAATTTCTTGCTCTAAAATGAACATTTATGGCATTCGTACAGTGTTTCATAAAACATAATCTGCGTAAAAAGATCTAGCCTCAATATTAGAATTCACCATTTTGAAAGAAATGAAATATTGACAGCTTACAAGATTAAATCACAAAGCAGTAGCCTTTGAACGAATTAGGAACAATCCTATTTCGCTTCACTCCTAACGAGAAGATGCAAGCTGAATTTTCGCGTTGAGGAAGTTAACAGTGACTAACGTGTGCATAGGAGGTGTAATCAAAAGATATCCAGGCTGGTTGCATATATCCGGAATTGGCTAACAGCGACTACCATGTGCATAGGAGGTGTAATCACAAAATATCCAGACTGGTTGCATAAATTCGGAACTTGCTAACAGAGACTAACGTATGAATAGGAGGTGTAAACTTAAAGTATCCAGGCTGGCTGCATAAATTCAGCATTGACTAACAGTGACTAACGTGTGCATAGGAGATGTATTCATAAAGTATCCAGGCTGGCTGCATAAATTAGGCATTGACTAACAGTGACTAACGTGTGCATAGGAGGTGTAATCAAAAGATATCCAGGCTGGTTGCATAAATTCGGAACTTGCTAACAGAGACTAACGTATGAATAGGAGGTGTAAACTTAAAGTATCCAGGCTGGCTGCATAAATTCGAAATTGACTAACATTGACTAATGTGTGCATAGGAGGTGTATTCAAAAAGTATCCAGGCTGGTTGCATAAATTCAGCATTGACTAACAGTGACTAACGTGTGCGTAGGAGATGTATTCATAAAGTATCCAGGCTGGCTGCATAAATTAGGCATTGACTAACGTGTGCATAGGAGGTGTAACCAAAAAGTATCCAGACTGGCTGCATAAATTCGGAATTGCGCGACATAGTAGGAAGCTGTTTAGCAGAGGTCGACTTCAGAACATACTACGCATGTTCCGTGAGTCACGTGTCCCCTTCTCGTCCTCTCTTCCTACCGCAGTGTTTTGACCTTGCGTGTGTGAAGCTGTTCGTCGCATTTGTTGTGTCAAAAGTACTTGATCAACGAATTTGCGCAATATTCAAAGACACATAATTAAAGTTACATGAAGTCTATGGGGAGTAATGTATAAGCCCTACAGACACACACACTCACAACTCGACACCAACAACGATCTCTCTTCAAACTGAAATGTAGAGACAATTCAGTACGGCTGGCATCATACCCCTAGCAAAGGCAGCACCCTAATACATCCATTTGAGCACAAGAGTGAATACCGCAATTCGTCACTCTCCGCTACTTTCTTCCGCTCAACTGTTGTTCCCGAACGGCGAGCAAGAATCCAGTCCACTCGTCGTCTGAAATTGCCTGCAGTGCTACAAGGCTTGTGTGCAGTTGACCTGGCATGGTAATCTTGGGTATGCAATTCCTGGTGGACAGTTCTAGTGCAAATAGCTGTTCTTGTGGCTTTTGGGGCCTCGCAGACGAGTTTTGTGGCAGAGGATGAGTATGACTTCTTCACATTTCAGAGTAAGCTTCGTTTGATACTATTACTAAGTTTGTGCGGCCTCCAAGAGCGTGGACTCGTTTTAATGTAATCATCTGCTTTCCAACAATAAAAAACATCAGAGACAGTAAATTTCTGGAATCTCAGAAGAGTGTCATTGTTGTCTCAGGTGGCATCAAACCACTATGTCCATTTCATAGTGGGTGAGTTGACCTCCGCGAGGCAGCCACTTTCAATCTGATATGCCGAAGCTTATATACAGCACACAACACGCTCTGAACTTGCACGTCTGGCTCTGAAAATGTACTTTTATTTGCATAATGTTGTCTGAATATTTTTGTCAACGTAGTGTATGTATATGCTGATCATCAAGTTTAGATAGATAATGGACTGTGTGAATTATTATTGAACTAAAGTCATCCAATTTTGTAGTTAATCTATGGATGCTACTGGCAAAGAACTGAGAGATGTTCACGATTCCAAGCCTCTTCTCAGAAAAAATAACGTATCGCCTCAGCGTGTAATAATTTTAATGTTGGAACATCTGAGTGTATGATTAGTGGAAATGCTCCAGTGAAGTATAGATTTGTGGCATTTATTCTTCGTGCGACTGATAAACGTTTTTCTCTATTTCTTGTAATGGCTCCCTTAATTTTGTGTTTCTTGCAGGTTAGTATTGTCAAAGACCGACGATACAAGCATAGGTTCTTTGGAAACCATAAAGACGGTAGGTTATTGTACCCCATTTAGTTGGGTTTGAAAACACAAATTTGTCCGTGACGGGCATCAAACCTATGCCCCCTCACTCCGGAGTAAGTCGCTCTCCCAACTGAGCTACGCGGACAGAATATCTCGCTGCAGGTTTGTCGTCTTGACGCAAGTTTTCCCCTCTGTCGTACGTCATATCATCTCCCTCTTAATTTTTTTTTTTTTTTTTGTCTTTCAAGCGAAGTAGGAATTTTTTCATTCCAAACAATGTGTGCAACAAAACTTCACAAATTTTTCGAAGAACACAACGGCCAGTAGATCTATTTTCCACATTCGGGAGCCAATGTCAAAACACAAATTTTTCCTCGACTGGAATCGAACCCGTGCCCAATCACTCCGGAGTAAGTCACTCTCCCAACTGAGCAACGCATACAGAATGTCTCGCTGCAGGTTTGTCGTCGTGACACAAGTTTTCACCTCTATAGTACGTCACACTGGACATCGTTGCCTGAAATTGTGTATTTGTTGAATATTTGCAGAGCAACTGTATCGAGAGTTTCGACTGCACATAGAACTACTTGTACAAAATAATATGCAGAAATGAATTTGAGCCTCAGCAAACCAGTTTGTAGCCAAACTGTTTGGCCTGAACTTCATAAAACTAAAATTTATCGCCGACCTGCTATTGCCAAGTCATTAGTCACTTGTGCTAATGCAAAACAAGTTAGTAAAATCATGCAATGCATTGATTACAATACGCTTTCTAACATACCAGGAATCATTACTCAAGTTATGTGGATAAGGGCTGTGGAATAAATCTCGGTCCTGTGCCGTTATCTTTGACCCCATTTCGATGATATTCAACAGAACCGGTTCAGCATACCTGCGAAATAACATGATAAAGTTTTGTCGCAATCGCAACATTTCTACGTAAGTTACGATGCATAAGGGCTATGGAATAGATCCCGCTCCTATGGCCTACCCTTTGACTCCATGTCGCCCATTTTCAATCGGATTCGTCCCCAGGCTGGCTCCTACAACATACTAACATTTCATCCAAATCGAAGCATTTTTACGTAAGTTATGACGCATAATGGCGATGGAAGGGATTCTGCTCCTATGTCCTTTCCTTTGACCCCATTTCGCCCATTTTTAATAATGTTTGTCCCCAGCTGATCCTCTACCACACATTTCATCGAAATCGAACCTTTTTTAAAGTTAGTTATGACGCATAACAGCAGTGGAATGGATCCCGCTCCTATGTCCTGACATTTGACCCCATTTCTTTCACTTTCAATAAGGTTCCTTCCCAGGTGTTTCCCCACCACATACTAAAATTTCATCGAAATCGAACGATTTTTACGCGAGTTATCGTGCGGACGGACATACGCACACGACGCGTGACGTAATGAGGCAGATGGGAATCGCGACCATCTGCTCGCAAGAGTGTGACGTCATAAAACTTTAATAGGATCCACACACAACGCGTGACGTAATGTGACTGATGGCGTGACCGCAAGCCAATATCTCAGTCGCGAGATTGTGACGTCATAAGATTTCTAAGCATGGATAACATTAATGGAACGACGCCATGACACTAAAAACGTGGCAATTCGGGCTGGTTATTTAACGGACTAAGCCAATTTTCCTAACGTCGAGATCAAGCTAAATTGATTTCTAGTACCAGAAAACGGTAGGTTAACGACTTTCATCAAAATCCTTAGAGCCGTTTTCAAAATAAAATTTACAAAGATACAAGAATTGCTCCTTTAAGGTGGATGTCAAGTAATTTTGCTTCCTATACTTCTAATGGAAAAACTTCTGTACACATTTTCTACACAATTAATGCGTTCCCAAGGATCAAAATTTGAACATCGATTAAAATAGCTTCATTTTATAACTTGGAATACTTAATATTTTCTAAAACATAACCATAATTATGCAATCCAACATTTTTTGTCTACTGACGTCATCAAAGTACAGGTCGAGCCATCTTTTTTCTGGTTTCAACACCACCAAAGGAAACGTTTTTGTTCTTTAATATAATTAAGGTTATGTTTTAGAAAATATTAAGTATTCCAAGTTATAATATGAAGTTATTTTAATCGATGTTCAAATATTCATGCTTGGGAACACACTAACTGTGAAGGAAATGTGTACAAACGTTTTTCCATTGGAAGTATAGGAAGCTTAACCCCTTAATAGTATGGGATAAGGGCGATGGAATGCATCCCGCTCTTATGTCCTGAACTTTGACCCCACTTCACCCATTTTCAATAGGGCTCATTCCTAGGTGGTTTCGTACCATATACTAAAAATTCATCGACATCGAACCTTATTTACGCAAGTTAAGACTCATAAGGGCAATGGAATGGATCCCGCTCTATGCCGAGATCTTTGACCCTATTTCGTCCATTTTCAATCGGGTTCGTCCCCTGGTGGTTCCCTACCACAAACTAAAATTTCATCGAAATCGAACCGTTTTTACGCGAGTTATAGTGCCGACAGACAGACGGACAAAGCTGGAGCATATGCGCTTCTTCAACCTACGGTTGGAAAGCGTAAAAAAGAGGGTGCGATTGTGTCACGAGAACAAAAGCTGTATATTAGGTAATTAAAATCATGAACTTTTGACCAATGAGACATCGTTCATAATTTTTCCAACTTCTGAAACAGAATGCCGAAGGGGATGTATAAAATGGTGACTGTCTTGTGTCAATAGTCAAACTTAATTTGGATTCACTACGGTTTGATCAGTTATATTTTGCTTTTTCTTTAGGTCCTATCATCTTCTTGAATAGGCCAGTTACACCCAATGAATACCGTGATGTTCTGGGAGACACTGTTTATCTCATGAGTAAATATTGTTTATCGCAAATGCTACCATCTTTTAAGATAATGAAACTCCACACTTAGTCTAGTCCGCTCGATCTAAGATTGAGTAGCATGAAGCCGAAATTAAACATCTTATATGATTTATATCGTTCCAGTTTTCCTCCGAAGACTTCAAGGTTTCTTAGAATCTATTCTGCTTCTAATAAAAGCTATTGTAAAAGAAAAAGGTGGCCCACAGTCGTACGAAATCATACTTGTAACTCTTCTCACAGATGTGTCCGCTATTTTACCAAATTCCTGAATGTGAAAAATCTGACAAAGGGATATCATGCATACCAGGTACGGAACAAATGTTACAAATCTGTGATATAGGTTTAGCGGATTCTCTGACCGAGCAGTAAGGAGAGACGCCTTCTAGCTAATTTTCTGAAATGTGCCCGTCCTCAGGTCTCCAAAAGCGGGACTTGAACACGACACACTTGGTTCTGCGTCTTTCATGGGGTAAAAGGCGGTGGGTATGCAACACCATACCCAGTTTATTAAAACGAATGCATGTACAAGCACAAAACACTATAACCCGATACCAACACAGCTCAAAACCATGAACGATCTTGGAGTGCCTGTCGATAAGTGAGAGTAACAAAATTAACGCGGAAGTACAGTATGGTATAGTAGCTAGAGTGAAACACAGTGTAAGAGATGTGCATAAAATAGCATAACAGTACAAAGAAGAAGACGAGCATAATGGGAAATAAACACTCAAACAAACATATTATAACACTAGTGTGCACAAGGTAGGAAACTTTCAGCGAAACAATAAAAGATAACAGAGCTAGCAATTCCCCTGAGAGCGAACTTCTTCCAGGGGAGGAGGACGACTTATGACATAGCGCGCAGGTCAAGATGTTAGGAGACACGAACAAAACCTGCCAACTGGAATGGCAAATAAGGCAAGAATGACAAGAACATGAGTAGGAAGGTGCAGCAATTAGACAACAAAATAACAGCGGCAGCAAGCGTCAAGCAGATAAACTCCCAGCAGCGGAAGAAAAGACGTACGTAGAGTGCAAACGCCTCTAGGGCAAACAAGCCGGAGACAGCAGCAAAGTATAATGCACATAACCAAGTACGCAGGTAATATGCTCATGACTCACAAACAAAACCAGCTGGGACATTGGCCCTAAATTTAATGATGGGCGATTTCTTATATCCTAACTTCCAAATAAATCATTCACATTTCGTAAACGGCAGGCCTCACGAAATGGTATCATGTAACACACAGATTGCGAGCATAATAATATAGATTCTGTACAGAATGAATTTTCAATGTGACACAACTGTCGAAAATGAATTTTCACTGAAACTGACCAAGTTATCAAAAGCACGGGCTTCTGTATGATTCCCCAACTTGTATGTTTGTTCCCCGGACCTGGTTCTTTTCCCTCTCTGAAATTAATGGACATAAATTAGGGAGGGCAACTACACTCACGGACAATGAAATTTGCGCACCTAGAAGAAAACATGCTACAACTGCAAAACTTTGTAAATAGCTAGAGTGCGTGCTTGTAGCAAATGATCTACGTTTGGTGAGAGTACGCATGACCGCACACCCTGTGGTGGCGCTGCAAGCACGAAATGGCAGCCTTATAAACCGGTGTGTATTCGATGCCTCATGAAAGCGAAAAGAACCAGCCGACGCAGGCAAAGGCACAGACAAGAATGCCGAGTAGACGCCAGAAACTTCGATTTACGCAACTTACGGACTTTGAGAGAGGCCTGATCATCGGGATGAAACCCGCAGGGTGGTCGGCGCGCCGTATAACCCCCGCCACGTGGAATTTTCTGACCATACCGTCCAACTGTGTTGGGAACAGTGGACACGTGACGGCACTGCCACACAGCTCAGCGGCTCCGGACGGACCAGGAGGACCACCGGTAAAGAGGATCGACGGATCGTGCGCCAGGCACGAATGGATATCACACGGGGACCTGGCCCACTATACAGTCAGATGTACCGGCTCCTGTGTGCCCCCGAACCATTTCCCGACACCTCACGGAAGCGAATCTTCGATCCCAGCGCCTCTTACGTGTGCTTCCATTAACACCGGAACATCGGCGGCTCCGTGTGCAGTGGTGCCAGGCCAAAGCGACGTGGAATGCCACAGACTGGCGATTTGTGATGTTGAGCAATGTGTGCCGCTTCGTTTCGGGACAGATGATCATCGTGTCCGGTGTTGGAGGTCCCGGGTCAACGGCACAATCCCAACCTCGCTATCGAGCGCCACACCTCTCCCACTGCAGACGTTACTGTCTAGGGAGCCAATGCCTACGATAGCCGATCAGCTCTAGTAGTGTACATGGATCATTGACCTGACAGCGGTATGGGGATGAGATCCTACGGCCCCATGTGCTCCCATTCCTGGCCGGAATCACAGGTGTGCAATACTAGAAGGATAATGCCCTCCCGCATACGGCTCGGGTTGCCCAGGACTGCCTACGTCATGTTTAGACACTTCCATGGCCTGCAGCTCACCTGACCACCTATCGAGCATGTATGGGACCAGCTGAAACGCCAGCGTGCCGCACTATCCAGAATTTGGAGCACACCGTCCAACACATGTGGGCTAGAGTGCCGCAGGACAACATCAGGCGGCTGTTCGCCTCCATGCCAGACCATATTGCAGCATGTATCGCCGCACGAGGCGGTGCGACCCATTATTGAAGTTGACCGGACTGCGTTCCACAGATCCCTGTGTAATTGTCCTGCAGCTCTGTTTTTGCCATCATGTGTATCATTCATGTGTATCATTACGTTTATAAAATTTCAGTTCAATCCGATGCTTCGTTCTTAGTGCTCAAATTTCATTGTCCGTGAGTGCATTTGTAACCATATATATTGGTGTGTGTCCCTGAACCCCGAATAAATATGAGATTATTGCGGAATAAATCTGACGAAACTAGTCTCTTGGTCACCATGGTGGCCGAGTGATCTGAGCAGCTGGCTTCTGGCCAGTCATCCGATATTGGCCCAAGTACTAGGTGAAGATGATCCGTGGAAGTTGTGATTTTCGCATGACACTTGCTTTTCCTCTGGAACCGGTTGCCCCAAATTTAGGACTCAGTTACATATTGGCGTCCGTAAACGGCGAAACGAAAGAACTATTGGCTACTATGGAATAAATCTGCAGAACACGGTTTTGGCCTATTAATGCCAATAACTAGTGAATAACTCTAAATATACTTCTGCTACAGATTGAATATCATAACGTCGCTATACAGGATGTTCATTTTTTTTAGGAAGCCGTTGATGAGAAATTACAGAAAATAAAAAGAAAGTTCAAGGAATTGAAACTGGCAACAGCGCGTTAGATCAATACGAAAGGAACATCTGCTGCAGTTAAATGGCGCACGTAAACCAGCTGTGGATAGAAAGTTATGTTTTTGCTCTTTACGAAGAGAAGTATTCGTATCCTGTAATTGAAAAACGCTGTGAAAAACATAGAATAAGCATTTCTAAAACGTAAAATAAGCAATATTATCAATAATAGAGGGAAAATAGTCAAGCATTGCTTTTAACAGGAAAGAGAATACCAAACGAATATCCAAAGAAATTATGTACTTTTACGACTATTTCAAAAGTAAAGTCTCAGGTCTTAAAAGAAAATCCACCGATCCAAATAGTACGGTGTATACGTCTTTATGAAAATCACTTAGCCGGAGGCAGATGGAAATTTATTGTGACTGTTGATGAAGCGTGGAGCTAATTAAACGACTGTAATAAAAGGTGAATTTGCTATCGCAAAAGAGTAGGAAAGGACATACACAATTGGTTCCAAGAATCCAAAGGTAAACGATTCATGATCATTGCTCGTTTCTTGCACATTGGAAAATTAAAGTTTAGAAAAGTTGAAAAGAATGTTAAAATCAATTCTACATATTACCAAAATAATGCTTTAACTCCCATATTTAATGAAGAAATACCATTCCTTTATCCACAGAGCCTTAAAAGAGTAAAACTTCATCAGGATAAAGCTACCAGTCATACGTCCAGATCTACCACTCTCTTTCTTGAAAAAATTAAGAACGAAGGGGGTATCAAGTCTATACTTTTTGCTGATATTCCTTCAAAGTCCCATTACGTGTCACCAATAGGCTATTGTGTCATCGGACTGCTAAAAAGAGCGCTTTCTAAAGACAGACCTAAAACAATGATTGGAGTATGGAAAACAGTGGAAGAAGAATTTTAGAACTACCAATTTTAAAAAATGTCCTGGTATCTTGGAAATCTAGATGTAGTTTCATAGTCCAAAGAAGGGCCTATCAGATAGAACATTTGAGAAAAAAATAATTTTATTTTAATGATTAATTTTATTGCTGAAAAATCGGTCTAAAATGTCTGAACATGCTCTATAGTTCTCTGTTTTTCAAAGCGAATAAATTTGACAACCGCTAAGTAGCTTTCATCCTGGAGTGAAAATAATTCTATAGAATAGCACATTTCACTGTTTTCATTCATATGTACTAATTCCTGAAACAGATTTTCTCACTCATAATTAGCGAAAAAAATTTGACATTTATGTTTTTCTATATTTTAATGGGATTTAAAATCCTACTTAAATGTAACGAATGGTGAATGGAATGCTGGATTACACCATACAATACAAACTTTAAAGATGACAGTCAGTTTTTTTGGTGTAAATATATAACAAGGATGGTAAATCAGATAATTTCCGAAAACTTGAAAATTTCGTCGTCCTGGAGCGGAAATCGAACCCGGGTCTCCCAGAAAGCGCCCGGGTATGCTAACCGCTACACCACCGATTCCCGCTCCAGGACGACGAAATTTTCAAGTTTTCGGATATTATCTGGTTTACCATCCTTGTCATGTTTACACCAAAAAACGGATTGTCATCTTCAAAATTTGTAATGAATGGTATTTACCGCTATTCCTTTCTGAAGGCGTAAAGGTATATTTTAAATTCGTGCATTTTTCCCTTAATACGGAAAGTTGACAAGGTTTTGTTTCCAGAAAGGCGGCAAAAATTCTGATATTTCCTTTAGAAATGATCTGGCACTCTTTCATGCAATGTAAAGATTACGTTTTACTCAATAGCGAGCAAATGCTTTTAACTAAATTATTTTTCTTTGATTTTACCTTTAGCTCCCGAAAACTTATTTTTTTGTGGTGAATTTTCGATATTCGCAATGGAAAATAAATTTGATAGAAAAATATAGAACTCTTTTTTTCCTGAAAGGAGAATAAGCTTACAATACACTATATTTTCTTGAAATCATCACCTATTTTTACCAAACTGCGTTTGCATTTGTGTCAAAAATGTTCATGCATCTGTTTCGTGCTCTTGGAAAATATCGTGAAGTTCTATGTACACACTCTCGAATTTCTGAAACATACAGTAACTCGATTGAAATATGACTCCCATGATGTGAAATGTTGCTTCCGTTTATTAAGGAATGTAGGAGAAAATGACTTTCAGGAAATCCTTTCTGGAACAGAAATAAAAGTTGTCCTGGGTGCCATTTCCGATGACGTTTCCCATTTCTGAAAACCCTCTTAAGACCAACACGTTAATGTGACAGATGGCTCGAACAAGCTGTATCACCATCTCGTAAATTAACCAAAGGAAAAATGAATGCCATGGAATCCATAACGGTTTAGTTCACTCTTTGTTTTTAAGCTCAGATCTAAAATCTTCGATCGATACGACTTCCTTTTTCAAAACGTCATGGAGGTGCTATTTTACTATGGCACAACTAAATACATAATCTATCTCCATTTTCCTCAATGCATCTAGACACTACAAGTTGTCAAGACAGACATAGAAAAGTGATTATTTTTCTTCTGGGAGTAGGCGAATAATAATCTCCCAGAACTTCTATGGGAATGCGATTGTCCTATGCGTCCGTTCAGAATAAATCCATCTTCGCGATACTTCTTCACAGTTTAACGCTACGCCGTAACTCCGTTGTTAAATCAAAATCTGGATACACAAAGCTTTTAAACAAACTGACACAATTATATATATCATGGAGTTTAGCATAAAATATTTGCCTTCTATTTTGTGTGTCCCATTTCCTAGGAGTGCTAAATAGATTTACCAAAAAGAAAAGCACTTAATGGATAAGAATTGATTACTTCTTTTGTTAAGACAAATCTATTTATTAAATACATATTCAGATGGTTTGGGGGTCTGTGTGGTATCAAAGATGCAAAATTTCGACATCTGATGTCTTAAATATGTTGAGTTGCAGACACCGGGATATATAAGACCTAGGTGGATATATGACATAAGATGGGTCAGTGGCGATTGAGATTGCAATTTGCTAATAGCAAGAAATTTCGTAATGGACTCAAGACAGTTATATTTTTTAGGGAATTATCAATAATTAAATTCTGCTTCTGATTCTTATGCAATGAAAGCTGGTTTTATGTTCCTATAGTTACATGTCTCTTAAACCTGAACACTTTTGGGTGTTCAAACTTGAAGAGTGATGATGGTGTAAAATACTTTTAACGACTTCAATTTGTGTTGGAATACTAAATAGTTAGCACGTCTTCTCATGACTTACTAAAAAGCAGTGAAAGGGCTGTTCTCAGTTAGAAATCGGTTGGCTAATCGACGATATTTCCTCTCTGCAAGAAAGTGAAAGCATTCAACACTTCTTAACGAGATGTACACTCATTGTCGTAAAACTCCTCGCACTAAGAAAATCCGTCAGATTAACGCGAAACTCGGCGAATAGCTACGGGGAGAGCAGACATGCAAATGATTACAGATTCGTACGATTCCGTATGCCCGGGCGTCCAAGACCGGCGCTGCGGTTTCAATCCTTGGAGCTTATAAGGCGCCGTGCAAGGGACTCCACATTCGTGCCGAAGTGCACGGTAAGAGTCAGGTGAGGTCCCTGAGCTATAGACATGCCAAGAGGCCACCGTACATGTACGTACGGGAAACTGACGGAGTTTTAACGAGGCCGTATCGTCGTGATCAGAGAGGCAGGGCGGCCAGCGCACCGAATGGACCAATATTTGCGCCAATCGGACAGTACGGTGAGATCGTGTTGGGAGCAATAGACACGGGAAGGCACCCAGACACGGTGTACTGGCTCTGGACGATCCAGACACACCACCAGCAGAGAGGATCGTGAGAGCGGCATGCGCAAACGCAACGACGTCCTTGTCCAATATCCAGAGACATGTAGCGGCTATACAAGGGACTTCTGTGTCCGCCAGAGCCATTTCCAGACGCCTGGTAGAGGCGAATCTGCACTTTCGACGGCCCTTACGGTTTCTCCCAATAACCTCTGACCGTCGTCGGCGTCGATTGAAGTGGTGTCAGCAGCGAGCAACGTGGAATGCTACTGACTGGCGACGTACAGTGTTCAGCGACGAATCCGGCTTCCGTGTTGGAACGGACGATCACCGTGTCAGAGTGTGGAGGACCTCAGATATACGCTACAATTTCACCCTCACTGTACAGCGGCACACTTCCCGAACTTCAGGCATGATTGTCTGTTTGGCCATTACGTATGAAAGCCGTACTTCCCTCGCAGTGATCCGAGGGACATGGTCCCGTGAGATCTTGCGGCCCAATGTGCTGCCCTTCCTGGCAGGGCGGCACTGAGCCATTTTCCAACAAGATAACGCCCGTCCGCAAAGGGATCGGGTTTCCCAGACTGTCTACTTCATGCTTCGATGCTTCCGTGGCCGTCCAGATCGTCTGATCTCTCGCCCATCGAAAACGTGTGGGGCCAGATGGAACACTAGTTTTCTCCATGTCCCAGTGTTCGTGATTTAGAGCGTCATTGGCAAAACGTGTGGGCCAATCTGTTTCAGGATAACATTCGGCGTCACTTTGACTGACCATATAACCTCATGTATCTGAACACGAGGCGGCCCGACGCCATACTGCGAGACACTACTTCTTACCATGTAGCTCAATAAATAATGCCCCTATCAGTCTCAATGTGTAATACCTTTACCTTCCTTCCGAATATCATTGCAATCCGATACGCCCTTCTGGGTGAAACTAGTTTTTTGACATATAGTGTATATTGTTATCAAAAATATTTTCTTGATAATTCGCATCAGAGAGATTGGATTTTAAACATTTTTAGCCTACGTCCTCTTGTTTATAAAGCGACATAGGGTGTTCCTTAAGCAAAAACCAGCTCTGAATGGTATACACCGATAATATCGGAAGATCGTATCTATGATTTATTGGTAGTCATAGCAAACGCTAATATGAGTGGAAATTGGGATCTTAGGATGCGGAATGAAGACTGCGTTCGGTTGGTTAAAGACCTGTTCGTGGTATGAAAACACATTCACCTTTTTAAGTACGAGTGATGATTTCAGCATCCGTGGTAGTGGAGTGCAATTTTTTTACTCCAATAGCTCGGGCATAAATTGATTCTAAAACCTGCAGCTCTTTCGGTATTTTCTCATCAGCGGAAAGAAATTCGGGATTTCCTTTGCACCATTTTAACTTAAAATAATTAAGGCAAATCGCATGCAGAGTCAGTATTTGCTTTAGAGACTTTCTTAAGATATATTTACTGATGAATAAAGATTTGACTCACAGTCATAGTTCCGTTGCAGAGAATTTCTGAACTGGTTCGGTTTGACCAAACGCGTCCGGGTTCGAGTCTTAGACGAGACTTTATATGCTTCTAAGAGAACATAATAATAACGAGTTGTTGCTGGTGTGCTTGTTTTATGGCACTGGCTCTCTCCGTTCCCTGGAACTAGTGGCTGTAAATTAGGGACGTACGATTGTTTATAGTCCTTTGAGTTGCCCATGTAGGTCGTTAAACCCCCACAGAGAAAAAAGATTTGGCTTCATATTAGTGAGATAAAACGTCTGGTAATGCAACTACCAGAATGACCCATTTATCAGAGTATTTTCTTTATAACACTACACTGGTGTCATTCTGTCCAGTGAATAAAAAAATAAATATTAATATTTATGTAAGGTGACGGAGTCGGGCCCCACAAATTCATTTCAATGTAGTAATGTTTTCTGTAATTGTTTCTCGTTTCAAAGGCAATGTAATGTAAATTCAAACGCACGTGTTGGCACGTGGCGCCATTTCCTTTGTAAGGTGAATTATGTAACCGAACGAAGCATGTGACTAGCGGCATCTGTTGAATTCGACCTGGTCGACGGGGTCTTATGTATAGGTCAGAGGACACCACTTCCGGTGAACGGCTAACTCCACACCAAAAGGATTTCCAGAGGCAAAAAAAAAGGGGGGGGGGAGGATTAAGGATATAAAAGGAAGCGGCACGTTCGCTAGAGAGGTGTTTCGCGTTTCACCTTCCACAAGGAAGACGTTTTGTTTTACGCAGAGAGAGTGTCGGTTAGACCTATCGGGGTTTTTCGTTTTCACTGACGGAAGAGTCAGGGTTTTCCGGCGATAAGAGATCCACCGGAGTTTTTGACGGAGCGACTCAAGTCCACGTGGCGGAGGGTCTTCCGGGATATCGGTGAGATAGTGAAGTGTTCGCTAGTTGGAAACCTATTGGCACGTGGAGCTAGCCAATCGAACGGAACTTATTCTTTCATCTATTAAATTTTGTTTCGTCTAACCAAGAACTTGTTATTGGAGTTCCTCATTATCGTAGAGCATAAGAATTGCTGACTACACGTTCCAATATTTCAACAATCGAGTTTAATTCAACGGCTCTCAAAAGAACCTACGTCAGGCCCGTTTGAGAAATTCGGGTTCAGTGAGGCCTAGGGGCAGATCGAACTCAGCGTGACCTGACAATTTACTTCAGTGTCTTACAGACCATAAGATTCATCTGATTTGGCATAGGTGATTATCATATCTCAGATGCATTTACACAGCAAATATCGGGAATTACACTGGATGATATTAGAATGCACCGATCTTCATCAATGTGTACAACTGAGAGGACTCCCAAAAATTTCTGTTCGCGAACTGATAAAAATATCCAGTACAGCAATGTTTATCAAACGAAAAATCTTAATTACGTTTTCAGAAAGTGTGTTTTTTTCTAATACCCTAAACGGAAGAACAAAGTGTTTTATGGAATGCAGTTGTTTGTAGCTCAAGTATATTTTGGGGGCGGTTTTAATCCCCACCATGACTACCTCGTAGAGCTAATAGCAATCGCCTGTTTTTAAGTTAAGGCCGTTGGTTACAGTAAAGGGAGATACCCCGCGAGATTCCTCCGAGATGGCTTTGAGCAACAGCCTGGTCTCATTTCGGACGAATGATCAGAAACTAGGTTCTCACAACACTTGCTCACCGGGTTGGCCAAGTTTTTTTTGAGTTTCTATCAAGTTATAAAGATTACCCTTCCTAATTTACGTTTGTGGTCTCTCTGGCTAGTCAGTCTACCAGTTTTAATATAAAATGAGCTTAAACTGTCCTAGGAAAGTAAAATAAATCTCTATTGAGTTTGTTTGCACTCTTTTCCGGTATATATAAGGAGGTACGTGAAGTGAACCTTGCTGTCCGAGGGATCGAATATACACTGGCGGAAAGTGAAAAAAGAACACCAAGAAGAAGGAATTGGCGGACGATCATGAAACTTACATATGTTAATGGGGTCGAGTTTACGTAGGTGTGATGTTAATTTTGGGACCAACTGGTGAGCGCTTACGCCACAGCACGGCATAATATGCAAATTATCGTCGGTGGTATTTAAGGAGTACGGCGAAGTGAATGTAATCATTCGTCGGCGTACGGACACGTGCGAAGATCCTGAAGAAACTGCAATGCCTGGACATGGAAGACGTGTACGATTTCAGCAGTTATCGGACTTTTAGCGAGATCGTCTAGTCGTACTCCGCGAGGCGGGTGGTCGTATCGTCGTATTGCGGAGTGAATTGGCCGGTACGTATCGGTGGTGGTACGATGGTGGCGTAGATGGTCCGAGGAGCATTCCCACACTAGAAGACGTGTAACCGAGAGTCACAGACGGACTGATGAGCGGACCGATCGACGCATAAGAAGAGCGGCGTTGTCAAGCAGAACATCCTCTGCGACGCAAATCCGAGCTGCTGTTGCACCTTAGGGGACTGTGCGAACAATCCGCAACCGTCTACTGGATGCAGGACTACGTACACGTGTGCCTCTGGCATGTGTACTTCTGACTCCAGCCCACCGTCAGGAACGGCTGCAGTGGTGTCGCCAACGTCTGCACTGGAGAACGCAATGGCGATCAGTCGTGTTCAGCGATGAAAGCAGATGCTGCTTGGGAGCCTCCGATGGCCATATGCGTGTTCGCAGACGCACAGGGGAGCGTCTCAAACCTTCTTGCATCCGCCAGTGACACACAGGGCCTACACCTGGTCTCCTGGTGTGGGGAGCGATCAGCTATCACTCCCGTGCACAACTAGTGTTTGTACCGGGTACGTTAAACAGCACCTCCTACATCAACATCATTCAGCCCGTCGTTGTGCCATTTGTAAGGTCGGTCCATCGTGGTGTTTTCCAGCAAGATAACGCACGCCCACACACGACACGTGCAACGCAACATGCACTTCAGGGTGTGAGACTACTTCCGTGGCCTGCACGTTCACCGGATTTGTCCCCCATGTAGAACGTGTGGGATTTTATGGGACAACGACTTATCCGGTCTCCACGGCCAGCCACGACCATCCCCGATTTACGCGTCCAGGTTGAAGATGCTTAGAACTCAATACCCTAAACTTACATCCAACATCTGTACGACAGACTCCATGCCAAAATTGCACAGTGTGACGCAGTTCAAGGCGGTTCAACCTCGTACTAACCATGTTACATGGAAATGTTATTTTTCAGTTTACCGGCAAATACAGCTGTATTTTGCCATAATGTTTTGATCACGTTTTTCTCTGTATTCCGTTATTATGCTGTATAAATTTCGTTGGTATCAGACGTCTCCTTCTTGGTGTTCTTTTTTCACTTTCCGGCAGTGTATTAATAAAATCCCAGCCACGTATTTCGGCTTCATTCAAAATAAGAACACAGGTTGTCATGTTGCCTACCGGCCGATAGTGGTCGTCGTAGAAAGAATATTGAGAATTTTGGGGTTCAGTTTTCTTATATTCAACATTTTCTCACAATAATGTGAATCATATTAAGAGCAAAACATCCTGCAAGTTTTCATATTTCTTCTTCCTAAATTATACTAGGGGTGTTCAAATGAAAAGGTACGAAACGACACTGTGGGTATAAATGAAGACTTTATTCAAAGTATACACCATAGGCCGTAGCACAACAATCCCATTGATTAACGAGCCGAAGGATTCCTTGTTCCCAGAATTCCTGTGGCCGTGACGAGACCCAGTCCTGCACAGCGTCCTTGGGTTCGTCGTCCGAGTGGAAGCGCTTCCCTTTCAGATGTTTTTTTCAGGGGACCAAACACATGGAAATCGCAGGGCGACATGTCCGGGCTGTAGGGCGGATGGTCAAGCTGCTCCCACTGGAACTTGGCCAGTTCCGCGTGTGTGACCCTGGAGACGTGTGGACGCGCGTTATCATGGAGCAGAACCACACCCTCCGTGAGCAGCTCCGGTCTTTTGTTCTTGATGGACTTGCGTAGGCTTCGGAGTGTCTCACAGTACACATCGGAGTTAATGGTTCGTCTGTGCTGGAGGAATTCAACAAGTAGTCAATTGGAGGGCGCTCTTTATAAGAGCCTCTGCTCTCTCCTGCGCATGCGGGCGCCCGCGCATGCTCCGATCCACGCCGGCGACTCCAGTCGCTACCCTAGATGTGTCGCTACGTTCTCCCATAGCGGCATAGGCAAATATGTTAATGGTTACGTTTTTATGACGTTTCGTACCTTTTCATTTGAACACCCCAAGTATATTACCATCCAGCTTGAAGTTGATATTTGGAACTAGCACTATATTTGTTTTTTGTTTGTTTCGTGGTTTAAGGACCACCATGAGCAACTCTTAAGACTTTCTCTTATTTGGGGCAGCTAGTTCCACTGGACTCGCACACCACGCATGCGTCAGCCGGGACTCAAACTCAGACATTGCTCGGACGACTAGACACAAAACTATGCCTCTGACCACGTGACCACCATCGTATTATTAAACAATATCGATAACGTAGAGAGGCAATTACATATAATGACAATTAGTATTTATTAGGTATGTCATCGAGATTATTTCCGAAGAAAAGCTTTAACTACTAACAGTCCATCAGTCTCCGAAGAAATATACTATGCACGAGATCCAGTGTTATACTTATTACAGTGGCTTTTCTTTAAGCGTCTTACAAGCAATAACTTGCTCGCTGCGCAGAAAAAACTGAATGACTTGACCTACTTATTTCCAAAATATATTCAGTAAAAACTTTTATGTCCATGTGAAATCCGAAAACAGAAATAATTTTGTATCACTCAATATGGGCATCGCAAATGTAGAACATATCGGTTTCTGAGCTGTTTTCAAGAAACATGTACGCCTCAAAATGCAATATTTACCAATGTAAATTGTGGATACGCTCCGAGAGATTCCACTCTCTTGACCCGACTGATATCCTAGTAAATCTCGCAGCGGAGCTAAGTTCACCTTACACGCAAGCTCGGCAGGAAAGTTAAAATGAAGCACTCTCAACTTTTAATTTGCTAAAAGTCTTGCATGTTCTTTACTCTGTGAACTTTCCAGCGGTGATTTCCTGAGAGGCACATAAAACGTAACAGCTGTGAGAATTTAAAACTTTCAGGAAGAATCTTACCTCTAATCAGTGTATTAATCTTACAAGGTTCAGCTCGAATGTCCGCTACTTCAAGGTAGCATCTATTTGGAGACCACACAAATCTTTTCCCGTATTCAAGTATTTTACTCGCAACCACACGTGCATTTGAAGTTTACTGAAAAACTCTGCATTGGATTTATTTCTTATACTGTTTTCGGAATGAATTTCAAATTGCAGAATGCGTTCTAAGATATGTTTTAAAATTGTTTGTGTAATACAGAATGTACCCTAATCTGCAAATACGACTGCCTTTCAGATATAATTTGTTCTATTCATCCGTATCATTGATTTTATTCTAGTTAAGTCGTACACTGTTACACTGATTTTAAATAACGTAAACCGCGTGTTACGTACGAAGGGATGCTGAAAAGTGCTCGGCCTAACCCAGTTCTTGTAATTGTAGCATAACTTTGTCGCTGCTGCTAGGAAGAGTGTTTTTTTTTTTTTTATGTACTGTAAAGTGCCAATTTGTAGACTAATACCTCTTTTTTTTTTTGCAGATGTTTGACGTCCTGAACTGAGTCATGTCAATGCAAAGTGTTGAATTTTCGAATGCTATCCCGGTGGTGCAGTGGTCTAAGCGATGGTTTCTGATCATTCGTCCGAGATGGGTCTGGGTTCGAATCCCGGTGAGGCATGGATGTTGTGTTCGTCTTACGGCGCTGGCTCTCTTCCTTCCCTGGAACCAGTGGCCCTAAATTAGGTACAGGCCACTATACCTAATTTAGTCCACCGTACCTAATAGTCCGCTGAGTTGCTCACGGTGGTCGTTAAACCTCCAATAAAAAAACAAAACAAAATTCGAATGGGGAACTCCGGGTTCTGTTCTTGTGGAAGAAAACTGCAAAGGAAATCTATGAATGTCTGACGCAAACATTAAGTGACAAGTGCCCTTCATATTCCACTGTGAAAAAATGGTGTGCCAACTTTCAGCGTGGAGACTTTGAGATCGAAGATGCAGCAAGATCTGAGATGCCTTCAACAGTTACAACACCCGAAATTGTTAATCGTCTACGTGACTTGATTTTGTCAGCTTGGTGAATCTCGGCTAAAACAATTGCGTAGACATTGGAGATATCCAGGTAACGTGTTGGGTTCATAATTTATGAGCACGCGGATACGCTGAAGATGTCAGCGAAGTTGGTGCTCAAATGTTTGAACGCCAATGAGAAACGAAAACGAGTGGACAATTCCAAATCGGTTTTGCAGCTTTTGAGCGATCTAGTGATGATTTTTTGCAGCGACTTGTCACTGCTAATGAAACATGGTTACATCACTACGATCCAGAGACGAAACAACAGTCCCTGCAATTCTCCATGGCCAAAGAAATTCAAGACTCAATGGTCTGCAAGAAAAGCCATGGCAACGGGTTTTCTTTTTATTCGGAAGGCGTTTTACTGATTTACTATCTTCCGAATGGCCGAACAGGTGATGCGTACCATCACAGCCTCTCCTTGACAAATGTCAACCCCGCCTTCTCGTGGTGCATCCTGTTCCCACTAAAGGGGCTCTGACGACCGCCAATAGCGGTATAACTATACCATCGGGATCAGAGGAAATGCTATCCCACACTCACCAACCCCGCTTGGCCAGCGTGGTGAGTTATGGCCAAACACCTCCAAAATGACTCTACAACTTAAATCTTGGCCCTCAGTCTCCGGCAGCTTGGAATGTACCTGGCCAAGGCAGCGGCCAGTGCGACATGAAGGCAGAGGGTGCTAAGAATCCCCGGAGGACCGGACTAGGCTGCCATTTGATGCTGACCCTGGCTACCTACCTATAACGGACGCTCCCTATCTTCTGATTCAAGGCTTCTTGAATTGGAAGAGGAACTACAAAGGATCAAGTGGGACATCGTCGGGCTAAGTGAGGTAAGGAGAAAAGGAGAAGATCTCATTGAACTGAAAAGTGACATCTCTTCTATTATCGTGGGACAGATACTGGCAGAACTAGTGGTGTTGGATTTATAATAAACAAGAAACTGAAGGATAAAGTGGTAGAAGTTGAAAGTTCCTCTGACAGAGCTGCACGACTCGTTATCCAACTATCGAGAAGATACCAGGCTCAGATTATTCAAACTTATGCACCCACCACAAGTCATCCTGAAGAAGAAATTGAAGAATTTTATGAGGAAATTCGTCATCTAAATAATAAAGGTAAGCAGCACTTGAAGATAATTATGGGGATTTCAATGCAAAAATAGGGCAACAGCAACAGAATGAAACTTCAGTAGGTAAATTCGGTCACGGCAACAGAAACCAGCGTGGAAATACTCGTTGAGTTTGCAGAGGCAGAAGGATTTTTCATCTTGAACTCCTTTTTCAAGAAAAAGCCACACAGGAAATGGACATGGAGACATCCAATTGGGACGACAAGTGAAATTGATTTTATTATGTGTAACAAAAAATTCGTCATCGAAGACTGCAGTGTGCTGAACAAGTTCAACACAGGTAGTGACCATAGATTGGTGAGATGTAAGATGCACCTCAACACTAAACTGGAACGTGGCAAGCTCATAAGACAAACAAAATATATTGACATAACCAACCTTAAAAAACACCATAATACTTTCAAGTTGGAACTGAAGAACAGATTCTCTGCTTTAGAAGGCCTAACATCGGAAGAAGTGGATATTTCGGAAGTTAACAGAAAAGTAACCAAAGCTCTAATGGAAACAGCAACAAAATTAGCTGGGTCTAAGAACAAGTTGCATGTGAACAAATTATCAGGAAAAACCAAAATGTTGATGCAAAAAAGAAGAGAGATGAGGACAACTAAAGAAGATGTGACTTCCAAAGTGGAATATATAGAGCTATGCAAGACAACACGAAAAAGTATCACTGAAGACGTAAGGAAATTCAACTGTGAGCTAGTGAGGAAAGCAATTGAAAACAACCAAAGCCTTAAGATAGCAAAGGGACATCTCAGTGAGGGAAGAAAAGAGATTATGGCTCTGAGAAAAGAAGATGGTTCTATAACAAGAAATAGAGGCGAAATTTTGACAAGAGTGAAAGATTTCTACTCCAAATTATATGAAAGGGATGATACATGTTCTCTAGACATCATGAAAGGTACCAGAGTTCTTCCAGTCCTCCTTGAGCAGAAGTTGCTCATGCGATCAAGAACATGAAGCGGGGAAAGCTCCAGGAGAAGATGGAATTACTATAGACATCATACAAGAAGCAAGTGGAGAAATTGAAACAGTACTCGCCCAAATTTTCACTCGATGCCTTAATGAAGGGAAGATTCCTGAGGATTGGAACAATGCTACAATGATCCTGCTACATAAAAAAGGTGACATTGAGGATCTCAGGAACTACAGACCTATCAGCCTCCTATCAGTGGTTTATAAAATCTTCACTAAAGTTCTTTCACACCGCTTGAAGGTAACACTGGACATGGCTCAACCGAGAGAACAAGCTGGATTCAGGAGTGGCTACAGCACAATAGATCATATCCACGTACTGAGAGAACTAATTGAAAGAGCGAGGGAATATGAACTTCCATTGTGCATGGCTTTTATCGATTATGAAAAAGCCTTTGATTCAGTGAAACCATCAGCAGTTACCACGGCTCTGAAATCCTGCGGTATTGAAGATGCCTACATTAATATTATTAATAACATCTATGAAAATGCAAGTGCAAAGATTCGGTTGTTTGAAAATACAACACACATAAAAATTGGAAAGGAGTGAGACAAGGTGACACCATATCTCCGAAGCTCTTTAATGCCACATTGGAAAATGTCTTTCAATCACTGAACTGGGAAAACAAAGGGATAAAGATTAATGGAGATTATCTAACCCACCTTCGTTTTGCTGATGACGTAGTCATTTTTGCAACTACCCCATCAGAGCTGCAGAGTATGATCCAGGAACTTGCTGACAAGAGTAAAGAAGTGGGATTAAAAATGAACTTTCAGAAGACAAAAGTGATGTTCAATGCTTTTACAAGAAATGAAGATTTATCGATTGATGGAGAAAAACTGGAGATAACAGATACGTATGTTTATCTTGGACAGCAGATATCAAGTGAGGGTCACATTGATGAAGAAATTAATCCGCGTACAAAACTTGCCTGGAGAGCTTTTGGAAGAAACAGCATAATTTTCAAGAGCAATATGCCATTATGTCTTGAAAAGTGTTTGATCAATGCATCCTTCCAGTGCTTACGTATGGTGCAGAGACGTGGACCTTAACTAAAAGAGACATACAAAGGCTGCAGACAACTCAAAGCAGCATGGAGAGGTGCATGCTTGGTATAACCAGGAGAGATAAGAAGAGGAACTCGTGGATCCGAAAAATGACGAGGAAGTAGAAGACATCATGATCAGAGTTAAATCCCTGAAATGGCAATGGGCTGGACATACTGCCAGAAGGACAGACCATAGATGGACAGCCGAAATTTTAGATTGGATTCCAAGGGACAGGAAAAGACCCAGAAAAAGACCACATGGGAGATGGGTGGATGAAATTCGTAAATATGCGGGAGTGACATGGAGGAGACTGGCACAAGACAGACCGTTGTGGAGGAAACTTGGGGAGACCTTCGTCCAGCAGTGGATTGATAATGGTTGACAATGATGATGATGATGATGATTTCAAATTGCTGTGTCGATTAAAGGAGGCGTTGAAGGAAAAAAGCGAGGAAAACTGCGGGGTAAAGTGATATCTTTCTGCAAACAACGTACCTGCTCACAAAGCTGGCAGGGCAATACATGTTTTGAGGACACTGGGGTTTAAGTACATACTCAAGAGATCTTGCTCCATCGGACAATTTCCTGTTTCCAAACCTTAAAACAAATTTGAAAGGGAAGCATTTTTCGAATAATTCGGGGATGATATACGGAGCAGAACAGTATTTAAGTGATCAAACTTCAGAATTTTTTATTTGGAAGTGTTAAAGAAACTAGAAACGCTGTGCCAAGTGTGTTGAACTTCGGGGTGAATATGTGGAATAGTCTAAGTTTCATGGCTCTAGTCCATTTCCTTCTTTGTGATGCCGATAACTTATCAGCATCCCCTCGTACTGTCAGGACTAAAAGTTTTATAAAACTTTAAAGCCATTAAAGTCATGCAGCTGTTGATTTAGAGGTTATTTTTATACCGAATTTTTCCACCCACCGACTTTCAGTACTAAAGATGAACAGTTCTATAACGAGCAATGTTTCAAATAAAACTAAATGCAGTGGTGTGAAATTTTTAGTTCCTCTTGCTGATCAATAGCTATACGAAGATAACAAATGTGTAGCATCTTCCCAACGATTGTAGATCAATTCCACTAGAACGAGGATAATGTCCTCAGTTATTTTGTACCAGCTGGAGAGAGAAGAAGTCACAGAGTTCGGCCATGGAGAGAAGTGCTGGCGTGAATCGGCGTATGCCACGTTCCGCTTCATTCCACAAAGTAGGGATATTTTAGTTTCCAAAGGAGCGCAGAAAGTTTTTGAATATTGTCCTCAAACCATTCCGTCACAATACGGATCTCGTGATCCAGGAATTTTTCTTTCTGAAAGCGTCCAATACCATCAGTATTTTCCAATAATTTATTACAATAATTCACAAATCCAGGTGTTTACAGAATAAAGTAATCCACTTAACAACGTTGAACGATACCTCTTTTACAACTATTTTCACTTTCGTAAACACTTACCTCTAATTCATTAATGTGACTCCCGTACCTCACGTATCATACACCAAGTTTCTGAGAACAGTGAACACGTAATTGGAAGGAACAAAAATATCATGTTGAAGCCATGTTTAAAATCCGTAAAGGTTTTAAAAGGCTCTCGGGATTGTTTATTTAAAAAGTATATCAAACTGTCCTGTTGAAAGAATAGGATGTCCTTACTCTAATGTGAAATTTAAAATAAAATATGTACTCATAACATAGCATATGACATTTTTGAACATCTTTCCACGGTAACTGCTGGAGAAACTGCTGAAGATCCAAATTCCTTCCTAATGCATTTTAAGTAATTACGTTATACGTATAATATTTAAAGCGCTAATATATGCGTACAAATTAGTCATACAACGTTCGTCGTGAAGTCATCGTAAGCTTTAGCATGATCGCTGTAAACGTTAATTATGTAATGCCCGTACTGAAGACATCATAACGTTCAACACCATCATTATAAACATAACTCATTCGATACTCGTACTAAAGAAATCAATCTCCGTTTACGTAATAGTGATAACGAAATCATCATATTGATATTCTCTAATTATTGGGTTATATAGTGACCACACTAAGTGATCAGAATCTTCAGTATGATTATACTGTATGTAAAATTTGCGAAGCCTGAATTCATAAAATGCTAGTTCATTTTTTTCCATTTCAAAACTTTCTTCTCTTGATTTAATGTAGTCCCGATTTTTCGATTACTTTAGACTTCACAATATTTTGGATAGAAGATACTAAACTCGTGCTCTGATCCACGGGTAATTATTATTAATATTATTTTTTGATTGGAGGTTTAACGACCACCGTGAGCGACTCATTGGGCTATAAGGAGTCTCCCGTCCCTAATTTAGGGCCAATTGTTCCAGGGAAGGGAGATAGTAAGACAAATACAGCATCCATGCTTCACCGGAATTCGAACCCGGACTCATCTCGGACGAACGGCCAGAAGCCATCGCTTAGACCACTGCGCCACTGGGGCAGCCAGGGTAATTATTTTGAACTTCTGTAAGAGACAGAAAGTTCATTAAATATTCTTGGTACACTGTTCATTAAATATTCTTGGTACACAGATTTGATCATAGAAGAGTTGCTTTCTCTTTTGCATTACTACCGTAATGTGCAAGCTTTTTTTTCGACATTTCTAATGAAATCTATGTGATAAGATTATTTGTTTTAAATTATTTGCATTCTTAATCCCTCTCTTGGTCGGATATCCGGACATTTCCCGTGACAGTTTTGAAACCATTCATAAATTCATGGAAATAAGTTATTTTACCAGTGGCTGGAAATGCTAGTTGTTCGGGTAAAAACTAGCTGTAGATTCTTTTTTTCCGAAACACATTTTTCTTGAAATGTGTTTACTGATTTTAATTTTATTATTTAAAATGCATCATTTTTCATCTAATGTCGCCATCCAATTCCGTGAGTAAAATGTCATAAATCGTCCTTAAGGTGGTTGTACCTAAAAACTTTGCCCTGTGTTTCCAATGATAAAAAATTCTGCAGACATTTTCTTCGCAGTTAACATTTGCACATCGATAAAAATAAATTATAGCATGAGATACTTAATATTTGCTAAAACGTAACCGTACGTATATTAAGCCGGTCCGGGGGAAGGGGGTTTCGTCCAAGTGGCTCCAGGTTCGAATCCCGATGAGGCATGATGTTGTTTTTGTTTTACGGCACTGACTCTCTCCCTTCCCTGGAACCAGTGTCCCTAAATGAATGACGGGCGACTTCTTATAGCTCATTGCGTTGCTCATGATGGTCCTTAAACCCTCAACCCTAATTATATTAAAAATCAATAATTTTACCCTTGCGTAATATTGAGACATGCTAATAGATGGCGCGACCTGTACACTGCTGACGTCAGTGAAGATACAAATGTTTGTTAGCTTAATTCGAATTCGAAATCAGCAATATCTACAATTCTGTTGACATTTTAGCTAACTTATTGTCAGACTATCTGTTCTAAATGGCTCCAATTGTTCTAAACATTCCAGTTTATCTCATGGATAGATTCAAACTTGGATTCCATTCAGAAAATTAATAAAGTATTTGAAACAAAATTCGGAAATCAATAGTGCTGTAGGTACTGCTGATTTTTAATTCCGAATAATGCCATGAAGCATTTATTTATCCACTCACGTCGTCAATGTATAGGATGTGCCATCTATTAATAAGTCTCAACATTCCCGAAGTAAAAATATTTTATTTTTAATATAATTATGGTTAAATTTTAGAAAATATTAAGTATTCGATGCTATAATTTAAATCATTTTTATCAATAGTTATCTTGGTGGATACATTAATTGCGAAGCAAATGTCTACAGACGTATTAACCAGTGGAATCATAGGGCAGAGATATTAGGCGGAACCAGCACGAAGGCTCATAGTTTTTTTTTACTGTGAATATACTGTTGACAAAAATGCATGAATGTATGAAATTTCGGAGGACACCGAAGCGAAATTATTTTACAAGACAGCATTACATTGAAAGCCAGAAGGTCACGTCAGTGCATTTCCATCACCCGAATTTCATCCATCAAACTGCAAATAAAGAACTGAAATACTGAAAAAAGTATTAAGAACGAGAGGGATAAAACAGGCATTTACGTTCTTTTTTTAGTTCAAGTACTCAACCTTTTGTCTACGGAGTGATAGATGTTCTTCAGTTCACCTCTGATATCTGCTTTCGCATTTTGTGTCCTATCTGCACTCGACCGAAATGACTATTCTTCTTTGCCCCCTGCTTGGAAGTCTCTCGAATCCAGATAACTCCAGAATGATATATGGTCACCTAAAGCCGGATAAGGATAGTCTAATGGATTCACTTCTTTACCATAAGGTTTCTTATTCAGTTGAGTGCTGATCTTGAAGAGAAAAACAGTGTGGATAGGATGTAAGTAGGGAAAAAGATAAAAACTGACATCATGGCCTTTAAACTTTGGTCCAGTTTTTAAGGATCACATTGCAGAGTATTGCCGTCCGATCTGAAACACAAAAGCGAAAAGGCAGAATGTTCTTAAAATATATTCCACTGATTTCTCATATAATACTTATATATCCAAAGAATGAACTCGATCTTGTGCTAGTGAGATAGTTTTATAATATATCCTCTAAATTTTGCTATCACCTTGGAGATTGAAACGATTTACAGAACTCAGTATTGCCGTGTCAGTACAAGTTATAATATTCTACCAAATTTCACTTAATGAAATTCATTAATTATATATCTGAAGCTGCAGTATTCTTAAAACGATGACTTTAACACATTAACGAGGATCATAAAATGTGTGTCGCCCACAATATCATAACGTACGAAACTGTCTTTGGACACTTTTCGGAATTTTGTATCCCCCGTGTAGAGGTTAACAAATGAAGTATTACTCCTGGGTTATTTTACAAAACTTCTAGTTTGTAGGAAGTTTCTGTTTTTTCTAAACTATCTTTTTTTTTAAACAATGATATTTTCCACACACGAAAACTATCTTTCGTATCTGTATCTCTTAGACGTTTCTGGGGAACAATCACTGAATTATTCCTCGGATAACCTATGGGGTGTCATCAAAGGAAATGATATCGCGCTAGGAGATACCAACTCCTGGATCACTTCATTTTGTTACAAGAGTGGTGGCCGGGGGTGGCTTCTGCTAATCCCGCAGAGTCCATAAAAATTCAAAGAACATGTAGAAAGGTAGGAAATTGTAATTTCTGTAGACGGGCGATTCGGGCTGCCGTTGTCATTTGGATGTACGGGCGTACCGGGCGTTATGGTGGTTTGAGGGTTAAAAACACTATTTTTTTCGAGGTTTACAGGTAGATGTGTGGACTATGTTCCTCATGCACATAAGACAACTTGTAAATCGCCGTGATGTTATATCTACAGATGTATTTTATAAGCATATAATAGGTACCATTACTAAAAACAATTACCCTTTGTTTTGGCTTGCAGAAAACTAAAAGGAAGGAGAAGAGTTTGCTCTGCTGATGATGATCTTATTTTTTCTTCCGAAACGAGTTATTTGACTCTAATTCGTTGGAATGCGATGAATGAAGTACTCAGGGAATTTTCTACTGACTGAACGCATTGAATTCATATTGATAAAGTAAACAAGTTTTTTAAATTACTTCAATATTTTAGATAAATCCAGCGTCAATAAGTTGGCTTGAAAAAGCTGACAGAAGGACTAGTTCCAAGAGACGTAAAATTGAATATGTGTGCGGTGATTTCTTTGTCTTACAGACTGCTTCTGTTTTCTCCCAAAACCTCTTCCGCGCATAGTGTTAAAAAGCAGACGTAATACCTTCGTAGCAAGCAAACATATAGTTATTGGCAGCGAGGGCACCGTGTTCTGAACAACTGATGAAATTTGGCAATATATGTATGTAAATGTATCTATATTTTAAGTCGGTGCATTCCGTGAGACCACTCTTACAGTTGTCATCCCTTTATTCTATACCTTACTTTTTAAATATATGAATATATCAGTCTTTCGAATAAAAACTAACAGACTTTTTATTCATCGGCTCTCATTTCTTTCTTCAATTTTCCTTTCTACCTGTCTTCCCAGTGCGATTTTAATGTATTTTGTTTAGTTCACCACAACACTGTGTGTATGTGCCCACAGTACCCAACTGTATTTCTTATTTCCTTCTGTATATATCCATAGAGTATTGGTTTACATCGTATTATACCATATTCCTGTCTTTTTTTTCCTATTTCTCTATACATAATGCTATCTATCTATTTATCCATATATCTATCTATCTATCTATCTATCTATCTAAAACTAACTAACAACACTGAGATTCAAGTTTACACGATACACCTACGTAGTAGCGATTTGCGCCTACCTTGTTCTGCTGATCAGCACGATATCGTGAGTCTCTATTTACCTCTTTCTGTGTAAGTGTGATGCACAGTCCTATAAGAGTAATATGGCCACCTTCCAAATAAAGGGAATAACCACTTTTGGCCCGAATGGCTGCGGCAAGACGGCGTGGCATGGACGCAATAAGGCCCTGGAAGATTGCCTGAGGTACACGTGCCCATTCGGACTGTAGCAGAGCACGGAGGTCTCGGAGATGACGTGGTTGTGGGTCGGCATGTCGAAACTGTCGATCCAAATAGTCCCACAAGTTCTCTATGGGATTAAAGTCGGGCGATTTCGTAGGTCAAGGGAGAACGGAGACATCGCTGTCGTGTTCCTGGAAGCAGTCACTCACCCCCTTAGCGACATGGCACGGCGCATTGTCCTGTTCGTAGACACTATCACCACCAGGGTAAAAGTCCAACTTGAAGGGATACATGTGGTCAGTGAGGATGGACAGGTTGTCATTGGCGTGCAGGGACCCATCCAGTGGTACCAGCGGTCCCATGTCATACCAGGAAACCATACCCATGATATACACACTGCGACCGCCGGCCTGTACTTGAGTGACAAGCGTGTCCGTGTGTTGGTTATCGTGTTTCTGACGCCGTATCCTCCACCGCCCGTCACTTCTGTGGAGTAGAAATCACGATTCGTCGGAGAAGGCATCCTTTTCCCACTCTTCCACTGTCCAATCACGGTAGCGCCAGGCCAACTGCATGCGTCGTTGCCGATGGATCTGGGTTAACATGGGCGCCTTGACCCAGCGTCAACACCGGAGACCCATGCCCAACAGGGTTCGCTCTACTGTTATTGGGGACACGTACGAGGATGCCCAAGCGTTCATTTGTGTGGTGGTATGCTGCACTGTTACGCGTTGATTACCCTTTACCATTCGACGGAGGCGACGTTCTCCTTTGGGGTCGATGGCCTTTGGGGCTCCACAGTTGTGACGTCACGAGGTACTCGGTGTGCCAGCGGTACATTCTTGGTGCACCCTTACTACAGCACCTCGCGAACAGCCCACGAAGTCTATTGTTCCTGAGGTGCTTCCACCCTCGACGTGGTAGCCGATGATCATTACTTTTTCAACGTCCGTCAAATCACTCCTTCTCTGCCGATTGTGCTCACGTTATGCACTATCGCTCATCTGTCCTGGACGGCCGCTTATATCTCCGTGTGGTCGACCTTGTCATGTGCCCTCTGTGACTCGCCTGGGCGGGTACACCCTAATTTCGGAGATTGTAATATTATTATGATACGACCGTGTATATATATGCACAGGCAACAAAGTATTAATAGTATATTCGTACTTATTGATTCAACTTGAGAAGTCGAAGTTTCTTTTTTCCTTAGCCCTTATCAGCAATAACTTATATGGCCACATTACATTGCTGGTACACCCGTTCTTTCTGATATACTGAAAGTAAAATGCCCTTTCTCTCTTGATCCTCAGCGTTAATAAGACTTAGGACAATGCAGCAGATAATTGCTGTAATAATCGTTCCTAATTATTGACAGAAGTCGAAGTTCTTTTATATCTTTGATCCATTGATCACAATTAGTCCTGTATCCGTGAAGCAAAGAATTACTAGTGCAACTGCTCCTGTCGTTTCGCTTTCAGGAACCAAATTTCTTATTAGTTATTCGTTGTTAGTGCTGTTTTAATTGAATTTCAGTTTAAAATAATATTCAATACATAAGCAAAAATGATAGATCTTCAAGGACACCATGTCATAGCCGTCCATATAGGATTTTACATTTTAAATAAAAAGTTAAAACTTTTGCAAGTCAAAACTATGTATTTACAATAAAAAAAGAAATAATGAGCGCAGATACGTGGGATCTATGAACTTTCACAAAATAATTACTCCTGTCCTGAAAAATATCTGCAGACGACACGGGATAGATTTCAGTGTCAAGACCCAAAACATCTTAGCAATGGTTAAGAAATATCGAGATCAAGTGGAGATGGAGCATAAGCAAGGTATCAACACCATACCAATAAAAGCCATGGATCCGTGCTACCCAATAAAACCTATAAAGATTCCACTCAACGCACGTTGAAGACTAGAAGACGCGAACATAAATTTGATGTTAAGACGGGAGTACTGTCAACCTCACTAGCACGCTTAGTTAATGGCGGCCATTATCACCCAATATGAGAAGAAGCAACGATCTTGGCAATCCCTTCTTCAAAATCTTCATATTTACAACAATGGTCAATTACGTTGTAACGACAGTATCCCAAGATAAATCCCACAGCAGTGGAGATTTATATTTACACGAACTAACCAAGTGAACTTTTTATTGTGAAGAAAACAACTTTCCCAAATAGCATTCAGCTTATGTAAATTACATCTGTTTGCCATTTATCAAAACTTTTTATTTGATCATCTGCTTCTACCCTTATTTATTGCGTCACTAAATATCCCATGTATGCTGTGCTCTACCTTATTCATTTAACTTTCTTCTGAGGATGGATCTAGTGTAGATCCGAAAGGTCTTATGCTTTAGATATTTTTATTATAAGTAAATAGTTTTAACTCGCAAAAGTTTTAACTTTTTATTTAAAGTGTAAAATCGTGTATAGACGGCTATGACTTCTTGTTCTTGAAGATTACTACTGCACGAAATATTTTATTCATCATTATTCATCATAAAAATGATAGAGCATTTTCTTAAGATGCAATCTCACAACAGTTTCTTTGAGCTGCGAGAAGTAAGATCTGAAAGGTTTATAACGACATCAAGTTTTTTCGTAGCGAGGGTCACAGCACTCCACAGCATACATTTCTAGCTACGACTTTTATGTACCCGCAGACTCTGCCGTTTCTGCACTTAATTTAAAAGATGTTTTAATCTGAAATGCCTTGAAATGTGACAGTTTGAAAATATTGCAAACAGGCATAAGGACGTTGCTTAATGCCGTCTGTCTTACGTTTAAGAACTTCCGTCTGAAGCTAATGGGATTTCATCTTGTCTTATCTCGCATACCATGAAGGGGCGGATGTCGATTTTGGATAACACAAATTTTACTTTGCGTCTTTGTTCGTCGTTAATTGATCGATAAAACTTTCCATATTCTGAAACTCCGGGAGGTTTCTCTTACTGCGTAGTTCTCTTCACACACAAACACGGCCTTCTTTCTGTTTATTTAATTGCTGCATGGATGAAGTGATCTTTCTCGAATTCCTCGTGACCGTTGTCGTACATGTGTTGATTTTAAATACGGTTGTCAGGGAAATGACCCTTGCATTTGGTGCAGTGGTGACCAGGGACATGGGGTGAAATAGTTGCCCTCATGCTTACGAGAACTGGGAGGAACGGAAAGTGCAGAGTGAAAAGTGATCTGTCGAAAGATACTGGGTGACTCAAGCTTCAACAGGCCAGATTTGACGAAACTTTATGTCAAGATAAAATAGACTCAGATTTAAATGGAAGTGAGAACACTAACAGGAAACAGAGCGTTGTGTGATTTCAAAGGTAAAATATAGTTTCTAGAAGTCAATTCAGAAAGCTTAAATTGTTTATACACTCATCGTCAAAAAATTAGTTAAGCCCAGAAGGACGTGTCGGATTTCAATGCTGTTCGGGATAAAGGTAAAAGTTTCCAGAAACAATAAATGACTAAACATTGAGACTGCTATGAGCAATATTTATTGAGCAACACGCCAATAAGTAATGTCTCTCAGTATGGAGTTGGACCGCCATGTTTGCTCACACAACATGCCGGACGTCTCTGCATGGAATTGTAAAGGTCCCTAATGATGTCCTGCGATAAGCCATCCGATGCAGCTTGAGGCTTCTCACGCAGTTCCTGCAGATTGTGCGGTAGGGGTGGAGTGTGGATAGCGCGTCCAATAGCATCCCACACATTTTCAATCGGCGACCAGTCTGGCAATGCGGCTGGCCATGGCAGAGTGTCATTGCCTTGAAAGCAAGCTCTCCAGGCAGCGGCAGTATCCAAACGAGCGTTATCCTGTTGGAAAATCGCACCGGAGTGAGCGTTCAGAAAAGGTTGGGCCACCGGTTTCAGGACCTGATTAACGTAACGTTGGGCTGTCAAAGTGTCTGCAATGAACACCAAAGGTGATCTGGCATTGTAGGCAATTGCACCCCACACCGTGACACCAGGCCGTTTGAACGTGTAACGCTCGACGACAAACCGTTCATCTGGGCGCTGACCACGGTACCTCCACGCATGGATTTGTTGGTCGTTTCTTCCAAGACAAAGCCGGGACTCTCCACTAAAGATTACCCGCTGTCATTCTGAGTGGCTCATTGACAGTCTGGCACAACACCATTGCCGTCTTTGGTAAGCAATGGTCTTAAGAGCAGTCGTCGTAACGGCCTGTCCTACGTCGTGCAGCCGTCTGCCAATGGTGCAGGCACTAATCGGACGATGCATCTCAGGCACCACTGCTCGCCGAATATCTGCAATCGTGGCTGTTGGGTCACTCCGCGCATGTCGTACTACTCGTCGGTCCTCTCTCTCTCTCTCTCTCTGTCTCTCTCTCTCTCTCTCTCTCTCTCTCTCTCTCTCTCTCTCTCTCTCTCTGGTTCTTCTAGGTCTCTCAGATTCTTCCTGTCGCTGCTGCGTGCCTTGTCCTATCCACTACAGCCTGCTATGGTGATATCCGCACAACCGGTATGGCACGCAATACGGCGATAAGACCATCCAGCTTCCCGGAGCCCCACAGTGCAGTCCCTCTTGAACTCCTCCATCTCCTCAAATTGCTTCCGAACGTTTCTCCGAGGCATACTTCACTTACAAAAAATGCAGCCAACACAACATCGCGAGTCAAAACGGCTATCACTTGGAACGGGATGACCTTATATAGCCGATGAGTGGACGTTTTGTCGTGCTAATTGAGATTTACTGGTAAACAATCATATTTGCTGTCTTAAGCACGAAGAACAAGACGTACCCTATTTCAACACAAAATAAACTAAGCCGAATGATCGTAAGCCGTGAAATCACCTTTACCTACAAAAATTAAAACTTGTTTAAAAGGTTAAAATGAATAAAACAATGTGCGAGATTTTTCGGGTCTGTCTTTACAGACTCATCCTCAGGCACAACGAGAAACTCACACGGGGCACGCTGGCTTATATAGATACAACGCATGCAACGCATCCCTTGATAAAGCCAAGGCTCGGCATTCCCGACACTTTCTGCATTCTGGTTTTGATTTTATTTATTATTCTTTTTACTCTTGCTTGTTGGGTTTTGGGTTTTAAATTGTATTTTTTTTGTCATCGTTAAATAACCTTTTTGTTTCAGTCTCTGCTTTGTAGTTTATATATATATATATGCAACACCACGATGGTCATATCCACGTGTGGCGGCACCGCGGCAAGAGACTGTATGACGCCTGCATTATGCATCGCCATCCCTGTCCGTCGCCTGGCGTTATGGTTTCGGTTGAAATTGGATATGACACCCGCACCCTTCTGGTACGCATCGCCGGCACACTCAACAGTCACCGCTACATCTCCGACGTTTTAGAGCCTGTAGTCCTCCCTTACCTGCAAGACCTGCCAGCGGCCACGTTTCAACAGGACAATGTGCGCCCGCACGTGGCACGCATCGTTGAACAATTCTTCACGGCCCACCAGGTGTCACTGCTGCCGTGGCCTGCCTGTTCTCCCGATACGTCGCCCATCGAACACTTCTGGTGGCTGATCGATTACCGAGTGGCCCGGCAAGCACCACCCGCGGCTACGCCTGATGAACTGTGGCAACGTGTGAAAGCAGCCTGGACCGACATACCCCATGCCCACATCCAAAGCCTTTTTGGTTCGATGCCGCGGCGTATAGCGGCTGTTATTTCCAGCCATGGGGATCACACGGACTATTGATGTCTGCGTGTTCCGCAAGTCGCATGGGCCTGTAAGCTAATTCGTTTTGATCTTTGTATTTGTTGTTATGTGTCCAGTAAATCAGGGTTTGCTATCTCGTGTCTTTCTTGGTGTTGCATTTTGGGTAGCCAGAAGTGTAATAATAATAATAATAATAATAATAACAATTATAATAATTTAACAACAATACTGGACAGCGGCAACATCGCGAAAAAAATAATTACCATTACATGAGAAATGTTCACTGCATCTAACTTTCGTTTATGGAAGTTTTAAGAACGGAATTCTTTTCTTCGACAGGAAAGGACCCCTAACTATTTCCTCCCTGAAATTCTATTCGGTATAGCATTTCTCTGGAGAACAACCCAAATGATGACGAAAAAGTGGAGTTCAGTGACTCCACGGAAGAATCTCATGCCTGTTTCCAAAGTAGTGGAATGAAATGGCGATTTCCGTAATTTCGTCGTCATGTCCGTAATTCCGCAATTCCAACCCAAAATTAGTAATATTACGTTTTGTAATTCGAACCGAAAATTAGTATGATGTTGCATGATGGTGCTAGAGAGAGGTAAATGGAGGAAGACTATTAGCAGACAAAAATCTTAGTTCCATCATGCTAAAAAGAATAAAAAGAGGTACGCTTACGAATCTCTTTATAATTCTTTAAGGAAAATAGAATCAAAATGGTACTCAAGTGAAGTCTTTAATGCGTTATTTTTGTCGGCCTTACTACAACTACTTGCATTTTTCCTGCAAATTTTCAAGAAATGTTATGTGGTCTGTATATTTATGATTTTGCCGAACAATGTTGTAATGAAGAAACCCCGCAAATCATACCTGCTCCTTGGTGGTTCCTGCTGGAGAATCCCACTTCTACTGTAAATATGTTTTGATTACTTACTTACTGCCATTTGTATTTCTTTTCATGCATTTGTTCATATTTTCATTTTGTTACTTTCTGTGTAAAGCATACTCGACCTTGTAGTACGCCGCATTATTATCAAATATACCTGATGTGTATTTAAAACCGTGAAAGAATGTTTTTTCCAAAGCATTCTTTCATGGTTTTTTGTTCTTCTGGCTTTCGTTTTTTCGTGGGAGCTCTATGTACAAAAGTTCCTATTTACTTCCGTGGTCCCTGTTGTAATTTTTTTATTCTTTTATTTTTATTTTATTTTTGGAAGTGCTTTATTCCCCAGGGAATGGCATTTTTTAAGAGCTCTTTGATCTTTGATTCACGTTTGGAACTACACTTGGGTGGTATGGTTGCTTAACCATGTGCTAAAACTGTATTTTTCTGTTGGTTTATTGAAGCCTTCTCACATTTTTGTGAGTTTTTTTTGACAACGTTTTCCTGTTTTTAGTGGGAGATGATGAGTATGTGTTGGGCCAGGAAAATGATAGATGTATGCTAAAACTTTTGCTAAATCATTTTTTTTTTTCGCACCATTGAGGTCGGTTATGTTAAATAAAAATTTGGGGGGGGGACTTATACTTGCATCTATGGCTTTGAAGAAACTCATTTTAAACTAGGTCTTTGTGGAAGTGAGAAAATGCAGAGTTTTGCTGGTCCTTGATAAAGCCAAGGTTTAGCATTCTCGACACTTTCTGCATTCTGGATTTGTTTTTATTTATTATTCCTTTTACTCTAGCCTGTTGGGTTTTGAGTTTTAATTTGTATTTTTTCTGTCATCGTTAAATAACCTTTTTGTTTCAGTCTCTGCCTTGTAATTTGTTAGTTCTGAATTTTCGTCACTGCTGCGTTGCGCGTCATAATCTTCAGAATGCAAGTTCAAAAAATTTTGTTTTTAAATTTTGTCTTTAATTCTGCTTTTGGATATATATATATTTAAAAAATATATATTATATGTATATATATAGACCGTTGTGGAAGAGGCTTGGAGAGACCTTCGTCCAGCAGTGGATTGATAATGGTTGACAATGATGATGATGACGATATATATATATCATCATCATCATCATTGTCAACCATTATCAATCCACTGCTGGACGAAGGTCTCCCAATATATATATATATATATATATATATGCTGATGACGTAGTCATTTTTGCAACTACCCCATCAGAGCTGCAGAGTATGATCCAGGAACTTGCTGACAAGAGTAAAGAAGTGGGATTAAAAATGAACTTTCAGAAGACAAAAGTGATGTTCAATGCTTTTACAAGAAATGAAGATTTATCGATTGATGGAGAAAAGCTGGAGATAACAGACACGTACGTTTATCTTGGACAGCAGATATCAAGTGAGGGTCACATTGATGAAGAAATTAATCGGCGTACAAAACTTGCCTGGAGAGCTTTTGGAAAAAACAGCATAATTTTCAAGAGCAATATGCCATTATGTCTTAAAAGAAAAGTGTTTGATCAATGCATCCTTCCAGTGCTTACGTATGGTGCAGAGACGTGGACCTTAACTAAAAGAGACATACAAAGGCTGCAGACAACTCAAAGAAGCATGGAGAGGTGCATGCTTGGTGTAACCAGGAGAGATAAGAAGAGGAACTCGTGGATCCGAAAAATGACAAGAGTGGAAGACATCATGATCAGAGTTAAATCCCTGAAATGGCAATGGGCTGGACATACTGCCAGAAGGACAGATCATCGATGGACAGCCGAAATTTTAGATTGGATTCCAAGGGACAGGAAAAGACCCAGAAGAAGACCACATAGGAGATGGGTGGATGAAATTCGAAAGTATGCAGGGGTGACATGGAGGAGACTGGCACAAGACAGACCGTTGTGGAGGAAACTTGGGGAGACCTTCGTCCAGCAGTGGATTGATAATGGTTGACAATGATGATGATGATGATGATATATATATATATATATACATTACTAAAGAGCAAAGCCGAAAACATAAGAAAAACTATAGAATTTAAAACGAAAGTTGCAAAATAACCTGAAGATCAAAACGCGCAACGCAGCAGTTATGAAAATTCAGAATTCACATTCTATTAAGAAGAGACTGAAGCAAAAAAATTTTTGACTCATACCAAGTACAACATAGAAAAGGTTATGTATTGACCGGTGTGAGTAAAAAGAGAAAAAAAAGAGCAACTGAATGTAGAAAGTGTCGAGAATACTGAGCCTTGGCTTTATCAAGGACCAGCAAAAACTCTGCATTTTCTCACTTCCACAAAGACCTATTTGGAAATGGCTTTCTGCAAAGTCATAGATGCAAGTAATAAGCCCACCAAAAAAAAATTTTTTTAAATATATATATATGTCATGACCTCCGCAGAGTTGTATGACCAAGCTTTAGTTAACAATTTAGCTTGCATCCACAGCTTTCCTGGCCCGACCCATGCTCTTCATCTGTTACTATTAAACAGAAAGAAGATGATTATAGAAAACTCAAGTTGTAAGAGTGACATAATGAATCAGAAATAATGTTCAGCAATAACAAATTGCCAAGTTCGCCTGAGAGAGAATTTAAACCTGAATAGCAATACAAAAGTATTACAAATTCTTAACATTGCAATAAAAAAGGAAATATTAATTTTTTTTAAAGCACAGATTCTTGAAAGAAAACTGGATTATAAAACCCCCACTCCACAACTTCTGACAACACAAAAACGAGAATAAAATAAAGACAATAATAAACTAAAGAAATGCTTTGTGAAGGTTATGTGACATAAACAATTAGTTGCAATATGTACAAAGTATTTCAGAAGTGCTTTAAGTGCATAATTAAGTAGTTATTAAGACCTTAACTACATTGAAAACACAGCGCAGACTACAAGAACAATGAAACGGCCGGCTGCTTGGCCTTAGTTCCCTAAAAAACGCGCAAAGATACCAAGAAAAGAAAGAGTTAAAATCCGCAAAAAAGTTAATAGACTTGCTAGTGCCTAAATGCTTAAAGCAAAAAAAAAGAAAAAATGTTCAAGAAGTTCAAATATTGAACCTGGAAATCCTAAAACCCAAAAACAATGAAGAGAGCTTACCTCTTATGCAACCTAACTTCTTCCACTCTTGAGGAAACATGGCCGACCTTTCAACCCAAACTTCCAAACACCCCTGCCACTCCCTAGTCGCTGGGGGGCATGTGGGTGGGGCTGAAGGCCTCCACACACTGAAAAAATCCTACTCGCGGAGATTTTAACTAGAGAAAAAAATATAATTAAGATTGTGGACCTGTATAATCAGAAAGAGCAGAATTAACTTTCCAGAATACACGAGAAATATTATGAAATAAACAAGTAGTGTATTTAATAATCTTTGCATGTATTTAATCACCTTAGTGAGCTTCTGTAGACTATTCAGAATCCTATTAATTTTAATGTTAGTTTTACTATTTTTAGTATAGCTATTCTAGTGAGTGAATAACTAGTTTTCTTTTATATTTATTTTTATTTTATTTCATAAACAGATTTTTAAGTTGTTTTGTGATTTTGTCTATGTTATTTAATTTTTTATTTTTAATAGGACCTTCTTACCCATAGCACTAAGGTTCCTTTTTGTAGTTAATATCATCCTCTAGCCAACTTCCCAAAGGCTTTCATTGGTCAGAATCATATTATTAACTGTGGAGAAAATTAAAGCAGATCTGCCAACCTTACTCTATTATTCAGAATAATTTTTCTTAAAGTTCTTTTGATGAAAGAAGTAGGAATTTTGTTCTCTAGAAAACTGTCTAATAGTATATTAATGTGGTAATTGAAGTCCAAATTGTTGCTGCAAATTCTTGAAATTCTAAGCACCTGAGAAATTAGTACATTCTCAATTACTTTGGTGGATATGTTATTATTCCAGTGTAGATATTTAATTACTTTGAAAGGAAAATTAACACTTTTATCAAAGAGGCTAATAGATGGGTTACCTCTGTTAAGTTTAATGCTTAAGTCTAGGAACTCAAGTTCCTGATTACTGTGGTTGGTTTTACATAAGTTCAGAGAGCTAGGATATTATCAAAATCACTCTCTATAACTTCTGAATTATTTATACACAGCAGTTAATTTTCCTTTCAAAGTAATTAAATATCTACACTGAAATAATAACATATCCACCAAAGTAATTGAGAATGTACTAATTTCTCAGGTGCTTAGAATTTCAAGAACTTGCAGCAACAATTTGGACTTCAATTACCACATTAATATACTATTAGACAGTTTTCTAGAGAACGAAATTCCTTCTTCTTTCATCAAAAGAACTTTAAGAAAAATTATTCTGAATAATAGAGTAAGGTTGGCAGATCTGCTTTAATTTTCTACACAGTTAATAATATGATTCTGACCAATGAAAGCCTTTTGGAAGTTGGCTAGAGGATGATATTAACTACAAAAAGGAACCTTAGTGCTATGGATAAGAAGGTCCTATTAAAAATAAAAAATTAAATAATATAGACAAAATCACAAAAAACCTTAAAAATCTGTTTATAAAAGAAAATAAAAATAAATATAAAAGAAAACTAGTTATTCACTCACTAGAATAGCTATACTAAAAATAGTAAAACTAACATTAAAATTAATAGGATTCTGAATAGTCTACAGAAGCTCACTAAGGTGATTAAATACATGCAAAGATTATTAAATACACTACTTGTGTATTTCATAATATTTCTCATGTATTCTGGAAAGTTAATTCTGCTCTTTCTGATCATACAGGTCCACAATCTTAATTATATTTTTTTCTCTAGTTAAAATCTCCGCGAGTAGGATTTTTTCAGTGTGTGGAGGCCTTCAGCCCCACCCACACTGCTCCCCAGCGACTAGGGAGTGGCAGGGGTGTTTGGAAGTTTGGGTTGAAAGGTCGGCCGTGTTTCCTCAAGAGTGGAAGAAGTTAAGTTGCATAAGAGGTAAGCTGTCTTCATTGTTTTTGGGTTTTTGGTTTTCCAGGTTCAATATTTGAACTTCTTGAACATTTTTTCTTTTTTTTTTTTGCTTTAAGCATTTAGGCACTAGCAAGTCTATTAACTTTTTTGCGGATTTTAACTCTTTCTTCTCTTGGTATCTTTGCGCGTTTTTTAGGGAACTAAGGCCAAGCAGCCGGCCGTTTCATTGTTCTTGTAGTCTGCGCTGTGTTTTCAATGTAGTTAAGGTCTTAATAACTACTTAATTATGCACTTAAAGCACTTCTGAAATACTTTGTACATATTGCAAATAATTGTTTATGTCACATAACCTTCACAAAGCATTTCTTTAGTTTATTATTGTCTTTATTTTATTCTCGTTTTTGTGTTGTCAGAAGTTGTGGAGTGGGGGTTTTATAATCCAGTTTTCTTTCAAGAATCTGTGCTTTAGAAAAAATTAATATTTCCTTTTTTATTGCAATGTTAAGAATTTGTAATACTTTTGTATTGCTATTCAGGTTTAAATTCTCTCTCAGGCGAACTTGGCAATTTGTTATTGCTGAACATTATTTCTGATTCATTATGTCACTCTTACAACTTGAGTTTTCTATAATCATCTTCTTTCTGTTTAATAGTAACGGATGAAGAGCATGGGTCGGGCCAGGAAAGTTATGGATGCAAGCTAAATTGTTAACTAAAGCTTGGTCATACAACTCTGCGGAGGTCATGACATATATATATATATATTATAAAAAAAAATTTTGGTGGTCTTATTACTTGCATCTATGACTTTGCAGAAACATATTTCCAAATAGGTCTTTGTGGAAGTGAGAAAATGCAGAGTTTTTGCTTGTCCTTGATAAAGCCAAGGCTCAGTATTCTCGACACTTTCTACATTCAGTTGTTCTTTTTTTTTCTTTTTTTTTTCTCTTTTTACTCACACCGGTCAATACATAACCTTTTCTATGTTGTACTTGGTATGAGTCAAAAAAATTTTTTTTCCTTCAGTCTCTTAATAGAATATATATATACATTATATATAGTAAACGCATTAAAAATATATTAGTAAACGAAAAAAAATATATTGTATTTAGATATATCTTTTCAAAAACAAATATATATATATATATATATTTCTTTTTAAAAAATATATATTTTTTTATATTATCGATTTTTAATGCATTATTATGTATTTATCATTATTATTTATCACTATATATTTATCATTATATATATATATATATATATATATATATATATATATATATATATATTATTATTATTATCCTCATCCTTCAACACCGAAAGGGCTGAAATATTCCGGGCAGGTGTCATGGCACGTGCCTAAATCATCTCTACCTTGAGACTTTGATTTCATTAACTAGTAAAGGAATTCCAAAGACGACATACAGCTTCTGATTATATCTTCTTTTGCATTCTCTTATTTCTGTTTTGTTATTTGGAGGTTTAACGTCCACCATAAGCACCTTGATGGGCTATTAGCAGTCGCCCATCTCTAATTTAGGGCCACTGGTTACAAGAAAGGAAAGAATCTTGTGCGATAAGACAAACACAGCAGGCATGCCTCATCGTGCGCTTGTATTATTAGTCAGATACCTGCGTCTCTAACACACATTCACTGGAGCTGCTCACAATTTCTTAATTAAGCGCTTCATATCTTCCGGTCTCTGAATCTTAATAAATACAAAACTGCTTTGTAAATCGATGTAATTTCTCGAAAATAACTTCTATGTTATTAGCCCGTTGATATTTGACCCACCTGTAAGCTAAAACTTCGGCAAATTGTAATTTGCACTTGTTCTTCGGGTAACATTATATTATTAAATCTGCAAATGCTTGAACTATCAGAGTATCGTAGGTTACATGCTATTTATATATGTTTTTAAAGTTTTTCTGGAAAATAGTCCCAAATTTTAGTCAAAGTCAGAAAATTGGAAATGGACTGTTGCCGAAAAGTAGTTTTTTTAGGAAAGAAAGATCTGTATAAGGACACAAAATAAAGAACTCTTCTTTTGTGTAAAATTCTCTAAATTCTCTAAAGCTCTTTACTATACACAGATGATGTCAAACATTTTAAATCTTTTGAGACTTATTCCAGTTTAACGATTTTACAACTAAAAAAAAAGTGTAACTTCTGGGCCTTTATAAACAATTCAAACAATGTAAATTTGTTTCCGGAAAAAAAACTAAATGTGAGAAAAACATTATTTAATGGATTTATACATTTTTGTGTTCGATAAGTATTCAAGAAATGCTAATTTAAATACAATTTCATTCAAATTAAATAAACAAATACATCGCTCTTTCCACATTCCGGAAACACATATCAACCGAAAAATTGTTATTCGGTCACTGCCGGGGAATTGAATCCACGGGTCTCTCGATATCTAGTCGAGCGCGTTAAACACAGAACTGCTTTTTAGTTCCATGTAATTTCTCGAAAATAACTTCTATGTTATTAGCCATTTGATATTTGACCCACCTGTAAGGTAAAGCGTTGGCAAACTCGGCTAGATATCGAGAGATCCGTGATTCAATTCCGCGGGGGTGACCGAATAACAATTATTCGGTTGCTATGTGTTTCTGGAACGTGGAAAGAGCGATGAAATTATTTATTGGCGTAACGTATTTGGAGGATTTTCACTTTCATTCAAATTATCGGTGGGCGAATTTCAAGCAAAGGAATTTTAATGATTTCAGCTTGAGAGAGACGTATTTTGGAGTAGTAGTCATGCTCAAAAGTTAAATTATCTTATATATGCAGTCTCTTTTTAGCAAGTCTTTTGTAAAAAACGATCGTGCTTATGTTATCGGTTTGTCCGTCCGTCTGTACCCACGGTATCTCTGCAACTATTAGTCCGATTTAAAAAATTATTTTTGCCTTTGGAAGCTTGAAATGTGCGAATGATGATCCTTCATTTCGTTTTTTTTACGATGTAGAATTTCGCCGCTAGAGGGCGTAAATGCAGATGATGTCGAATTCAAAATTACGTTTTATTCCACATATTTGCTTCTAAACATCCGATTGAAAAAATTATTTTATCTTTCTATTCCATTTATGTTGAACAGTGTTTTAGATATAGTTTCCTTTTCAAATAACGCATAGATTTTCCGCTAGGGGGCGTAAAAGTAAATTACATTTTTTCCGATAACTCTTCTCCTAAAACTGCGATTTGAAAAGTCTTTTTTTCAGCGGATATATCTCCTAATAGAAAATCTTTTGCATATAATTTCCAATTTTTGGTAAAGAATACTTTGGCCACCAGGGGGCGTAAGCGTTAATTTTTGCTTCTGATGTATTTACCATAAAATCTGAGATTCTAAAATATCTATTGAAAAAATTCTTTCGTTGACTGATGCCACTCACATCGATAAACATTTTCGGAATATTTTCTTCCTAAAATATCCCACAGTTTCTCCGCCAGGGTGCTTAGATGTATATTTAATTTTTGTCAATATCTCTACTTCTAGGAGTCCGATTTGAAAAATTCCTTCTTTGTTGGATAGTGTTTTCCGTGTGAAACGTTTTTCCGATAATTTAAAAATTTTCTAGTAATTCATAGACTTTCCGCTAGGTGGCGTAAAGGAAAATTGCGTTTCTCCCTATATCTCTGCTTCTAAATCTCCGATTTGAAAAAACAATTCTGCACCGGATACAGCTCCTGATGTGAAATCGTTTGCACATAATTTCTAATTTTTGTAAACAAAATGGTTTGGCCACCAGGGGGCGTAAATTTTAATTTCCGCTTGTGATGTATTTGCAGCAAAATATGAGCTTCTAAATTCTCGATTGAAAAAAACGTCGTTTGTAGACCGATACTACTCATGTCAACAAACCTTTTAGGAACCTTTCCTTCTTAAAATAGTGCATGGTTTCTACGCCAGGGGGCGTAGACGTATATCTTATTTTTGTCAATATCTCTACTTCTAGGAGTCCTATTTGAAAAATTCCACCTTTGTTGGATAGTGTTTTCCGTGTGACATGTGGTTCATATAATTTCGAAAATTGCAAGTAATTCATAGACTTTTCGCTAGGGGGTGTAAAGGTAAATTGCGTTTCTCCCTATATCTCTGCTTCTAAATCTCCGATTTGAAAAATTCTTTCTGCAGCGGATACAGCTCCTGATGGGAAATCGTTTGCACATAATTTCTCATTTTTGTAATATAAAAATTGGTTTGACCACCAGGGGGCGTAAATTTTAAATTCCGCTTCTGATGTATTTGCAGCAAAATATGAGCTTCTAAATTCTCGATTGAAAAAACGTCGTTTGTAGACCGATACTACTCGTGTCGACAAACCTTTTAGGAACATTTTCTTCTGGAAATAATGCATGGTTTCTACGCCAGTGGGCGTAGAGGTATATCTTAGTTTTTTCAATATCTGTACTTCTAAAAAGTCCGATTTGAAAAATTCCTTAATTGTTGGATAGTGTTTCCGATGCGAAATGTTTTTCCTATAAATTCAAAATGTTCACGTAAATCATAGACTTTCCGCTAGGGCGCATAAAGGTAAATTGCGTTTTCTGCTCCTAAAACACCGATTTGAAAAATTCTTCCTGTATCGCATACAAAACCTGATGGAAAATATTTTTCACATAATTTCTAATGTTTGGTAAAAAATGGTTTAGCCACCAGGGGTCGTAAGTGTTAATTTCTGCTTCTGATGTATTTGTAGCAAAATCTGAGCTCCTGAAAACTCGACTAAATGTTTTTTTCTTGGACCGATACCGCTCATATGGATAAACCCTTTGCGAATACTTTCTTCGTAAAATAATGCATGGTTTTCCCACCAGGGGTCGTAAGTGTTAATTTCTGCTTCTGATGTATTTGTAGCAAAATCTGAGCTCCTGAAAACTCGACTAAATGTTTTTTCTTGGACCGATACCGCTCATATGGATAAACCCTTTGCGAATACTTTCTTCGTAAAATAATGCATGGTTTTCCCACCAGGGGACGTAAAGTCACATCTCATTTTTGTCGATAACTCTGTTTCTAAGAGTTCGTAAGCTTACGATTCCGTTTACACCAATATCTGAGGGATTAAATACCCGATTGAAAAACTTCTTTCTTCCTTCAGTAACTATTGTTTTCCATACCGGTTCCATTGACTTTGAATAGCTTTGATGAATTTAATTTGCGTCTGAACGGATTCAAAAGACGTCTTATTCCACCCGAAAATTCGGTGTCATCTTTCTTGTTAAATAATGTATTTACTTAACGGGCGTTCCATAAAAACTGAGAGTAAAATCAAACAAAATGAAGAAATATAGGTACAGCAAAATATATGTTACTCATGAAAGAAATACGGGATTATGCCATATGATACATATAATACAATCCTGTCATGGTTATATTCAAATTGATCGGAAACTTGAAACTTGGTCGTTCTGGGTGGTGTAGTGGTTAGCATACCCGGGCGTTTTCTGGAAGATGCGGGTTCGAGTCGCGCTCCAGGACGATGAAAATTTTCAAGTTTTCGGATATTATCTGACTTACCATCCTTGTCACATTTACGCCCAAAATCGGATTGTCATCTTCAAAATTTCTATTATATTGCGTAATTCCGTATTTCTTTAATGATTTATCTGCTTCTCCGGGCAAACACGGGATATGATTCTTAACCTCCAGATTCGCTAAACATGAATGCCGGTTGCTTCGACTAGCGAATCCTGTGATGGTTATTTTCAAATTGATCGGAAACTTGGTCGTTCTGGGTGGTGTAGTGGTTAGCATACCAGGGCGTTTTCTGGGAGACGCAGGTTGGGGTCCCGCTCCAGGACGATGAAGTTTTTGGACATTATCTGACTTACCATCCTTGTCACATTTACGCCAAAAAACGGATTGTCATCTTCAAAATTTGTATATATGTTATTCTTTCTAAAAGTGCGTTTCCTCGGATGATATGCAACGGTTCCATCGTTCAGTCCACTTTTCAAAGCATGTGACGAAGGCATTTTGTGGAAGCTGCCTTAGCGACCCCTGTACAGCTTGAATAACGTCAGCATCTGTGTTGAATGTTGCGCCACGGAACTTCTCCTTCATTATTGGAAACAACCAGAAAAGGTTGTTTCTAACAACGTAAGAGAAGTTCCGAAATGATGAATTGAGGTTTCAAATTGATGAAACCGGTTCGAAGTCAGGACTGTAGGCTGGCTGGGGCATGAATTCAAACCTGTATTTCGTAAGAAACTGTTGAACACAAGCAGACACATGTGGGCGGGCGTTATCATGGTGTAAGGTCCATTTGCCCACCAGTTTCGATCGCTTAATAGATATGTATCGTCGCAGACGCTTCAAGACTCAAATGTAATACTCAACATTGACAGTAATTTGTGGAGGAACGACATGCTGGTAGACTATACCTTTATGATAAAAGAAAATTATCATCAGCATCTTCCCAGCTGATTTGGTTTGACGAACGTTTTTCGGAGGAGGCGAGCTTGTGTGTTTCCAGACACTCGCTGCGCGCTTTGTGAGGGGGTCAAAATAGTGGATCCATGTTTTATCGGTAGTTATTACTGTATTTAGAAAGTTTGGATCATTTGAGATCATTTGTTTCTACTCATGACACACCTGAACAAGGCTAACAATTGTTCTCAACAATGACTCTGGCTAACAATTGTTCTCAACAATTGACTCTGGCTAACAATTGTTCTCAACAATTGACTCTGGCTAACAATTGTTCTGTTGTCAGGTGCCGAGGTACCCATCTCAAACATACACGATGCAGCAGTAATTTGTCGCGTAGAATGCGGAATGCCGACGATTCTGAAATATTAGTTGACGCCGTTACGTCTTCACACGTCATTCGTCGATCTTCTTGCAGGAATGCCCAAACAGTGTTAACAATATTCTCCGTAAACAACACTTTCAGGTCGCCTAGCCTTAGAAGCGATTTCTGCAGACAAACGGCCTTTATTGAAATCATGGTGCCATCTAAAAATCGTTGACTCACCCAAGCATTTATCTTTGTAAGACTGTGTCTATAAATCAACTGTTTCTGGAGCAGTTTTACCCAAACGATAGCAAAATTTTATCGCGCAACGCATTTCACTTCTTAACCCTGAATCACTCACTTCCATAGCTGTGTGGCGAAATGCAGACGTACCTTAAACAACTGCGCAATAACAAATCCAGAATCGGCTGCCACGGCTAAAAACTGTTGCCATAGATACTTTCTTAATTCAGTTAGTCGTCTGCGTGGTTATTTTTCCCCTTCGTATGTTGCCAACTCAAAACAAATTACTCTCAGTTTTTATGGAAACGCCTTTGTACAAATAGGCATAATGCGACAGGAACAAAAAGGAATTTTTGGTGTTTCTACTGTTCTTAAATATGTTTTATTTTTGACTAATATCATGAAAAGTGATCGTATGTCTTGATAGTCTGTGCCATGGATAATAGCTTCTGCGCAGTGGTATGTAGTTATTTTAAATATATGAGTAACTGAAATACGCATATTTAATTAAGGGAAAACTTTGAAATTAAATTTCTGGTACTGTATCTACTAATGGTAGACATAAAACAATGTTTCGGTTGTAGCCAAAACTTAGGCGTCTAAGATGTACTTCTTCAAACACACTGTCAAAATCGAGAAGCTAAAATCTTCTTTAGCAATCAGTGAAAATGTTAACACTATGATATTTAAGTTAAACTGATATTTTGCTTATCCCACGCTTGAGATGAGGAGTATATTTTTAAGTCTTTACTGTAAAGACAGCGAGTAAAAATGAATTTCATATTTCTCGAGGTTAAAAACGCATTTGCTTTATTTTAGCTTAGTAGGTTGTTTCGTTTTTTATCCTTGGTAGCCTCCCCCAGCTGTATCGGTATCGATTAACCCTCAGGCACCGTGGGGTAGCAAGAGCGTGCTTGAAGCCCTTTAGTGGATGACCGCCCACCAAACATTTTTCAAGAAACTTCAATGAGTGATTTTGAGAACATAAAAAATAGTTTGCGGTTGGGGGCTTTTGTATCTTGCAGTTGCCGTCCACACATACGCACCCGTGCTTTCGAAATTTAAAACAAAGTCGGTTGAGCTCTGAAAATAAAATAACCGTCAGATATACCACATAATGAAATTTCCGTTTTAAAACCCGGGGATGTTATTTATAAGGTACTTATAAAATACCATCATCTTCGTGGGAGTTCTTTTCGTGTAAGCCTTTGTGAAAAATTTTGCCAAGCATCCGTGGCTCGGGTAACTGTAATGCGTCGAGAAACTACACTGGTGTGCAAAAATTAAAGACGAAGAGGAAAAATTAGCAAAACAGCGGAACGAGCAGGCAGAACGGACCGAAAGACCAGTCAGAAGATAAACTTGGGTCCGGAACGGTTGGGCATGCGCATATATGCAGCATGACGTGGGGGGGGGTCGGAAGGATATAAAGCACACGGGCGGTGTACGCTCAGCAATTCGGTTAAAGCTATTGCTCGGTGTACATCGGTTCGAATGACGTCGAGTTGCTGCCACCGCGTGATATGGCCAACAGGCAATCCAGTAGACGATATCTGGATGACTTTACCCGAGTTTGAAGGTGGCGGAGTTCTCGTTTGGGGCGGTTTGGAGGTGGCGGAGTTCTCGTTTGGGGCAGTATCATCCTTGGTAGCCGTACTGACCTCCACATCTTCCAAGGAGGTTCAGTCACTGGTGTCCGCTATTGTACCGAGGTTCTTTTGCCTCACGTGCGTCTGTTTAGAGGTGATGTGGTTCCTGAGTTCCTCTTCATGGACGACAACGCTACTCCTCATCGTACAGTGGCTGTCGCAGAGCTGTTGGAGAGTGAAGACATTCAACGCATGGATTGGCCCGCAAAGTCCCCTGACCTAAATCCAATCGATCACGTGTGGGACCTTCTCGGGAGACACTTGGCAGCACGTCACCAACCGCCAGCAACGATTCTGCAGCTGCGATTGGCGCTACAAGAGGAATGGGCAGCGATGCCTCAACAGCTCCTTGACAACCACGTCCTCAGCATGGACAGAGGTTGTAAATCCTGCAACGCAGTCAGGGGTGATCATATCCTTTACTAAAGACTGGATTTTTCTTGGCAGCCGCCTGTCACATGGGATTTTCTGTCTTCTGTCCAGTTATGCTTGAAGCTACCTTTTCAATAAAGTGCCTTTGTATCCTTTGGATTCCTTGTTTGGACTGTTTTGCTCACTTGTCCCATGTTCTTACATCGTGGGGATCTTATGGTATGATTTGAGTCAATGTGGAGCACTTCTGCACGACGTTACGTTCGAAAAACCGTCTCGTCCTTAATTTTTGCACGCCACTGTAAGACTAAGTACTGAGCTGTAATTATCATCAATACGGAACAGTGGATCCCCCAGTCAGATCGCTGTTTTACGGTTTACCAATCTTAGTGGTAATTCGCACTTTCCTGATTCCTTACAGAATAGACGCAATTTCAGAGTTTTCACTTGTCAGTGTGTCCCCAAAGCGATCCGCATTTCACAGTTTATAACTCTATGTCGTAACTCGCTCTTTCCTGACTTCTTACCGAAGAGATGAAGTTTCTACTGCTGAGTCGATTCCCAGTGAAATCAGTATTTCATAGTCTAATGCACTTTGTTGTTATTCGCACTTCCCAGACTCTTTATAAAAGAGATGCAAGTTTGTACTGATCAGGGGTTCCTCGTTATTATAGGTATTTTACAGTTAATAACTCTTTAACGTATCTGCCAGTTCCCTATTCGTTACAGAAGAAATGCAAATAGAAATTTGCTTCTCTTTTCTACTGGTCAGTGGGTTCCTAATGCAATCGGTATTTCATAGGTTTATTATTCCTGTCGTAACTGCCACTTACCCTATTCCTTACAAAAAAGGTGCAAGTTTCCATTGGTCAGTGGGTCTTCATTATTATCGGTATTTTACAGTTTATAACTCTTTGTCGTATCTGCTACTTTCCCTATTCCTTACAAAAGAGGTGCAAGTTTCCATTGGTCAGTGGGTCCTTATTATTATCGGTATTTTACAGTTTATAACTCTTTATCGTATCTGCTACTTTCCTTAGTTCTTACAAAAGAGGTGCAAGTTTCCATTGGTCAGTGGGTCCTTATTATTATCGGTATTTTACAGTTTATAACTCTTTATCGTATCTGCTACTTTCCCTATGCCTTACAAAAGAGGTGCAAGTTTCCATTGGTCAGTGGGTCCTTATTATTATCGGTATTTTACAGTTTATAACTCTTTGTCGTATCTGCTACTTTCCTTAGTTCTTACAAAAGAGGTGCAAGTTTCCATTGGTCAGTGGGTCCTTATTATTATCGGTATTTTACAGTTTATAACTCTTTATCGTATCTGCTACTTTCCTTAGTTCTTACAAAAGAGGTGCAAGTTTCCATTGGTCAGTGGGTCCTTATTATTATCGGTATTTTACAGTTTATAACTCTTTATCGTATCTGCTACTTTCCCTATTCCTTACAAAAGAGGTGCAAGTTTCCATTGGTCAGTGGGTCCTTATTATTATCGGTATTTTACAGTTTATAACTCTTTATTGTATCTGCTACTTTCCTTAGTTCTTACAAAAGAGGTGCAAGTTTCCATTGGTCAGTGGGTCCTTATTATTATCGGTATTTTACAGTTTATAACTCTTTATCGTATCTGCTACTTTCCCTATTCCTTACAAAAGAGGTGCAAGTTTCCATTGGTCAGTGGGTCCTTATTATTATCGGTATTTTACAGTTTATAACTCTTTATCGTATCTGCTACTTTCCTTAGTTCTTACAAAAGAGGTGCAAGTTTCCATTGGTCAGTGGGTCCTTATTATTATCGGTATTTTACAGTTTATAACTCTTTATCGTATCTGCTACTTTCCCTATTCCTTACAAAGGAGGTGCAAGTTTCCATTGGTCAGTGGGTCCTCATTATTATCGGTATTTTACAGTTTATAACTCTTTGTCGTATCTACTACTTTCCCTATTCCTTACAAAAGAGATGCAAGTTTCCATTGGTCAGTGGGTCCTCATTCTTATCGGTATTTCACAGTTTATAACTCTTTGTCGTATCTGCTACTTTCCCTATTTCTTACAGAAGAGATACAAGTTTCTAATCGTCAGTGGGTTTCCAATATAATCGCTATTTTACAGTTTATAACTCTGTGTCGTGACTCGCACTTCCCAAACCCCATACAGAAGAGATGTAAATTTCTAATGGTCAGTGGGCCTCCATTATAATGAGTATTTTACAGTTTATTACTTTTTTACGTAACTCGTGCGTCTGTTCCTTACAGAAATGATTCAAGATTGAACGGGTCAGTGGGTCCCAATTATATTCTGTAGGGTACTTATGCATTAGCTGGGCGCCAGTAGTAATATATCAGTAAAGTCACAATTGTCGATAGATGGTGTCACATGAATGGTCATTTCTTTTTAGAATTTAGCTGCAATGAACGACGTGATGAGTTTATTTTTAGTAAATACAATTTATGAAAGATTGCGGTTGCTTTATCTGGAGATAGTGTATTTGTATGCTGTACATGGCGCTTCATCAGTATCGCAGATAACGTCTTGTTATTTGGATTATTGACAACGCGATTCTGACGTCACTCTGTTATATGTTCCTTAATATGAAAATCTGGATTTTACCTCGAGATGAAGGATGTGCTGTGTCATTTCTTCAAAGTAAAGGAATTCTGCTGAGTGAGAGAGTCTGTAAATTGCGCCATAATATGAAGCTATACTTTGGAAGTGAAAGTATTCAACGGCGGTGCAACATTAGAACATGCAGGTCTAAGGTAGGCTTACGCATTGAAAATTGGTTTCAGAGTAGTCGGCTTCCCTTTCAACTGCTGTTCGATTTATTTATAGCTGGAGTGAGAATTTCACTTCTAATAAATGGTGTGAACAACAGTTGGATATAGCAAGTCACACAACTGTTGATTGGAATAACTATTTGCGGGAAATTTGCGCAGATGTTCTTGAAAATCAGTCGGACAAAACGTTTGGTGGCACAGGATTAATTGTGGAGATAGATGAAACATTATTTTCGAAACGGAAGTCTAATACAGGTCGTGTGCTTCCAAAGCAGTGTATTTTCGGAGGAATTTGTCGTTCCACTAATGGCTGTTTTTTTAGTGAAAGTGCCAGACAGAAGAGCGAAAACCCTGTTGAAGGAAATTAAGAATCATGTTGCGGAACAGTTTACAATCTATTCGGATTCGTGGAAGGCATAAAAGACTCAGGAGCTAGAAGAGGCAGGTTTTGATTATTTCAAAGTCAATCATAAGTACAACTTTGTCGACCCGCAAAGTGGAGCCCATACTAAAACAATAGAAAGATTTTAGGGAGCAGCTAAATGGAGAAGCAAATGTCATCGCAGAACTGCTAGACAGCATATCGATTTGTACCTAGCTGAGTTCATGTGGAGACATAATTTAGCTCCATCAGACCCATTTGATTCCATTTTTAATTATATTAAAGCTTCTTAGCCCCCAAAAATTAATGTGTAAGTTTCAGATCACCAATAATGCTCTTATGTTGCGATATATTTCCTTCATAAATTTTATTTACCAAAAATAAACCCATCACGTCCTTCACTACAGCTAAATTCTAAAAAGCAATAACCATTCATGTGGCGCCATCTATCGACAATTGTAACATTTACTGATACATTTCTACTGGCGCCCGGCTAATGCATAAGTATGTAGTTTACATTTTATTAGTTTTTGTAGTGACTCGCACTTCCGTGAAGACGAGATGCACGTTTCTACTGGTCAGTCGATTCGCAGTAAGATTAGTACTTTATACCAACCTCACTGGGAATTGACTGCCCAATAATCGCGATTCTCACTTCCCCGAAGCCTTACAAAAGAAATGCAAGTTTCTACTGGTCACTCGATTCCAAGTGAAATCTTTATTTTATAGTCTATTACTCTTCGTCGTGACTCGCACTTCCCCGACTCTTTATAATAAGAAGAAATGCCAGTTTCAGAGTTTCTAATGGACAGTAGGCCTCCAGAGAAATAAGACTTTAACAAGATTTTACTATATTCCGTAAATAGCACTTCTCTGACTCCTCACAAGAGAGATGCAAGTCCCTGAGTTTCTGCTGTTCAGTGGGTTCCAGTGAAATCGGAATTTTCCATTTTATTACTCTTTGTCGGAACTCGTATTTACCTGACTCCTTGCAGAAGAATAGATGTGATTTTCAGAAAAAAGGCTTACCGATTTTCATAACCTCAAATTTGTAGCTCAAAATATTTTTTCAGGTGTCAGTTTGTTTTTCTCAAAACTCATAGGAAATGTTTTATTCTATGATAGACCGATACAAATTTAATTATGCGTATTGCTTGCTTTTCTTTATTTCAGAGATTATTTCTGTTTCTGATAACGTACGAGAAACATCCGATTTCATAGAAATTAACGAGGCATTTATCTTCATGAACCTGTGGAAACCCTACAAGTTTTATCCTATCGGCATAGATACTCCGCAATTAACTGTTATCAGGTACCCAGTTTCTGAAGAAACTTATTTTTAAATACAGCACCCGGAAGAGGTAAAGGAACCTGCAGCTCTTTTCTTTTTTATTTCGCGATCCAGCCAAAAAAAATTTCCTCTAAAACGCGAAAAAAAAAATTATCTTTTAAAATACAACAACAAAAAATATCGTCTAAACATTATCGTCTAGGAATATAAGTAGTCGTTCGTTCCGTATTTTTGGGTTCTGATACCGGTGAAGGAACTCGAACAGCGCTGTAGTCAAAGCGCATTTCTGCCATTCAGAACTTTGGCCAGATCCCGTCTCGGGAACTCTCCTGTATCTTCATTCCTAACGTGTTAACGTTACAAGACAACGTATTTGCAAGCAAATGAGGTCTAGGATTTTTTGCAAATACACTGGTTTCCATAAATTAAGCAACAAATCGAAAAATCGCAATAATTGGGCAAAATGTAGTTCAAATTGCACGAAATTTGCATATGTTACAGGCGAAAGCATACAACATCGATGTAAGGAAGGCAAATGAGTGTCGTCAATCACACATCATCATACAGCATATGGAAGGCAAATTATACAGCATCGATGAACGGAAGGCAAATAATCGCTTTATGCAAAAACGCAAGAGCTTAAAACCAGCTGTTTTGGAGGGAGTCGCAAATTCATGTGCGGTGGTGAATGACAAGATTTCAAGATACCGATTTTGTTAACATGGCTTCGAAACGTAATTTACGAGCGGAGTTACGATAGGCTGACTCGAAGCAGGGTAACGTCGCAATATAGCTCAACGTCAATCGTTCTGTGGTCAGCAGGATGTGGCAGCAGTTTCAAGCCACGGGTGCAGCTTCCAGAAGGTACAGCTAAGGTAGGCAAAGAGCGACGATCTCCGCGATTGACGGGTATTTGCGGTTTTCGGCACGGCGTAACAGGACGGCTACATCGACTCATCTCAAACCTGTGCTTGCGGCAGCCCACCTGACGGACTCAGCTTCGACGGTACGCAGAAGTTATCTGCAGGAGGACTGTATGCTCGACGGCCGGTATTATGCGTGCCCCTCAAACCCCGCCACCGGAGGGAACGATTTAATTGGGCGCGGATGCATGCGAACTGGACTCAAAATCAGTGGAGGTCCGTTCTGCTCACTGATGAGTCGCGATACTGTTTACAGAGTGATTCTCGCCTGAGTTTACAGCTAGAGAGAGGTCGATACTCGCTATCTTCCCTCTAATATCCAGGAAATGGACACCTATGGTGGTGGTAGTGTTCTGGTGTAGGCACGCATGTCGTTAGGCAGCCGTACCGACCTCTATGTATTGCCACATGGAAACCCCAATTCTCAGAGGTACAAAGATGACATCCTGAACCCTCTTGTTCGTCCATATGAGGCCGCAATTGGTGATACCTTTGTACCGCAGGAGGATGACGTTCGCCTGCAGTACAGTTCGCCTCGCACAGTTCACCTCACCAGTACAGTTCGGCTCACACAGTTCACCTTGTGTTCGCCTCGCACAGCTCACCCCGTGTTCACCTTGCACAGTCCACCTCACCAGTACAGTTTGTCTCGTGCACCAGCAGGGAGAACAGGAGACTATAGTCCGTATGGAGTGGTCAGCACGCTTTCCCCATCAGAATCCCATTCAGCATGTCTGGAATGCTCTCGGGAGGCGTGTTGCTGGTCTCTAGCCCCTCTCTGAACCCTGCAGGGTCTCCGCACTTCTTTGCTCGAGCAATGGACGCAGCTACCCACGGAACTGCTCAACACCATAATTAACAGCATGGAGCATCGCTGTCGGGCCTGTATTGCTGTTCGGAGTAACCACACTCCGTGTTGAAGCACCTTTTTCTATTTCATCTTCATACCTATATTTCTGTATTTTCGTATTTGCACCACTCATGCAAAATGTAAATGCTTTGTATCACATGTTCTTACGTTTCTTTATTGCATTTGGTCTGATAAAGCTTACCACCAAATTTCATCTGAAACGGTTACATAACCTTCGGCCGCCCCGGTGGCGCAGTGGTCTAAGCGATGGCCTCTGATCATTCGTCCGAAAGGGGTCCGGGTTCGAATCCCGGTGAGGCATGGATGTTGTGTTTGTCTTACGGCACTGGCTCTCTCCCTTCCCTGGAGCCAGTGACACTAAATTAGGGACGGGCGACTGCTTATAGCCCATTGAGTTGCTCACGGTGGTCGTTAAACCTCCAATCAAAAAAAAAAAAAAAAAAAAAAAAAAACATAACCTTCGAGTTATCACGATTTTTCCATTTGTTGCTTAATTTATGGAAACCAGGGTACCTGACGTTTTGGTAATATACAACTTCTGCCACTTTATAGCTCCGGTACGATATGGTTTTCAATTCCCTAAGGATTTCGCCACATAGGGGACAAAACAATCATGGAATTTTTGGCCTAAAACTTAGTTGTTGTTTTTTTAATATTTAAAAAAAATGAAACATTTAAGATATAACGCATTTGTTTTCTCGTGATTGCACATACTGTTACTGGAGGAAATCTCAGTGCAAAGAACCATAAATGAAAATGCTTTACTCATACGTATATACTCTGTCAGAAAAAAGTTGAAGCATCTGGAAGTAATGTCGTAGATACTGCAAAACGTTTTGGTAACACAAATAGCAGACGTAAAAAATTATGACATTTTCAGATCGAGAGAAAAATATAATGCTGGAAAAAATCTCTAGGGCCATGCTAGTAAAGTAAATTCTCCTCAATGAGCAACATGTTCGACCACAATCCGCGGAATAGTGTTGTACAAACGACTTACAGATTCCCGAGGCATTGACTATCACGCTTTGTCGAGATTGTGTCACAAAGCATCCATTGTTGTAGAAGTTTGAAGCAGAGTTTAGACGTGTCATCCCGGTGTGTCCCAAACATCCCCTAACGGCAAGGACTCTGGTGATCGGACTGGCCAAGCAGAACGTCATCACCTTGTAGGCACTGCCTAGATGCATTTGTAATATGAGAGGGAATTGTCTTGTTGAAATAGTGCGTTGTGTAACCCTTCCACGAAAGGTTTTGCAATGAGTTTGAAGATTATTAGACGTACAGACGAACCGTTATATTTCTCTTAATAAAAAGTAAACTGAAGCGTAAATCATAGTCGTTAGCTCTCCAAACTATGATGCCCACTGTTCGGGTGGTGTATCGTTAGATGATATTTGCAGAATTGTTGCGTTGACTACTGTAAGTGTATCCGATGACTATCTGGTTGGAGTCAGAAACAAGATTTGTCGCTTTGCACTACGCCATTCTTCAATCCAGGTTGCTCCGGTGCCACACCATTCCAAACGCTGACGACTGTAGTTAGAAGACAGTGGTAGGCGACGGGATGGACACCGTGTGTTCAAGTATACTTCCTTTACGTGTAATGCTTCCTATCCTTTACGAGGTCCGATCAAAAAGTTCCGAGACTAGGCAGATATACTAAAAAGTACTTACTTTACTTAATTCTGGCTATGATGTTCCTCAAAGTAGTCTCCTTGGGCAGCGATACATCGTTGCCAGCGTTTTTGCCACTGTTGGAATGCTCCCTGGAAGTCCTGTTCGCGAATCGTGTCAAACACCGTCTGTGATTCGACCTGGATTTCGTCCACGGTTTCAAAACGGCGACCCCTGAGCTTCAACTTTATCTTCGGGAACAGAAAAAAGTCTCCAAATCCGTCGAGTAAGGTGGGTGAGGAGGGGTAGTCATGCTGTTGCGGCTGCTAAACTGGCGTGTTGCTAACGCTCTGTGAGCTGTTGCATTGTCGTGATGGAGCAGGAAATCGTCCCTGCGCCACATTTCAGGTTGTTTGCGGCGTATGTCCACCCTAAGACGCCGCAGGACATCGCAGTGAAAAAAAGGGCAGTGACGGTCTAGCCCTAGGTGATGAATTCACGGTGCACCTCCCACGAATGTCGAAGAATACGATGAGCATGATTTTGATTGCGCTCCTGACCTGTCAGACCTTGCTTGGTGGTGAAGATGCCGGTATCTTCCACTGCGACGACTGTTGTTTAGTCTCCGGGTCGTTGTTTGGTCTCCCCCGACAGGAACGTTGTTTTTGAAGATCGATACTTTTCATTACCGTTGTTCTCATCTGAGAGGAACTGCGACGACTGTTGTTTGGTCTCCCCCGACAGGAACGTTGTTTTTGAAGATCGATACTTTTCATTACCGTTGTTCTCATCTGAGAGGAAGACTGTCGGGATCTGTAACGACCTATCACTTTAAACAAACGGTGTTCTTGCCCTGTAGTCACTCCAGTAGGACCAGTTCCAAACCCACTTGCCCTGCAGTCACTCCAGTAGGACCATAACCAAACACGTGACGCACCACTCCGCGTCAAGTTGGCTTCATACAGACCAACAAGGCCGCCCCGGTAGCGCAGTGGTCTAAGCGATGGCCTCTGATCATTCGTCCGTAAGGGGCCCGGGTTCGAATCCCGGTGAGGCATGGATGTTGTGTTTGTCTTACGGCACTGGCTCTCTCCCTTCCCTGGAACCAGTTACCCTAAATTAGGGACGGGCGACTACTTATAGCCCATTGAGTTGCTCAAGGCGGTCGTTAAACCTTCAATAAAAAAAAAAAAAAAAAACCAACAATGTGTCCTCTTTCGAAGTCCGTTACCTAATGATAATTATTACCTGCAATGGTTTTCCTCCAGGAGTCAGTTTTCAACAGTTTGTCACGATATTACTCAGCAAGAGACGCATGTCTTTCACGGATCACTGCATCCACGCTGATACAACGGCTTCTGTTTTTACCGAATGGGTTCGATAGTGGAATAATTTGCGTTCCTGTACGTTACAATTTTGCCTGGCAATCTACATTCAAAGCTCATCTCTACTTCTTTTTTTTTTTTTTTGATTGGAGGTTTAACGACCACCGTGAGCAACTCAATGGGCTATAAGCAGTCGCCCGTCCCTAATTTAGGGTCACTGGTTCCAGGGAAGGGAGAGAGCCAGTGCCGTAAGACAAACACAACATCCATGCCTCACCGGGATTCGAACCCGGACCCCTTACGGACGAATGATCAGAGGCCAACGCCTTAGACCACTGCGCCACTGGGGCGGCCATCTCTACTTCCTGGTGTTCCCGTACCCTTCCTAGCTCACTGTTTTTGTTGCCACATCATGAACGTGTTGAAGAATATATTGATTTATTATTTTTGCTCAAAACTGCAAACCACGTGACAGACAAAAAGCTCGAACGTGAAGATTTTTGTTGCTACATAATAAAATTCCAGACCTGCGATAAAAAAGATTTCAGACTTATTTCAAAGTTTTACTTTAAGGTCCATCGGAGCCAACATAAATTATTACCCTAACAAGCAAGTATTTATGGGCAAAGGCTTTTCTCCACTCTCCTCTTCGATGCAATACCTAACCGTCTTTATACCTGTCAACAATTATTGGCTGCCTCCCGTCATGATTGAAGCTATTTATAAAGGTCCAGATTCCCCTGCGGTTAATCCAAGAACACTGAAAGCGGTATGTACTCAACAAGGGCATCGCATATCGATTAATAGATTCATGCAGGAAATATGAATCTCGATGTCAGCGTGATTGTCAAAGGGGATAAATTATGTTCGATTTGCCCATTTCGTGCTCCATATTGTTTATTCCTTTGGTGTTATCGATTATTGGGAACGTGGGGCCGTCTCTGCAATATTTTATAACCGCAACCGAGAAACAGAAGCGCAAAATATCCGGTGTCCCAGGATAAACGCATGCGAGGATCGTTGGAATTTTACTTTCCATTTTACATTACACAAAGCTATCATTTTATTGGTGAGTTAGGAAAATGAAGAAATACAACTTATTATGAACTTTCAATTTCTGTTTGTGATTTCTTATAGGTCCTCGTCGCTCTCTCTGCGAGCGATTTACTTTTCTCGTTGAAAGAAGTAGAAAGTAAAACACTTAAAATGACGTTTGGAATATATTTATCTTTCGTAAAATTTAACGCTGCAATCTAATACGGATGCAACGGCTTTTAAAATAAATTCCCAATGTTTCTCTCAGAAGTATGTTGTTAAAAGAAGCAAGCAAGACGTGCTAGGGAAACCGAAAATAAATAAGAAGGATAACACCGAACTCTTGGATGTAAGAAGCACATCATGCTTTTCTCCTTTATAAATGATTATTAGAAAATTCTGACTCAGATCAGTAATTTTCTAATAATCATTTACAAATCTACTTCAAATAAAGTTACTCATGGTTAATAAACTGTGATTAATGCAAAATAATAGCAAATAATTCACTTACGAATTACGTTTTCGTTGTAAGACTATTTTCCATCTGGAATTACGAACAACTACTACACTGGTTTCCACAAATTAAGAAAACAATTCCAATAACTCAAAAAATATATGATGAACTCTTATGAAATTTATTTATTTAATTGGAGGTTTAACGACCGCCGTGAGCAACTCAATAGGCTATAAGCAGTCGCCCGTCCCTAATTTAGGGTCACTGGCTCCAGGGAAGGGAAAGAGCCAGTGCCGTAAGACAAACACAACATCCATGCCTCACCGGGATTCGAACGCGGACCCCTTTCGGACGAATGATCAGAGGCCATCGCTTAGACCACTGCGCCACCGGGGCGGCCTTATGAAATGTGGTCTAAACCTCATCGTATCATAGTACGTTAGAGAAAACACCCCTATTGCATTTCGTAAGGAACACTACATTGCGACAAAAATTACGAAATACAGAACTAGGAGAAAAATAAGGTGTCACAATGAAACAGCCAAAGTACATCAATACCGTGGACAGCTAGGTAGACCCCAGAGTGATGCTTCATACTGTTGTTGATGATGGAGCTCAGTAGGTGGCAACGGTCGTTGTTCGTTCAAAGCTTGTTTAAAATCTTGCAGCTTTTAAGGGTGGGGGTTGAGGGAAGCGAAACACCTCCGTAAGGAATCTCAGACGTGCTTGATTGGATTAAGATCGGGAGACCTAGCTGGGCAGTCCCTACCGACCATGGTCTCCTCGTAAAAATATTATTTTATCAGCCTCCACCGAAGGAGACGAATTTTATCATCTTGTAAGAGAAATGTATCTCCAATGGCACCTACATAACGGCAAACATAGGGTCCAGGACATCATCCTCCTAGTGTTGACCATTTATGGTGTCTCTTGGAAGCACACAGAGGTCTGTGCGTCCACCTAAACGGATGCCACCCCAATCCAAAACGCTGCCAACACAAGTGTTTCTTTCACGGGTCATAGGCGGATAATTCAGATCATAGTTTGCCTGAAATTGCTCTGCAATGCAAATCTGGACTCATCTGTGAAGAGTACGGCCTTGAATTGCTTTTCAGTCATATTAGCTTGACGTTTTACCCAATTTTAACGTTACCCTGTGACGGGAGGTAATGACATACAAAGTGCTGGTCATCTAGCATAAATATCTTCACAAGTCTTTTGAAAATATTGGAAGCTGATACCATTGTTTCTGCAGCTGCAGCAAGGGCTGATTGCAGCTAAAGCCGTCCTGTTCCTTCGCACAGTTAATCGGAGATATCACTCATCCATGGATGTTGTAGCCCTAGTCCTTCTTTTGTTGTACACTAGAGAAGCTGCCTGCGCATTTTGAAATTGGTCCCACAGTCTGTGGATCAGGGAAGAGACTCGCATGAAACCATGTTGCAATTTTCAACTGACTTTGGCCTGCCTGCAACCTTCCGATCCCTTACACCCCAGTTCATCTGTTAAATGACTTCTCGCAGCCATTGCAACTCATCAACTATCTCAAAATCCTTTTGATAACTGCAGCTTGTTTGCAGAAAGCGATGCCATCGCTACACCTTTGCATAAGATGAGTATATGACTCTGTATGACATTTCACGTCATATAGCGAAGTTTCATTCATTCCTTAGTCATCTTTCACACATAATAGCGAACTTCATTTTATTTAAATTACGTGGGTCGTAGTAATTTCTTTCTTTTTAAAATTAAATGGCCGCCGCCCCGGTGGCGCAGTGATGTAAGCGCTGGCTTATGATTATTCGTCCGAGAACTGTCCGGCTTCGAATCCCTGTATGGCATGGATGCTTTTTTTGTCTTACGGTACTGGCTCTATCCTTTACCTGGAGCCAGAGGCCCTAAATTAGGGACGGACGACTGCTTATAGCTCATTGAGTTGCCCATGGTGGCCGTTAAACCTCCATTCAAAAAAAGAAAACTTCATGGGTCGCCGTGCGACCCACGTGCTTTAACCAGATTAGCAATGGATCAGTAGAAAATAGATAACGTGAAATACATTACAAAGTTATTATGAGGCTCCAGTGGCGGAGCAGTCTAAGCTCTGGCTTCTAAAATTTCTTTCGAAATGGGTCTGCGTTGGAACATCGGATGCAGGTGCATCATGGTGCATTTTTCTTATAGCCTTGCTCTCTCCATTCCCTGGTGCTAGTGGTCCTAAACTGGGGACGACCGACTGCATATTTCTCGTTGAGTTGCTGACTACTGTCGTTAAACCCTCAGCGAAAATCAGCACAAAGACTTAACTTTAAATAAAATCCTAACCCCACAATAAGTCGTTGATAATTTAACTCGAGGGCAATCTTTTAGCAAAATAATTAATTCGATGACTGCAGATCATTACCACCCCTTTTAACATCATCAAGGGCGTATATAAATTCGTTTTCCTATCTTGACTGACTGCAAGTGAATTCCTAAATAAAGGAGAAAACATTCTTGGAAGATCTGATGAGATATTCAGTTCGGTATTTTTTTTTTCGCGTGACGGGTGGGGATTAACGACCGCGATCAGCAACCCGTATAAGCAGCCAGCCATCCCGAATTTAGGGCCACTGATTCTAGGGAACGAATTGTGTCAGCCCCATCAGGCTCGAACCCGCGCCCATCTCGTACGAATCGTCAGAAGCCGTCGCATTGGACACACGCCACCGTGACAGCCATTTCAGAAAATAACCAAAATTTATATAAGAGACGGTAAACGAAAACTAAAAGTAAATTGATAGATATGACATCCATCAATAGAAATATTCTTCATCGTAAAATTTGGAAATGTGCTGTAAGTCGGCAAGTATAGGTAAAAGGAATTTTAGAAGTGCATTTATACTGACAAATGCAAAAGTTTAGTGACACCTTCTAACGATATAAAGCATATGTAAAACCAAAAGGCGTGTTCGTAATACCGAATGAATCCACAACTGTTCTGTGTTGAAATAATTTTCCTATGAGACTGATAGAAGCGAAATTATGATCGAAAAAAAAGTCTACATAGTGGGAAAAAATTCTTGTTCAAACAGTTGGGAAAGACACGGAAAGGCGACAAACGCACAGCATGGTGCGAAAATACTTTTTCTTTCAAATCGGGCTGTTGCTCCTGGTGTTGCAGTGGTTAAGAGCATTTGACCTTTTGTCAAAGTGGACCAGGGTTTGAATCCCGGATGAAGCAACGTGGCATCGTATATTTTGATTATAGACTAAGAAAAATGTAGACACAGGCAGAGTTTTATCCTTTAAGGTGTTTTTTTAAGCTGATGTGGATGTTATAAAAATCTACAAAACTTTTGAGAATCCAAGCTTTCCGCTTCTTTCTTCTTCTTCTTGAAATAGGCAGCATCGCGACATGCTGTTAATATAAACCCTCAAGTAAATTAAAATATGGAGCTTTAGTTATGGCACAAACTTTCTCTGTCCATCGGTAGTTAAATATATGGCAGTGAAACAATTGCGTCTGTTGTAGTCTTTCTTTTTATAAGTAACCGTTCAGGGCGCAAATTACAGATAATGCATGCTTCAGTATTCTCTGGTTAATAAATCTATCCGATATTAAGTGGGATTTAAATAGATACGTGTATGGTAGCTAAAACAATTTATCTTTCTCGTTAAAGGCATGTCAAAAAATGCGTATTATCGTAAATTTTCTGTTAAAAATGTGGCAAAAATACTTACAATCTTTGACACTCAAGTATTTATTCCGAATGCTCATTCAGAAGGCAAAGTAATATCTCTGGCACAATCTTGTTTACATAATAACATTGTAGATCCATTCATTTTCCGTTGAAAAGAATTTAGTTGCTTTTCTGCATACGTAGGGATTTTGGACCCATGAATATTTATCACAAATATCTTCAGATATCAAGAAGCAATGCATGAAGTTGTTATCACATTTCTTTTATTTCTGCATATTTGTGAGTGATCGCTTACCTCTTGTTTATGAACGAATAATTCATTTTAAAATCAACAAAATTAAGTTGCGATGTATGTATTTACGTGGTAGTATCTTCTTTCATTTTTTCAAGTACAAGGTTTAAAGATACTGTAGTATAATATCAGTTTTTGATACCAACGTAAAGAGCATTTTCTTAAAGATTTCGATTCAGCGAACCCTCGATTTCGATTTCGGCTCAAGATTTCGATTCAAAGAATCTGCTGAACCCTCTGGACTCCCAAGACTTAATTTGCTGAGAACTAGACGTTTGCGGACCACCGGCTGAAAAGGAAAAGTGTTCCTTATAACTTGGCGCCATTACCGGGCAAATAAAAGGCAAAATACTTTTTTTTTTTTCTGAATACTAATGTCGTAACTTTTCGCACAGTTCTAATCCAATAAATTTTCAACCTGAAAATATTCGATTAGCAGAAAATTTTAGTAGTGATTGTGATGAAAGACAGCAAAATAAATACTTATAATTCTAACATGGAAAAGGAGTGCCTAGTTGCAAAAAGAAATGTTCTTAAAGAAAGAACACGAACTTTTCACTAATGTAAAATCTCGTCCTTCATGCGCAAACAATGAACTTCTTAGAAGTTCGTCTCGTGTTCTGCAGAAAAACAAATTCAAGATATCAACACAAATGTCTTGGAAGCAACCAAAGGATTCTAGGAAATGAGATATGCAGTTCGAAGGAAAAGTTTCTATGCTTTCAATATCAAAACAAATATTAACTAAGCTTTTTCAATAGTACCAAAACAAAACAGCTGTGGCAAGGCTGAAAAATAAACTTTTTTTCTCCCAGTGACAGGGTGGCACTTTAAGGAAAAGTCCGTGGAGGAAATTATTATTGATTAGTAAGCGAATATTAAGACTGTGTAAGAAATGTTAAAGGGGAAATAAAATTATATTTAAAAATAAGTCTCTTATCGATGGAGCTTATGAAAAGAACTAAGAAGAACACTGGGGGAACTCATATGAGTTCGCAGTTATTTTGAAGTTAAGTTTTTAATGAAGTTGACATAGTTGCAGTAGGATTCCGTCAGTCAATCTATCTTGATGTGAGGATTTAAGCTCTTTCATTGAGGAAAAGGTACATTCGCATACGACCATGCTTCCAAACATGGACGCAATTCTTCTAGTGAAGTCACCATTTTCTAGTACCTTAAAACTTGGGACCAGTTTAGAAACCGTCATCGCACTGGCGTTGCTTTCAGATGGATTTTTGGAACTCGGTGGTGAGTGTGCAAACCGAGTACAGGCGATTTTGTCACACCACCCCTTCAACACTCGACGGTCCCACTCTGACATTTTATGTACACTTGCAAGTCGCGATTTGGTTGCTCCTAGGCATTTCCAATTCAAAATGGCATAGCTTACAATTGACCGAGGCAACAGGGAAGAAATTTTCCGAAGTGACTTGTTGCTAGAGTGGCATCGTATGACAGTGCAACGTAGTGAGACACTGAGCACTGGCTTACGGCCGATTCCAGATTTTATGCCTATCCATGAAGTATGCATGACCGCTATATATATATATATATATATACAATAACATCTATGAAAATGCAGGTGCAAAGATTCGGCTTTTTGAAAATACAACACACATAAAAATTGAAAAGGAAGTGAGACAAGGTGACACCATATCTCCGAAGCTCTTTAATGCGACATTAGAAAATGTCTTTCAATCACTGAACTGAGAAAACAAAGGGATAAAGATTAATGGAGATAATCTAACCCACCTTCGTTTTGCTGATGACGTAATCATTTTTGTAACTACCCCATCAGAGCTGCAGAATATGATCCAGGAACTTGCTGACAAGAGTAAAGAAGTGGGATTAAAAATGAACTTTCAGAAGACAAAAGTGATGTTCAATGCTTTTACAAGAAATGAAGATTTATCGATTGATGGAGAAAAGCTGGAGATAACAGACAGGTAAGTTTATATTGGACAGCAGATATCAAGTGAGGGTCACATTGATGAAGAAATTAATCGGCGTACAAAACTTGCCTGGAGAGCTTTTGGAAGAAACAGCATAATTTTCAAGAGCAATATGCCATTATGTCTTAAAAGGAAAGTGTTTGAACAATAAATCCTTCCAGTGCTTATTGCTATGTTGTTTGCATAAGCTCGTCTGTACCAGTTTTTCTGGCACTTCAGTGTATATATACACTGAAGATTATCTAACCCACCTTCGTTTGCTGATGACGTAGTCATTTTTGCAACTACCCCATCAGAGCTGCAGAGTATGATCCAGGAACTTGCTGACAAGAGTAAAGAAGTGGGATTAAAAATGAACTTTCAGAAGACAAAAGTGATGTTCAATGCTTTTACAAGAAATGAAGATTTATCGATTGATGGAGAAAAACTGGAGATAACAGATACGTACGTTTATCTTGGACAGCAGATATCAAGTGAGGGTCACATTGATGAAGAAATTAATCGGCGTACAAAACTTTGCCTGGAGAGCTTTTGGAAGAAACAGCATAATTTTCAAGAGCAATATGCCATTATGTCTTAAAAGAAAAGTGTTTGATCAATGCATCCTTCCAGTGCTTACGTATGGTGCAGAGACGTGGACCTTAACTAAAAGAGACATACAAAGGCTGCAGACAACTCAAAGAAGCATGGAGAGGTGCATGCTTGGTATAACCAGGAGAGATAAGAAGAGGAACTCGTGGATCCGAAAAATGACGAGAGTGGAAGACATCATGATCAGAGTTAAATCCCTGAAATGGCAATGGGCTGGACATACTGCCAGAAGGACAGACCATAGATGGACAGCCGAGATTTTAGATTGGATTCCAAGGGACAGGAAAAGACCCAGAAAAAGACCACATGGGAGATGGGTGGATGAAATTCGTAAATATGCGGGAGTGACATGGAGGAGACTGGCACAAGACAGACCGTTGTGGAGGAAACTTGGGGAGACCTTCGTCCAGCAGTGGATTGATAATGGTTGACAATGATGATGATGATGATACACTGAAGAGCAATTAAATTAGAGACAGCTGGCGTTATGCAAATGTAGCGCTGTGGGCGGCCCTGTAAAGGGAAACGACAGGACGTATGCAGCGATCCGACAATATAAGTAGTGATGCGGGGGATCAGTATGTTTCGGACGCAGTATGGGTAAGACGAAGGATCTAAGCGCATTTGATCGTGAGCAAATTCGTCGGGGCCCGACGAATGGTTCAGTACATCTCGGAAGTCGTGCAGGCACTGGGATTTTCACGAGCCACTGTATCACGGGTGCACCGTGAGTACATCGAATCCGGTAAAACCATCTCTGCAAAAGGCCAACTGCCGTGGACAACAGCGTGTGGATGAGCGGGGTCATCGTCGGCTAGTTCGTATTGTGACAGTGGATAGACGGGCCACAGTGCAAGAAATCACTCGGCAATTTACCGCTGGTGCACAAAAACGTGCATTCAGCCACACCATCCAGAACCATCTCCTCGCTATGGGGTACAGAAGATATCGTCCCACGAGGGTACCGCTGCTGACCTCACATCACAGGGTGCAAAGATTAGCATGGGCGCTAGAACATCGCCACCGGACCCTAGACATGTGGAAAAATGTTGCCTGGACTGATGTGTCGAGATTCAGGTTTGTACATGGGGATGGCAGGATACGAGTACGGCGGAAACCACATGAAACGATGGATCCTTCTTGCCAGCAGGGTACTCTGCAAGCTTGTGGGGGTGGCATTGTCGTCTGGGGACTGTTTATGTGGACTGAAATGGGACCCCTGGTACGTGTAACATCGTCCCTCACAGGTAAACTTTACAGGGATATCCTGGACGACCATTTGCTCCCGTTTGTGCGTCTTCAATATCCCACTGGGGACCTCATCTTGCAGCAAGACAATGCAGCTCCCGAATTGTATCCGAATGGTTGGATGAACACTCCACCAACGTGACCCCACTTCCTTGGCCAGCTAGGTCACCTGACCTCAATTCCATCGAGAAAGATGTTCGAGGCTCTGACCACCCCTCCATCAAATCTTCTTGAACTGTGGGAGCTTGTTCAGGGGTCGTGGATCCGTATGACTTCCCAACGATTCCGGTGTCTTGTCGAGTCCATGCCGAGACGAATCGCCGCCGTCATCAGGGCGAAATGTGGTGCTACACGGTACTAGACAGGTATCTCAAATTCAATTGCTCTTCAGTGTATATATGCCCTGGAGTGCCAAAAGTCATGAGATTTCAGAATGAAAATGCTTAACTGGCGCTGCCGTCTTACAAAGGCTTCGACGCACGCCACGATTTTTATGAGTTGCGAAGTGTAACCTCGTGAGTCAGATCGAACAACCGCCAGTGAGATTATGGCAAGCAGATGTGAATTATCGGAGTTTGAACGAGGCATGGTAGTGGGAGCCAGACGGATGGGACATTCAATTTCCGAAGTTGTGCGAACATTCAACATTCCTCGATCCACGGTGTCATGTGTGTGCCGAAAATACCTCATGGAAGACATTACCACCCACCATGGACAGAACAGGGGCCGACCACGGATGCTGAATGACCGTGACCAGCGGCGTCTGACCAGGATTGTCCATGCTGACAGGCAAGCGACACTAGCTCAAATAATGGCCACATTCAGTGCAGGAGGTACCAGAGACATATCTATCAGGTCAGTGCAGTGTAAGATAGCGTCCATGGGATATGGAAGCAGAAGGTCCACCAGTATGCCTATAATAACACCACGACCACCAACACAGCCCCTCACTTGGGCTCGTAAGCACGGTAACTGGACCCTGGAAGACTGCCAACATGTGGCTGGTCCGATGAGTTACGCTACCAGTTGTTACGAGTTGATGCTAGGGTTCAGGTTTGTCGCAGATCCCGTGAGGCCATGGACCCAAGCTGTCAACAAGAGCACTGTACAAGCTGGTGGTGGTTCCATACATGTATGGGGTGTCTTTACGTGGCACGGTTTGGGTCCTCTGGTCCTCGTAAACACGTCGTTAAAAGGTAATCGCTTTGTTGCCCTGCTGGGCGACCATTTGCAGACCTTGTTCGGTGTAACCAGGAAAGATAAGAAGAGAAACTTTTGGATAAGGAAAATGACAGAAGAGGACGACATCATGACCAGAGTTAAATCACTGAAATGGCAATAGGCTGGACACGTTGCTAAAAGAACGGATCATCGATGGACAACCGAAATTTTAGACTGGATTCCGAGGGACAGGAAAAGACCCAGAAGAAGGCCCCATGCGAGATGGATCGATGTAATTCGAAAGTATGCTGGAGTGACATGGAGGAGACAAGCCCAAGACAGACAATTGTGGACGAAATTTGGGGAGACCTTTATCCAGCAGTGGATTGATAATGGTTGATTATTATGACATATACACTGCTGACTACCCAAAATGCAACACCAAGAAGGAAGAATCCGATCGGCCTGAAATTCGCAGCATGTATCGCCCGTGAGAGGACATGCAAACGATTAGCATTGCAATACATATGCAAATCATGTGACCCCGGCACGCCACCGAGAAGCACTATAAGAAGGGTATACAGAAGGCGGGGTGTAAGTAGTAGAAGTGTGTTGTGCTGCCGGATCTGTGCGTGAGAAGCTTCCTGATGCCTCGTCGCAAAATACGGCAGTCATTGCAGCACGTTTCGGAGTACGACAGAGGACGAATAGTGTCTTATCGCGACAGCGGTTTATCGTACCGAGATGTCGGTGCCCGTGTGGGACGACATCCAGCCACAGTGAGGAGAGTATGGATTCGGTGGGTGCAAGAGGGACGGACGGACTGACGTTAGTGATTGCCGCAGCCACGGCACACCACCGAACGAGAAGACCGGCATGTTGTGCGGCGGGCGTTGATGGCCCCCATCGCCACATCACCAACTATAGCGCAGGAATTAGTGTGTGTTGCGCAACAACCGGTGTCAGCACGTACCGTTAGACGTCGTCTGCAGGAGCGGTGACTTGTCGCACAGCGCCTATTGCTCCTATTACCATTGACGTTACACCACCGGCAAGTGCGGCGGCAGTGGGCCGTTGAACGCCGCACTTGGACTACGCAATGGCACGACATTGTCTTCTCCGACGAATCCCGCTTTTGTCTGCAACACAACGATGGTCGGATCCGCGTGTGGCGGCACCGCGGCGAGAGACTGTATGAGGCCTGCATTATGCATCGTCATACCGGTCCGTCGCCTGGCGTTATGGTTTGGGGCGCAATTGGATATGACACCCGCAGCTCTCTGGTACGCATCGCCGGTACACTCAACAGCCACCGCTACATGTCCGACGTTTTGTAGTGAAAGGTGAAATTAACTTCAGCCCAGGACCATACTGATCGCTACTAGTATAAACACAAAACTGAATATTCTGCCGTTACTTCACTGTTTTCATGGGTACACGAGAACTGCCATGATGGCGTTCACGTGGCATTAAGGCTTTTTTTGTGGATAATGCGCTGGAGTGACCATTTTTGTGTCCCCTGTAGATTTCCAGTGCAGCGTCCAGAAGGACGTTTCAAAACTCCAACAAAATTAAGATCCGATGTACTCAGGAAGACACAAATGGAGCAAAACAGGAAAGGACTTCTTCCAGCAATGGATCCAACCACACGGATAGGGGGAAGAGTATCAAACGTTACTACTATTTGTAGCATTTAGCTTCGGCGACTAATCCGGATCTTACTCATTTGTAGCATTTAGCTTTGGCGACTAATCAATATTTTACTCATCTGTAGCATTTATCTTCGGCGACTAATCAGGTTCTTACTCATTTGTAGCATTTAGCTTCGGCGACTAATCAATATTTCACTCATCTGTAGCATTTATCTTCGGCGACTAATCAGGATCTTACTCTCTTGTAGCATTTAGCTTCGGCGACTAATCAATATTTTACTCATCTGTAGCATTTAGCTTCGGCAACTAATCAGGATCTTACTCATTTGTAGCATTCACTGTAAAAAAAATTGTAGATTTTACGGTTTTAAACCGTTTTCCAGGGTGCCAACACAAAACCGTAAAATCTACAGTTTTATGCCGTGTTGGAGCAAAGCTATAGCTTTGTTCCAACACCGCATTTAATGAAGAAAACAGCACAAAATTTGGCTGTAGCGAGTCACAGTCCAAATAATCACGAAAACACAAAAATTTGGTTGGAACGAATGTGTTGATTGTGTTGGAGCAAAGCTATAGCTTTGCTCCAACACGGCATAAAACTGTAGATTTTACGGTTTTGTGTTGGCACCCTGGAAAACGGTTTAAAACCGTAAAATCTACAGTAATTTTTTTACAGTGTTTAGCTTCGGCGACTAATCAGGATCTTACTCATTTCTAGCATTTAGCTTAGGCGAATAATCAGGAACCTACTCCCCTGACCACTCGGCCACTGATGCGGTAACTCGTAATTTCATGGACAGTAAGAACACTTTACTTAGCTGAAATTTATTGTCTTCTAAAACGAACTTTATTGGGAAAATTCGGAAATTTTGTGGGGGCCCAGCGCACCGTGAGATGGGCATTTTCGTTTGATGGATTTCAGGTTCATGTGTCACGTGAGATTCCAAGTTCATGTATCAAGTGAAAACGAAACTATAATTGAATGATAGTAGCAGCTTGGATAACTAAATGAACTTCCACTTTCTTTCTTTTTTATTAGAGGCTTTCGCGTGCTTGCTGTTTACATTGCCAACAACGAGTAGTGATCCTCGCCGGGTGAAAACTCATCCCTTGCGATATTCTGTCTTTTGTGCTGACGCCCTTGAGGGACACTTCCAGTTGATCAGGATATTGACTAACAGCGTCTCTCGCCTTTCTTCTTCATTCCGTGGTCTTTTATTTGTTGGGGATCTGGCAACACCGGACATTGCTTCTCTGGTCAACAAAGGGATCAGTTTTCTGTTGGACCTCGAGTGGTCTTGTTACTCTTATTTGTAAGTGAGAGTCGTGACAGGTAACGAAAGGAAATTGGATTGGGGCTTCCATTCACTGTTAGACTTTGAAGTGCCTGTGTGGGGGGAATAAGAAAATAACACGGTATCCATCATGATCCTTCTGATATTACATAATCTTTCTTCCTGAAGAACAACTGCTTGTTTCTCACATTGATTTTGGCCATATCTCTAAGACTCAGGAGTTTGTTATTTGAATGCCAAGCGAACCAGATTTTAATCAATAATCCTCAGTTTTTCGTACTTACAGGGCTTGTTCAGAAAATAGAAAATTGCAGAAAAAATATTAAAGAAGCTACAATTTGAATATTGAAATTTTATTCTCAATAATTGGATTTTGTGCAACTACAAAACATTTTCTAAAAACAAATGAAAGACACTAGTGCAATTATTTATCTGATTGTTTGAACGTATGTTGGAGCGAAATTTCTGAAATTTAATTGATCGAATCATTTCTCTCCCCGAAAAAAGATCGAGTTATCTCAAATCAAACGGTTTCCACAAAGTTCCGATTTTATTTTCATAAACGATTAGTTATTGACGTTAGCAACGTATTAAATAAGAATTACGCATTTCAATTTAAATGATAATGTTATTATAATATTATAGCGTGTGTCTTCTACCTCTTCCGCTCACGGCGAGTTGAATTCCTCAAAGACGAATTTTCTCTATTTTTCTCTGCATGCTGTCCTTTTGTGTATTTCTATTATAGACTTTAAATCGGTGCTTTTTTTAATATTGTCAATCCATTAAATTGGCCGTACCCGTTGTTTTAAATAATAAAAGCACTTTGTTAGCAATTAGTAGTGAGACAGCAGGTTCAAAAGAAACATCATATTACACTGCTGGACAATTGCTAAGGAGGGATCATAAACGGCTATATAGCGCATAAAAAAGTAAGTGTGGTTGGATGCCAAGTGAAATAAAATAATGTCAGAATGCCAGGACATTACAAGAAAGACAATTTATTGTGCTCTGAAATCCAGAAGGCTTTGGAACGTGTTCAAGGGACAAACAGGCCTGTTTGTGCAGAATACGTAAACGTGAAAAAAATGCAATTACCGTCCGCAGGCGTTCCGGCGTAAGATGTCAATACGGGAGATGGCCACCATGAAGGGCGATGCAAGATTCCACACGTCGTGTCATGCTTTGCACAACATTATCAAGCAGCTGTTGGGGTAATTTATCCCATTCCTCTGTCAGTGCACGGATGAGGGTGTCCTTGTTTATTGGAGGGCATTGGCAACCAGCAAGACTCCTCCCCAAAGCATCCCACACATTTTCAATGGGATTCAGATCTGGAGAACGTGCTGGCCATACGAGGCGTTGAATATCCTTGCTCTCAAGACACTCCTGGACAGCGACTGTTCGATGACATGTTGCGTTGTTGTCCATGAAAATGAATCTATCACCGACAGCACCACGGAACATGCGCACATGAGGTAGCAGAACATCATTAATGTATCGTTGACCAGTCATAGTCGCAGTTGGAAGCACATAGAGGGACGTACGGCTATTGATCATGATGCCCGGCCATACCATAACACTACATGTCGAATATCGGTCCCTTTCCTGTATGTTTGCTGGACAATATGCAGTACCACTATCACGCCAGATCAGTTGTCGTCGACAATCAGACGATAGACTGTATCTACTCTCATCTGAGAAGAGGACAGCAGACCAGACGTTATCAGTCCAATTGCGATGTTGATGGCACCATTGCAAACTGGCGGTACGGTGACGTCTGGACAATGGGATGCACACAACAGGACGGCGGGCGTATAGTCCTCCTTCATGCAAACGTCTGGCGACAGTTTTTCGGAAGATCCGCTTGCCAGTAGCAGCCATAAACTGATTTGCTACCTCACTAGCTGTGCTGCGCCGGTGTCTTTTTGTTGATAGCACTATGTTCCGATCTTCTGCAGGTGTCGTACTGCAAACACGACATCTCCCGTGACGTTTGCTACACTCTCCATTTGTTTGAAATGATTTCCAAAGCCTTGAAACAACACACTGTGGCTGACGTTGAACTCCCTGGCAACATCTGTTATTTTTCGCCCTTCTTCAATCTTGCCAATAATACAGCCACGCGTAAAATCATGTAGGTGATGTCGGGAAGACATACTGAAAATTGCAAGTTCGTCAATTGATTCTTTCCCTTTCAACTTTGCGTTTGAACAACAACGGTCAATACGCGTCAAATCCTTTATATCTCTTATCAGCGCGATGACGTCACGAACAAGTTCGGCAATCCAAAATTTGCATACGCACAACACGTCTTACTGTATCCCGCACTTATGCTAATTTCCACATTTTCCTGCCTTCCATTTTATGGTTGCTATCGTTGCTATTGTCATCCGTCCTTAGCAAATGTCCGGCAGTGTATTAGAAATTTTTATTTGATGGTCTAACGACCACTGTGAGCAACTAGATGGGCTATAAGTAATTCCCCGTACCTAATTTAGGGCCACTAGTCACAGGGAGGAGAGAATGCCAGTACCATAAGGTTAGCAAGAAATTCATGCCTCACAGGGATTCGTATCTGGATCCATTTCGAACAAATTGCCAGATGCCAACACTCAGACCACTGAACCACCTGGGCGGCATTATTAGAGTTACTATGAGATGATGAGCAAGTACATGTAGTCCCAGTTTGCTCCTGAGGATCGTCCAATTCCTAAATGTTAAAAAATGCGATAAAATATGAATAAATTTATATCCAGGTAGGTGTGATATATAATGCCTTTTTAGCCTTCCGTTTTTGTTAGCTTTTCACTCTTGTAAATTTCGATTGCTTCTTGTTATGGTTTCCTTACTGTCCGAGCTCCTATGATGTATTCTTCCTTTGGCATATGACTAGCAGTCAGTCAAGTCATGCTGATTGATGTATACTGTATATACACTGGCGTGCAAAAATTAAGGACGAGACGGTTTTTCGACTGTAACGTTGTGCAGAGGTGCTCCACATCGACTCAAATCATACCATAAGATCCCCAAGATGTAAGAATATGGGACAAGTGAGCAAAACCGTCCAAACAAGGAATCCAAAAGATGCAAAGGCACTTTATTGAAAAGGTAGCTTCCAGCACAACTGGACAGAAGACAGAAACGTCCATGTGACAGGCGGCTGCCAAGAGAAATCCAGTCCTTAGTAGGGGATTTGATCACCCCTGACTGCGTTGCAGGATTTGCAACTTCTGTCCATGCTAAGGACGAGGTTGTCAAGGAGCTGTTGGGGCATCGCGGCCTATTCTTCTTATAGCGCCAATCGCAGCTGCGGAATCGTTGCTGGCGGCTGGTGACGTGCTGCCAAGCGTCTCCCGAGAAGGTCCCACACGTGTTCGATTGGATTTAGGTCCGAGGACCTTGCAGGCTAATCCTTGCGTTGAATATCTTCACTCTCCAACAGCTCTGCGACAGCCACTGTACGATGAGGTGTAGCGTTGTCGTCCATGAAGAGGAACTCAGGACCCACAGCACCTCTAAACAGACGCACGTGAGGCAGGAGAACCTCGGTACAATAGCGGACACAAGTGAATGAATCTCCTTGGAAGATAAGGAGGTCAATACGGCTGCCAAGCATGATAAAGCCCCAAACGAGAACTCCGCCACCTACAAACCGGCCCCTCTCGACGATATTGGAGTTGTCAGTGTGTGTTTCCTGCTCTCTCCAGATGAGTATACGTCCAGAATCGCTCGTCAGACTAAATCATCTCTCATTCGTAAAGAGAACTCGACCCCATTGCTGATGTGTCCAGTTCTTGTGTTCCTGACAATACAGAAATTGCCGTCTCCGAAGAGCAGGCATTATTGGCCCACACCGCACTGGTCGTCGTGCAAATAGACCACCTTTGTGCAGCCTCCTGGCCACGGTAAAACGCGATAACGGATGTCCAGTTGTCTGTTGCATGTGTTTTGCGATTTTTTCCCGCTGTCTGCCGTCTGTCTCTTCTCGCCTGTACGACAATATGCCGGTCGTTCTCCGACGTGGTTGCTCGTGGACGACCACTGCTAAACTATCGGACAGCTGTTCCTGTTGTTTCAAATGCCCTCCAAGCTCGTGAAATGATTCTGTGAGCGATCCCGAAATCCTCGGCCACACTAGTCACACTTCGACCTTCTTCGAACTTCCCAATGACACGACCTCGGGTAAAGTTACCCAGATATCGTCTACTGGATTGCCTGTTGGCCATATCACACGGTGGCAGCAACTCGAAGTCGTTCAAACCGATGTACGCCGTTCAATAGCTTTCACCGAATTACTGAGCGTACACCGCCCGTGTGCTTTATACCCTTCCGACACACCCTCCCTCTTCCCTACGTCATGCTGCATATATGCGCATGCCGTACCGTACCGGTCTCTAGTCTATCTCCCGAGTGGTCTTTCTGTCCGTTCTGCCTGCTCGTTCCGCTGTTATGTTAATTTCTCCTCTTCGTCCTTAATTTTTGCACACCAGTGTATATATAGAGAGAAGCTAGGTTACTTAAAGGAACTGATAAATCCCCTAGCTCAAGTAGGTGTTTAATAAGTCTATAAATGTGTTACATTCTAAGCTTTTAAGTCTCCGACAGTAGTACGGTTTTAATATGCTGTCAAAATGCGGTATTAAGAGCTAGGGGATTTATCAGTTCCTTTAAGTAACCTAGCTTCTCTCTATATATACATCATTTCATAAACAAGGGAATAACTTTAAATTTGTATATTTTGTATAAACTTAACGACGAAAGCACGTGAGTCAAACACAGTAGAGGTATTTTAACATGGCGATGTCAAACATGATAACGAAATTTACATAAAGTGCATCTAAATATGGAAACCAGCTACAGGTTAAAAGGAATCAGTTCAGAGCTTCTTATCATTTCGCTTCTCTATTGCAAGTACAATACGTTGCTTTGAACGTTAGCGTTTTACTATTACGGCGACATATCTGGACACCAGTTATAAGACGAATTTTGATGAAAAGCGATTGGAAGGTTCGAAGCTGACCAGTCTCAAGGCTACCTAGTCGGGTAACTCAATGTCAGTTGTTCCGCTGTACATCGGCTTTAGGACACATTCCAAAGGTCAAATATGGCATCGTGAATGTTTAGTAATTGGAGATTTTGGGCAACAACTTCAAGAGATGACCGTTACCTGCATTTTAGTTCGCGAAGAATAAAAAGTACCACGCCTACACACTAAAGCGTACGGATTTTATGGCAGCAACAAGAAATATGCCATCTTGTTCCACCTTGCGCAGGAGCCTTCATTATTATGATCTTTGTTTCACGAGACCACTGCTGTACACTCTCACTTAGTTCTTGTCATAAAATGGAACGTGTAAGTTATAGTCGCATCCATCTCAACTGGACTAATGATCAATCGAAAGCTGCTGTCTTTCCGGGCCAGTCCAGATTTGCTCTTCAGAATTACATCAGGCAAAGACTTTTCTTGAGAGAATCAAAGACACGTCATCATCCGCTAAATATCTTAGAAAGGGACACTTACGGTGGGGCTGGTATCATGGTGTGGACAGGCATATCTTTGGACAACTGTACGACGACTGGACGACTGTGCGTGCTTCAAACCGGCTCTATGAATGCTCATATTTATAGGGATTAGATCCTACACCGCTTTTCTAGGCCATATGCGGGAATAGCTGGCTCTATGAAAGCTCATATTTGTAGGAATGATGTCCTAGAATGCTTTGCTGGACCTTATACGGGAGTAATTGGTGACAATGTTTTCCTGCAGGACAATAATGAACGCCGTCACTAACTGGAATTGTTGACCCGAATCTTAAAGAAAACAGCGTCAAACATATGAGAAAGCCAGATCATTCCCCTGGCCTGCAACACACTGAGCATGCTTGAGATGTTTTAAACAGGCGTATCTCATTAAACCTTTCAACTCCATCCTCAAACTGTGCAGGAGATTCGAAGAGTCTGAACGAAGCAATGGTTGTTATTGATTCTGTTCTCAATCATTATTAGGATGAAACGTTGCTGCGAAGCATGCATTCTTGTGAGTGATCACTATACTCTACTTATTTTGGCTATCTGGTTTTAAGCACGCCTTGTGATCAGGTATGCTTATTTGCTGCTTATTCTATAATTATTAACAATTGTACTTAATTAGTTCATATACAGTGATCGTTAAAAGTTTAAGCCACCTGTTACTTTATTGAAAATTATAAAGTTTTCAAAGAAACAAATAATTACTAGTCATATATATTTGAGAAAATGATACCACAGATGAATACTTACATCCTTTAGAACATAAAGAGACCGAAATCAGTATACTTTGTGTAGCAACCTTTGTTTTCTATAACGGACAGAATACGATGTGGTATACTCTCAATGAGGGATTTGAAGAAGTCACTTGAAATGTCTTCGCACCACACGCACTTTATCAATCAAAGCTTAGGAATTTGATGGCTGTTTTTCTGCTACCTTATCTTTTAAAATGTTCCACAAATTTTCGATGGGATTAAATTCGGGCTATTACCTGGCCAGTTAAACACAGTTATGTTTTTCCTCTGCAGATAGTCCTTCACTGTCTCTGATCTGTGGCATGGAGCACCATCATGCATAAAGATTGTGCATCTGTGCACTTGCATATGAGTTAACAGCTTCTCACGTTACGTTTCCACATAAAAAGGACCAGCCATCCTAGTGCCTACCGGCAAAAAGGATAACGAAGCAGTACCGGGTGCTGGCATAGCACCCTATATCATCTGACTAGGCGGATGTCTCACGGTGCTAACGGTGTATTTTTCATCAAACCTTTAGCCTTTTGGTCGTCGAACATGTGCTTCACGTGATTGAAATTAACGCACAGTTGATTCATCGGACAAAAGAATTCGACTCCAATTTTCAGCAGTCCCCGATTGGTGACGATCGCAAACTAGAGTCTCTTCTTTTTCATGAAAGTGGTTAGTCTAGGTTTATGTGCAGGTTTATAAGACTTTTTAATCCAAAATATTCAAAAATGTTGGCATGTTCCAACAGGACAATGGCCCTCCGCACAAGTGTCGGGACGCCACATTATGGTTAGAGGAGCATTCATCTGAACTTGGGGTGTTGCCATTCCCACCCAATTCCCCAGATCTGAACGTGATAAAATACATTTGGAATGCCATGCAACGCGCTATCGAACACAGGAATCCGAGACCTCGGAATACACCCGAATTGTGGGACGCTCTGCAGGAAGTATGGTGTGCATTGCCTACAGCATATTTCCAGAAGCTATTGGTGTCCATGCCCCGTTGCATTTCTGTAGTCCTGCGCTCCCGTGGGTGATCTACCAAGTATTGGATTGGTGTACCAGTTTTTGTCGCACTTCAGTGTATATGGTGAAGATTCCTTAAAACTACGGCAGTGTCAGAATTGATTTGCAAAATTTCGGTCTTGAGATTTTGATGTGAAGATGCGCCACGCTCAGGAAGACCAATTGAAGTTGATGGCGGCAAAATAAAGGCATTGGTCAAATCCAATCGGCGTTTAACGACACGAGAGATAGCTGAGAATTTGATCATATCGAAATCGAGCGTTGAAAACCATTTAAAGCAATTGGGATACGTTAGTAAGATCAATATGTTTGTATTACATACATCGTTGTATCTACTTACATTCTCTGTTCTAGCACACTCTCCCGAAATCATTTTGTTACTTGCTCTCATATGCTAAATATGCTTCTTGTGTTTCTCTAGTTGTATTTCACGTATTATGGGGTTGCACTTGACCCCAGATTCCTATACCATTACGATACTCATAGAATTCTTGCCTGCATTCGTGTTTTTATTATTTTAATCTGGGTAGCTTTACCCTCTGTCATGTGTACATATCATTATAAACGTCATGTGTATTTTTATGTTTTTGATGGGCGCGAACAATAATGATGTAACAGCCTATTGTCTTAAATAAAATTTGTTGAAAACCACATCAGCTCAAAGAAATTCATCTTACTAAGCACGCTGACATTTGCGATTCGCTCGTGAAACGTGAAGCAAACGATGAACTTTTGAAACGTATGCTAACAGACGATGCAAAAAGGAATCATCTACAACAGCGTCGAACGAAAAAGATCGTCGTGCAAACTGCTCAAAGTACATCAAAAGCACATATACACCAAAGGAAGGTTGTGCTATTAGTCTGGTGAGATTTCAAAGGTATTGTGTATTGTGAATTGCTTCCAAGGTGCCAAACCTTTAATTCGGACGTGTACTGTCATCAGCTGGATAAATTAGTTGACGCAAACAGAACCGTCCAGAATTGGTGAATTGCAAAGGTGTTGTGTTTCACCATGGTAACGAAAGACCACATGCAAGTTTGGTCACTCGTCAAAAAATCTTGCAGCTTGGATAGTATATACGTATTACCACAACCACCATAATCGTCAGACCTGGCACCATCAGACTGCCATTTGTTTCGTTCGTTGCAAAAAGCCTTGAATGGTGAAATCTTCACTGCTAATGAGGCTATCAAATCGTTCTTGGAACAGCTTTTTTTTTCCAAAAAATGCAAAAACTCTTTTGAGTGCGGAGTCATGAATTTGCCTGCGAGATGGCAAAAGGTCATCGAACAAAATGGACAATATGTTGTTGACTAAATTTTTTGTTTCCCATTCGAAATTCGCCTTTCATTTACACTGGAGGAAAACGTAATTAATTTTTGACTAACCCCAAACAGGTAATCAATCAAAAAGGATCAGTGTCAATTATTCCCTTAAATGACAATTTTGTACAACAAAACTAAGGGAAAGCAACCCTTTTTGAAGCACATTTTCACTCGTTCTAGCCGTGTTCGTCCCACTTCTTAAGAATGAAATACACTGTCTACCAACATGTAATTGGACACCCCTGCAATCGACGATATCTGCGGTCCTGATACACGTCACGGCCGCCGCCTTTAAATATCGTGTGGGAAACAACAACGCAACCAGTCGCATGCAAGATGCCACGCAGTTCGGAGCTCTCTGATTTCAAGAAAGGCGTAATCGTCGGGTATCACAGAAATGGCCGATCCATACGTGACATATCCAGCGAGCTGAAGTACCCAAAATCGACAGTGGCCTACGTGATTGGCAAGTGGAAGATGAGAGGTGACTGTCCGAATGTGCCCCGACCCGGCAGACCCACAAAACTGGGACTTAGAGACCGACGGGTGCTGGCCAGAGAAATTCGGAAGAACCGCACCAAATCGATGGGCCACATCCGCGAAGAGTTTCAAAAGACATCCGGGAGTGTTCTTTTGATGAATACCATCCGTAAGGAAGCCCATCTGCTCGGTTATCATGGACGTGCTGCCACCAAGTCTAATAGCGCTGCTCGGCTAACGTGGTGCGAAAAAAGTCGACAGTGGACCGTTGAACAGTGGAAACAGGTTCTCTGGAGCGACGAATCAAGGTTCACCCTCTACCGTTCGGATGGCAGGGTTTGGCTTGGCGTCTGCCTGGAGAACGCCTCCTGTCGGAATGTATTGTGCCAACTGTGAAGTTCGGCGGCGGTTGAATTATGCTATCGGGGTGTTTCTCCTGGTATGGCACGGAACCTTGGTCGCAATTCCTGGTAGACTCAACGCTGAGACCTACTGTACCATTTTGGATGACCATGCGCTTCCTACGTTGTGGGAGTTTTACTGGGTGAGCCCCGGTTACTTTCAAGATGGCAATGCCACCTGTCATGTTGCGAGGTCCACCATGGCTTGGTATGGTTACAATGGGGTTAATCGAATGGACTGGCCTGCGCAGAGCCCGGACCTTAACCCTATCGAGCACCTCTGGGACGAGTTGGAGCGTCGACTTAAGGGATGCCCCCACCGTCCGAAATCGGTGAAAGAAATGACCTGTCTTCTCCGAGCCGAGTAAAAGAAAATACCGCTAGCCGTTGTACAACGCCTGGTTGAGAGTATGCCCCGGAGGGTCGCAGTTGTAATCGCCGCTCGTGGAGGCTCCACCAACTATTGAAGGTGAATAAACTTCGTTTTCCTTTGCCATCACAGGTGTCCAATTACTTGTTGGTAGATAGTGTATATAGGTAGCTCTCCATTTGCGCCAATTCTGAATAACGCCGATTTTAAAATCAGAAGGAGAAAAAGTGAAAAAAGAAAGTTTTATTTTTATTTATAACGAGTTACAATTTTCACCTGACGCCTCTTATCAAATCGTAATTCTCACATAGCTGATTTTGAATAAACATTATAAATCCCAGCAATTGCGTATGTTTCGCTAACACGAATTTGCTCAAGTGAGATCGAAGAATCGGTAAAATATGCTTCTAAAATGCAAACTGTTGCACATGAGAGTTCGCTCTTATGCGATTTTATTCCCATCGCTTTAACTTTTAAAAAGACAAATTTAATCACTCAGGATGTCCAAGGTTTATTTTTAATTCGCGATTTTCTATATGGCGGCGTCTTGTATAAATGCAAGCAGAGGTGACTGTCAATCACAGGGACAAACAAATTGCGCACCAACTCATTGATTGTGAGATGTAATCTCTTCAAAACCGGACACTATCACTTGAGCATCACAGTGAATCATTTCATTTCCCTTCTGCCTGTGAAAGGGTTCATTATACTTTTCTGGTTGTAAGTGTGCAAAACTTTTTTTTTTAATTCATTTTATTTTATTTACGTTATTTCAGAGCTTTGCACGTAATGCCATTAGTTACTCGTCAATGCTTTGTTGCCGGGAATGCATGTAATTGATTTCCCATTGATTTACATTGTAAAATCATTTCAATTTGCGCCGGTTCATCCAATAACTTGTCCCCAACGTAAATCGAGGGCTTCGTTCGAGTTGATTTCAGCCCATTTTTCTAGTTCCGAGTTAATTCGTTCCAGCAGGTAGAGAATTTATTTATGTCTATCTGAAGCTGCAATCTTACTGAAATGTTTTGAATTTCATAATCCGACTAATAAAACATGAAAGACTGCGATATTAATTTTTTAACCTCTGTTTTACCCTTAAATCGTTTTTTTATTTTGACAATTCTTGAAACTAAATGAAGGGAAAAGTGAACTAGAACTCAAAATATCACTAGAATGCTTCAGAAGAAATGTTGAGCATTGCTTTATCTGAAACCTGTATAAACATAAAATTCCCGCACATAATCCTACCATTGGTGAATGCTCGGCACGATTCTGAAGAGGTCAACTGCTGTACAAGAGGAAAACATCAACTTCCACATAAAACGTCACTTTCCAAGACGAATAAACAGCATGTTCTGTAGCAGATCTATGTTTTCCGGTAAGATGCTTCGAGAAAACACGGCCTTTGAATAGTAGTTCCACGAACGTGACGTGCTGCCGCAGATGCAGGCGTTTCCGTCTGAGTCATCTTTATCGATAGTGTAATAAAAACTGATGTCTAAGAAACGTTCGAGATCTCCTTCAAAAGTCGCTGGATGGCAACGGTCCGTCAAAAATGCACTTCTCTTTTCTGGTGCTGAAAATATTTTCACAAAATACGCTGGTCCGCCATATCGAAATGAAAATCGGAAGTGCTTCGAAATATTTTAGAATCGTTCTTCGAATCTCCAAGTAGAAAAGTTTTAGTTTCCTCATTGAAAATCCGCCAAATACGTGGCGTCAGTAAATAAACAGAAATATCGCTCTTTCCACGTTCCAGCAATACACAGCAACCAAAAAATTGTTATTCGGTCACCTCCGGGGAATTGAACTCACGGATCTCTCGATTCACGTTCCAGCAACACACAGCAACCGGAAAATTGTTATTCGGTCACCGCCGGGAAATTGAACCCACGGATCTCTCGATTAACGTTCCAGCAACACACAGCAACCGAAAAATTGTTATTCGGTTACTGCCGGAGAATTGAACCCACGGAGGATTTTCACTTTGGTTCTCGCTTTTTTGGTTTAAATGATGTAATTAATATATAGTTAGTGCCGTTAATGCCCACCATATGGAGACATCTCAGTAGCTGAGCCCATCTTAGGGATTTATGATGTCAGTAGCTGACTGAAAAACACACATAGCACCGTGGATTGTTGGCCCCTGTGGTGTAAGGCTAACGCGCTCGGCTAGGTATCGAGAGATCCGTGGTTTCAATTCCCCGGGCGGTGACCTAATAACAATTTTTCGGTTGCTATGTGTTTCTGGAACGTGGAAAGAGTTGTTTATTTACAGGCTATCTAACAAGCCCATCTTCTGATATAATTATTCCTCCTTGTTCTCCAGTGGCTCTCATGCAAACATGCATCACAAAAGGTGTATCTACAATCTTCTTTCTTCAAGGTCAAAATTACCGCCCCTTTCAGCCATCGAAACCTTTAAGAAGCTTTTAACGTCGCTACGGCAGAACTTTCTCGCACTAAAGACTTCACAGAACTGACACGTCTCTTTTTGCTTTTCACTTTTCGCTTTATTTCTTGCTACTGGGGCTTCTGTTTCCCATCAGTTGTCATTTTAACTGCAAAAAGCTTTTAAACGCAAGAAACGAGAAGACACCCATTTAATTCGAAATCCGTGGAGACACTCTTACGGACCTCGTGTTTAATTTTTTAGCTTAATTCCTTCGTGCTGTCATTGCGGCTCTCGAAAATTGCTATAAAGCCCCGTTAACCTTTCTCACTTGACAGTTTTAACAGTCCTCCTCCCCATATTTGGAACAGCGCTATCTCATCACTTTGCTGGCGGGACCTCCCAGCTTGCTTGACTAGTCGAAACCCTGCAGTCCAACCATATATCACTCAGTTCCAGCTATTAACGATAAGCTACTTTAAGGATTCCTCCCTTTTGCACGAGGAAGGTTACAAGCCGTTATTTGTTGGTTATTTTGCCCAAAAATTAACGTTGCTTCCGCCACCCGCTAATCCAGTTAGTGAAGTTAATCTATGTTCATAACAATATACATTTTATTGACAAAAGTCACAGGACACGTAAAAGAGAAACACAACATAGCATTTATTGACATACATTAGTACGGTATCGGTCCACCTTTAACCTTAATGCTTGCACTGACCCTTCGAGACATGCTTTCGACAAGGTTTTGGAACACAGCGATAGGTATACGCTTCCATTCAGTACATAATGCTGCCGCTAACTGTTGCTTAGTAGTAGGCCTTGGTTCCAAACTTCTTATGCGGCGCTCTAATTCATCCCATAGGTGCTCTATGCGATTAAGGTCAGGGCTCTGTGCTGGCCAGTTCCCACACGATACGGAATTATCGTCAAACCGCGCCGTAACAGTCCTTGGTCTATGACTCTCTGCTAACTGCACTTCTTTCGCTTTTCCCTGATCTTGTCTCCCCCACCGGTCTCGTCTCTGTCTTTTCTGCCTCTCTTCCGCTGACGTTTTTCCTCCGACTCACAAACTCGGTTCTTCCTCTCTCCTCTCTCCTCTAAATATCTTTATCGTTTTCTAGTGCACCTTGCCACCCCTTCACCGCTTTCTATTCTGGAGGTTCCCCCTGCTTCTCTTCCTCTTGTCTGGGCCGCTGCCCGCTCACCCTTATCTGCCCCTCTTGAAATTAATACCCACTGGCTCTTTTTGCATAATCGCCTCTCTGTTCCGTATTTTCTCTTTCGCATGTCTCTTCTCTCCTCCCTCTCTGCTCATTCTGCGCACAGGAGGCAGACGTTTCTCACGTCTACCTTTACTGTCCCATCCTGATGCCTCTCCTCCACCAGGCTTTCCGGATTGCCAGTCGCTCTTGTTCTCAAGATCTTCCGTTCACTGCCTACAGACATCTTCTTCTGCGGGCTCATCCACCTATGCCTCTTCCGTCAGTATGTGCCTATCTTTTCGTGCTGGTTAAACACGTTATTTACGTATACCTTCAACAACTCCGCAGCGTTTCCTCGCCGGTCTCTTTACACCAGGCCAGCGCAGCACTTTTGTGCCATTTTCAAGATCGATTGCACTCTCGACTCCCCCTGGAGTACGAATCGGCTTCTTCCAGTCGTCGAGAAGCCACCTTCTATGCTACCTGGGCGCCGGCCGCTCCATGGTTTGCGATTGATTCTGGACTGCTACACCTATCAGTACCCTAGGACTTTCTACACCTCCTTTGTTGAGTTCCGTGGCACCCTGGTGCCCCTCCTCCACTCTACGACTCGTGCAATCCACACAACCGTTGAATTGTGAATGCTAATGCCATCTCAGTGTATTTTCATGCTTACTTGTGTACATTACTTACTTTCACCCCGCCTGTATTATGTTGCTTTGGTGCCCTCGTTAAATAACTTGCACAATTGTGCACGCTGTGTTTTTATCTCATGTATGTAATGTTTTACCTTCACGGCGGTGTTTGTGCTGTTCTTTTTCTAATTGTGTACTATTGTTTCGCCTGTGTTATCCTGTAAATCATGCCCAGCCAATGTCATGTGACACGATGTGTTTCTCTCTGTCACTTCTGCAATTTTTATTCAATAAGCTTTGCTTGGAGCATTTGTTATTCATCCCCATTTTCATTGCAGTGTATATACCATCATGTTTTTAACAGTTTTTGTATTATTTCCCAGTGAGACGCCCAATACTGTACGTCTCCCTCTTATGTTTTCTTATGATAAATTAGAATAAAGCGATTTTGAAACCTTGCTTTATGGATCGGTGCATTATACTGCTACTACCAACAAGTCTAGGTTCAATAGTATTGCCACAGCGTTGGTAGTGCATAATTGTCCAAAATATCGAGATAGACGTGCTAGTTAACAGGTTTGTCCACGATAACCAATGGGCCCGGACCATACCACGAAAAACACACCCACACGAGTACACTGCCAGCTCCAAACTTGGCAGGAGGAACGGTACACTGTGGTAAATAGCGTTGCCCAGGCTGTCACGATACCCACACGCGGCCATCAGACTGATGGATCGTGTATCTGGATTCATCAGTCCCCCGTTTTCATTTATCTACGGTCCACAATAAATGTTCTTTGCACCATGCTAAATGACGAGTAGCATTCCGAGTGGAGACGAAAGGCTTATGAGCAGCTGCACGACCACCGTAACCCATGGAATGAAGTTCTCAATGAATGGTACGTGTACATACCGAGGTTACAGCATTTTTACTCACCTGTACACTGAGGTCTTGTGCAGTACTCCGTCGATTAGCTGTAACGGATCTCCTGTGGTTTCGACGTCCTCTATCACTTATTTTCTTTGATTCGCCGGTACGTTTTGCTGCTTCAGGCACGCCATGTGTCTTTCACTTATTCCGTGCATCAAAAACAGTTGACTTGGGTATGTTTAAACGCCTCTCGGTTTCTCTCATTGACAACCCACTAATATAACACTCAGCTCTCTTTCCTTTCTCAAAGTCAATTCTCTCCCGCCACGACATTTTTACTCAACCTCACAGTGCGATATGATCGCGGTCAGCTGCAGGCTTGTTTTTATATCGTTTGCAGCTGCACCGCGCAATTAAACAACGCAGCAGATCCGTTAATTTGCTTTTGAAGGGGTGTCCGAGGACTTTTGTCAATATAGTGTATGTATGTATTAGCTTTTGATATCAGCTTTGCAAGAATTTCTATGTTTAAACTCATTCTTTTTAATATGACTGACATGATCGCGTTCACGATTTTCAAAAAAAAAAAACAAAAAGTAAAACTTTATTATTTTTTTTTTTTGAAAATCCCGAAGTTTGAAATTAAACTAACATCGTGTTGAAATGTCTTTGTGTGCTAAGATTAGTACGTTTCCCGAGAAACGTTTTCATGCTATCCGAAAATTCGAGAACCCGTGCCTTTGTATTATTTTCCAAATGAGTTTTAAAAATATATCTTGCCTTTTTGCACAAACATCTTAAAGCAAAGTCATCTCGGAAGATTGCTATCTTGCGTTGCTAGTTTCAGTCTTTCTTTCATCCAGAAATAGTAGCTTGTCCCCTTCCTGTCTTAGAGTTTCCTGAAAGTTCATTTCATACTGCTCAAAAGATTAAAATTATGATACGGGATCAGCAAATGAGACAAATGCTCTCCTACAAGACGAAGAAGCAGAAATCTTAAAGGACCTTTATCTGGCGCTTTAGTCTACAAATCTCGAAATCTCGTTTAAACTCTCACAGTTACGATTGCATTAGGCCAAGATTTCTCATTGACGATTTAAACACACTAATGTTTACTTAAAAATGCAACATTATTTAAAATTAAAATACTTCGTGCTTCCTTTAAAAGAGGATTTATTCAAGATTACCAAATCTTGGAATAGGCACAATTATCCTTGAAATAACTCAGAAAAACTGGTTGAAGAAAGGACTAAACACTTTATGGATTGCAACATTACATATGTAGTTAATGTATAAACAAAAGGAAAAAACATTCCGATTTAAAGGTTAGGCATTGTGTTCCACGCGAGAAAGATATTTTCGTAATAGATTAGAGTATGTGGAGCTGAAATGCATGAGGCAGTTTACCACCCGCAATTCTTTGCAAAAATGGAGTCTAAATCTAAAAACGTAGTTTATGTTGGATTATTTTAATTATGTTTCTGCGTTGATGTTATATTTTTAGCTACTTGGAGAATTATTTCTTTTCCTTCCGGTTACTGTCTTAAGAGAAGCACGTTTTCTGACTCTTGATATGTAGATCAGCAACTGTGTGTAAAATGGCTTATGCGTCGGTTTTAGCCAAATTGGAGACTAAAATGTGAAAGAGCTGCTTCTATCTCAGTTATCAGCAAAGCAAAAGTAGAGCGCATTGGTATTCTCTGATATGGTTTAGGTAAATTTTAATTTTATGCTTCTGGTGTGGTTAAACTTCAGATAGGTTTTTAACCAGATAGATGTATTTTTTCCAGGTGTTTCTGTTTGAGATTCCAGACTAATGTTCCACAACGGCTTATTTTGTATATTTACTTATGTTTGATTCAACGTGTTCCAACGCATTTTCTTCCTTTTTATGTAAAATGTGCAATTACTTTGTGTGAGGTTCGGGGTACAACGACACCTGTGAACACACATAGTTGTAGGGAATTTTCTTTCCCTAAACTAGAGGGAGATGAGGTGTTTGCAGGAACATAATCAGTGCGTCACCTGGACTCTAGGCCGATTTTCAATGATCAAATAAAGGACCACATTGCTGACTACTTGGCCACGAGAGCAGCTCACTCCTTGTATTTATACTGTTATGTTCATTGACTTTAACTTATGTGTGTGTGTACGAAAATGCCAGTTTACTGGCTACACCTGTCCCTCGTCACATAAATGACTCACTCCAAAAAGCAGCGTTTCACGTAGATGCGGAAAGTATAACTCTGGCAAAACGTCCACACGTTCACCGTTTCTTGGATGTTACCTGTGTGTTGCACCATTCTTAATAAAGCCTTGCTGCGATTGTGCGTAAAATGCTGAGGATGATGGCCATATGTGAGATGCTCGAACAGGTACGTTTGGCTCGAAAAATCCTATCACGTTCAAAAACGATCAGATCACTAGTTTTTCCCATTTTAACCCTCAATCGAACACTAACTGGTGCTCGACGAACTAAGCTGTTTAATATATGCGGCATACAACGCTCGAGTGTACTTGATATATGCGGCATACAATGCTCGAACCGGTACATCTGGCTCCAACAATCATGTCACGTTCAAAGACGCGCAGATCACTAGGTTTTACCATTCTTACCCTCCTTCAATCGAACGCTAACTGGTGCTCGTCGAACTGGTCTGTTGGATATATACGGCATACAACGCTCACGTGTCGTCTTGCGTGTGGGAGTGAGCCATTTTTTGTGAGGTGGACAGCTGTACCTAATGAACTGGAAACTCACTGTATCACGTTCATCAGCCATTATCAACCCTCTTCTGGAAGATGGTGTCCCCAAATTTCTGTTTTGATCCAGTCTTCTCCATGTTATGCTTCAGAATTTTATCCACCCATATCTCACAAGGTCTTCTGCGTCTTCTCTTGCTTCTTGGAATCCGGTGTAGTATTTCAGTTGCTTTTCCCACAGTGGCCAGTTCTTCTAGCAATATGTCCAGCCCATTGTCATTTCAGGAATTAGCACTGATCACGATATCATTAACTCTTAGCATTTTTTCTGATTCCTGCATTCCTCTTTCTATCCTTTCTGGTTAGACCCAGAATGCACTTCTCCACGCTTGTTTTCAGTAGTTTGCAGTCTCTGGATGTATGTTCTTTATTGTTAAGGGCCATGTCTCGTTTCCATAAGTAAGAACTGGAAAAACATGCATTGATTAAACACTTTCTTTTTAATCATAATGGTACATAGCTCTTGAAAACTGGTTTTCCAAACGCTCTCCAAATAATTTTTATACGGCTATTAATTTCTTCTTCGATGAGGTCCTTGCTTGATATCTGTCGCCTGAGGAAAACATAGGCATCAGTCACTTCTGAATTTCTCCATCAATCACTAAATCTTCAGTTCACAACAATTTCGTTTTCTGTAATTTCTGTTTAAGCTCACTTCTTATCAGGGTGTGTGTGTACGTGTGTAAGTGCAGTCCAAAGAACGATAGAAGTTCTAGTACCCCGTCATGTCATACGCAAACAAAAAATTTTGTTGCACATGTGAAAGAATGAGTGGCAGATAATAAAAGCATTCTCCAGGGTTACAAGGAAAACCCTTGATCAGGCCAATATCTCAGGAACTATGGCAGTGAGCGATTTACTTCTTGTGCAGTTGTATAGAAAACCCCCTATGGCCTACACAATAACACAACGAGGGAACCCCTCGACCCCCTTTTGGGGGTGAGGGGGCTATCCTGTTCCCCTTTGCAGATAAGGCAAAAAAGTCAATTGCAAACTTGTTCAGTGAGGCAAAAATAGTAGTTAAATGTGTTTGTCCCATAACAAAAGATGAAAGGGGACCGGGAATGCGGCCTCAAGAAAATTTCAACATCCGGAATCAACAATCGAGTATTTATACAAAGCTACAAGATGTGAATGCGTAATACTGTAGAGATTTTATTAGTTTAGAAAATGCAATTTACATGTTTGCATACTCAAAATGTTGCCCTTCAGCAACGATGCACGCCTACAAGTGTTCTACGAGCTGACCGTGCATGCATTGCAGCACATCCCCATCAACAGAAACACAGGCGGATGTTATAACGCTTTTGCAGATCTGCTACATTTAGCGTTGTTGTTGCATACACCTGCGATTTAAGATGGCCCCAAAGGAAAATGTCCAGCGAGCTATGGTCTGATGAGCGTGTAGGCCATGCTACGGGGCCTCCTGGTCTTATCCATCTCCGGTCAAACACATCGGTTAGCAATCTTGATACTGTGAACTCCTATAAGGTGGTGTCCAGTCGTGCTTGTATCACATGTTCAATACAGTTTGTAATGGTACATTGTCCAAGAAATCCGTTGCATCCGTTTGAAGGAGATGTAAATATCGTTCACCATTCAGAGTTGCGTTGTAAAAAAAAAGGTCTTACAAGATGGTTCCCTCAAACGCCACACCAAACGTTGGTGAACCACCTCACCTGATGGTGTGTGTCTCTCGCCCAATCGGGATTTTTCTGTGCTCACTAGCGTACATTATCCGTATCCACAATGCCATTTCGTGCGAAGCGTGACTCATTTGTCCATAAAATGTTTGACCGGTCCTCTTCTAAAGCATTCAACATGACATTACGAAAATCAAGTCTTTTCTCCGCATCTCCAGGCCATCGTGCCTGCTGCGAATGAAACGAATATGGACGCATACGGTTCCTTTGCAAAATTTGTAGTACACGCTGTTGGCTTAATCCACTTTCCTGGGCAACTTCATTTGTGCTGCTGTGGGAATGTGCAAATACGCATGCCACAATATCCGTATCGTCCCGCTTTGGCCTGCCCGTACGTGAGTGATGGCTGACACTACCCGGACACAGCGACTCAGATAGCTTTCCGCTTTTTTTGCATTTGGAGAGTTTACTTCCATCTTTTGTTATGGGACTTAAACATTTATGTACTATTTTTACATCGCTCAACAAGTTTGTAATAGATATTTTGCCTTATCTGCAAATGGGGCGCGATGGACCTCTCATCCCCACCCCGAAAGGGGGCAGGGCGATCCCTCGTGGTGTTATTATCTGCGCCATAGGGGGTTTCCTATACAACTGCACAAGAAGTAAATCGCTAATTGCCATAGTTCGTGAGAAATTGGCCTGATCACGGACTTTCCTTGTAACCCTGTATACAATTTTAATTCATCATAATGTTTTTGTTTTTGTTTTTTTGTGAGATCAACTTTGTCCGAACCTACTAATTTAACGCTACTAACGATACAGTGGGTGACAGAAATAGCCACGTAGGTTAGAACACCATACATGCTTCATCTGCGACTAAACGCGAGCCCAAGTTCGTACTTCTGGCTACCTGCCCACCGTGGCCGCTTTATTGTACTCTTAAATAGCAAATTTTGAGGTACGTCCAATAGCAGGCAGACACGTACTGTCCTCACATTCTTATGCTACTATGACCTTCAAGACTTTATAAACAGCTCACTGCATGGGATTCGAACTTCCAGGAAGCTTAGATAGCGTTAATGTGAAAAAGACTTGTAATTTAAGCAACGTTGATGGAGGCTTCATGGTGGACACTTGGCTGGCTGGTTTAGGCATCTCAACAATGGCAAATGTCTTCGGCTATACAAGGATAACTTTATCGGGGGTGTACAATTAATGGCGCAGAAACAACAAAATGAGCAGTGAGCGGTCTCCCATTGAATATGAAAAAAGTTGCTGAACGAAGTCACAAAAAATAACTTGTGATGTTTGTGACGTACCTACCTCAACGTGACGCACATGTATAGATGGCAAAGTTGCAGCTACAAACTTCGTCGGAGTAGCTTATTTGGGAAAGCATTCGGCTCTGGAGCAGAAAGATGATGATTTAATTTCAGCCACTGGCAAATTTGGGTTTTTATATTTGCTTCCGGAAGTAAAATTAGTAACCTGGGTTTCTTCGAAAATTATGTGATGTCTGTTCCAGACGTCATCTGGAATTAATCGGAATTCCTTCTTCTACAGAGAACTGTACTTCAATCAAGGTTTGCCGGCTGACGCGGAAACCAACGATTTGGTCCCAACCCTTTCTCAAGGGGGTAATGTATGTGACGTGCCTACCTCAAGGTGATGCACATGTCAAGACGGCAAAGTTGCAACGATAAACCTCGTCGGTGTAGCTTAATTAGGAAGTCATTTGCTTCCAGAGCAGGAGGGTGCAGTTTTGGTTTCCTCCACCGGCAAATGACTTTTACGCTATATGTTGCACATCAAGTCACATCACATATATGACTCTTTTTCACTTTTGTTTTAATCCTACGTGCCAAGCAATATTTTCAATGTGTTGTTCCCAAAACAGGAACCCCGGATTATAATAGGCAGGACATAATAGAATTCTGCCGGGTGTCAGGTTCATGATTTCATTAGTCCTGGATTTTAATTTTTCATTAGTGCTGGAAATTAATTCCTGATTTCATTAGTCCTGGAAATTAAAATTAGTCCTGGAAATCATTAGTCCTGGAAATTAATTCCGGATTAGTCCTGGAAATCAGGACTAATTCAAATCAAGACTAATTATTAGTCCTGGAAATCAGGACTAATTATTAGAAATCAGGACTAATCAATAGTCCTGGAAATCAGGACTAATTATTAGTCTTGGAAATCAGGACTAATTCAAATCAAGACTAATTATTAGAAATCAGGACTAATCATTAGTCCTGGAAATCAGGACTAATTACTAGTCTTGGAAATCAGGACTAATTATTAGTCCTGGAAATCAGGACTAATTATTAGTCCTAGAAATCAGGACAAATTCATTAGTCCTGGAAATCATTAGTCCAGAAATTTAATTCCTGATTTCATTAGTCCTGGAAATCATTAGTCCTGAAAATTAATTCCTGATTTCATTAGTCCTGGAAATCAGGACTAATTATTAGAAATCAGGACTAATTATTAGTCCTGGAAATCAGGACTAATTCAAATCAAGACTAATTATTAGTCATGGAAATCATGACTAATTCATTAGTCCTGGAAATCATGACTAATTTATTAGTCCTGGAAATCATGACTAATTCATTAGTCCTGGAAATCATTAGTACTGAAAATTAATTCCTGATTTCATTAGTCCTGGAAATCAGGACTAATTCATTAGTCCTGAAAATTAATTCCTGATTTCATTAGTCTTGGAAATCAGGACTAATTATTAGTCCTGGAAATCAGGACTAATTCATTAGTTCTGGAAATTAATTTTTGATTAGTCCTGGAAATTATTTCTTGATTAGTCCTGGAAATTATTTCTTGATTAGTCCTGGAAATCATTATTTCTTGATTAGTCCTGGAAATCAGGACTAATTATTAGTCCTGGAAATCAAGACAAATTCATTAGTCCTAGAAATTAATTCCTGATTTCAGTAGTCCTGGAAATTAGGATTCCTGATTTCAGTTAGTCCTGGAAATCGATTTCAGTAGTCCTGGAAATTAATTCCTGATTCCAGTAATCCTGGAAATTAATTCCTGATTTCATTAGTCCTGGAAATTAATTTTTCATTATTCCTGGAAATTAATTTCATTAGTCCTGGAAATCGATTTTTAATTAAGTCTAATCGGTTGTTATGTTCTAGTAAACAAAGATTTACCGAAACCTAAAACTAACGTGAATACACTCTAACGGATGAAAGAGCAGTGGAGGAAACATGTACTGAAATATTCCTTACTGGCGCTTCTGAACTGCGCATTCCATTTTGCCGTTGCATCTCGCAATAATTTTTATGCTTATTCATTGATTAAACTCACTGGGGTGAGGACCAATCCTATGTTGTATCGAAAAGAAAAAGCACAAATTGGCGAAGAAATGAGGATAGATACCTGGAAATTAAGAGATAGACATTGCGGCTTGCACTTAACACCAAGCGCACTTTAGTTCCCATTAGCAGCAGCTAATTCTTCTATTTCATTATCATGCATTAATTTAAGAGAATCCCCGGCAGGTATCTAGGTTAATGGTATAATTACATAGATTAATCTTAAGAACGAAATAGCTTTTCTAGGCCTTCTTTCGCTTTGTTTTCGCTAAACAACTTCTAAAATAAATAAAGCTGTCGCCTAAGAGAGTTTTAAGTAGCTCAGGGAGCTCCTTGGGCGATATGTTTCTTTAAAGTAGCAGTCTTTAATTTACATGAGAGCAGCTCTACATAAAAGCGAGTTTTTTCTTTATCATTAGTTGTTGTTGTTTTTTTTGTTGATGCACTGTTCGATTATAATAGGAAAATGCACGCGTATTTGATACAATCTCAAGACAAAGAAATAGCGATTGCTTTTCTTTGTAGAACAAATACTTAATTATTCAGTTTCAAATATAAAGCTAAACATATTCGAAAGTAATACGATCGCAAATGTTTTGCGTTGTGTCTTCTGTTCAAAGGCAACACAGGACGGGAGAAAAGAAAATATACTCTTTTATCTGTTCTCTGCTTTTGTTTCTCCTTTATTAATTAACAAAGGCTTGTCTTCTTCGTCAGTCTGAATCTGTTTATAATACCTTTTTATAAAATGCGACTGGTCTTTCATATACAAAAAAAAAATTTAAATTTCAGGAAACGTTCGTCGCAAACTCTTAAAAATATCATTTAAAGCTGGCTCACTTCCGGGACATTTGAGTGGGAGTTTAAAGATTTTTAAACATGAGGTCGAACTAGCAAAACAACGACAGCAACCAGATTATCTTGATATACTCTAGGATCGTTTTACGCTAATAACATGGCCGACTGGAGTCTTCCTCAAAAAAGAAACGCATGTTTGGTCAGAATGGAATATATTAATTATTCTTATTTATTTATCCATCGAAACGGAATAACTTTCCACTTAGTTGGTAGGGAGTCAATACCAAATTCGTCCTTCAATGAGAGAGAACACTCGAAATATAACTGTAGTGAGAGAACAGCTGTAAAAGGAAAGGACTTATCTGAGTTGAAATGTGAAATCATTATCGGCTCGAGGATGACGGGATCAGCATCTCAGTAACCGCAAGCGTTGTTTTGTTTCCCAGAAATTCCACAGTGAACGTATGGTTTTGGAATACTTACGTGTGTGGGGCACATATCCATCCAACATACCCGAAAGTGGTAGAACACCACTGGTTTACAACCTAGGTGCACACACACACACACACCGTTTGTACGTGCTATCAGGGATAACAGAAGGCTAACGATCTGTCAGTTACTGTAAGACTACAACTACGGTGCGCAAAGAACCGTTTGCGGGCGCATAATCCAATGAACACCCTTGTCGATACGTGTAAGGAGTTAGCGACCCATTCATCTGCCCATGCTTACAGTCTGTCATGAGCACCTCCCTCTACTGGGGATATTACTGCAACTGAAACTGTATCGCCTGGTTCGATCAGTCAAAGTTCCAGTTTAGCCTTGCGATGAATAGGTCCACATTCGACGACTTGCTGATCAAAAACTGCAAATGGACGGCACGGTTGAAAGGACACAGACGGAATGAAGTAGCATCGTGGTATGTGGATTGTTCTCATGGACGTCCTTGCTTCACGTGGAAATCAACGTTACTTCTATTTCGTAGTTACAAATATCATGCCACTGAATAGATCCAGTGCTACCGGATCTCATTTGTTTTTAACTAGTGGCATGATTTCAATTTCAGACCCAGTGCTGACCTATATGGTTTTCGGGTATCGGAATGAGACTGGACGTTTTCGTCTTGGCACCTAGACACCGCCCGGTGTCAGACAACTCACTTTGTTCAGGAATGATTTGAATACCAAATCCAAATAGTTCGTGTGCACCCAGACATCTAAATTCTCCTTGCCAGAATTCCATTGTGCATTTATAAGATGCTTTAGAACACTGCATTTCGTCAGTCCATTGCCTTGCTCCGTTACAAAACTCCGGAATCTAATTTTGTCCAGCTGGTACAGAATACCTAAGGAACACCATCCGCAGTTTAGTGAAGTACTGTAAGACTACAACTACGGTGCGCAAAGAACCGTAGTTTGCATGCCACGCTGAAGGCAAACGGTTATCCCCGCGAAATTGCTGCTGAACACAATCTATGCGGCACAGCATGATCTAAAATGCCACCCAACATGCTAAAAATGTTCCACAATATGCTGTAAAATAATGTACGTGGTCACAATGTTATATCTTAGAAGTGAGTCAAGCTTATTTTCTCGACGATTATTTCACCGAAGGGTAACGGAGAAGTCTAGGGGATCGTATAAAAATTGCACTTTTGATTTCTTCGTGACTTGTTTCCTCTCGTCGGTCTTCTGACCTCTAGCATTAATTGTAGAGACCTAAACCTTTCTAACGATTTTTAATCAGCCATTCTCATATCCGTAACGTTTTACATAACAGGTTAGTTAACAATGTTGAACTTTCAGTCGAGCACAAAATATTAATTATAAGGACCTATTCCTGGGCCTTTTTAGCAATTTTAGTACTCCTATTCATAAAGTTGTCGTGAAATATCAAGTTAATTGTGTTGCACGTAGGGTTAAAGTTATTGAAAAGGCCCAGACCTAGCTCGGTATAATTAACGCTCGTGGGATGAGTTAAAGCACAACATAATAAACTTGACTTTCTATGTAAACGTTATGAATAGGAGGCAAATTGAAAATTTTTAAAGGGGCTTTCGCCTAACTCCTATTAATTAATGATTTACGCCGAGGTAAAAGTGCAATTCCATAACTTAGATAGTTACTTAAACTTTGTATAAGCTCGACAGATTTAATTTTTGTAAAAGGCCTAGGTCCTATTAATTTATGTGTTATGACAGAGTAAAGCGACATTATAAACTTGTTTTCTTATATAAAATTATGAATATGAGCACGACAGGTAAAGTATTGTTAAATACAGCCAGCCTGAGGGCCTTACAATTAATGTTAGAGGTCAGAAGACCAACTTATGGGCAAGTGGACAAGAAAAATCAAAAGTGCTATTTTTATACTACATCCGATATTTAGATCACTTCCGTTGTCAGTTTTCTGAACCCGCACAATACTTTAACAGATCCTATAATAAAATCCAAAGTTGTGATAAACTGGCCCTTGGGAGAAATGTACCTTCTGATGAAGTGACTATTCCGTCTTTTCTTCTTGGCCCAACTGATTATGGGTGAAGAGGTATTTCGGTCAAGTGAATGATACCCCTCATAAATGTGTGTGCAAACACTAGCTCTGTAAATCTCAGTTTCCAGCTCCCGGAAAATTATGAAGGTATTATGTGTGCGAACACAGTGGCAAGTGATTATCACAAACATCACTAGACCCCTACTTTTCGCATAAATATGAGTATATCAGGCATCTCATCTGTCCGCATCTCTGAGATTACGTAAAGGTACCCTGGACTTATCGTAACAAGCGTCGGCGAATATATTCACTGACCTGCTTTTGCAATCCGCTGGAAAGCTTCATCTAGGCTTACTTTTCAGAGCCTAGGACAGCGGTACACCACTCTGAAGCGATTAATAAATTGCCATACGTTGTAACAACCAGGTGTTGGAACATTTGCGACGTTAGTTTCACGTCAAATCCGTAGATGAGGTATCATTTTTGCATAGTACGATAGAGGAACTAATATTTGTTACATTGGTGTTTTCTCAGAAGTATTCGGCAAGCATCTGACTGGTCCTAAGATAAAATTTTGTTTCACCAATTAGAATTTCCACTTTCCCACACAGCTGTGCCAATATAGCTTGTGTAAGGTGTTAGTCTCTTCATCCTGTTACATAACAGAGTTGCTCTATTTTGCATGACTACCCTGCATGTCGTTTTTCCATCTTTCTTAAAGGGAGCTTGTCGTTTTTCCATCTTTTATGCATTTTATGTGTTCCCTGATTCTTACAGAAGGGACCTTTGAGTCAACCCAATCCTACGTGCGATTTCGTGCTGCCTTCTGGGTGGATTTGGTGTGTTTCGTAAATTCCCACTGAACTTTATTTGTTTACTGATGACTTTGCAGTGTTTTTAATATTTGTTGTTGAAGAATTCGATGTTGAATATTTTTTTTTTTACTTTTTTTTTTTTTGGATCTAGGTTTAACTACCACCATGAGCAACTCAATGGGCTATAAGTAGTCGCTCGTCCCTAATTTAGGACCACTGACTCCAGCGAAGGGAGAGAGCCAGTGGCGTTAGACAAATACAACATCCACACCGGGATTCGAACCCGGACCCATCTCAGACGAATGATCAGAAGCCATCGCTTAGGACACTGCTCCACCGGGGCGGCGTTGTTGAATTCACTAGTGTGCTTAACTAACTCTTTGAACATATAACATCTTACTAACTACGACTAACGGCCAGGGAAGACATAACTTTAGCTGGTAATTTATTGTCCACGTAATATACAGTCGAGTCACATTATCGTGACCACCTCCTACGTTTGACATCAACAGCGCGTAGCCAATGAAAGAAGGCCAGCGTCGTGAGCCGACTTGGAGGGTACATAAGGTGTGCTGCAGGCATTCTGATAGCATATCACTCGGTACTGTCAAGGACAAAAAGAGCGCTTTATCAGATTTGCAAAAATGAGTGGTTATCGGATTTTGGGCCAAGGGTGGCAGTATTTCTCAAACAGCGTAGTTTGTTAATTGTTCGCGTGCTGCTGTGGTTAAAGTGTATCGTGATTGGAGAAATGACACCATTGGGAATAAGTGACGTGAAAACTGCGGAGCACCGCGTGCCATTGATGTGAGAGGTGAACGTCGGCTGCGAAGGTGCGTGACGGCCGATTGACACGCTACAGTTGAACAACTCACTGCCGAATGAACCAGGGGACTACCGGAAGTTTGTCTAAAACGACAGTTCAGCGGGCACTGCTGCTCATAGGGCTCCGATGCAGACGGGTGGTCACTGCACCTATGTTAACGAAGGTGCATCAGCAGAAAAGGCATTTGCACGATAGAATCGGAATTGGACGTCCGCTGCTTGGCGTAGGATTGCCTTCTCCGATGAGTCACGTTTTCTGCTTCATCAAATTGATGGACGTTGGCGTATCAGGCGAGAAACATCGGAGAAGAAACACTCTTCAACCATTGCTGGCAGAACACAAGCCGTTATGGTCTGGGGAGTGTTTTCTTGGCATTCCCTGGGTCCACTCATACCTGTGGAAGGCACTATGGACCGAATTAGTTATTAATCCATGCTTGCAGACCACGTACACCCATACATTCTGATTGTGTTTTCTGGGGGGATGGGATCTTCCAGCACGACAATGCGACGTGTTACACAGCTAGAAATTTCCGAGAGTGGTTGGAAGAGCACCATGGATACTTCAAAGTACTTCCCTGGAGCCCTAAGTCCCCAGACGTAAACCCAGTTGAGCATCTGTGGGACCAACTCGATCGTGTTGTTCACTCTATGGATTCGCCACCACGCACCCTCCAGCAGCTGTGAGATGCACTGCAGGCATCATGGCTCTACATACCAGTGAACAACTTCCAGCATCTTATTGAGTTACTCCCAGCCCGTCTAGCTGCTGTCCACGCGGCACACGGCGGGTACTCTGGATATTAGCTGATGGTCACAACAATACGACTCGACCGTGTAGCAACGCACAGAGAAATATTTCAGTCATGAACACAGTTTAATCGATAATTATCAGGTCGTAATTCAAAAGATGACACTTGCCAGAAATCTCATATATAAAAATAAAATCTCCACCATATAGTTACAATATTTTGTTCATCTATCCGTATAAATTTATAACAAAGTTTTCACCTTCCACTACTTCACCTATTCCAATCCACGCAGACTGTTTATTTATTTATTTCGCACGGTCAGCGTTGTCAAAACAAATGAGCTGCTCGGGGAAGTGATCTGTTGTTCAGTAAGAAAATATTTAACCAAGAAGTAATGGAATTTACGTAAGAAACTGCAACTCAAAAAGGAAGGTCAAAGTACGCGTCACAACTTTCTTGTTTACACGATGTTGTAGATAGATGTAGGACATTTAATGACCTCTATGACGTAGAAGTCTTTTCGTACTTCTACGTTATTTTAAAAAACATAACCATAAGATTAAATAGTTCCTAAATTAAACCTTAACGGCCTGACGAAACATGTAAACAACAGAAGTCAAACTGACGGAAAAGATGCTTTATTCAAGGATGTAGCCAACACATCGTAACATAGCATAGCATACTGCATTAAACTCTCCACACACCACACAGCTCTTAACAGAACGTTCTACAACACAAAGCTCAACTTGCAACACTTCTCCAAGCAACGCTCTAATTAACAGCGCTCGCTTTACAACGCTCAATTCGCAACACTTCTCCAAGCAACCCTCTCTTTAACAACGCTCGCCGAGCAACAGTTTAGTCGTCGTTTTTATCTCTCGTTCATATCTTATCTCAGGCATACGTCACGTTCATTCAACCTCAGTTATGTTGCCAAAAGTATTCGTTTGAGAGAAAAGATATTACGTTAAGAGCGAAGAATAACTCAGAATAAACTCAAGATTTACATAGCGAAAGAGACTAAAAAGGAAAGTTAATTTAGAATATACGTCAGACCTCATTTATCTCAATCTTGGTTATGAAGCTTGTGAATCCTAAGGATATAATAACGCGGGAACTCAGTGAATATTGAGTATGTGTGTTTACTCCTTTAGAGAAAGTAATTTTAGACACACCTAAGTCTTGTATTATAGTACATTTATGGTTTAGAATCTTCAATAATCATATGGCTGTTTTAAGCCCTAGTATTCTAAGAACTTCATGAAATATGATTTTTTTAATCCATTAAAAGCAAACTCGGAAGAGCTTGTTTTAGGCAAAAATGTTTTGCGAGTTATATTCTGTTTTACTTATCCATTTCCATGAGCAACTGTAACACCTTTAGATAGGTGACATACATTCTACAAGAGTCATTGCTTCCACATAGCACTGTTATTTCTCTCTTTCAGTCTTTTATTCGAAAGAACGTTTCCACTCTCCTTCTCAAGAAATGAATAAAACGCCTTACATTTGAAGCAAAAGCCCCAAGGCTAAGGAACAAATGATTCTTCACGTCTTCTGGGAGGTTTTGCAGCTATCACACAAATACCAGCTTCTATAAAAACGACAATGTAGGATGATAGCTGAAGCGGTTTGCAATACGCGAGTTGTAGAAGTGAAACCTCTCTAAGCAACTTTTTTTTTCTTTTTCACTTCTCATATCATTTGTTTTCGAAAGTCGAGAAATTTAAAGAACAACATGAGAGACGATATTGAAGTTTTAGGAAAATTTATAGTGAAAAGCTTCAAACGAAGAATAACACCAATATCAAAAGTTCAAAATGCAAATCTTGCAGGGACATTATACGTGGTACGATATAATTCAATAATACTACTTAATATAAGTAGCGATAATACTGTTTCACACGTTAATATAACTAATGTATGAATACTAGAAATGGTGGACTAGGCTAAAACATTGACAATAAGAAATGTGGCGTGTAAACATAAAACTCACCTGTTTCAGTGCAGTAGCCATGTAGAACCATGTCGAGCATGCGAAATCACATTGCACAGCAAGTTGAACTCAAGGATACATCTCTTTGAAAAACTTGAAGCAAATGAACAATGAAGGATGATAACATTTCCTATGCAAACGAATCTAAAACGGTATGTAGACGAGAACGAATGTCTTCAATTCCAGAATGATGAGAAGAACAAAGGAATGAAACGGTATTTAAAAAGTTCAGTATTTAAATACCTTTTCATTCCTTTGTTCTTCTCATCTTTCTGGAATTGAAGATATTCGTTCTCGTCTAAATACCGTTTTAGTTTCGTTTGCATAGGAAATGGTATCATCCTTCATTTTTCACTTGCTTAAAGTTTTTCAAAGAGATTCATTCTTGAGTTCAACTTGCTGTGCAATATAATATCGCATGCTCTACATGGTTCTACATGACCTCTGCATTAAAATAGATGATTCTTATGTTTACACGCCACATTTCTTATTATCAATATTTTAGATTAGTCCACCATTTCTAGTATCCATACATTAGTTATACAGTATTAACGTATGAAACAGCATGATCGCTGCTTATGTTAAGTAGTATTATTAAAAAAACGAAAAATACACTTCTTTCTCGCAGAGGGAACTCTCCTCAGCATTGAGAACGGATCGTACTTCCATGGTTCAAGAGTGTTTTTACGTTGTTTTATTTCCAATCGAAGTCTGATTTCAATCAACTCTTCCAACTTTGAAAAACCTAATGCACACTGTGTGTCTCTAAGTCAAGCAGGCGTGGAATGTTCTTTTCTTTCGTTTTAAGAATGCATTCCACTTATATCAGTTAATGTTAACCGCCAATGTTTTTTCATTAAATCGTGCACTGGTGCACAAAATCAAATTAACTTTCCAGTTTGATGATTCTTTGCGGCGGAAAGCCCGTGTAGGTTTACAAAGTATTCGAACCAATCACTCACAATCCACAGCATCTGGAAAGTGAATATAAACAGCTAATTAGACCATACCTAATTGCCAAATGTTATTCAAACCATTTGAGCATAGCAATTGACGTCTTTACAGAAGCGTCAGAGATGGCGTGATATTCTTACGTGGAATCCAATAATATTTTAGCACCGTTTTCATGAAAAAGTTCCCTCAAAAGATTGGAAACTGCTGAAGGACTATCAACCTTCGTACATTTTGCATTGATTTTTTCATCAAATTCAAGAATATGAAAGGAAGTATATTGCTATTTCCCGAATTGTTATACGAAACAACCTAATTACTAAAACTAAATTTCGCTTCCCCGGTGACTCTGTAGTCCATTAGCTGGCTTCTAACCATTCGTCCGAAATGGGTCTGAGTTAGACTACTGGGTGAGGTACAAATGGAGTACTTGTCTTATGGCGCTGGTTCTGTCCCTTCTCTGGAGACAGTGGCCCTAAATTAGGGACGGCGACTGCTTACAGCCCATTGAATTACTCACGGTGGTCGTTAAACCCCAACTGAAAAAAACCATCACTAGAATGGAAAAAGCACAGCTGCTGTAGAAAAATAATGCATTTAATGTTCATAAATGTACCTTTTGATTGCCATGTTTTCTTAAAGGCGAAACATTAATTTTAATCCCTTAAGTGGCCTACGTGCGTGAACCTATATGTGCTCAAATTTTCTGCTCTCCCTAAACATAATTTTCACATAGCGGCCTGGTTTTATAAAAGCTACGGCAAGACAATTATTTTCGCTTTCACCTCAACAGTGCAGAAAAGAAACCTGTCACTGGGGATAAGTGCTCGCTTCTTGTCCTTTATTCTTTGCTCCATGACACAAGGCATGATAGAAAGGGCAAATCCATCTCACACGAACGTCATGCCTCTGGGTAGATATGAACAAATGATTTAAACATTTTATCTCTTCTTTCTTAGGTTCCTCGTCATTACCCGTAGTCAGGTAATCAGTCAAAAAGGATTTGTGTCAATCAGTTTTTTAAATAATCACTTGCTAAAGGGAAGCAAAACAACGCTACAGAAAGGAGCAGATTCACTCCTTTCTGCAGCGTTCGGCCCACTTCTTAGACAGCGAATATATTCGTTCGAGCAGATTTCAGTGCATTTTTCTCAACCCGAGTTAATTCGTTCTCTCCGGTTACAGGGTTAATTAAGTGACGAATCTCCCTCGTGCGAGCATTGTAGTTATGGCAACAGTAATACGAAGTATAACCATTAAATAAGGAGACTAACGCCGTAACTTTAATTAAATGAGAAACTAACCATTTTAACTTTTTTCAAAAATTAGGCCTCTTTCTTCTGCCTCTCTCTCTCAAAACTATCAGAATCTGGTTGCAGTTAATTCTAGTTCACCATTACTTCATCGGAAACCCACTCGGCCAAAATTACGCCCTTACTCTCAAAGAAGACAATTAATATGGCCTTGAACTTCGACATTTTGCCGCACGCTCATAAGCCTTGGTGACGTTGGTGTTTTCGAATGTTTTTTCTTCTCAGGTTTGAATTGAAAGATCAAAGTTTCATCTCAAGTGATAACACTTTCTAAATGATTTCAATTCGTAGCATTTGACGTAGCACAAAATCATGCAATTTTATTTTCGTTCAGCCGTGAGAAGCTTCAGGACCGTCTCGGCATAAGCCTTTGCCATGTTAAGAATTTCATCAAAAATTTCCATAACAGTTTCATTATCGGTGTATGCCAATTTTGCTATCATTCTAATTCACAGTCGTTGATCATTTGAAAAAACTGAGTAGATTTTGTCCACACTCTCTTCTTTTTAGAAGTTAATGAGCATCCCTGATATCCGTTGTCTTCAATATCCACCCGGCCTTAACTAAACCTCTTATGCCACGCAAAATAACGTGCACGTGACATTCTCGTACACTTAACATAGAAAAGAGTCTGTAGACGTGTCATTTAATTTCGCTAGAAATTTCACGTTTATACGTTGCTAAATTCTTGAACTCAGCATTTTCCCGACAAGCGGCAAAAAACGCTTTTACTTTTGTTAACACGTAACAGTGAACTAATGCAGAGAGTGAAGTGAACTTTTCATTTCCAGTTACTGACAGTTCAACGTCAATGGCTCAGCTCCCCACTCCCTTTCGACTTGTACTGCACGTTTCATTCGCCACAAGAACAGTTTCGTTCTTCCATAACCATTCCTCGTATAGTAAATTTAACTATTTCACACTGATATTGCACAACCCAAGTTACCATGCCTGCAATTTTAGTAAAATGTTTATTTTTTATTTAAGAAATGATAATGCTTTCCCCAAATGCTTAGTGCGAAGTTCATTGTACCGTCAGAAAATGTTAATCTGCCAGTTTTTGTTTATTTCTGAAAGATGCAAAAGCGAGTAAGAATTGATCCGACACAATAATCACTTTTGCATTTATTTTTCAACATATTTTGCTAGCTTATGAGACTGAGATAACTAATAGTATTTTAAGGTACTAAATAAAAAATTTACTAATCGTGAAAACTATTTCACCCTTTTTGATAAGCATAAGTATGGTGTACACAATGTGTAAAATTATTCAATATGAGTTGAATGAATCACGCCGCCAATTTTTCCACGCTATTGGTCATCAAAAAAAAAAAGGTTTGACCCATATTCTTGATAAAAATGTGTCTTTCTGAAAATAAAATAAAATAAAAAGTTCAGGTGATAAATACCGGTATATGATAATCTTAATAAAATTTTGCACACTTACTAACGAACACTAAAGGCAACATTTTAGTGCTTTTTTTAATTGGATTTCGAGAAATGGTTCTTTTTTATCCTACTCCGATATGCCCTATTACGTACTGTATTTACCTCATCAAGTTGCCTAGTGGTCGAGTTATCAGATGTTTAGGTTTCTAGCTAGTCCCGATCCGAGCCCTGTTTCGAGCTCTGAATGAGACATGGGTGGCATACTCGTTTTACTGTGCTGGGCATCTTCGCTCCCTAGAACCAGTGGCCCCTGATTACGGATGGGCTATCATTTGTCACCCTTAGAAGCGGGTTCACACTGGTCTCTAATGGACCGGTTACCGTTCGTCGCCCTTAAAAACGGGATATAATTCGTCTCCAACGGACGGTCTCCACTCGGCGCCCTTAGAAACGGGCTACAAGTCGTCTGTAACGGACCGGCTACCAATTCTCACCCTTAGAAACGGGCTACAATTCGTCTCTAACGGACGAGCTACCGATCCTCGCCTTTAGAAACGGGTTACAACTCGTCTCTAACGGACGGTATACCACTCGGCGTCCTTAAGAACGGGCTACAATTCGTCTCTAACGGACGGTATACCACTCGGCGTCCTTAAGAACGGGCTACAATTCGTCTCTAACGGACGGGCTATCGATCCTCGCCTTTAGAAACGGGTTACAACTCGTCTCTAACGGACGGTATACTACTGGGCGCCCTTAAGAACGGGCTACAATTCGTCTCTAACGGACGGGCTACCGATCCTCGCCTTTAGAAACGGGTTACAACTCGTCTCTAACGGACGGTCTACCACTCGGCGCCCTTAGAAACGGGCTACAAGTCATCTGTAATGGACCGGCTACCAATTGTCGCCCTTAGAAACGGGCTACAATTCGTCTTTAACGGACGAGCTACCGATCCTCGCCTTTAGAAACGGGTTACAACTCGTCTCTAACGGACGGTATACCACTCGGCGCCCTTAAGAACGGGCTACAATTCGTCTGTAACGAACGGGCTACCAATTGTCGCCCTTAAAAACGGGCTACAATTCGTTTCTAAAGGACGGGCTATCGATCGTTGCCCTTAGAAATGGGCTACAATTCGTCTCTACCGAACGTGCTTCCGCACGTCGATTTTATAGTTGCTCACGGTGAAGAAAACCACCTGGTGAAAACCACCTGGTGAAGTTCTTATTTCTTAACAATTTTTAACAACGAAATTCTGTGAAATTCTTTAATTTCTTAACAACGAAATTCTGTGAAATTCTTTAATTTCTTAACAACGAAATTCTGTGAAATTCTTTAATTTCTTAACAACGTTTCACATTTTTTTAACATAAAAAAAAAAAGAAATTAAATATATTTACTACATCATTTTGCTAAAGTACATGGATGCCGAAAGGAAAAGTGGTTTAAAAGATCATTTATGAAGTAAAATGCCAATATAAGAATTAAATCAGAAATAAAATTAGAAAGAGATATCGTCAGAAAATTACAGTATGTTATAAAAAAAATCATCAATATTGTGAGTGAATCGGAGTTTAACGACCGTCATGAATAATTTTAAGCGCAATAAGATGTCCACCGTCCCAAATGTAGGTCCACTCGTTCGAGGATGGGCAGAGGGCACGCGCCGTGGTGCGCGTGCACCAACCTGCCTTATCCAGGACATTACCCCTGGCTCAACTAGGATACGGGGCTGAAATCTACGCTCTCACTTCTCTGCCATTTAAAAAATATGAAGAACGTTTAACTCGATTATGATCTCACTAAAGGGTAAAAATATTCTCTTTGCCCAGAATCATATGACTCGCAAATAAAGATGAAAAGTAATTGCTAATAAAAACTTGTTCTGTATGAAATGCTGAGGATAATGGAAAATAACTACAAATCATTATATTTTATACATCGAGTTCTCACAGAATTGTGACCACTCATATGCAAAAAGAATTACTCCCAAAACTCGCGTAACCAAGGGGTGAGCGTGGCCTTAATGTAATGGAGTGTATATACGCAAGCAGTTTCTGGTTCATTTTAGAGCGAAGTTACGGACGTGATAGGTAACACCAAGTTACCAGCATCCGGAGCGTACCTGACTGGTGTTCAAAATTCGCAACGAGCGCAATAACTTGACGAATGAGGTCGATGCTGTGTGTGTCGTTTTTACGTCCAAAATCAACGGCAGACAGCAACGTGGCATTGTGAAGGCTCTGGTGCAAGAAGAGAGAACATATGACTTTTTTTCAGATTGCTGAAAATACAGTACAGATGCTTCTTTCTGTACCGCACGCTACACAATTCAACCTAATCAACGCGCGCACCTCCGAGTGAGACCTTATTTCCAGCCGAGTCGTCGTTTTCACTTAAATCGGCTCTCCAGATCGTTGCCTGTTTATTCAAAGTCGTGTGATTAACACATCCTCAAGTCAGGAGAATGTAATAATGTCGAGAGACACCAATTTTCATTGAAAGTTACTTATTGAACAGCTCTCGTAATCGTAATCCTACGTAATATGAGTGACCTGTTATCTGCCATCAAAAATAGTGATAAAAAAACCTTCATAAACCTGTTGCTCGCTAGAATTCACTGAAACCTCAAAAAGCATAAATTTTCAAAGTAGGCTATATAAATTTAGGTGTTCAAAAGTAAGGCATTAAATGAACTTGCGCACAGCGTAATTTTGGAGGAAATGCTTTTACGCTGAATGCTCAAACAGCCCATATATTATCAATAGTACATTTGTTACCATTTAAGCTTGTTTTGTTTTTCCTGCAATGCATTGGAGATTTCCCGCTTTCTTCCTTTATTTAGTTCAATAGCTAACTGCAGTTTATTTTTCTCCTTCATTTTTCATCGCATCAATCCTTTATATCGATTTTCAGAGGGATATATTTTTCTCTTCCCGACAGAAAAACAATGCCTGTTGTATGTCATTCGAACTTAATTACCTAGAAAGTTGGAATATTAGACTTCTTACAGTTAGCCATATTATTCTTCAAAATTGCCCGTAATTATTTTCGTTGTTTCTGAAAGCAGAGAAAGTGTCTTAATGACTTCGTAATATATGAGCCCACGATTGAATTAATATTTTGCATAACCGTTGAAGCAGTTATATTTACATCAATAACACATAATGCTACATGTAGAAAAAGACAAAATAAAGTTTGCGCTGATTCACATGAAATGTGGTTGTTTATGATCTTTATAATTATATTTCAACTGTATTTGTGTCGATGCTTAATGCACTAAGTAGGAGTAGTCGAAAAATCCTTTACAATGAAAAGAGGAATAAGAATGTGTTTGGTACTGATAATTTTTCTTAGAGTTAGGAAGTTGAACAGTAATGACGGCCTGAAGCTGCGTAAAAGTTTGAACTTTAAGCTAAGCCATATGGGCTTTTTTCTTTTTGTGAACTGATGCGTTCGTTCTATTCGAGCATTTCGAAAATGCTCGAAAAGCTTATGCACCCATGCTCATTTCAGATCTTAAAGTGGGGCATATTCAATTCCGTTTATAATTACAAGTGCTGCATTAAACACCAGGCATAATGTTATAATCTTTTCCAAAATATTTTATTATTTATTCTTCAATTTATAAAACACTTTGTAAAACATTCTTGTGATTTTAATTGCCTGCTTGACATTTTTGATCACTTTATTCTGAATCACTATGACTTGAATATTTCTAGCAGTTCAGTGCTTTTTTGAACCCATAAAAGCACACGTTGATTTTTAATAACGTGGCAAATCAAAGAATCTTGTTATTCATATAAGTCAATCATAATTTAATATAAAATCCATGTTAGATGCTTATTTCGAGCATGGTAATTTTTTTACGCTACGATGCATGATGCACCATCATTGCTGGTAGTACACAGATAGTTTTGCCCTAAAATAATTCAGATCTTCCAAGACTGCCATCATTTCTTTGAAAGTCTGAGACGTGCGCCTCGAATTTAGCCTTCTGTAAATTTGAATTTTCTTCGTTAAATATTTTCTGAATTAACGCCACAAAGTTTTTTCCGACGATTTGGTAAACGTTGCCTATCTGACAGAGAGTCAAAGTGCAATCAAAGTAAATAAGAGTTGATACTCAGGCAACGGAGTGAACGATGTTGAGATACGCAATCTTCAGAGAGACAGAAGTAAAGAGCGATATTTAACGTGCAGCTTGAAAAAGCGAATTATATCAGCAATACTAGGTATGTTATGTGAAAAGAGATACATGTCGACGAATATTGTACGAAATCGTCGAGTAAAACTTTTTCTGTGTACTCTTACAAGTGAAGTAGTTATTGAATGTTGAGGTCTTTGATACTCAATAAAGAAAGAACTGGACATTGCAAACAATGGTTGTGTAGAACTTTTATGCTTAAAATTTATCTTGAAGCTTAAATCTTCACTTAAATTTAAAGCTTAACTTGGTGACGTAAATGTCACTTTCCCGGATTACTTCAAAATGTTCGTATCGATGCTTGCAAATTCTGAAACCTTAATTATACGTGGAAATCGCTTTTAAAAAGACGGCCAGGATTCAGTAATAATGGAGGCCAGCTTACAATGTCGGAAAATATTTAACGAAGATGAACCAAATTTGCATGAGAACACAACTCAAAAGGAAAGTTAAATTTGAGGTATGTGTCACAAATGTTTCAGCCAATAGTTTAACAGTGCAATTCCTTTGACCGTAGTATGACTGAGCAATTGTTCATTGATACTGATAAATGATTTGGATGATCTTCATTGATTCAATGGTATTCACTCAATGCACGGTCATACAATAACGAATCGCTGCAAATAATTCACATATTTTTTATACTACGGTTATGCATTAAACGCAAATCTTCAGACTCTTCAAGTTTCTGAGTTTTCCTTAACCGAAATATGTTTTCCAAAAACTGAACAGTGTCTTTGTTTTGAAATCCTATCTTGACGCACAGAATAGGATTTCAGAACAAAGACACTGTAATATTTCTTGTTAATTTCTCACTGCATAGTCGTTCATGAGAAGATTTTCTTTTAAAACAGTGATCCCTTCCTTTTAACATTATACCTTTGGAGACTCATAACATACATTTTTTTTAATTCTATTTTTTACGCTTTCCAACCCTAAGTTGAAAAAGCGTATATGCTCCAGCTTTGTCCGTCTGTCCGTCCACACAATAACTCGCGTAAAAATGGTTCGATTTCAATGCAAATTTTAGTATGTGGTAGGGGACCTCCTGTTAACGAACCGTCTTGAAAATGGACGGAATGAGATCAAAGGTCACGACATAGGAGCGGGATCCATTCCATTGCCCTTATGCGTCATAACGTGCGTAAAAATGGTTGGATTTCAATGCAATTTTAGTATGTGGTAGAGGACAACCTTGGGACGAACCCTATTGAAAATGGACGAAATGGAGTCAAAGGTCAGGAATATAGAAGCGGCATCCATTCCATTGCCCTTATACGTCATAACTTGCGTAAACATTGTTCGATTTCGATTAAATTTTATCACGTTCCAGATGTACACTGAACCGGTTCTGTTGAATATCATCGAAATGGGGTCGAAGGTCAGGACACAGGAGCGAGATTTATTCCACAGCCATTATCCTCATAACTTGAGTAATGATTTCCGGAATGTTGGAAAGCGTATCATAATCAATGCATTGCATGATTTTACTAACCTGTTAAGCGATACAACTAAGGCTTGCAGTCACACAGAAAAATTGGTCTGGCCGTACGTTTTGCGCTACTGCCTAAATATAGTTTAATACAACACAGAACATAATCGAATTATTTGGAGTGAGATACAAAGTCAAATGAAAACATTAAAAGTGCGATAAAAATTTCAAAATACGGTGTCATAATCCTGTAATTTGGCAATATTGTTGCCTCTGACTAAACGCTTTTCTTACAGATGACAGCACGGTGCATACAAGCTTAATGACGTCACAGTAGCTGTGTAAGGATGGCCGCCCCACTTTAGACATGCACCAAAGAGAAACAATGTTGTGTCATCCATTTTTTACTGAGTAGTGAATGCATGAAACCTATTGAAATGCATCGTCGAAAGACGTTGCAGTATGGTGATGCATGTTTGTCACTCCAGCAAGTGCACGAATGATGTACGAAGTTCAAAAACGCGTGGGTTCTGTGACAGATTCTCCTCGACCAGGTCTGGCACACAGGGTGGTGACACCAGAGTCAATTACAGCAGTTGAAGGTATTGTGATGGAAAATCGCCGAGTGACGGTGGATGAAATATCCACATTTTTGAACATCAGTCATGGTTCAGCGCACCACATCAGCCATGGTGTGCTCCAGTTCATCAAAGTGCCTGCGAGGTGGGTGCCCCGCCAACTGACACCAGAATTGAAACAACGACGTGTTGATGCCTGTCAAGTATTTTTGCAACGCTTTGAAGCAGAAGGTGGTGGGTTTCTACAGATAATTGTTACTGGAGATGAAACCTGGCTTCACTATCATCAGTCAGAAACCACCCAGCAAAAACACAAGTGTTGGGAAGCTGCTGGCCACCAGCTGTCAGTGATAGGTTACTGCTGGCCACCAGCTGTCAGTGATGGGTTACTGCTGGCTGAAATATGTCGCTCACGGTCCTTTGGTGGCAGCGTTATCAGTTGGCAGCCGTTGATGGCCCTGCAGCATCGCCGTAAATTGCGGGCCTCCAAGTAAGTGCCACTAGTGGCCCGTTGCTGGAAACAGATGCAACCCCAACACCAGGTGGAAACAACGGGCATGCGCAGAAGCAACACGTGCTGTGTCTCTCGTGGTACCAGTTAGTTGAAGACGGCGCTATCGCCATTGTGTTATTTTAGTGGATGTTGGAAAAAACACATATGTAAAGCGGCGCATTAATCTCTCTATATATATAAAATCCACTGCTGGACGAAGGTCTCCCCAAGTTTCTTCCACAACGGTCTGTCTTGTGCCGGTCTCCTCCATGTTACTCCCACATACTTTCAAAATTCATCCGCACATCTCCTATGTGGTCTTCTGGGTCTCTTCCTGTCCCTTGAATTCAGTCTAAAATTTCAGCTGTCCATTGATGGTCTGTCCTTTTGGCTATATGTCCAGCCCATTGCCATTTCAGGGATTTTACTCCAATCATGATGTCTTCCACTCTTGTCATTTTTTTATCCATGAGTTCCTCTTCTTATCTCTCCTAGTTAAAACAAGCATGCACCTCTCCATGCTGCTTTGAGTTGTCTGCAGCCTTTGTATGTCTCTTTTAGTTAAGGTCCACGTCTCTGCACCATACGTAAGCACTGGAAGGATGCATTGATCAAATACTTTTCTTTTAAGACATAATGGCATATTGCTCTTGAAAATTATGCTGTTTCTTCCAAAAGCTCTCCAGGCAAGTTTTGTACGCCGATTAATTTCTTCATCAATGTGACCCTCACTTGATATCTGCTGTCCAAGATAAACGTACGTGTCTGTTATCTCCAGCTTTTTTCCATCAATCGATAAATCTTCATTTCTTGTAAAAGCATTGAACATCACTTTTGTCTTCTGAAAGTTCATTTTTAATCCCACTTCTTTACTCTTGTCAGCAAGTTCCTGGATCATACTCTGCAGCTCTGATGGGCTAGTTGCAAAAATGACTACGTCATCAGCAAAACGAAGGTGGGTTAGATAATCTCCATTAATCTTTATCCCCTTGTTTTCCCAGCTCAGTGACTGAAAAACACCCTCCAATGTGGCATTAAAGAGCTTCGGAGATATGGTGTCACCTTGTCTCACTCCCTTTCCAATTTTTATGTGTGTTGTATTTTCAAACAGCCTAATCTTTGCACTTGCATTTTCATAGATGTTATTAATAATATTAATGTATGCATCTTCAATACCGCAGGTTTTCAGAGCCATTGTTACTGCTGATGGTTTCACCGAATCAAAGGCTTTTTCATAATCGATAAAAGCCATGCACAATGGAAGTTCATATTCCCTCGCTCTTTCAATTAGTTCTCTCAGCACATGGATATGATCTATTGTGCTGTAGCCACTCCTGAATCCAGCTTGTTCTCTCGGTTGAGCCATGTCCAGTGTTACCTTCAAGCGGTGTGAAAGAACTTTAGTGAAGATTTTATAAACTACTGATAGGAGGCTGATAGGTCTGTAGTTTCCGAGATCCTCAATGTCACCTTTCTTATGTAGCAGGATAATTGAAGCGGTGTTCCAATCCTCAGGAATCTTTCCTTCATTAAGGCATCGAGTGAAAATTTGGGCGAGTACTGTTTCGATTTCTCCACTTGCTTCTTGTATGATGTCTACAGTAATTCCATCTTCTCCTGGAGCTTTTCCCCGCTTCATGTTCTTGATTGCATGTGCAACTTCTGCTGGAAGGACTGGAGGAACTCTGGTACCTTTCATGATGTCTGGAGTGCATGTATCATCCCTTTTATATAATTTGGAGTAGAAATCTTTCACTCTTGTCAAAATTTCGCCTCTATTTCTTGTTACAGAACCATCTTCTTTTCTCAGTGCCATAATCTGTTTTCTTCCCTTACTGAGATGTCCCTTTGCTATCTTTAGGCTTTGGTTGTTTTCAATTGCTTTCCTCACTAGTGATACTTTTTCGTACTGTCTTGCATAGCTCTATATATTCCACTTTGGAAGTCACATCTTCTTTAGTTGTCCTCATCTCTCTTCTTTTTTTCATCAACATTTTCGTTTTTCCTGATAATTTATTTACATGCAACTTGTTCTTAGACCCAGCTAATTTTGTTGCTGTTTCCATAAGAGCTTTGGTTACTTTTCTGTTAACTTCAGAGATGTCTACTTCTTCCGATGTTATGCCTTCTAAAGCAGAGAACCTGTTCTTCAGTTCCAACTTGAAGGTATTATGGTGTTTTTTAAGGTTGGTTATGTCAATAGATTTTGTTTGTCTTATGAGCTTGCCACGTTCAAGTTTAGTGTTGAGGTGCATCTTACATCTCACCAATCTATGGTCACTACCTGTGTTGAACTTGTTTAGCACACTGCAGTCTTCTACGACGAATTTTTTGTTACACATAATAAAATCAATTTCACTTGTCCCATTTGGATGTCTCCATGTCCATTTCCTGTGTGGCTTTTTTCTTGAAGAAGGAGTTTAAGATGAAAAACCCTTCTGCCTCTGCAAACTCAACGAGAGTATTTCCACGCTGGTTTCTGTTGCCGACAGAATTTACCTACTGAAGTTTCATTCTGTTGCCGTTGCCCTATTTTTGCATTGAAATCTCCCATAATTATTTTCAAGTGCTGCTTTACCTTTATTATTTAGATGACAAATTTCCTCATAAAATTCTTCAATTTCTTCTTCAGGATGACTTGTGTTGGGTGCATAAGTTTGAATAATCTGAGCCTGGTATCTTTTCGAGAGTTGGATAACAAGCCGTGCAGCTCTGTCAAAGGAACTTTCAACTTCTACAACTTTATCCTTCAGTTTCTTGTTTATTATAAATCCAACACCACTAGTTCTGCCAGTATCTGTCCCACGATAGTAGAAGAGATGTCCACTTTTCAGTTCGATGAGATCTTCTCCTGTTCTCCTTACCTCACTTAGCCCGACGATGTCCCACTTGATCCTTTGTAGTTCCTCTTCCAATTCAAGAAGCCTTGAATCAGAAGATAGGGAGCGTCCATTGTACGTTGCCAAGGTCAGCATCAGATGGCAGCCTAGTCCTGTCCTCCGGGGATTCTTAGCACCCTCTGCCTTCATGTCGCACTGGCCGCTGCCTTGGCCAGGTACATTCCAGCTACCGGAGACTGAGGGCCAAGATTTAAGTTGTGGAATCATTTTGGAGGGGTTTGGCCATAACTCACCACGCGGGTTGGTGGCCAAGCGGGTTGGTGAGTGTGGGATAGAATTTCCTCTAATCCCGATGGTATAGTTATACCGCTATTGGCGGTCGTCAGAGCCCCTTTAGTGGGAACAGGATGCACCACGAGAAGGCGGGGTTGACATTTGTCAAGGAGAGGCTGTGATGTTACGCATCATTAAATAACTAACACTCAAGTCCAAATAAAAAAGAATCGCTTCGAGGTGCGCTAGAAGATGTCTACAGATACCTTCATAACAAATTTCGTCGCTCTAGGTCGCCTAATTCTATGTGAAATCAGACCGACAGACACACACACAGTCTATTTTATATATCATCATCATCAGACCACATGGAAGATGGGTGAATGAAATTCGAAAGTATGCGGGAGTGACATGGAGGAGACTGGCACAAGACAGATCGTTGTGGAGGAAACTTGGGGAGACCTTCTTCCAGCAGCGGATTGATAATGGTTGACAATGACGATGATGATATATATATATATCATCATCATCATCGTGTCAACCATTATCAATCCACTGCTGGACGAAGGTCTCCCAAGTTTCCTCCACAACGGTCTGTCTTGTGTAGTCTCCTCCATGTCACCTCTGCATACTTTCGAATTTCATCCACCATCTCCCATGTGGTCTTCTTTGGGGTCTTTTCCTGTCCCTTGGAATCCAATCTAAAATTTCGGCTGTCCATCGATGATCTGTCCTTCTGGCAGTATGTCCAGCCCATTGCCATTTCAGGGATTTGACTCTGATCATGATGTCTTCCACTCTTGTCATTTTTCGGATCCACGAGTTCCTCTTCTTATCTCTCCTGGTTACACCAAGTATGCACCTCTCCATGCTTCTTTGAGTTGTCTGCAGCCTTTGTATGTCTCTTTTAGTTAAGGTCCACGTCTCTGCACCATACGTAAGTACTGGAAGGATGCATTGATCAAACACTTTTCTTTTAAGACATAATGGCATATTGCTCTTGAAAATTATGCTGTTTCTTCCAAAAGCTCTCCAGGCAAGTTTTGTACGCCGATTAATTTCTTCATCAATGTGACCCTCACTTGATATCTGCTGTCCAAGATAAACGTAAGTGTCTGTTATCTCCAGCTTTTCTCCATCAATCGATAAATCTTCATTTCTTGTAAAAGCATTGTACATCACTTTTGTCTTCTGAAAGTTCATTTTTAATCCCACTTCTTACTCTTGTCAGCAAGTTCCTGCATCATACTCTGTAGCTCTGATGGGGTAGTTGCAAAAATGACTATGTCATCAGCAAAACGAAGGTGGGTTAGATAATCTCCATTAATCTTTATCCCTTTGTTTTCCCAGTTCAGTGATTGAAAGACATTTTCCAATGTGGCATTAAAAGAGCTTCGGAGATATGGTGTCACCTTGTCTCACTCCTTTTCCAATTTTTATGTGTGTTGTATTTTCAAACAGCCTAATCTTTGCACTTGCATTTTCATAGATGTTATTAATAATATTAATGTATGCATCTTCAATACCGCAGGATTTCAGAGCCATTGCAACTGCTGATGGCTTCACCGAATCAAAGGCTTTTTCATAATCGATAAAAGCCATGCACAATGGAAGTTCATATTCCCTCGCTCTTTCAATTAGTTCTCTCAGCACATGGATATGATCTATTGTGCTGTAGCCACTCCTGAATCCAGCTTGTTCTCTCGGTTGAGCCATGTCCAGTGTTACCTTCAAGCGGTGTGAAAGAATTTTAGTGAAGATTTTATAAACTACTGATAGGAGGCTGATAGGTCTGTAGTTTCCGAGATCCTCAATGTCACCTTTCTTATGTAGCAGGATCATTGTAGCGGTGTTCCAATCCTCAGGAATCTTTCCTTCAATAAGGCATCGAGTGAATATTTGGGCGAGTACTGTTTCGATTTCTCCACTTGCTTCTTGTATGATGTCTACAGTAATTCCATCTTCTCCTGGAGCTTTTCCCCGCTTCATGTTCTTGATTGCATGTGCAACTTCTGCTGGAAGGACTGGAGGAACTCTGGTACTGGTATCTTTCATGATGTCTGGAGTGCATGTATCATCCTTTTCATATAATTTGGAGTAGAAATCTTTCACTCTTGTCAAAATTTCGCCTCTATTTCTTGTTACAGAACCATCTTCTTTTCTCAGTGCCATAATCTGTTTTCTTCCCTTGCTGAGATGTCCCTTTGCTATCTTTAGGCTTTGGTTGTTTTCAATTGCTTTCCTCACTAGTTCACAGTTGAATTTTCTTACGTCTTCAGTGATACTTTTTCGTACTGTCTTGCATAGCTCTATATATTCCACTTTGGAAGTCACATCTTCTTTAGTTGTCCTCATCTCTCTTCTTTTGCATCAACATTTTCGTTTTTCCTGATAATTTATTTACATGCAACTTGTTCTTAGACCCAGCTAATTTTGTTGCTGTTTCCATAAGAGCTTTGGTTACTTTTCTGTTAACTTCAGAGATGTCCACTTCTTCCGATGTTAGGCCTTCAAAGCAGAGAACCTGTTCTTCAGTCCCAACTTGAAGGTATTATGGTGTTTTTTAAGGTTGGTTATGTCAATAGATTTTGTTTGTCTTATGAGCTTGCCACGTTCAAGTTTAGTGTTGAGGTGCATCTTACATCTCACCAATCTATGGTCACTACCTGTGTTGAACTTGTTCAGCACACTGCAGTCTTCTATGATGGATTTTTTGTTACACATAATAAAATCAATTTCACTTGTCGTCCCATTTGGATGTCTCCATGTCCATTTCCTGTGTGGCTTTTTCTTGAAGAAGGAGTTCAAGATGAAAAACCCTTCTGCCTCTGCAAACTCAACGAGAGTATTTCCACGCTGGTTTCTGTTGCCGTGACCGAATTTACCTACTGAAGTTTCATTCTGTTGCCGTTGCCCTATTTTCGCATTGAAATCTCCCATAATTATTTTCAAGTGCTGCTTACCTTTATTATTTAGATGACAAATTTCCTCATAAAATTCTTCAATTTCTTCTTCAGGATGACTTGTGGTGGGTGCATAAGTTTGAATAATCTGAGCCTGGTATCTTCTCGATAGTTGGATAACGAGTCGTGCAGCTCTGTCAGAGGAACTTTCAACTTCTACCACTTTATCCTTCAGTTTCTTGTTTATTATAAATCCAACACCACTAGTTCTGCCAGTATCTGTCCCACGATAGTAGAAGAGATGTCCACTTTTCAGTTCGATGAGATCTTCTCCTTTTCTCCTTACCTCACTTAGCCCGATGATGTCCCACTTGATCCTTTGTAGTTCCTCTTCCAATTCAAGAAGCCTTGAATCAGAAGATAGGGAGCGTCCGTTATACGTTGCCAAGGTCAGCATCAGATGGCAGCCTAGTCCGGTCCTCCGGGGATTCTTAGCACCCTCTGCCTTCATGTAGCACTGGCCGCTGCCTTGGCCAGGTACATTCCAGCTGCCGGAGACTGAGGGCCAAGATTTAAGTTGTGGAGTCATTTTGGAGGGGTTTGGCCATAACTCACCACGCTGGCCAAGCGGGTTGGTGAGTGTGGGATAGAATTTCCTCTAATCCCGATGGTATAGTTATACCGCTATGGGCGGTCGTCAGAGCCCTTTAGTGGGCTCTGACATATATATATATATAAGATGCACCTCAACACTAAACTGGAACGTGGCAAGCTCATAAGACAAACAAAATGTATTGACATAACCAACCTTAAAAAACACCATAATACTTTCAAGTTGGAACTGAAGAACAGATTCTCTGCTTTAGAAGGCCTAACATCGGAAGAAGTGGATGTTTCGGAAGTTAACAGAAAAGTAACCAAAGCTCTAATGGAAACAGCAACAAAATTAGCTGGGTCTAAGAATAAGTGCATGTGAACAAATTATCAGGAAAAACCAAAATGTTGATGCAAAAAAGAAGAGATGAGGACAACTAAAGAAGATGTGACTTTCCAAAGTGGAATATATAGAGCTATGCAAGACAACACGAAAAAGTATCACTGAAGACGTAAGGAAATTCAACTGTGAGCTAGTGAGGAAAGCAATTGAAAACAACCAAAGCCTAAAGATAGCAAAGGGACATCTCAGTAAGGGAAGAAAACAGATTATGGCTCTGAGAAAAGAAGATGGTTCTATAACAAGAAATAGAGGCGAAATTTTGACAAGAATGAAAGATTTCTACTCCAAATTATATGAAAGGGATGATACATGTACTCAGACATCATGAAAGGTACCAGAGTTCTTCCAGTCCTCCCAGCAGAAGTTGCTCATGCAATCAAGAACATGAAGCGGGGAAAGCTCCAGGAGAAGATGGAATTACTATAGACATCATACAAGAAGCAAGTGGAGAAATTGAAACAGTACTCGCCCAAATTTTCACTCGATGCCTTAATGAAGGGAAGATTCCTGAGGATTGGAACAATGCTACAATGATCCTGCTACATAAAAAAGGTTACATTGAGGATCTCAGAACTACAGACCTATCAAACCTCCTATCAGTGGTTTATAAAATCTTCACTAAAGTTCTTTCACACCGCTTGAAGGTAACACTGGACATGGCTCAACCGAGAGAACAAGCTGGATTCAGGAGTGACTACAGCACAATAGATCATATCCACGTACTGAGAGAACTAATTGAAAGAGCGAGGGAATATGAACTTCCATTGTGCATGGCTTTTATCGATTATGAAAAAGCCTTTGATTCGGTGAAACCATCAGCAGTTAACACGGCTCTGAAATCCTGCGGTATTGAAGATGCATACATTAATATTATTAATAACATCTATGAAAATGCAAGTGCAAAGATTCGGCTGTTTGAAAATACAACACACATTAAAATTGGAAAGGGAGTGAGACAAGGTGACACCATATCTCCGAAGCTCTTTAATGCCACATTGGAAAATGTCTTTCCAATCACTGAACTGGGAAAACAAAGGGATAAAGATTAATGGAGATTATCTAACCCATCTTCGTTTTGCTGATGACGTAGTCATTTTGCAACTACCCCATCAGAGCTGCAGAGTATGATCCAGGAACTTGCTGACAAAGAGTAAAGAAGTGGGATTAAAAATGAACTTTCAGAAGACAAAAGTGATGTTCAATGCTTTTACAAGAAATGAAGATTTATCGATTGATGGAGAAAAACTGGAGATAACAGATACGTATGTTTATCTTGGACAGCAGATATCAAATGAGGGTCACATTGATGAAGAAATTAATCGGCGTACAAAACTTGCCTGGAGAGCTTTTGGAAGAAACAGCATAATTTTCAAGAGCAATATGCCATTATGTCTTAAAAGAAAAGTGTTTGATCAATGCATCCTTCCAGTGCTTACGTATGGTGCAGAGACGTGGACCTTAACTAAAAGAGACATACAAAGGCTGCAGACAACTCAAAGAAGCATGGAGAGGTGCATGCTTGGTATAACCAGGAGAGATAAGAAGAGGAACTCGTGGATCCGAAAATGACGAGAGTGGAAGACATCATGATCAGAGTTAAATCCCTGAAATGGCAATGGGCTGGACATACTGCCAGAAGGACAGACCATAGATGGACAGTCGAAATTTTAGATTGGATTCCAAGGACAGGAAAAGACCCAGAAAAAGACCACATGGGAGATGGGTGGATGAAATTCGTAAATATGCGGGAGTGACATGGAGGAGACTGGCACAAGACAGACCGTTGTGGAGGAAACTTGGGGAGACCTTCGTCCAGCAGTGGATTGATAATGGTTGACAATGATGATGATGATGATATATATATATATCAGCAGTGGATTGATAATGGTTGACAATGATGATATATATATATATATATATATATCATCATCATCATTGTTAACCATTATCAATCCACTGCTGGACGAAGGTCTCCCCAAGGTTTCTCCACAACGGTCTGTCTTGTGCCAGTCTCCTCCATGTCACTCCTGCATATTTACGAATTTCATCCACCCATCTCCCCATGAGGTCTTTTTCTGGGTCTTTTCCTGTCCCTTGGAATCCAATCTAAAATTTCGGCTGTCCATCTATGGTCTGTCCTTCTGGCAGTATGTCCAGCCCATTGCCATTTCAGGGATTTAACTCTGATCATGATGTCTTCCACTCTCGTCATTTTTCGGATCCACGAGTTCCTCTTCTTATCTCTCCTGGTTATACCAAGCATGCACCTCTCCATGCTTCTTTGAGTTGTCTGCAGCTTTTGTATGTCTCTTTTAGTTAAGGTCCACGTCTCTGCACCATACGTAAGCACTGGAAGGATGCATTGATCAAATACTTTTCTTTTAAGACATAATGGCATATTGCTCTTGAAAATTATGCTGTTTCTTCCAAAAGCTCTCCAGGCAAGTTTTGTACGCCGATTAATTTCTTCATCAGTGTGACCCTCACTTGATATCTGCTGTCCAAGATAAACATACGTATCTATTATCTCCAGTTTTTCTCCATCAATCGATAAATCTTCATTTCTTGTAAAAGCATTGAACATCACTTTTGTCTTCTGAAAGTTCATTTTTAATCCCACTTCTTTACTCTTGTCAGCAAGTTCCTGGATCATACTCTGCAGCTCTGATGGGGTAGTTGCAAAAATGACTACGTCATCAGCAAAACGAAGGTGGGTTAGATAATCTCCATTAATCTTTATCCCTTTGTTTTCCCAGTTCAGTGATTGAAAGACATTTTCCAATGTAGCATTAAAGAGCTTCGGAGATATGGTGTCACCTTGTCTCACTCCCTTTCCAATTTTTATGTGTGTTGTATTTTCAAACAGCCGAATCTTTGCACTTGCATTTTCATAGATGTTATTAATAATATTAATGTATGCATCTTCAATACCGCAGGATTTCAGAGCCGTGGTAACTGCTGATGGTTTCACCGAATCAAAGGCTTTTTCATAATCGATAAAAGCCATGCACAATGGAAGTTCATATTCCTCGCTCTTTCAATCAGTTCTCTCAGTACGTGGATATGATCTATTGTGCTGTAGCCACTCCTGAACCCAGATTGTTCTCTCGGTTGAGCCATGTCCAGTGTTACCTTCAAGCGGTGTGAAAGAACTTTAGTGAAGATTTTATAAACCACTGATAGGAGGCTGATAGGTCTGTAGTTCCTAAGATCCTCAATGTCACCTTTTATGTAGCAGGATCATTGTAGCATTGTTCCAATCCTCAGGAATCTTCCCTTCATTAAGGCATCGAGTGAAAATTTGGGCGAGTACTGTTTCAATTTCTCCACTTGCTTCTTGTATGATGTCTATAGTAATTCCATCTTCTCCTGGAGCTTTCCCTCGCTTCATGTTCTTGATTGCATGAGCAACTTCTGCTGGGAGGACTGGAAGAACTCTGGTACCTTTCATGATGTCTGGAGTACATGTATCATCCCTTTCATATAATTTGGAGTAGAAATCTTTCACTCTTGTCAAAATTTCGCCTCTATTTCTTGTTATAGAACCATCTTCTTTTCTCAGAGCCATAATCTGTTTTCTTCCCTTACTGAGATGTCCCTTTGCTATCTTAAGGCTTTGGTTGTTTTCAATTGCTTTCCTCACTAGCTCACAGTTGAATTTCCTTACGTCTTCAGTGATACTTTTTCGTGTTGTCTTGCATAGCTCTATATATTCCACTTTGGAAGTCACATCTACTTTAGTTGTCCTCATCTCTTCTTTTTTGCATCAACATTTTGGTTTTTCCTGATAATTTGTTCACATGCAACTTGTTCTTAGACCCAGCTAATTTTGTTGCTGTTTCCATTAGAGCTTTGGTTACTTTTCTGTTAACTTCCGAAATATCCACTTCTTCCGATGTTAGGCCTTCTAAAGCAGAGAATCTGTTCTTCAGTTCCAACTTGAAAGTATTATGGTGTTTTTTAAGGTTGGTTATGTCAATACATTTTGTTTGTCTTATGAGCTTGCCACGTTCCAGTTTAGTGTTGAGGTGCATCTTACATCTCACCAATCTATGGTCACTACCTGTGTTGAACTTGTTCAGCACACTGCAGTCTTCGATGACGAATTTTTTGTTACACATAAAAAAATCAATTTCACTTGTCGTCCCAATTGGATGTCTCCCATGTCCATTTCCTGTGTGGCTTTTTCTTGAAAAGGAGTTCAAGATGAAAAATCCTTCTGCCTCTGCAAACTCAACGAGAGTATTTCCACGCTGGTTTCTGTTGCCGTGACCGAATTTACCTACTGAAGTTTCATTCTGTTGCCGTTGCCCTATTTTTGCATTTAAATCTCCCATAATTATCTTCAAGTGCTGCTTACCTTTATTATTTAGATGACGAATTTCCTCATAAAATTCTTCAATTTCTTCTTCAGGATGACTTGTGGTGGGTGCATAAGTTTGAATAATCTGAGCCTGGTATCTTCTCGATAGTTGGATAACGAGTCGTGCAGCTCTGTCAGAGGAACTTTCAACTTCTACCCTTTTATCCTTCAGTTTCTTGTTTATTATAAATCCAACACCACTAGTTCTGCCAGTATCTGTCCCACGATAATAGAAGAGATGTCCACTTTTCAGTTCAATGAGATCTTCTCCTTTTCTCCTTACCTCACTTAGCCCGACGATGTCCCACTTGATCCTTTGTAGTTCCTCTTCCAATTCAAGAAGCCTTGAATCAGAAGATAGGGAGCGTCCGTTATAGGTAGCCAAGGTCAGCATCAAATGGCAGCCTAGTCCGGTCCTCCGGGGATTCTTAGCACCCTCTGCCTTCATGTCGCACTGGCCGCTGCCTTGGCCAGGTACATTCCAGCTGCCGGAGACTGAGGGCCAAGATTTAAGTTGTAGAGTCATTTTGGAGGTGTTTGGCCATAACTCACCACGCTGGCCAAGCGGGTTGGTGAGTGTGGGATAGCATTTCCTCTGATCCCGATGGTATAGTTATACCGCTAATGGCGGTCGTCAGAGCCCCTTTAGTGGGAACAGGATGCACCACGAGAAGGCGGGGTTGACATTTGTCAAGGAGAGGCTGTGATGTTACGCATCACCTGACCTTACATCCCATATATATATATATATATATATATATATATATATATATATCATCATCATCATCATTGTCAACCATTATCAATCCACTGCTTTACGAAGGTCTCCCCAAGTTTCCTCCACAACGGTCTGTCTTGTGCCAGTCTCCTCCATGTCACTCCTGCATACTTTCGAATTTCATCCACCTATCTTCCATGTGGTCTGATGATGATGATATATAAAACAGACTCTGTGTGTGTCTGTCGGTCGGATTTCACATAGAATTAGGTGACCTAGAGCGACAAAATTTGTTATGAAGGTACTGTAGACATCTTCTGGTGCACCTCGAAGCGATTCTTTTTTATTTGGATTTGATTTTTAGTTATTTAATGTTACGCGTTTCTACCCGATCTGAGTGTGTCTTTCCGCTTTGTTGACATCAACCTAATCACACCGAACGCTAAGGCGTGCAGAAAAGTAGTCTATGTTTTTCCAATGGTCAACTATACGTTGGTTGTTCCAGAGTCGGAAATAGGGAAAATCTTTACATCTTTGCTCCGAATGGAAGGACTGTTAATATTGTTTATCCCAAGGCTCTACAAGAATAAGGTACTTTTCATCTCAAACAATTTCATTGCATAAGCCTCCTGCTTTCAAACTTTTTGAATTACTTACATTGGACGTGACAGCTACTAAATAATTCAAATACATTTTTTATCCTAATATTCTATTCCGGGAAGTTGTACAACAAATTTGTATAAACCTTGATTTACCAGTCTTAATTTAATTGCTGATATAGCTTTTATTTTACACTATCACTAGCCCGTCAACGACGGGCACAACAGGCTAGTTTCCTTTAATGAAATGCCACGTCGACGAAGATTTTTGATTAAGCCATGAAATACTAGATTACAGCCATGAAATACACCCACTCCATTCCCATGAATAACAAGAAATAATTTCTGTATAATCTTTCGTTTTAACATACACTAAACCTCTTGAAACAAAATTCCTGGAAAAACATTAAAAGAACGTTATGTTGGGAAAAAAAGTATACTTATACACGTACAATATTTATCAATTATTTAAAAAAAAGCAACGCTATGTGGATATAATGTACTCATCCATGGGTTGAATACACAAGACTGGAGGAATTCACTTCTAAAAATAACGAGAAGTAAAATAAAATATCTTTCCCATTTAAAACAAATGTAGCTTCGGACAGCTGAAAGGAAAGATACAACGTTAAAAATGTAAAAAAATGTGACATGAACGGGTAAACATATTAATTCAACAATCGCCTTTCAAGGCGACAAGTGCAGCACGATACTTTGGAAAGCGCCTTTAAGTTGGTACACTCGTTGAAAATGAGTGAAGTTCCTTTAAGGCTCTACGAGACCCGCCATCTTGCATTGTGCCTTCTTCTTGTTAACCAACGGGCAAGCGTATTTCACAAATTGCTTGGACAATTTTGCACATTTTGGAACACCGTTTGTGGCTAACGCAAGATATATGATAAAGAGTTCCCGGGTTTCAGAATTTTTATTGACCTTTCCCTTCATTTTTTATCTGCAGCAAAAGTCGCACCAAGGCGTCTTCCATAGTTTTATTAATTAATAAAAATTACTTAGAGTCCAAAATGAAAATCTGAAACCAGGGAACTCTTTATTTATCATATATCTTGCGTTAGCCACAAACGGTGTTCCAAAATGTGCAAAATTGCCCGAGCAATTTGTGAAATACGCTTGCCCGTTGGTTAACAAGAGAAGGCACAATACAAGACGGCGGGTCTCGTAGAGCCTTAAGGTAAAAAACAACAACAACCGTTACGTTGAAAAAAATTACGAATTATATGAAAAATACCTCACAGTATTGTAAAATTAAAAAGAGAACCATCGTTACATATTACACTGGAAACAGGCTCAGCTTCAAGCAAGCGCTCGTGCGTGGCAAATCAGTCCTGTTAGTAGAGCGCCTGCTTCCCACGTAGACAGCCTTGGTTCGTTTCTACCCAGATCCAAACAGTCGTTTTTCAGGACCAGTTTAGAAAATTTCCCTAGCGCAGTGCTGTAATGCAGAAGTTGCGAAAAAAGAAAGTACTTGTAGCTTTGGAAAGCTGCGATTATCCTTAATTTTTTATGGCTACTACTGGAAAATTGTCGGAAAAGTTTCGGCAAGCCATCAGTTACGTCACGTTACTACCACCTGCCACTGCCGGGAAGCTAACGCACCACATTAGGCTAGTCATCATTTATGACACGTGTTTGCAGGGCCACTGAAGGGCCACTTGTGGCAGCTACTGCATGTGATGGATAACTAATGGCCCTGTTCTGGCATATGACAAGTGATGGGGGTGCCACTGTTGACCCCGCTGCTGGCCTATGTGGTGACATTTTATTGACGGTTGGGCGGCGGCAACATATTGCTGTGCCACCGCTGGCCGTGCTGGCCCAGCGAGACTGTTTTTGCTGGGAGAGCGAACAAGGAATGGCGTCATCACTCCTCACCAAAATGAAAGAAGTTCCGCACGCAGCCAACTGCAGTGAAGGTTATGCTGACTCTCTTTTAGGGTGAACAAGGTGCACTTTTGGAGCTCTACTTGCCCAGGAGAAACTCTGTAACCATGACACGTATGCAGATCTTATCAGGAATCATATTCGACTTGCCATCAAATCCAAATGACGTAGACTTCTGGGTACTTGTGTCTTGTTGCATCATGACAACGTTCGGTCCCATACTGCCCATGCAACGGTTGCAACTATACACGACTTGCACTTCTAGTGTCTTCCACATTCGCTGTATTCACCAGACCTCCAGGCCAAGTGATTATCACATCTTTGGACCACTCAAAGTTGCGTTGGGAGGAAAGATTTTCAAGTTCGATGAACAGGTGCAGCAGGTGGTGATGAGTGGCTGCACACGCGACCGAAAGAAGAATTTTTTTCTACAGGAATTTTTGCGCTTTGTAAGCGCTGGAGGACTTTCATTGCACAAACTGGAGATTGCATTGAAAAATGATACAGGTGTGTATCACCTTTCCTCAATAAATTGTGAGAAAATATATCTGAGAATTTCAGTTGACTCTCCCTTTTAAATTTTGCTTTATAGTACGGTATGGTGTAGCTTTGTAATGTTTTTGGTGTTTAAATGGTTACGAAGGACTCTATTAATTATTTTTGTTACACTAGAACATTAACATTACCTCACTTTAAAACACTTCCTGATTTAAGCATGCTCTTACTAAAAACCTGGCATTACTGTAAAGCTGAACTTTGTGTTCCGGATTACTTAATTAAAACACATTAAGCACTTTATTAGGTACTAACTTGCACTTACGGCAAGATAAATAAATAGTATTGTACTTAAAGTAACCAACTTACTTATTCGGCCCCCTACAGGCACTTAAATTCCAGCAAAATCTCACATGTGGAGTGTGATTCCAACTTGATATTCTATTTGCTCTTATATCTGAGTATAATCCCCTTTTGAGACAGGATACTTTTTAAGTCTTACGACTCGACACCAATTTAACTTCAGTGATCAAAGAAGAATAGTGTTCAACGCGAAAGAATTAATTAAATTAAATAAGATCAGAAGCTAATCGCCTAACGTCTAAGTAATCTGAAATCTCTCAATAATCTCTCTCCAGAGACATTACGCCACCCCGATGGCGCAGTGGTCTAAGCAATGGCTTCTGATCATTCATCCGAAAGGGGTCCGGGTTCGAATCCAGTTGAGGCATAGATGCTGTGTTTGTCTTACGGCACTGGCTCTCTTCCTTCCCTGGAATCAGTGACCCTAAATTAGGGACGGGCGACTGCTTATAGCCCATTGAGTTGCTCACGGTGGTCGTTAAACCTCCAATCAAAAAAACAATAAAAGAAGCCATTACAATGATCTCACTCTGTAGCCGACTTGAAACGAGAGCTTTAATCTAATCCTAACGAGAGCTCTTATACAATCATGTACATAACTCCGATCGGTATCGTTAACATACGTCACTCACGTTTGGCGAAATGTCATGTTGCCAAGCCAAAATTCAGCGAGAGAGAAAATGTAGATTTAAGATCACAAACTGCGTACGGAGAATGAAACAAAACTTACATAAGAATACACAGGAACCGAAAAGGAAATTTTAGTTAGAGTATGCGTTATATCTTGAAGAAGACTTTAAACTAACCACATGTACCATGAGAATTAGTTATTGTTCTGCACTATTTATATTGTTCAATAAGAACTTGAATACTTGTCTTATTCAAGAGCAGTATTCAAGTTTCAAGACCAGTATTCAAACAAAGGAAATATTATCCATGCGAAGTCTCTTCTCAAAGTGGTTTCTGAAAGCAAATATGGTCGTAAAATAATCTCTAATGCAAAGTGCAAAAGTTGACTTTGCCAAGAAAGACGTTTCATGCCCTCCTGGATTTATTTTTTATTTAATAACCTGAAGTCAAACGAAGAGCATTTTAAGACCAAAACGTATCGTATATCTGGGATTGAACACGTAATAATGGTCAAATATTTGATATGTCCATTCAGCATTTCGACGAAGCTTCAGATTCTAACCGGAAAAAATAGAATTCTCCGTGGTCGCCGTCGTGAGGAGGATTTTCTCGATCATCAAACAATTTCATTCCGCAAATGTCACCGAACAGATCCGTCTTGCTCACCACTGAGGAAAGAGAAATAAAATGTAAATGCAGTTCTCGCGGCAACAATTCTTTTTCTGTGACGAAAGATCAGCGGCTCTTTGACCGCAGCGAAAGATGAGGAAGCGGAAATGGATCCAATGCTATGCATTAAGATGATAGAGAAAGCGAAGGATTTGAAAGACCTGATGCCAACGTCAGGTGTCCATGATGGGCCCATGAGACAAATAAAATGGAGAAACCATAACATCTTGCGGGAACATCAAGCTGTCGACAGATGATGATGTTTTCTTCTGAGTCTCTCACTTTTCAAGTTCAGGAAAGCAATCGATCCTGTATAAGGACCGAGAGAATTTCGAATGCGTATAAAACGAAGACGAAAGTCTTGTTTAAAGAGTAGACTGGTAATAGTTTTGAAAATAAAACAACACGAAGAACAATATACAGCTAACAGGTAACTGGTAATCTTTACCTTAATATACAGGGTGTTTCAGGAAATTTGATATCATTTGAGATGTAAATATCTGAGTAACTAAATAGTCTACGCAAATAAAACTAAACAGGCTTAATGTTGAGAAAAATAAGATTTATTCATCAAAATTTGAATGAGAAATTCAAAGGTATGTGGATTTCATGAACGATTTCACAAGTTATCAATATGCGCACAACCTGTGACACGGCACACGTCAAGTCTTGCTCTTCTTGTGGACTTCCAGCTCTTGCCAAACACGTCGGTAGTCCAGCTCTTGCCAAACAAGTCGGTAGTCCAGCTCTTGCCAAACACGTCGGTAGTCCAGCTCCTGCCAAACATGACATGCTGCAACATGTCCCTCATGTGCTCAAATGCACCAACTGCAATGCAAATTTGGACATGGCACAAAAAGTTCGAAGAGCAAGGCTGGGTATACAGGGCAAAAGGATCTGGACGACCACCAGTAGCGTAAGAAATGGTCGACCGATTTCGGAAGACATTTCTGCGAAGCCCCAGGAAGTCCACAAGAAGGGCAAGACTAGAAACCCAGATTCCTCCATCGACAGTTTGGCGTATCGCAAGGAAATGCTTGCAAATGACACCCTACAAGCTACAGCTCGTTCATGCCTTTAAAACAGATGACAAGCAAATGCGTAAGCAATTCTGTGTCGATATGAAAGAGAAACCTGAAGACGTGTTTAAAAATCGTCTTGTTTTCAGTGACGACCCCATATTTCATACGAATGGCAAAGTCAACAAGCATAATGTTCGCATTTAGTGCAAAGAAAATCCCCATGCCATATTTGAGCACATGAGGGACATGCTGCATCGTGTTTGGAAGGAGCTGGACTACCGACTTGACGTGTCCTGTGCCACAGGCGGTGCGCATATTGAAAACTTGTGAAATCGTTCATGAAATCCTCATACCTTTGAATTTCTCATTCAAATTTTGATGAATAAATCTTATTTTGCTCAACATTAAGCCTGTTTAGTTTCATTTGCCTAGACTATTTAGTTACTCAGATATTTACATCTCAAATGATATTAATTTTTTTAAACACCCTGTATACATCCAAACCCATTTATATTAAACTTAAGGGGGACAGCAGTAATTATTTGATATACGGAATAGTTCGACATACACAGACGTATCAGAATAATATGACCACCCCCGGTATCATTCTTTACCCGTTCAGGTGTGTCACAGTGTGCACGTGATAAGGCCTACCATACGGAGATATAAGCGGCCGGCCAGGATAGATGAGCCATAGTGCGTAACTTGAGCAAAATTGGCAGAGGTAGTGATTTCATGGAAGTTCGAAAAAGGAATGATAATCTGCTGTTGTGCACAGGGTTGAAGCAACTCAGGAAAAGCAGACTTCGTGGGCTCACTGCTAAACGCAATCGCCGCAAAAGGGCAGTAATTGACGACACAAATGAACGCTGGGGCACCATGGTGCGTGTCCCCGATAACAGTAGAGCGAACCCTGTTACACATGGGTCCCCGGAGTTTACGCTGCGTCTAGGTGCCCATGTTAACCCATGTCCATCGACAATGACCACTGCATTTCGCATGGGACTACCGTCATTGGACAGCGGAAGAATGGAAAAAGTTACCTTCGACGAATCGAGGTTACTACTCCACAGAAGTGACGGGGGTGGAAGATACGGCGTAAGACACACGAGAACTAACACCCAGACACGCATGTCGGTCAATTACAGGCCAGCGGTGGCCGTGTGCGTCAGAATTGAGTTCGGGCCCAATTTTAAGGGCCCGAGCCCAAAGTATGCCAGCCTGAGCCCAAAGTATGTCAACCCGAGCGCGAATTTTATATTACAAGATACAGCTCGGGCACGAACTGGCTCGACAACTATGATTAACTTGTTTAGGCATTACAAATAGAAATCCAGACTGCCTCCTGTGTCTTTCCTTCCTGTGCAATTAACCGATGTTTTTCTCAACTGCGGAGTGGGGAAGAAATGTCTGCCTATTTTTTTAGTTTTTTGACCATCCATTTTTTTCTTAAAATGCTTCGAGGGGCCGGATATCAAGAAACATCGGGCGGCACAGCAATTTATGTGGTAATTTGCTCAATAAAATTAGCAGGGAGCTGCCCCGATGAAGTAGGGAGCAAAATTTCGTCAGCTTTCTATCTAGTATCTATAGTTCTCGAAGAAACTTTCTTCGCAGAAATCCATTAATTCATGGCCTATGGTATTTGTTACCCAAGCCCGGAATGAATAGCCCTGCCGAGTTCCCACTCTCCATCTAGACCCAGTTGCTGAAGAATTCTATTTAAGAACTAGAAAGTGTAAAAAAGTCTCGTTTGCTAAATCGTACAAACTCACATTTAAGAAAAAGGAAGAAAATTTTCTCCCTCTCCCAAACTCCAGTAAGTATTATGCAGACCAAGCCCGCCTGAGCCCGTTTTGGGCCCGGACTCGACTTCGGGCTTTCGGGGTCGGGCTCGACCCGTCTCACCAGTGGTGTGCGTGTGTGGGGGATGTTTTACTGGTATGACCTGGGACCGCTGGTTCGACTGAATGGCTCCCTGAACGCCAATGCCTACCTGTCCTTCTTCGCTGACCACACACATCGCTTCATGTTGAACGTTTACCCTGGTGGTGATGGTTTCTACCAACGGGACAATGCGCCCTGCCACGTTGCTAAGGGGGTGCGTGACTAGTTCCAGGAACGCGACACCGACGTTTCTGTTCTCCGTTGGCCGGCAAAATTGCTCGACCTCAATCCAATAGAGCACTTTTGAGACTGTTTGGATCGACAGGTTCAGCTTGACGATCCACAACCACGTCATCTCTGGGACCTCCGTACTCTGATGGAGTCCGAACAGGCACATGTACCTCGGGTAATCTTCCGAAGCGTCGATGCCACGCTGTCTCCCGGTTCAAGGGTAGTCATTCCCATTGTTAGGTAGGCGGCCATATTATTCTGACACGACCGTGTATACGAATTACTTAGATGTACACGTAGAACTCACTACAAATTTATTCTATTTATTCCATAAAATGTAGTAATTTCCTAAAACATGGTTCTAATATAGGCAACAAAACTGAGCCTTATTTATTTTCACGTATTTTAGGTTCTGTAAAAATGAAAATTCGTACACATCTACCGTGGTATTTGAGAAAGGCTCTAGTTGTAGTAACTTAGAAAAGAACTTACCGCATTATTATTTTTTATTTGTTTATGCTAAAAATAAATTTATTTATTTCTGCTTTTTGATATTATGCATCTTTTCCGACAGTAGTAAAGTAATTCCCAAGTACAAAATTTCTATGTGACGAAAACTGGCAACGGTGCGTCATTGTCAAAGCCATTGTTGAAATCTGATCGTGCAGCATGTTGTCCCATAAAGTGCCGCTACAATAATTAATTTCATTGTTACTTAACAATATATTTTACTAAAGTATCGCCGAACGTTATTTTATCGCGTTTTACATAATCGTAATAATATTTCATTGCAGTCTGCGTAAATTACGGGAACCTGATGTTAAACGTTATAAAAGCCATTACAAAAATGCATTTTGATGACATGCATCTTTCTCGATAGAGTGAATTCCAAGTAAAAATTTCCGATAAAACGAAAATGGATAACGGAGGAAGTCGGTGAGATACCTAGGTTGATTTTCTCAAATATTTCGAAAACGGTGAGTCATATCAGAATTCGGCTTCCTTTGGACCACTCCAGGAGAGGCAGGGGTTTATGATGCGAGATTTAGAATGATGCATGACACGATGTGTAGTATCCTAGACCAAAGGTTATTAATCCCCTTCAACACAATTGCAATTCAGATTTTATTTCTATCTTGAGGTCAGATGCGTTGATGAATTTGCGTAGCTTCATCACATTTCATCCGCGTCAGGGTCTTTTCTAACGTTAGCCTAAATCTGAATAAATAATAATAATAATTATTATTATAATTATAATAATATTAACAATGATGATGATTATTAATAATGATGATGCGATTGGCACCCTGAGATTCCTGGCTGAAAGATTGATCGACAGGATGCGCGCTCCCTCTACATATGTTTCATTACAGAGTGCCTTGGACAAAACCTTTTCCAATGCTATAGAGACTCGGCATGGATGATATCGGTATCCAGCTTATCAAAGATCTCTATGAAATCGGGAAGCATTGCTTTCAATTCAAGAGGGAATGACTGATCCAGTCCCAATCAATAAAGGTGTAAGGCAGGGATGCTTGTTGTCACCTGTTCTGTTTGGTATTTATACTGAAGTTATGATGTATCAGGCCTTGGGAAGCGCCAGTGAAGAAGTTTGGGTTAATGGAGAGAGAATTAAGGCCATTAAGTTTTCTGATGACCAGGCAATAGTTTCAGGATCAGCCAAATCATTACAGCGCATGATGTCAAAAATACACAAAAACGCGGATGTCTATGCCAGGAAGATAAATAAAAATAAGACAAACAAAACTAATGGTAATAGCGAAGAATCCAAACAGGCTTTCCTTAAAATTGAAGGACAATCATTCGAGTAAGTTAAATCATTTCGCTATTTAAGTTAAATTATTGCTGAAGATGCGAGATGTGAAATAAAATTAGAGTGGGACTGGGGATGGCAAAAATGGCTTTTAGAGAGTATCAAAGACTACTGACAACTAAAAATATAGATCTAAAGCTCAGGAAGAGAATTTTAAAGGCATATGTTTGGCCGGTAGTTCTCTACGGTTTTGAGACATATACATTGACCAAGAGGGAAATGAAAAGGGTGTAGTCATTTGGGATGTGGAGCTATAGACGAATGGAGAGAATACATTGGCTCGATAGAAGGTCTAATGAGGAGGTCGTGGAGAGAGTAGGAGAACACAGGAATCTGATCAACATGTTAAAAAGAAGAAGAATGTTACGGATGGGATACACATTGCGCCATGGAGGCCCGGTTCTCAAAGTTTTGGAAGGAAAAATTCAAGGCAAGAAAGAAAAAGGACGGCCAAGGACACGTTTTGTGGCACAGGTACTCCAAGATACCAATACTAGGACATACTGTGACTTGAAGAGAATGGCGGAGAATAGAGAGGAATGGAGAGACAGAGTCTTGGAGCTCCGCACAATGCTGGGTATTCACCAAAGATGGTAAGCAGCAACTAAACGAATAACTAGGAGGCGAATGAATAATTAATGCACACAATTAAGGTGGATAAGGAACATCAAACAGAAGGCATCGCTCTTTCCACGTTTATAAGTGTGTCTCGGAAAAATTCTCATCGTTAGTCTTTAGTAAGTCTGGAGAATTCGAGGCCGCTTTGGTGATGGGTTCGATTCCCGGTGGCGGCCGATTAGAATGTTTCCAAGACTCACTTATAAACGTGGAAAGAGCGATGACTTCTGTTTGATGATTCTAGATGAGGCCACCATCGATGCCGAAATGAGGCCACCGCAGTAAAATTACGAATCCACTGTAAGTAAAATGAGTGAATCTTTGACATATAGCAGGTGTTCGTCAATAAAACTAATTCAAGTTATACTATGTCGCACTGGCTCTGTGATGTGTAGGAAAGAACAGAAGGTTATCTTTCTAAGAACTTAATAGCAAGCTCCAATGTAGCACACTCTGGCCAAAATGTTTCAAAACCTTTAAGAAGAGACAGTCACAGAAAAAAAGCCAGTTCATATTGAGCATCCCTTCAACGAAATATCGTTGGACGGAAGTGTTACGGGCTTTGGATTTTTTTTTTTTTTTTCTGTTTTTGAAGTACCTGAATAGGAGTTCGTGTGTAATGATACAGCTTGCCGATGGAGCAAAGTCTAAACACTAAAAATCAAGAAATCAAATTCTTTAGCGAACGATTTGTTCGAGAAGCAGAAATTAGCATGCCGGATTGTTTTTAGCACGTCTTTTGTAAAAAAGTCCGTCCGTCCGTCCCCACGATATCTCTGCAACTATTAGTCCGATTTGAAAAATTATTTTTGCATTGAGAAGCTTGAATTATGCGCATGATGAACCTTTATTACGTTTTTTTTACGGTGTACAATATCGCCGCCAGAGGGCGTAAATGCAGATGATGTCGAATTCAAAAATACGTTTTGTTTCACATATTTGCTTCTAAACATCCGATTGAAAAAATATTTTATCTTTCGATTCCATTTATATCGAAGAGTATTTTAGATATAGTTACTTTTTCAAATTACGCTTAGATTTTGCGCTAGGGGCCGTAAAAGTAAATTACATTTTTCCCGATAATTCTTCTTCTAAAACTCCGATTTGAAGTTTTTTTTTCAGCGGATACACCTTCTGATGGAAACTCTTTTGCACATAATTTCAAATTTTTGGTAAAGAATACTTTGGCCACCAGGGGGCGTAAGCGTTAATTTTTGTTTCTGATGTATTTGCCATAAAATCTGAGCTTCTAAAATATCGATTGAAAAAATGTTTTCATGGACTGAAGCCACTCAAGTCGTTAAACCTTTCCGGAATATTTTCTCCTTAAAATATTTCACAGTTTCTCCGCCAGAAGGCGTAGATGTATATCTTATTTTTGTTAATATGTCTACTTCTGGGAGTCCGATTTGAAAAATTCTTTCTTTGTTGGATAGTGTTTTTAGTGTGACATGTTTTTCATATAATTTCAAACTTTTCAAGTAATTCATAGACTTCCCGCTAGGGAGTGTAAAGGTAAATTGCTTTTGCCCCTATATCTCTACTTCTAAATCTGCGATTTGAAAAATTCTTTCTGCACCGAATAGAGCTCCTGATAAGAAATCGTTTGCACATAATTTCTAATTTTGGTTAAAAAAAATGGTTTGGCCACCAGGGTGCGTAAGACTTAATTTCCGCTTCTGATGTATTTGCAGCAAAATATGAGCTTCTAAAATCTCGATTGCAAAAAAAGTCGTTTGTTGACCGATACTACTCATGTCGACAAACCTTTTAGGAACATTTTCTTCTTAAAATAATGCATGGTTTCTACGCCAGGGGGCGTAGAAGTATATCTTATTTTTGTCAATATATCTACTTCTGCGAGTCCGATTTGAAAAATTTCTTCTTTGTTGGATAGTGTTTTTGATGCAAAATGTTTTTTCTATAAATTCAAAATTTTCAAATAAATCATCGACTTTCTGCTAGGGAGTACACATGTACATTGCGTTTTCTGCGTTATTTCTTTCTGCTTCTAAAATTCCGATTTGAAAAATTCTTCCTGTATCGCATACAAGACCTAATGGGAAATATTTTTCACATAATTTCTTATGTTTGGTAAAGAATGGTTTCGCCACCAGGGGACATAAGCGTCAATTTCTGCTTCTGATGTATTTGTAGCAAAATCTGGGCTCCTATGAACTCGACTAAATTTTTTCTTGGACCGATACCGCTCATATGGAAAAACCTTTTGAGAATACTTTCTTCCTGAAATAATGCATGGTTTTCCATCAGGGGGCGTAAAGTCACGTCTTATTTTTGTCGATATCTATTTTTCTAAGAGACCGATTTGAAAAATTATTTCGGTGTTGGAGAGCGTTTCCGGCGCGAAATGTTTCTCATATAAATTCATGTTTTTCTTAACGCACAGGTCTGCAACCAGAGGGCGTAAGCTCATGATTCCATTTACAGCCAAATCTGAGGGATTAAAAACCTGATTGAAAAACTTCTTTCTTCCGTCAGATACTATTGTTTTCAATACCGGTTCCATTGACTTTGAATAGCTTTGATGAATTTAATTTGCGTCAGAACGGATTCAAAAGACGTGCTTATTACGCCCAAAAATTCGGTGTCATTTTTCTTACTTTTTCTTTGATTGAAGGTTTAACTACCACCATGAGCAACTCAATAGGCTGTAAGCAGTCGCTTGTCCGTAATTTAGGACCAAAGGTTCCAAGGGAAGAGAGTCAGCCATTGCCGTAAGTCAAACGCAACATCCATGTCTCACTGGGATTCACAGTCGCACCCTTCACGGACAAACAGTCATAAGCCACCGCTCAGACCACTGCGCCACCGGGTGGTTTGCGTACGATTCTTTAATGCAAAGAATAGATTTTTCAAAGACAACATTGCCTCAAATCATCGGTCAGAATTACTTTACGCTAGACGCAAAATGTCCACTGAGTGTATAAGTGAGATTTTTACCGATTCGGGCCTAGGCGTAGAGCCCCAGAATCGCTTGGAAGAGCCCCTCGAACCTGGAATCCAACTCGGACGATTATCCAGACGCCCGTCCTTCTGACCACTCGGCCATCAGGACGACTGTCCTTCATCGTGTTGAACTTTTAGTTTGAATCTTTTCTACTTAAAAGAGCGATCAATAACTGTATATCTTACATGCCATTTTTCATTAGTATAAAAACTTCATTTTTACGCTTTAACCACCAGGATCCTAAAATGTTTTGTCGCTCAGAATATCATAACACCCGAAAATGTCTGCTGCTCTTTTCCGAATTTCATTCCCCCTCTTTTTTGCAATAACAAAAAGAAGGATTAGTGCTGAGTCACTACTCGAAACTTTCGATCTCTAGGCTTGACATAGACTTATATCCAGACGTTTCCGAAAAGCAAACAGTGCAGTCATCTACTGAAAGCCTTAGGCAAAAAGGAAGTAAGTGGTAACAGTTTTGAAATTTTGTTTACTTTACCTTTTTCTTGTTATTTATTTCTTGTAAAAATTATGCTCTCAATCTGATTATTTGGATTAGGCAAAACGAATGAATTTTTATGACAAATCCCCCTCCCCCGCCCCCAGGAACTCCGCTTTTGGGACAGTGCAAAACACCACAGATCGTGTGAACAAAGCAAGAGTTCCACTGAGCGATGTCAGAAAGCTGAATGATATAGCCCGGGGGCACACCAACTCCTGGTTCACTTCTTTGTTTAGCGACAACAATGACGACTGAGGGTGACTTCTGCTAATTCCTTGGACACTGTGTAAATTCAAAGAACATCGGAGTAAGAAATCCTATTCGTTGCATACCGCGACTAGGGCGCTTGTAGTTGTTTGCATGTAAGAGCGCTTTGGGAGCTATGGCTGCGAAAGGGTTAATTACTACACAGTAAATAAAAGATCTTTATTATGCTGTTGAATTTTATATTGACCGTATTAAGTGATTAGCTTGAGCCACGAATCAATTAATAAACACTACCGATTCTCAATAAACGAAATCAGTTTTGCTTTAAATGCTCGAATAAACTCTCCACCAACATGGATGGAATAAGGAAGAATTCCTTTGCTGAAAGTAAAGGACTCCTCCAAACAAATTTACAGACTTATAGAATAACAACTTGCCTTTCCTTGTGTTTGAAATTCTGACAGACGTGCCTAGAATCAAGCTGCTGACTAAAGTCTTGTTACCGTGAGAAGGTGTTGAGGTTAAAGGTATAATCGATGTCTCGTCGTCCTGTCAGCAATTTCTGCATGGGTTCATTTGTCTTGAAAGTTATATAGAAGGGAGGAAAATTCATATTATAACAAGTGCAGGAAAGTTGTGCCAATATGATTCTTGTTTCGTTTTGGACATAGTGATTCCTGTTTCGTTTTGGACATAGTGATTCCTGTTTCGTTTTGGACATAGTGATTCCTGTTTCGTTTTGGACATAGTGATTCCTGTTTCGTTTTGGACATAGTGATTCCTGTTTCGTTTTGGACATAGTGGGTTGCCACAGCAACACACTTCTTGATGTTCTAATGCTATGAGAAGGGTTGGGCGTTGAAGCAAATCAAATCCTGCTATTTATACGACGGCGTTTGGAATGGGAAGTGTGATTCGGTGCCTGGTTTTGAAGGAGAAAGACACCTCTTCACAGTTCTCCACGACTTTTTTGCCAACTTCATAAGCTAATTCTTGCACAACCTCATTGGCTAATTAATGCACACAATTGATGTGGATTAGGATCATCAAACAGAAGTCACCGTTCTTTCCACGTTTATAAGTGAGTCACGAAAAAATTCTCATCGGCAGCCACCGTGAAACGAATCCAGTGTCTTCCAGTTACGTGCCGGACATGCTTCCACTGCACCACAGCGGCCTCGAATTCTCCAGACTCACATACGACCAACTGCCAAACCACATATCAGGTTGCTTGTTGGAGCCCCGCACAATGCTTCCCGGTGGCGGCCGATGAAAATTTTTCCGTGACCCACTTATAAACGTGGAAAAAGCGATGACTTCTGTTTGATGCTTCATTGGCTTATGAGGTTCGAGTATTATACACCAGCGACAGTGGTGCCTTTTTCAGATATTCAATCACGATGATGCCATCTGCATTTAAAACAAGTTAGTAAAATCATGCAATGCATTGATTATAATACGCTTTCCAACATACCAGAAATCTTTACTCAAGTTATGAGGATAATAGTTGTGGAATAAATCTCTGTCCTGTGCACTGACGTTTAATCCCATTTCGATTATATTTAACAGAACCGGTTCAGTGTACCTCCGAAATAACATGATAAAGTTTTGTCGCAATTGAAGGATTTTTACGTAAGTTATGATGCATAAGGTCTATGGAATAGATTCCGCTCCTTTGTTCTAACCTTTGACCCCATTTCGCCCATTTTCAACAGGATTCGTGTACAGGTAGTCCCCAACCAAATACTAAAATTTAATCGAAATCGAACCTTTTTTACTTTAGTTATGACGCATAATAGCAGTGGAATGGATCCCGCTTCTACGTCGTGACCTTTGACCCCATTTGTCACATTTTCGACAGGATTCGTTCGCAGGTGGTCTTCTTCTACATACTAAAAGTTCATCGAAATCAAACGATTTTTACGCGAGTTATCGTGCGGACGGACATACGCGCACAACGCGTGACGTAATGAGGCAGATGGGAATCGCGACCACCTGCTCGCAAGAGTGTGACTCATAAAACTTTAAAAGGATCCACACACAATGCGGGACGTAATGAGACAGATGGCGTGACCGCGCGCCAACATTTTAAGCGCGAGATTATGACGTCATAAGATCGTCCCCAGGTGGTCCCCTACCACATAATGAAATTTCATCGAAATTGAACCATTTTTACGCACGTTATGACGCATAAAGACAATGGAATGCATTCCGCTCCTATGTCCTGACCTTTGACCCCACTTCACCCATTTTCAATAAGGTTGATTCCCAGGTGGTCCCCTGCAATATACTAAAATTTCATCGGCATCGAACCATATTTACGCAAGTTATGACGCATAAGGGCAATGAAATGACTCCTGCTCCTATGCCCTGACCTTTGACCCGACTTCACCCATTTTCAATAGGGTTCATCGCCAGGTGGTCCCCTACTACATACTAAAATTTCATCGATATCGAACCATTTTTACGTGAATTATCGTGCTAATAGACGGACGGACGGACAAACCTTGAGCATATACGCTTCTTCAACCTACGGTTGAAAAGCGTAAAAAGGATGCCATCCTTTTACTAGGGGACAGTGCATGACCGATCTTCGGCCGCCCCGGTGGCGCAGTGGTCTAAGGCGTTGGCCTCTGATCATTCGTCCGTAAGGGGTCCGGGTTCGAATCCCGGTCAGGCATGGATGTTGTGTTTGTCTTACGGCACTGGCTCTCTCCCTTCCCTGGAACCAGTGACCCTAAATTAGGGACGGGCGACTGCTTATAGCCCATTGAGTTGCTCACGGTGGTCGTTAAACCTCCAATAAAAAAAAAAAAAAAAAAAATGACCGATCTTCTTGGGACGAGAAAAAAGATGCATGCTTCTACATTAAATTTTGTTTTTCAGTCTGAAGATCAAAGTGATCTAAGTGAGCTCATGCATGCTCCATCTGTTGTAATAAACCGGGATATGACACTTATTACATCCGTAAGAAACATGTTCAAGTGGGTCGCGGCGTGCCTTTAGTTCATATATCAGCATTCATGGAACCCATTGCACATTGATTTTTCTTAATTTCAAAGAATCCACCAGCACTAAACTGACTCTGCCGTTGAAATGCTCTAGAGACTCAGCAGCTGTACAATTACACCAAGCATTCAGTCATTTGTTTTTAATTTCAAGATTTAACGACAATCGTGAGTAACTCGATGAATTAAAACCACGTTAATGATTTAAAACCACGTTAATTGTGTGCGTCGCACATTTGTCTATAAAAAGAGCAACCGTTTAATTTTTTTCTGCTCATTCCATTGTCGACTGCCTTAACCCAGGAAATGTGCGTGTCTAGAGAGAGGGGTGAAGGAAGGAGGCAAACAGAAACCTGAAACCTGTTTTGTTTTCATGCAGACTGATCTGCGTGTAAGGGAAACCACAAGGCGTTGCCAGTAGTATGTAATTCCTAGTCCGCCAGCGAAACAAGAAGGGCTAAAAATTCGGTGAATGGCGCTTAGTTTGCTTCCTGATAACCGTACTGAACTTTGATATATGCGGTGTTTTTCGAAATGTGCGGTTTGAATACAAATAAAAAAAAAAAAAAAAAAAAAAGGGAATATTACGAAGTTCAAGGGGCCGCCCCCGGTGGCGCAGTGGTCTAAGGCGCTAGCCTCTGATCATTCGTCCGTAAGGGGTCCGGGTTCGAATCCCGGTCAGGCATGGATGTTGTGTTTGTCTTACGGCACTGGCTCTCTCCCTTCCCTGGAACCAGTGACCCTAAATTAGGGACGGGCGACTGCTTATAGCCCATTGAGTTGCTCACGGTGGTCGTTAAACCTCAAAAAAAAAAAAAGTTTAAGGGATCTTATCACAGCAAACTTCTTTTTTTTTTTTTTTGATTGGAGGTTTAACGACCACCATGAGCAACTCAATGGGCTATAAGCAGTCGCCCGTCCCTAATTTAGGGTCACTGGTTCCAGGGAAGGGAGAGAGCCAGTGCCGTAAGACAAACACAACATCCATGCCTCACCGGGATTCGAACCCGGACCTCTTTTGGACAAATGATCAGATGCCATCGCTTAGACCACTGCGCCACCGGGGCGGCACAGCAAACTTCGGTTTATGTGGAACTTCGTATTATTCGAGCTCGCTATATCTGGGTTCGATTGTATGTGAATATGTGTGTGTGTGCTATTTCACTCTTATACCAAGTGGAAAATAAATGAAAAAGCCTCTCGCAGAGAAGAAAATCCATCAATATAATTTACAACTTTTTTATGTGTGCAACCCTATTTATTTAACTCTGTTATGACTATATGGGTCCCTGAAATCTTGGGTTGCTCAGAATACTATTACGCCCGAACTCTCTGTCACTTCTTTTAGAATTTCTCCCCACAATTTTACAAATTAACAAAGGAAGCATTAGTGCGCGGTCAATACACGAAACTTTTGATCTGTAGTCTTGATGTGTATTGACCTTCAAACGTTTCCGGAGCGATCTTCTTCCACGAAGAAGGATGATATGAGAAAATAATCACCCCGGAAGATACCAACGCTTGCTTTACTTGTTTGTTTAGCGACAACAATTATTATTGAGGGTGATTTTTGCTAATACCATAGTAGTCGTATAAATTCAAATAACGGGTGGGGATATGAAATCCAACTCACTCCAGACGGGCGTTTTCAGGCGGTCACAGTAGTTTGGATGTAAGGGAGTGTGACGTGCCTGCCAGCAGGACGCACACGACATAGAGGCAGATAGCAGTCAGAACGAACGTCCGCGTAGCTCAATTGGTAGAGTGACTTATTCCGGAATGAGGGGACCCGGGTTCGAGTCCCGGCGTGGACAAAAATGACTGAGAAATTAACTTCGTTACAGGAGTTTCTGGAGTTATGGTTGTTAAAGGTTATAAAACCCCTGAATATAGTTCATACTTTTTTGAGGACAACCACCATAAGCATCTATATTAGAGCGATCGCAGTCGCCCGTCTCGAATTCGGAATCAATGGTAACAATGAAAGGGTGTAAAAACACATATTTGTCCGTGAGGAGGATCTAACCGCGCCCCCTCACTCAGGAGTATACAAAATAGAAGTCATCGCTCTTTCCACGCTAATAAATGAGTCACGGAAAAATTCTCATCGGCCTCCACCGAGAATCGAACCCAGTGTCTTCCATTTACGCGCCGGACATGCTACCACTGCACCAAAGAGGCCTCAAATTTTCCACACTCACATACGACTAACTTCCAAACCACACGGAAGAGTGCTTCATGGAGCCCCGCAGGGTGAGCCCCTTTTGTGGTTTGGCATTTAATCTCATGTGAGTCTGTAGAATTCGAGGCCGCTGTAGTGCTGCAGTGGTAACATGTCCGGCGCGTAATTGGAATACCCTGGGTTCGATTCCCGGTGGCAGCCGATGATAATTTTTCCGTGACTCACATATTAATGTGGAAAGAGCGATGACTTCTGTTTGGTGTTTCTGATCCACGTCGAGTGCATGAATTAATTACTCCGGAGTATGTTGCTCTCCCAACTAAGCTCCACGGACGTAATGTATCGCTGCAGATTCGTCGTCTTGACACCTCTGTAGCAAGTCACAGGGGTAGAGTCTGTGTTGAACGTAAGAAAAATACCAACAATGTCTCAACCGAGATTCTAACCGGAGCCGATCTCCGACAAACAGTCAGAAGCCAGCGTCTCAAGCTACTCTAAACCTGTTTTCAGGAAAGGAAGTATATTTAACATGAATTTTGAAGAACTGCTGCACAGTGTATTCAATTTAAGAACATTGCATTCTTGTTTTCCTGCATGTTTTGGTACCTCGTCATCTTTGTTAGCACAGCGTATTTTATTAAAACCTGTCGACATGTTTCTTTAAATACCATTAATCACTTCATAGTCAAAGACACAATTTTGGGAAATCTTTGTCATTTAATCCATATTTTGATAATAATGTGCTGAGAGAACACGAATGGACAGAAACTTCTTGAACGGAGCTATGTACACTTCACTGAAAGTCCAATCAGAAAGCTGATTTTGGAGTGGAAGTATACGTACAAACAATTATGTTGGAATGCTGAACATTTCGCATATTTTGCAGTTAAGCATGTCTATATTACTGGCACTATCTTCTACTTATTTATTCTGGATATCAAAGTTAAGGTCATTCGGACTCTCATTTGACTGATTTTATATCGTATTAAATGAAACAGGGCATTTCTCTCAGAGGAATTTACTTCAAAGCAACCGCAACTTTTAAAATCTAATTTTGGACGAAGTGCGCGTGATCTCACTGAATTCGACTTCCTGTCTGAATATTTTACAAGATTTGTGTTTAGAGTGCACGAAGATCTCCATTTTAAGTGGTTTTTTTGGGCGCGCGCGCGCGCGCATACACACACACACACACACATGTGGGAAAACTTGCGTGAGTTTTTAACAGACTCGGCGATTTTGATATTCCGGTCTCAAGTTAAATTAATAATATAAAAGTATTACTCGAAACCAATGAATTTTGGAAGTTCGGTTTATCTCCACAGTTGTAAGACAGGGAGGGCAGAACAAAAATAACTAACTATTCCAAGGATTTTGAAGGTGCGGTAGAATCTTTATGGCTGTGCGCTTGTGCGTAGAGAAAATAGCTTGGATTACAGATAATGGTTAAACTAGCACACGATTTCTTTCGCTGTGGGTGATATTTTGGAATGTAATAAATTATGTAGTGTACACAAGAAAAACTATTCTGCAGCAGCAGACAAATAAATAAATGCTGAGTTTGTAAAACTCAGAAATGGTTGTTTCTTATTAGATCAAAGCTGACGTCTCAAGTTAAATTACATAACAGAAAAGAGATACTCGGATTCTGTGCATGTTTATAACGTTTTCCTTCGAGAATAATATAAAAAGAAGCTCGAGCAAAAGTTTTTGTTTCTTTGAAGGCTTAGAATTCCTTTTGTACATAAAATAGGTGAAGACAAGCTCCTACTGCTTCTTTTGTCATTTGATTATCTTATTTTAGATCTTTATCTGCGGGTTCTTTGTCAAACGCGAAACCAATATCGTGTGCTCATGTAATAAGATTTACTGTTCCCCATGAAACAAATTAATCAGGTATATTACGTGGTCTACCTTTGAAACCGATTATACAAAGAAAAATGAACTCCCTATGAAATACCTGCAAAACAGAAAATTATTATTAATATTTAAATGAGCTCACTAGAGGTGGGCTTAAGAGTGATTTTCCTGTCACAGTGGCAGTTCAACTGAAGTAACGGTGACAAAACTACTGTTTACGACAGGGCATACGGAGCTGTTAAAAAGCCGGAACTGCGAGTCACTATCTTACTTGTAACACTGACAAAATCACTGTTTACGACAGGGCTTACGGAGCTGTTAAAAGCCGGAACTGCGAGTCACTATCTTACTTGTAACAGTGACAAAATCACTGTTTCCGACAGGGCTGACGGAGCTGTTAAAAGCCGGAACTGCGAGTCACTATCTTAATTGTAACAGTGACAAAATCACAGTTTACGACAGGGCTTACGGAGCTGTTAAACGCAGGAACTGCGAGTCACTATCTTATTTGTAACAGTGACAAAATCACTATTTACGACAGTGCTGACGGAGCTGTTAGAATGACGGAACTGCGAGTCACTATCAAACCACACCCCAATTGATCACTAAGATGGACTGTGGTCAGGCCACAGTGGTGTGACACCTGGAACGTATGGGAAAGATTCAGAAATTCAGGTCTTTGGTACCTCACGCTTTCTCCGAGGACAACAATCAGGGTGTTGCCATATGTGGTTCCTTACTCGGGTGTTGCCATATGTGGTTCCTTACTCGGGTGTTATCGCGAATGTTCTCAGCAACACAAACTCTTTGCGTCACGTATTGTTACTGGAGATGAAAAGTGGTGCCTGTACGTGAATTTCAGGCTTCAGAGGGAATGGTTAAGCCCAAACCAGACGCCCACACCACGTCCAAAACATGACCTTTATCCCAGCGAAGATCATGTTGTGTGTCTGGTAGAACATGGTAGGCATTATTCGCTGGGAAATGCTGCCGAGGAATCGGACCATCAACCCTGAAATCCATTGTGAGCAACTCCGCCGTGTGGAGGTAGCAATTCAGCAGAAACGGTAACATGGGTCCTATGGTGTCCTTCTCCAGCGTGATAACGCACGCCCTCACAGTGCAAACATGACCAAAATGGCCATTTAGGACATAAGGTGGGAGATCCTTCCACATCCGGCCTATTCCCCACATGTCACCCCTTTAGATTTTTACCTGTTCCGACCTCTGTCGAATGCACTCCGTGGAAGAACGTTCAACAATGATGTTGATCTCCAGACTTTCCTTGATTTCTTTGCAGGAAAACCTGCACGTGTTTTCAAGAATGGCATTGCAGACCTATCCAGACGTTGGGACACCATCGTAAACAATAAGGGGGATACATAGTTGATTGATTCCGTTTTCCCTTCTGATGTAATACATTCCTGTAGTGCTATGAAAAAAACGGCATGAACTTATACACCAACCCAGTACATCTTTCAAAGCAGTTCTTGAAGTCTAGAGCTACTTCGTCTTTCAACAGCTTTAACGAGGTCTAGATCTATGCAAATTGCAAAATGTTTCTGAGATCTAAAAACATATTGACATCAAACTCACAGCACTTTACAATACTACGCTTACCAGTAAGCAAACATAATCTTGAAGTTCAAAACAACCGGGCTGTTTAATCCAATTGCACTGGTGCTCAGAAGTTAAACAGCAAATGCAAAATTTGGTATCTCTTTCGAAACAACTGCAACGAATTGATCAAAGTTAGAAGTGTAATGTAAAAATTATTCTGCTTTCAAATTTGCTCAAAAGATTCTTGCGCATGCGATACATTTCATCATGAAAAACACCTCATTTGCGCGTGCGCTTCGTTTTTCTAGTATGAAAATATGAGATAGTTAGTTATTAGAGAATGGCAGGAAGGAATTGTTTGAGCGAAGAAATGATGCATAGAATTTTAATGGGACTACAAGCCGAACAAAGGCAGTCTGAGATAGTCACATAGTTAAATATGAATCGTAGTGTTTTCTCAATCTGGTTTGGAAGTGATTCAAAAGAGCCAGAACATCAGTAGATGATCTGGTTCTAAATGTCCTGGAGCGAAATCTACTAGGAGAAGCGATTGCCCTTTAAATGCAAGCGTTCATATCATATATGCAACACGTCCGTTATATTTAGACCCTTCCATCTGTGGCGGTTTTTACCCTCTCCTTTCCCTTTTCTCCCCGGACTGGTGCGGCGGTTTACTTCGGAGATCTGCTCTTTCTCCCTGTCTCTAAATGCTCCTGTTTTTTTTTCCTATTGAGTTCACTTACTCAAATCTCCTAACTTCCAATTTTTAAGAACAGTTTTAGACCTAGGGTCAGACACTCCCTTCTTAAAATTCGGATCCACCAAAAAACGCTGTATCCCGTCGAACTGTGTCCAGAGGGCGCATGCAAGACTTTATGAGTAGTCTTAATGCAAGTCTACCAGACAGAAGCCGTATTGGATTGGTCACGAAAATATTGCAACTGGACTCAAAGCAAATAGCAAATGAGACAATAAGCAATGACCACGTTATTGGCAATACGATATTAGTCTGAAGACGGCATGAGACGAGAGAACATCCCAATTGCATTTAGAAAATAGAGAGTTTTGGAGGTTCTGGTGCATTGTTGTGGGTGGGTATCAGTTCAATTGAAGAGCCACTGAGGATGGTTATTAAACACCCAAACGAAAGAAAAAATGACGGGAAAAGATGGACTCCCCTATGTCTCATCCTCAATTTTGACTGAGTTTTCTGTCGTCCTTGTTTTTCCTTCTTTTCTAAAGCAATTGCTGCTTTGGCTGTACCGGTGGCCGAGAGGATTGAGGTGTTGACTTATAATCATTCGTCTGAAAAGGGCCTCGGTGGTCCGTTTGTCTGATGGCGCTGGTTCTATCTCTTTCGTGGAACCAGTGGTTTTGAATTTGGGATAGACGACTGCTTATAGTCCATACAGTTACTCACAGTGGTTGTAACGATCCTCCTCTCCCTCCAGAAAAAACGCATTTTTGTTTTACCACCGCCGTTATTTAAACCCACAGTATCCACACTGATCAAATTATCTAAGCATACCTTCCGGACTATCCGTCCCCATGAACCCGGATGAGGCATGCGTGGTGCTCTGTCCCGATGGTACTGGTTCTCTCCACTCCCTAGAACCAGCGACCATAAATTAGGGACGGTCGTCTGCCTATAGAGTTCCCAGCTACTCATGGTGGTTATTAAATCCTAAAACAAATAAAAGATGTTTCTACACGCCAACACAGAGATTTCAGTTTCATGTTTTTTCTCAAAGTTTTATTTCATAATTCAATTAGTGTTTTAGTAATTTCTTGTTTACCGTTCTCGAAAACATCCAAATGTTTACTTTTATGTTTCGCCAAATGAACAAAAGGAACGCATTAGTTGCTGATTTTGAGTCATAATTAAATAACTGTGCTATTTCTACTTAAAGAATTAGTTAAAAGCCTTTGGGATACAAAAACAAAACCGTGTAGGCGTTAAACACTTCGGAATTCTGCTTTGCGAGACTTCCGTGAGAAAATCGGAAATGAATTGCGAATGTCTGAGTGGTTTTATTTAACAGCGTAATGGACGCGCAATTATTTAATTTGTGAAAATGACACTTCAATTAATAAATATCCTATTTCAGTTATTTTCTTTGCTTGAGATATTTGCTAACTTTTTATTTTCTTATTAACCTAGAGCTGAAACAGAGAAAATGGCTTCTCCTAACTTAAAAGTTTTATTAATAAGAAATGCGCCAAAATGCACTTTATAATAAGAAATGAATTATTCTTCATTAATGTTTCGTTGAAGGGCAAGATACTGCGTAACTCATGTTATTAAGTGGTTTCTTTGGCAGAACAAGAAAACAGGAAAATGGATAAAAGCCATAAACACAGACGTTTACTTGCAAATAACTTAAAAGTAATGAAATTTGTTCTCTGCATTAAATTTGCAAGTAGAAATTATGAGAATGTTTCCTAATTGCAATGTAAGATTTTTGATTTCTTTTACACAAAAATAACATTACGGTAATTCTTCAAAGGGAAAGAAAGAATATTTCAGAAAGTTCTAACACAAAAACGTATTTTATAAAACTTTAAAATGCACAAATGCTGCCCTAAGACTTTATAGTGAAAACGTGTAAACACAACTTTACTTCAATATAAACTGGTTTCATAAATTAAGCAACAAACCGAAAAATTGCGATAATTGGGCGAAATGTAGTTCAAATTGCACGAAATTTGCATATGCTACAGAAGAAGGCATTCACCATCGATGTACGGAAGACAAATGAGTGGCGCTGGCAGCGCTTTATGCATATGCGCCAGAGCTTAAAACCAGCTGTTTCGGAGGGAGTCGCCAATTCATGTGCGACGGCAAATGAGAAGATTTCGAGAAAATGATTTTGTTAACTTGGCTTCGAGATGTCATTTACCGGCAGAGTTGCACTACAGAGCGATAGGCCGACTCGAAGCAGGGCAGCGGCAGCCGGACGACGCAAGATGGCTCAACGTCGTTCCTTCTGTAGTCAGCAGGATACGGCAGCAGTTCAAAGACACGGCTGCAGCTTCCCGAAGGCACAGCGCGAAGGTAGGTCTAGGGCGACTACTTCCCCGGATGACCGGTATTTGCAGGGCAGAACAACGGCTACACCGAATCATCTCAGATCAGTGCATGCGGCAGCCACCGGGCGGACGGTATCAGCTTCGACGGTGCGCAGAAGGTTTCATGCAGGAGGACTGTATGTTCGGCGACCGGTATTATGCGCGTCCCTCAAGCCCCGCCACCAGGGGAGCATTTCAATTGGGCACGAATGCATATGAACTGAAACCAAAATAAGTCGAGGTCCGTTCTGTTCACCGATGAGTCGGGATACTGTTTACAGAGTGATTCTCGCCGAGTTTGCGTCTGGAGAGAGGCCGGTACACGCTATCTTCCCTATAATATTCAAGAAATTGACACCTATGGTGGTGGTAGTGTTCTGGTGTAGGCACGCATATCGTTTGGCGACCGTACCGTCCTCTATGTGTAGCCACATGGAAACCTCAATGCTCAGAGGTATAAAGACGACATCCTGAACACTATTGTTCGTCCGTATGAGGCCGCAACTGGTGATACATTTGTACTGCAGGAGGATGACGTCCGCCTGCAGTACATTTCGCCTCGCACAGCTCACCTCACCAGTACAGTTCGCCTCACACAGTTTGTCTCGTGCACCAGTACCGGAAACAGGAGACTATAGTCCATATAGAGTGGTCAAGGCGATCTCCCGATCTGAATCCCATTGAGCATGTCTCGGATGCTTTCGTGATGCGCGCTGGCGGCCTCCAGCCCTTCCCCGAACCCTATAGGGGTACTTCACGGCTTTTCTCGAGTAAGGGACGCAGCTACCCACTGAACTGCTCGGCACCATAATTAATAGTATGGAACATCGCTATCGCGCATGTATTGCTGTTCGGGGTAACCACACTCCATGTTGATCTACCTTTTCCTATTTCATCTTGATATCCATATTGTTCTTACGTGTATTTTGTTTTTGTTGCATTTGGTCTGATAAAGCTTACCACCAAATTTCATCCAAATCTGTTGCATACTTTTTGAGTTATCACGATTTTTCCATTTGTTGTTTAATTTATAGTGTATATTCGCCGAAATGTGAATGAATACTTATTGATGACTTAGTTCACATGGTGCTTTCCATTGTGGCGCGCAGATTGAATGTGTATATGTTTTCAACCTGTAAATCTACCAAAAGAACACCGCTCTTTCAGATACAATAGAAGAAATTCCCACAAAGAGATTTTCCTTCATATGTCTCTGTAACTGCGTTTACGTGAAACTAAAACATATTTTAGAAGAGTGAATCCCTGTACAATGAATAACATATGCAATTTATAAGCGCCATGTTGAAAACGAATCTTATACACTCATGTTCATTAAAGGCAGAACACTTTAAAGGAATCGAGCAACGACTTTTATTTTTACAGGATATACTAATCAGACAATATCGCAGAAATGATCAGCATTTCCGCGACATATTGGCGCATGCGTACCTCGTCTAGATAAATAGATCGCTCAACGTCACAGAGCGGAAACCGCCGGTTTTTATCTGTTGTAAGCGCCGCATGGCTCAGTCGGCATGCCACTGCTTGATCAGCAGTAGGTAAAGATGCCTCGTGGTCGTCTAAGATATTCGCACAGGCACATTAATTAGCGAGTTCGACAGTGGTGGCATTATCGGCATGACAGACTGCAACGCTTTCCTCTTGGAGATTGCCGGTCGTGTGAGGTGCGGTGTATCTGCCGTGGCAAGAGTGTGCTGGTAATGGTATAAAGAAAGGCGTAGGACTCGAAGAGAAGGTTCTCGGCGTCATATAAGGATCGCCCAAATGAAAGTGAGACTCGTGTAATAGCATCGTTGTGTAGTTACACAGAGTTGCGCATTTGCGCCGGTAGATGGCGTGCCATGCATTGAAGCACGCTGTTATCGGCAGCACGTGTCAGTGTGCTGTTTGCATGCGAGGAGGCAAGTTGACTACGTAGGGTGGTGACATGGATTCGTCCAAAAAGTCCCAGCGGGTACTTATGCAATTTTTGGCGGAAAAAAGTGTTAGTGGGGCCTAAATTTATCGCCGTATGAAGAATGTGTATGGGAATGAGTGTCAGTCACAATGTACAGTATTCCGCTGGTGTAGTGAATTTCGTAAAGGACGTGTGAGCACGGAGGACATGCCGAGACCTGGGCAAGCACACGTGGCCATCACCATGGAATCGATTGCTGCCCTGGACATCCTTGTGAAGGAGAATCGCCGAAATACCATCCGCGAGCTTGCAGAAACATTGTTCGTGAGTAAGGAAACTGTTAACACCATTCCACCCGCGAGCTTAAAAACCACCCGCGAGCTTGCAGAAACATTGTTCGTGAGTAAGGAAACTGTTAACACCATTCTCCATCGCCGATTTGGATACACCAAGGTTTGGGCACAATGGATCCCCAAGCATCTTGAGGACCCATTGTGCCCAAACCTTTGAATTAAACTGAATAATAATAACTGAATATTTTAATAGGATTTGACATCAGGATAACCGATGTTTTATTGTATTTGTTCACTTGTGGGTGTATTAATTCTTAGGAGGATAGAATAGTTGGAGGAAGGGTCCGCCCATTCGACTCATGTAATCAAAAGCCAGCGAAACGTTACGATCGTTACAACCTCTGCCGCCATGTTGGTAAGACGACTGAGATCCGAATATAGCACTGAGTTGCAAGGAGTCGTATATGGATTTTTGTGTTGTTGTTTTTTCTTTGCTCTGTATCTTCCTATTTCAAATTGTGGATGAGTTAAAAATGCTATTATTAGATAACATATGAAAAACGTTTAAGATTCGCAATGATGCATGTTTACGGATGTTTTTTGTACGTCAGACATGTTTATTGATCTCTGATGTTTTTAGGTCACGCGCCATGCATACATTATACGTACTTGAGAATATTTTTTCTACGTTTTAGTTTGTGAGTCGTACATTTGCAAGATCAATTCTTCATATCATCTGAACTGTAGCGCTTAATATGAAAAATGCGGTAATTAAAAGAAAGTTTAGACATTTCTTAATATTTACAATGAAAATTTCGTTTAAACGTTAATTGAAACTAAATAGCTTAATGAGCACTAAACATAAGATCACGAATCTATTAGTTTCTACAGTATTAAAAATTTATTTACGCATGCCTGAGAAAGCTCCGCCGAAAAAATCAACTGTTCTCTAAACCGCAGAAGACACAGATCGAGACCTTCATATATTAGTGTGATTAGGTTGTTTAGTCCTCCAATGAAATTCGAAAAACATCACCTAAAATCTCTGCGTTTATTCTTTTTCTCAAATCAGTTTTGCACGGCATAGTACTGATTAAATAATAATAAAGAAAAGCCTTCAATAGAAAACATGTATGTGATGTTCTGATTTTCTTATAATACTTCCACTGTTAATCCCCATCCAGCAGATATTTTCACAAATGCATATTTTAACACAACAGCACAGTAAAAATTTTCACAAGCCTTCACTATAAATAAAATACAAATGCATAAGGTATTAATATATCGATTATAAGTAAATGAATACATTCTGGTAAATGGTTTAGCAAAGGTAAGAGTAGGCTAAGTTCTCGTTTGCCAAAACTTTTGTAAATTTCAGAACCAGCAGTCTCCAAACGACACCTCAATGACCTTAAAAAATATATATATATAGAAAAATTAATATTGCATTCAAAATTCCCGACGAAAAGTTACACCAGCAGGTGCTTTAATTGATGAGTTGACACATCCAAATGCACAGCACTATTCCGTTTTAAAAGAAGCATAAGTTTGTTGATAAAAAATGGTCTACTCCCTATTATGACAACGGTAAACAAGAAATATAACACCGAATTTTCGACTGTAATGAACACGTCTTTTGAATCCGTTCTGACACGAATTAAATTTATGAAAGCTATTAAAAATCAATGGAACCGGTTAGGAAAACGATAAACCGATTTCTACAATCGATAAAACATCCAGAAATAGAAACATCTACTTAGCTCCACCAGTGGCTAAAAAGCATGTTACGAAAATTAACAAATGCCGGATAAAAAGTTTCTCATGGCACAAGGAAAGTATCACAAAGAGATTTTCAAATCGAACAGTTAAAAGAAGAAATATAGAAAAGGAAACATGATATAAGTCTACGTCTTCTAGCAGAAGAATTTTGCATAATGGAAATGCTGAAAATAGGCGAAACAAACATATTTTTCATGGAAAAAGCTATGCTAAGGAAAGAGAACTTTTCAAATACGTTTCCTGGAAGCAGAGATAGCGAAAAAAAAAAAGTACGCAAATACCAAAAAATCTTTGCATTATTTAAAGAGGATAATGCTCCACATCTCTATTGTAGCGAATGGCATACAGTAAAAAAAATAATTCTCAATAGTGTTTTTAGAAGCTGCTATACAGCTGCAAACTCAAGTACACAAACACCACCTACCGACAGAGGTGTGAACTACAAAATTTCTCATGTACTAGCCTAAATTGTGCTACAAAGAAAATGAAATGGCATGCGGTGTAGTAAGATTTCTTTTTAAATCGGACTTGTAGAAGCAGATATGTTGCGAAAAACAGATTAACATTTTCGCCCCCTAGCGACAAAATTGTTCATTATTTCGGGAAGAAAATACGGATAGAGTTTCCTTAGTTAGTAGTATCTGACCGAAGGAAAACGTTTTTCAATAGGGTTTTTAGTCCCGAAGACATTGCTGAAAACCTGAACTTACGCCCACTGGTGGGAGATTTGTGCGTCAAGGAAAATTTGAAATTATATGAGAAATATTTCGCAGCGGATACGCTCTCTAACAAAGAAATTATTTTCTCTTTGTAACAGAGCTATGGACAAAAATATTATGTGCATCTATTCCCTCTGGCGGAAAAATCATGCATTATTTTAAAGAGAAACCATTCTCGAAAGATTTTCCGATGTGAGCGGTATCGGTCCACGAAAGAGTGTTTTCAATCGAATTTTTAGGAGCTCAGATTTTGCTGCAATTACATTAGAGGCATGAATTAACTGTTACGCCCCCTGGTGGTCAAACCAATCTTTGCAAAGTATTAGAAATTCTATGAAAAACATTTCCCATGAGGAGCTGTATGCGGTACAGGAAGATTTTTACAAATGGAAGTTTAAGAAGCACACATATCAAGGGAAACGCAATTTACCGTTACGTTCCCTAAGGAAAGTCTATGAAAATGTTGAAATTATATAAAAAAATTCCCACCGGAAAGTATCCAACAAAGAAGAAAGTTTTCAAATCGAACTCCCAGAAACAGAGATATTGACAAAAGTAGGATGCACATCTATGCCCCTGGTGGAGAAACCATGCATTAATTTAGGAAGGAAATATTCCGAAAAGGTTTACGGACGTGAGTGGTGTCAGTCCACGAAAGAATTTTTTCAATCGAGAATTTAGAACCTCGGGTTTTGCTTCAAACGCATCAGAAGCAGAAATTAACACTTATACTTCTGGTGGCCAAACCATTTTTTGCCAAAAATTAGAAATTTTCAAAGTCAAGTTTTAGAAGCAGAGATATCAGGAAAACTTAATTTACTTTTACGCACTTCAGCGGAAAATCTATGCGTAACTTTAGAACGTGGCTATACCTAAATTAGTCTTCCACATAAATGGAATCGATGGACAAAAGAAGTTTTCCAATAGAATGTTTAGAAACAAATATACGGCAGAAAATGCATTTTGAATTCGACATAATCTGCCTTTTACGCCCTCTAGCGGCGAAATTGGGCATCGTATAAAACCCTGAAATAAAGGATCGTCATTCGCACACTTTAAGCTTCCCAATGCAAAAAGAATTGCTGAAATCGGACTAATAGTTACAGAGATGTAGTGTCCACAAACGGATGGATGTACAGACGGACAAACTGATAACATAAGAGCGATCATTTTTGCAAAAGACGTGCTAAAAAGTACTCGCAACGTCTCCCAGGGCGTGGCAATCAATTTAGCGTAGCCTGCTGAAAAAGTTTAATGTTTGTGACTCCATGCTTACTGAATGAATTCTGACCTCCTCCATTAATTCACTGTGAATACATTGATTTGATTGTATAAATATTCATTTAATTTAGTTATAACCACAGATGAAATTACACGAAGCATATTAACTAACCTACGCCATACAGTTGTTACGTCACACGTCGATATAATTCCTTCCGTGATGCAGTCTATTCTCTAGCACTGTCAAAATGCATGAGGAGCAAAGCATAGCACAACAAATATTTATCGATCCTTTATCGCTAATGGTGATGACGTGAATCATTCAACTCGTATAGTGCACATTCTCCAAAAATGTAATTTTTTTTAAATTGATTTAAACTGTTTTAAACGTGTGATATTTTGCGTTGTGGCTAGTCGCTAAATCACATTTTTTGTGAGATAATGCAGCACTGGCATAGAACTGTATTGATAACAGGAGGTCGTATCTCCCTTTTTTTTTTTTTTTTTTTTTTTTGTATGTGGGAACCATCACCTTCAACTTTTGGGTTTATGTTGTCACTCAGCATATTATCTCCGTCTGTCTGTCCAAATTCAAGAGATCAGTCTTTCTAGAATTTAAATTAACAATTCATAATTGAGTATTATATTTTTCTTATACTAAATGTACCGTTGTGAGGTTACTTTTGTCTCCTACCGATGTGTATATACAGTTTCATGTGTACATACACCGATTAGCCATTATATTATACCTACACCTACCTAATAAGCTGTAGAACCCCCTTTAGTGCTGAAAACAGCGGCCATTCGACGAGGCATTAATTCGATGAGGTGGCGATAGGTATCCTGGGGTATCTGGTACTATAATTAAGGTGGCCAGTTATCGGGACACCGATTTGAGGACAAAAGGGCGTGGCGTCCGCAAATCGGTAGTTCATTTGGGGACACATACGTACTCAAAATAAATATGCAAATCCTTTTGTCACAAAACTGCATTGCTTCAATAAATGTGATATTACACATTAAAATCTGTGTTTTTAAAGGATATATCTTGTAGAATGTTGGTAATTTGTATTGACAAAGTAGAATTATGATGGCTAGAACATATTAGCAAAAGTGAAATGCTTTACCTCAGATTTATGCGCTGAATTAAAATTAGGCTGCCACCATAGTAATTGCATGGAGAATTTTTTCATTTTGCCAAAGTTTTTGGAGAAACTCAGAACAAGTACAGTCGAAATTTGACCGTGCCAGTGGTGCAATGTCTTAGTGCTGGTCACTGACGATGATTCGTACATGTTGGCACGGGTTTAAGTCCCGAATGAGGCATGGGTGGTGTTTTTGTCTTGCAGCACTTGCTCTCTCTTTTCCCTAGAATGAATGTCTCCAAATTAGAGACAGCTTATAGTCCTTAGACTTGTTCGTAATGGTCGTTAAACCCAGAAAGAAGAAAAAAAAGTCAAAATTTGTTTTCACAAGAAGCATGTTAAAAAATTAATACAACGGAAACTACTTCTAAGAGCATTTTTCATTGAAAATCGGAAGGGTTAATGAGGAAGTGTAAATTCAAGGACATTTGGGGACAAACATTTAAATTTGAGGACAATTTGTGTCCCCAAAGGCTTCAGACATTTTTGGGGACAGTAAACTAAATTCGAGGACTGTCCTCAAGACTTGGGGACGTCTATTCAGCTTAACTATAATGTCAACAGCAGATTGACATTATAAACAATGTTTTGGATGCTGTGTGTTTCTGGAACGTGGAAAGAGCGATGCATTTATTTATTTATTTATTAACTGTCGCCACGTATTTGGAGTATTTTCACCTGGATCTTGCCCGTTGGATTTAACTGCTATAATATACATAGCTAGTGCCGTTTATGCCCACCGGATGGAGACGTCTCAGTAGCTGAGCCCATCTTACGGATTTATGATGTCAGAAGCTGACTTAAATACACATAGCACCGTGGATTGTTGGCCACCGTGGCGTAAATGTAACACACTCGGCGCGATATCGAGATTTCTGTTGGTTCAATTCCACAGCGGTCGGCTCAAAAAACAATGTTTCGCATGATGTGTGTTTCTGGAACGTGGAAAGAGCGATGTATTTATTTATTTATTTGCAGGTCCTCCAGTTCCCGTACATTTCGGGATGGTGGTGATTTAGCGCGAATCCGCTTTTTCAAGTCGAACCACAAATGTTCGATTGGGTTCAAGTCAGGCGAATTTGAGGGTCAGGACATTAACGGAAAATCACCAGCATGTTCCTCGAACCACACCTTGATGATTTCTGGCAGTATGACATGGCTCATTATCCTATTGGTAATGGCCATCACCAGCAGGGAACACAGTTGCCATGAATATTCCGCAACGATGATCAGATACCTGACAGCTGTCAGGGATTTAGCTATTGGGTTAATAGGGCCTAAAGTGTCCCAAGAATGCATTGCCCACAGCATGAGTACTTTGGAAACTTTACACAGTATATTGACTGGACACTTACACCGGCGCCTCCGGCCTGTTTCCGCGCAACAGTGCATCCAGGTGCCATAGCCTCCTTCGGTATAATCGGCGTATATGCGCTAGTCCGTCTACGTGATGCACCAAGAATCTTTATTCGTCAGACCAGGCCACTTTCTTCTAATCATCCACGGTCCCGTCTCGATGATCTTGGGCTCATTTCATGCGCTGTTGGCGATGACGAGCAGTCAGCATAGAGAACTGGCTCGGTCTTTGCTTGCTCAGGCCCATGCGCAGAAGGCTGTGATGAACTGTGTGCTGTGACACATTTCCATGATCACCACTGTTGCAGTTGCGGGGAATTTGTCGTACTTTGGCCCTGTGGTCGCTGTGAACAATACGTGACAGTCTCCGCTCCCCTCTGGCATCAATACGCTGCGGACGACACACGACTGCGGATGACGGTTCGTCCTTTGGCTATCTGCGCACTACTTTTGATACGTACTCACTACAGCGACACGTGAACAACCCACAATCCACGCCGTTTCCAAGATCGTAGTTCCGAGGATCCGCGCCATCACAATTTGTCCTTTATCAAACTCCGATAAATCGGAAGCTTTTCCCATTCTGACTCCGAACACTCTACTAATTGAAAGCCGGTCCTCAGGTTGTATATATACTGCTCTGTGAACTTCACCTGTGCCACCGTTCCGTCTCCAGGCGCGGTCATTTCTCAATGCTAGGGGTGATTATAATGTAATTGCTCATCGGTGTATGTCTTCATACCGATGAGTACAAATATTCTTGTATGGATATATACTTATATCCTGTCCTTTGGTGTCCAGTCCAATATTTCAGTTGTCCATCCGGGTAAGTCCTTCTAGCAATAATATGTCCATCCCATTGCCATTTCAGGGATTTTACTCTGATCACGATGTCTTCCAATCTTTTTATTTTTCTGAACCACAATTTCCTCTTCTTATCTTTCCTGGTTACGCTAAACATGCACCTCAGTTGTACATAACCGCTGTATATCTTCTAAACTTAAGGTTCATGTGTCTGATTCACAAGTAAGAACTGGAAGAATGCATTGATTAAACACCTTTCTTTTAAGATATAATGCTAAAGTGCTCTTGAAAATTGCTGTTTCTTCCAAATGCTCTCCAACTTAGTTTCGTACGCCGATTAATTTCTTAATCTATGTGGCCCTTGCTTGTTGTTTTTTATCCACGGTAAATGTGGTTTAGATTTGAACCGTCGAGCTATAGGTCTTCAATTCTTGTATAAGCATGTGCATTATTTAATTGTTTTCTGAAAGCTTTTCTTTGGTTCCAATTATTTACCCTTGTCAGCAAGTTCCTGGACTATGTTCTGCAATAATAGCTACTGTATTACTGACAATTTTCCCATTCTCCCAATTGTTTGGGTTTCTTCGGTTCATGGACACATGTGAACTAACAAAAACAGCATGCTTACTTTTTTAGACAGCTGAAAAAAGTATTAAACATGCTGTACAGATCAACTGAGAGAAATGAATTTAGTCTTTCGGCATTTCCTGTGGTTTGGGACAATTCATGCGATGTTTTCATGGCAAAGAAATGCTGTTCGAATGAAACTGGGGAGAACGTTTCAATGAAATAACTATTTTCTGAACTTTCGGCCTCCTGCGCTTGGTGTTTTGCAGATCAGAAATGAGCAGGTAAGTATGTAGGGTAGATTACAATTTCCTTACTTAACTGGAAACCGTATGCTCCTAATACTTTCTATTTCCGCACTGTTCCGTTTTGTTCTTTTCTATCAGGGCACTCATTTCCCGCTACTGATATTAATTCATTCTTTGCGTCCCTCCAAGAAGTACAGAGCGTTGAAGACTGGGTAGACTGTGAACCTTTTCAGAAATTTCGTCGTTCGTTCGTTCGATGTGATAGCTATGAACTTTTCATTCATCAAATTAATGAACTCAATATAATTTTTAAAACTGAATTTTGTATCTTTGAATTTTAATTAGATTTATGCTTCCAATTTTTCTAGAACGTTTTAAATTATGATCCATGCATTTTTGATTTCACAGCGAACGTCTTTCAAACAGGGCCGAGTTAAGGACTTCGTGGGTCCTAGGCTAAGATGGTGTGTTCGTTGTCATTTTAGTGTGTCCTATAGACCCATCTGAGTGGGACCCCAATGAACTTATGACGGGAAATCATTATGAAGTCCGTTAAAGCACGAAACTGTAGCAATATGTTTGTGATAATTAATACGTAGTGCATTCTTCAAACTACTAAATTATCTGCCGAATTTTCATAAGAAATCACTACATTTTCCATTGTTCTTATAAGAACATGAGTTAAAGCTTAAGATTCCTAGATTTTGTCTTGGATTTTCTAATGATTTAACATTGTATACTTTTCTTAGTGAATCTGTATGTAATGTGAATTCACAGGGAAGCTTCGACCTTTAACAGTTCTAAGTGCAAATTGGGAGGTGTGGGCGGATGGTAGTAAACAGCCTGGCCGACTCCACTGTACACAGCTACATGAAACCTTTAACCCTTGGTGAGTCACTGCCTTGAAATCTGTTCGTCTTCCAGCCTCTGTTTCTGACCAAGTGGAAATCATACAAGACAAAAGTAAAACTATTTCATAAACCTCTCCCTCTCTCTCTCTCTCTCTCTATCTATCTATATAATCTAGCAATCTATCTATGTATTATTTGCCCAAGCTTGCCTCCTGGGCCCTTGGTAGTGGTGGGCCCCAAGGCTATGGCTTCTATTGACCCCTTCCCCATTAACCTGTCCCTGATTAAAAAAAAAAAAAGGTTTTCCAGTCAGAAAAAAAAATGTTTTAATGAAAGAAAACTGAAATTTAAAGTAATAAAATCATTCCCGGTAAAGTGCAATATTTAATATTTCGAATACTTACTTTCTGAAAGTGTCTGTTTTATAAAAAACAAAATTATTTTATTTGTTTTGTAGAATTACCCAGAGAAGAAATGAGTTGATTCCGTGTGTAATTTTCCAAATATCATAATTTATACATTCAAAGAAAAGACGTTTACAAATAGAAAGTACAGATCTGCGCAGGATTTTTGTTTTGGTTAAGCACATTTTTGTGTACATCTGAATTCCGTAATTTGTAAATGTCTTTGAATACATAATAATTTTAACAGGGTTTCTTTATGTCTTAAAGTTTTGCTGCTCAAAGGACGATAACGAAATTTTAGTTAAAACTGAAAGTTTATGTATAAAACAAATCGTCATATTTCACCTTCCGTTCGTTATATTTAAGTAAAATATGCAAAGACAAGAAAAATAAAAAGAAAGTAGAAAAATAAAAATTCGGCGGTTTGCGGAACTATTATATTTGTGTTACTAAATTTTGAGGTATGTAGATTCCGGAGAAAAGGATATTCAGTCAAAACCCAGTGTTTTAAATCATTCGGTTCTCTGTATGATTTTCTGCCAAGGATTTTTGATCCGTCTCCGTGTATCTGTCGTCTGAAACTCCAGACAATTGTTCCGGGCGAACGTTCGTTTTGACGGCGTCGCCATCTTTCGGCGAAAACTGTAATCAAAAGTATGTTGAGCGAGACTACAACTAGCGGAGCTGGAATCAGTTTTACTGAGACTATTATCTATAAAACGAAAAGAAAGGTACCATTAAATTTATAAGTCGCGTGGACGAAGTAGAAGAAAGTATTTCTGCAACGGAACGCAATAAATGCCAGTTTGCTTTTCTGGATAGAGAACCAATAAATGTATTTACTGCTCGAACTTTCCGTTTTCGTTCCTAGAAACTACAAATGAAAATACCTAATGAGAAAGTCCGTTTCCTCTTCCATTCTTCAAAAGCACAATCAAAGAAGTGTCGTTCCAACGCTACAGGAATAATTTTTGTTCTTTAATAAATAAATCTGTGCGACGAAAAGTTCTGAGGTGCGGAAATCATGGGAAGGTGCAAAATTTTTCAAGACGAATTAATAAGTTCCCAGGATTCAATGCGCATGTGTATCAGACAGATCCGTACCTCAGAAGAAAAATTTACACACCCTAAAACTCACGGTCGAGTAAAACAACCTTTGACTACTGCTTATTTTAAAATTGTTAAAAATAAATAAATAATTTTCACGCGAGACAAATAAAATGACCGAGCTATATATATATATATCTCTGAATGCTAAAGGTGAACAAGATATTAATTGGAAATTAAGACACACTATTGACGTGGATTAGGAACATCAAACAGAAGTCATCGCTCTTTCCACGTTTTAAAAGAGTCACTGAAAAATTCTGGTCGGCCGCCTCCTTGAATCGAACCTGGAGTCTTCCAGTTACGCGCCGGACATGCTGTGTATTAATTATTCATTCGCCTCCTAGTTATTTGTTCAGTTGCTGGTTTCTATCTTTGGTGAATCCCCAGCAATGTACGGGGCTCCAAGAAGCAACCTGCCGTGTGGTTTGGCAGTTAGTCGTGTGTGAGTCTGGAGAGTTCGAGACCGCTGTGGTGCAATGGTAGCATGTCAGGCGCGTAACTGGAAGACTTGGGTTCGATTCCCGGTGGCGGCCAATGAGAATTGTTCCGTGACTTTTATAAAATGTGGAAAGAGCAATGACATGTGTTTGATTATTTGCAAAACCACTGAATATAAGCAACACACAAAGGAAAATCTCCGCATAACAGCCATAGAAAATAAATCGCTCCAAAATTTTACATCCTGAAATGACGCTTACATTACTTTAATTTAGGATTGCCGATAAACGGTTGCTTTTATAGCATGTCTTTTGTTAAAAAAAGAAATCGTGCTTTTGTTTTCACTTTGTCCGCTCGTCTGTGGACACCATATGTCTGCAACTCTTAGTACCATTTAAAAAGTTATTTCTGCATTGAGAAGCCAGAAACATGGAAACGATCTTCCTTTTTTTTGGGGGTCTTTTTCTGACTATAACTACGCCTCTAGAGGGCGTAAAGTCAGGTGCTATAGAATTCAAAATACATTCCATTCCACACTGTTGCTTCTTTACATCCTATTGAGAAAATGATTTATTTCCTTCGATACCATTTATAAACAATTGAAGAATTTATTTTCGTGCTATGCATCTTTCCCTACTGCAGTAAAGTTAGCTGTCTACCTTCCTTGGAAAAGCCAGGGTCTTCCAGTTACGCGCCTGACATGCTACCATTGCACCACAGCGGTCTCGAACTCTCCAGAATCACACAAGACTAACTGCCGAAATCTCAGTTGATGTGCGATAGCTTGGAACCTTCCGATTTATATTCTACGCCAAGAAATTCGGATTACTAGTACTATCACTGCCCAACACACATTTTGGTCCCTTGAAAGTTAAACCTAATCTTTGATATATTTGGGACGCTGATTCCAAAAATGGCACCAGTTTTGGCTTATCAGCTCTAGTTTTGGAGATAGGGCATACCCACCCTGTATGCTGCTTCCACCGGTTATCCGTCCAATTTCGGGACCCTACATCGCATGATCTGCTGTTTTGGACACGATCTTGACAAATATTGATGTATATACATACGATTGAAACAAGCGCATATTACTAAATCTGTGTATTTCAACACAAGAGCATATAAAATGATCAGCCATTCAACATATGAGAAACGTCTTTTAGAGGACTATTTTTGACATGATCTTGACAAATATTGATACTAAATAACATACTATTGAAACAAGCACATATTACTAAATCTGTATATTTCAGCACAATACAGATTTAGTAATTTCCTCTGGCAGCTCTGGTAGGTGGATGAAATGGGTACCTAATTTGAGTGTGGATGCGGTCGTCTTGCTGAATCAAGGTCAGGATATGTCCAATTGTTTCGATTGATGCCCTTGATATTTACAATACAAAAATAACAGTCATCATGGCGGTTTTTAGGTTCCCTCCACACCATTGGCATTCCAAATTTCAGAGAGCTCCTTTTCCCATTTATCAACTGCCGTAAATGCTCTGTGCAAGTTTTGAATACAATATAGGAAGCCAACGACTTATCTTGGTCTCCATGCTGAACACCAAAATAACAAAGATATGCCCTCTTCACAAACTCAGAAATAGGTTTCCTACTTTCTTTAAGGGTGTACTCGCCACAAATGTAGCAAAAGACATCTGGATGATTCAAGCAACTCCTTCGTGGGAGAGCCATGGTGTCTACTCAATCTGCAAACAAAATTAGATCACATTAGATTATCCGGTTGTAAAGTTGTTCATAAACTCCCAATTAGACTAACAGACACTGGCTTTACACTCATAAAATAACAATATACACTGACTTTACGCGCATAAAATAACAATATTTCTGCACATCAGCATATAGGGTGAGTATGCCATATCTCCAAAACTAGAGATGATAGGGCAAAACTGATGCCAATTTTGGAATCAGCGCCCTAAATTTACCCAAGAATAGGTCTAACTTCCGAGGCACCGGAAATTTTGTTTTCTTTTGTTGGGCTGTGTTTTGTAGGTACCTCAAGTACTCAAAACAGTTGTCGAAATCTGACTTTTGAATGTTGTCCCATGAAGTGATGTAACAATAGTTGATTTCATTGTTACACAGCAATATATTTTACTAAACTATCGCCGAACATTATTTCATCACGTTTTACATAAACTTAACAAAATCTTATTGTAATCTGTGTAAATTACGAAAACCTGAAAGAAATACGGGATTACGTCATATAATACAAATTTTGAAGACGAAAATCCGATTTTTGGCGTAAATGTGACAAGGATGGTAAGTCAGATAATATCCGAAAACTTGAAAATTTTCATCGTCCTGGAGCTCCCTTCCCTGTGATGGTTATATTCAAATTCATCGAAAACTTGAGACTTGGTCGTTTTGGGTGGTGTAGTGGTTAGCATACCCGGGCGTTTTCTGGGAGACGCGGGTTCCAGTCCCGCTCCAGAACGATGAAAAAAATTTTTTTTTCAAGTTTTCGGATATTATCTGACTTACCATCCTTGTCACATTTACGCCAAAAATCAGATTGTCATCTTCCAAAAATTGATGTTAAATGCGATAAAAGCCATTACAAAAATGAATTTCAGATGCTTTGAAAACGGTGCGTCTTAACGGAATTTGTCTTCTTCTTGACCCCCTCCTTTCCCCTCCCCTCCTCCCCTCCCACTCATACAGTTGGTTTAACTGTATTAAAGAGAGCTTTAACACTTTAAGCGGCCGATATGTTTTAACCAAATTTTTCCCCAAATTTTCTGTGCCCCTTCTAATCCGTTATCTTCTGCTTCATGACTCACCGAATGATTAGGAAGGACTAGTCCCGTTGACACGGACATCATATCATTAGGTGGAAACAAGAGACACGATCGTCTTTTATCTCTTTATGTATGTTCGTCGCCATTGCTATGGGTTTTTTTTTTACAAGTAATCTGTGAGAAATAATTTGTGTCAATCATCCCCCTAAGTGATTAATTTGAATTACAAAGCTAAAGGGAAAGAAACGCTTTCTGGCGTGGAGGTACACTTGTCCCAGCTGGGCTCGGCCCAGTTCTTGGACAGCGAATATATTGGTTAGAGCTGATCTCAGTCTATATTGCCAACTCCGAGTTAATTCGTTCCATTCTGTTAAAGGGTTTAAAATGGCATATAACACGATTGGGTGTAACCAGTAGATAACCTAGACCAAACGTTACCAATCCCTCTCACTAACGCTTCAGCTTTTCTTTCTCCCTGGTGGTCAGATTTTAGCTTGCGCGTACGGTAATGGACTTTTAGTACCTACTTATAATTTCATTGGTGTCAGTGTCGTTTCTTACGTTCGTGTAACTCTGAATAATAATAATAATAATAATAAATATTATTTTTGAAAAACTTAACGCCGCTTTGGTGGCGCAGTGGTCTAAGCGTTGGCCTCTGATCATTCCTCCGAAAGTGGTCCGGGTTCGAATCCCAGTGAAGCATGGATGTTGTGTTAGTCTTACGGCACTGGCCCGCTCCCTTCCCTGGAACCATTGACTCTGAATTTGGGGACGGGCAACTGCTTATCGTCCACTACGTTGCTCACGGTGATCGTTAAACAACAAATAAAAAAAAAAAAGAAACTTAACAGTCCTGATACTTAATATTGCTGCCGACATAGTTCAGTGCATTTTTGCTTTTATGACTCACATATCTTCTTTCATTGGATTTACGATAATAACATTCATTAATCCACCTGCCTACGTACCGCCCGCCAGTGTCAAGAATTAGTAAACCTTATTTGTTTATTGCTGTGATTTAATTCCACTTAATGCGTATCGAACACTGTAAAAAATTGACTGTAGATTTTACGGTTTTAAACCGTTTGCCAGGATGCCAACCCAAAACCGTAAAATCTACAGTTTTATGCAGTGTTGGAGCAAAGCTATATAGCTTTGCTCCAACACTGCATTTAAAGAAGAAAACAGCACAGAATTTGGCTTGAGCGAGTCACAGGCCAAATAATCACGAAAACACAAAAATTTGGCTGGAACGAATGTGTTGATTGTGTTGAAGCAAAGCTATAGCTTTGCTCAAACACTGCATAAAACTGTAGCTTTTACGGTTTTGTGTTGGCATCCTGGAAAGCGGTTTAAACGCGTAAAATCTACAGTTAATTTTTTTGCAGTGAGCTCTCGGTTTGGTCGTGAATGATGCGACTGTGTTGTACGTAAATAAATGTATATTCTCGAATCACTCGTTTTATTTGACACCCACAAATATCTTGGCATGCGAATGATACATAACATAATATTGTCTACAAAGAGTACCAGGATACTCTCTCGATTCTTTTGTTTTCTAAGAATCAGCTCTGAAATAGTTGCGTGTGTGTGTGTCGGATAGGATTCAAAAAACATGCTCATTACCACAGAAAATTCGGTGTAATTTTTTTTATCATTTATCATACCGGGTAACTTCCTAAATTATTGAATATAAACTCAGAATTCTATCCTGGTGTCCGACCTGCATTTAGCACATCTTTCTGCTCGATATACTTCGTACGTTAAAATTCCTGTTATTGGCATTTATACACGGTCGAGTCACATTATTGTCATCACTGGCTAATACCCAGAGCAACCGCCGTGGGCAGCGCAGACAACAGATAGGGAGGCTGGAAAAGACACGATAAGGTGCTGGAAGTTGTCCACAGGTATATGGAGCCATGCTTACTGCAGTGCAGCTGACAGCTGCTGGAGGGTGCGTGGTGGAGGTTCCATAGAGCGAACAACGTGATCGATGTGGTCCCACGGATGCTCAATTGGGTTTAAATCTGGGAAATTAGCAGGCCAGGGAAGTATTTTGAAGTCTTCATCGTGCTCTTTCAACCACTCTCGGACATTTCTAGCTGTGTAACACGTCGCATTGTCGTTCTGGAAGATCCAATCATCCCCAGGGCAGACAATCAGCATGTATGGCTGTACGAGGTCTGCTAGGATGGTTTCACAACGAATTCGGTCCAATGGGCCTTCCACAGGTATGAGTGGACCCAGAGAATGCCACGAAAACATTCCCCAGATCATAACGCTTCCCCCACTAGCTTGTGTTCTTCCAGCAATGGTTGAAGAGTGTTTGTTCTCCGATGTTTCTCGCCTTATACGCCAAAGTCCATCCGTTCGATGAAGCCGAAAACGTGACTCATCGGAGAAGGCAATCCTTTGCCAATCAGCGAATGCCCAATTCCGATAGTGCCGTGCAAATGTAAACCTTTGCAGCAGATGGACCTTCGTTAGCGTAGGTGCAGTGACCATGCGTCTGCATCGGAACCCCATACGCAGCAGGGTTCGCTGTACTGTCGTTTTAGACACACTTCTGGTAGCCCCCTTGGTTCATTAGGACAGTGAGTTGCTCCACTGTAGCGTGTCGATCGGCCCTAAGGCACCTTCGAAGCCGACGTTCATTTTTCACATCAATGGCACGTGGTGCTCCGCAGTTTCCACTTCGCTTATTCGCAATGGTGCGATTTTTCCAATCACGATATACTTTAATCACAGCAGTACGCGAACAGTTCAGAAACTACGCTGTTTAAGAAATACTGCAACCCTTGGCCCGAAATCCAATAATCATCTCTTTTTGCAAATCTGATAAATCGCTCCATTTATATATGAGAGCAACGAGAGATATGTTTTCAGATTGCTTACGGCACACCTTATATACCCTCCAAGCCAGCTCACGACACGTGCCATCTTTCATTGGCTACGCGCTGTTGACGTCAAAAGTAGGAGGTGATCACAATAATGTGACTCGACTGTGTATGCCCATACGTCTATTTATCTGTTTACACCATACATTTACACCTGTAAATCAGATTTTAATTTTTTTCGTTTGGGTACCTTAAACTATGAGAAAGATGATCAATACCTTTTGTTCTTTTTCAGATGCATAGTCTTACTAGTAGGCGTAAGTGCACCACTGTAATTATTTTTTTTTTCAATATATCGGCTTCTAAAAATTTTACTGAAACATATACATTTTCATCTAATGATATTCACTGCAACGATCAGTTTTCTTAAATTTTCCATTTAAAGTAATAAACCTTTTCTGCTAAAAAGTGTATGTAGATCGATCTCCTCTTTCTCTCACTTTAAAAGTTTTATTTTGAAAAAATATCTATGGAATGAAAATAAATAAAAATAAGACAAAACTAATGGTAATAGGGAAAGTCCCAAAACAGGCTTTCCTTAAAATTGAAGGACAAAACATTGAGCAAGTTAAATCATTTCGCTATTTGGGTCAAATTATTACTTAAGAATGCGAGATGTGAAAAATAAATTAGAATGAGACTGGGGATGGCAAAAACGGCTTTTAGAGAGAATCAAAGACTACTGACAGCAAAAAATATAGATCTAAAACAGAGGAAGAGAATTTTAAAGGCGCATGTTTGGACAGTAGCTCTCTACGGTTCTGAGACATGATCATTGACCAAGAGGGAAGTGAAAAGGCTGGAGGCATTTCAGATGTGGAGCTATAGAAGAATGGAGAGAATAAGTTGGCTCCATGGAAAGACTAATGAGGAGGTCCTAGAGAGAGAGAGGGAGAACCAAGAAATCTGATCAGCATGTTAAAGTGAAGAATAGGACACACATTGCGCAATGGAGGCCCGATTCTGAAAGTTTTGGAGGGGAAAACTCAAGGCAAGAGAGGAAGAGGACGGCTAAGGAATAGTTTTGTAACACAGTTACTCCAAGACACTAATACTATGACTTAAAGAGAACGGCGGACAACAGAGAGGAATGGACAGACAGAGTACATCTACTGAGTAACCGAGAATACTTTTTGTGTCGGAAGCTTTCGCTGTAACACTTTGCGTGAATTTATTACTTTTTCCCCAGTGGCTCAGAGGTCTAAGCGCTGGATTTTGCGTTTGTCTTGGGACACTGGCTCTTTCCCTTCCCTGGAACCGGTGGCCGTAAATTTCAGACGGGGCGACTGCTTGAGCCCATCTAGTTGCTCAGCGTGGTCGCTAAACCTCCAAACAATCATAATTTCCTACTTATTATAGCGCACAACTCCACCGAAAGGAAAGGTGGCAAAAGTTGATGCTTCTGTTTGAAGTCATATTTATGATGCCGATGAACAAAATTACTTTTTAGTGAAAGAATAACGACCATTTGCCTGTAGTTTCTATTTCTAAGGATGCACAAATTTTTCGCTTATCTATTTTGACGTGTGATTTTATCTGTGCCCATATCTCCATATATAAAGCATCGAAAAAGTTAATAGGCATGTATAACCTGGCTGAAGTGCACCTGGAAGAAAAACTAGGCACTATTTTCAGTTGTAGTTTGTCATCAGATCTTGTAATAGTCATTAATCAATGCATCCTTCTAGTTCGTACTAATGAACTTTAATTGGAAATGACAAATGGAGGCGGTGGACAATTCAAAGAAGCGTAGAGAGATTGTGTGATGTAGCCAAGAAAGATGAGATGGTTACACTATTGTGTGGTGTAACTAATATTGGTAGGAAAATGAAATCATGGACTAGAAAACTAACAAGATTGGATGATATCATGATCAAAATAAAAACCTTCAAGCTGCACTAAGCTGGACATATCCCCCCCCCCAAAAAAAAAAACTGGCCACTATTGACCCACACAGCACAGAATATTTCGTATATGTTACAAGTACATAGCACGGAAACATTGAGACTTTTCAGATACGTTGCACAATGTAACAGTGATGTTTCAGAAACCTAACGGTTACGTCAAAATGTCCTCAAACGTTATGTAACTTATAAACATAACCGATACGCTGCAGTGAAAGGTCCTGTAACTTCAACATACCAACTTTACGAAAGAAATACGGGATTACGCCCTATAATACAAATTTTGAAGATGACAATCCGATTTTTGGCGTAAATGTGACAAGGCTGGTAAGTCAGATAAAATCCGAAAACTTGAAAATTTTCATCGTACTGGAGCGGAACTCGAACCCGCTTCTCTCAGAAACATACCCGGGGTTTTTTTGGGAGACGCGGGTTCGAGTCTTGCTCCAGGACGATGAAAATGTTCAAGTTTTCGGATATTATCTGACTTACCATCCTTGTCACATTTACGCCAAAAATCGGATTGTCATCTTCAAAATTTATACCAACTTTATGTTACTGTTACATATTTGAAAGATATTTGTAACTTCGTTACATTACTGTTACGTACTTGAAATATATTTGTGGCATCATCATATAACTACGTTGAACATTATAGTTTTAATAAACTTATTAAAATCACAATAAAAAATATTGCACTCGACAGCTGTTTCAAAAGCAACTACAGTGGTATAACGAGTTGTTTACGTTTTCACAGGTTCAACGCAGTCCGCTGTCCATTGGTAAAGTAGCGGCGTTTATAGTATATTGATAACAAAAGAAATAAAAATCGGTCCCAAATGAGGATGTCGAATTTCTATTATACATGTGAAGTAGACTATAATTTCAGCAAAAAAAAAAAAAAGAAATAAAATAAAATTCGTCATTTCTCTAAATACATACTAATATGAAATTTCTCAATTTCAAGTAAAAAAAACACATGCTGGTATAGTATACTAATACAACAACACAGCCATTTACTTACATTTTATAAAATGCTTTTTAGAATTTAAAAATAACAATAATCAAAACACTTACTTACTTTCAGATGATCTTGAATCACAAAAAAAAAAAAAAAAAAAGAATGAAATATTAAATAAACTAACTAGCTAACTCGAGTACGACAGTATCACAAAAAAATATCCCAGTAGCACGTGGAAATACGACTACGAGAGTGCTTCGGTGAAATGGCATAAATGCGCATCCACGCCGTTGCCAAACCAAAAATCTTAAATATCGCCGGAATGTAACAGCAAGGTAGCAATTATGTACAATCGAAACTATAAAACAGTAGTATCGGTTAATGCTATTTTTAACGTAACTGCAATGTACAGTAGATGTTTTCCAAAATACAGTAGATGTTGCTGAAACGCAATTGTAAGACATTTCTGAAAGTGTAACGAAAATGAGAGAATGTAACGTTATTGATACATATCTGAAACGTTTTGTGCTGTATAGGGAACGACTGATATACCAGACTGGGTTCTAAGACACAGGGAAGAACCCTTGAGCAATACTCTCCCATGTCTGCTGGACAGATATGGAAGAGTATTGCTCAAGAGAAAGAGAGAGAGAATAGTGGAAGATACTTGGGGAGACCTTCATCCAGCGACTGATTGATAACAATGGTTTAAAGACCAAGTGGGAAAAAATCCTTTCGCAAGGAACTCCGTTTGTATAATGAGCATTTTGCAAGTTATCATTAAAGATCTTAACCACCGGTATGGCGCAGTCGGTAAGCCGCTACGCACTGTGTGGAAGGCGGACGTTTCTCACGGGTTTTCGAACCCCGATCCTGCCGGCCTTCTAGTCTGCGTTTTTTCCGGGGGTTCCGCAGGCTGTCCGTGTTGGGAATGCGAATGCGTAGATTGTTCCCTCTGAAGTCTGCCCCGGACGCGCTTTGTCCCTGGACCCCCTTTCCCCGGGGTTCCTGGGTTTACCAGATGAGTGTCGAGGTGCTGGTACTAAAACATTAAAAAGACGAATGAAATCTGATGCCCCATAGCAGCAGACTCCTACGGGGATATTACCCCATGGTTGTTGATGATAATAATTATAGATTTATTCATAAGATTGCATGTGCAAATTCATGCTTCATTATGACTGTGCTTTGCGTTATACACTTTCTTTTAGTTCAAAGACGTAAGTATCACACTCGAAAGCTGAGTGGATTTTTCTTAAATTAGCAACTTTTCCGTGCCGTGTTAAAATGCTGCGGGTTTTGAAGACCAGTGGTATATTTTAATGACGAAACTAGCAGATGTGGGTGTGGTTCCGTATCTGTCTTAACGTTGCCACAATTTATTTACTAATTTTACTTATTGCGCAGTTAAAGCGCACACGTGACCTGCTTTAAAGAGATCGTAACCATCTGCCGCGCCGACTGTCGCGATTTGTATGTCTGCAGCATTTGTCTGTTTATATCCTTCACGCTTGCGAATCTGCGTGTGAGACATAAAAACGTGATCTTCACTCTGAAAAATAGCGCGTTGTCTGCCTATCCGCACGCATAAAAAAATTCCCTTGTAGCTAAGCTGTTCTGCTCTTAATTTGCAAATGGTCACGTTCAACTCATTCATAAAAGGAAAAACAAGAAAGATGACACCGAATTTTCGGGTGTAATAAGCACGTCCTCTGAATCCGTTCTGACGCAAATTAAATTTATCAAAGCTTTTCAAAGTCAGTGGAACCGGTATGAAAAATAATAGTATCTGACGGAAGAAAGAAGTTTTTCAATCAGGTTTTTAATCCCTCAGATATTGCTGTAAACGTAATCGTGAGCTTACGAACTCTAAGAAACAGAGATATCGACAAAAATAAGATGTGACTTTATGTCCCCTGGTGGGAAAGCCATACATTATTTTAGGAAGAAGGTATTCTCAAAAGGTTTATTCCATATGAGCGGTATCGGTCAAAGAAAAAAATTTAGTCGAGTTTTCAGGAGCCCAGATTTTGCTACAAATACATCAGAAGCAGAAATTACCCCTTATGACTCCTGGTGGCGAAACCGTTCTTTACCAAACATTAAAAATTATGTGAAAAATATTTTCTTTGAGGTCTTGTATGCGATACAGGAAGAATTTTTCAAATCGGAATTTTAGAAGCAGAAATAACGCAGAAAACGCAATTTACCTGTGTGCCCTCTAGCGGAAAGTCTATGATTTATTTGAAAATTTTGAATTTATAGGAAAAAACATTTCGCATCGAAAACACTATCCAACAAAGAAGGAATTTTTCAAATCGGACTCTTAGAAGTAGAGATATGTTTGTCAATATCTCTTGACAAAAATATTTCTACTTCTGATAGATATACATTTACGCCTCCTGACGTAGAAACCTTGCATTATTTCAAGAAGAAAATGTTCCTAAAAGGTTTGTCGACATGAGTACTATCGGTCAACAAACGACTTTTTTTCAGTCGAGATTTTAGAAGCTCATATTTTGCTGCAAATACATCAGAAGCGGAAATTAACATTTACGCACCCTGGTGACCAAACATTTTTTTTCGAAAACTAGAAATTACGTTCAAACGATTTCCTATCAGGAGCTGTATCCGGTGCTAAAAGAATTTTATCAAATGGGAGATTTAGAAGCACAGATATAGGGGGAAACGCAATTTACCGCTACGCCCCCTAGCGGAAAGTCTATGAAATACTTCAAAATTTTGAAATTATATGAACCACATGTCACACGGAAAACACTATCCAACGAAGAAGGAATTTTTCAAATCTGACTTCTAGAAGTAGAGATATTGACATAAATGTTATATACATCTACGCCCGCTGGCGGAGAATCTGTGGAATATTTTAAGAAGAAAATATTCCGAAAAGGTTTATCGATATGAGTGGCATCATCTACGAAAGAATTTTTTCAATCGATATTTTAGAAGCTCAAATTTTATGGCAAATACATCAGAAGCAAAAATTAACACTTACGCCCCCCCCGCGGTCAAAGTATTCTTTTCCAAAAATTGGAATTTATATGCAAAAGATTTTCCATCAGGAGATGTATCCGCTGAAGAAAAAATGTTTCAAATCGGAGGTTTAGAAGACGAGTTATCAGGAAAAATGTAATTTACTTTTACGCCCCCTAGCGGAAAATCTATGCGTAATTTGAAAAGTAACTATATCTAAAATACTCTTCGACATAAATGGAATCGAAAGCTTAAATAATTTTTTCAATCGGATGTTTAGAAGCAAATATGTGGAATAAAACGTATTTTTGAATTCGACATCATCTGCATTTACGCCCTCTAGCGGCGAAGTTGTACATCGTAAAAAAATGAAATAAAGGATCATCATTCGCATAATTCAAGCTTCCCAATGCAAAAAGAATTTTTCAAATCGGACTAATAGTTGCAGAGATATCGTTGGTACAGACGGACGGACGGACGGACTGACAAACCGATAACATAAGCACGATCTTTTTTTACAAAGACGTGCTAAAAAGCACAACTGCTTTACTTCCTAAGATATTTTGATGTGGCATTTGACTTCTGTTGGCTTTCAAAAGTTTAAGAAATCATTTTGCTGTGAAAGTGTCTTACCAAATGAATTCCTAAACTTTATTAATCATATTCTTTACTTTTTAGATCCCAGTGGATGGTGGCGAAGATCTGAATTTTCAGCTCTAAGGGTAGGCGATACTGAGACGTTTAGAATTGCGTAATATTTTTTTTTCAAAAATATATCTTTTTTGTCGTTTAATTATCCGTTTATTTCATTTAAGCACAATTTCTCAAACCCCACTGAAAAGGAAGTTTGTTAGCTTCTTCGTTCTACAACAATGAAGTTTCAGATATAGTTACATAATGAATACGAGTTGCTAAAGATGACACGTTTCGCGTAAAAATCGAAGACGCAACGTTAAAAATTACTGAAATAAAAGCAGTTTCAAGAAATTATTTTAGCACAGTGCACTACAATTTTTGCAAATGGCAAAGATAGTTGCGAAATTTCCACATTTTGTAAAGCTTGTAAATTATACAATGGTGCTCAAAATTAAAGGACAGCCTACAAAACAATTTATAGCTGCCGATGTAGGCAGAATCACAGAGTAGAAGACAAATCTTCCAAAGAGACTCACGGCAAAAATTTGGCCCCGATGGTCTCAGTAGAACAGCTAGCTCTCCAGTGGACGGTCATGGAACCAAAACGTCAAAACGTAACCGTCTCCCTTTTTTTACGCTTTCCAACCTTAGGTTGAAGAAGCGCATTCGCTCCAGCTTTGTCGGTCTGTCTGTCCGCCTCTCCGCTCGATAACTCCGGTAAAAATGGTTCGATTTCGATGAAATTTTAGTATGTGATAGGGGATCACCTGGGGACGAAGCCTCTTGAAAATGGAAGAAATTGGGTCAAAGGTCACGGCATTGATGCGGGACCCATTCCATTGCCCTTATGCGTCATAACTTGCGTAAATATAGTTCGATGTCGATGACATTTACGCTAATTGTAGGGGACCACCTGGGGATGAACCCTATTGAAAATGGGGGAAGTGGGGTTAAAGGTCACGGCATAGGAGTGGAATCCATTCCATTGACTTTATGCGTCATAACTTGCATAAATATGGTTCGATGTCGATGAAATTTTAGTATATTGCAGGGGACTACCTGGGAACGAACCTTATTGAAAATGGGTGCAGTGGGGTCAAAGGTAAGGACATAGGAGCGGAATGCATTCCATTGCCTTTTTGCATCATAACGTGCGTAAAAATGGTTCGATTTCGATGAAATTTTATTATGTGGTAGAGGAGCACCTAGGAATTTCTGACGTCACAATCTCGCACTTAAGATGTTGGCGCGCGGTCACGCCATCTGTCTCATTACGTCACGCATTGTGTGTGGATCCTATTAAAGTTTTATGCCGTCACACCCTTGCGAGCAGATGGTCGCGATTCCCATCTGCCTCATTACGTCACGCGTTGTGTACGTATGCCCGTCCGCACGATAACTCGCGTAAAAATCTTTCGATTTCGATGAACTTTTGTTATGTGGAAGAGGATCACCTGGGAAGCAACCCTATTGAAAGTGAACGAAATGGGGTCAAAGGTTAGGACATAGGAGCGGAATCCATTCCACTGCTCTTATGCGTCATAACTAACGTAAAAAAGGTTCGATTTCGATTAAATTCTAGTATGTGGTAGGGAACCACATAGCCACAAACCCTATTGAAAATGGGCAAAATGGGGTCGAAGATCAGGACATAGGAGCGGAATAACTTCCATCGCCATTATGCCTCATAACTTACGTACAAATTCTTCGATTTAGATTAAATGTTAGTATGTTGTAGGGGCCTGCCTGCCGCCCCGGTGGCGCAGTGGTCTAAGCGATGGCCTCTGATCATTCGTCCGTAAGGGGTCCGGGTTCGAATCCCGGTGAGGCATGGATGTTGTGTTTGTCTTACGGCACTGGCTCTCTCCCTTCCCTGGAACCAGTGACCCTAAATTAGGGACGGGCGACTGCTTATAGCCCATTGAGTTGCTCACGGTGGTCGTTAAACCTCCAATCAAAAAAAAAAAAAAAAAGGGAGGGCCTGCCTGGGGACGAATCATATTGAAAACGGGCGAAATGGGGTCAAAGGTTAGGACACAGGAGCGGAATGTATTGCATAGACCTTATGCATCATAACTTACGTAAAAATGCTTCCATTGCGACAAAACTTTATCATGTTATTTCGGAGGTATACTGAAACGGTTCTGTTAAATATAATCGAAATGAGATAAAACGTCAGGGCACAGGACCGTTTTTTATTCCACAGCCATTATCCTCATAATTTGAGTAATGATTTCTGGTATGTTGGAAAGCGTATTATAATCAATGCATTGCATGTTTTTTCTAACTTGTTTGTTACTATTTCGGCGGAAGAAGTAATTGCAACCGACAGTAGAGGGAATATTCATTTTTTTATTTCTTTTGTATTGCCGCAAGTATGTATATATGTATGAGTGAGATTTCTTGCTGGCTTTTCATGGGATTTTGTACATTCTTCGAGCCACAACATACGTCACATAGATCGATTTTGGCAATGTAATAAGAAATGTGGTTAGCTTGATTAATGATCACATATCTTGCTATAAGGCCCATGGAAGCTTCCAAGAATTCAGAGCAACTGCCTTCTCTTTTCCTTAAAGAAAAGGAATTTTGGAGAAACATTATTGGATATCATTCCTTTTCTGAAATCCTTGTTATGTGTATTTTTATGTTTTTCAAATTGACGTTTTTTTTTTAAAAAAGTAAACCTGCATTACATGATCGCTAAGAAAAAAGCTATGCCTCACAACGAACCAACGTTCTCATGCTCTTCAATACTATTTCCGCCGACATAACTGTTGACGTTACTTGCCCTCTCTGCATTGCATCGCGAAGTTATTAGAACATTTCAGCACTAGCGTGCATGGTGCACATTTCCGCAAATGACGTAGATGACTTTCCACGATGCTATCTTAAATATATACATGACCCATTTGTGAGCTCCACGTTCATTTTCTATTAAAATGGTGCCCTCATAAAAAGCTAACCATTTCAGATGTGTAAAACGTGTTCGATTTCGTTTTTAAAGATGTTTAACGACCCTAGAATAACACAGTTTCTGTCTTGGAGAAGAGTTGAGCCGCCGCCCCGGTGGCGCAGTGGTCTAAGGCGCTGGCCTCTGATCATTCGTCCGTAAGGGGTCCGGGTTCGAATCCCGGTCAGGCATGGATGTTGTGTTTGTCTTACGGCACTGGCTCTCTCCCTTCCCTAGAACCAGTGACCCTAAATTAGGGACGGGCGACTGCTTATAGCCCATTGAGTTGCACACGGTGGTCGTTAAACCTCAAAAAAAAAAAAAAAAAAGAGTTGAGCCTTAGGATGTGATCCGGCGTTGTCTTGCGGAAAACAGACGCATTAACATTTTGTCCTCATGCTATCCTGGGAAAGTTTGAGCCAAAAAGCATCGTTCCAGTGTAATTTTACGGAAGTGGGCCGCGGATGGCCTAGTGGTCAAGGTTTGTGACTACCACGGGGAAAACCCGAGGTTCGATTGCAGGCAGGTACAAACGCTCGAACCACTAAATTTCCGCCGTGCGTCAGATGGGCAGGTTAAGCGGTCCGACCCGGGGTACAGGCCACCCGGTTATAAATAAGGTCGTCTTCCTCTCGATTCCGTGTGACTTTCCTATCGGGCACTCTAACAAAAATTTCCTAGCTTCCTACACTGGAGTGCAAAAATTAAGAACGAAGAAGAGAAATTCGCATAACAGCGGAACGAGCAGGCAGAACGGACCGAAAGACCACTCAGACGATACACTTGGGTTCAGTACAGTAGGGCATGCGCATATATGTAGCATGACGTAGGGGGGGGTGTAGGAAGGGTATAAAGCACACGGGCGGTGTACGCTCAGCAATTCGGTGAAAGCTATAGCGCGGTGTACATCGGTTTGAACGATGTCGAGTTTCTGTCACTGTGTGATATGGCCAACAGGCAATCCAGTAGGCGACATCTGGATGACTTTACCCGAGGTCGTGTTATTGGGAAGTTGGAAGAAAGTCGAAGTGTGACTAGTGTGGCGGAGGAGTTCGAGATCGCTCACAGTATACTTACACGAGCTTGGATAGCATTTCAAACGACAGGAACAGCTGTCCGAGAGTTTAGCAGTGGCCATCCACTAGAAACCGTGGCGGCAGACGACCGGTATATTGTCCTACAGGCGAGAAGAGACACACGGCAGACAGCGGGAGAAATCGCAAGGCACATGCAACAGACAACTGGACTTCCGTTATCGCGTTTTACCGTGGCCAGGAGGCTGCACGAAGGTGGTCTATTTGTACGACGACCAGTACGGTGTGTGCCATTAACGCCTGCTCATCGGAGACGGTGGTTTCTGTGATGCCAGGAACACAAGAACTGGACACAACAGCAATGGGGTCCAGTTCTCTTTACGGATGAGAGCCGATTCAGTTTGACGAGCGATTCTGGACGTATACACATCTGGAGAGAGCAGGGAACACGCAATCACACCTCCAAAATCATCGAAAGTGACCGGTTTTGGAGGTGGCGGAGTACTAGTTTAGGGCGGTATCATGTTTGGTAGCCGTACTGACCTCCACATCTTCCAAGGAGGTTCAGTCACTGGTGTCCACTATTGTACCGAGGTTCTCCTGCCTCACGTGCGTCTGTTTAGAGGGGCTGTGGGTCTTGAGTTTCTCTTCATGTACGACAACGCTACACCTCATCGTACAGTGGCTGCCGCAGAGCTGTTGGAGAGTGAAGATATTCAACGCATGGATTGACCTGCAAGGTCCCCGGACCTAAATCCAATCGTACACGTGTGGCACCCTCTCGGGAGACGCTTGGAAGCACGTCACCAGCCGCCAGCAACGATTCCGCAGCTGCGATTGTCGGTACAAGAGGAATGGGCAGCGATGCCTCAACAGCTTTCTGACAACCTCGTCCTCAGCATGGACAGACGTTGTAAATCCTGCAACGCAGTCAGGGGTGATCATATCCTTTACTAAAGACTGGATTTTTCTTGGCAGCCGCCTGTCACATGGACGTTTCTGTTTTCTGTCCAGTTGTGCTCTAAGCTACCTTTTCAATAAAGTGCCTTTGTACCATTTGGATCCCTTATTTGGGAGGTTTTGCTCACTTGTCCCATATTTATACATCTTGGGGATCTTATGGTATGATTTGGGTCAATGTGGAGCACTTCTGCATGACGTTACATTCGAAAAACCGTCTCGTCCTTAATTTTTGCACGCCAGTGTATTTCTAAGGGTTGTATAAGAGCTGAAGTCAGACACTACCTACATAAAATCCTCTACATTTGATGATTGAGAAATATACCAGTTCTTGAATTCAAGAATGCAGTGCTCTTAAAACTTGGATATGTACACACACCGGCCACTGAATTAGAAACATTTGTGTAGGTGAACGTAAACGCCACTTCGGCACCGTAGTACGTGGCCACTTACGTCAATATGTGAACCAGGCAACTATTTAAGACTGCTTTTCATCAGTAATCGCCCGTAGTGTTGATCACAATGTGAAAAACAAAGGATCTTTCGGAATTCGATAAAGGGATTATTCTGGGTGCCCTTCTGGCTGAAACGACGATTTTAAAAACAGAAGAGCTGATTGATTTCTCAAAATGTGAGATTCACGAACGGCTTAACGTGCCCATCCGTCCGTCGGATGGGCACGTTAAGCCGTCCGACCAGGGGTACTGGCCCCCGATAATAAATAAGGGCGTTTGCCTCCCCTTTCAAACTCGCTTCCGTGTCACTTTTCTATCGAGCCCAAATCTCCTAACTTACTATTTCTAAGAGTTGTTTAACACCTGGGGTCAGACACCGCTTCCTAAACTCCTCTACATATGATCTGATCTGATCTGTTTTACGGAAGTAAGAAACTTCAGAATTTGGTACCGATTTTGTTTCGGAAAGTTTGATCTTTAACACCTGGTTTCGGTGTTATCTGACAGTCTGTTAGATGATTCAGAACTTGGTCCCGTTGCTTTCCGGTTGGATGCCCGGGCCATAAACCGTCGTGCCGCTGTTATTTCGTGGAAGTCAGGCGAAAAAAAAATGTTGGAAAGAGAAGGGGGAAAAAAGTCAAAGGAATAAAATGGGAAAATGGGTGCATAAAGGGCGAAGTAATAAAAAAGTGGGGAAGGTTGAGAGGAGAGGAAACGACTTTACTAACTCTGATTTTTACTACTATCTTTGAATGTTTTTCGCCATGCTATCATGTATAACTCTGACTTGCCTATACAGGATTACAAGGAAAGTCCGTGATCAGGCTAATATCTCACGAACTATGGCAGTTAGAGATTTACTTCTTGCGCAGTTGTATAGGAAAGCCATTATGGCGCACACAATAACAACACGAAGAATCCCCTCGCTTACGTTTTTAGGTGGTTGAGGGGGCTATCGCGTACTCCTTTGCATATAGGGCAAAAATGTCCATTATAAACTTGTTCAGCGAAGCAAAAATAGCGCATAAATGTTTTTGTCCCATAACAAAGATGGAAGGGGACTCACCAAATGCGAAAAAAGCGGAAAGCTACATGAGTCGCTGTGTCCGAAGCATATTTGCATGGATTTCAAATGTGCTTTCTGCTCCGTCCTCAAAATACAAAAATGATATGCGTGGTCGGTATGCCAACACTTCGTGAACCAGAGACGGGATGTCGAAAGCTTTGCCACATACGCAAGTAAATTATATGCGCATACAATTTTCCTATTGGATGAGTGTTTCGTCACTTTATTCCATTTCTCCTTGTCTCAGTGTGTTTTTTACTGTATTGGACATCAAATTCTGATATTGAATATGTCAAGGAACTGAGTTTTATTTCAGAACAAGAACTGTTGATAAGATTTGTAGGAAAACTTTTCCTTCGTGCTTTCATTCACTTAGAGCTTACCAGTTTAGATAAGTTCTAAGTAATAAGTTCTTGTCTAAATACTCTGTCGTTGCTTCCGGATGTTGGGATTTTCTTGGGGCCACATTCCCGGTCCCCTTCCATCTTTTGTAGGAAAACTTTTCCTTTGTGCTTTCATTTACTTAGAACTTACCAGTTTAGATAAGTTCTAAGTAATAAGTTCTTGTCTAAATACTCTGTCGTTGCTTCCGGATGTTGGGATTTTCTTGGGGCCACATTCCCGGTCCCCTTCCATCTTTTGTAGGAAATCTTTTCCTTCGTGCTTTCATTTACTTAGAACTTACCAGTTTAGATAAGTTCTAAGTAATAAGTTCTTGTCTAAATACTCTGTCGTTGCTTCCGGATGTTGGGATTTTCTTGGGGCCACATTCCCGGTCCCCTTCCATCTTTTGTAGGAAAACTTTTCCTTTGTGCTTTCATTTACTTAGAACTTACCAGTTTAGATAAGTTCTAAGTAATAAGTTCTTGTCTAAATACTCTGTCGTTGCTTCCGGATGTTGGGATTTTCTTGGGGCCGCATTCCCGGTCCCCTTCCATCTTTTGTAGGAAAACTTTTCCTTTGTGCTTTCATTTACTTAGAACTTACCAGTTTAGATAAGTTCTAAGTAATAAGTTCTTGTCTAAATACTCTGTCGTTGCTTCCGGATGTTGGGATTTTCTTGGGGCCACATTCCCGGTCCCCTTCCATCTTTTGTAGGAAATCTTTTCCTTCGTGCTTTCATTTACTTAGAACTTACCAGTTTAGATAAGTTCTAAGTAATAAGTTCTTGTCTAAATACTCTGTCGTTGCTTCCGGATGTTGGGATTTTCTTGGGGCCACATTCCCGGTCCCCTTCCATCTTTTGTAGGAAAACTTTTCCTTTGTGCTTTCATTTACTTAGAACTTACCAGTTTAGATAAGTTCTAAGTAATAAGTTCTTGTCTAAATACTCTGTCGTTGCTTCCGGATGTTGGGATTTTCTTGGGGCCACATTCCCGGTCCCCTTCCATCTTTTGTAGGAAATCTTTTCCTTCGTGCTTTCATTTACTTAGAACTTACCAGTTTAGATAAGTTCTAAGTAATAAGTTCTTGTCTAAATACTCTGTCGTTGCTTCCGGATGTTGGGATTTTCTTGGGGCCACATTCCCGGTCCCCTTCCATCTTTTGTAGGAAAACTTTTCCTTTGTGCTTTCATTTACTTAGAACTTACCAGTTTAGATAAGTTCTAAGTAATAAGTTCTTGTCTAAATACTCTGTCGCTGCTTCCGGATGTTGGGATTTTCTTGGGGCCACATTCCCGGTCCCCTTCCATCTTTTGTAGGAAAACTTTTCCTTTGTGCTTTCATTTACTTAGAACTTACGAGTTTAGATACGTTCTAAGTAATAAGTTCTTGTCTAAATACTCTGTCGTTGCTTCCGGATGTTGGGATTTTCTTGGGGCCACATTCCCGGTCCCCTTCCATCTTTTGTAGGAAATCTTTTCCTTCGTGCTTTCATTTACTTAGAACTTACCAGTTTAGATAAGTTCTAAGTAATAAGTTCTTGTCTAAATACTCTGTCGTTGCTTCCGGATGTTGGGATTTTCTTGGGGCCACATTCCCGGTCCCCTTCCATCTTTTGTAGGAAAACTTTTCCTTTGTGCTTTCATTTACTTAGAACTTACCAGTTTAGATAAGTTCTAAGTAATAAGTTCTTGTCTAAATACTCTGTCGTTGCTTCCGGATGTTGGGATTTTCTTGGGGCCACATTCCCGGTCCCCTTAAATCTTTTGTAGGAAAACTTTTCCTTTGTGCTTTCATTTACTTAGAACTTACGAGTTTAGATAAGTTCTAAGTAATACGTTCTTGTCTAAATACTCTGTCGTTGCTTCCGGATGTTGGGATTTTCTTGGGGCCACATTCCCGGTCCCCTTCCATCTTTTGTAGGAAAACTTTTCCTTTGTGCTTTCATTTACTTAGAACTTACCAGTTTAGATAAGTTCTAAGTAATAAGTTCTTGTCTAAATACTCTGTCGTTGCTTCCGGATGTTGGGATTTTCTTGGGGCCACATTCCCGGTCCCTTTCCATCTTTTGTAGGAAATCTTTTCCTTCGTGCTTTCATTTACTTAGAACTTACCAGTTTAGATAAGTTCTAAGTAATAAGTTCTTGTCTAAATACTCTGTCGTTGCTTCCGGATGTTGGGATTTTCTTGGGGCCACATTCCCGGTCCCCTTCCATCTTTTGTAGGAAAACTTTTCCTTTGTGCTTTCATTTACTTAGAACTTACCAGTTTAGATAAGTTCTAAGTAATAAGTTCTTGTCTAAATACTCTGTCGTTGCTTCCGGATGTTGGGATTTTCTTGGGGCCACATTCCCGGTCCCCTTAAATCTTTTGTAGGAAAACTTTTCCTTTGTGCTTTCATTTACTTAGAACTTACGAGTTTAGATAAGTTCTAAGTAATAAGTTCTTGTCTAAATACTCTGTCGTTGCTTCCGGATGTTGGGATTTTCTTGGGGCCACATTCCCGGTCCCCTTCCATCTTTTGTAGGAAAACTTTTCCTTTGTGCTTTCATTTACTTAGAACTTACCAGTTTAGATAAGTTCTAAGTAATAAGTTCTTGTCTAAATACTCTGTCGTTGCTTCCGGATGTTGGGATTTTCTTGGGGCCACATTCCCGGTCCCCTTCCATCTTTTGTAGGAAATCTTTTCCTTCGTGCTTTCATTTACTTAGAACTTACCAGTTTAGATAAGTTCTAAGTAATAAGTTCTTGTCTAAATACTCTGTCGTTGCTTCCGGATGTTGGGATTTTCTTGGGGCCACATTCCCGGTCCCCTTCCATCTTTTGTAGGAAAACTTTTCCTTTGTGCTTTCATTTACTTAGAACTTACCAGTTTAGATAAGTTCTAAGTAATAAGTTCTTGTCTAAATACTCTGTCGTTGCTTCCGGATGTTGGGATTTTCTTGGGGCCACATTCCCGGTCCCCTTCCATCTTTTGTAGGAAAACTTTTCCTTTGTGCTTTCATTTACTTAGAACTTACCAGTTTAGATAAGTTCTAAGTAATAAGTTCTTGTCTAAATACTCTGTCGTTGCTTCCGGATGTTGGGATTTTCTTGGGGCCACATTCCCGGTCCCCTTCCATCTTTTGTAGGAAAACTTTTCCTTTGTGCTTTCATTTACTTAGAACTTACCAGTTTAGATAAGTTCTAAGTAATAAGTTCTTGTCTAAATACTCTGTCGTTGCTTCCGGATGTTGGGATTTTCTTGGGGCCACATTCCCGGTCCCCTTCCATCTTTTGTAGGAAAACTTTTCCTTTGTGCTTTCATTTACTTAGAACTTACCAGTTTAGATAAGTTCTAAGTAATAAGTTCTTGTCTAAATACTCTGTCGTTGCTTCCGGATGTTGGGATTTTCTTGGGGCCACATTCCCGGTCCCCTTCCATCTTTTGTAGGAAAACTTTTCCTTTGTGCTTTCATTTACTTAGAACTTACCAGTTTAGATAAGTTCTAAGTAATAAGTTCTTGTCTAAATACTCTGTCGTTGCTTCCGGATGTTGGGATTTTCTTGGGGCCACATTCCCGGTCCCCTTCCATCTTTTGTAGGAAATCTTTTCCTTCGTGCTTTCATTTACTTAGAACTTACCAGTTTAGATAAGTTCTAAGTAATAAGTTCTTGTCTAAATACTCTGTCGTTGCTTCCGGATGTTGGGATTTTCTTTGGGCCACATTCCCGGTCCCCTTCCATCTTTTGTAGGAAAACTTTTCCTTTTTGCTTTCATTTACTTAGAACTTACCAGTTTAGATAAGTTCTAAGTAATAAGTTCTTGTCTAAATACTCTGTCGTTGCTTCCGGATGTTGGGATTTTCTTGGGGCCACATTCCCGGTCCCCTTCCATCTTTTGTAGGAAAACTTTTCCTTTGTGCTTTCATTTACTTAGAACTTACCAGTTTAGATAAGTTCTAAGTAATAAGTTCTTGTCTAAATACTCTGTCGTTGATTCCGGATGTTGGGATTTTCTTGGGGCCACATTCCCGGTCCCCTTCCATCTTTTGTAGGAAAACTTTTCCTTTGTGCTTTCATTTACTTAGAGCTTACCAGTTTAGATAAGTTCTAAGTAATAAGTTCTTGTCTAAATACTCTGTCGTTGATTCCGGATGTTGGGATTTTCTTGGGGCCACATTCCCGGTCCCCTTCCATCTTTTGTAGGAAAACTTTTCCTTTGTGCTTTCATTTACTTAGAACTTACCAGTTTAGATAAGTTCTAAGTAATAAGTTCTTGTCTAAATACTCTGTCGTTGCTTCCGGATGTTGGGATTTTCTTGGGGCCACATTCCCGGTCCCCTTCCATCTTTTGTAGGAAAGCTTTTCCTTTGTGCTTTCATTTACTTAGAACTTACCAGTTTAGATAAGTTCTAAGTAATAAGTTCTTGTCTAAATACTCTGTCGTTGATTCCGGATGTTGGGATTTTCTTGGGGCCACATTCCCGGTCCCCTTCCATCTTTTGTAGGAAAACTTTTCCTTTGTGCTTTCATTTACTTAGAACTTACCAGTTTAGATAAGTTCTAAGTAATAAGTTCTTGTCTAAATACTCTGTCGTTGCTTCCGGATGTTGGGATTTTCTTGGGGCCACATTCCCGGTCCCCTTCCATCTTTTGTAGGAAAACTTTTCCTTTGTGCTTTCATTTACTTAGAACTTACCAGTTTAGATAAGTTCTAAGTAATAAGTTCTTGTCTAAATACTCTGTCGTTGATTCCGGATGTTGGGATTTTCTTGGGGCCACATTCCCGGTCCCCTTCCATCTTTTGTAGGAAAACTTTTCCTTTGTGCTTTCATTTACTTAGAACTTACCAGTTTAGATAAGTTCTAAGTAATAAGTTCTTGTCTAAATACTCTGTCGTTGATTCCGGATGTTGGGATTTTCTTGGGGCCACATTCCCGGTCCCCTTCCATCTTTTGTAGGAAAACTTTTCCTTTGTGCTTTCATTTACTTAGAACTTACCAGTTTAGATAAGTTCTAAGTAATAAGTTCTTGTCTAAATACTCTGTCGTTGATTCCGGATGTTGGGATTTTCTTGGGGCCACATTCCCGGTCCCCCTTCCATCTTTTGTAGGAAAACTTTTCCTTTGTGCTTTCATTCACTTAGAGCTTACCAGTTTAGATAAGTTCTAAGTAATAAGTTCTTGCCTAAATACTCTGTCGTTGATTCCGGATGTTGGGATTTTCTTGGGGCCACATTCCCGGTCCCCGTTCATCTTTTTTTATTGGACAAAAACATTTATGTACTATTTTCGCCTAGATGAACAAGTTTGTACTTGACTTTTTTGCTCTATCTCTAAAGAAAGGGCGCGATAGCCCCTCAACCCCCAAAAAGGGGGCGAGGGGATATCTCGTGGTGTTATTATGTGCCTCATAGGGGTTTTCTATACAACTGTACAAGAAGTAAATCGCTAACTGCTATAGTTCGTGAGATATTTGCCTGATCAATAACTTTCCTAGTAACCCTATATTTTTACAGGGAGATCATAACCGTATCAGGACTTTTACGGCTTTTTTCCAGATCTCCCTTACTGTTACAATTACTTACACTGTTGTTGTATTACCTTGTATTTTTGGTTTTAATGTAACAGCTAAATAAATTGAAGTGAATTGAATTTAGAAATCTTTGCCCCGTAGTTGCATGGGAAAGTTTGATACTTAAAACTTTGTTTTGGTGTTCTGCTGTAAAAGGTTGATGTCTTAGAACTTGGTTTTGGTGTTGTTGTATAGACGTTTGATACTTAGAATTTGGTACTGTTGTTCTCTTGGGGAAATTTAACGCTTTTGAAGATGATGTCATAGAATTTGGTTCCACTGTTTCCCTGGGGAAATATTAGCATTAAAACTAGGTTCCAGTGTTGTCAATCACGTGATCGTTGGTTTCTTGGAATTTTGTCCATTTGTTTCCATAGAAAGGAATCTCGGGACTGTACCACTAGTTGTCAAGTAATCTCGCAGGAAAACCTGAAGTCCAGGCATTCGTTTATAGGAGAGAATGCACCACTGAAAGCCAGTATGCTCAATGTGCGAAGAACGTTGCATGCAATCAACTTGTATGCACGGCGCTCAGATCTCTAATAGCAAAACCCTTTGTCCTGTAATGATTGCAATGATACTTAAAGCCATAATATATTTAAACGATTTTCCCGTCAAAACGGATGTACGTAAAGGGGAAAATTCCACTCACATTGGAAAACATTTACATTTACTTTCTTTTTCTTAAAATAATGTTTAGTTTTCCGCTAGGAGTCGTTAATGCAAATGTATGTAATGGCGATATCTCTGCTTCTAATAGACCAATTCCAAAACTTATTTTTTCATTGATAGCCTTTGTGGTGAGGACCATTTTTCATATATTTGCCAAATTGTATTGCACACAGTTTATCTACTAAAGGTTGCAGGTGTTAATTTTTATTTTTACCATGCCAATGGCCGTTTCTTTTTCCCAGTAACCCGATTTGTAAAATCAGTTTTGCCTTGGGTACATTTGAGTTTAAGAAGCTCTTTGGGCGGATTTTCTTAGTGCAGATTTCGACCACTAGTGGCCAAAGTACAGTACCTATTTCTTTTTCTGGGTATTTTACGGGTTGTGTAGAAATCCGATTTTTTCCCCAGCTCAATACACTATCAACGAAAAACACTTTTTACATTCCGCATTTTATATTATGCTCATATTTTCTGTAGGAGGAATAAATTCATTCGCTGAGATTTTTTCTTGTAAAAATATGCCGTGAAATATATTTTTTCGTGTTGGAAGCAAATCAAAAGGTGTGCTCTTTGCGCTCGAGAATTCGGCGTCAATTTTCTTGTCTCATCTGGTAGAGTTATTATGCGGTTGGGATTATCGTGCTCATATTAGTCACCTCCCATTGTATGTCAAATTTAATAGACAGTAAGGTTTGTTCATCCGGCCTTCCTCGCGGACAAATAATCGTGACGTCACTGAGTGACATCACCGTCTTAACACGTGAATCGTAGATCCGAACTGTAACTATGGAGGAAGATATCTTGTCAACAATTTTCATCACTAAAACACAGAACAAAAGCATATTTACATTAAATACAGAAGATATGCACAGTCATGTGAATATTTTAGTAACTGGGATTTCAGAAATACCTCTCGCACATTTTTGTTGCGCAAAGGTCGGGAGAAAACGGTTATACTTTTAAATGTTAATTTAGTTAAAAGGGCAATTTTTCCTGTTTTTATATAAATTTAGATGGGAAAACGCAGAGCAGAACGTATGATTGTCATATAATAAAGAATTTCTAAAGAATAGGAAAAGCATCTCGGCAAAATTCCCCAATTTTTTAAAATTAAAATTTGCAAATACTATGCATTAAAAAAATCTGGTAGAATTCGTGTAGATTAGTCCTGCTGGTTTACAAATAATAATTACGACATGCTGCTGTGATGCACATATAAAGAAACGTGGCGGTTCGGTAGTCTTTCAATGGCGATGCGGACAGTGACGTCACAAAGCAATCACCGGAAGTGCAGGATGAGCATAACCTTGTCATCTACTAATCTTGCTGTGCGTGTGTGTGTGTGTGTGTGTGTGTGTGCTCGTCTGTTGTATCTGCACGCATACAAAGGAGGCAGGCAAGTGAATGTTTCAGTCTAATGCTCTAGGTATATTCTCTCCTACGAAGAGCACACACAAATAAAGTTTAGTTTTTATTCTGTAGAAACTTCTGCCATTTAAACAAAGTTTTCAGATTTCTCGCTAAGCATGAATATTCCAATAAGTTTTCACTGATTCATATATTTTTGGTGGCAGCAGAAAAGGAATATAGCGTAACGTGATATATTGGTTTCTTTCCGTTCTATGTCTTTTCGTCTTGCTGCAAATTCTTATGGTGGTATCTTCTTTATTTTGTCCCTTTGACCTTATTGCCGTTAACATAGAATAATTTAAGGAGGCGATCATACGAATCAAATATGAAGAATAATGAGGAGAGGGAGAGATCAGGTGAAGTGTCAGTCTGGGTTAATGATCACACAGAAAGGGGAGAATTGCTACTCCGAAGCCATTATCAGAAGCAGTGATGAATCTAAAAAAAAAAAAAGAAAAAGTGTGATCTAGTAGTCATTGATGCGAGGATCTAAGGGTGGAGCCGACCGCCATTTGCTTCCGATAGTATAAGTGATGAGGTCGGTGTCTATGTCTCGAGGGACAGAGCAGACAAGTGTCCCAATCAAGATCTCAGAGCATTAGTGATGTCTTTTCGACATTAAAAGCCTATTTCCGATCAATCTTTGATTTTTTCCGAAAACAGCATTTTCAGCAGAATTCTGATGATAAAGAAAAGAATTGGAAATTGAGCATCAGAATCTCGTTCCTCCGAGAAAAGAATAAGAGTTATCATAAGAATATTTGCTGATATCTTGCATTTTCTAAGACAAGCCCAGAATTTATTGTGTGAATTCAACCAGATGAGATCATTAAGGCGTAGTTAAAACCTAAAAAATGTCTCCGCGCTGTTATGTCTTTCCAATAAAAATAGAAAACAAAATTCTTTTGGACAGAATGATTTTTCGAAAAACAAATGGCAACATTAATTTCATCATCATTTCGGCCGTACTGAGTTTTTTTCCGAATAATGTAATTCTAGGGCATTGGAAAGCACATTTTTTATGCATTTATAAAAGACATCATTCATTCAAAACTATTAAACGCGGTACAGGTACTCAAAATCTAAGGCAGTAATCTCTGGATGTCATTTAGAAGGACTGGTATTGATAAATCGTTCTAAACATCTCTTGAAAATCAAAATTTGATATGTGAACTTCACTTGAGGAATTTCTGACAAATGTACAAGGGGCATCCTGAAAGTAATGCCTCCTCCTCAATAACTTTTGAAATTTTGAAGTGATTTTAATGAAACTGCACTGGCATGTACTATGATATGTTACCAATGTAGGAAAAAACATTTTTCAGAATCGAAAATAAAGATCATGGATAACAGAGAAAAGCAGAGTGCCGTAATTGAATTCCTGGCTGGAAAAAGAGGAATGTGAGGCTCCAGAACTCCACAGAAGACCCCCTGGCGGTGTCTGGAGCTGCCACAATCTGTATCAGTAATGTCCGAAGATGGCTGAAGAAGTTTCGGGAGGAAGATAGTTCAATGTTGAAAACAAAAACGGAGTGGAAGGCCCGCAACTGCAGTGACAGATGCCAACAGACAACGGGTGAAAGACCTCATCACATCTGATCGTAGTGTCACCATCCAGGAGTTGTGTGATACAATTCATTGTAGTCATTGTGCTATGGAAACATTAATTAGGAATCTGGGCTACAGAAAAATTTGTTTAAAGTGGGTCCCAAAAAGCCTAACCCATGAACAATGTGAGCAAAGGGTGAACATATGCCGGGACCTCTTGGACTGTTGTGAGAGGTAGGGTGAGGTGTTTTTCTCTACTGTTGTGACGGGAGATGAAACCTGGATGTTATTTCATGACCCAGAAACGAAACGTGCGTCAATGGAATGTCACCGCACATCTTCACCTCGACAGAAAAAGGCGAAAACAACTCGTTCCGCAGGAAAAATGATGGTGGCAATTTTCTGGGACAAACGGGGTGTCATTTTGACTGATTTACTTGAACGGAATGCAACAATAAACAGTGCTCACTATGTGCAGATATTGAAAAAGCTAAAGAAAGCTATCAGAAGGAAAAGACGGGACATTCCACTTCATAGTGGTGGTTTACACCATGATAACGCACGTCCCCACACCTCAATGGAGACTTGGCAGGCTATTGCTAAAATGGGGTGGACGGTGATGCCCCAACCTTCCTACAGTCCTGATGTGGCACCCTCAGACTTTTTAATGTTTGCCCCTTTGAAAATCATCCTTCGTGCCGAACGTTTCGACGATGTGACAGACTTTAAAATGTCTGTGAACTCATGGGTGAAACAACAGCCTCAGGATTTTTTCCAAAATGGATTTTACCAATGGGTTCAAAGATGGCGGAAATTTATAGAAAGAGATGAACAATACTTTGAATAGGATAGCATTGTTAACAATATGTCCAAGTATTTTGCCACCAAGTTTCACATTTTTGCTGCTACAAATAAAAATCTTATGAGGGACGAGGTATTACTTTCAGGACACTCTTTGTATCATCTGATCTTCACTGATCAACACCGCCCCGGCGGCACATTGGTCTGAGCGGTGGCTGTGGACCATTCGTCCGAGATAGATCCGAGTTCGAATCCTGGTGTGGCATGGATGTTGAGTTTGTCTTACCGCATTGAATCTCTCCCATACCTGGAACCAGTGGCCTTAGATTAAGGACGGACGACTACTTTTAGACCATTGTGTTGCTCACGTGGTCGTTAAATATCCAACCAAAATAAACCTCAATGATAGGTGTTGGCAAGTTTTTATAGTCACTCAAGAAAACTGCAACCACCGGTATGGCGCATTTGGTTAACGCGCTGTGTTCAGTGTAGGCCGCGGACGCTTCTGATGGGCTTTCGAATCCCGTCCCTGCCGGCCATCTAGTGCGGTTTTCCCGGGTTTTTTTGCAAACTCCCCAAGTGTGGGGACGCGAATGCGTAGATGGTTTCCTGTAAAGTCGAACCTGGGCGTACTTTGTCCCTGATCCTCCTACTGCGAAGTGGAATGTAACTGTAACCCACAACTTCAATTTACCAAGATTGTCTAGCATGGAAGTCACCATGTGGGTGATGACCCATGCTACCCACCAAACTTGGGGTTGAGGAGAGAAGGAGGAAGGAAGAAAACTGCATTGTTCCCGAATCAAACATCCTGGGTGTTCTGCTGATCCCATCCGTGTGTACTAACGCTGTTGCTTTGGTGAGTCAAACGATTGTCACTAAAAAAAGTACTAAAAATGAGATAAGCTTCGCGCATGCACCCTGAAAATGTTACCTCTATGTCTCACGGATAAACATATAAAATGTATGAAATGCAATAAATCTAGGTTTACCGTGATAAATTACGTCTTGACCACTTTCAGTGGATAAAATAAGAATATATGGGAAGCTATATCAAAGTTATCTTCATTCCAACCAACCTCGGTTCGGTGAAACAAATAGGTTGGAAAATATTTTAAAATAAAGTACAAATATCCAGAAAAAAATTTATTTTTTATTATTCTTACAATCGAAAAACTGAAAGAATATAAAATCATGAAATTGTAATTATAAATACATTTTATGTACAATTTAATAACTTCCTGAGTTAAATTTTGATATATTATATTAACTTTATTCAGCACTTGATGCTTCCATCTGAGTCCAATATTCAAATAATATGTCAAACATGTAATATGTCAGAGGAACGAAGTAGCGTGGTACATGAAGCGCTGCTGCTGTAGCACCCTACATTTACAGTAACGTGGATTGCAGCATCGCTACAAGCAGGAGATTAGTTGTAGAAGTAGCACGCTACAAAATAAAGAAGCATGTAGCGGAAAATTACATTACAGATCGTGCTCCTTTAAAAACATATCTTACAAAAAATTTTAAATCACGTGAAATTTCAAGATTTCCTGAAACATTATTAGTTGCAACAGGTGGGGTAAATGGACCCTGCCTACAAACACATAACTGATTTGACTTGCATTGTGAAAGTTAACAAAACTGTTTACCATAAAGTATTGTCGTTCCTAATTTATGCTACAGTACTTAGAAATCCTTACAGTCAGCCAGAGAAGACAGCTTGTGCGAGATGAACCAGCTAGCGATTTTGCTGATGGCATTTTATACCGCGATTCACTCTCTTTTTTTAAATGAATTTGCAGATACTTGTTGACAGCGTTTTTATTTCAATTCCCTGTGTATATTTAGCCTGGAATGTAAGCCACTGAATGTGATAAAACTTGGTAGGTATGATGATCAAAGCCGAGATAAATACAAAGGTAAATTACTTGTGTAACTTACCTCGGTAATTAGCTCTGAATTTCATATGTAAGAAAGTAAATACAAAGATCTTCAGACTTTGAACTTAAGACTAATTGCACAAAATGTAGCTGAAAAAGTAGAGAAAGTAGGTACTTTTCAGAAAAAGTCGTGTAGTTGGCTACTTTACGGAAAAAGTAGTTGTAGCTGTAGCAAGCTACTTTTTCAAGAATGCATTATAGTTGTAGCCAGCTACGTTTGAAAAGTAGTTTTCCAATAAATGAATATGTCAATATGCCAAACATTTCCTCATTTTTAGAAAGACACGTTGCAAGTCTACCCCGAAGAAACAGGAGCAAACCTTATGCAAGTCTTCCCCGAACACATATTAAACCCATCTAAACGCCGATTATATAAAGTCCATTTAGATATAGCTTCTTTAGCAGCCCTTATATGAATTTGGAGACTCATTATACCGCTCGCTGTTCCAATAAAATCTGCTCAAATCATTTAAAGACACTAACTTTTGGAAGAGGTTCATTGAAATGTACCTTAAAAAACTCTCTTTCATATTGGTCGCCAATTTTAAAGTGGCTACTGTGAATGTCTCTGTATGCTCGACAATTAAGAGAAAAAGGAGGAAAATGGAACTACCATCGGTCGTGAAAAATTCGCACATTACCTGGGTGAAGTTAGAAAGCATGTTATTCTTACCTACTGCAAGCAGACAACGTGCACTTTACCACAGTAAACCTAAAAGTATTGACTTTTCTATCTTTATCAGTAACATATGCACTGTCAAAAATCAAACGCGCAAAGAAATAAGTATAATTACAAAATAAATTAATTTATGTTAATCGTATAACGGTTGTATAGGGTACTTTTTTAAAAGCATTATAACGAAGTAAATTTCTCCGTCATTTTTGGTCTACGCCGGGATTCGAACCCGAGTCCGCTTATTCCGGAACAAGTCGCTCTACCAACTGAGCTACGCAGACGTTTATTCTGATTGCTATCTGCCTTTATGTCGTGTGCGTCCTGCTGGCAGGTACGTCACAGCATGAGGTAGTACATTCACACAACCAAACATGCCTCAAACATATTCCTCTAAAGTGGGGTGGAAATTTGATATATAAAATACGTAGTCCATGTGGAATATAACCCTCTCTGGAAATCACTGACGTCTACACCTTAACATAACAATGCACAGGTGTGAAGACAATAATTTCCATTAGCGAATCAGAGGTATCTTGAGGTATCGAGGGGTTCTGTGGGAAGTAGGAAGGTATGCAGCAGCCCTCTCTAGGTCTTCTCACAACTTTTCCACAGGGTTTAGTTCCGGAGACAATGCTGGTCACTCCATTCATTGCGTACCTTTTTCTTCAAGATATGTATCGAAGACTGTAGCTCTGTGAGGGTGTGCGTTGTCGTCCATTAGTACGAAATATAGACTGCTGGCCACCCAAAATGCAACACCAAGAAGGACAAGAGATAGCAAAGCCAGATTTACCGGACACATAACAACAGATACAAAGATGAAACGATTGAGCTTACACGCCCGTGCGACTTGCGGAACACGCAGACATCAATAATTCGTGTGGCCGCTATGGCTGGCAATAACGGCCGCTACACGCCGCAGCATTGAACGAAAAAGGCTTTGGATGTGGGCTTCGTGTATGTAGGTCCAGGCTGCTTCCACACGTTGCCACAGTTCATCAGGAGTAGCCGCGGGTGGTGCTTGCCGGGCCACTCGGTAGCCGATCAGCGACCAGACGTGTTCGATGGGCGACATATCGGTGGAACAGGCGGGCCACGGCAGCAGTGACATCTGGTGGGCCATGAAGAATTGTTGCACGATGCGTGCCACGTGCGGGCGCGCATTGTCCTGTTGAAACGTGGCCGCTGGTAGGTCCTGAAGGTAAGGGAGGACTATAAGCTCCGAAACGTCGCAATGTAGCGGTGGCTGTTGAGTGTACCGGTGAGGCGTCCCAGAGTGGTGCGGGTGTCATATCCAATTGCGCCCCAAACCATAACGCCAGGCGACTGACCGGTATGGCGATGCTTATTTCAGGCATCATACAGTCTCTCGCCGCGGTGCCGCCACACGCGGATCCGACCATCGTGGTGTTGCAGGCAGAAGCGGGATTCGTCGAAGAAGACAATGTCGTGTAATTCCGTAGTCCAGGTGCGGCGTTCAACGGCCCACTGCCACCGCACTCGCCGGTGAGGAAACGTCAATGGTAATCGGAGCAATGGGCGTAGTGCGACAAGTTCCCGCTCCTGCAGAGAACGTCGAACGGTACGAGCTGATACAGGTTGTTTCGCAACACACCCTAATTCCTGCGATAACGTTCGTGATGTGGCGGTGCGAGCCGTCAATACCCGCCTCACAACATGCCGGTACTCTAGTTTGGTGGTGTGCCGCGGCTGCGGAAATCGCTCACGTCGGTCCGTCCGTTCCTCCTGCACCCATCGAATCCATACTCGCCTCACTGTTGCTGGATGTCGTCGCACACGGGCGCAGATGTCTTGGTACGATAAACCGCTCTCGCGATAAGCCACTATTCTTCCTCAGTCGAACTCCGAAATGTGCTGGAATGACTGCCGTATTCTGCAACGAGGCATCAGGTAGCTACCCACGCACAGGTCCGGCAGCACAACACACTTCCACTACTTACACCCCGCGTTCTGTGCACCCTTCTTATAGTGCTTCTCGGTGGCGTGCAGGGCGCACATGATTTGCATATGCCCTGCAATGCTAATCGTTTGCATGTCCTCTCGCGGGCGACGCATGCTGCGAATTTCAGGCTAATCGGATGCTTCCTTCTTGGTGTTGCATTTTGGGTGGCCAGCAGTGTATATAAAGTGGACTGACAATCGACGATGATACAGATGTGTAGCAGCCCCATACCATTGCACCTTACCTTTTTTTATGAAATTCTGGACAGAAACGGGACTCATCTGTGCAACAGATATTGCGTCACTCTTTCAAGGTGCGGTCAACATGAACGTGGAAACATCTTAAGCAGACGAGCTGGTGATAGCACGTAAACGCGAACGCACAGAAGGTCTACAGATACAGAGTATACAGTTATGTTTTGATCACAGTATAGACCGATACATCGATTTCCATGGCTTCAGTAAGGTCTCAGTACAGACAGAACGATCTCTAACACCCTTTGGCTAATAATGCGATGTCAGGGTGACCTTGAGAAATTGTAAATCTTCGATACCCCGAAACAGGAATCTGGACAACTGTTCTAGGTACTTCAAGCTGCTGCAGAACCTGAAGATCATCAACTTTTTGACACCAAATAATCAAACTACCTCCGAAATTTATTGTCTGGCCTCTTACCTCTCAACGACCTCTCCATCGTTCTGAATTTTTTAGGTGTCTTTTGTACAGCATGAAAAGAACAAACAAATAGGCATTTCCGTTTTAAGCTGGAACACCCCCCGTTTTACCGATGCTGATGGAAAGCATTGCTTCTTCCTTGAGTTATATGACTTGCGTAATGTTATTTCGAAGTACATCAGACCACGTACAATCAAGAAGCTCTTATAGCTTATCCGTTTATTTAATGGTGTAATACGCATGTAGATTTGCCAAGCGTTCGCTCTGCACTGAGAGACGTTTTCAAGGCAATTGTAGACATACATGTATTTTCTTTTTTCAAGACAATGGTAGACATAAAAATGCATTTGTGTATACCATAGCATTTTGCATTTATATCTATCAATGCGTTTTCTTTTTTAAGTCAATGGTAGACATAAAATGCATTTATGTCTACTATTGCCTTGAAAAAGCCTTCCAGTGGAGACAGAAAGCTTGGCGAATTTACAGTGCTGGCCTCCCAAAACACCGAGAAGGACACGAGATAGCAAAGCCAGATTTACTGGACACATAACAACAAATTCAAAGATGTAACGATTGAGCTTACAGGCCCGTGCGACTTGCGGAACACGCAGACATCAATAGTTCGTGTGGCCCCCATGGCTGGCAATAACGGCCGCTACACGCCGCGGCATCGAACGAAAGAGGCTTTGTATGTGAGCTTGGGGTACGTCGGTACAGGCTGCTTCCACACGTTGCCACAGTTCATCAGGCGTAGCCGCGGGTGGTGCTTGCCGGGCCATCAGCAACTAGACGTGTTCGATGGGCGACATATCGGGATAACAGACGGGCCACGGCAACAGTGACACCTGGTGGGTCGTGAAGAATTGTTGCACGATGCGTGCCATGTGCGGGCGCGCATTATCTTGTTGAAACGTGGCCGCTGGCAGGTTCTGCAGGTAAAGGGAAGACTACAGGCTCCAAAACGTCGGAGATGTAGCGGTGGCTGTTGAGTGTACCGGCGATGCGTACCAAAAGGGTGCGGGTGTCATATTCAATTGCGCCCCAAACCATAACGCCAGGCGACGGACCGGTATGGCGATGCATAATGCAGGGGTCATACAGTCTCTCGCCGCTGTGCCTCCACACGCGGATCCGACCATCGTGGTGTTGCAGGCAGAAGTGGGATTCGTCGAAGAAGACAATGTCGTGCCATTCCGTAGTCCAGGTGCAACGTTCAACGGCCCACTGCCGCCGCACTCTCCGATGGTGTAACGTTAATGGTAATCGGAGCAATGGGTGCCGTGCGACAAGTCCCCGCCCCTGCAGAGAACGTCGAACGGTACGTGCTGACACAGGTTGTTTCGCAAAACACCCTAATTCCAGCGCTAATGTTCGTGATGTGGCGGTCCGAGCCGTCAATTCCCGCCGCACAACATGCCGGTCCTCTCGTTCGGTTTTGTGCCGCGGCTGCGGCAATCGCTCACGTCGGTCCGTCCGTCCCTGCTGCACCCACCGAATCCCTACTCGCCTCACTGTGGCTGGATGTCTTCCCAAACGGGGTCCGATGTCTCGGTACGATAAACTGCTGTCGCGATAAGCCACTATTTGTCCTTTGTCGAACTCCGAAATGTGCTAGAATGACTGCCGTATTCTGCGACGAGGCATCAGGAAGCTTCGCACGCATAGATCCAGCAGCACAACACACTTCCACTACTAAAAGGAAAGAGAGGACCCTTCTTCTTCTTCTTCTTATGCACCCTTCTTATAGTGCTTCTCGGTGGCGTGCCGGGCGCACATGATTTGCATATGCCCTGCAATGCTAATCGTTTGCATGTCCTCTCGCGGGCGACGCATGCTGCGAATTTCAGGCCAATCGGATGCTTCCTTCTTGGTGTTGCATTTTGGGTGGCCAGCAGTGTATATGGGTATTACACCAGTAAATAACTGATTTAATACTCTATAAGCGCTTCTTCATTGTGATTTGCATAATACTTCTTGCGCAAATCACCATCCAACATTTTGTTTTGGCATTTACATGTTTTGATCAAGGCAGCCCTGTTTTATTGGTTCGTCACTTATTCTTATCTTCTTGTTCCGAGCTTAACTTTTTATGGATGGTATGTTACATTTGCCATATCTGTAAATAATGTAAATTCAGTATTTCTGTACTTTTTCCATTAATTTTCAGATGATATGAAGTTCGCACATATTTTGAGGGCAAAAGCGCTTTTCATCATTTTTACCCGTGCCTACAGGGATCAGGTAGAGCACATCCTATCTGGCTTGTCTTGGATTCACAATATGTTCTATAATTTTGTTATTAGAATTCCTAAATATCTCTGCTTTCCTCTCTTTCCTTTCTCTCTCTCCCTTTCTGCTCTTTCCTTTCCTCTCTCCCTCTTTTTCCTCGCTTTCCTTTCTCTCTCTCTATTTGCTCTCTTTCCTCTCTCCCTCTTTTCCTCTCTTTCCTGTCTCTCTCACTTTTTCCTCTCTTTCCTTTCTCTGTCTCTCTTTCTTCTCTTTTCTTTCTCTCTCTCTCTATTTGCTCTCTTTCCTTTCTCTGTCTCTCTTTCTTCTCTTTTCTTTCTCTCTCTCTCTATTTGCTCTCTTTCCTCTCTCTCTTTCTTCTCTTTGCTCTCTTTTCCCTCTTTCTTTCCTCTCTCTCTCTCTATATTTCCCCGCTTACCTTTCTCTCTATCTCGTTCATTTCTCTTTCTTTTTCCTCTCTTTCCTATTTCTCTATCTCTCTTAACTTTATCTCTCTCTTTCGTCTTTGTCTTTCCCCCTCTCTCTTTCCTCTGTCTTTCCTCTCTCTCTTTCCTTTCTCTCTTTCTTCTCTGCCCCCTCTCTTTCGTCTCTTTCCTCTCTCTCTCTCTCTCTCTCTCTCTCTTCCTCTATTTCCTCTATCTCTCTTTCTTCCTTTTTTTTCTCTCTCTCTCTTCTCTTTCCATCTCTCTCTCTCTCTCTCTCTCTCTCTCTTCCTCTTTCCTCTCTTTTTCTGTCTCTCTTTCCTCTCTGTCGTCTCTCTTTCCCCTCTGTCTCTTTCCTCTCTTTATCTGTGTCTCTCTTTCCTCTCTGTCGTGTCTCTTCGTCGCTTTCCTTTATTTCCTCTCTCTTTCGTCGCTTTCCTCTATTTCCTCTCTCTCCTCTCTTTCCCTCCCTCTCTTGTTGTTAACACTTTATTAGTAAATGGAAGCGTGAGGGACCTACGACTGCCAAGAAACGTTTACGTTGACCAAATTGACGGGAAGGAACAAGAGAACTCTCAAACGTGTCGTCCGTGAGTACCATCCTTCACGTGTACAAATCATTACCAAAGAATTTCAGGATTCAACATGGGCGAGTGTGCGCACTTAGACAGTTCGTAAGGAACTGCACAAATTAGATTTCCGTGGCCGCTAATGTACTTGCAAGAATGAGATTAACCGACTTACGTGGTGCAAAGTGCATCGTCTATGGAGCCTATCCCAGTGGAAACGAGTGTTGTGGAGTGACGAATCATGCCATACCATTTTTAAATCCGATGGTCGTTGATGGGTGTAGCGTATGCCGGGTGAACGGTACCTGCAAGAATGTGTTATCACAGCTGTTAAACGCGTCATGGTCTGGGGATTTTTCTTGTGGTACGGAATCGGACCGATGGTGGTTGTGGGGTAGAAACATGAACGCCATGAAATACCGGGGCATTCTAAGCAACGTTGAACTGCATACACTTTACAAGCATACGGAGATAGGCCATTATGTTTCAGCAAGACAACGCGCCGTGCCATAAATCACACTCGATTTCAACATGGTTTGAGGATATGGCTATACAGAATTTGAAGTGGCCAGGTCAATGCTTCGATCTCAATCCTGTAGAGGTCATCTGGGATGACCTGAAGCATCGGATTCGGGCTAGAACGACATGTTCAACTTCTGTGTCTGACTATTGTTTTGCGGGAGAAATTGAACGATATACCCGCAACAACTTACCTGAACCTGAAATTGTAATAAGATGATGATGATGAAATTATAATTAGAAATGCGTGCCACGATGATGAAATTGTAATTAGAAATTCATTTTTACTATAATTAAATTACTTTCTGAGTTACATTTTGTTATACGTATTACATTCACTTCATTCAGCTTTTAAAGAAGTGAATATAATATACATTCAAGCCTTCATTAAGTGCTGAATGAAATAAAAGTGTGCCACGGATACTGCACAAAGTAACTGTGTCCAAAGATGGGCCAACTCCTGAAATGTTCGTGTAAGTATAGCTGACCGAACACTGCATAAATCAGTTTTCAAAATCTTCACCTACAGTGAAACAGGAGTCATTTAAGAAAATGTTGAGAAAAAGTACTTACGATTAGTCTTTATTCAGCCACTAATCCTTCGGCACTTTGACAAAGCGTAACTACAAGTCGTTTTTAACATTACTATCTTAATCAAATGAACGTTTAGTTCATAATAATAACACTTGCGTATATGTAACGCACTCGGCTAGATATCGAGAGTTCTGTTGGTTCAATTCCACAGCTGCGGCTGAAAAGCAATTTTTCGGTTGCTGTGTGTTTCTAGAACGTGGTTAAGAGCGATGTATTTATTTATTTACTGTCGCCACGTATTTAGAGTATTTTCAACTTGGATCTCGCCCTTTGATTTAATTGTTATAATATATATATATAGCTAATGCCGTTAATGCCCACCAGATGGAGACGTCTCAGATGCTGAGCCCATCTTACGGATTTATGATGTCAGAAGCTGACTTAAAAATACACATAGCACCGTGGATTGTTGGCAACCGTAGCGTATATGTAACGCACTCGGCTAGATATCGAGAGTTCTGTTGGTTCAATTCCACAGCGGCGGCTGAAAAACAATTTTTCGGTTGCTGTGTGTTTCTAGAACGTGGTTAAGAGCGATGTATTTATTTATTTACTGTCGCCACGTATTTGGAGTATTTTCAACTTAATAACACTTTGTTAAGAAAACAACAACACTAGAATATATCACGCAGCCTTCAAACAACTCAAACTTCAAGTTAACAACGTTCCTTTCACAATTAATAATATAACTTCAACCATCTCCACATACTACTGCTTCTCAAACATTATATATCGTTCTGTTTCCATCTGACACATCCACAAGTCATGCGTTCTGACTTCAAGGTGTTGCCAACGATACTCTCACGAGAGAGAAGATATCACGTTAAGTTTGGTAAACGCTAAGGAGAATAAACTTAAATTTACAAAGAGAAAGAAACTAAAAAGAAAAGATAAATTAGAGTATACGTCACATTGCTTATTAATTTTGCCATAAATTTAGTACTATATAAAAAGCACTGTTGTCCGGAGATTTCCCCCACATAATGATGGATGTATAAAATTCCCGGTGGTTGGGAAGTTTCCAGCCTTTAAAAGGGGAAATAAATAATTCTCCTTTATTTTACTTATCCTGACTAACATACTTTCGAGAATAATTTTTCTTTACTGATTCCACTCTCTCTAGCCAAATAGGATTAGTTAGCAAAAGCCTCTTTTCTTCCTGCTTTTCCTGTCATCCATGGTGATGAATACGTACGAGTGAGAAGCAGGCGTTCAAGTAACATTTCTCTAACAAAAAAACAGAATATGTGGGTGAGAAGGATTTAAATTGGCTGAAAGATTAGATTATGCATCTCTTGGGATTATTGTACACATGTGGTAGCACCTAAAGCGGCTTAGTTGTGTTAGTCACGTCAGTCATGGTTTATGTTTAGAATACGTGTGTGACGCTCAATTATCCATTAACAATTTAAAACCTTTTTCGATTAACTCTCTCACACACGGCCGGATTGTGTATGAAAGAGTTAATCGGAAGCGCAAAAGCTTTTTGTCAGCTATAAAGATCAAAACACATTAAGGTTTCTTTAAATTTTATGGAGCCTGTAGTATCATACGAGGAAAGAAAAAGTGTGGAACAGCACTCAAGTATTTTTGAAGAATGCTTAGCGTGATGTCAAAGGGAATGTCATCCGCAGATGCTGGAGCACGTGGCTTAGCGGAGTTTTGGCTAGTCTTCGGAGCTGAGCCTCATTTGCGGTACTGTTTTTTTCCTTTCGCTGGAACTAGTGACCCTCAATTAGGGACGTTCAAGTTCTTATAGCCTTTACGCTCTTGGAATCCGTAAGCTCACCTCAACCCCAAGAAAAGAAAACGTCTCCGTCTAACTTTTTAAAATGAAGGTAGTTTGGGTTTGAATCTCCGCTAAGACATAAATGTTGTGTTCGCCTTTATGGCAGATATTCTCGCATTCCATGAATTCCCTTGTTCTAAACCCCTTCTAGCCATAGCTGCCGATGAAGGTTATTAACCTTCTCATGAGTAATTAAGGTCAGCAGAGGGCAGAGGCTCTCGTCCCTTTTCGGGGAGGTGGGATTTAACAACCACTATGAGCAACACTCAGCCATCAGACAAACGCACCACTCTTACTTCATCTAGAACGAATGGTCAGAAGCCTGCTCCTCAGACCACTCGGCCACGGGGAGGACGACTCTTATATGAAAAGGTGGCAATTGACAAAACCTTTTATTCATAGATATGAAATGATAATTATCAGTGTTTTATGAGAAGAATATTGATATTAATGGAAAAAATCAATTTGTGTCAAACTTGAAGCTGATGTCAAAATTTTGAATTTTTGTTCTATATTGATCACCACACTCAGAGCTAAATGCATTTTTCATGTGCAACCATTACTTAATAACACACATTCTTACCCTTAAGGGAGAGACACGACATCTATAAAATTCGGAATTTCCGGTTCGGAATGATTATTATCTTACGTGGAAGCAAGAAAAGCAGACGAGCACACGTACAACTATTATACGATAAGCAACAATTAAGTGTCAACAGAAACAAAAAATTAAGTGGGAGCATCTTCGTCTTTCTCTTGATGAAGCGCGAGGGGGAAAAGCAAGATTCAAAGATCACGATTTTATGCTGATTGTTGGAGATATCTAATTTCTACAGTAAGGCATTAACAAAATTAGAAATGAAATTTAACTGAAATCAGAAATAAGAGAAAATTATGTCTAGAAGTTGGTTATTGGCTTTTAATGGGGCCTCGTCCCCTAAAAAGCCGAGATGGTCCCCCTCTAATGGAACTCTTTGTAAAAAATATTCAACAGCATGTATGTTGAAGACTAGTTTTTATTTTTACAAAGTGAATGTAAAATTATTGTTACTAAATTAAAAATACACTAAGTAACTGACAATTTTATTTCTTTTGTTTCAGGTAAGTCGACAAAACCCCTTCTGTCTTAGATTTCACAAGTCATTTATTTGCACAAAAGAAGGTAAATACGCCTCCAGAAATCGCCTCTTTTAGTTTAAAACGTTTAAGGTAAGCATGCTTCTTAAATTCAGTCAGTATTGAAGAACACTCAAATATTCATCAAGCACACGAAAAGGGCTCATTTTCTTGTTTTTACTGTTTTACTGAAGTGCGCTTTATTTTAATATTTTTATTCAGAAATCCAAAAAGACCTTTGAAAGTTTCTAAAGGAATATACCTCAAAGCGAAATTAGAATATTTCCAGAACAGGACTTGCATATGTATGATCCAGAATAGACAGTAAAAATAATCATTTCATCATACGTTTAAATGCGGTAAATTTACTTTTTTTCTTTAGATAACAATCCCTCGTTTGTGTTTTGTAAGACTGGAATTCCGTATCGAAGGAAACGTTTTATCCCAATATCCGTGCCAAAACTGACAAGGGTTCAAACCATTTGGTAACAAAATTTAAAGTCGTAGTTTACTGTAACTCACAATACGATTCGAGTTCAACCCTCAAAATATCTTCGCAAAGCATTCGAATTACATACAAGTAAGCTTAATCGGGACCTTGCTGCTGCATGGTACTGTACATGAAAGTGAAAAGAAAGATTCTGACGGAATGAGTCCATAGATTTGAATTTTGCGTAATCTGATGAAAATTGGTATACTGGGCCTCAAATGCTTAGCAAAAAAAAAAAATGAAAGAAATAATTCCATACCATTCGAGATAATTGAAAATATCTAACAAAAGTTAAGCGTTCTTTTGTAAAAAGCTGCAAACAAAATTGGCATACACCAGTCTGGCATGCGAAACAGTTCAACATCATAGAAAGCATCTCATTTGTACGTGCCCTTCATTTGATGGTAAAGTTCTGACGCACGAAATCCGAAATCATCACCAACTGTTGGATGACGGCAAGAAGGTATAATCTGAAGAGCGGTACGGAGACTCGAAACTGAACACAATCACTCTGATGTGGTCAGATGGATAAATATGAAACTTTACGTTGATAGCCGCCTTTCGGGTTGGGTCTATTTGAAACAAGTCGAAATATCCCTAGATCTTTTTCCTGGAAGTCCATCCCGAAAGCGGAATAACTTTACTTGCTCCTAAATGCATGGCCCAACAAAACGTGTACAGCACGGCTGGCTGCGTCCATGGAAAGATCTATATTCTCCTAAACTGTTTTCAAACTGCTTCACGAATGTAATCCTAATGCGAAGCGACCAGCTACTATTTGTGTGTCTTTGGCTTCCCTCAAGAGACAGGTCAGATTGAATTTGTCTCGACAACATTGCGGATGGACTCAAAGTTAATGGGCCAGTGTGCTCTTCATGAATCATTCCAGACTAAGTCTTCAAACTGGTTCTCCAGAACTTTTATGCAGACAGCATGGAACCAGAAATTCCTGCACTAACATCTAAGAAAAATACAATTTTGTTTCTTTTCTTAATAATATCGCACTTGAACTCAAATTCAATATGGAAATGTAGTATTCAATGATTTTCGATTTAGCCTTCAAACTCATTCCCCAGGACTAATCTGAAGACAAAGAAATCGTCCCACTAACATCTGGAAAAGAGGCAGTTCTGCAGAAGGTAGTGTGTTTTGTTATGAGAATCCATCACTTAGAGTTGCAGCCCAAACCTTCATACAAATTTGGAAGATGACAATCCGATTTTTGGTGTAAATGTGACAAGGATGGTAAGTGAGATAAAATACCAGAAAACGCCCGGGTATGCTAACCACTAGACCATCCAGAACGACCAAGTTTCAAGTTTCCGATCAATTTGAATATAACCATTACAGGATTCGCTAGTCGAAGCAACCGGCATTCATGTTTAGTGAATCTGGAGGTTAAGAATCTTATCCCGCGTTTGCCCGGAGAAGCAGATAAATCATGAAAGAAATACGGGATTACGCCATATAATACAAATTTTGAAGATGGCAATCCGATTTTTGGCGTAAATGTGACAAGGATGGTAAGTCAGATAAAATCCGAAAATTTGAAAATTTTCATCGTCCTGGAGCGGGACTCGAATCCGCTTCTCCCAGATAACGCCCGAGTATGCTAACCACTACACCACCCAGAACGACCATTATATTCAAATTGATCGGAAACTTGAAACTTGGTGGTTCTGGATGGTGTAGTGGTTAGCATACCCGGGCGTTTTCTGGGAGACGCGGGTTCGAGTCCCGCTCCAAGACGATGAAAATTTTCAAGTTTTCGGATTTTATCTGACTTACCATCCTTGTCACATTTACACCCAAAATCGGATTGTCATCTTCCAAATTTGTATTATATGGCGTAATTTCCTATTTCTTTCATGATTTCTTTCAAACCTTCTTGTTTTACTTTGATTTCATACCTTTTTATTAAACCCAAGGAGATCACATTACAAGTGGCGACCTGAAAAGAAGAAATGATTTTCCATAAAAGCCTGGTAAAATCATAAAGTACAGTTAATGGTAAGTTAAGGACAGAGGAAACAATTCTCTTGTGTATGTTCTAACGTACCAGGAGATGTGACGTACCTTCCAGAAGGACGCACACGACATAAAGGCAGATAGGAATCAGAATAAAACGTCCGCGTAGCTCAATTGGTTGAGTGACTTATTCCGGAATGAGGGGACCCAGGTTCGAATCCTGGCGCGGATAAAAATGACGGAGAAATTTACTTCGTTATAATGTCAAAATTTCCAGTAGGGCTTCCATCAGAGAATGTTCAAAAAATTGATGTTGGCACTCTCAAGATGTGACGAGTGAGCCTGCAAAAAATAGAAGAACAAATGGAAATATACATTTTAATGGAGGAACGGCATGAGGTATGCAGAGGGAAGAAATGACATTACGTCCCTAAGCGCACACGATTATGATGAACTATCAACCATCCTGAGACTGTCGTCCAGGTAGAGTGAAAGTTGGACATCTGTGAGGACTGATGAACGGCAGTGAGTTGAGCTGAAGTCAGGAAACAAGCATTGAACGGAATCGGAAGAGAAGCTGACGACGTGTGGCGTGAAGTGGAAGAATGGTAGTATTGGTAGCATGATCCACGAAGAAACTATAGATGGATGATTTTACGAGAATAAAGGGGAATATAGAGAGTGGCGCAAGGGAAAAGGTGACAGGATCGCATGCTGGCGTAAACAGGTAGTCACGAATGAATGACCGGTAGCAATAACAGATGCAATGATCCGAAACATGAATCGTGTCAGAGGGAAAAGGATAGAGCACTGTGAACAGAAATTAAGAACTCTACCTGTAACATTGCAGTATGTTCAAATATCGGTGCAAAGAGTCTGAAATTGGAAAGGCCCTGTCGGTATTCCGGCGGTTGTGGAGAAATAACCATTGTCGGTCTTTATCTTTTGGGGAAGATAAGGCGTTCGAAACGGCAGACCAAATACGCTGAAGAGGTGATGACGGAAGATTGTGAATCGGGACAGGTTGTCTTGCAGACTTCAGTAAAAAATATACAGGATTTTGGTGGAGGCACGGTGCGCAGACAATGAACTGATTGATGGAGGTACGAAGGTAAGGGCCATGTTGCAGACGGGAAGAATACCAGACCAGAGGGGATAGCAAGGTGGGAAAACTGACGAAGGATGGTAGTAATTGAAGTTTTAAGCGATTGGCTGCATTGTCGGCAAAAGAACCAGGATATTTAGCAGTTGTCTACCATGATAAATCAGGATTTACGAGATGTAGCCGGATGATGCCAGCTCAAGATAGGTAAATATGAATTATAGAAAAGTAGTTCTTGTAAAAGACCTGGCTTGGTGGAGGGCCGGGAACGCTGGATGGGAAGTGAACGAGAAAATGTAATTGTTTCGTGGTATAACTGAGGGAGGCGGGAAGAAAGTAGGGGGTAGCCATCCATGCAAAGTAGAACACAGAATATAAGATATGGATGAATAGGACTTATAAAGATATTCATATGAGCGTTTGGTGTGGAGATTTGGATAGAACATTGACGCATGTGTTGAATAATTCTGAAGACATTGTACTGGATTGGACTGGTGGGCAAACATTGATGCCCCTATAAGAATGAGGATAAATTAGTTGTTCTATCTGAGTATGATGTGTGAGGTGTTTTATGAAATTGACAAATGAGAGCTGTAAAGAACGATAAACAACACATGGGGGGAATATTGATGATCCAGAGATGATAAAGGCAAGGCATGGTAAACATATTAAGAAGAGCAGCTTTTTGCGTATAAAAATGGGTGAAACCGCTACCAGAAGTTGATGGATCTTTAAAGTCGTTCGAGAGACTTCAACGATCTATCCACTCCTGGAATACTCATCTCTGTCTGCACTAAATATATCCAAAAGCTCTGGCCTGTGGCTGGGCGAGTAGTGAGGCCCCATGTTCCAACATGGGCTGCCTTATGTTTGATTTGCCAGGGGACCATGTTTCCCAAACCACACGCCTGAGAACTTTTAACTGGATGATGTCCATGGGCACCCTATGATTAGGATGAGCGACCTGCCTGCTTGCCCGAACACAGACCGAGGCTTTTGGAGATGTTCAGTGCACCACCTGATAGAGATGAATAGTCCTGTTAGGCATCAGTGTCAATCTGAAAATCAGTATATTTACGAATGAACAGAGTGACATCGTCAGGTATGCAGTCGAAACTACGGAATGATGACGTAGATGTGAAGAAAGCAAAAGAGATTTAGGACTAAGGTGAAGACGGAGATGAATAAAGAAGGATTAAAAAACGAGAGCTAAGGTTTGGCCCGAGAGGGCACAGCCCTGACGGACCCCAGTGTTATAGGTGATGGCGACAGGAAGAAAAGAAAGTTGCGAATACGAAAGGCGTCACCGACATAGAGATTGAGGACAGCTTGACAGAAAAGTGGGGGGAATCCGAAGGTGAGGATGGTGGATGGCATGTAGAAAGGGTTAATTCGATCAAACGCGTTGGGTAGATCTAGATTGAAGAAAGTTGGGGGTTCGTTGATGGGCGATAATGGGTAAGTTAGTACGTAGAATTCAGGTACCAATTGATTGAGCAATTAGTAACGAAATAAGTTTTATTGGTGGGAATTACGTCCTTGAAAACGTGACCCAGCTGAAGAGAGAATACCATGGAGTTAAGCTTGTAGTCAGTGTTAAGTAGTGAAATCTGCAGCAAATTAGTGAGAGGCTGAAAGTTACCCGACTTAGGCAGGAAGCGGAAAGATACCGTCAATAAAGCTTGGAGGGAGGTTTGAAGAAGAAAATAAAGCATTGAAAATAACAGTGAAGATGGCATCCTAGAATCGTTATCGTAGCGATGAGTCCCGATTCCGTTTTAATAATACTTTTCTCTCAGAGACCTCACTTCGTGTACCAATACCGACAGAATGAAACCATGAGTCGTATGGTTGGCTATCCAGATCACCCGTCCTAAATCCGATCGAGCATATTTCGGACACTCTAGAATGGCTAATCGCCAGGTTTTCGTACCTCGTAGAGCTAAAATCTGCAATTTATGCAAGAATACGATTTCTCCTTACTGATAACTTAATTTCCAGCATGATGAGTCTTCGTAGATCTGTATTGCTGCTCGTGGTGATTATACACTATATTCTTGATGTGTTAACATCGAACTTTTACATACCGTTTTGGGTGCTAATTTTTTAATTTAAATCTCTTTTGAAATATTCATGGAAATACATTGTCATTTTCTTCTGGAATGCATGATAATAGTCTTCATTGCAATCATTTCAAAATATTGTTTTTAATTCATGTTTTTCTGTTTGTCTGTTAGCTATTGATCACAAATGCACTGACAACTGATATCCACGAAATTGAAATTTGGAGTAATATTATTGATCACACACATTGCAATGAATTTCCAGTATCCTTCGTTCTTTACTTCAGCGAAATATGGAAGCATTTTGTCGAACGTTTCTGGAAGGAATTCCTCTAGGAAACTCAGATAATGCTGCTAAGTATCGCGCAAAGTATGCTTACGGACCACGTCTAAGCATATTACACGCAATCTGTACCTACAAAGTTTTTGATGGCCTTTTCCTCATTTTCTGTGATCTTCAGTGTGTTTTATGAACATCGTCACCATGATAACACTCTCCTTGCTGAATCTCAAGGAATTTTGGTAAGCTCTCTTATGATTTTATACGATTTTTATTAACTGATGCGTTTTTTTTACGTTTTCCAACCGTAGACTGAAGAAGCGTATATGCTCCATCTTTGTCTGTCTATCCGTCCGCACGATAACTCGCGTGAAAATGGTTTGATTTCAATGAAATTTTAGTATGTGTTAGGGGACCACCTGGGAGCGAACCATGTTGTAAATGGGCGAAATGGTGTCAAAGGTCAGGACATAAGAGAAGGATCCATTCCATTGCCCTGTTGCATCATAACGTACGTAAAAATGGTTCGATTACGTTGTACTTTTAGTATGTGGTAGGGGACCACCTGGGGACGAAATCTACTGAAACTTTACGAAATAGAGTCAAAGGTCAGGACATACAAGCGGGATCCATTTCATTGCCCTTATGCGCCATAGCTTACCTAAAAATGCTACCATTGCGACAAAACTTTATCATGTTGTTCCGGAGGCATACCGAACTAATTCTGTTTAATATCATCGAAATGGGATCAAAGGTTAGGGCACAGGAACGATATTTATTCCACAGCCATTATCCTCATAACTTGAGTAATGATTTCCGGTATGATGGAAAGCGCATTGCAAGATTTTACTAACTTGTTTTATTTTCGAATTGCTCTGGGGCTCATGTTTACGTAACAACAAAATAATGGGTACCTCTGAATCTTTTTGAAGCAATTGTTTCACGAAACGTAATTCCGTTGCAAAATTAGAATTTACCAGCATCTATGAACACAACCATAAATCCGCCAATTAAACCCTACTGATAAATAAGTACGGCACTGCAAAATTTGTAAAATAAAAAAGTGAAGTCGAATACACTACCCAGTCATTAACATTCGGATACCCCTCTACTTAATTAGGTCCTGCACAAACACTACGTCACGAAACCAACCATAAATACACTGGTGTCCAAAACCTAAAGACGGACTGCATTTTTACATGTATAAGAAAAATAATGCATGATCGTGGTCAAATGCGGAAATAATTATTTTGCCAGCACTCGAACGTATCGTAAGACTAAACAAAATGTTTATTAATGATGCACAAATTTTTCCAAAAAACATAGTTGGAGAATGGATGTGCAGTGCTTACCATAACCAGGCAGAGAGACATTTCAGTATGGAATATATCCATCTCGACCTGCGACGCAGCTCCAAGGTAGTGGCATGCTGAGCACCAAGTGATTCGTGAGTTTCTGAGAAAAATTAGCCCACTCCTTCTTCAGTGCAGGAATGAGGCCCTGCATGCTGGCTGGAAGGTATATCGACGAGCACCAATGCGTCTCCCCATTGCATCCCAGATGTGTTCGACGGGATTCAGGTCTAGGGAGCATGTTATCCAGTCGATGTGATGAATATCCTCGGTATCCAGAAGTTTCTGCACTGTTCTTGTACGATGAGGTACCGCATTGTAAGCCATGAACCGAAGTGTTGGCCTATAACACCACGGAATAATCTAATATGACGCAAAACTTCGTTGCAATATCGATCGCCCATCATATTTCCATTTCCCAGTACCTGTAGCTCGGTGCGTCCATTGACCATGATGCCGCGCCGCCCAATGATTCCGGTACCACCACCACCGTGTCCGTCCCTTTCCTTCACACTCTCGGTCTGGTACGCAGTACCACCTTCACGCCAGATCAGCTGGCGTCTAGAAGCCGAGGATAGACTTAAACGAATCTCATCTATGAAGAGTACATTGACCCATTAATGACGTGTCTATTTTCTGTGGATATGACACCACGGAAATCTGCAATCCTGTGCCTGAATGGAGGCGACTCGCAAGCTGACCAGCCACGGTGCAGCGATCGCGTTTTCCTGTTACAACTAAACGTCTGTGCTCATGCGTCGTAGTAGACGGAGGGAAACCTCCTAGCCTGCGTGTAGAACACATTTCATTGGTTTGAAAGGCTGATCAGAGCCTGGATACCACACTATGCGCGATCCCGAACTCCCTTATACCATCCTTTACCCGGCGTGGCCTTCTTCGAGCTTCCGTATAATTCTTTCCCGCGTAAAATCATCTAGATTATTTTTTGAGACATGACGTAAATTGCACCCTCGTTCCTTTATGCATTCACGTCGAGATTTTTCTTGAAACAGACGTCGCCTACCGCGCCCGTTTTTATCCGTTTAAGTGATACCACGTGACCGACATTTTGCATGTGCACCGGCTTTCTACTGAACATCCTCAGTTACCCAAATTGCCACAAACTGTCGCGGTTGATTTTCGTGGTTGTAATCTTTCGATACAGTGTTCGTTCTTAGGTTATGGACACAAGTATATGACATTAGGTGTATGAGGAGCTCGACGTGGAATGCCAGATGCCGCGATCAACACGGTTAACTAATTCCTATGGAAGAATGGCAATAGTGTGATATAAGAAGCCGCTTCGTACGTGACATTTCAGCGGAATTCAAGATCCCTAGGCAGATGGTTGGTGATGCAAATTGCAGCGGCATATGGTTGAATCTACAAAGGAACTACCCGGTAAACGCACGAAACTGACAGAACGTGACAGCTCTACGCGAAGGACAAGGCATTCAGAACGCAAATCAGCATTATCTCAAATAACATAGATCGTATATGAGACGAATGGAACTAGTGTTGGAACCAGCACAGCCCGCATGATGTTGCAGGATATCCCTCACCACGGTCGAGCAGCCATTTCTAACCCGTTAAGTACTTCGACTAATGACACACTCCGATTAATAACTGAAATTGTATGTGAGACTAAAAGGACGCGTGTTAGCATCAGTACAGTACTCATGATTCTGCATGATGTAGCTTACCACGGTCGAGTAGACATCCGTAAGCCCGTTAATTACTTTGACTAACGACGCACTTCGATTAATAACGCAACTCATATGTGAGACTAATGGGACTGGTGCTAGCATCAGTACAGTACTCATAATTCTGCATGATATAGCTTACTACGGTCGGGTACTATCCATAAGCCCGTTAAGTACTTAGACTAATGACACACTCCGATTAATAACTGAAATTGTATGTGAGACTAAAAGGACGCGTGTTAGCGCCAGTACAGTACTCATGATTCTGCATGATGTAGCTTACCACGGTCGAACAGCCATCTGTAGGCCAGCTAAGTACTCGGACTTCGACTAATGATACACTGTGATTAGCGTGATGTAAGAAAGAGCGAAATTGGACTGCAGAACAATGGAAAGCTGTACTTTGGAATAATGAGTCGCACTGCACAGTGTAACAGTCTGATGATAGTTCCTGAGTGTGACGTATCCCGAGAGAAAGATGCCTTCTAGCAGAGCTGTAGCTTGGATTTTGGGCTTATTGCCATGCATTAAATATGCGTCGTAATGAATGAAAATTTTATTTAAAATGCAATTGTTATAAAATAATGATAAAAGTTTAACTATGACAAGTAACTCGTACAAAACATTACAGTCACAAAGGTTTTCTTACAACTGTCATAACTGTCTAACATATCTACAGATTAAATTAACCAAACTTATCATGCCTTCTATTTTACAGATTGAACAGCAGCATCGTTAAAATCCGTTTCTATACACAGATCATACTGAAGGCCATGCAAAAATCCTGGGCCTATCTCTATTGCACGCATAACTCACGCTCTGTCCATCAATATTATAGATCTTGACATTCCACCAAACAATCCCCCCTCCCAATCGTCGAATAAATAATATATGCTCACTCGCAATTTTAATACGGTTCTACATGAGCTTGCTTCGACAGTCAAGAGAAGGATAACCACTTCTTTTTTCCGTGAATATACACTGAAGTGCCAGAAAAACTGGTACACCAGTCTAATACTTGGTAGGTCCCTCCCGGGAGCGCAGGACTGCAGAAATACGACGGTACATGGACTACTAGCTTCTGGAAATATGCTGTAGGCAATGCACATCATACTTCCTGCAGAGCGTTCCACAATTCGAGTGTATATGAGATCTTGGACTTCTGTGTTCGATAGCGCGTTGCATGGCATCCCAAATGAGTTCTATCACTTTCAGATCTGGGAACTTGGGTTTGAATGGTAACACCCCAAACTCATATGAATGCTCCTCTAGCAATAATGTGGAATCCCGACACTTCTATGGAGGTGCATTGTCCTGTTGGAACAGGACCAACCCATCAGCATGCGCACATAGGTTTGGCCGATCACAGACGTTTGTAGACGTACCAGGGGTCCAAGTGAAGTCCAGCTAAACACACCCCACACCATTACGCCTCCCCTCCTCCCACCAGCCGGTACAGTTCGCTGTTGACAGGCGGGATCCATGGCTTCACGGGGTTTGCGCCACACACGAATCATTCCATCTGCCCGATACAGTTGGAAACGTGACTCGTCAGACCAGGCTACTTGTTTCCAGTCACCAAGTGTCCAGTGGCGGTGTTGCAATGCCCACGCAAGGAGCATAGCTCTTTGTCGAGCACCCATCAAGTGGATTCGAGTTGGGCGTCTGCTCCCAAAGCCCATATCCTGCAGGGTACGTTGCACAGTACGGACGCTGATGCTTGTTGAGGCTCCAGCTTTGAATGCCGATTATACCTAGCAGAGTGTTGCACGCCTATCGCTTGAAACGATTCTTGAAAGCCGAAGAAGGTCACATTCACTCAATGTCTTTTTACGGCCACACTGGTATCGTAGGTTAGAGGTTTTGCCGGAATTCTTGTAGTCACGGTACACCCTTGCAATGGTCGTCCGTGAAATTCCGAACTTCGTTTCTACCTCCGAAATACTATAGCCTATCTCACGAGCGCCAACTATGATACCGCGTTGAAAATCGCTTAAATCATTATTACTTGTCATTCTCATGCCGAAAACAGCTCTGACAGCTAACAAGGATGTCTATCACTTTATATACGCAATGGCGGACGCAACTGAGTACGCACATAGGTGACGTTCCTATGTATTTTGCATAAGCTCGTCTGAGTCTGTGCCAATTTTTCTGGCACTTCAGTGTATATATGGCTATATACACTGGCGGAAAGTGAAAAAGAACACCAAGAAGGAATTGGCGGACGATCATGGAATTTTCATGTGTTAATTGGGTCGAGTTTACGTAGGTGTGATGTTAATTTCGGGACCAACCGGTGTGCGCTTACGCCACAGCACGGCATAATATGCAAATTATCGTCGGTGGTATTTAAGGAGTACGGCGAAGTGAATGTAATCAGTCGTCGGCGTACGAACACGTGCGAAGACCCTGAAGAAGCTGCAATGCCTGGACGTGGAATACGTGTACGGTTTTAGCAGTTATCGGACTTTGAGCGAGGTCGTCTAGTCGGACTCCGCGAGGCTGGGTGGTCGTATCGTCGTATTGCGGAGCGAATTGGACGGGAAGTATCGGTGGTGGTACGATGGTGGCGTAGATGGTCCGAGGAACACTCCCACACGAGAAGATGTGGAACCGGGAGTCACAGACGGACTGATGAGCGGACCGATCGACGCATAAGAAGAGCGGCGTTGTCAAGCAGAACATCCACTGCGACGCAAATCCGAGCTATCGTTGCACCTGAGGTGACTGTGCAAACAATCCACAACCGTCTACTGGATGCAGGACTACGTGCACGTCTACCTCTGGCATGTGTACCTCTGACTCCAGCCCACCGTCAGGAACTGCTGCAGCGGTGTCGCCAACGTCTGCACTGGAGAACGCAATGGCAATCTGTCGTGACGAGCGATGAAAGCAGATTTTGCTTGGGAGCCTCCGATGGCCGTATGCGTGTTCGCAGACGCACAGGGGAGCGTCACCACCCTTCTTGCATCCGCCAGTGTCACACAGGGCCTACACCTGGTCTCCTGGTGTGGGGAGCGATCAGCTATCGCTCCCGTACACAACTAGTGTTTGTACCAGGTACGTTAAACAGCACTTCCTACACCAACAACGTCATTCAGCCCGTTGTTGTGCCCTTTGTAAGGTCGGTCCATCGTGGTGATTTCCAGCAAGATAACGCACGCCCACACATGACACGTGCAACCCAACATGCACTTCAGGGTGTGAGACAACTTCCATGGCCTGCACGTTCACCGGATTTGTCCCCATTGAGCACGTGGGGGAGTTTATGGGACAACGACTTATCCGGTCTCCACGGCAAGCCACGACCATCCCCGATTTACGCGTCCAGGTTGAGGATGCTTGGAACTCAATACCCCAAACTTACATCCAACATCTGTACGACAGACTCCATGCCAGAATTGCACAGTGTGACGCAGTTCATGGCGGTTCAACCTCGTACTAACCATGTTACATGGAAATGTTATTTTTCAGTTTACCAGCAAATACAGCTGTATTTGCCATAATGTTTTGATCACGTTATCCTCTGTATTCCGTTATTATGCTGTATAAATTTCGTTGATATCAGACGTCTCCTCCTTGGTGTTCTTTTTTCACTTTCCGCCACTGTATATATATTCTACTTTGGAAGTTAATTTTCTTATTTGTCCTCATCTCCCTTCTCCTTTGGCATCAGCATTTATGTGTTTCCTGATATTTTCTTCTTATGCAACTTATTCTTAGTAGCACTTATTTTTGTTGCTGTATCCACAAGAGCTTTGGTGAGTTCTCTTCTAACTTGAGAAATATCCAGTTCTTCCGATGTTAGGCCTTCTAAAGCAGAGAATCACTTCCTCAGTTCCAACTTGAACGTATTATGATGTTTTTTAAAGCTGGTTATATCAGTACATTTTGTTTGTCATATGAGATTGCCCCGTTCGTGTTTTAATATATCATCACCATCATCATCATCATCATCATCATTGTCAACCATTATCAATCCACTGCTGGACAAAAGTCTCACCAAATTTCCTCCACACTGGTCTGTCTTGTGGTAGTCTCCTCCATGTCACTCCCGCATACTTTAGAATTTCATCCACCCATCTCCCATGTGGTCTTCTTCTGGGTCTTTTCCTGTCCCGTGGAATCCAATCTAAAATTTCGGCTGTTCATCGATCGTCTGTCCTTCTGGCAGTATGTCCAGCTCATTGCCATTCCAGGGATTTAACTCTGATCATGATATTTATATATATATATCATCATCATCATCATTGTCAACCATTATCAATCCACTGCTGGACGAAGGTCTCCCCAAGTTTCCTCCACAACGTTCTGTCTTGTGCCAGTCTCCTCCATGTCACTCCCGCATATTTACGAATTTCATCCACCCATCTCCCATGTGGTCTTTTTCTGGGTCTTTTCCTGTCCCTTGGAATCCAATCTAAAATTTCGGCTGTCCATCTATGGTCTGTCCTTCTGGCAGTATGTCCAGCCCATTGCCATTTCAGGGATTTAACTCTGATCATGATGTCTTCCACTCTCGTCATTTTTCGGATCCACGAGTTCCTTTTCTTATCTCTCCTGGTTATACCAAGCATGCACCTCTCCATGCTTCTTTGAGTTGTCTGCAGCCTTTGTATGTCTCTTTTAGTTAAGGTCCACGTCTCTGCACCATACGTAAGCACTGGAAGGATGCATTGATCAAACACTTTTCTTTTAAGACATAATGGCATATTGCTCTTGAAAATTATGCTGTTTCTTCCAAAAGCTCTCCAGGCAAGTTTTGTACGCCGATTAATTTCTTCATCATGTGACCCTCACTTGATATCTGCTGTCCAAGATAAACATACGTATCTGTTATCTCCAGTTTTTCTCCATCAATCGATAAATCTTCATTTCTTGTAAAAGCATTGAACATCACTTTTGTCTTCTGAAAGTAAATTTTTAATCCCACTTCTTTACTCTTGTCAGCAAGTTCCTGGATCATACTCTGCAGCTCTGATGGGGTAGTTGCAAAAATGACTACGTCATCAGCAAAACGAAGGTGGGTTAGATAATCTCCATTAATCTTTATCCCTTTGTTTTCCCAGTTCAGTGATTGAAAGACATTTTCCAATGTGGCATTAAAGAGCTTCGGAGATATGGTGTCACCTTGTCTCACTCCCTTTCCAATTTTTATGTGTGTTGTATTTTCAAACAGCCGAATCTTTGCACTTACATTTTCATAGATGTTATTAATAATATTAATGTATGCATCTTCAATACCGCAGGATTTCAGAGCCGTGGTAACTGCTGATGGTTTCACCGAATCAAAGGCTTTTTCATAATCGATAAAAGCCATACACAATGGAAGTTCATATTCCCTCGCTCTTTCAATTAGTTCTCTCAGTACGTGGATATGATCTATTGTGCTGTAGCCACTCCTGAATCCAGCTTGTTCTCTCGGTTGAGCCATGTCCAGTGTTACCTTCAAGCGGTGTGAAAGAACTTTAGTGAAGATTTTATAAACCACTGATAGGAGGCTGATAGGTCTGTAGTTCCTGAGATCCTCAATGTCACCTTTTTTATGTAGCAGGATCATTGTAGCATTGTTCCAATCCTCAGGAATCTTCCCTTCATTAAGGCATCGAGTGAAAATTTGGGCGAGTACTGTTTCAATTTCTCCACTTGCTTCTTGTATGATGTCTATAGTAATTCCATCTTCTCCTGGAGCTTTCCCCCGCTTCATGTTCTTGATTGCATGAGCAACTTCTGCTGGGAGGACTGGAAGAACTCTGGTACCTTTCATGATGTCTGGAGTACATGTATCATCCTTTTCATATAATTTGGAGTAGAAATCTTTCACTCTTGTCAAAATTTCGCCTCTATATCTTGTTACAGAACCATCTTCTTTTCTCAGTGCCATCATCTGTTTTCTTCTCTTACTGAGATGTCCCTCTGCTATCTTTAGGCTTTGGTTGTTTTCAATTGCTTTCCTTACTAGTTCACATTTGAATTTCCTTACGTCTTCAGTGATACTTTTTCGTACTGTCTTGCATAGCTCTATGTATTCCACTTTGGAAGTCCCATCTTCTTTAGTTGTCCTCATCTCTCTTCTTTTTTGCATCAACATTTTTGTTTTTCCTGATAATTTGTTCACATGCAACTTGTTCTTAGACCCAGCTAATTTTGTTGCTGTTTCCATAAGAGCTTTGGTTACTTTTCTGCTAACTTCAGAGATGTCCACTTCTTCTGATGTTAGGCCTTCTAAAGCAGAGAACCTGTGAGAACCTGTTCTTCAGTTCTAACTTGAAGGTATTATGGTGTTTTTAAGGTTGGTTATGTCAATAGATTTTTTGTCTTATGAGCTTGCCACGTGAAAGTTTAGTGTTGAGGTGCATCTTACATCTCACCAATCTATGGTCACTACCTGTGTTGAACTTGTTTAGCACACTGCAGTCTTCTATGACGAATTTTTTGTTACACATAATAAAATCAATTTCACTTGTCGTCCCATTTGGATGTCTCCATGTCCATTTCCTGTGTGGCATTTTCTTGAAAAAGGAGTTCAAGATGAAAAACCCTTCTGCCTCTGCAAACTCAACGAGAGTATTTCCACGCTGGTTTCTGTTGCCGTGACCGAATTTACCTACTGAAGTTTCATTCTGTTGCCGTTGCCCTATTTTTACATTGAAATCTCCCATATTTATCTTCAAGTGCTGCTTACCTTTATTATTTAGATCACGAATTTCCTCATAAAATTCTTCAATTTCTTCTTCAGCATGACTTGTGGTGGGTGCATAAGTTTGAATAATCTGAGCCTGGTATCTTCTCGAGAGTTGGATAACGAGTCGTGCAGCTCTGTCAGAGGAACTTTCAACTTCTACAACTTTATCCTTCAGTTTCTTGTTTATTATAAATCCAACACCACTAGTTCTGCAAGTATCTGTCCCACGATAGTAGAAGAGATGTCCAATTTTCAGTTCAATGAGATCTTCTCCTTTTCTCCTTACCTCACTTAGCCTGACGATGTCCCACTTAATCCTTTGTAGTTCCTCTTCCAATTCAAGAAGCCTTGAATCAGAAGATAGGGAGCGTCCATTATACGTAGCCAAGGTCAGCATCAGATGGCAGCCTAGTCCGGTCCTCCGGGGATTCTTAGCACCCTCTGCCTTCATGTCGCACTGGCCGCTGCCTTGGCCAGGTACATTCCAGCTGCCGGAGACTGAGGGCCAAGATTTAAGTTGTGGTGTCATATTTGAGGGGTTTGGCCATAACTCACCACGCTGGCCAAGCGGGTTGGTGAGTGTGGGATAGCATTTCCTCTAATCGCAATGGTATAGTTATACCGCTATTGGTGGTCGTCAGAGCCCCTTTAGTGAGAACAGGATGCACCACGAGAAGGCGGGGTTGACATTTGTCAAGGAGAGGCTGTGATGTTACGCATCACCTGACCTTACATATATATATATAAAAGCACCAGTAACCAATTATTAAAAAGAACATTTAATCGACCAAAATCAAACAACCCAAAAACCACGCACTTCAATGAAACTCAAAATTAAACCTCAAATAAAAAAGAATCAAACTGTTTTCCGAACCTCAGAACGTGTAATATAGACAGCCACAAATCGGACAGGCTAAAAAAAACAAATACAAAAAACAAAAAAACAACGACAAAGGACGCCGATTGCCAAAAACCACAGGCAAGAGTACTGAAATCATCAGGGGAAGTACCAGCACTCAAAAGAACATGGCTTTTCAAACTTTTACAATGGCTGGCACACACCAAAAGCCAGAAAATAGTGCTCCCGAAGCCATGCAATAGCAGTCCGATAAACTAAATACAAAAGAAAATCCTCGCAGAATATAAGAAGAAAGTTTCACATTACCACTCACAAATGTTGAAATCAAAGTAGCCCAAACGCAAGAGCACTGATAAGACCCTAAATAAAAATCACGGTTACGTATGTATTATATATATCATCATCATTGTCAACCATTATCAATCCACTGCTGGACGAAGGTCTGCCCAAGTTTCCTCCCCAACGGTCTGTCTTGTGCCAGTCTCCTCCATGTCACTCCTGCATACTTTCGAATTTCATCCACCTATCTCCCATGTGGTCTTCTTCTGTGTCTTTTCCTGTCCCTTGGAATCCAATCTAAAATTTCGGCTGTCCATAGATGGTCTGTCCTTCTGGCAGTATGTCCAGCCCATTGCCATTTCAGGGATCATGATGTCTTCCACTCTTGTCATTTTTCGGATCCACGAGTTTCTCTTGTAACGTATACTCTAGATTCAGTTTCTTTTTGATTTTACTATCTCTTGTTATTTTATTTTCCTATGCAAATTATCTTCTCACTTAACGAGATATTATTTCTCCCGCTGAATTATATGTGGCAACGAGTGTAAGTCATGACGTGGTGGTATGGTTGGTTGGTTGTTCGATTTTTATGGCGCAAGGGCCATGTCTGGCCAAAGAGCGCCAGAAACAAGTCAAACAAATAGTATTAAAAATGTGGTAAAAAGCTTAAAATCTGACTGATCATGTAAAATTGAAAAATGAGAACGATGGAAGGGCTAAAAAAGATAATGGAGCAAACAGTATTAAAAACATGATACAATGATTAAAATCTAGCTGATTCATTAAAACTGAGAAATGAGGATGATGATAAGGCTGAAATCTAGATACGTTTAAAATTGTCAATTTCTTTAAAAAATGAAAACACGGCAACAGTATCACAGTGGTCATTGAGGAGCCGCTGCAGTGTAGCTGCGTCCTCGGTCAACAAATGAGAATGAAAGAAATGAAAACGTACATCACGAAAACGAACACAGGTATACAGAAGATGAGTTACGGTGAGTCGGCAATTGCACGTCTCACACATCGGCGCAGTGTCGCCACACAGCAAAAAGCGGTGAGTGAAACGACAATGCCCAATGCGGAGACGCGCAAGCACCACTTCCTCGCTACGGTTCCGACGATATGAGGATTTCCAGACTTCAAGATTAGGTTTAATACGATGCAGTTTATTTTCCACCTCTTGGTCCCACAGACCTTGCCACGTTCGCTTGATATGGTCGCGAACCAGAAAGCGGAAATCCCGGTGAAACAGTGGCAAGGGTGTGACGACCAAAGAGGAAGCAGATCTAGCTGCAGCATCAGCACACTCGTTACCCGAGATTCCAACATGCCCAGGAATCCAGCAAAACTGAACTTGAAAACCGGCCCCGAGCAAACGACGAAGTAACTGTTTCACATTCACGAGAAAAGGATGATCACGGCAATTTGCAGATGACAAAGACTGCAAGACACTCAAGGAATCCGTATAGACCATAGCACGATGATGAGAACTCGACTGAACATGGAGAAGAGCGAGATACACAGCATGCATCTCCGCAGAAAATACCGTGGCCTCAGCTGGGATCCGCGCTACTGAAACGTCATCTACACAGACAGCCGTGGATCCAACAACTCCATGCATCGTGGAGCCATCAGTAAAAATAGGAGTGTAATCAAAATTTAGGTCACGATGCTCAGCGAAGAACTGCTGGTACACTGACGTAGGGGTTGAGGATTTATCGAAAGATGTAAAGGTGGTATCAACCATGACACCAAGTGGGTGCCATGGCGGATCCCCAAAGCCCCTGGTCTCTCCAACAAGTGACAAGTCGAGCCCAACATCACGGGCTACGGCCGCCATACGAAGACCGAAGGTTGAAATGCACGAGGGCCGGTTCCCGAATAAACGAGCATGCTGGGGATGAAAAACTGCATCGTATAAAGGATGGCCTGGAAGAGATCTAAGTTTCAGGTAGAATTGAATAGACAGCTGCAGACGGCGTAATTCAAGCGATGGTTCGTTCGCGTCAGCGTAAAGGCTGGGAATCGGAGATGTTCGAAATGCTCCCGAACAAAGACGCAGTGCTTGATGGTGAATAGTGTCCAAAGGCCGGAGAACGGAACGACGAGCAGAGCCATACACGATACAACCATAATCCAGTTTAGACCGGATTAAGGAATGGTAAATACGAATCAAAGACATCCTGTCTGCGCCCCACGAGACTCTCGAAAGGATCTTAAGAATGGATAGAGCCCGCAGACAGGAAATCTTGAGCTGCCGAACGTGCGCACGGAACGTAAGCGCACGGTCGACGGTCAGACCAAGGAACTTGGTCTCCGGCAAAACTGGAATGGCTGCACGGTCTAAAAACAGCTCTATGTCAGGATGGAGGCCACGCCTCCGGCAGAAATGGACACACGCTGTCTTGGCGGGAGAAAGAACGAAACCATTGCTATTCGCCGTTTTAAAGATCTGATTAATTGCAGACTGCAACTGCCTTTCAATAAAATGCATGCTTGATGACGAGCAGAAAATGTGCAAGTCATCAACATAGACAGTAGCCGAAACCGCAGGAGGAAGATTTGTGAGGAGACAATTAATGCGAAGGATGAACAATGTGACAGATAAAATGCAACCTTGAGGAACACCTTGTTCTTGATGGAATGTTGCCGATAGCGTCGTACCTAGGCGCACCTGGAACACCCGATTGCGAAGAAAATTTAAAATAAATGTCGGAAGATTTCCTCGCAATCCGCATGCGTGGAGGTCACGGATAATACCATGCCGCCACGCTCGATCATAAGCTTTTTCAATATCAAAAAATACAGAAACCAGGTGCTGCCTACGCACGAACGCCTCGCGCACAGATGTCTCAAGGTGCAGGAGATGATCGTGAGGTGAACGATGACGGCGGAAGCCGCTTTGTGATATTGAAAATACTTGATGAAATTCTAAAAAATGAACTAACCGGGAATTAACCATGCGTTCAAGAACTTTACACAGACAACTAGTGAGAGCAATTGGACGATAAATAGAGGGAGACTTGGGATCCTTGCCAGGTTTGGGAAAAGGCAGAACAACTGCTTTTCGCCAAGACTCCGGGAAACTGTGCTCCGACCAAATACGATTGTAAAGGATTAAGAGATTCTCGAGAGACGACTACGAGAGATGACGGAGCATGTCATAATGGATGCCATCGGGACCGACCGATGTAGCGCCTGACCGATGCAGAGCCACCCTGAGTTCAACCATGCTGAAGGGGGAGTTATATCCAGTGTCCAGAAAAGGCGCAAAGGAGATTCTCTGGCGTTCCGCAGTGGATTTAATCCTCAGAAAGGAGGAAGGATACGCCAGGTCACTCGACACGGAGGCAAACGCCTCCCAAACAATCAGCAATCTCCCCGACTTCAGCATATGTGCAGCCGTTACTCTCGAGAATGGAGATCTGGTGAGAGCTGTAGTTACCCCGGATCTTACGAATCTTGTCCCACACACTTTTCGAACTGGCACGTGAAGTGAGAGATGAAACATACTGGATCCAAGACTCCCTCTTGCTACGTCGACGCACCAACCGAGCATAAGATTTTGCTCGTTTGAATATAACGAGATGAGCATCGGTCGGATAACGCCGAAACGTAGACCAGGCCTTATGTTGAGCTCTCCTAGCCGCTGCGCATTCAGGGGTCCACCAAGGCTTCGGACTTCTGGAGAGTTTCGTAGATGTTTTTGGTATAGAAAGATCAGCTGCCTGAAGAACGCAATTTGTGACTTCAAGACCAGCTGCGTCGATTGACTCTTGGGTCACCATTGCAGAAGATATTACTGTGGACGATGGGAAGACCTCCCATCTCGCACGCTCCATCCTCCACCGAGGAGGGCGGGAAACAAAAGATGGCATGTTCGTATGATGCGAGATGACAATTGGAAAGTGGTCGCTCCCGTGGAGGTCGTTACACACCGTCCACGACCAGTCAGCAATAATTGATGGTGATCCCAAGGTCAAATCGATCGCACTGAAGGATCTTGTCGGTTCATGGAAGTACGTGTCAGCACCGGTGTTAAAAAGGCACAAAGAGGCCGAGGACAGAAGAGACTCTATGAGACGACCCCTCGTGCTGATGCTGACACTACCCCACAAATGATGATGGGCATTGAAGTCACCCAGTAAAAGTAAGGGTGAAGGCAGCTGATCAACCAATCTCTCCAGTACAGAGACGCTTACGTTCTCGTCCGGCGGCAGATAGACACTGCAGACAGTAAGAGGTACAGGGACAGATATTCGCACCGCCACGGCCTGCAAAGTTGTGGAAATCGCCACGGAAGACACCGGAACACTGTGAGGGACAAGAATAGCGACTCCCCCACAGGCGATGTATCCCAGTGCATTATCTGTCCGATACGTAGTGTAGCCTCGAACTGAAAGCAGGTCTGATGGTTTAAGCTTCGTCTCCTGTAGACAAAGGCACACCGGAGAGTAAAATGAAAGCAGATGTTTCGCTTCAGCAAAACTCGTCCGAAAACCTCGACAGTTCCACTGAATGATTGAAGCCATGGTTATAAGTGAAATGAAAATGAAAATGATCAAACGAAGTCCGGCTCCATCGCCTCTGATGGGGGTTCCCCCAGATCTGGAGGCGTGTGACCAGGGGCTAAGATGGGAGCATTTTTTGTCGCAAGTGTCTTAACAGGAGGCGCACGACGTTGAGTCGTTTCCTGAGATTTTGGAGGAGAAGAAATGCTTTTCTTATCCTGGGCTTTGGTCTTTTTGTTAGAAGAAGTGGCCTGAGTTCCCTTGTTGGTGGTGGGATGAGTCTGCTTCGGCGAAATGGTGGGTGGCGCTTTCAGACCCCTAGCTCGAGACTGGAGTTCCTCCAGTCCGGCTGCGATGATATCGTCCAGCTTATAGGGACATGTAGTAGGGATCTGAATGTCGGTTTGAATGCCGATTGTAGATTTAGCAACCACCACTGATGCACATGAGCGCCGATCAGAAGAAGCAGGAACTGCTCTCCTTCTGGCCTCAGGATAGGAAATATTCTCCACCGTCTTTAGCCTTTGGATTTCTTTCTCCTCCTTCCACTTGGGACAATCTTTGGCTGATGCCGCGTGTGAACCCTTGCAGTTCACACAAAACTCAGCCTCGGCCACACATTCTGATAAAAGATGCTCTGCGGCACCACAGCGTCCACACCTCGGATTGCTCCTGCACGACTGCTGAGAATGGCCGTAAGACTGACACCTAAAACATCTCAGAGGGTTAGGGATGTACGGGCGTACTTCTAGGTGGAGATACCCTGCCTTGATGGACGTAGGCAGGGAAGGGCTATCAAAAGTTAAAATGATGTTCCGGGATGGGACGGACTGCCCATTCCGCCGGAATAGAATACGCCGCACACCCGTAACGTGTTGACACCTGAGTTCTTCAAGTAATTCTTCCTCAGCACACTCAACGAGGTCCTGAGAGGAGACAACACCTCGAGATGAATTTAGGTATCCATGAGGTGCTATTTTTACCGGAGTCTCAAGCAGCGTGGTGGTGTTAAGAAGTGTAGAGCTGTAGGCCACAGTGCACATTTCTAATAGAAGATCTCCAGATTGGAGCTTCTTTACGCTCTTAGGAGAGCTTGCGATGGATTGAAGTGCTTAATTTATCCAAAACGGACTTTTGGCACTCAGAGGCTTTGAAGGGTCTAACGAATGAACAAAAAAGAAACGAGCATTCGAACAATCAGGCACATGCTTTTTAGCGGAAGGGGATGAGCCTTCCTCATTGCTTCTTTTGCTTTTTGGTTCGTGGGAAACTTTATTTTCATCCATAAAGAAAAATTAATAATTCGTCCGCCGACTTCCCCACCCACAATCGAGCCCAACGAGGGAGAGCCGGAGGTCCGCAAGCCCAAGTGGACGCAGGACACGGCTCTAGGGATAGCAAGCGGATATAGCAAGTTGATAGGGCAGACATGCGCTCGGCGAGCACCCAGACTTTCCCATGCCAGGGGAGCACCCCTTTGGCATGCCCACCCTATCCCCAGACTCACCCTGTCGTACGAGACGACAAGCCGTTAGAGGTCTGGGCTCCACTCGGCGACAGACCTCATTGACTAGGAGTGGGTTAGTTCCCAGCTGCCCGTTTAGGGTGAAGCAGGGGGCAAAGAGGAGTGTTGGCAACTGGCGACAACAACACCCAGGCCTCCAGAAACCTCTGCCTCCAGCATCCCCTTTTCCACCTTATGGGTCACCACACACGGCAAACGTGCAGGTAGGTCTAGCTAACCAACTCGGAAAAACAAAAGGAACATGAAATGGAGAAGACAGGAAAGAAAACGAGAAACTAAAATCCTGAGCTGGCGCATAATCACAACCTCAGCAACCTACAACTGAGGCGGGTTCATGTCAAGTGAAAAAACATAGAAAATGTGAAAATCATCACATATAGTACATGTTGGCTCGGGCCGTGGGGACGCCATCCCCCAGCAGCTGGATGAACAGCTGTCCCTTCGGTGATGTAATCGTTCAAGACGAAATGACAAAATGATCCGTCACAAGGTCAGCTCGGGCCGTGGGGGCGCCGCTCCCCAAATAACTGGAAAACCAGTTATCCCCGTGCGGGACGTGGTGGTATGCAGTATATATATATAGGAGCGCTCAAGTATACCAGAGAGGTTCGTTGTATATATGATAGGTTCTTCCTAATTATTGTTATGCGATTCTACGAAAGTTCGGTCTACCAGTAGTTGTGTTATATTGGAGTGTGTATTGAGTAATACCAGGAGTTTCTCAATAACAGGTTAAAAGTGAGTACGTTTTCTTAGTTCATTTTATTGTCAGACCTCTGTCTGGCCGTTAAGCCTATTTCATTGAGTGTCTTACCTAAACAAACCCTACCACTTTGATGATTAAGCGCACTTTAGCTACGTCAAGTAACCTTTCAATAACCCTAACGTGACTTAACGTGAGCTTTCCTGCACGACACGTTCGGCAGGAGACAGCTATTCATTATACTCTTCTTATCTCTCCTGGTTACACCAAGCATGCACCTTTCCATGCTTCTTTGAGTTCTCTGTAGCCTTTGTATGTCTCTTTTAGTTAAGGTCCACGTCTCTGCACCATATGTATGCACTGGAAGGATGCATTGATCAAACACTTTTCTTTTAAGACATAATGGCATATTGCTCTTGAAAATTATGCTGTTCCTTCCAAAAGTTCTCCAGGCAAGTTTTGTACGCCGATTAATTTCTTCATCAATGTGACCATCACTTGATATCTGCTGTCCAAGATAAACGTACGTGTCTGTTATCTCCAGCTTTTCTCCATCAATCGATAAATCTTCATTTCTTGAAAAAGCATTGAACATCACTTTTGTCTTCTGAAAGTTCATTTTTAATCCCACTTCTTTACTCTTGTCAGCAAGTTCCTGGATCATACTCTGCAGCTCTGATGGGGTAGTTGCAAAAATGACTACGTCATCAGCAAAACGAAGGTGAGTTAAATAATCTGCAATAATCTTTATCCCCTTGTTTTTCCAGCTCAGCGACTGAATGACACCCTCCAATGTAGCATTAAAGAGCTTCGGAGATATGGTGTCACCTTGTCTCACTCCCTTTCCAACTTTTATGTGTGCTGTATTCTCAAACAGCAGAATCTTTGCACTTGCATTTTCATAGATGTTATTAATAATATTAATGTATGCATTTTCAATACCGCAGGATTTCAGAACCATTGTAACTGCTGATGGTTTCACCGAATCAAAGGCTTTTTCATAATCGATAAAAGCCATGCACAATGGAAGTTCATATTCCCTCGCTCTTTCAATTAGTTCTCTCAGTACGTGAATATGATCTATTGTGCTGTAGCCACTCCTGAATCCAGCTTGTTCTCTCCGTTAAGCCATGTCCAGTGTTACCTTCAAGCGGTGTGAAAGAACTTTAGTGAAGATTTTATAAAACACTGATAGGTCTGTAGTTCCTGAGATCCTCAATGTCACCTGATAGGTCTGTAGTTCCTGAGATCCTCAATGTCACCTGATAGGTCTGTAGTTCCTGAGATCCTCAATGTCACCTGATAGGTCTGTAGTTCCTGAGATCCTCAATGTCACCTTTTTTATGTAGCAAGATCATTGTAGCCTTGTTCCAATCCTCAGGAATCTTCTCTTCATTAAGGCATCGAGTGTAAATTTGGGCGAGTACTGTTTCGATTTCTCCGCTTGCTTCTTGTATGATGTCTACAGTAATTCCATCTTGTCCTGGAGCTATTCCCCGCTTCCTGTTCTTGGTTGCATGTGGAACTTCTATTTTATATATATATATATACACACTGCTGGCCACCCAAAATTCAACACCAATGAGGACACGAGATAGCAAAGCCAAATTTCCTGGACACATAACAACAGATACAAAGATGAAACAAATGAGCTTACAGGCCCGTGTGACTTGTGGAACACGCAGACATCAATATTTCGTGTGGCTTCCATGGCTGGCAATAACGGCCGCTACACACCGCGGCATTGAACGAAAGAGGCTTTGGATGTATGGCTTGTGGTATGTAGGTCCAGGCTGCTTCCACACGTTGTCACAGTTCATCAGGCGTAGACGCGGGTGTTGCTTGCTGGGCCACTCGGTTGCCGATCAGCGACCAGACATGTTCTATGGGCGACATATTGGGAGAACATGCGGGCCACGGCAGCAGTGACACCTGGTGGGCCGTGAAGCATTGTTGCACGATGCGTGTCACGTGCGTGCGCGCATTGTCCTGTTGAAACGTGGCCGCTGGCAGGTGCTGCAGGTAAGGGAGGACTTCAGGCTCCAAAACGTCGTACATGTAGCGGTGGATATTGAGTGTACCAGCGATGCGAACCAGAGTGGTGCGGGTGTCATATCCAATTGCGCCCCAAACCATAACGCCAGGCGATGGACCGGTATGGCGATGCATAAAGCAGGCGTCATATAGTCTCTCGCCGCGGGGCCGCCACACGCAGATCCGACCATCGTGGTGGTGCAGGCAGAAGCGGGATTCGTCGGAGAAGACAATGTCGTGTCATTCCGTAGTCCAGGTGCGTCGTTCAACGGCCCTCTGCCGTCGCACGCCCTGGTGGTGTAATGTCAATGGTAATCGGAGCAATGGGCGCCGTGCGACAAGTCCCCGCTCCAGCAGACGACGTCGAACGATACGTGCTGACACAGGTTGTTGGGCAATACACCCTAATTCTTGCGTTAACGTTCGTGATGTGGCGGTGCGAGCCGTCAATGCCCGCCGCACAACATATCTGTTCTCTCGTTCGGTGGTGTGCCGCGGCTGTAGCGATCGCTCACGTCGGTCCGTCCCTCCCTCCTGCACCCACCGAATCCATACTCGCCTCACTGTGGCTGGATGTCGTCCCACACAGGCGCCGATGTCTCGGTACAATAAACCGCTGTCGCGATAAGTCACTGTTCGTCCTCTTTCGAACTCCGAAACGTGCTGGAATGGCTACCGTATTCTGCAACGAGACATCAGGAAGCTTCCCACGCACAGGTCCGGCAGCACAGCACACTTCCACTACTTACACCCCGCCATCTGTGCACCCTTCTTATAGTACTTCTCGGTAGCATGCCGGGCACACATGATTTGCTTATGCTCTGCAGTGCTAATCGTTTGCATATCCTCTCGCGGGCGACGGATGCTCCGAATTTCAGGCCAATCGGATGTTTGCATATATACATATATATTCTATTAAGAAGAGTCCGAAGCAAAAAAAATTTTTTGACTCATACCAAGTACAACATAGAAAAAGTTATGTATCTACCGGTGTGAGTAAAACGAGAAAAAAATAAAAAATAAAATAAAACAACTGAATGTAGAAAGTGTCGAGAATACTGAGCCTTGGCTTTATCAAGGACCAGCAAAAACTCTGCATTTCCTCACTTCCACAAAGACCTAGTTGGAAATGGGTTTCTGCAAAGCCATAGATGCAAGTCATAAGCCCACCAAAAATTTTTTTTTAAGAAATATATATTTTTAAAAAATATATATATATGTCATGACCTCCGCAGAGTTGTATGACCTAGCTTTAGTTAACAATTTAGCTTGCATCCATAACTTTCCTGGCCCGACCCATGCTCTTCATCTGTTACTATTAAACAGAAAGAAGAAGATTATAGAAAAATCAAGTTGTGAGAGTGACATAATAATTAGAAATAATGTTCAGCAATAGCGAAATGCCAAGTTCGCCTGAGAGAGAATTTAAACCTGAATAGCAATGCAAAAGTATTCCAAATTCTTACATTGCAATTAAAAAAGGAAATATTAATTATTTAAAACTCAGATTCTTGAAAGAAAACTTGATTCTAAAACCCCCTACTCTACAACTTCTGACAACACAAAAACGAGAATAAATTAAAGACAATAATAAACTAAAGAAATGCTTTGTGAAGGTTATATGACATAAACAATTAGTTGCAATATGTACAAAGTATTACAGAAGTGCTTTAAGTTCACAAAGCATTTCTTTAGTTAATTATTGTCTTTAATTTATACTCGTTTTTGTGTTGTCAGAAGTTGTGGAGTAGGGGGTTTTAGAATCAAGTTTTCTTTCAAGAATCTGAGTTTTTAAATAATTAATATTTCCTTTTTAATTGCAATGTAAGAATTTGGAATACTTTTGCATTGCTATTCAGGTTTAAATTCTCTCTCAGGCAAACTTGGCATTTCGCTATTGCTGAACATTATTTCTAATTATTATGTCACTCTCACAACTTGATTTTTCTATAATCTTCTTCTTTCTGTTTAATAGTAACAGATGAAGAGCATGGGTCGAGCCAGGAAAGTTATGGATGCAAGCTAAATTGTTAACTAAAGCTAGGTCATACAACTCTGCGGAGGTCATGACATATATATATATATTTTTAAAAATATATATTTCTTAAAAAAAAATTTTGGTGGGCTTATGACTTGCATCTATGGCTTTGCAGAAACCCATTTCCAACTAGGTCTTTGTGGAAGTGAGGAAATGCAGAGTTTTGCTGGTCTTTGATAAAGCCAAGGCTCAGTATTCTCGACACTTTCTACATTCAGTTGTTTCATTTTATTTTTTATTTGTTTCTCTTTTTACTCACACCGGTAGATACATAACTTTTTCTATGTTTTACTTGGTATGAGTCAAAAATTTTTTTTTGCTTCGGACTCTTCTTAATAGAATGTGAATTCTGAATTTTCATAGCTGCTGCGTTGCGCGTTTTGATCTTCAGGTTATTTTGCAACTTTCGTTTTAAATTCAAAAGTTTTTCCTTTGTTTTCAGCTTTGCTCTTCAGTATATATATATATACATACATACGTCCTCCGATAGCATATAATGTTCAAATGTAAATTTGCCATTGACTTTTTGTCCTCTTTCGTTCTTTATGTTTTGATAATTGGTTATAGTTTGAAAATAATAGTAGTAACAGTAGTAATAATATTCGGAACTTAAAGTGAGAATTTTGTTTTTGAACTTAAATTAAAAATTTAGTTGGATATTACCGTACGAATATTTGGGGGAAGGGGAATTTAATATTTACGATTTCTTCTGACATTGCCTGGGGATGCCCTGGCTTTGCATGGAACAATGAAATAATTTGTTTTTCAGTTTCGCATTTCATAAAATTTTATTTAGCTTTATTTTAAAGTAAATGCAAAATTAGGTCAATTTTAAAATAATCAGCTGGTTAAGAAACACTAGAGACTAGTCGAAAATATTTTCCAGATTTTTTTTCCAAATTCCATTATTTCTATCCCCCCCACCCAGCGGAAAATTATGAAACAAAAGCTGAAACTTGTATTTTTTAGAGTGAGCCGAAGTGCTCAAGACCTGAGTAAAGTTATGGCCACAATATTAAAATTCTGCAATAAAAAAAAAATTAGGAATGTTTCAATGATTTTTTTTTATATTTTTGTATTGAAAGCATAAAAACATTTTAGTCCATCTCTTTTCCATTTGTTATATGGTTAAATAACATGACTGTAGAGTAAATTTCAGATTGCTCTTTTTTTCGTCGTTGCAGTAAGCTTAGAAAGGGCTCTGTTAATTTTTACATTTTACAGTAATGAAAGCTACATATCTATCATTATTTAATCATGCTTTCCAGACAGTTTAGAAATAAATGATCCTGAAAATGGCACACTTTATCACTTTCTAATAGAACTACAGTAGCCGTTTGAAACAGTCTTCTGCAGGGAAGCTGTAGTTTTTGAAATTTTAGCTTTCATTTTCATCGGTGTAAAATTCGAAAACAGAAGATAACTTTCTGCGGTGATGAAATTAGTATAAAAATCTATCAGAATAAAGCATTTTGGGAAACATAGGCGAATATTAATAATGCGATTGTGATCGCATCCATGTTTTTCTTTCCTTTTTTGTCCGCCTGTCTGCTAAGATATTAAAAAATCCCTTTGGAAAAAGCTCTAAAATGTTCTTCTTTGAAGAATGACGAGACATACCATTCCTAATACATTCTCTTTCTCAAAGCTCATGATAGAAGAGAAAAAATTGGTTCGTGTGCACCACATTATACATTAGGCCGAAAAATCATCGAAGATGTTTCTACTGCAGTAAGATGTAGCTTCCACAGAAAATGACATTACAGGGATCAAAATCTCAGTACAGCGCAGAATCCTTGCGTAGTTGTATCAAGTCAGAATGGTGTCTAAATTAATATCCTTTCATATGATTGACAGTCCGATCTTCACACGGTGCACAAATTAAGGAACCTATCTTTAGCCCTTATCTTATGCTGATATGATAGGGAAAAAAACAGCAGTTATCTATGGACAAAAAAATTAAGTAATAATATATGGCTCTTATTAAATTCAATAGAAATCGCTGTAATTTTCGATTTAAAACTCATAGTTGTTTTTCTCACAGAGGGCCAACGGTTTTTTTCTTTGCATTTACTTTCACTTCGGAAATTTTAGAAACGTTATATATCCACATGTTCTGCCGAATGGATACCTGTTGTTACGAAAGAGCGTTAAGTTGTACACAGAAGAGCCAAAGCATTATAACCATCTGCTAAATATGATATTGATATTCTACGTGCTGCCAAAACATCTCGTACACGGTGAGGTATGTAGGCTACAAGATTTTTAAAGGTGTGTTGTGGTGTCTGGTACCAACTCTTTTTCAGCAGATACTTTAACTCTTCTAAATTACGTGGTCGAGCCGCCATAAATCGGATATACTGTTTCAAAACAAACCGCAGATGATCTATTGGATAGTTGCCGGATGAATTTAAAGGCCAGGAAAATTCCTGGAAATCTTCCACCTGTTCCGCGAGCCATTCTCAAACAATTCGGTCCGTGTGTCACGGCGCATTATCCTACTGAAAGAAGGCACTATTAGAGGAGAATACCTCTAATAGTATCTTCTTTCAGAATACTGTTTCCGTGGAAGGGTGTACTTGGTTTGCAACGAGGTTCAGATAGGTGATAGACGTCATATGAACGAATAGACCGAGGGTATCCCAGAATAACATTGCCTAAAGCATTACAGACCCCCCACCGGCTTGTTTTCTTCCCAGGAAATACTCATCTAGCCTCAGCAAAAACATTTTGCAAATTTTTTTTTTCGGAAACTTCACGTGAATAAAGAAATTACCAGTATTTTTACGGCAACTTTAAGAGTATTAATATTAAAAAGAAACGTAGTTTTTGGAAGTTTTGTTTTTTAACTGTTAAAATTCGTAAAAACTAGATGACGGAAAGCCGTTGTTTCAGAAGACCGGGGTCTCCTTTCCACAGTCATAGCAATTGTTCCTATACATGCATATTAACAAGAAAATTGGTAAGAACTTTTCATCCATTGGAAGGCAATGAATGAAAAGTTCTTACCCATGAGGATAAGGTGTTATGTATTAGAGTTGTTCGCAGGTAACTACGTATGCTTCAGAATATATAATGAACTGAAAAGTGTTATTCACGTGGAGAAGCATGTCATTTTTTATAACAGAGTCAAAAGAAAACATTTTATTATGTGCAAAATTTTTGTAGCATTATGTTAAGTGTTTTTTTTTAATATTCAAGAGTAAATATATTAAGTAGTTTTACTTTTTTTTGTTCCACAATTCTTAACTGTTACTTATTTATTTACTTATATAATATATTTTCGTATAAATCGGAAAAGGTCATTAGACACTCTCACATGAAAGTTGCGTGTTTTGTATGTGTGATCGTGAGGTACTTCAAAAGACTGGCCTTAGTTCTTGTGACGTATATTCTAAATTAATTTTCCTTTTTAATTTCTTTCCCTATGTAAATCTTGAGTTTGTTCTCAGTAATACTACACACATAACGTGATATCTTTTCTCTCAAACGAATACTGTTGGCAACATAATTGAGGTTGAATGAACGTGACGTATGCCTGTTATGATAAGAACGAGAGATATAAACTACGAGTAAACTGTTGCTTGTGGAGTGTTGTGTTGGAGAGCGATTAATGTGGAACGTAGCGTTGTTGGTGTGTGGTGTGTTTAATGTTGATACCGATTTGTTATGTGAAGTGCTACATCGAGAAATAAAGCATCTTTTCCGTAAGTTTGACTTCTGTTCTAAATGCTTTGTCTGGCCGTTAAGGTTTAATTTAGGACCTATTTCATAGTATGGTGATGTTTTAAAATAACGTAGAAGTATGAAAAGACTTTTACGTTATATTCTCTAAAATAATAAAATTTGCATGATATGATTAACTTTGGCGTAATTGTTTTGTAGTATTTTCTATGGTATGAAATTACGGCAACTTTTTTCAATTGCAAGGTGCACATTTGTGATACACGCAGTAAAGTGCGATAATTTTGGTTTTGTGAAAAATACCTACAGGTTCTAAACAATTTAAATTGTTATAACACCTTATGAAGTCTAGTTAATAATACGGAATTAAAATTTTAAGTTCTTGAGTGCTAATAGATTTTCGAAAAAGTGCCTCGAAGAAATTTTTGTGGGGTGACCACCAGATTTCCCGGTATGCCAGTATCCCCACGGAAATTTTCATACCATTTTGCTTTATGTCAAGTATTACCTTCTCAAGTATGTATCTCGTTAGCCTAACAAATCACATCTCAATTAATTTTTGTGAAAAATCATGCTCTAACATTCCTTGCTTCTTTATCTACTGATATTCATTAACTACATCATCACAAATGAAAACAGTTGCGTAAAAGTTCTTCTGATCCACATCCGCTTTATTTTAGTTTTTTTTTAATTATTATTCGGGGTTTCATGAGCAACTTTGAGAGCTACACGTAGCGGCCGTTCGCTAACTTTGGGTAGCCGCCCAGGTGGCGCAATGGTCTAAGCGCTGGCTTATGACCATTCGTCCGAGAAGAGTTCGGGTTCGAATCCCGGTGAAGCATGGATGTTGTGTTTGTCTTACGACCCTGGCTCTCTCCCTTCCCTGGAACGAGTAGCTTTAAATTAGGGAAGGTCGACTGCTTATGGCTGGTTTAATTGCTCACGGTGGTCGTTAAACCTTCAATTAAAAAAAAGCAAAAAACCTTTGGGTCATTGGTTCCAGAAAAGAGACAAAGTCAGCATCTTGGGACAAGCGCTTGACCAATCCCACATCCTGGGCTCGAACCAAAACAGTCTAGAAAGAGAAGTCGATAACAATAGAGAGATGGGTTTCTTCCTTTTGTGACGTCGATTCCAGGTTACATGATCCGGAATGTAATCTGGTATGTCACTTTGTGAAAACAGAAATTTGTCCGTGACGAAGATAGAAACTGCGCCCCTTCACTCCGGAGTAAGTTGCTCTCCCAACTAAGCTACACGAACGGAATGCATCGCTGCAGATTTTTCGTCTTGACACGCGCTTTACCTCTTTGATACGTAACATCATCTCCCTCTTATCATTATTATTTTTTTTTTGTAAGCGAAGGATTAATTTTCATTAATACTAATCGATATGTGGAACAAACATCACACATTTGTTGAAGAAAACGACCAGTACATCCAATTTTACGTTTGTGAAAACCCAAATTTGTCCGTGATAGCAATCGAAACAGCTCCACCTCACTCCGGAGTAGGTTGCTCTTCCAACTGAGCTACGCGGACGGAATGTATCGCTGCAGATTTGTCGTCTTGACACGTGCTTTACCGCTGTAGTACGTCACACACGTATGTCCCTTGTGTTTGAGATCTCATACCACAGCGTTGAAAACTAAGGCAAAGCCGTGTTTACCGCCTGACGCAACTAAAGAAAGTAACTCCTCTCTGTAATGTTTTCACGTCCTACTTTCTAGACTAAACGGCCTTGCTCGAACCCAGTCCCCTCTCGGAAGAACGATCAGAAACCATCACCTCAAACCATTCAGTCACAGGGGTGGACTTTTACATTTGTTTGTCCATGGGAAGTTTTTTCTCCAATGATTTTAAAACATTTTACAAAAGCAATAGCATGATATATTTATTTCTGAAATCCATTGCGTAATTGCAGCATTGATTAAAAACACTTCCTCTCTCCGTATTTTTCTTTAGTGTGCGTATGATTTTTTCTAGAAAAATAGCTTCGTCTCCATGTAGATTTGTGCAATGATATTGCTTGACTTAAATATGAGGGCTGGCGTAGAAGAAAAGCAAGCGGGAAGACAACAACAATTTCGAAACAAGTACGAGTTTGTCTCATGTAGAGTACATTTAGAAATTATAAAAATGAATTGTTTTATTTCCAGCACCTTAACTACAGAAAAAAATGCAGGATGATCTCGTAAATTCTGATAATACGAATATGCTCTTAAAAAACTGAAGTTGGTGCGGTAAATTCTGGGGGGATAGCACCAACGCGTGAAACCCCTTAATGACGTCGTTATACAGTGCCATTTTTTTTCAAGTTGACGTGCCATCCACGTTTGAGAATATTTCGTGAAATGTATTTATCAATGTCGATTTAGTCCGATAGATGGCAGTAGGAAGCATTGCATTCATCTTGAATCTAGTATATGTATGTGAAAAGAGGAGAGCATTCAAGAACTGCAACAGTGAATGTACCCGGTGTGCAAGCGTGTGGAGGATACATCCCTACGTCCACCTCTCAGAGCTACGACCCTGAATCCTCCTCCCCACTCCAAGGGAACGACTATCGCAAGAAATTAAAACGGTCAGGCATTGACTTGCCGCTGCAAAATAAGAATCATGCTGGCTCTCTCGGTTGCGAACCAGGTTCGTTTTCGAAGCAGAAAGAACGAGACCGTGACTGCCCTGCCCGTCACCGTGGAGTTCGAGAAGTTCAACCGGGGGAGCGAAATTCGAGGATGGTCAATAACGTAGAGTGGCGAAAGGTGACCTCAGCGGACATGAGCACCAAAGAGGTGAGTTTGCTTGAGTTCGCATAGCGGAGATCTTATTATGAATGGACCCTCATTGCGTCTATTTTTAGAAAGCTCAAAGGTTTGTCGTTACTACTACTAGAAGCGCACGTACAACTGGGTTCTTCCAACTGTCGTAAGATGCAAAATATCGAACCAAGCATCGCTAACCTCCAGTCAGATTACACAGCAGATTCCGGATCGTCCGAAACATAAAGCTTCTTTTCTTGGCTTTCAGCAAATTAGTTCTTTTTGCTGTTTATGAGATACTTTGAGCGTGGAGTTTGTGCAATAGAGTGACGTGCACAGTTAATTTTTATATAATTCCTACCCATTTTTGTGCACTATCTCATTGGTAAAGATCTCGTATATTTAGATTCTGTAGAGAGAAGAAAGAAAATAAATTTGCCTCGTCGTTTTTTAAGTTAGCCAACAATCTGCATGTGGAATCTAATCTGCAAAATTTAAAACAATAAAGCTAAACAACGACATGTTAATTTCACCGCTTCTAGATAACAAAGAATAATTTGCGAGATAATGGTATCAAAGCCCTTGAAGTTTTTACGACTTAAACAATAACCCACTAACCACATATATACGCAAAGCATTCTTTTTTAGGAACATGTTTTTCCGTTAAAAATATTTTTCTCATCCTTCTATAATTTTGTGCGCATAAATCCGGATAATTCCCAAATGAAGTGATGCTTTTAATTTTCTTAAATTAAAAAATTGCTACTGAATAAATATGTAATCATTTTTATTATGAATGTTAGCGGAATCGGATACCTCCAAAGCAGCATTCAGCAGATGTTCTTATTTAAATGAATAACCATCTTTTAATAATAAAGAAAATCGTCGTTTGTTTTTCCCGCTCACGTTCTTGAGATGCTTGAACCTACTTGTTTAATGAATTAGAACATTTTTTCTCTGGCATGCTAGGAAACCTGCCCACGTACACTCATGTGTACAGTAAGATATTGCGCGGTTGGATGAAATTAGAAACAAGTCTCATGATAAAAGACATTTTTGTGATTTTGCAAAGTCAAACAAATGGTTTGTTTATTTTTGAAGAAAATAGCATAAATGCAAAGTTATTTCAATAAGTATTACAAGGGATGTTTTTGCTTAGTGGGGTATGATCTATGGCGCAAACGGTTGAGGCATCTGACTTTGAAAGGGACAGAAAAAAGGAAATTAAAAAGCTACAGAAATGCATTGTGGAGTATTCGCGAATCAGGGCAGTGTAGTGTTTGGTAACGGATCCGAATTAAACTGCAGTGCATATGCAGAACTTCAGCATAATGATCACATATTAGATTTCAATGTTCATAGGCATATCATCTTATCGGATTTGCTTTCGTAGACAAATATGATAGAATCGCATAGTGTGTAAGTAAGCACTGGATTCCGACAGGGTAGCTTGAATGCTAACAGTGATCTAAACGTGAATTATAACATGTTTTGCAAGATAATAACGAACACATTACCTCAAAACATAAATAATAAATAACATTAACACAAATTATTCTCTTTAGCATAAATGATAGTTTAATGTTCTGAATAAAGTCCGTAAATTCTAAAAGTAATCTAAAATAATTTAGGATTCCTTCTTCCTTAACCATCTGATGAAAAAAGAAAAGCAAACGTTTTTCGTACTGAACTTCCAAGTTCGCAGTCGATAAGATAATGCCTCCATTATTTACGCTTTCCAACCGTAGGTTGAAGAAGCGTACGTGCTCCAGCTTTGTCCGTCTGTCCGCACGATAACTCGCGTAAAAAGAATTCGATTTCGTAGAAATTTTAATATGTGGTAGGGAACCACCTGGGGCCGAACCCTTTTAAAAATGGTCGAAATGGGGTCAAAGGTCATGACATAGGAGCGGGATGCATTCCATTACCCTTATGCGTCATAACTAACGAAATATGGTTCGATTTCGATGAAAGTTTAGTATGTCGTAGAGGACCACCTGGGGACGAACCCTGTTAAAAATGTTCGAAATGGGTCAAAGGTCAGGACATAGGAGCGGGGTGCATTCCATTGTCCTTATGCGCCATAACTTGGGTAAATATGGTTCGATTTCAATGATATTTTAGTATGTCGTAGGGGACCACCTGGAGACGAACCCTGTTGATAATGGACGAAATGGGGTCAAAGGTCAGGACATAGGATCTGGATCCATTCCATCGCCCTTTTGCGTCATAACTTATGTAAAAATGCTTCGATTGAGACAAAACTTTTTCATGTTTTTCCGGAAGTATACTTTTCCGGTTCTGTTGAATATCATCGAAATGGGGTCAAAGGTCCGGTCATAGGAGCGAGATTTATTCTACAGCCATTATCCTCATAACTTGAGTAATGATGTCTGGTATGTTGGAAAGCGTATCATAATCAATGCATTGCATGATTTTACTAACTTGTTTTTTTTTACTTGTACAATTTGGTAGATCCTTCAAAACCCACCCTCATTTATAAAACCTCACGAGGACAACCTCATAAAAATCAAAAAAGCCTTCTCCGTTATACTAAGCCATGGAATTGGATTAAGTTTCCCTTTTTTAATTTTGATAAAAATGAAACTTAAAAATAGGTAACATCACTAAATTTTCAACCTTATGCGTTATAAAAGCCATAGAATTGAATTGACAATTCCATTAGGAGCAGAAACTCTGAACATAGAAAAATGATAGATGTTTTATAATTTAAATATTCAGTACTACCTTTGACAGAGACATCACTCAACTTAAAAATGGTTTGGGAATCTGTAACTGAATGACTAAAGAATTTTAAGACTTTACTTCGAAAATTACAAAGGTCTACTAATGTTGAGTTGTTCATGCGTAGCTCCATAAAGGATGATTATCTGATATAATGTTTTTCCCTAGCAACTTTTAATAGTTTCCTTTAGCTCTATTTATGGTTTCGAATTATTTTTTCGATGAGGAACAAAGGACGTATGATGTTGACACAGGAAAAATCATTAATTTCTCGACCAAACCGGTGGCGTAGTGGTCTAAACGCTCGCTACTGGCCATTCGTCCGAGATGTGTCCGACTTCGGATCCCGGTAAGGCATTGATGTTGTCTTTGTCTTACTGTACTTGCTCTATCCCTTTTCTGGAACCGTTGGCTCTAAATTAGGGACAGGCGACTGACCATCGAGTTGCTCACAGTTGCAGTGTCTCACAGTGGTCATCGAGTTGCTCACAGTGTTCTCTCCATTCAGAAAAAAAAAAGATTAATTTTTCGTAACATCATTTTTAATTTTGGTATTTCCGGATATTTGTTTGTTTAACTGTACTAGTGATAATTCTGAATCAAACGGTCATTTTTGATATAAAAAATGTTGAAAACTCTCTGAGGAGCACAATGGCGGATGCAATTTTTTGACAAATTAAATGTTGTGAAAATCTGCACATACTTTTACAAAAAAGTAAAAAAAAAATTCGGGACATGCAAGCCTGGATAACTCAAAAAATTCAGACTTTTTACTCATCATAGCTATTGCGCGACGTTTCAAATACAAATATTTTCAAAGTAAGTAAATGGAGGCCTATGCGAAAATTCCGCTTAAAGTTTTCGGAAGTTTAGAAATCTAACAGAAACCTAGAACTGGATTTTGATATTCTATAGAGGATGTTCACACATTTTTAAAACAATTTTCCAGCAATAAAATTAATGTTTAAAATAAAAGTATTTCCTTCTTAAATGTTCTATCCGATAGTCCTTTCTCTAGATATGAACCTACATCTAGGTTTCCAAGATAACAGGGCATTTCTTAAAACTGGTAGTGGTATTTTATTCCACTCTTCTTCCACTGCTTTCCATAGTTCAATCGTTGTTTCAGGTCTGCGATTAGAGAGCGTTTTTTTTAGAAGTCCGAAGGCACAGTAGTTCATTGATGACACGTCAGGGACATTTGAACGAATATGAGCAGGGATTTATTTTAAATGAATATCGTCTCGTTTTCATTTTTTCGAGAAATAGAGTGGTAGATTTTAGATGTATGACTGGTAGCTTTACCCTGATCGAGTTCTGCTGTTTGAATACTCTGTAGATAAAGGAATGGTATTTCCTCTTTAAATATAGGAGTTAAAACATTATCTTGGTAATATGTAGAATTGATTTTAGCATTCTTTTAACTTTTCTTAACTTTAATTTCCCGCTGTACGAGAAACTAACAATAATCATGAATCCTTTACTTAAGTTTTCTTTGAATTCTTGGAACCAAGTTTGTAAGTCTTTTTCTGCTGTTTTGCGATAGTAAATCGACCTTTTTTGTTACAGTCGTTTAGGTAGATTTATGCTTTATCAATACTCACAATACATTTCTATCTGTCTCAGGCTAAGTGATTTTCATAAAGAAGTGACACCATATTCCGCGTTCAGTCACGTGACTACGCCAAAGGGCGGTGAACATTATATCTTTTGTTTTTTCTTCATATTCAAATCTGTGTTTATTACTTTTTTACACTTGATACAGAGATTTTCAACTACTTAGCGACTTCTCTTTGAGTCGTTGGATTTTCTTTAAAAATCAGAGGCCTTACTTTTGAAATAATTGTAAAACTACGTACCTTCTTTGATAATCGTGTTTTTTCGTTTTCCTGTTAAGATAAATGCTTGGCGATTTATTCCTGTATCGTTAATAACATTGTTTATATTATATTTAGAAATGCTCATTTCATCAGTTTCACAGCGTTTTTTAATTACAAAATACGAATATTTCTCTTCGTAAAAACCAAAACCATAACCTTCTATCCACAGCTTGTTTACGTGCGCCATTTTGTTAGCTGACGATATTTGACAGCAGATTTTATTCGTGTTCATCTAATACGGTGTTGGCAGTCTCAATTTTTTGAACTGCTTTTATTATCTGTAATTTCTTATCAAAAACATTCTGAAAATATGTGAACATCCTCTGGAAATTGTGTATATATATATACGTCATCATCATCCACCAAGCCATTATTAAACCACAGCTGGACGAAGGTCTCCCGAAATTTTTTCCACAGTTGTCTGTCTTGAGCCAATCTCCTCCGTGTTACTCTGGCATGCTTTCAAATTTCACTAATCCCTCCCCCATGTAGCCTTCTTCTGAGTCTTTTTCTGTCCCTTGGTATCCCGTCCGAAATTTCGGTAGCCCATCGGTGGTCCGTTCTTCTGGCAACATGTCCAGCCAATTGCCATATCAGGGATTTTACTCTGATCATGATATCTTCCACTTTTGTCATTCCCTTATATACAAGTTCCTCTTCTTGTCTCTCCTGGTTACACCAAGCATGCACCTCTCTATGCTTCTTTCAGTTGTCTGCAGTCTTTGCATGTCTTTTTCAGTTAAGGTCCACATCCCTGCTCCGTACGTAAGCACTGGAAGGATGCATTGATTAAACACTTTTGTTTTAAGATATAATGGCATATTGCTCTTAAAAATTGTACTGTTTCTTCCAAAAAAGCTCCAGCCAAATTTTATATGCAGATTAATATCTTCATCAATGTGACCCTTGCTTGATATCTGTTGTCCAAGGTATGTAGGTATCGGTTATTTCGAGATTTTGCACATTAATCGCAAAATCCACTGAGTTGCAAAAACAAAATAATAATAATAATAATAATAATAAATACATTAGTAAATAGAATCATTTGTTTGTATTGTTACGTTTATGTGATTTCTAACCTAGTTCTGTTCTCTGGATTTTAATTTTAAACTCCAAACGTGTTATATATTTGTCTACTGTAACTTCCCTTGATAAAGTCTCCTGTTGGTAGGGAAAAGCTCGGCGAATTAAAATATTTTTATTACTTCGCCAGTTACGGATTTACGAGACTTTATTGTGTTTTCAGTTATAATAATTAATTTGTATTTTCTATCATTGGAAAATCGTAGTTTGTATGAGCTGAAATTTATTTGCTACAATTTCATTGCATTTTTTCAAAGAGCTGAGCGTTCATTTGTGACTTAAAGGTCGTTTCGTAACTGAAAATCTGATTTTTTCCGAGTGAAATTAGGTTCCAGAAAATTAGCTATAAATAATTAAATATAAATACAAATCAAATCTTACCATATATGTTCAATAAACAAAATAAGAGAAAAGATATTGCGCTGAGTCTATAATTAAAAAAAATACAGTGATGAAGTCGATGATGATGGAAATAAATTAGTTTCGTGAGGAAAGATTGTAGGATTACTGGCGTAGGTAATCGCCATAATCCCAGTTTCTTAATTTCAGATGGCTACAAGAAAATTACGTTGCTGGAGTAAACGAAGTTTCCAAGTGGCAATATCAGGCAGAACAGAGTGATTTTTGTTCAGATATTCTGAAAATATACATTCAGTAATCCGAAGTTGCTAATATAACTGGAGTATGCAAAAAAATAATGTACGCTGCTAAACATAGGTCACGTGTTATAGAAATCAGCTGACCGGACCAATCTCCGGCCTGGACTAACAACAGCATGGCATGGATTATCCATCGTAACTGGGCGAACTGGCATAGTGACATAAATCCTCTAATATGATTTGTGTTGTATGTTGAATTGTGAAAACGCTCTACGTGACATAAGTGAAAGTTGTCAACTCTATTTTATATCTATTTTATGTATATCCAGGAACATACAAGACTGGTGTTGCTGGTACCCTAGTAAATACCGAATGTCAATCAATATGCACCAACTGACGCCTGACTTGTTTTGTGTAAAATTGCAATTAGCTGGAACCCACTGTTTAAGGAAATTAGGCCATTTGTACGTTTACAAGTAACATCTACAGACCGTGAGTCGAAAGTTTTGCAATATTTGGATCACTTTATGTCTTCATAGGTACCTTTACGACGAAAGCTGACTAGCATTCAAAGTATTAGCCATCGTGCTGCACCGTCTTTAGCTATCTGTCTGCCAGTTCTTCGATTCCGCGGTGGAACCACTTCTTGCCCTCCGAGGCGAAGAACTCCTTCACCCCAGCAGTCACCTCCTCTTGGTTGTTGAAGTGCTACCCGCGAAGGAAGTGGGCTATGGGCCGGAACAAGTGATAATCCGACAGAGCAAGATCCGGAATATATGCTGGGTGTGGCATCAGTTCAATGCCCTTAAGTTCCTGAAGTTTTACCCGTGTCGTTCGCGCGGTTTGAGGCCGAGCGTTGTCCTGCTGTAGGAGAGCGCACTTTCTGTTCACCATTGCCGGTAACTTCTCCTCCAAAACGGCATACATCCGCTGAGGCATTTCAGAGTAGAGATTGACGTTGATGGTCTGGCCGTCTGGAACAAATTCGTAATGGATCATCCCCTCGAAATTCCACCAGAATTAGAGCATCACCTTGTGCTCGAAGCGCTCACGTTTAAGAACAGGTTTTGGAAGCTGGCCCGGGCTCAACCACTGCCGTTGTGTGATTACGGAAATAGTCCCACTTTTCATCGCACGTAACAATTATCTTGATAAAACGTACACTGCGCTAGTTTTCTAGGAGTTTCGTACACAATTCCACTCGGCGTTTTACTTCAGCTGGCTTCAGTTCGTGAGGGACAGTGCGGCAGCTCCTGTAGACATTGCCGAGGTCTTGAAGGTTACGAACCACGGTGGTCTGTGATATGCCTAGCTCTCCTGATAATTTCCGAGTGCCGGTTGTCGGATTTGCCTCTAAGGCTTGGCGCACTGTTTCCGAATCCACGGTTCGCGGCTTACCTAGCCTTGGCTGATCGTCGAGGTTTTTCTCACCTGAGCGAAATATCTTGAACCATCTGGGTGCGGTGCTGTGGTCCACGGAACCTTCCCCCTTTCGCATGGTAAATGTTTCGTGTTTCATGAGCTGCGTTATGGCTGAGTTCAAACTCGTAAAGCAAAAGTTCCCTAATCAGCTGGTTGTGGCTGTTCATCTTTTAAGCATCCCAACCATAGACAGAACGACGGCATGCAATGCTGTTCACAGCAACGACTACCACTTTATTTCCGTTTCGACTGGCTGCAGTACGCGACTTGAACTAGTTTAAACAGGTGATATACCCGCGGCAGCACACGCGTATATGCAAATATTGCAAAACTTTCGACTTACCCTCTGTAGACCATGCGCTATGTTGCGAAGTTCTTTTGAAGCTATTTTTTTAGCAGTTCAGAATATATAGCTGCTCATCTGGAACACATCCAATAAGGAAACACACACATGCCATCCCGTTAGTGCAGTGGTAGAAGCGCTAACTTCTGACTATTCGTCCGAGTTGTGTCCGCGTTCGAATCTCGGTGAGGCTTGAAAGTTGTGTTTGTCTTTCGCAGTTGTCTTTCAACTGCTTATAGCCCAGTGAGTTGCTCACAGTGGTCATTAAACCCCCAACCGAAAAGTAAAAACATTTATACCATAACAGAAAGGAAAACTTTAGGTTTATATTATTAGTGCAAAAAGACAGTGGGTGCGCATAAAGTTCGTCATAAACAGTTGAGCTATAACCCGAAAGGCATGGTAAAAATCAGCAGGTACGTTGCACTCTAATATGATGAGAAACGTCCACTTTCTGTTACCATCTCCTGAACCGAACGAGGCGTAGAATCAGTAAGAATGGCGCAAGATTTGGGTCTTTCTTCAGCTGGTTCCATGCTGCTAATGTGGCAGTTCTCAGTTCCTACCCAGTCCGTACCCCGGTGTACTCGAAGGACTGCTTGAACTAGGCTAAAATAATACATAATTTAAATATTTAGCCCTGATAAAATATTATCATATCAGATCCCCAAATGAAGATAGACTAATTCTAAAAATTAAACCAATAATCTAATGCCCTGTTATTATACTAGGAGCTAACCGAACTGATAATATTACTGGTCGAACTAAATGACTTACTCTTTCAATTACACTATAAAAGAGACCAATACCAAAACACAGGATTGATGATAGCACCCTTAATTGACCATGCCGTGAAAAAAAAAATGGTTGCTAGGTCAAACATTTCCAGATAACTCTTCTCGATAACAACAACCGTCGGGAAAATAATTATCGAGTACCAAGTATGTAGTTTGTCATAACATGCTGAATAATGCCAAAATGCGTATATAAGTCGTCAGTGAGACGTCCTTCACTTCTGTGTAGACTCTGAGGTAGTATCATTTTCTAGATTTCTCAGAGTTTGAGCAATATCTGCAGTGAATATTAGTAAATCATAACAGTACCTAAATACATGCTGAGTATACCTTAATGCGTGATTAAACAGACACCAGGGTACATTTGCAGTACAAAACAAAATCAGGCAGGCAGGTTCACTCGCGCAGGCAATATTTTGCAGTTTTGAATTAGCATGACAAAAGTTACGTAATTTCTCGTAAGTACAAAGATACAAATAATGTTTTTCCTTATATTTTACATGTCTGCTTGTAAAATTAGAATAAAGAATGCAGATGTATTTCATTATTTTCTTATCGTTTCGCCTCGTATTGAATCGTATCAACAATCCTCTTTAGAATTGAAAACGCCATTTCTTCTCGGTGTGTTTTAAAGCATTGCGGGGTAAATATTTTTACCGTTAAGACAGGGAAGTCTTTGTTTGCACGACCTCCTAATCTGTGTATTTCTGTCTGTCCGCTTATATCTCAACCAGGTTTTATGCTGTCATGCTGAAATTACCGATATACGGGTTTTATGATATTTTGCATCCCCTGGTTTGTTTATCAGATATGTGGTCATAATACGCTGCTTAAAATAATTAGGAGAGCATGTGACTTTGGCGACATTATGCAAGCCAAAGGTGCGATATCTTACAGAAAAGTGGAAAACTCAAGTCGAGTGTGACGTAGTCACCGAATTAGGCATATCCTTATACAAATTAGCATCTGTGACGTCGGAATTCATAAATCACAGATTGGGATAAAAATGGAGGTTTTTGGTCGCTCCTTTTTCTCCCGCGTTTACGTGATATTTCGTTTTTTGAAGTCTTGGGTTCGAACGATGTCTGAGCAGCATGGCTTGCCGAAATCAACGAAGTTGTAGCGTTCTTTACTAAATAATTTGAAACGTTTTTATATAACTTACTGAACACTACATACAATCAGTTCTTCTTAAGTGCGACAGGAGTCACGCAAATAAAGTCCAAAGAAATAGTTACTTACAGTTCTTTCTTTTCCTTTACTCTGTCAACTGCTCATAAATACTCTTCATGCAGGACGTTAATATTCCAACACTTGAACTCACTGCAACGGTAGTAATACTTAAAAACTAATTGACAAACGTTAGTAAGCAGAAAACTAACTCCGAACGCTAAATATGTAACACAACACGCAGCCTTCAAGTAAATCAAAACTCAGCTTTTGCAATTATAACATCACACCACACTTTTGGCTGCTTCTTCAACATTATACGATTATATCTCCTAGTTCCCATCTGTCACATACATACGTCATGCTCTCAGACCTCAGACGTTTTGCCAACATCACTCCGCAAGACAGAGTATTAATATGTACAGGGTTACAAGGAAAGTCCGTGATCAGGTCAATATCTCACGAACTATGGCAGTTAGCGATTTACTTCTTGTGCAGTTGTAAAGGAAACCCCTATGGCGCACCACGAAGGATTCCCTTGCCCCCTTTGGGGGGGGGGGTTGAGGGGATATCACCACCACCACCCTTTGAAGATAGGGCAAAGAAGTCAATTACAAACTTGTTCAGCGAGGCAAAAATAGTACATAAATGTTTTTGTGCCATAACAAAAGATGGAATGGGACTCACCAAATACGACAAAAGCGGGAAGCTACCTGAGTCGCTGTGTCCGAAGCATATTTGCATGAATTTCAAATGTGCTTTCTGCTCCTTTGTCAGAATACAAAAATGATATGCGTGGTCGGTATGCCAACACTTCGTGAACCAGTGACGGGAAGTCGAAAGCTTTGCCACCTACGCAAGTCAATTAGAGGTGCATACAGTTTTCCCATTGGATGAGTGTAATTCTGAAATTTGTAAGTAAATTTTCCGATAAAAATGTAATTGGTATTCAAGCAGAATGAACTTTTTATAGAATGAACATCTTAAAATCAGAATATAAAAATATATGTCAGGAATATTTTTAGGAAGAAACCTGTTATTTGAATCTGTTAGAAACGACACTAGATGTCGCCACATCCATTCGCTCTCATCAAGCTATAGCGTGTACTGAGATATCATCATCATCATCATTGTCAACCATTATCAATCCACTGCTGGACGAAGGTCTCCCCAAGTTTCCTCCACAACGGTCTGTCTTGTGCCAGTCTCCTCCATGTCACCCCTGCATACTTTCGAATTTCATCCACCCATCTCCTATGTGGTCTTCTTCTGGGTCTTTTCCTGTCCCTTGGAATCCAATCTAAAATTTCGGCTGTCCATCGATGATCTGTCCTTCTGGCAGTATGTCCAGCCCATTGCCATTTCAGGGATTTAACTCTGATCATGATGTCTTCCACTCTTGTCATTTTTCGGATCCACGAGTTCCTCTTCTTATCTCTCCTGGTTACACCAAGCATGCACCTCTCCATGCTTCTTTGAGTTGTCTGCAGCCTTTGTATGTCTCTTTTAGTTAAGGTCCACGTCTCTGCACCATACGTAAGCACTGGAAGGATGCATTGATCAAACACTTTTCTTTTAAGACATAATGGCATATTGCTCTTGAAAATTATGCTGTTTCTTCCAAAAGCTCTCCAGGCAAGTTTTGTACGCCGATTAATTTCTTCATCAATGTGACCCTCACTTGATATCTGCTGTCCAAGATAAACGTACGTGTCTGTTATCTCCAGCTTTTCTCCATCAATCGATAAATCTTCATTTCTTGTAAAAGCATTGAACATCACTTTTGTCTTCTGAAAGTTCATTTTTAATCCCACTTCTTTACTCTTGTCAGCAAGTTCCTGGATCATACTCTGCAGCTCTGATGGGGTAGTTGCAAAAATGACTACGTCATCAGCAAAACGAAGGTGGGTTAGATAATCTCCATTAATATTTATCCCCTTGTTTTCCCAGCTCAGCGACTGAAAAACACCCTCCAATGTGGCATTAAAGAGCTTCGGAGATATGGTGTCACCTTGTCTCACTCCCTTTCCAATTTTTACGTGTGTTGTATTTTCAAACAGCCTAATCTTTGCACTTGCATTTTCATAGATGTTATTAATAATATTAATGTATGCATCTTCAATACCGCAGGTTTTCAGAGCCATTGTAACTGCTGATGGTTTCACCGAATCAAAGGCTTTTTCATAATCGATAAAAGCCATGCACAATGGAAGTTCATATTCCCTCGCTCTTTCAATAAGTTCTCTCAGCACGTGGATATGATCTATTGTGCTGTAGCCACTCCTGAATCCAGCTTGTTCTCACGGTTGAGCCATGTCTAGTGCTACCTTCAAGCGGTGTGAAAGAACTTTAGTGAAGATTTTATAAACTACTGATAGGAGGCTGATAGGTCTGTAGTTTCCGAGATCCTCAATGTCACCTTTCTTATGTAGCAGGATCATTGTAGCGGTGTTCCAATCCTCAGGAATCTTTCCTTCATTAAAGCATCGAGTGAAAATTTGGGCGAGTACTGTTTCGATTTCTCCACTTGCTTCTTGTATGATGTCTACAGTAATTCCATCTTCTCCTGGAGCTTTTCCTCGCTTCATGTTCTTGATTGCATGTGCAACTTCTGCTGGAAGGACTGGAGGAACTCTGGTACTGGTATCTTTCATGATGTCTGGAGTGCATGTATCATCCCTTTCATATAATTTGGAGTAGAAATCTTTCACTCTTGTCAAAATTTCGCCTCTATTTCTTGTTACAGAACCATCTTCTTTTCTCAGTGCCATAATCTGTTTTCTTCCCTTACTGAGATGTCCCTTTGCTATCTTTAGGCTTTGGTTGTTTTCAATTGCTTTCCTCACTAGTTCACAGTTGAATTTCCTTACGTCTTCAGTGATACTTTTTCTTACTGTCTTGCATAGCTCTATATATTCCACTTTGGAAGTCACATCTTCTTTAGTTGTCCTCATCTCTCTTCTTTTTTGCATCAACATTTTGGTTTTTCCTGATAATTTGTTCACATGCAACTTGTTCTTAGACCCAGCTAATTTTGTTGCTGTTTCCATAAGAGCTTTGGTTACTTTTCTGTTAACTTCAGAGATGTCCACTTCTTCCGATGTTAGGCCTTCTAAAGCAGAGAACCTGTTCTTCAGTTCTAACTTGAAGGTATTATGGTGTTTTTTAAGGTTTGTTATGTCAATAGATTTTGTTTACGGTTTGTTTTGATTTGTGTTTTTGAAACTGCTGTTAAAAGGACATTCTGTGCTTTGGATGAACATAAAACGCAACGTGAAGAGCCCTCTGGGCAGCATCATTTGCCTAATGGTCCAAGGCGTGGATTTCTAACAAATCGCCCGAGCTGGATCTAGGTTCAAGTTCTAGGTGAGGCATGGGTGGTGTATTTGTCTAACGACTTTTCCCTTTTCTGGAACCAGTTGCCCTTAACCCGACTCGGGCGAATTCTTCTAGCAATTACAATTGCTCGTGGTGGTATAAACTCCGAAGCTAAAAGAAATAACGTATTTCGTAGGTAATGAAAGGAGCATTAATCCTAGGTAAGTAATAAAGATATCATGGCTTCATCGACAATAATTAGCCATAATATTGATCTTCAAAGAATCCCTGGGCATGTACCAAAGAGGTACAAAGAACTTACCTGTGAAAGCGTACCGAGAAACCTCACTGTTTTCTGCTACCATCATCTCTGTCATTCATTAGAATTTATACTCCTAGTGTGTGACAATAATGGGTCAGCGGGCTACGTATCGTATTATGGAATTATTTACCTTGTCAACTAGCATATATCAATAATTATAATTATTTTCGAAAGCAAGTAAAAAAATATTTGGTAGCAAACCAAAATATAAAATCTAACAGTATAAAATTATTAATCAGACCATATATGCGTAAATTTATATGTGCAGGACGTTTGACTAGATTGCGCACTTCAGGGGAATTGGGATTGACTCCAACTATATACAGGGGCTGTCCAAAATAATGGAAGCACCTTGAAACAATGGGTTTTACGCACCTAATATGGTGTGGGAGCACCCTTGGCATTTAAAACTGCTTGAATCCTCCTTGGAATGATCGCATGCAAGTCCTGGATGGTGGTAAGTGGTATTTGGTATCATTCTTCCTGCAGAAACTGCTCTGATTTCTTGAGAGACGCAGGAGGAGGATAACGGGGTCACACTCTGTTTTCCAACACAGACCACAGGGGCTCAATGATGTTTAATTCCGGTGATTGTGCAGGCCAGGGAAGATGTGCAACTTCGTCTTCACGTTCCTCAAACCATGGTTGAACTGTTAGACTTCTGTGAATCGGGGCATTATCATCTTGAAAGGTACAATCTCCTGAAGGAAACAATGTCTGCGCCATTGAATGCACATGGTCTGCCAAAAGAGTGACATAGTCACCGCTAGTGATCCGTCCGTGTAAGGTGATAATGGGACCTGCGGCAAACCACGAGATCATGGCCCAAACCATTACGGAACCGCCCAAATGCTTCACTGTCGGAAGGTGACAGTCTGAGTTGTAGGCTTCTGAGGGTGTTCTCCACACGTAAATCCGTCCTGAGGTTGGAACATACACACAAAATACATTATTAACCTGATCTGGAATAATTTCTTGAGAATTAGGTTAAAGTGGACGTCAAGTAATTTTGCTTCCAATGCTTCCAATGGAACAAAACAGGTGGGGAATAGTGAGAAACTTGATTCTTTGGAAAACAAGACATGTTTCCATTGATCCGCAGTCCACGTTTTATATTCCTGACACCATTGTAGTCTCCGTTTCATATTCACCTGTGACACCAGGGGTTTTGCAATCGCAGCTCTGCCGTAAATATTGTGCTTATGCACATCCCTTCGCACGGAATGGGTCGACACTGTGCTTTGGAGATGTGCATTGAGCTCAGCAGTCACTTTCGTCGCCGTGGTCTTCCTCATTGCGGTCACAAACCTCTTTAATGTCCTCCTGTCTCTCGCAGTGAGTTTGGTTTTCCTTCCACAGTTGTGTCTCGCAGATGATGTTGTGCCGTGAACATTGTATTCTGCCATGACCTTCGACACGATACCTCTCGACACCCCCAATACCTGTGCCACTGTGGTTACCGACGTACCAACCAGACGGGGTCCTACAATCTGCCCTCTTTGGAACTCCGACAGGTCATTCATTGTGTCTTCACCTGGACCGAAATTATGCAAACACCGATTTACAATGCAATTACACAGACCCTTGAGACTATAAGCAACACCTTCTTAAAAAAAATTGTAGCTACATGTTCGTTTTACTCAAAAAGCAGCACATACCAACGTCAGTGTTTTCAGCGAGGTGTTTCCATTATTTTGGATAACATCTGTATAGGCTACGTATATATATAAGTTTTTTACTCTATTTCCAGTTCTGTTGTTACCCTGTACATAAGTATATATGTTTTCCTCTTAATATTATATTTTATAAAATTGATATTGAAATGTAATACAGTCGAATGTAACGTCATAAAAAAAATGAAATGAAATGAAATGAAACTGCGAAAGAAGGGATACACGCACCCGAAGTTTAATTATTCCACCTCTTTCGACAATCCTCTAACCGTACTTCCCACTCAAATAATTATCGGCTCATAGCGTTGCCGAAAACTAGGGTTACTGTACGTCTTCTTTTAGCTAGAAATGTCCTCATTTTTTGACCTCAAATACTGCGTCCGGGCTTATTTTTTATTAATTGCAAAATGTCCGGCTTTTCGACAACGAACATAAACAGTCCTCAAGAACTTCCGGTTTGATTTGCGTTATTGGTTACTAGGTTTCGTCTAGTGTTGGTAATTAGCGGTGAATGAAGATTCCTTAGGTTGATCACCCTCTGTTATGCACTTTGAAAACGGAAAACGAGGTGTATTCGAATTGGCATTGGTGGGGTAGTCACCGTTTGCGCCATATATCACATCACGAGCCTGAGTGAGAGACATTCTTAATGAACTTTTGAGTCAAGAATTCCAGCTTCTGAAAGTTAAGATGTGCATACAGAAAAACGTGGGGAAGGACTTGATAATCTTTGGGACAGATTTTGCGGTGATGTCAAATCCTGTACAGCAGTTGCGAGGAATAATTGGATAAGTGGATGAAACCTTTGAAAGATCTCTCATGTTTCACATGGATGACCCTACACGAAGTAGCGAAATGGAAAGACGTGGAAATCTCTGCACAATGTTTAATTGATAAAGAGGTCCCAGTTGAGGATGAAAATGCTTTCATAAACGAAACATTGTGAAAAACATTCTGGAAAGTGAAATATTAATGATGAAAGATTCAGTCTGCTGCTAGCCCATCAAAAATGGACCAAATTTTTTGAACAGTCGAAAAATATTGAGTGTCATTCAGAATTCGTAAAGATTGCACAATTTCTTTTTTCAGTTCTTTCTCACAAAAGAAAAGGGTGAAGAGACTTTTTTCATTTATGCTAAGTCAATGGACGAAGGAAACACTGTACATTCTATTAAAGGCATTCTGTTTCTGCTGTATAAATTCAAAGAAATTTTGTGTCTGTTTGAAATGAAATCCAGATTTGTTGAAAATGATACTATCTGCAGAAAATGAAGATGGGCCGATTAATTAATATGTTGAACTTTTGTGAAATGGGATGGCTAAATAATAATAAATATAAATTCGGTGGGTTTTTTTATTTATCAATAATATATATATATTTAGTTGCAAAACTTTCTAACTGTGCATTTAATTTGTTATTATTTTGCCTACATATATGTCCTGTTCTTTTGCCCTCCTTTTTCGCTATGTCTTCTTTTTCATAACCGGTAAGTGTAAAATGTCTTCCTTTTTCTGATGGAGATTATGGTAATCATACCGTAAACACCTCTTCCTTACACGATCTGCAAAGAATGTAATCCGGCAAGGAAAGTTTGGTGGTACAGGAATAGTCTCTGAGATGGATGAAGCCTTCATATTTGCCATTCCTTTACTGGTTGGTAATGATTCCCATCGTTACCTAACAGAGAGATTTGCATGTTACGATATCATACGAAATGTGCCTCTCTTTTTCTGGAGAAATACGTTTTGGTTCCGCCAATTTCAAAAAACATCCTATTAATAGACATTCCAAAAAAGGAAGCTAAAAACTCCTGTTTCTCATGCTATGCCGCTGAGTGCTTAGAGCGAGAGGACATGCTGCCATCTAGCGTCTTGTTTGACAGGCTGAAGTAACGGGTTCCATTTAAACATTGGTTTCATACGCATCTACCTTGATCGGAACTCTTATAATAACTTAGTAATACTGTAAGTAACAATAGTTCTATCTTCCTTATTTCCTTATGATATTCTCGTGTAGTGCCACCTATTGACACAGAACGCAAGCAAAGTAAACGACGTTACCATGGTTCCGTTAAAATCGGTACAAGATTTCTGTTACTTAGTAACTATCAAGGAATGTGGTAATAAGCCCATAATGTAACAAATGATTGCTCCATTGGGCTCCGAAATCTTTCAAACTCTTCAAAGGCTTCCTTTGTCGTTATTACACAAAAAGAAAGTTTTCCTGTACATAATCGACATTGCCAAACTTGTTTTTTTTTTTCATTTTCCTGCGCTTTGTATCGTTCAAAGAAAGCAAAATATATATATTTTTAATATATCACTTTAGTAAGCCTTCAGTCTTTTGCAAGAAAAACAAATCGCGAGCCAAAAGCACCGTCTACTCCAGCAACGACGGCTTAAAAGTAACCGGGATGAAATTGTATGAGAAGATTTCATATTCAGAAAAACGGAAACAGGTGGAACGCAGGCTTTCACATTTTCTGTTGTAAATCGGAATTTCGCGTGTTAACCCAAATGGAAAAGAATTAATTTCTTTTTTTCACTGAGAAATACATATCAAATAAGATAAATTCTCATTAATATTTTCTGTGACTTGCTCTTCTCCTAAAACAACTTGTAGAGGATTGTAAATAAGTAAACTAATGTCCAGTGTAAGAAATTTAAAACTGGACCTTTCCACGAGTTTACTAGCAAACAACTTGCCTGATACTATAGTACTGTTGCGGTGATTTCATCTGATGCAAAAGTTCTTACTTTCAGATGAATTTATTCGGATGGATTATCTTTATGGTGTTGCCAGTATTTGCTGCGTTTGTTAGATTCGCGTTGTTTGAGGTACGCTTCAAGCTCTTGGGCACACTTTTTAAATCTTTGTCTAACATGATGAGGAAAAGTGTTGTAATTCTGCGCTTATAGGCACAGTTTGCTTGAGTTATAAGGGTAGCCCAAATGAAACTTAAACTGTCGGTTTTTTGCCGTATGAGTTTATAGGTTGGATTGCGTGGACATACAGGAAGTAAGAGTGATACATGGGTTACATACCCGCTACATATAATCGCCTTGTCGATTCAGGCAAGTGTCCCACGAGATTGTGGATACCCTGAGTGAAGAGCGTCCGTGGTTGGCTGTGGAACCACTCTTCAACGGCGTCCCGGAGGTGAACGTCTTTATCGAGCCGGCGGCCCTTGAGAACTTATTTCAGTGGCCCGAAGATGTGGTAGTCGCAAGGCGACAGATCGGGCCTATAAGGAGGAGGATCGAAGACCTCTCAAAGGAAACTCCGCAGTAAATCTTGGCACACTGTCGCCATATGCGGGTGTGCGTTGTCGTGCAGCAGAATAACCCCATTTCAAAATATACCGGGTCGCTTACGCTTGATGGTCGTTTTGAGATTGCGTAACGTATCGCAGTATGTGGTTGCCATGCCCGTACTGCCTGCGTCCAGCCAATCCAAAAGCAATGGGCCACTCTCATCGAAGAAAACCGCATCAATTTTCCAGCTCTTAAGGAGGACTGAGCTTTTTTAAGGCGTGAAGAGTTGGTTTGGCGCCATTCCATACTCATCCGTTTTGTGGCCGGGTCGAAGTGGTCGCACCAAATTTCATCTGCGGACACAAAAAACTCTTGGGAAGAAACTGTCCCCCGTCAGCCTGGTAACGATGCAGATGCTCCAGGCAAGCATCCATTCGCCGAGTCTTCTGATCCTCCTGGAGATGCTTGGGGACCCATTGTGCGCAAATCTTCCTGTATCCCAATCGCCGATGGAGTATGGAGTTAACAGTTCCCTTACTCACGGACAATATTTCCGCAAGCTCGCGGGTGGTGATTCGGGGATTCTCCAATGTTGTCCATGGCAGCAATCGATTCCATGGTGATGACCACGTGTGCTTGTCCAGGTCTGGGCATGTCCTCCGTGCGCACAAGTCCTTTACGAAATTCATTACACCAGCGAAACACTGTACACCGTAAATGACACTCATTTCCATACACATCCTTCATACGACGACAAATTTTGGCTCCACTAACACCTGCCGTCAAAAATTGCATAACTACCCGCTGGGCCTGTTTGGACGAATCCCAAGTCACGACCTTACGTAGTCAACATTGCCGCCGCACATGCAAACATCATACTGTCACGTGCGTACTGACATGACACTCATCTACCGCTGCAAATGCTCGGCTCTGTGCAATTATACAACGACGCTATCATGCGAGTCTTACTTTCGTTGGGGCGACCCTTATATTTTCCAAAGGTCTAGCAAAATAAAGAGTATCTAGTAACCAGCTCGTAATAAATTGTAAAAAAAACCCCAACAGAGTAGGATTACCATTAGCATGGAAACTGTTAATTAAGAATGAGCAAGAAAAGTTTTCGTGTAAAAATGAGAAGCGAAAAGTTCGGGCCGATCCGGTGGCGTAGTGGTCTGTGGCGTTGGATTCTGACCCTTTGTTTCGAGACTCGCGTGAAACATTGGTGGTCTGGTTGTCCGGTGGCTCTGTCACTGTCCCTTTCCTTGAACCAGTGGCCTTAAATTAAGGATGAGCGACTTCTAGTAGCCTTCCGAATTGCTCGTGGTGGTCATTAAACCGCGAAACGGAGGGTAAAAACGGTTTAGAAAAACTTCAGTATCGTGTAACACAGCTTTAGAAACTACAAAGAACTAAGAATTCACACATGCTGAGAAAGCTTTCACAATATCGATAAGATAAAACAAATGTTCGTTGCTTTTGATAATGACTAGAGTGAGCAGCTGAAATATGTGTAGAAATAAGTGCCTTTTTTTTGTGGATTTTTTGAAATTTACTCTAGAAAACAGTCCCTTTAAAATATACGTACATAAAAGTGCAATCAATGTTCTGTATCTAGCTGCAAAATGATTCAAATTTGTATATAAATTTCGTGCCCAGGATCTCCAAGTGAGACTCGAAAACCGTGCATCCGAAAAATTAAGTTTGTTTTTAACACAGACAATTGACGTGGACCAGGAACACCAAACAGAAGTCATTGCTCCCTCCAAGTTTATAAGTGCGTCACGGAAAAATTCTCATCGGCCGCCACCGGGAATCGAACCCCAAGGTAAATTCGAGCCGCTGTGGTGCAGTGGTAGCATGTCCGGCGCGTAACTGGAAGACTTTGAGTTCAATTCCCGGTGGCGGCCGATGATAATTTTTCCGTGACTCTCTTATAAACGTGGAAGGAGCGATGACTTCTGTTTGGTGTAAGTTTATTGTATTAACTGGCAATTTTAAAAAAAATATAATAATAATTATTCATTCCAAAGTCAGACATTAAAGAAGGGCAATAATGTTTGTATTTCTCTATTTTCGATTTCAAATTATTTTCGTACATATCATACACCACAAAAGGGAAAAAAGTAAGTTTAACTAGATTAGTAAAATCAACGAAGAATTTCTTCTCTTTTTTAAATATACAATGGTTTTAAAATAGCATTTCTATTATATTATTGATCAGTTACTTGCATTGAATAATAGCATCTAGTTCAATTTTAGGAAAAGATAATACGATTCAGAAGACTTTAAACATTAGATAAAAATGTTTCCGTAAAAATATGGTTTGTTAGCAAATTTGGAAGATGTGAATCCGTTTATTGGTGTAAGTATGACGTGGATTATCAAAGACTTTAATATCTATAATATGAAATTCATATTATTGACCTATAACATCCAAATTTTTGAATTGTAACAACATTGTAATTTGCTATCTCTAAAAAGGCTTTGAAAGCTTAGCCCAGACAAAGTCTACCGGTGGAGCGCCAAAGCTTGTCTTAAATAATATCCGAAAACTTGAAATTTATTTTTTAGCATCCTCGTGCGCTATCCGGGAGACGTGGGTTCGATTCCCGCTCCAGGACGACAAAATTTTCAAGTTTTCGGATATTATCTGACTTAGCATTCCATGTCATATTTACACCAATAAACGGATTCACATCTTTCAAATTTGTATTGTATAATGGTGTAATCCCGTATTTATTGTTAGCAAGTTGTTCTTGAGAACGAAACAAATTTTACTATAGCACTAAACTAATGGGTGTACGTCGAGCTTAGTAAATCAGTTGCGTGCCCACGAAATTAAAATAATTTAAAACATTTGTAGGTCGTTCAAAAATTGACAAAACTGACGTCTTAGCTCCAAAACAAACCCACGCAAAAAAAAAAAAAAATGCAACCGCCGCGCCTGTGTCAGAACACCAGCAAGGTTAGTCACGTGACGACACGTCGTTACAACACTCCGCTAGTTCATTCTTCTAGTAGACGGCGTAGAGTTAAGACGTGTTTCACATCCCAGCATAGATTTAAAACAGCTATAAAATTTTGCATGAGTTTGAATACAGCCGCCAAGAAACGTACGAAATGTTTAAAACACCCTATAACGAAGATGCTTTGTCCCGTGCAACGGTGTTTGAGTGGCACAAGAAATTTGTAAATGGTGAAGAGTGTCTGGAGGATGAGCCACACTCCGGTAGGATATCGACTACGGAGGTTAATCTCAATACCATCGGAACACTATTGCGCGAAGAAAGTCGAATTACCATTGGGGAGGTTGCTAATGTGACGCAGATGTCTATTAATTCCGTTGATAACATTGTGAGAAACCATTTGGGGTAATGAAAATTACCTGCAGAGTAGATTTCCCACTTGCTCATTGTTGAATATACACTGAAGAGCAATTGAATTAGAGATACCTGTTTAGTAACGTGTAACACCACCTTTCGCCCTGATGACGGCAGCGATTCGTCTCGGCATAGACTCGACAAGACAACGGAAGCGTTGGGAAGCCATAGGGATCCACGACTCCTGAACAAGCTCCCACAGTTTACGAAGATTTGATGGAGGGGGTCAGAGCCTCGAACATCTCTCTCGATGGCATCACAGATGTGCTCGATTGGATTGAGGTCAGGTGCCTAGTTTGCAAAGGAAGCGAGGTCACGTCGGTGGAGTGTTCATCCAACCATTCGGATACAATTCGGGAGCGATGACACGGTGCATTGTCTTTCTGCAGGATGAGGTCCCTAGTGGGATGTTGAAGACGCACAAACGGGAGAAAATGGTCGTCCAGGATATCCCGTAACGTTGACCTGTGAGGGACGATGTCACACGTTCCAGAGGTCCGATTTCAGTCCACGTAAACAGTCCCCAGACGAGAATGCCACTCTCACCAGCTTGAAGAGTACCCTGCTGGCAAGAAGGATCCATCGCTTCATGTAGTTTGCGCCATACTCGTATCCTGCTATCCGCATGTACCAACGTGAATCTCGACTCATCAGTCTAGGCAACATTTTCCCACATGTCTAGGGTCCAGTGGCAAGGTTCCCGCGCCCATGCTAATCTTTGCACCCTGTGATGTGCGGCCAGCAGCGGTACCCTCGTAGGGCGATGGCTTCTGTAGCCCATAGCGAGGAGATGGTTCTGGATGGTGTGGCTGCTTACACGTTTTTGTGCACCAGCGTTAAATTGCTGAGTGATTTCTTGCATTGTGGCCCGTCTATCCGCTGTTACAATGCGAGCTAGCCGACGATGACCTCGCTTATCCACACGCTGTTGTCCATGGCAGTTGGCCCTTGCAGGGGTGGTTTTACCGGATTCGATGTACTCACGGTTCATCCGTAACACAGTGGCTCGTGAAAATCCCATTGCCTGCACGACTTCCAAGATGGAGTGACCCATTCGTCGGGCCCCTACAATTTGCCCACGATCAAATGCGCTTAGATCCTTTGTCTTACCCATACTGCTCCCCACTCTTACTGATTCTTGTCGCATTACTCCTTATATTGTCGGATTGCTGCATACGTCATGTCGTTTCCGTTTACAGGGCCACCCACATCGCCATATTTGCATAACGCCAGCTGTCTCTAATTCAATTGCTCTTCAGTGTAAGGAAAATGGTGTTATCACTTGTCGCCAATGAAAATACCGGTTACAAAATGATTGCGTTCCCTCCGTATTCAGCCGATTTTGCGCCGTGTAATTTCGACTTCAAGGTATTTCCTGAAGTGAACAAACAACTTCGCGGGCATCGGTTTGCATCAAATACTGAAGTGAACGATGCTCTGACGAATATCCCGAACCACATGTCGAAAAGGGCTTCAAACTCCCCTTCCTGAAGTGGATAGAACGGTAGAGCCGGTGCATTAAGGTAGAAGGGGAATAAAAAAAGCATGTAAGTGTAACTATGTTTATTGCACTTCGTATTAAGAAACATATGCAAATCCTTCGTAAAAAACTAATACTAAGGGAATCTAGTTCCATGAACAATGGCTACCAACATTAATATAAGTGTGCTATACGTAAAGCCACGTCTTCGATAGATGACGTCGAAGCCCTTCCAGTCAGACCTATCGTGGCGTTCCCATGACAACGAAATAGGACGTGGTGAAAGGCTACTTGTTTATACGTTGGCAAGGCTTTTTATTTCTGCTGTTCTTTTTTGGTTTCGCCGTTTAAGTGCCACTGTTAGCAATTCTGATGGCTATAAACAGTCACTCCCCAGCAAAAACACAAGTGTTGCGAAACTGCTGACCACCAGCTGGCAGTGATGGGTCATTGATGGCTAAAATCTGCCGCTCACGGCCCGGTAGTGGTCCGCTGGTGGCAGCGCCATTAGTTGGCAGCCATTGATGGCCCTGCAGCATCGCCGTGAATTGCGGGCCTCCAAGCAAGAACCACTAATGGCCCGTAGCTGGCAACCGATGCAACCCCAACACCAGGTGGAAGCAACGGGACTGCGCATGCCCAGAAGCAAAAACGTGCTGTGTCTCTCGTGGTACCAGTTAGTTGAAGATGACGCTATCGCCATTGTATTATTTTAGTGGATGTTAAGAAAAAAAAACATGTAAAGTGGCGAATTAATTTCCTATAATGAAATGCCACGTCGACGAAGACATCAGATTAAGCCACGAAATACTAGATTACAGAGATAAAATACACCCACTCCATTCCCATGAATAACAAGAAATAATTTCTGTGTAATCTTTCGTTTTAACATACATTAAACCGTCCTGGAAAAACATTAAAAAAACGTTATGTTGGATAAAAAAGAGAATTATACGCGTACAAAATTTATCAATTATTTGAAAATAAAAAGGCAACGCTATGTGGATATAATGTACTCATCCATGGGTTGAATACACAAGACTGGAGGAATTCTCTTCTAAGAATAACGAGAAGTTAAAGAAAATATCTTTCCTCTTTAAAACAAATGTAGCTTCGGACAGCGGAAAGGAAAGATACAACGTTAAAAATGTAACAGAATGTTACATGAATGGGTAAATACGACAAAGACAGCACGAAACTTTGGAAAGCATCTTTAAGTTGGTACACTCGTTGAAAATGAGTGAAGTTCCCTTAGGGTAAAAAACAAAACATAAAACAATCGTTATGTTGAAAAAATAAATTAATGAATTATATGAAACTGACATTTATGAAAAATACCTCGCAATATTGTAAAATTAAATAGAGAACCATTCATCACGCATTCCACAGGAAAAGGCTCAGCTTCTAGCTGACGTTCGTGCGTGGCAAATCAGTCCCGTTGGTAGAGCGCCCGCTTCCCACGCAGACAGTCCTTGGTTTGTTTCGACCCAGATCCAAACGGGCGTTTTTCAGGACCTGTTGAGAAAATTTTCCCAGCGCAGTGCTGTAATGCCGAAGTTTCGTAAGGAAAAAAAAAAAAAAAGTAGTTGTAGCTTAGGGAAACTGCAGTTATCCTTTATTTTAATATTATTTTTTTATGGCTACTACTGGGAAATTGGCGGGAGAGATTCGTCAAGCCATCAGTTACGTCACGTAATTGCCGGCTGCCACTACCGGGAAACTAGTGGACCCTATTAGACTAGCCATCATTTATGGCACGTGCTTGCAGGGTCGCTGAAGGGCCACTTGTAGCAGCTACTGCCTGCGATGGATAACTAATGGCCCTGTTCTGGCATATGACAACTGATGGGGGAGGCCAACACTGTTTTCCCGCTGCTGGCCAGAACTACTAGCCCATGCGGTAGCCGCCCGGACATTTTATCGACGGTTGGGCGCCGCAACATAGTGCTGGGACACCGCTGGCAGTGCTGGCAACCAGCATTGGACCAGTAAAACTGTTTTTGCTGGGTCGTCACTAATTTAGGGTCCCTTGTCTCCATGGTAGGGACAGACAAAGCGGCATCGGAAAAGCACACCATCCATGTCTCATCCGGGACTAGAACTTCTTCTCGTCTGGGACGAATGGTCAGAAGCTATCATCTGAGACCATTCGGATAGCTGAACGACACGCAAGGCTTCCCTGGGAGAAGAGATAGACTTCCTTACTGTGAGCTTTCCCCTGCTCTAGCTGGAGATGAAATACAAAAACAAGCTTTTTTTTTTTTTTTTTTTTTTTTTGGATGAGGTTGGGAGGCATATTATGACCATAAGGAGCAACTCTGACAGCTATGAGACGTCACCCATCCCAAATGTAGAGCTACAACACAACTAGAGACGTAGGATAAAATCGGTACTTCATCGCGGCGCGAACCTAGGCACAGCCCGGCCCCGGTGTCGCAGTGGTCTAAGCGGTGGCTTATGACATTCGTCCTTAAAAGGGCTGGGTTCGAATTCCAGTGAGGCAAGGATGTTGTGTTTGTGTTCGTCTTACGGCACTGGTTCTCTCCCTTCCCTGGAACCAGTGACCCTAAATTAGGGACGAGAGACTGCTTATAGCCCATTGAGTTGCTCACGGTTTTCGTTAAACTCCCAATAATAATAAAAATAAAAAAAGCAAGAAAGAACCTGAGCTCAAAATAGGCGATTAGACAGAAGTCCGCGCCTCTGACACCTCGGCTACCCGATAGGCCACGCAAGTCTTGAACCAGGAAATGGCACTGCAATAATCTGAATATGTGATGTGGTAACATACGGTTCTGATCTGAATCATTTCGGCCGGCATTTTATTTCTGAGATTTTCTATTTATGGGTCTTAATAAAGTACGATATTTTGGGCATTGTCTAAAGATGTTGCAGAGCTAGTATTCACACTAAAAAAAACAAAAACCTCTGGATTTAATTAGTCATGAAATTTGTGAAAGAGTTCCTTAACAATATCTTATTTTCTGTGCCATGAATATTTCGCGGCGCCTGTTATCACCTTAATGCTATTTGGGATTTTAGGGCTGTTCTCTGAATCCCCGAGTTTTATCACGTGGTTTTATATTGTACGCATATATGCATATCACCTATGCAAATATAAATACATTTCAATATATTAAATTTTAAAGGAGCTGCCTACCGTTACTTTACTTAACTAAATTTTCAAAAACTCGGTTTTGCTCCTATGTCATCCGCCTGTGAGAGCTCGGTAACTTCACTCAATAAATTTTGTCTTATTTCTTTACTCCTTTCTTTTTTAGGTAAGTTATTGCTCCCACATGAACGGTGGTTTTCCGACAGCCAATGAAAATGCTTTTTCTTTTTAGTTTATGTTCACACGTACTTATTTCCGAAATACTTGTCTACCAGTAAATAAAATTAAATGAAAGAAAACAAACCCTTGATATTTAACACCATCTTTTATTAGACATCAATCCCGCGAGACTCGCGGCGTATATATCTCTCTTTGTCACAACGTTGTTTTCTTTTCTGAATTGTGTTAGGCTTGTTTGAGGTGCAAGATAATGTCTTCGAACTGAAATTAATGGATTTGCATATTTTCCATTTTACAAAAACAAAATCTTGCCTTCCTTCGGTCTTCTTAGTAGGCAGAAAGATTTTGTGTCAGCTAAAACGTGGTTTTCGTACATTCGACACATTTTATTCGCATGAAAATAACTTGGAAGTTAATGAACAATGATGTTCACTCCCTGAACCAAAGCAAGAAATGAAATGGTTTCAAACAAAAATCTCCTGCTCTAGCTATTGAAGTGTTTTGCATCTACCTGCAAAAATTTATTTTAGGTGAAGTGCAAGCTGTAACGTATACTCTAATGTAACTTTCTTGTTTAATTCCTAACATTTATGTTTTGTTCCCTTTCAGCAATTTCCAAACTTAACGTTTACATTTTCTCTTTCGCCCGAATGTCTTTTTGGCAACGACAAGTGAGGTCCAAAGTTATGTGACGTATGTAAGAAGATGAGATAAGATGGCTGTTTGCAATGTATGTTCGCTGCCTGTCTGGCTTACGAGCTGTGAGAGCTGTTTTGTTTTAGGCTGCGTTTCGTTGAGTTGTCTTCCGTTAATCTGATTTGCATTAGCTTGGCTTGTGTTAGAATATGTTTCGTTTAAGGAGTTTCGTTAAGCTGTTTTGCATTTGGGAACTAACGTTAAATTCAGTTTAGTTAAAGTTCGTATTAATATTGTTATCAGACAGTTGATGCTCAACGTCTGAGCTGATTATGTTTAAAGGTGCTTCATTATTACGGAAGTGATAATCGTTATCATCCTGATGATAATATTGACTACTGATTGGCTGAATCGAAGACTCTGTTTAAAAAATGAATGTAAGGAAAACTACTGACGCTTTCTTGAAGCGCAATTTTGATGCTTAATTAAGGATACTGAAGCTAATCTGTAGGCCAGGTAGTGCAGTGTTCTAAGCGCTGGCTTATGAGTTTTCTCCAAGAATTGTCCGGGTTCGAATCCTACGAAGGCATGGAAGTTGTGTTTGCCTTACGGCACTGGATCTCTCCCTGCCCTGGAACAAGTGACTCTAATTTAAAAACGGGTGACTACTTCTAGCCTACTGAGTTGTTAAACCCTCAATTAAAAAAAAAGGAAGAAGCTAATCTATATCCCGGGTTCATGTAATTCGAATCAACTACGATAATTAATAACAAGCTTCACGTAAGTGGTAACCTGACTTTGTACATATAGTTATATATATACACCTAAAACATAAGAACACTACAAAGCTTGGAAAAACAGAGATTTATTTCAAAAACAGGTACGGCCGAACCCATATAGAGGTCCCGGCGGCGCAGTGGTCTAAGCGCTGGCTTATGACCAAACGTCCGAGATGTGTCCAGCTTCGAATCCTGGTGAGGCATGTAGGTTTTTTTTTATTTGACTTCCGGTACTTGCTCTGTTCCTTCCCTGTAACCAGTGTCCCTAAATTACGGACGGGGTACTACTGCTTATAGTCCACTGAGTTGCTCACGGTGGTCGTTAAATTACCCATCACACACACACACAACACACAAAACGCATATAACGACGCTGAAGGGAGAGAGAGCTTTTTTTTTTTTTTTTTTTTTTGATTGAAGGTTTAACGACCACCGTGAGCAACTGAATGGGCTATAAGCAGTCGCCCGTCTCTAATTTAGGGTCACTGGCTCCAGGGAAGAGAGAGAACCAGTGCCGTAAGACAAGCGCAACACCCATGCCTCACCGGGATTCGAACACGGTCCCCTTTCGGACGAATGATCAGAGGCCATCGCTTAGACCACTGCGCCACCGGGGCGTAGGGAGAGCTAAAAACATTCGACATATACGAACTTCGTTATAAGCGGACAGACCAACAACGGCGATTTCTGGAATATTACATTATGTTATGTTAAGACTAGTTTATTATATACGGTTTATCTATATCGAAGGTAAATAATTACTTGTTAATTAAGACTACAGCTAGCAATAAAATTATGAGTGAGATCTGCAAAAGCAAACCTTTTAATTAATGTAAAAAATTAAGTGACTGCCAAAAATTTTAAAGTTCACCTGGTGCATTTTGTTTACTAATTTTCAATTACGTCGGAAATTGGGCCAATGTTGCTTATTGAGTGCTTGCCATGATAGCAGTTTTAAATGCATTTCGACTTCCTCTGACGCTGTGTTTTAAGAAACAAAATAAACTCTAAGTTTGTGAAACCCAAAGTTGCCCGTCGTGGGATTCGAAACTGCGTGCTTGTGCTCCGGAGCAGAATGTTTTCCTAATTAAGTTACGCCGGCAAGGTCTAATCACAATTACTTTCCGTCTTGATATGTGCGTCACCTTTGTGGCACATCACATATGTACGTCTCTTGAGAAAGGCGGGCGCCCGAAATCGCAGGTTACGGGTACTCCGCAAAGCACGTTTGAAGAAGAGCTCATTGTACAAGAAGGAACCTTCCATTAATTCCAGACGATGTGTGGAAAAAACATCACACATTTTTTGAAGAACCTAACGGCCAGTAGAGCCATTTTGACGCCAATGCGAAACCCAAATGCCCCAGTCTCGAATCCACATTCTTCTGCCCCGGAGCCGAATTCCTTCCCAATTAATCCACGCTTACAAGAGCTTATCACAGTTACTTTTCATATTGAGAATTGCATCACCTCTGCAGAATGTCACTGGTTTTCTAAACAGAGATAAAGGGATTGAAAAGTTGCGAGGGGAGAGGATGAAAGACAACATTTGCCCAAGAGATGTATATGTGGTAAACAGAGAGAGGAAGGAACGGGCGGTAAGAAACAATACAGAAAAAGGAACATTCTTTTCTTCATGAAAACTGACCTGCCTGTAAGTGAAACCATGTGATGTTTTGAAGCGTGTATGATTCCACGTTTTCCAGTGAAATTAGGAAAGGTTAAAAACCAAGTTTATGCCGCTTATTTTGTTTGATAATAACTTTGCAATTTCGATATATGCATTTTATCCAAATTTTTTGTAATACGGAAATAAATTAACAAGAGAGAATACAACGAAGTTCAAGGGATCTGTAATGCTTCGGTTCATGCGGAACTTCTTATTATGCGAGCTCGCTGTACGTGGGTTCGACTGTATATGATCTTCAGTATCACAGAAACATACAAATAGCTGTTGAGTAGAAATTGTGAAAAAATAATTATTATTCTCATTATCACAGGAATCTTTGTAGTAGAAATTACACTGCTGGCCACCCAAAATGTAACACCAAGAAGGACACGAGAGAGAAAAGTCAGATTTACTGGACACATAACTACAGATACAAAGATGAAACGATTGAGCTTACAGTCCTGTGCGACTTACAGAACACGCAGACATCAATAGTTCGCGTGGTTCCCATGGCTGGCTATAACGGCCGCTACACGCCGCGGCATCGAACGAAAGAGGCTTTGGATGTGGGCTTGGGGTATGTCGGTCCAGAATGTTTCCACACGTTGCCACAGTTCATCAGGCGTAGCCGCGGGTGGTGCTTGCCGGGCCCCTCGGTTGCCGATCAACGACCACACGTGTTCGATGGGCGACATATCGGAAGAACAGGCGGGCCACGGCAGCAGTAACACGTGGCAGGCCGTGAAGAATTGCTGCACGATGCGTGCCACGTGCAGGCTCACATTGTCCTGTTGAAACGTTGCCGCTGGTAGGTCCTGCAGGTAAGGGAGGACTACAGGCTCCAAAACATCGGAGATGTAGCGGTGGCTGTTGCGTGTGCCATCGACGCGTACCAGATGTGTGCGGGTGTCATATCCAATTTCGCCCCAAACCATAACGCCAGGCGACCGACCGGTATGGCGATGCATAATGCAGGCGTCATACAGTCTCTCGTCGCGGTGCCACCGCACACGGATCCGACCATCGTGGTGTTGCAGGCAGAAGCGGGAATCGTCGGAGAAGACAGTGTCATGCCATTCCGTAGTCCAGGGGCGACGTTCAACTTCCCGCTGCCACCGCACTCACCGGTGGTGTAACGTCAATGGTAATCGGAGCAATGGGCGCCGTGCGACAAGTCCCCGCTCCTGCAGACGACGTCGAACGGTACGTGCTGACGCAGGTTGTTGCGCAACACATCCTAATTCCTGCGCTAACGTTTGTGATGTGGCAGTGCGAGCCGTCAATGCCTGCCGCACAACATGCCGGTCCGGTCTCGATAAGCCACTACATGCCGGTCCTGTCGCGATAAGCCACTATTCGTCCTCTGTCGAACTCCGAAACGTGCTGGAATGACTGCCGTATTCTGCGACGAGGCATCAGGAAGCTTCCCACGCACAGGTCCGGCAGCACAACAAACTACCACTACTCACACCCCGCCTTCTGTGTACCCTTCTTATAGTGCCTCTCGATGGCGTGCCGGGCGCACATGATTTGCATATGCCCTGCAATGCTAATTGTTTGCATGTCTTCTTGCGGGCGACGCATGCTGCGAATTTCAGGCCAATCGGATGCTTCCTTCTTGGTGTTGCATTTTGGGTGGCCAGCAGTGTATGTTCAACTTGTGTGGCAGGTTGTTATTACTTTGTATTTTACAGTTATAAATCGGCTGCTTAGGATTAAACTTTGTTTTACCTTTGTAAATATATTACTTTGCTTATTATTAGCATTCAGATGTCAAGACTCATTTCTAACATGATTTGATTTGTGACAATAAGTACAATATCTTTTGGCTTTAAAATTAGGGACAGCAAAAGTGTTCTTTGCTTTATAAACTGAAAATTATGTTTCAGAGTGTGTAACTGACCCCTCCTTAATATGCATTTTTCTCTCATATTCGTCAATTAATTTAGATTTCACATAATCCAGGGATAGTTCCTATTCATTTTTGCTTTCCAGAGCTGTTACCAATGTACTATAACTTTGTGGCATACTACGCAACGAAATTGCTACCATATGGGTTTCTTTTATTTGTTCCCCAATATTGTTTAACTTCTCTCCCAGTTCGCTTACTTCTTTAATGTGAGATTTTATTGGAATCGATTCAGTGAATTTTATACTGTACAATTTTCTTAACAAATGCAGTTTACTGGATAAATTGGTTCTTTCATGTACTCGTTGGGTTTGTTCCAGGTATCGTTTGCACTGGTCTCGTGTAACACGTGATACAATTGTGAATCACCGATATACAAACAAATTAATGCTCTGAATTGCTTATCCTTTTTAACCCATGTTTCATCTACGGTTTGTGGTTTGGGTTCAAACACTACATCACTTTGGGTTTCTCTGATTAATAACATTTTCATCCTAAACTTCCACGTTGCCTAGTTAGTTTCTGTTAGTTTTTCTATGTGAATATATTCTTTCGACATCGCCATTTTGCTGACTGTTTTGCTTTGTACTTAGTACTTGTGTCTTTCCTTTTCACTTATTTCCGAAGCTGCGATACGAAACTAGTTTTCAGTTTCATAATAAAAAATAATGATGGTGTAAGTTAAAAACTAAGAAATGATTTGCAACGGTAACTATGTTCATAATCGACAGACTCCTGATTTAAGTTTTTCGTTATTTATTCTTGACTAAACACACAACTAAGACGCTAATGATGTTTCACGGATATATAATAAACATAGAATGAATGAGTTATTATTAACAATAATGACACCGTGTTTTAAGGTTATTTCGTCTGTTTTAAACAGTCTTACCATGATCAATATTCCTTTTAGGAGTTCATACAAACACAGCTTATTCCTGCGAGAATCCTTTTAGGTCACAAAACATGTACTCGTTTAAAGCAGTTTTTGTAAGAACAACAACTACAGCATGTTCACACACAGCGAAGGGACACCAACATCTCCTCTCTCCTTCTCAACAATTGTCCAGGGTCGTGATCCCATAATTCTTTGCAACGCACCGCTTGTTGGCTGCTCGGCATCAACGCAAACGTAAACACTTGCAGCAGGTGTCCGATGAAAAATAAAAGGAAACGAGCAAAGGTCGCTAACATCCAACAATTTGCTAGTTATGCACTTCAGGTAAACAGCCAGGGGGATTAATGAGGCAGTACGAGCAGACTTTCAACGTCCATTTTTTATTCAGCAGCCCAGCGCGTCAATTAGCAGACAGTATAGTTTTAATAACAGGATGAATAGATTGAACACGACTGTGTTGTAAATTGTACGTTCCACAGTTATCTTTCTTCAAAATTAGATTAAGCGACACGTATTCAGAACCTTGCTTTTGCAATATCGTCCTTACAAAATTGCTCTCAACATAGATACAGCTAGGTCTCTTACTTGATATCGCTCTAACCCTGCACACTGAATCTACACACACACTTTCAAATCTGGATGTATTTGTATCTACCTATTGACTGCCCTATGGCCCACTGTCAGATTATAGCTTTCAGAATCAATGAACAGAACATAACAGATACCTACCCAATACCGCGTTGGTCCACCTCTAGAGTGAATAACATCCCGTACACGCCGAGGCATCGGCTCCACCAAATGCCGGAGGGTTTTCGGAGGTTATGCCAGCCGTGCCTGTTGCAGCATTATCCACAACTACCCCAAGACATCGGTCTAGGATCCTAGGATCTCATGTACCGGTCTACTACATCCCAGATAGCTTCCACAGAGTTTAAATCCGGAGACCTTGGGGGCCACTGGGTGGTTCCACTCCAAGATAAATATTCCTCGAGCCATGGGTGAAGGCCATGAAAGCGTGTAAGTGATCAGCCAGCACATGCTGGTAGCGGTTGAGGACCTTTCCAGACATACTAAGGGACTAAATGTGCCACATGAAAATGTTCCCTAAACCATCACAGAGCCACCATCGCCTTGAACAGAGCCGGCCTGGAACGACGGAGCCATGGCCTCATGCTGTCGAAGCCACACCCGCCCGTCAACTCGGTACAGCTGTAAACGGGATTCATCTGACCACACCACGCGGCACCACTCTTCTGAGGTCCAGTTGTAATTTTTCCGGGGCGATATGTGTGGCGTAATGTCCGATGACGAGCAGTCAACAGTACCCCACGAGTAGAGCTACGGCTCCCACAGCCTAGAGTGTCCCGTGCCATTTGATCGCTGTCGCTGCTTGGACGTCCGAAATTTAACCTGAATGTGTTTTGCGCAGCCGCATTGCCAAGCGGTTGTATACGGAGCAGGACAACGGCGGCGTGACCGACGTTGTTCATCTGGTCAACGAGACTGTCCAGGCTCGTACAGTGCCTGGATTGTCTACATCGAGATAAGTCACCAATGGCGTGTGGTCGCCCACCGTTTGCTCTCTGGAAGCTGGTACGTCCGTCGATGGTATTCTCGCTGTACACCCTTGGTAGGGTTGACCTCGGGAATCCTAGTGTTCTTACCACTTGGGAGATGGAATGACCCAACTGTCTTTCACCGACAATGCGTCCACGATCAAAGTCGCTCAGATCACCATGCTTACCCATGTTCTTCGATTGCGATACAGTGCTGGGAAGCCCTGGTGTCCGCCTATTTATCGCCTGCGTTCGGTTTGTGTCTGTTTCAGTCTGCGCGGGGTATGCCCATAGCAAGTTCCCATCACCGCTGCATCTAATGTTTTGTCTACCGAGACAAAACATTAGTACAAGCTCGTCGGGTGCCAATCCGTGGCGTTGAATCAGAAAATTATTTAACGAAGAGAAACCAGATTTACATGTGAAAACCGAAACTCGAAGATAAAATTAAATTAAAAATATGCGTCACGACTGTTATGCTAGTATTATTTCTAAACGCACAATCAATAATTTCCGACGAAAGATCTTATATAAACTTCGACACACTCTACAAAAATTCCTGAAATTCACAAGCTATTTTCTTTGATTCCTTTGGTGAATTAAACGAAGCTTGTTCTTGATTCAACCTTTTCCGTGAAATGACGGAAAAACACCTGAATTTCACAGATTTCTCGTACGACAAGAACATTTTGAATTTTTGGAACCCTTTTTTTATGCTTTCCAACTGTAGTTTAAGAAGCGTTTGGTGCTCCAACTTTGTCCCTCTGTGTGCCTGTCTGTCCGTCCGCACGATATCTCACGTAAAAATGTTTCGATTTCGATAAAATTTTAGTACGTTGTAGGTGACCACCTGGGAACGAACCCTATTGAAAATGGACGAAATGGGGTCAAAGGTCAGGACATAGGAGTGGGATCCATTCCATTGCTCTTATGCGTCATAACTTGCGTAAAAATGCTTCGATTGCGACAAAACGTTATCATTTTGTTCCGGAGATGATGCGCTGAACCTGTTCGGTTTAATATCATCGAAATGGGGTCAGGACCCAGGAGCGCGATTTATACCACAGCCATTATCCTCATAAATTGACTAAAAATACTTCTATTGCGACAAAACTTTAGTATGTTGTTCCACAGGTAACCGAACGAATTCTTTTTAATACCATCGAAATGGGGTCAAAGCTCAGGACACAGGAGTGGGATTTTATTCCACAGCCATTATCCTCATAACTTGACTAAACATACATTTATTGCGACAAAACTTTAGTATGTTTTTCCGGAGGTACACTGAACCGGTTCTGTTGAATATAATCGAAATTGGGTCAAAGGTCAGGACACAGGAGCGAGATTTATTTCACAGCCTTTAACCTCATAACTTAAGTAATAACTTGAGTAATGATTTCTGGTATGTTGGAAAGCGTACCATAATCAATGCATTGCATGATTTTACTAACTTGTTTCAATTTCTTTTTATATATTAACGGAAAAATTATGTTCTCACCATTTCCTTATCCGTATGATGAAACATTTCTGGTAAAGGAGCGTTTCTCGGGAATACTTGAGGTTTGGTTAACTATTAAGTTTTAGTCGTCTGTCAGGGACCTGAGTTTGAAGTTTTGTAGCAAGATCAGATATTGTGGATATAACATTTCGGATGATGTTTAGGTCATTATGGCCGCTTACTTAAATTATTGTAGAGTTGTTGTTTGTATCAGTCTGTGGACACCTCATTACGAAAGCTATTATCGCTGTCAACAGTAAAATTCATATTTAGGGTTTAGCGAAATAACATTATGGAGCAGTACATTCTGTTGCTTCAAAAAATCACGATGAAAAAAAAATGCAATTTGCGATAGATCTTCCTATTGAAAAAATGAAATTGTTTTAAACCCATTTAGAAAAAATAAAATCTCCTCTAGAAAATGAAATGACTAAGTAACACGCATTAACAGTGAAAACCATTTTATCACCGCGCTATTTGAGGGTTCCTTCCCAGGTACTACCACATACTAAAATTTCATCGAAATCGAACCATTTTTACGCGAGCTATTGTGCCGACGGACGGACAGACAGACAGGCAGACAGACATACGGACAAAGCTGAAGCATATACGCTTCTTTAAGCTACGGTTAGAAAGCGTAAAAAACTGAAAAACTCGGCGCTAACTTTTCTGAAATAAAAGGAATTAGTGACAAAGGAAACTCTGTCAAGTTGGAAACCGAAACTTTCGAAAACGTAAATTTCGTTAAAAGGCCGCGATCAACCGGGAACGTTGCTACGCGTTATTTTCAGGAATTTTCCATGAATTCACACCACTTTTTTTTTCCAGTTCAAAAACATTTCCTTTATTCCTGCTTGTCGTAACACGTATATTGTGGCAAATTGAAACACATATGATGATCGGAGAAAGGAGTACTTCTCACTAGAAAAACATGCGATGATCTATTCTATGGGGAAAAAAATGTTTGCGAATTTCAAGAGGAGATTTCCTTCCTGTTGGATGCATTGCTGGGTGTGTAATCTTTTCAGTTGGCAGTGTTGATTCGATCAAAGACAAATTATTTGAAAATGCGAAAGGTCAGTGCATGCCAGGAGTTGACAGACGAGCAAAAGTGGTGACAAAAGAAAGGGCGTCACCAAATTGAACATACCGGGTGCGCCATATAAAAGAGGCCCCGTGGCCAGATGACGCCTTACACAACAGAGTAAGAAAGTATGATTTATTCACTTATTTCATTAAATTAAATGTATTTTCTAATTCCTATAACTTTCAGTCATGGTAGTGTCAAACGGGAAGTAAAACAGGAGTGTTTCTAAAGTGTGATAGTTTTTCTCTGTGCCTACATTTTTTCAAGGTAAAATTGCATTTTGAATTTTTAAATTCTCATCTACATTTGATCATATATATATATCTTATGATTTATTCAGACTCTCACAACTTGTGGTTTTTGTAATCATTTTTCTGTTTTTTGTGGCAGATGACGAGCGTGGGTTGGGCAAGGAAACATAGATGCATGCAAAACTAAGTGATTCATCATGCAACTCTGAGGAAGTTATGATAGTTAAAAATTTTTTTGGTGGGCTTGAAACTTGCATCTATGGCTTTGCAGAAACCCATTTCCAACTAGGTCTTTGTGGAAGTGAGAAAATGCAGAGTTTTGCTGGTCCTTGATAAAGCCAAGGCTCGGCATTCTCGACACTTTCTACATTCAGGTTTGCTATTACTTTATCTTCTTTTTTACTCATACCTGTTAGTTTATGAGTTTTTCTTTGTTGTTTTAGTACCTGTTAAATAAATTTTTTTGCTACTGTCTCTTCTTAATAGTATGTGAATTCTGAATATTCACAACTGCTGCATTGCGAGTCATGATCTTCAGGTTTTTTAAGCAAATTTGGTTTTAAATTCTTAGGTGCAAAATTTTGTCTTTGACTCTGCTCTTGGGTGTGTGTGTGTGGGTGTGTGTGTGCAAGAAACTGAAAATCATTGAACTGTGAAAAATGAGGAATGAAAAAATGTAATGTGTAGTATGAATTCCGGGTCCTTACTTGATTGTGCTATATGCAGCAAATCATTACTGAGTCCCTATACACCTAAAAGTTTAAAAACAAAAGCACAAGTAAAATGTCAGCATAGCTGAGCCACATGGATCCCGAGGCTCAGACCCAAGACAGTATTTTTTTTTTAACTTTTATAGTTTTATATATATATTTTATGATTGGAGGTTTAATGACCACCGTGAGCAACTCAATGGGCTATAAGCAATCGCCCGTCCCTAATTTAGGATCACTGGTTCCAGGGAAGGGAGAGAGAGCCAGTGCCGTAAGACAAACACAACATCCATGCCTCACCGGGATTTGAACCCGGACCACTGTCGAATGAATGATCAGAAGCCATTGCTTAGACCACTGCGTCACCGGGGCAGTGAAAACAGAAATAGAGTCAAGTAGTACAAATTGTGTATGCATCTGCTATCGTGGTCACAATATCTAGAAATATTGTTCTCACAATAAATTTATCACCTGAGTAAAACCATTTTTCAGGTGGTGCATGTTATTCAATTGCATTACAACCCTTTTGTATTTTGTTAAGTAGGTTTTTCTTAAATTGGAACTGAACATATAATTTTGATATTGAAAAAAAAACACTAAGAGAAACTATTTTAATAAGGGTATATTTTTAAAAGGTTACTAGACAAGCATACTAAAATTTAGAATTGTTTTAAGGCATGAATAAAGTACTTTCTTCAGAAACTTTCATTCAGCAAAACTTTAGGCATGTAACTACATTCTGTACAACATTTCAAAAGTTTAGCAGCAAAAACTATGCTTACCTGTATCATTATTCCAGGCTTTGACTTTTTTGGAAGGTTGAATTCCATGCTCTCTTCTTCTTCTAATAATTTTCACATTCAACTAATGAGTCACGTAGAAAGCAAAACTACATGGCCCTGTTATTATACAAAGCTGATATTTGAGACTAATTTAAAATTCGGACCGAGCAAATTTCCTTCTTTACTGGGTGGTATGTAAAAAGATTATGAGAAGTAAATACAAATGATCAACAAGTTTTTTTTCAATTTTCCTGGAATAAGCCAGTTGCCTGGATGAAGCAATTTGTCAGATGATGATCATGCCTCCCATAAACAAATGCACTGCATCCTGGAGAATTAACCAAGCAACAAAATTATGGGTAAATGTGTATATTAGCGTCCTGCAAAGTTACGTAGTAGAATTCATTTGTTTCTCACATACAATCCAAAATGTCACCAGTCCAAAAGTTATGAATTTATCGTAAAATTCCATCATTTACACGATAGTACCATTAATAGTACAGGTAGTCGTTAAAAGTACTTTATATCTGTTAGCGGCAAACATACGCTAAAAGCAGATAAGTGCCCAGTCTCAACTCATGCCTAGACCAACGTGTAGCCAAATTGTTAGCATATGTCCACATGAACTTTCCTGTTAAACTGTAATCAAAAAGTTTCCAAATGAAAATAAGCACTAGTCTCCTACGGTACAGAAAAACTTTGGACAAACAGATACAAAACGTTAGTGAAAGATATTGAATAGGAATAAAGTGAAGTGATATGCAGCGAACTTAACGTAGAAATTAAGCCTAACATACAAACAATCCGGCGAAGTGCTCAACGCCAAATAAAATTAACTGAAATTGAAAGAAAAACAAAGAATGATAATCTATGAAGTGGAACACGGAAATTCTAACCTCGTAATAATTTAGTGGAACTGTGAATGATTAATATGTCTTGTAATGCTCAGATAGCAAAATAACGAGCAAACGGGATTTGTAAAGTTCTACCAAACTACTTCGAAACGCGAGGCTAAGTGTTTGAGCATGCGCGTTAGGTAGTTCAGTAGCTCGGCGCGTTGCCATCACCAAAACTGTAGATTTTACAGTTTTAAACTGTTAAATGTGGTTACGGCATTTTTCTGTAGCGATTTACAGTAATTTTCTGTAAAAACTACAACTTTTTTTACAGTGTGGTTAGTCACAGCCAGAGCAGTGTAGGTAAGCGGTCATAAGTGTAAGAGAAGAGAGAACAAAGGCAACGGAAATGGTTTTAAGTACGGAACAAAGGATTTTTATTGTGGAACAGTATTTCAGAAATAACTCATACTAGGTTTTAAATGAGTTCTTTACAGAAAAATGTCCACATTGTGCAACACCGGCGAAATCAGTGGTACAGAAGTTAGAGCGGAAATTTCGTGAAACCGGCACGGTGTGCAACAGGAAAAGAAACAAACCCAAGAAAATTCGTACTGAAAACAATATCAAGGATGTGGCATAATGTTGTTACAAACCCCTCGGAAGTCGTTTCGCCGATTATTGTCTGCAACGGGAATATCTTCCACTTCATGTCGACGCATACTTAATGTGGATTTGCATTTTTGGCATTACAAAGTTATGGCGCTCCAATAACTTAAAACTCCTGATTATGCAAAACGGATGCAATATTGTAAGTGGTTTCAGGAGACCATTGTCAGTGGTGAAATGGACCCAACACTTTATTACATGACAGATGAAGCATGGTTTTATCTGTCCGAGTATGTCAATGCGCAAAACAGTAGGATTTGGACTGACACGAATCCCAGACGGACAATGGAGACTTTTCTGTACGACCAAAAGATAGGCGTTTGGTGTGCTGTGTCTGCGAAGGGAATAGTCGGCCCATTCTTTTTCACTGACACCATCAACTCGGAGCGCTATGTTCAGCAACTGTTCAACCCATTTGTTGCCGCACCTACAGAAGAAGAGCGAACATATGCTTTATTTCAGCAAGGTGGTGCAAAGGCGCATACTGCGCGGAACAGTCTACGTACTGGGCATGAAATGTTTGGGGAGGACAAAACTGTATCGAAGGGACTATGGACACCCAGATCACCTGTTCTCTCCACCTGTGACTATTATCTGTGAGGAGCATTGAAAGGGAAAGTGTACGCAACTAATCCGCACACCCTTGATGAATTAAAAGTGAGCATTACGGATGCCATGACCCAGATCACTGCCGATGAGTTGTGGCGCCTTACGAACAACATGTTCCGTCGTGTACAGCTGTGTCTCAATGTTGGGGGACAGCACTGCAATTGTCGTAAACGCAGGTAAATGACTCCTGTTTTCTGTCATTTCAACTATTCTTTACCATGTATAGTAATATTGCCTGACTGTTGTCGTTCATTATACTCGGATCTCGTTTATATGGCACACCCTGTACTTCGTGCATATCCAATACATTTCTGGTTCGGCATCGTGTGCAACGGAAGAAATGTCAGTTCACCTCTTTGACCCAGAGACCAAAAGTGAAAGTCTAAATTCGAAGCATGCATCTTCTCTCCCTCTTAGGCAGATTCGTGTTTCTGCGTTTGTCGGCAAGGTGATAGCATCAGTTTTTTTGCATGCAGAAGGCATCCGAAAAAATGATTGAATTCCTGGAACATGTCCACAATGCCACTGTTACATACGACGCCCAAATTATAATCCGATTTCATGCAGGTATCAAGAAAACCAGGCTTGGAAAACTGCGACGATATGTTTTCCTCCATCAAGACAATACACGGATTCACATCTCTCGAATTGTGAAGACAGCCATACAATCTGCAAAATTTGAATTGTTTCAGCGCCCACTATATTCACCAGATCTCGGCCCTAGTGATTTTTATTTTTTACCCAAGCTGAAAGAAAACACTTGGGGGTAGTTTGTTGGAAAACAAGACAAAAGACATTTTTTTTCCACAGGGGTAAAAAAAAACATTTAAGCGTCGGTGGGAAATGTGCATTTCTATCGCCCAGTAATGCAGTCAACCGTTGGTATACCGAGACCATTTGTTACATTATATTGTGGCGTTACGTCAGGGGTAGAGTGCCTCGAATGGCCTATTGGTACAACTAACGCCTCATTGTACAATAGCGTGACATCCAAACCTTACCACATTGGAGGAATTCCATCCCAATCCCGCCAATTGGCATTGTCCTCTAGAATACGATACGAATAGCTATTATTATCGATATAATTCCAAATCGTTTGCAACATATGAGCTCCTCTGTAATCACCGCGGTAAGATAAAGCGGTATGTTCTTAAGATCTTGTTTCTGGATAAAAGCGATAAGTTTCCGACAAGCTCCTGTAAACTACAGTGAAAATTCGCGTTTTTTGTTTTGTTTTTTTTAATGATTTATTTGATCTGATTGTACAAATATGACAAACAGGCAGACATAAACAAGATACAGATAAAATAGTACTAGTGATCCGAATTTCTGGCGTAGAATATTCTAATATTATATTATATCATCATCATCATTGTCAACCATTATCAATCCACTGCTGGACGAAGGTCTCCCCAAGTTTCCTCCACAACGGTCTGTCTTGTGCCAGTCTCCTCCATGTCACACCCGCATACTTTCGAATTTCATCCACCCATCTTCCATGTGGTCTTCTTCTGGGTCTTTTCCTGTCCCTTGGAATCCAATCTAAAATTTCGGCTGTCCATCGATGGTCTGTTCTTCTAGCAGTATGTCCAGCCCATTGCAATTTCAGGGATTTAACTCTGATCATGATGTCTTCCAGTCTTGTCATTTTTCGGATCCACGTGTTCCTCTTCTTATCTCTACTGGTTACACCAAGCATGCACCTCTCCATGCTACTTTGAGTTGTCTGCAGCCTTTGTATGTCTCTTTTAGCTAAGGTTCACGTCTCTGCACCATACGTAAGCACTGGAAGGATGCATTGATCAAACACTTTTCTTTTAAGACATAATGGCATATTGCTCTTGAAAATTATGCTGTTTCTTCCAAAAGCTCTCCAGGCAAGTTTTGTACGCCGATTAATTTCTTCACCAATGTGACCCTCACTTGATATCTGCTGTCCAAGATAAACGTACGTGTCTGTTATCTCCAGCTTTTCTCCATCAATCGATAAATCTTCATTTCTTGTAAAAGCATTGTACATCACTTTTGTTTTCTGAAAGTTCATTTTTAATCCCACTTCTTTACTCTTGTCAGCAAGTTCCTGGATCATACTCTGTAGCTCTGATGGGGTAGTTGCAAAAATGACTATGTCATCAGCAAAACGAAGGTGGGTTAGATAATCTCCATTAATCTTTATCACTTTGTTTTCCCAGTTCAGTGATTGAAAGACATTTTCCAATGTGGCATTAAAGAGCTTCGGAGATATGGTGTCACCTTGTCTCACTCCTTTTCCAATTTTTATGTGTGTTGTATTTTCAAACAGCCGAATCTTTGCACTTGCATTTTCATAGATGTTATTAATAATATTAATGTATGCATCTTCAATACCGCAGGATTTCAGAGCCATTGTAACTGCTGATGGTTTCACCGAATCAAAGGCTTTTTCATAATCGATAAAAGCCATGCACAATGGAAGCTCATATTCCCTCGCTCTTTCAATTAGTTCTCTCAGTACGTGGATATGATCTATTGTGCTGTAACCACTCCTGAATCCAGCTTGTTCTCTCGGTTGAGCCATGTCCAGTGTTACCTTCAAGCGGTGTGAAAGATATTTAGTGAAGATTTTATAAACCACTGATAGGAGGCTGATAGGTCTGTAGTTCCTGAGATCCTCAATGTCACCTTTTTTATGTAGCAAGATCATTGTAGGGTTGTTCCAATCCTCAGAAATTTTCCCTTCATTAAGGCATCGAGTGAAAATTTGGGCGAGTACTGTTTCGATTTCTCCACTTGCTTCTTGTATGATGTCTACAGTAATTCCATGTTCTCCTGGAGCTTTTCCTCGCTTCATGTTCTTGATTGCATGTGCAACTTCTGCTGGAAGGACTGGAAGAACTCTGGTACTGGTACCTTTCATGATGTCTGGAGTACATGTATCATCCCTTTCATATAATTTGGAGTAGAAATCTTTCACTCTTGTCAAAATTTCGCCTCTATTTCTTGTTACAGAACCATCTTCTTTTCTCAGTGCCATAATCTGTTTTTTCCCCTTACTGAGATGTCCCTTTGCTATCTTTAGGCTTTGGTTGTTTTCAATTGCTTTCCTTACTAGTTCACAGTTGAATTTCCTTACGTCTTCAGTGATACTTTTTCGTACTGTCTTGCATAGCTCTATATATTCCACTTTGGAAGTCACATCTTTTTTAGTTGTCCTCATCACTCTTCTTTTTTGCATCAACATTTTGGTTTTTCCTGATAATTTGTTCACATGCAATTTGTTCTTAGACCTAGCTAATTTTGTTGCTGTTTCCATAAGAGCTTTGGTTACTTTTCTGTTAACTTCAGAAATATCCACTTCTTCCGATGTTAGGCCTTCTAAAGCAGAGAATCTGTTCTTCAGTTTCAATTACACCATAATTATATTATATATAAAATTATTATATTAGAATTTCTAATATTATATATTCTACGTCAAGAAATTCGGATCACTAGTACTATTTTAAGTGTAATTGGTGTACAGTTCCTTGTTATTAATAAGATACAGATGTAGTAGCAATAAGTACAAATCATACATGGTTGACAGCATGCCAAATGATCAATTTATACAGATATAGCCAGTGTTGATCATGTAACACATTGTGAACAAGTATACATCAAACTTGGATATTACAGTATGCTAAATGAAATGTACACAGATAACCAGTGGTGGACAAGTAACATTGAGATCCAGTGTCGAAAGACAAACACAAACATCCATGCCTGACCGGGATTGGAACCCGGACCCAACTAGGGCGAATGGTCAGAAGCCAGTGCTTAGACCACTGCGCCACAGGGGCTGCAAATTCACGTTTGTCTCAAGCTTGTGAGAAATGCTTTTTAAAATTGTTTATGGACCTTCAGAAATAAAGGTGTTTAGGAGAATATTGTGCAAGCAATACTTTGAACAGAATAAAATTGCACATATCCCCAGCAAACACACCACTTTAATTCTGCTTCTTAAGGCACTTTGGAAATTGTGTTTAAAGGGATATTATGTAAATCTCAAGCATAATTTCTATCCGAATTTTCGGTAACTCAAACTCTAAGAGTGAACACGTGTTAACATATACTGTAGGTAGCGAAAATCCAATACAGTCGTTCTACTTTTATTTTTATTTATGGTTACTAAAGCTCTAAGAATGAACACGTGTTAACATATATGTAGCAAGAAGTCAATACAAATCGTTTTATATTTATTTCTGTGTCGCCCCGGTGGCGCAGTGGTCTAAGTGATGGCTTCTGATCATTCGTCAGAAAGGGGTCCGGGTTCGAATCCCGTGAGGCACGAATGTTTGTTTGTCTTACGGCACTGGCTCTCTCCCTTCCCAGGAACCAGTGGTCCTAAAAAGGGATAGGCGACTATTTATAGCCCGTTGAGTTGCTCACGGTGGTAGTTAAACCTCTAATCAATCAATCAATTTATTTCTGTCAGAGGGACTAAAGCTCTGAGCACTTGCTAACATAGGTAGCTAAAAGTCAATACGATGGATTTCATCGATAACATTCCCGATTCTGGATCCGATCGAGAACATTAGTGGTTCGTATCGTATTCTAGAAAAAAATGTCAATTGGAGGGATTGCGATTTTCTTCCTCCAATGAAGTAAAATTTGGATGGCACGCAATTTGCACAATGAGACGCCAGTGTGGTAAACGTTCGTGGCTGCTATAGAAAAGTCTCACGATCGATCCCAGGAAGGTGCAAACTTCCGAACCCCTAAATTTACCCCGTGCGTCCGATGGGCACTTTTAAGCCCCCCCCCCCCCAGTTATAAATGAAGACGTCTTCCGACTCCATTCCATCTCTCTGCCGTGTGACTTTCCTGTCGGTCACTCTAGCCCAAATCTCCTAGCTTCCTACTTCTAAGGTTTATATAAAACCTGAGGTCCTAACACTCCCTTTCCAAAATCATCTACCCCCGGTGGCGCAGTGGTCTAAGCGATGGCCTCTGATCATTCGTCCGAACGGGGTCCGGGTTCGAATCCCGGTGAGGCATGGATGTTGTGTTTGTCTTACGGCAATGGATCTCTCCCTTCCCTGGAACCAGTGACCCTATATTAGGGACGGGCAACTGCTTATAGCCCATTGAGTTGCTCACGATGGTCGTTAAACCTTCAATGAAAAAAAAATCATCTACACAAATCTCTAAATCACTCAGAGATGGCGTTCTATCACATTATCAAGCATTTGTAAGTAATCCAAATTTTATTATTTATGGTTCATCGAAAATCATAATTAGCATTATTTAAAATGTTAATTAGAAAAAAATGGAGTTATATGTTGTGTACAGTAGTTCGAGTGTTCTTTTTTAACAACGTAAGCTTTTGGTATTTTAGTCTGAATAGTGGGAAGATAAAGTTAACATTTTAGTTATAAGGAAATGAATAAAAAAACATGCTGCGTTACTAAAGCTTTATCAAGTGAAAATTAATAGCATTACACAGAATCATTTTACATACCTCAGTTTGTTTTATAAAACTCGTCTATTTTCAATTTGTGCTTTAGATTTCAACCGAATTATTTCTAGTGCACAATTTAATTTAACAAATTTGTCTGGAATAGCGCCATCTTGTGAGTTTGCTTCAAAGGGCCTTTTTAAGGTGAAAAGACATTTATTCGCATCTTTGATTGAATCAGTGTCTTTAACACTAAGGTTCGCTGCAATTAAGTTATGGTCTGAAAAGGGGAGATGAGACTTCTTACACAGATTGCAAGTGGCTGTACATGAAGTATGTTGCATGTTGGCAATAGTTGGTTGCCATAGCAATATATAATACACTATCTACCAACAAGTAATTGGACACTCTTGCAATCGACGATATCTGCGGTCCTGATACACGTCACGGCCGCCGGCGTTAAATATCGTGTGGGAAACAACAACGCAACCAGTCGCATGCAAGATGCCACGCAGTTCGGAGTTCTCTGATTTCGATTAAGGTGTAATCGTCGGGTATCACAAAAATGGCCGATCCATACGTGACATATCCAGCGGGTTGAAGTACCCAAAATCGACAGTGGTCTACGTGATTGGCAAGTGGAAGATGAGAGGTGAATGTCGGAATGTGCCCCGACCCGGCAGACCCACAAAACTGGGAGTTAGAGACCGGCGGGTGCTGGCCAGGGAAATTCGGAAGAACCGCACCAAATCGATGGGCCACATCCGGATAGAGTTTCAACAGGCATCCGGGAGTGTTTTTTCGATGAATACCATCCGTAAAGAAGCCCATCTGCTCGGTTAACATGGACGTGCTGCCGCCCACCAACCTTTGATCACCAAGTCTAATAGCGCTGCTCGGCTAACGTGGTGCAAAGAACGTCGACAGTGGACCGTTGAACAGTGCAAACAGGTTCTGTGGAGCTACAAATCAGGGTTCACCCTCTACCGTTCGGATGGCAGGGTCTGGGTTTGGCGTCTGCCTGGAGAACGCTTCCTGCCGGAATGTATTGTGCCAACTATGAAGTTCGGCGGCGGTGGAATTATACTATGGGGGTTTTTCTCCTGGTATGGCACGGGACCCTTGGTCGCCATTCCTGGTAGACTCAACGCCGAGACCTACTGCACCATTTTGGATGACCATGCGCTTCCTACGTTGGGCAGTTTTACGGGGTGGACCCATGTTACTTTCAGGATGACAATGCCACCTGTCATGTCACGAGGTCCACCATGGCTTGGTATGGTGACAATGGGGTTAATCAAATGGACTGGCCTGCGCAGAGCCTGGACCTTAACCCTATCGAGCACTTCTGGGACGAGTTGGAGCGTCGACTTAAGGGGTGCCCCCACCGTCCGAAATCAGTGAAGGAACTCACCTGTCTTCCCCAAGCCGAGTAGAAGAAAATACCCCTAGCCATCGTTCAACGCCTAGTTGAGAGTATGCCCCGAAGGGTCGCAACTGTAATCGCCGCTCGTGGAGGCTCCACCAACTATTGAAGGTGAATAAACTTCGTTTTCCTTTGCTATCACAGGTGTCCAATTACTTGTTGGTAGATAGTGTTCATTGGCGGTTGAGTGTGGTGGTATATCAACGGACGTTTTTTATAGAAGCATCTGTTGAAATATCAAAATATATGAGATAAGTCCTTTGATATACCGATATGGCCGAGTGCTCTATATTTTCTTTCATAAATCTCTCCCTTTAAATCAAACCTGAAAGGTCTTTCGGAGTGCATTTAAATGAAAATTCGAACCTATCTTCTACGGTTAAACATGGCCTTCATCCTCTTCTTTGAAGTATAGTGCAAGAGCGTTTAAATGGCTGTAAATTTACTTTGTTTGTCCTGCGTGATCTTTTGCTTCAATTGATGGCTCTGTATCACGTTTGGAAAAGCAATTAATTAGGATATTTGGCCCAGCAGAATTAAAATCGCTTATTAGATAACTGTTTAATATTTCGACACTGGCCTTTTACTTTTTGTAAATCCTATTAAATAGCAGAGTATTAGGAAAAGTAATTATTGTTTTCATTGATTTGAATAAGGAAAAAAACATTTCTAAGTGAACCAAAATGAAATTGAAAAAAAAGGGTAAACAATGAGATGATATCATTAACTGGTCTTGTTTGGATTGGTGTCATCGATCGAGATAATAAATTACTTTGCCACAAATCGTCAATGACAAGAAATAAATGATGAATGAAGGAGAATTGAGAGGGAGCAAAAAATAAGAAAAAAAACCCCAGTGTTATCGATTAATAAGGAGTGTTTGAATAAAGAATGAACTGTCCTTTCATATTTAGCGAAGATCGAGCGATAATTCCTGTGCTTTCACACAAAGAAGACGTAATATTATCTGGGATGAATGTCTATGGAATTTCGTTCAGTAGTTAATGCCGACATTATTTCGGGGTGTTGAATTCCTCGTGTTATTTCTGCTCGAAAACACCACAGCTGCTTCCATTATCTACTTCCAAATCAAGCTATTTATAGAGGTAAAACGCAAGTAACTATGATTACGAATGGAAAAGGACATTTGGAATGCAAAGCGAATAATTTGGTAATAAATCCATAATATTCTTAAAAGATTTATCAAAGTAGATTTCTGCGATCGTACACCAGAATAAATTCTACACCAATTGTAGGACGATTCAATTCCTTGTTGCTTTCGCATGATCTGTCGCTTAATTGTGATGTGATAATTTAAGAGTCATACATTATGTTATGCTCTATAGGTGTCATCGCAACAGCTATCGTCATTAGTGCTTGAGGAAGATTCCGTCTTAAAATTGTTTCACAAACTTCATTATGTTGTCTAATAACGATGCCAGTTTATTTGGTACACCTGCTCTGCTAACATTATTGGCTCATTTTAACACGTAACATGACACGCGAGCGCGATGAGTGGGATAAATCAGTCAGATCATCGACCTTTTGTTTGAGAATCGGAGTGGGCAAAAAGTGTGATCTGAGCGACTTTGAACGTAACATGATATTTGATTCCCTGGTCTGGTGTGCTGGTTCGAATATCTCCCAAACAGCCGTCATCTCATCTCTTCATGCATAACCGCAGAAGTTACGCATCCAGGGGGTGACCGGGCCGACCCCCCCTAAAGCAGCGTTGCCTTTTTTAAGTGGCCAATATCTAAATACTTAATGTATTTATTTTTGTAAAATTAGGAGAAATAAATCCATATGTTTTCGTAAAATTTTTCATAACTGAAATGTGCTGTGAATTTGCTCATAAAATGTTATGTGCTGGCTTCAGCAGAAAAAAGTACACCAAAACGTTGGAGTTTCCGAAGTGGCAAACACCGAGAGCGGAAGCTGAAATAGATTTTAACTGATCATAAAGAGCAATGGGTGAGCTTTTTCCTGTTCTCATTTTTTTTTTTTTTTTTTGTAAATATTGTCAAGTTGTAAATAAGAGTTACTGTGTGGCGTAGACTTTGAAGTGTTGGTGTGCATGAAAAATAGCATAATTCCACCGCAGCCGAAATTTACAGTTGGCACAATACATTCCGGCAGGAGGCGTTCTCCAGGCAGACGCCAAACTCAGACCCTGCCGTCCGAACGGCAGGGTCTGAGTTTGGCGTCTCAGATCCTGCCGTTCGGATGGCAGGGTCTGGGTCATCGAAAGAACACTCCCGGATGCCTGTTGAAACTCCTCGCAGATGTGGCTCATCGATTTAGTGCGGTTCTTCCGAATTTCTCTGGCCTGCAGCCGTCGGTCTCTAACTCCCCGTTTTTTGGGTCTGCCGGGTCGGGGCACATTCCGAAATTTACCTCTCATCTTCCACTTGCCAATCATGTAGGCCACTGTTGATTTTGGGAACTTCAACCCGCTGGATATGTCACGTATGGATCGGCCATTTCTGTGATACCCGACTTTTACACCTTTCTCGAAATCAGAGAGCTCCTAACTGCGCGGCATCTTGCATGCGACTGGTTGCGTTGTTGTTTCCTACACGATATTTAAAGGCGGCGGCCGTGACGTGTATCAGGACCGCAGATATCGTCGATTGCAGGGGTGTCCAATTACTTCCTGGTAGATAGGGTATATATATATATATACATATCATCATCATCATCATCATTGTCAACCATTATCAATCCACTGCTGGACGAAGGTCTCCCCAAGTTTCCTCCACAACGGTCTGTCTTGTGCCAGTCTCCTCCATGTCACCCCTGCATACTTTCGAATTTCATCCACCCATCTCCCATGTGGTCTTCTTCTGGGTCTTTTCCTGTCCCTTGGAATCCATATATATATATATATATATAGCCCCATTCAACAGGAATTCCTGGGAGCGCCACTGGCGGGCAAATATGAATTATAATCTGTTCGTAGTTTAACAATGCAGCGCATTACGTTGAAAGCGGCCATACGTGGCAGGTGGCAGCACTGTTCCAAGGTATTTCACCCACCTCGTGTGTAACCGCGCCGTTGATCAACTGGGAGGAAGATGAGCGAAGCGAAGGTGCACGTTAGTGTGGAACAGCGCATTATAATTAAATTCCTGACGAAAGAAGGTTGTAAACCGTTAGAAATCTGTTCACAATTTAGACAGTACGGTGAGAATACACTGTCCAATGTGAGTGTCTATAAGTGGAGAAGTGTGTTTAAAAATCTGAGGGAAATGGGGGAGATTGAACCTCATGAGCGCCACGTTCTCTTCTGGGAAGATGATCGTCATCGTCTTCTGGGACTGTAAAGGTATTGTACGTGAATTTTCTCACAAATCGCCGCGCAAACACGCTGAATATTATTAGACACTTCTTGAAGGTTCAATAAAGACAGCCATCAAGAAGAAGCAAAAAAGGGAGCTAACATCTCTGTCATTTCTCCAAGATAACGCCCGTCTACACGTGGCTGCTGGGACCATGGAAACCATCCAGAAACTGGATTGGAACGTTCTACCCCATCCTGCATACAGTCCGGACATTGCATCCTCGGACTATCACCTCTTTGGCCCTCTAAAGGCATATCTGGGCGGGAAAAGATTTAGCAGTTATGAGGATATGATACATGCTGTTCTTGAGTGGCTATACCAGCAACCAAAAAACTTCTTCCTGAGCAGCATCCACAAGCTTTCCGTTCGCTGGCACAAGTTCATCGAAAACCAGGGGGATAATGTTGCAACGTAGCAACTTTGGTTTTGGACAATGCCTCAATATTTTTGTTGTATTTAAAAATTATGAATCATATTTACCCAACCTGTACAATCTAAGCATGGATCCGATTAAGGTTGCACAATTACAATATATTCTTAGGATTTTAAATTTATTCTAATATTTTATTAAGAATTTCATCTCCCTTTTATACCATATTGTCTGTTTTCAAATTTAAAAAAATCCGGAAATCACATTTTATAGCTAATTTTATTTGCTCCGAATTACGAAATTTCTGATTAAAAGACATTAAATTTCTGATTTTCCATAGATTCTATTTGATAATTACGATTAGGTAATGAATTGCATTATTTCTAGGTGGATATTGCTTTTTTTAAAGGTTTGGCGACTCACTTGAGCATCTAGGATCATAAACAGTATCGGCCGCTAATCTGGGAGTATTGGTTCCGGTGAGCGGAAGGAAGTCGTTCCCATAGTACAGGCGCACATCTACAAGTCATCCTTAAGGTATCCCACTACGTTGGATGGCACTTTTTGGAAAAAATGAAAGAATTTTTTTTTTAATTTTAGGAAGGCTAACAACACACAAAAACACATAAACGTTGAAAAAAAAATGATACCAATATGAATTTTCAAAAAATTGGGAAGTGAAAGAATTTAAGGAAATACGTCGTTTACGGCAAACGCTCTAAATAAAAACATTACAGGTACATGATGGCATTTTTTGTATCAGACTATTATCTTTTGCGCATGACTGTTATCTATGCAGTGAACTAAAAGGTAAGTGATGTTCCAAAACACTGCTGAGAACACTCATTCCTACATGCATTAGTCTGAATTTTCGACAAATTTCTTCACTATGTTGAATGTAAATAGCTATAACCTAACTTTGAACTCACAAACAGCAAAACTTTTAGTTCGTTGCATGCACAACATTGTAAGAAAGATGTGTATCACGTTCCATCAGTTTATTTACATACCTTTTGCAGTTATCAGGTTTTCCGTAAAGAGTTCGGGACGAAAATCTCATCCTGCAAAAAAAAAAAAAAAAAAAACGCGATTAAAGTTTAAAAGACACAGTTTTGATGGGATAAAAAGTATGTTTATGTTTACCACAGTTACAAACATAAATTGTATCACATAAATGCACCCAAAGTATTGCCAGATCCGTAAAACCTTGAACAAAATAGTTTCTACTACAATTTTATGCATAAATAGTAAGACTAGCCTAATTATTTCCCAACTTCCAGCCTTTCAAGTGTCACTTCCCGTTTGTATGACACCTGGGTTTAGATATTCCGATTGCTATAACTCTGTATCTATTCATCGTAGACAAGAAACAAAGGCTGTTTTGGAATCCTAAAGAATGGAGACTTAAAATGAACACATTTTTACAAAATGTTAAATTTGGCCCAAAACGACCTTTTCAACGTAATACCTTAATTAGAACCCACCCCTAAATCGGAAGATTGGTCAGACACCGCACCCCTGACCGCAGACAGACCCGCAGCGACTGCTATTGTTTTTATGGATATGTATCATGTACCACAAATCTGTAAACTTCCTCTGTTTTATTTATGCCGAAAACAAACATTAAAAAGATAATCTTTATAATTTCCAGCTTTACTATGTATTAAAAAGTTATTCTTAATAATTTCGTACTTTAGTATGAATTAAAAAGTTATTTTAATAATTTCCAGCTTTACTATGAATTAAAAAGTTATTCTTAATAATTTCCTACTTTACTATGAATTAAAGAGTTATTTTTAATAATTTCCTACTTTACTATAAATTAAAATGTTATTTTTAAGAATTTCATATATACTTTACTACGAATTGAAAAGTTGTTCTTAGTAATTTCCTACTTTATTTGAATTAAAAGGTAATTCTTAATAATTTCCTACTTTACTGTGAATTAAAAAGTTATTCTTAATAATTTCCTATTTTACTATGAATTAAAAATTTATTCTTAATAATTTTCTACTTTACTATGAATTAAAAAGTCGTTCTCCATCTTTCTCCACGTCTTCTGTTTTTTTCGTTCAGAAGACAACCTGTATGAAATTAATTAAAAAAATCAAGGCGTTTCGCTCTTCTAAGCTTTTAACTGAAGTGACTGCGTAAAATTAAAGACGCATCACAAATCAATAACATTCGAAAAATCCTCCTTTCTTTTTATTTCATTGAAATTTTTCATAAATTTGGAAAACCAATCGACATGTTTCTTTTTGTTAATTTTACCGAATCGAAATATTAATGTTTTGCATAATTCAAGTTTTTGAACTTATTAGTTCACAGGTATTATAAAATTTTAACCAAATTCTAATCTTACACAGAATAAAGAACGTAGTGGATTCCTTAGTAAATCCTGTTTTTTCTTACGGTATTTTAATGCGTCATACCGGCAGAGCTCTGACCATGTCAAATACCTTTAAAAAATAAGTGCTTACAACACACAAATTAGATCTGATTACACTCCGTGTTATACCACAACAAATGCGGACAAGAAATAACATTTAGGCTTATTCTGTCTAACATGGGGTTTCACAGCTCGTGTGGAAATAGTGTGCATAGCGCATTATTTTTCACATTTTTATTATCTTTCTAACTCCATAAAACGACGAAAAACTTGAATCCAACGGTTTTTCCATTTTCTGTTGACTCAAAGGTGAAGGAGGACACAGTAAATCTCATTCCTTTGCATGTGAACGCATTTGTGTTCTTATTTACGTCGGTGAAGAATATGAAATGCAAACAGAATGACAATGTTGTTTCTTTCTGAATATCTTGTTTCGCCCTTTAAAGTTGCATGTAGTGCGAACTAGATTTTAGAATAAATCCTGATCTTTCTGCAAAAATAAATTTGTTGAATTCCATATGCCAAGTTTCTTTTCCATGCCACAAGCGTAAAGAAATCTACTCAACACAATTCAGTGTGGACATTACGTTGAACGAACAGCTGCAGATTCCAGAAAACAAAATTTGCAATAAGATGCTTAGCAGACAACTTTGTTTTCTTTTTTTTTTCTGACTTTTGTCAGCAAACACATTTTTATTTTAGCGATCGTTCTGTTCTCTCTTTATTTGGAGCTTATGTCCATGAGAATAAGAATGTATACACCAGGGAGCCTGTGCATGAGAATAAGAATGTATACACCATCACCATATGGTCACATATACCATTATGGGATGAATGCAAAATCCTCATTACACACAGCACCAAAAGCATTGACCCTCTTTGCAGAAAGCTTATATATTCACCATTATAGAGGTATTTGCTGAAATGACGACGTACCTTCTTTCCTCCCACGAACATGGACTGCTCTACTTGAACATTACGGAAATAATAATTACAGCTGAATTATTAATACTTGTGTAGCATCATTTTACTCTCTTCGTTTGCAGTACTGTTACCTGTCTCTCTCTATGTCTCTCTCTCTCTCTCTCTCTCTCTGTGTTCACAACAACTTTCGTGAGCATGCGCTCTACCCATTATTTGGGTCATCCAAAATCCCTATATATTGCGTGTCGACGTACCTTGATGCCATTACGTGGGTGACCTGATGCAGATCACTAGTGTGATCGAAAGATCTAGTGTTTTAATCTATCATATGTTTTAACTTGTAAATACCGTTTTTAATTTGATTAAATGTAGAAGTGATCTTCATCATTCTGTCAAAGGTGGTTAATGAGCAAGTTGCATATCGTGTTATGTATGACGAATGTCTACTTCCATATGAATATCACATATATTAAGTTATATAAATTTTCTAATTATCACATCGTTCCAAAAATTGTTTTCACTGCTACAATGTTAATAATTGTATGGTAGGTTGCATCATAAAGTGGTGCTACACCAGCTGCACCACATTTAGCGGTAAAACTTTTGGTTTGACTTGTGGTCCGCGGAACACAAGAATTCATGGTGCATTGTGTGCAATAACTTCACATCTGTCATTGGTCCAACTTCACACCTATTGACCCCTCCTTGCTTGCATCACATGCGCCGCCAAGCGTGATACTTGAATCATTTGCATGTCTCACGATTTCAAACCAACACACCAAGTTTCATTCCTGTCGGTTGCTTCCTTCTGGGTGCAACTATTTTTTTGACGATGAGTGCATATCTATATCTATATATTTATATGTTTTATTTTATTCCCATTGTTATAATATAACTGTTGTTTTATCTATCTATACAAGGAGTACGCCCGTTATATACATATTTCAAGGGGGTACGTAAAGCATAAAAGGTTGAGAACCACTACTCTAAAGATGTATCGCAAGGGTCTCCTGACTGCAGCTAGTTGTCCAGAATCAACCTTTCGCCAAATTTCCGTTTTTTAATGCTTAATGAATTCCAGCTCTATAGAAATTTATATTTGGATGGGTACGACCATTGAAACGGTAATGTATTTGCTGAGTAACCTATTGTATTAAAAATTCCGAGTATCCTTTAATTTTTAGCACATCTTCTGTAAAACAAAATTACATGATTATGGTATCATTCTAACTATGGACATCACCCATTTCAAGTATTAGTCCGATGTGAAAAATCATTTTGCATTGTGAAGATTGAAATATGGGAACGGAAATCTTTACTTTCCGTTTTCTTATTTTTCTTCGCGATGAATAATTTCGCCGCTACAGGGCGTAAAGGCAGATGTTGTCGCATTGAAAATATATAGTTTATTCGGTATAATAGCTTTTAAGTACCCGATTGACATTTTTTTCTTTTGATGCCCCTTATAACAAAGGCTACTTTGGATGCAGTTTCTTTTCCAAGTAATACACTGTTTTTCCGCTTGGGGTGTAAAGTTAAATTAGGATTTGTTTGATATCTCTGCTTCTAAAAATCCTATTTGGAAGCGTCTGTCAGCATCTGATAGAACTCTTGGTAGAAAAAATTCTGCAAATAATTTGTAATCTTTGGTAAAGAATAGTTTGTCCACCAGGAGGCGTAAGTGTATTATTCTGTTTCTGATGTATCTGCATCAGTATCTGAACTTCTGAATACCGGATTTAAAAAATTCTTTCGTTGTCAGATACCTCTCACCAGTTCAACCTTTCGAGAATGCTTTGTGCATAAAATAATGCATAGGTTTTTCTCCAACCTAGATCAATGCTTTCCGTATAGGCATGCGATTTCCAATGTCTACCCTCTTCAATTTTATGGACATATTTCGCAGAGATTGGGTCGGGAACACCCTTCATTGAATGTTTGGGACCATTGATATATACAAAACGTACAGTTTCTCCGCACAAGCCTTCTCAGACGACGGCGATCTCGTTTCTGACAGGATATCGCCCCGCCACAATTATGCCTGTAAGCCAAGCAATATGGGTTGTTTTTCCACTGTTTAAAGACCCGGGGTATGTCACCTTTTGAGAATCCAGTCGCTGTGGTGTTTTCAAAATCGTCGCTCCAGCCAGACAGGCATCCACGATAAGCCCTTTATCGAACTCCGAAAAATGCTTTGTTCTTCCACTTATGATCAGCACTACTATCGATTACTATCAGCAGCAGTCTTAAAGAGTTGCGTAGAACACGTGGTGAGTACCATTAGCTGCAACATTATTTACGTAGAACACGTGGTTTAAAGACCCGGGGTATGTCACCTTTTGAGAATCCAGTCCGCTGTGCTGTTTTCAACATCGTCGCTCCAGCCAGATGGGCATCCACAATAAGCCCTTTATCGAACCAAAGAATATAAACGCTTCGCGTGAAGAAGCTCAACTCTCGTAGAGATAATGTAAAACAGGCGACAGCAGCGCCACCATGTAATGCGGCAGCAGATGCTCTGCGGGAAAGTTAACATTCAGGCGCAAAAAGCGTAGGAGACACGGGACGGGAAGCCTATTTCACGGAAAGGAAGCTAAGCTTTGATCTGCGACTGTTTCCTTCGGTCTCATTGGGTCTACTAAAGCATTTTTTTTGTTGTTCTTTTCTGAGTATCCCTCCTGTCCCTTCTTTTGGTGAAACAAATATATACATTAGCAATTAATATTATTTTAAGGAAATTTTAGCAGTTTTATTCTCACTTTAAGCACCGTAGTAATACCAGGTTGCTTGGCATGAATTTCATATTTACAATATACCTTAAATGTCAAAAATGCTGAGGCTGGTTTCCCAGTAGCAGCCATAATAATAAAAAAAAAAAAAAAAGCAAAGACAACCGCAGTTTCCCAAAGCTACAATTTTTTTTCTACCCTTCCGAAGTTTGTAAATCAAACGCACTGCGCTGGAGAAATTTTCTCAACAGATCGGAAAAACATCCGTTCGTATCTGAGTAGGTTCGAACCTGGGCCGCTGGCGTGATAGCTGAGCTCTCTACCGACCGGACTAACTCGCCACGATTGAGTGTATGCTTAAAGCTGTCTGTTTGGTATGCATTGTGTAATCGAATGCTTCCCTCTTTCATTTTACAATATTACGAGGTATTTTTCATAAAAGTCAGTTTCATATAATTGATAAATTAATTTTTTCAACGTAACGATAGCTTTTTTTTCAGCAAACGTTGTTTTAATTGTTTTCCAGGGTATTTGTTTCAAACGGTTTCAAATTTGTTCTTGTTATTCATCCACTCCATTCCATGAATTGTTATTCATCGGAATGGAGTGGGTGTATTTCATGGCTGTAATATAAACGCAGATCTAGATGAGAACAACAAAACCTTTGAACAAAACGCCAACACAAACAAGCGTTTATATTCTTTGAACACAAACACGCATGCTCAGTCTAACTCAGTCTGCTCGGCATCCTGCGGCATCAGCCTGTAATGTTGGCTTCTGTGTAGTAATTCTTTGCCGCATAATATAGTGGCGCTAGTTACGTCTCGCTGAGCCTTACCTTCTTATCAGTTAGATATTCTTTGATCGAACTCCGAAAAATGCTTTGTTCTTCCACTAATGATCAGCACTACTATCGATTACTATCAGCAGCAGTCTTAAAGAGTTGCGTAGAACACGTGGTGAGTACCATTAGATGCAACATTATTTACGTAGAACACGTGGTTTAAGGACCCGGGGTATGTCACCTTTTGAGAATCCAGTCCGCTGTGCTGTTTTCAACATCGTCGCTCCGGCCAGACGGGCATCCACAATAAGCCCTTTATCGAACTCCGAAAAATGCTTTGCTGTACCACTTATGATTAGCACTACTATCGATTACTATCAGCAGCAGTCTTAAAGAGTTGCGTAGAACACGTGGTGAGTACCATTAGCTGCAACATTATTTACGTAGAACACGTGGTTTAAGGACCCGGGGTATGTCACCTTTTGAGAATCCAGTCCGCTGTGCTGTTTTCAACATCGTCGCTCCAGCCAGACGGGCATCCACAATAAGCCCTTTATCGAACTCCTAAAAATGCTTTGTTCTTCCACTTGTGATCAGCACTACTATCGGTTACTATCAGCAGCAGTCTTAAAGAGTTGCGTAGAACACGTGGTGAGTACCATTAGATGCAACATTATTTACGTAGAACACGTGGTTTAAGGACCCGGGGTATGTCACCTTTTGAGAATCCAGTCCGCTGTGCTGTTTTCAACATCGTCGCTCCGGCCAGACGGGCATCCACAATAAGCTCTTTATCGAACTCCGAAAAAGGCTTTGTTCTTCCACTTATGATCAGCACTACTATCGATTACTATCAGCAGCAGTCTTAAAGAGTTCCGTAGAACACGTGGTGAGACACGTGACCACGCATTTTGCTTACACGCTGCGCAAGTGACGTTTACGTACATCTGCATAAAATTTCTATTTCAGTGGCTGGTATGCGTACATGTATGTACGCTGAAGTACCAAAAAATAATGGGATGCCTCTCTAATTCCGCGTTGGTCTTCCTTGCGACCGAATAAGGGCAGCAACGCAGCAGGGCTTTCTGACGACAGCAACTCTACGAGCTCTCTGTAGTACTGTGGAGACCGTGCATACCATGCTTCCTGAAGAGCGCCCCACAATTCCGTAATATTCGCCAACGGAGGATTCCTGGTATTAACAACACACAATGAACAGCATACCAAATGTGTTCGGTGGCGTTTAAATCCGGCGAACGCGGAGCCAAATCAGGATGCCAAACTTTGTGGAATGTTCCTCCAGCCATAATAGGGCGACTGTGTAGGTCTTTCGTGGCGCATTGTCGTGTTGAAAGAGGTCGCACCCGTCAGAGAGGTTGCATGACATGAACGGGTGCAAATGATTCCCAAGAATGGTCACGTAGCCTTCACCGATCAGAGCGGTCTGCAGACGTATGAAGCGTTCAAATGCTTGCCAGCGGAAAACACCCTACACCATAACAGAGCCACATCCAGCCTGTAGTGTTCCTTGCAGGCATGCGAGATCCATTGCCCCGTAGGGTTGTCGCCACACCAGGAGTTGGCCATCTGCCCGAAAGGGTTGGTGACGTGGAAACTGCAGAGCACAAGGTGCTATTGATTGGAGAGGTGAACGTCGACTGCGAAGGTGCGTGAGGGTGGATCGACAGGCTACAGTAAACCAACTCACTGGCCGAATGAATCACGGGGCTACCGGAAGTGTGCCTAAAACAAGAGTTCAGCGAATCCTGCAGCGTATGGGGCTCTGATGCAGACAGATGGTCACTGCACCTATGCTAACAAAGGTGCATTGGCAAAAAAGGCTCACATTTGCACGGCAGTATCGAAATTAGACCTCCGCTGATTGGCAAAGAATTGCCGTCTCCGATGAGTCGCGTTTTCTGCTTCATCGACGGATTGACGTTGGCGTATAAAGCGGGAAACATCGGTGAACAAACACTATTCAACCATTGCTGTAAGAACACAAACTAGTGTGGAAAGCGTTATAGTCTAGGGAATGTTTTCGTGGCATCTCATGGGTCCACTCCTATACTTGTGGAAGGCACTATGGACCAAATTCGCTATGAATCCATCTTTGCAGACCACGTACACCCATTCATGCATATTGTCTCCTCTGGGGCGAATGGGATCTTCCAGCACGACACTGCGACATGTCATACATCTAGAAATGTCCGAGAGTGGTTGGAAGAGCACGATGAAGACTTCAAAGTACTTTCCTGGTGCCCTAATTCCCCAGACATAAAATTAATTGAGCATCTGTGGGTCCACCTCGATCGTGTTGTTCGCTCTATGGATTCTCCGCCACGCACCGTCCAGCAGCTGTCATTATGCACTGCAGTCAGCATGGCTCCACATACTTGTGAACACTTTCTAGCACCTTATTGAGTCACTCCCAGTTCGTCTAGCTGCTGTCCGCGCTGCAGATGGCGGTTACTCTGGATATTAGCTAGTGGTCACAATAATATGACTCGACCGTGTGATATATATATAACACAATGTGTATATATATATATATAATGTGAATTTTTCATATATATATATATATACAGTATATAATGAGAATTTTTCACATAATGTTTCGGTATACACTGTATTGACAAAAGTAACCGGACACCCCTTGAAAAGCAAATGAACTGATCCGCTGCGTTGATAAGATGCTCGGTACAGCTGCACACGGTATTAAATAACAGTCTGCAGCTGGCTGCGATCATATCGCGCTGTGAGGTTGAGGGAAAATGTCGTGGCGGGAGAGAACTGACTTTGAGAAAAAAAGATAGTTGGGTGTTATACTGTATTAGTGGGTTGCCCATAAGAGAAACCGAGAGGCGTTTAAACATACCCAAGTCAACTGTTTCGGATGTTCTGAATAAGTGGAAGACACATGGCGTGCTGAAGCAGCAAAACGTACCAGCAGACCAACGAAAATCGGTGACAGAGGACGTCTGAGCCTCAGGAGAGTCATTACAGCTAATCGACGTAGTACTGCACAAGACCTCAGTCTACAGGTCAGTAAAAATGCTGGAACCTCAGTATGTACACGTATCATTCGTAGGGAACTTCATTCTATGGGTTACAGTAGACGTGCGGCTGCTCATTAGTCTTTCCTCTCCACTCGGAATGCTATTCGTCGTTTAGCATGGTGTAAAGAACACTTTCGTGGACTCTAGAGAGATGGAAACGGGTCCAATGGACTGATGAATCCAGATACACGATCCATCACTCTGATGGCCATTCTGGGGTATGGCGACAGCCGGGGTAACGCCATTTATTACAGTGTACTGTTCTTACGGTCAAGTTTGGAGTTGGCAGTGTGCTCGTGTGGGGCAGTTTTTCGTGGTATGGTTCCGGCCCATTGGTTATCGTGGACAAACCTGTTAACCAACATGTCTACCTCGATATTCTGGACAATTATACCCTACCAACTCTGTGGCAATACTATGGAACCGAGCCTTGTTTGTACCAGCAGGATAACTCACCGAGCCATAAAGCAAGGACTGTTACGGCGTGGTTTGCCGATAATTCCGAATCGTACGTGCACTGGCGAGCACAGAGCCCTAAGCTTAATCCCGTAGAGCACCTATGGGATGAATTAGAGCGCCGCATAAGAAGTTTGGAACCAAGGCCTACTACTAAGCAACAGTTAGCGGTAGAATTATGTACTGAATGGAAGCGCATACCTAACGCTGTGTTCCAAAATCTTGACGAAAGCTTGTCTCGAAGGGTCAGTGCATGCATTAGGGCCAAAGGTGAACCGACACTGTATGTCAATAAATGCCATGTTGTGTTTCACTTCTAGGTGTCCGGTGTCTTTTGTCAATATAGTGTATGTCTTCATGGAGTTCTGCCCAGTGTTTCCTCGCGCTGTGGCTATGACAGTGTGAACTGCTGAGTAAAAATAAAAAGTCGTTCAGAACCTTTGCTAGAGGTGAGAATTTACGGCACGTCTGCAATTTTAGGAGAGAGACAAAACGTATCAGATAGAGCATGTCCGACATGTCACTTCAAGCACTGCTGACTTCAGTTAGTAGATATCTTTAGCGTGAAAGTTCAATTAGGATAGTTAATCTCTCTCTCCCACTCTCTCTTTGTTTAACTTACTTCCTCCTTCCTATCCAAGTTGAAGTAATTGGCTCTCACGTTCGGTGGCAATTGTTTCGTCTCCTCTTACTAATCGTTTTCTTTCCAGAAACAGCAACTGCGGCCAGAGCTTGTAAGCAAAATACGAGCAAATAGGGAAATTTAACTCAGTGGCTAATAAATTACTCCTTCGTAAAAACTTTATGATGTTTTACCAAATAATAAACGAACGAATATTGATAAAGAATTTTTTTACCGAACCGACTCTCATTGGTCAATGAAAAAAATCTGTCTGTCGCAAGACTTTACTTAGAGTATTTGCGTGTAGATTTTGAATGTGTTTTCAAATACTCTATGTAATCTCAGATCATCAAATAAACAACAGCATAATATTTAGAAAAAGCTTTTTCCCAAAAGGTAACACGCACTTATTTCTTTACCTTAAAACAATTGATGTTGAGACCCTGTTGAGTTTTGCTCTTAGGGTAATCCTTTAACACTCGATAGGAAATATCCAGGAGCAAAGTGCAACAGGGTCTGAACGTCAGATATGTGTAATACTCCAGTAGCGAAATGCAACAAGGTCTTAACATCCGTTATGTTACTTCATGAGATAACTGATGTAGGGATTCTGTTGCGTGTTTCTCCTGGAGTATTTCATTAAAACTGAAAAGGAAAACTCCAGGAGCAAAGTGCAACAGTGTCTCAACGTAAGATATGTGTAATACTCTAGGAGCAAAATGCAACAAGGTCTTAACATCAGTTATGTCACTTCATGAAATAACTGATGTAGATACCTTGTTCAATTTTGCTCTTTTTAGATGTAAACCGCATTTTCATTTTTTAGCAAGAGCCAGGGTATGTACCAAGACTTCACTTTTGCCCTGGTACCGACTTCTCATGGTGGAGATGCAGGGGTTTAACAAAATAATGAAAACTGTAGTACATGCAATGCGCTTGTGCAAATAACACGGACGACGACGCCTACGATGTGAGGTATACCCGTATTTTCAGGTGAAATACGATGTCGGCTATCACGTAGCAGTGCCATAGTCGCACGTGAAACAGCTGTTGCAGAATAATTGTCGACAATTGCAGATCTCAGTGACCTCAAAAAAGGCATGATTATCGGTGTGCGTCTTGAAGGAACTTCAGTAATTAAAACGGCAGAAATAGTAGGTGTTACACGAAGAATTATGTCGAAGATTATGACTGTCTATCAAAAAGGACACGGCGTTGCCTTCACACCTGGAAATTTTGGACTCCATAACGAAGATGTCAGGTAGGGATAGGCGTAACTTGGCAAATACTGTGCAACGGAAGCACAAGATCACAGGCCGTTTTGTAACTGGCATGTGAAGGACTGGAATCACATCATGTGATCTGAAGGATTCCTACGCCTGATGGACGCTATCACGCAGATAGGAGGATGCGTGTGTGTGTTAAATACAACACACTAAGCGATGGACCCAGCTTGCCATTTGAGGTCATACAGGCAAGTGGACGTGGTGTAATAGTTTGTGCTATGTTTACATGGGATCCTTAGAACTCCTTTTAACCGTCGAGACCTCCGTCACCGGCACAAGTTAGGTGAACATCTAAACCGACCATCCTTATCGCTCGTAGTACACGCCGGGACCTCCGTCACTGACATACGTTATTTGATCATCCTCACCGACTATCCTTAGGGCTCCTGTTACCTATCGGGGCCTCCGTCACCAGCACAAATTATGTGACCATCCTCACCGACCATCCTTATTGCTCCTATTATACGTCGGGGCCTCCGTCCCCGACACAAGTTTTTTTGAACTTCCACACCTACCATCCTTAGGGCTCCTAGTACCTATCGGGACCTCCGTCACCAGCACAAATTATGTGAACATCCTCACCGACCATCCTTATTGCTCCTATTACACGTCGGGACTTCTGTTACCAACATAAGTTATTTAATCATCCTCACCGACTATCCTTAGGGTTCCTAGTACCTATCGAGACCTCCGTCACCGGCAGACGTTATATGAACACCACCACTGACCATCCTTAGAGCTTCTATTACACGTTGGGTCCTCCGTCACCGGCACAAGTTATGTGAACAACCTCACCGACCTTCTTTAGGGCTCCTAGTACCCGTTGGTGCCACCGTCACCGAAGGTACGTTATCATCCGCACCGACGGTCTGCACCCGTTGGTAATGATTCTACTTTCGCGCCATGACGCCATCTTTCAACAGAACACCGCCACACCTTACACTACCCGAGTGGCGAGCAATTAGCTACAGAAGCATTCAAGTGAGTTTTCCATACTTGAATGACCATCTCGATCGCCTGACCTCGCCCTCATTGAGAATTTGCGGGATGAATCGGAAAGATCTATTCGAACGCTCTGAACCTTACCCGCAGCTGTAAATGTTCTACGACATGCGATCCTCGCTTCATGGGTGGCTGTACCCTCTCCGTGTTTTCACTACCTATTTGAGACCTTACCAAGACATCTGGCTACTTTTGTGACTGAGAATGGTGGTGCAACACCTTATTATGTAGGTGAATGTAATAATTTTTCCATTGAATATATTTCGAACCTATTCTGAGGCCAATTAGAAACATCTGATACGAACGGAGAAGCGGTTGATGAGTCAAACACCAACAACTGTGATAGCGGAGGAGAATCTTAAGACACTGACGCTTGAATTGGTAAATCCACATTTTGCTACACGCTACTAGAATTTTATTCGTGTAACATTTACAACATTGTTCCAGAGATTCTTTATTTGGTTCAGCTCATGACTATGTGCTATTCAATTTAAATTTTCGACACCTATGTCCTCAAGCCAATCTGTGTCAACGCGAGTGGTATGAAAAGTATGAGCTTTCTCCAAATTACTGATACAACTTTGATAGGGTTTAATTGTAGCCCCGGTGGCGCATTGGTCTAATCGCTGAGTAATGCCCTTTCATTCGAATCCCGGTGAGTCACGGATTTTGTGTTTGCCTTACGGTACTGGCTCTCTCCTTTCCCTGAAACCAGTGGCCCTAAATTCGGAACGGACGACTGTTTATAGCCCATTGAGTTGCTCACAGTGGTCGTTAAACCCCCAATAAAAAGAACGGTTGTAAAGAATTGCTCTGGCCTCTAGGTAGAGATCGGGATTCTCGGTTTTGTCCGATACGACTAATGGACCCTAGACAAACTCCGAAAATTATCTCCATTCCATCACGTTACTTTCACCAAACTTCATTGTCGGGGCGATACAAACCGGAAGGTATCTTCATGCGGGCATCTATAACAGCCAAGAACACCCATCAGACTGGTAGGCGGTGCACAGTGACTCGTCCTTCCAAAGCGCAGTTTTCCATTGATCTGCAGTCCAATATCGACGTTCTTTACCCCATGAAAATCGACGTGTTGCATTAGTCAAAGTAATTAGTGGCTTGTAGATGGATGCTGGAGCGTGGTAACACATTTTCCGCAGCTTCCTGCGCGCTGTACTAGTGCTAACATTAGTCCGAATAGTCTCATGTAGGGTTTACGTGATTTCAGACAATTTGTGTTCTGAAAGGAATAATCCTTTACAGAGCTTTCCTGTCATGTTGTGTTAGCTTTGGAGTCTTTTCTGGTTTCTTCGCAGATTCAGCCCTAATCCGTTCCCATTTGTATATCCCGTCACCAACCGTGGAACTAGGGATCCTCAGAGTCGCTGAAATATCTTAAAGACGTACTGAGGCGATTGCTTATTTTGCACTCTGCTATTAATCCGCGCTGGAAGTCAGTTAACTATGTTCATCCAGGAATTCTGGCATTCACAGTCCTGCTGTTGTTTTATCATAAAAATAAAATCTTGCTTCTGAAGTTTAGGCGAGTTCCGTGCTTGCATGCAAGTACAACTCTTGTGAAAAATCTGTACGAAGTATTAAGTGAATCATTTGACTCAATAGTACAGTGTGTTTCACTCGTTCTCGGCTCCTGATTTTCCCTTACAACTTGCAGACTAATGTAAGTAATTCAGTGAAATTTAACTCGGACCTACGTTGGTGTATGGGAAGCATGGAAAGCGAACTGCAGAGGACAGAGAACACGCAGTCGGCCTTAACTTTGCGTTGGCGAGACACTCACGGGCTAGAGTGTGTCTAGTCGCAGCAGTCTACATGGAAATCTTTCACGAGTTTGGGAATCAGCTGGACGACGTGAAACTCCTTACTGGCTATTTTCAGCAGGATGGTGCCACCTGCCACACCTCCAGTGTCAGCATGGTTGAAATTGTTTCCTTCTTTCAAGATCGTGTCCTTTCTAAGGGACTTTTGCCACCAACGTCGCCTCACCTTATCCCACTGGTTTTTTCCTGTATGGGACATGCTGAAAGGGAACGTGTGTCGCAACAAGCCACGGACTCTCATGGAACTGCAGGAAAACATTTGGCAGGAAATTAAGGCTGCGGCTCCCTGTGTGTTGGTGAATACTTTCCGTAACATGGAAAGGCGTGTGCAGGCATGCCTTGAACCAAGGCGAACACTTTCAGCACTTGCTCTGTGGTCATCATGCTTCTCATACACCAAGGTAGGTCCGTGTCAAAATTTACTGAATTACGTCTATTAGTTTGCAAGTCATATGGGAGTGAAACACCATGTGTAAATCAGAATGCTATGGAAAGGGAGTTAGATTGAACTGAAAGAGTATCCCCATGGGGAGTAAAAGGCAAGCCAGGTATAGTGTTTGTTCGGAGGCTCAACGTATTTTGCTTTTGTTTTGCTTTTTATTGTTGATTTTCTTTGAAAATTTTGCGATGCTTACATTTTGCATTTTGGGATAAGAGTCTCAAGTTCCCTCTTTTAATTATATATTTGTTTATTTCCTCAACTCGATCAATATCCTATGGTTCTTTGAGTGACACAACAATCCGGGGACTCCTGAGGCCCCTCTTGGTAATTCCATGGGAATCCCTTGGTAATTCATAGAGCGACGTAAACGTTAATTCCACTGCTAATTCGTTTGCTCCAGCTTGCTGTGCAGAAATTCGGCAGATAGCATTTACTTAGTTTTCTTCCATTTTATTCTTTTACAGGGCCAGCAGTCCTTTTTATGACGAGGAAAACCAACGTCTTAATTTACTGGGTGTTGTGAAAACACAAATTTACCGATGGTGAACTCGAACGCGCATCCTTCTGCTCAGGAGACGAATGCTTTCCCAAGTATGCCACCAACAAGTGTATATAACTGCTGCTTCCCGTCTAGGCATGTGCGTGACATACACTATATTGACAAACGTCACCAGACACCTAGAAGAGAAACACAACATATGATTTATTGACATACATTAGTACGGTGTCGGTCCACCTTTGGCCTTAAGCATGCACTGACCCTTCGAGACATGCTTTCGACAACATTTTGGAACACAGCGATATGTATGCGCTTCCATTCAGTACATAATGCTACCGCTAACTGTTGCTTAGTGCTAAGCTTTGTTTCCAAACTTCTTATGCGGCGCTCTAATTCATCCCATAGGTGCTCTACGGGATTAAGATCAGGGCTCAGTGCTGGCCAGTTCACACACGATACGGCATTATTTTCAAACCACGCCTTACAGTCCTTGCTTTATGGCTCGGTGCATTATCCTGCTGGTAACAAAAAGGCTCGGTTCCATAGTATTGCCACAGATTTGGTAGGGCATAATTGTCCAGAATATCGAGGTAGATGTGCTGGTTAACAGGTTTGTCCACGATAACCAATGGGTCGGGACCATACCACGAAAAACAGCCCAACACGAGTACACTGCCAGCTCCAAACTTGACCGTACGAACAGTAAACTGTGGTAAATAGCGTTCACCCGGCTGCCACCATACCCACACACGGCCATCAGACTGATGGATCGTATATCTGTATTCATCAATCCATAGGACTGGTTTCCATGGATCTACGGTCCACAATAAATGTTCTTTACATCATGCCAAACGACGAGTAGCATTCATAGTGGAGATGAAAGGCTTATGAAAATAGGGTTTAATTGTAGCCCCGGTGGCGCATTGGAATGAAGTTCTCTGCAAATGGTACGTGTACATGCCGAGGTTCCAGCATTTTTACTCACCTGTACACTGAGGTCTTGTGCGGTACTCCTTCGATTAGCTGTAACAATTTCCTGAGGCTTCGACTTCCTCTATCACTGATTTACTTTGGTCTACCGGCAAGTGTTGCTGCTTCAGGCACGCTATGTGTCTTCCACTTATTCAGTACATCCAAAACTGTTGACTTGGGTATGTTTAAATGCCTCTATGTTTCTCTTATGGACAACCCACCAATATAATACCCAACTATTTTTCCTTTCTTAAATTCAGTTCTCTCTCGCCGCGACATTTTCACTCAATCTCACAGTGCGATATGATCGCATTCAGCTGCAGGCTTGTTTTTATACCGTTTGCAGATGTACCGCAGCAGATCCGTTCATTTGCTTTTGAAGTGGTGTCCGGTGTCTTTTGTCAGTATAGTGTATATCCCCCTTGAGAAAGGCGGGGACACGAATTCCTAGGTTTCGGATTCGCTGGAAACTATGCTTGAGGTAACTTTCTTTAGAAGATGGGATTCTCACTAATTCCGGACGATGTGTGCGGAAGAAGCGTCACATATTTTTGGAAGCGACGAAGAAATTCTCATTATTATTTACCAGACAGGTCCATTTTCATGGTCGGGGGCTAACATGGAAACACAAATTTGCCGGTAGCTGGACCCTAACCCGCGAACCCTGTGTTCGGAGCCAAATATTTTTCCAATTAAGCTTCACCAACAAGTGCTTATCACTACTACTTGTCGTCTTGACATGTGCGTCATCTCTGTATTACGTCACAATGTAATGGACTAAAGCAATTTTTTTAGTCATAGCACTACGAGTATGTTTATAGTTTGTTGAGTCTGTGATTTATTGTTTGCGTAGGACCTAACGCACCATCAGTAGAGGGGTGTCTGGGTATTAATGATATGGCAATGTAGGCGTAATAAGATATTGATTAATTGTACAAAACGCAGTTGATTGATACGTGATTTTCAAGACATTCGAATACTTTTATTTCAGCTTTTAACGTAATCTTCGCATAACGTTCGTACCTTACATTTTCGCACAAAAATAAGATAAAAAAATCTGGGACGATTATGCAAGTAATTGCGGTTTATCTAAATAAATGTCCTTTGTCTGAACGACTGTCCCATTATGTTGCAAAGTAGGACACGCGCACAGCACACGCGTGTACCACTTTGAAATGTTGTCATAAGCAACAAAGACCGATATTTTCACAGCTCCTGGTGTGACGTCATCTCATCCAAATCATTCTGACATGATGTCAGAGATGCGTTAGGTCACACAATTTATGTCACAAGATCAGCTCTTTAGAAACAGGAAAACGTTGTGTCAAGAATTTTGGTTCTACTTTGTCGTTCATAAACGACATACAGAAGTTTTCATTTAGGATCCTATCGTATGAAATTCAATTTTAAAATTCCCCTTGCCAACCTAAAATGATTCTTTTATATTTTCAAGCCAGCTTCTTTTCTCATTTGAGTCCAATAATTGAGAGTTGCAATAAAGTAGGTAACAATGTATTATTATTATTTTGTGCGTATGCTGAAGAAATATGATTTGGGAACTTTCTTTTTCCTTAAACCACGCAATTATCAAAATATAGCTCTATTTTTTTCGCATAAGGTATTCTTTTATTTATTTTTCTATAAGAAATGAAAAAGAAAAGAAAAATATACTGTTTTTTGTTTCTGTGCATGAACTGCCATAATGTTTTAACAATTGCAACAGCGCAATCCTAAGTCCCCCAAAATGCTTTTACTAGTTTAACACTTTTCTGCTATCTGGCAACAGCAGCAACAAGTGAACGTAGTTGCTTGCTATCTGCGTGCTTCTTTTTAAAATGACGCAATACGCTTCGGCGTCGCTATGCACTTTTTGAGAGGTTTCAAAGGAGAGGAACCATTGACAAGGCATGCTTTCTAACGATTTCATAGAAAAAAGCAATGTCGGAAATATTACGACTGGCTGTTGTTATTTGTTTTCGATATTTCATCAGCTGTCTGTAGAAACACATGATGTGCGGCGAACGATCGCTTGCCTGTTTTAATTGTCGAATCCTTGCTTCAACCAATATACTTTTATAGCACGTATTTTGTAGAAAAGATCGTGCTTATGTTACCGGTTTGTCCGTCCGCCTGCGGACACCATATTTCTGCAACTATTAGTCCGATTTGAAAAATTACTTTTGCATTGCAAAGCTTTAAATGTGTGAATGATGAACCTTCATTTTTTTTTTCTACGACGCACAATTTCGCAGCCAGACTGCGAAAATACAGTTGTTATCGAATTGAAAATGTATTTTATTCCATATTTTTGCTTCTAAAGATCCGCTTCAAAAACATATTTTATCTTTAGATTCCATTTATGTCGAAGAACATTTTAGGTATAGTCACTTTTCCAAGTTACGCACAGATTTTCCGCTAGGCGGCGTAAAAGTAAATTGCGTTGTCTCCGATATATCTGTATCTGAAACTCTATTTGAAAAATTCTTTCTGCAGAGGATACAGTTCCTGACGGGGAATCTTTTGCATATAATTCCTAATTTTTGGTAAAGTGTTGTTTGGCTACCAGGGGGCGTAAGTTTTAATTTCGGCTTCTGATGTAATTGCAGCAAATTCTGGACTTCTAAAATCTCGACTGAAAAAATTCCATCGTGCACCAATACCATTCAGATCGATATATAACTTTTCGTATTTTTTCTTTCTTAAAATAATGCATAGTTTCTCCACCAGGGGGCGTAGATGTGAATCTTACTTTGTCAATATCTCTGCTTCTAACGGTCCGATTTGAAAAACATTCTTCTTTGTTACATAGCTTCCCGGGATGAAATGTTTTTCACATAATTTCAAAATTTTCAACTAAATCTTAGACTTTCCGCTACGGGGCATAGTTTCTCCACAAGGGGGCGTTGATGTGCATCTTATTTTTGTCAATATCTCTGCTTCTAATGGTCCGGTTTGAAAAAATCTTCTTTGTTGCATAGCTTCCCGGGGTGAAATGTGTTTTTCACATAATTTCAAAATTTTCAACTAAATCTTAGACTTTCCGCTACGGGGCGTTAAACCTGGAGTCTTAAGGGTTAATTTCTGCTTCTGATGTATTTGCAGCAGAATCTGAGCTCCTGAAAACTCGACTGAAAAAATTCTTTATTGTGCCGATACCGTTCACATTGAAAAATCTTTTGAAGATACCTTCTTCTTAAAATAATGCATGGTTTTCCCGCCAGGGGTGTAGATGCCTATTTTTTTTGTCGATATCTTTGCTTCTAAGAGTCCGATTTGAAAAATGTTTCTTCGTTGGAGAACGTTTGCGCTCCGAAATGTTTCTGATATAATTTCAAATTTTTCTTAACGCACAAGTCTGCCACCAGAGGGCGTAAGTTCAAATTTCCGTTTACAGCAATATGTGCTGGACTAAAAACCAGATTGAAAAACTTTTTTATTAGGTTAGATACTACTGTTTTCCATACCGGTTCCATTGACATTGAATTCCTTTGATGAATTTAGGTCGCGTCTGGACGGATTCAAAAATGCGTTAATTGCGACCGAAGATTCCGTGTTATCTTTCTTGTTTTATTGTTGTAATGTCCATGAAACACACTTTCTCGTTTGGGCATCACAGACAAAAAGAATATCTGGATATTAAAAAATTACTCGTCTTATACAAATTTTGAAGATGACAATCCGATTTTTGGCGTAAATGTGACAAGGATGGTAAGTCAGATAATATCCGAAAACTTGAAAATTTTCATCGTCCTGGAGCGGGACTTGAACCCGCGTCTCCCAGAAAACGCCCGGGTATGCTAACCACTACACTACCCAGAACGACCAAGTTTCAAGTTTCCGATCAATTTGAATATAACCATCACAGAATTCGCTAGTCGAAGCAACCGGCATTCATGTTTAGCGAATCTAGAGGTTAAGAATCTTATCCCATGTTTGCCCGAAGAAGCAGATAAATCATGAAAGAAATACGGGATTTCGCCCTATAATACAAATTTTGAAGATGACAATCCGATTTTTGGCGTAAATGTGACAAGGATGGTAAGTCAGATAATATCCGAAAACTTGAAAATTTTCATCGTCCTGTAGCGGGACTCGAACCCGCGTCTCCCAGAAAAATGCCCGGGTATTTCTGGGTTTTTCCCTGTCATTGTTGACCGGATTTCACCTAGTATACTTACGCGTATAATTTGTTAGGCGCTGTAATACGCAGAGACCTTTTTCTGAAAAGAAGATGCAAAATAATCGTACGGAAAAGTTAATCTGTGCAAATAGCTTTTCCTACTCGATTTGCATAGTTCTACATCTTTCTGGAATTTTTCGCGGAAAAGAATGGTCTGTTATTATAGTGATTTCTAACCGTACGTCACTGAAATGTTTTATTCGATTCGCGCACTTCAGGTGATTGGTGATCTCAATAAATAGTATATCGTGCATTTTACTCGCGGCATCTTTTAGCGTTAGCCCTCCGCATTTGCACTGCCATGAACGTTGTTAAAGTGCGTTACGGATTATACAGCGTTGATTGAAATCGTTCACCTTAGGCCCTGAAATCGAAAAGAACGTTCACTTCAATCATTTAAATACCAGATACAGACTCTAAAATTTCACATCATTTCGAAACAGCACGAAACTGGGAACGAACGATTTATGAGATGACGTCACGAAAGTAAAGACCTTCATTTCGCACTCTGTGGACCAAATATAAACTGGTTAAAAAACAGGAAAAGAAAGTGTTCCTAAATTTTCAGCGGAAAATGTACAAAAAGGCAAACTTTCAAGGTAAAATTTTCTTCAGAATTGCAGAATGTTTTAAGAAAGAACACTGTAAAAAACTTTCGTGAGCCTTCTCGTAAATTAACGAATCATATTATTTCTGATACCACTTTTTCCGTGAGCGACCTGGCAATATAAGGAGTGATGCCACGGGAATCAGTAAGAGTCGGACGCAGAATGGGTAAGACGAAGGATCTAAGCGCATTTGATCGTGGTCAAATTGCCGTTGCCCGACGAATGGGTCCCTCCATCTCGGAAGTCGTGCAGGCACTGGGATTTTCACGAGCCACTGTGTCACGGGTGCACTGTGAGTACATCGAATCCGGTAAAACCATCCCTGCAAGGGCCAACTGCCGTAGACAACAGCGTGTGGACGAGCGGGGTCATCGTCGGCAAGTTCGCATTGTAACAGCGGATTGACGGGCCAAAGTGCAAGAAGTCACTCGGCAATTTAACGCTGGTGCACAAAAACATGCAAGCAGCCACACCATCCAGAACCATCTCCTCGCTATGGGGTACAGAAGCCATCGTCCCACAAGTGTACCGCTTCTGAACGCACATCACAGGGTGCAAAGATTAGCATGGACGCGGGAACATCGCCACTGGACCTCAAACATGTGGAGAAATGTTGCCTGGACTGATGAGTCGAGATTCACGTTGGTGCATGCGGATGGCAAGATACGAGTACGGCGCAAAGCACATGAAGCGATGGATCCTTCTTGCCAGCAGGGTACTCTTCAAGCTGATGGGGGTGGGATTTTCATCTGGGGACTGTTTACGTGGACTGAAATGGGAACCCTGGTACGTGTGACATCGTCCCTCCCAGGTCAACGTTACCGGGATATCCTGGACGACCATTTGCTCCCGTTTGTGCGTCTTCAACATTCCACTGGGAACCTCATCCTGCAACAAGACAATGCACCGTGCCATCGTTCCCGAATTGTATCCGAATGGTTGGATGAACACTCCACCGACGTGCCCTCGCTTCCTTGGCCAGCTAGGTCACCTGACTTCAATCCCATCGAGCACATCTGGGATGCCATCGAGAGAGATGTTCGAGGCTCTGACCCCCCTCTCCCTCTCCATCAAATCATCGTGAACTGTGGTAGCTTGTTCAGGGGTCGTGGATCCGTATAGCTTCCCAACGCTTCCGGTGTCCTGTCGAGTCCATGCCGAGGCGAATCGCCGCCGTCATCAGGACGAAATGTGGTGCTAGACAGGTATCTCTAATTCAATTGCTCTTCAGTGTATATATATTGTTCAGTAGCAATGAAATAAACTTTTGTTTCATCACTTCATGGGACAGCATTCAAAAAGCAGATTTCAATAACGATTTTGACTACTTCCGTTACCCATTTTCGTTATATCGAATTTTTTTATTTGGGATATGCTTCATTCATGTCGGTAAAGATGCATAGCTTTGAAAGGAAATTGTTGTGATGATTAAAATTTTCGCAAAGCCTTGTGATAGTCGAATTGCAGATATTTTGCTGAAGTTGGAAATGCTACCCAGTTTTCAGTCCCCTATTTGCTTCATGTTTGCTTGTTGGTCAAATGTGTGTGTTTGTGTATGTTTACATATTCTTGGAAATATCCTGTCACTGAATATCTCCATGTCGTTGCACATATGGAGAAGTCACCCCCCATGATTTCCGACGCTTCTATTGATCGTGTCACGGTAGGAAGCTTTATGCCCACCCGTAGGAGATAGTGGACTGGGGAGAACAGAAAGCAATAGTGTGGAGAGCGAGTATGACTGCTATTAATAACAGAGATGGTAGATGAACTGTCCATACTTACGGGGGGATATTCCAATTTCCTCTGTGTCATCCTGCGCATCAGGATTCCTAAATATCACCCGGATCTTCTATGTCGCGTGTCAAGGGTCCGGACGAGAACCATCCATTACGAAACTCATCAGCACATCGTCAGCAAATATGTTTCGCTGAGCCATGGAAATGAATCCGAATGATAAATTATTTCCCGAATGCACTGGGATTATTTGAAGTACTGCGTTCTAAAAGTGTGAAATCAACAGAACACAGAAACTGAAGCGAAATACATGTTGCCCGCATCATTTTACTGCAGAACGTTCCGTTAAATCTCGGAGAAATCAATTCAACTTTAAAATCAAGATTCATCACTACAGAAAGTCAGATAAAAGGATAATAAAGCGCTTTCAGAGAAGCATTGCAATATTATATATAGGGAAATGCAAGGGAGACGAAACGGAAGATGTAAACGGGATTTCGAAGCAAACCTAATTTAACTGATTAAATGTATTTAGTTTTCGCAGCGTGCTGCCAAATTTGAATTTGACCGAGATTTTTACCGTATTGTTATTTTAAGAAGCATCCAATGTAATGAACAGTTGAGCCTCAGTTATGCATTTTGTTTTCACTTTTATACGCAATTATCCGATATATATTTTTCTGTAGTTTCTATGGGTTTTTTTAGCTCAATTGTACGCAATTTTTATATACGCTTTTTGCGATTATACGTCGTGAAAGTCACACATTTCCCGGTGACTGAACATTCATCCCTCTGCTCCGGAGCGGATTGCTTTACCAATTAAGCTACACCGACGGAATTTATCGTTTAACCTTTTCGTCTTGACCCGTGCTTTACCTCTGTAGTACGTCATATCAACTCCCTCGTAATTTGTTTTTCGATGAGAGAAGGAATTATCATTACTTTCAGGTGATGTGTGGAACAAACATCACACACCTTTCGAAGAACCCAATGGCCTGTAGATCCTTTTCCGCTATAGGGCATCATTGTGAAATTCTCATGTCGGTGACGAGATCGAACTTGCATCCCTCTGCTCCGGAGCGGACTGCTTTACCAATTAAGCTACACCGACAGAATTTATCGCTGCAACTCTGTAGTCTTGACTTGTGCTTCACGTCTGTAGCACGTCATAACGTTAAACTTTGAATTTCAGATTATTAAAATGACACGGTTGTTTGATTCATTTATATGTGTAGGCCGGTACGTTGCAATTTTGAAAGAGTTGAGACCGCTGCTGTCTTCTTTCTTGGTGCAGCTAAAGTAGAGAGGCTTATCCAGGTTCTGTTGCTTTTCAGTGTGGATGAAAAATTGGTATCGCATTTCATAGCTCACACGTATGCGATATTTAAAAATCCATAAATCTTTGTAACGTAACTTTATGACTCCATAATGTCGTGGCGTAATAGAATTGAATCCTAAATGCATCGTCAATATTCAACCTTTTGGTTTCAAATAAATGCACTCAGGATCCGCAGAAAAAGAAAAGTGTTAATACAAAAGTTCCGTACTGCAGCATTGGCCTCATATTCTTAATTGCGAAGATTTCACTTAATCTAGAATCAGGATTTTTATAGACAGACAGAGTCGTGCAGTGGGCTAAAATACACTATATTGACAAAGGTCACCGGATACCTGGAAGAGAAACACAACATAGCATTTATTGACATACATTAGTTCGGTGTCGGTCCACCTTTGGCCTTAATGCATGCACTGACCCTTCGAAGCATGCTTTCGGCAACGTTTTGGAACACAGCGATAGGTATACGCTTTCATTCAGTGCATAATGCTGCCGCGAACTGTTTCTTAGTAGTAGGCCTTGGTTCCAAACTTCTTATGCGGCGCTCTAATTCATCCCATAGGTGCTCTATGCGATTAAGATCAGGTCTCAGTGCTGGCCAGTCCACACACGATACGAAATTATCGTCAAACCATGCCGTAACACTCCTTGCTTTATGGCTCTGTGCATTATCCTGCTGGTACCAACAAGGCTCGGTTCCATAGTATTGCCACAGAGTTGGTAGGGCATAATTGTCCAGAATATCGAGGTAGACGTGCTGGTTAACAGGTTTGTCCACGATAACCAATAGACCGGGACCATACCACGAAAAATACCCTCACACGAGTACACTACCGGCTCCAAACTTGACCGTAGAAACAATACAGTGTGGTAAATAGCGTTCCGCCGGCTGCCGCCATACCCACACACGGCCATCAGACTGATGGATCGTGTATCTGGATTCATCAGTCCATAAAGACCCGTTTCCATTGATCTACGGTCCACGATAAATGTTTTTTACACCATGCTAAACGACGAGTAGCATTCCGAGTGGAGATAAAAACCTTATGAGTAGCAGCACGACCACGGTAACCCACGAAATGAAGTTCTCTGCGAATGGTACGTGTACATACCGAGGTTCCAGCATTTTTACACCCATGTACACCGAGGTCTTGTTCTGTACTACGTCGATTAGATGTGACGACTTTCCTGAGGTTTTGACGTCCCCTATCACTGATTTTCTTTGGTCTGCCGGTACGTTTTACTGCTTCGGGCACGCCACGTGTCTTCCACTTATTCAGTACATCCAAAACAGTTGACTTGGGTATGTTTAAACGCCTCTCGGTTTCTCTTATGGACAACCCACTAATATAACACCCAAGAATCTTTCCTTTCTCAAAGTCAGTTCTCTCCCGCTTCGACGTTTTCACTCAACCTCACAGTGCGATATGATCGCGGTCAGCTGCAGGCTTGTTTTTTTTACCGCTTGCGCATCTAAACAAAGTAGCGAATCAGTTCATTTGATTTTGAAGATGTGTCCGGTGACTATTGTGAATATAGTGTATGTTTTAATTGTTAAGCTTTTTTCTAACCGCCAATTCGACTTTAAATAAATCAGTATTAAGAAGCACTTATAATACTTTAAAGCATACATTTTACAATACTTTTTAACATTTTGAAATTTCGTTTATACGTTTTTAAGGCTTTCCCGAAGAAAAACGTATAACCAAGGTTTCAGTGCATTTCCTTTTTTTAGTAGATTTGGAGTTCGTTTAAAAAGCTCAGATTTATTTGATATACACCAGGAGCAGAAATGTCGTTAAATTGTTAATTACATAAAACGCATAAAGTGCCGATTTTTCCATTTTACGTAAATTGTACTTACCAGTTCTTGATGCTTTGCATAAAGAACTGTCAGTATCCTCTGGCTTGTGTTTATCCTCCACATTTTGATTTTTGTTGTACAAAGTGTATTTGTATTTCGCTGTCTAGAACACGGCTGGCAATTTTTCTGGCACAATATATGACGACGAACTTCTAAAGATTTTCAATAAATATATGGTGTTCGGTAGTTGTTAGGTGAGTTGTGTTACGGAGGCTTGATTCGATGATGCGCATGCATTACAGAATGCATGTCAGTCCTGCATCGTTCGTCTGGACCCATGATAAGGGCGATGCAGTCACTACATCTCAGTTATTTTAACTGGAAAATGATATGCTGCATTGGTCAGCAACAACGAAAAAAATGTGAATGTGAAACATTAGAAACAGATTTAATTGCAAAAGGCAGAAAGAATTACATTGATTAGTATTCACGAACCTATACTGAAGGTCCATGAAGAATAACCTCCACGCTGTATCATCCAGTCTGAAGCCATTGAACGGCAAGAAGTTGATCACCGGTGTGATTTCGAGGTGCTGTTCATCAATTTTGAAATTGTAGAATGGCTTCGTGGTGCGTTTTGCAGTCTCTGAAAATCATAGAACACGATGTTCTTACTGAAAGTTCTTTATTGTCTCTGAAACTCTGGAACACGATGTGGTTGCCTGTTGCATGTTACAGCCTCTAAACGTAGACTACGGGTGTAGCTTTCAGGGGATCTTCACCATATTTGAAACCGTACAACACGATAAGGCTTACTGGTCCTTTTTGCTCTTAAACCATAGAGCGCAATGTCACTAGTAGAAGCTCTTTACCGTCTCGGAAGACACAAAACACGATGAAATTGCGCGTTGCTTTTTTTTACCGCCTCTGAAATCGTAGAACACTGGGTGGCGTTCTGGAGACTTTTAACATTTCTGAAGGCTTAGAGCACATTGGGCTACCGGAAACTATTTTCTGTCGCTGAAGCTGTGGTTCCCTGGTGCACTTTACCATCCCCGAAAACATACAATACGGTGTGGCTCCCTCTTGCCCTTTGCCATCAATGAAGACATACAGCACGATGTGACTCCCTGGTGCTGTTTACCATCAATGAAGACATACAACACGCTGTGGCTCCCTGGTTCCCTCTACTATCTCTGAAAATATACACTGCAGAACAATTGAATTAAAAACAGCTGGCGTTATGCAAATGTGGCGCTGTGGGCGGCACTGTAAACGGAAACGACATGACGTATGCAGCGATCCGACAATATAAGGAATGATGGGACGAGAATCAGTAAGAGTCGAACGCAGTATGGGTAAGGGGAAGGATCTAAGCGCAGTTGATCGTGGGCAAATTGTCGGGACCCGACGAATGGGTCACTCCATCTCGGAAGTCGTGCAGGCACTGGGATTTTCACGAGCCACTGTGTCACGGCTGCACCGTGAGTACATCGAATCCGGTAAAATCATCCCTGCAAGGGCCAACTGCCGTAGACAACAGCGTGTGGATGAGCGGGGTCATCGTCGGCTAGCTCGCATTGTAACAGCGGATAGACAGGCCACAGTGCAAGAAGTCACTCGGCAATTTAACGCTGGTGCACAAAAACGTGTAAGCAGCCACACCATCCAGAACCATCTCCTCGCTATGGGGTACAGAAGCCATCATCCCACGAGGGTACCGCCGCTGACCGCATATCACAGAGCGCAAAGATTAGCATGGGCGCGGGAACATCGCCACTGGACCCTAGACATGTGGAAAAATGTTGCCTGGACTGATGAGTCGAGATTCACGTTGGTACATGTAGATGGCAGGATACGAGTACGGCGCAAACCACATGAAGCGATAGATCATTCTTGCCAGCAGGGTACTCTTCAAGCTGGTGGGGGTTGGCATTCTCATCTGGGAACTGTTTACGTGGACTGAAATGGGACCCCTGGTGCGTGTGACATCGTCCCTCACAGGTCAACGTTACCGGGATATCCTGGATGATCATTTGAACCCGTTTGTGCGTCTTCAACATCCCACTGGGGACTTCATCCTGCAACAAGACAATGCAGCTCCCGAATTGTATCCGAATGGTTGGATAAACACTTCACCGACGTGACCTCGCATCCTTGGCCAGCTATGTCACCTGACTTCAATCCCATCGATCTCATCTGGGATGCTATCGAGAGATATATTCGAGGCTCTGACCCCCTCCATCAAATCATCGTGAACTGTGGGAGCTTGTTCAGGGGTCGTGGATCCGTATGGCTTCCCAATGCTTCCGGTGTCTTGCCGAGTCTATGCCGAGACAAATCCCCGCCGTCATCAGGGCGAAAGGTGGTGCTACACGTTGCTACACAGGTATCTCTAATTCAATTGCTCTTCAGTGTACAACACGGTGTGGCTTCCTGGAGCGCTTTGCTGTCTCTGAAACCTTAGAACATATAGCGGCTCTGGGAATCTCTTTGCTGTAGCAGAAGCCGTGCAGAACCCTGTCGTTCCAAGCTTTCTCTTTACCTTTCCTGAAATCGTAGATCACGGTGGAAGTCCCTCGTGCACTTTTCTGTCTCTAAAGAAATGCTCCGAGTGATAATACAAATATTACCACCCCTATCAAAAGTAAATGCAGCCCGTTTACCACGTGTTTCTGAGCGGGTGTGATTAGTAGACTGACGTAATATATATAAGGTGTGAGTGTAGCAGTAGCTGGTAAAATTCACAGCGTGGTGGGTAAACGAAACGATTTATCGGACTCTGAGAAAGAAAAGGTGGTGGGAGCTTGTAGAGCGGGTGCCTCGATTTCCTAAACGGGTGAACTGGTGGGATGTTCGGGACCCGCGCTAGTTAAAGTGTATTAGGACTGCCGAGAAAATGGTCAAACAATGACTGTGAGGCAAAACTGCGCATGACAGTGAAAGGTTGATGTTAGCGGTGAGTTCCTTATTCAACGACGCGTACATGCCACGAAACGCAGCACTGTTCAACAATTGACGACCCGATACAAAAGAGGTCAGCCGGGAAAAATATATGTCGTGATCATGAGCCGCACGTCTGGGCTATAACACCAAACATCATTCGGTCCTAACCTCGGTTCATCAGCACAAAATACTGGCCTGGTACAAACATGAAGTTGGACTTCGGATGACGGAAAGAAAGTGTGCTTGTCTGACGAGTCACGTTTTCTACTCAACTTCATAGTGGTCCTGTAAGTATATGGCGTAAACAACATGAGGCATTCGTTCCATCCTGCATGGTCTCCGCACTGCAAGCCAGTGGAGGCGGTTGTACGGTGCGGGGCATGTTTATCTCTCAGGAACTTGTACGCCTGGTGCATGAGGAACAACGTATGACTGGTGCCCACTCTCGTGAATTGCTTGCCGACTGTTCACACCTAGTAATTTTGCCCTTTTTTACGAATGGAGATGGTATGTTCCACGATTACAGTGCCCCGAGCCACTGGTATAACGTTTTGTAGGGATGGTTTGAGGAACACAGTTCAGACTTTCAGCAAATCCATTGGCTTCCGAACTCCCCGATATCCATCCCATTGAGCACTTGTGAGGCATTATGAAACGGCATATAAGGCGTGTGAATACACCAATCATCTCCAGACCTGCGTTAAAAGCCGCATTGCACATGGCTTGTTTGGACATACATCCCAACTGCTTCCACTGCTGCATATAAAGTTCTCTTTTCAGACGTAACCTCATGGTACTAATGTAAAATATTGTTACATAATACGTAATTGATAAAAACTGATTTCGGTTTTTCAATATTCCCGGCAATCAGTTCCTACAAATGAAAATATCAAAAACATCATAGAAATTCATACCGCTATGAATCAGCTGATAAGAGCAGATTTTAGTTTTACACCACACATACATCGATCAGCTAAAACATTAAGCCGACCTCTACATTATGCAAATGAGCGCGCTTGTAGCCAGTCAGCGTCACGAACCGGGGTCGCAAATGGTTTATAAAATACCTACATAGATCGGAGGTTTCTCAGTTAACATTTCGTTTTGTCTCAACATGGGAAAACAAAAGATTTATCTTATTTCGACAAAGGCTAGATCGTTATGGCAAAATGCCCTGGTGAGGGCATCTCTGAAACAGCGACGCTGGTAGGCTGCTCACGTTATGAGTACCTATCAAAGTTGGTCCGAGACAAGTGACACTTTCAGCTGTCGACAAGGCATGTGCAGGCCACACCTCATTGATACCAGAGGTCAGTGTAGGCTATCTCGTCTTGTCCATAGCAGCAGGAGGGCTAATATGACTGACATTATCCATAATTTCAATGGTGGTGAAAGGCCCAATGTGTATGAATACACAGTTCATCATACGCTCTTGGATATGGGTTTCCACAGCCGCAGACCCATTCGTGTGCCTATTCTCACAGCCGTTCATCGTCGTCAAAGCTCGCAATTGGCACATTATCATCGACATTGTACCATAGAAGAATGGAAGAAGTTCTCATGGTCAGACGAATCCCGTTTTCCGTTACATCATGTCAGTGCACGAGCTCGTATGCGACGATTACCCAAGGAAGCCTTCCCACCTGGATGAACTGCAGGAAGAATCCAGGCAGCTGGAAGAAGTGTGATGGTCTAGGTAATATTTTCTTGGAGAACACTTGGACCCATTATTCCTGTAAAGTGACCTCTGACAGCTGTCACGTGGCTGCAGATCGTGGCTGACTAAGTACACCCCTTTATGGCGACTGAATTCGCTGGCAAAGATGGCGTCTTGCAACAAGACAGTATTCCATTCCACACTGCGCCGAAGGTTCAGGAATGGTTCCAAGAACATTAAAAGGAATCCTATTTATTGCCATGGGCCTAGAATTCGCCGGATATGAATCCTACTGAGTATTTTTTGTTTGTGTTAGAGAAACGGGTAAGCGCGCAGATCACCCCAACCACGTATACGGGAACTGCAGGATCTTTTTTTGCAATCATAGTATCAAATATCAATAGACACCTACTAACATCTTGTTGAATTTATGCCTCATCAGTTGAGAGAATTTTTGGCTTCAAGATGAGGACCTACATGATATTTCGTAGCTGGTTTTACTGTTGTTCTTAATCGGTGTGTCAGAGGGTGCTGGAACTAAAGTATTTTGCTTCTGCGTTTGCCACGAAAAAGTAACGCATTTTGTGCTTCCGATTATAGAAATTTAAAACGAATGTACGACGACTAAACAGCTTGCAGTCACTCACTGGTCCACTCATAAATTTGCTCGTGTTAAAAAAGATGGCGGGTGTATTCTTCAAAAATACTGTATGAAGGTTGCTGGGTTATTCTTCGAAAATACTGTGTGAAGGTTGCTGGTGTATTGTTCGAAAATACTGTGTCAAGGTTGCTGGGTTATTCTTCGAAAATACTGTGTGAAGGTTGCTGGTGTGTTGTTCGAAAATACTTGCAGTCAAGGTCACTGGGTTATTCTTCGAAAGTTGCTGTGTGAAAAAAGTTGGTGGGTGTATTCTTCGATTAAACAGCTTGCAGTCACTCACTGGTCCACTCATAAAGTTGCTCGTGTTAAAAAAGATGGTGGGTGTATTCTTTGATTAAACAGCTTGCAGTCACTCACTGGTCCACTCATAAAGTTGCTCGTGTTAAAAAAGATGGTGGGTGTATTCTTCGATTAAATAGCTTGCAGTCACTCAATGGTCCACTCATAAAGTTGCTCGTGTTAAAAAAGATGGTGGGTGTATTCTTTGATTAAACAGCTTGCAGTCACTCACTGGTCCACTCATAAAGTTGCTCGTGTAAAAACAGATGGTGGGTGTATTCTTCGATTAAACAGCTTGCAGTCACTCACTGGTCCACTCATAAAGTTGCTCGTGTTAAAAAAGATGGCGGGTGTATTCTTCGAAAATATTGTATGAAGGTTGCTGGGTTATTCTTAAAAAAATTCTGTGTGAAAGTTGCTGGTGTATTCTTCGACTAAACAGCTTGCAGTCACTCACTGGTCCACTCATAAACATGCTCGTGTTAAAAAAGATGGCGGGTGTATTTTTCGAAAATACTGTATGAAGGTTTCAGGTGTATATTCTTCGAAAATACTGTGTGAAAGTTGCTGGTGTATTCTTCGAAAATACTGTGTGAAAGTTGCTGGGTTATTCTTCTAAAATACTGTGTGAAGGTTACTGCTGTATTCTTCGAAAATACTGGGTGAAGGTTGCTGGTGTATTCTTCGAAAATACTGTATGAAGGTTTCTGGTGTATTCTTTGAAAATACTGTGTGAAGATTGCTGGTGTATTCTTCGAAAATACTGTGTGAAGGTTGCTGGTGTGTTGTTCGAAAATACTGTGTAAAGGTTGCTGGGTTATTCTTCGAAAATACTGTGTGAAGGTTGCTGGTGTATTCTTCGATTAAACAGCTTGCAGTCACTCCCTGGTCCACTCATAAAGTTGCTCGTGTTAAAAAAGATGGCGGGTGTATTCTTCGATTAAACAGCTTGCAGTCACTCACTGGTCCATTCATAAAGTTGCTCGTGTTAAAAAAGATGGCGGGTGTATTCTTCGATTAAACAGCTTGCAGTCACTCACTGGTCCACTCATAAAGTGGCTCGTGTTAAAAAAGATGGCGGGTGTATTCTTCGAAAATATTGTATGAAGGTTGCTGGGTTATTATTCGAAAATACTGTGTGAAGGTTGCTGGTGTATTCTTCGAAAATACTGTGCGAAGGTTGCTGGTGTATTGTTCGGAAATACTGTGTGAAGGTTGCTGGGTTATTCTTCAAAAATACTGTGTGAAGGTTGCTGGTGTATATTCTTTGAAAATACTGTGTGAAAGTTGCTGGGTTATTCTTCGAAAATATTGTGTGAAGGTTGCTGGTGTATTCTTTGAAAATACTGTGTGAAGGTTGCTGGTGCATTCTTCGAAAGTACTGTATGAAGGTTTCTGGTGTATTCTTCGAAAATACTGTGTGAAGGTTGCTAGTGTATTCTTCGAAAATACTGTACGAAGGTTGCTGGTGTATTCTTCGAAAACACTGTGTGAAGGTTGCTGGTGTATTCTTCGAAAATACTGTGTGAAGGTTGCTGGTGTATTCTTCGAAAATACTGTGTGAAGGTTGCTGGTGTATTCTTCGAAAATACTGTGTGAAGGTTGCTGGTGTATTCTTCGAAAATACTGTGTGAAGGTTGCTGGTGTATTCTTCTAAATACTGTATTCCAAATTTGAAGGCTTTACTGCGACTTCGTCGTAAAGCCTTCAAAATTGGAACTTAGATGTTGGACTACAATTCCTCATCAATAGAACCAAATAGGAAGTGACATCCCAGCTGTTGAACCTGTTACAGCCAATAGAAATAGTTTCCATGCAACGCATTTAACTTCTGTATGCTCTATCGGTTTTTGCTTCGCTTCTTCCCCATCAGCGGAACCTAGTTACCAATGTTAGGTGTGGGGACTAACATCCCAGAGGAAACCCTTTTCCTAACTGTAATTGAAAAGCCTGGGGGCCGGGGGTTGAATGTTGTTCCGTGGGGCTTTATCCTCCCAAGCGACACCCACCCGCCGCCTATGTTCTTCCTCCACCTTTAGTGAAACGAATAAATGAAACTATTCAATTTTCCGAAGTGTCATTGCAAGTTCGTAAGCAACGGACAACAAAAAAAGAACTGGAGTGCTTATATTCGTTGGATGACGTTTTGTCTAGTTTCGTGAGAATACCCCGTTTAACAAAACTCACCTACCAGATTTCTCTGCAAAAGGGCAGGACAGGGTTAACTGCTGCTTGTATATGTGTTCACAGGGCTTCGCTGAGCGAAGAGCTATACTACCATGTTATCAGTTGGCTTCCCTCTCTTTCCCGAGAAACTAGCAAGAAAATTTCAGTTGTGCTCCTTATGCAATTAGTAGTATGTGTTAATGAATTGAAACGAGTAGTATTTTTGGTGACATTTTGTGTGCTGAGTGTTAGTAAATATGTAATAGTGAATCAAAACGAGTGATATCATTAATCAATTGCTTGAAAATACACAATTTCCTCATTTTAGGCATGATGCTAAACTTGAGCAGTGTAATACTTCAAGCAACACGTTGTGAAAGCACAAATTTGTCCGCGACAGTGATTGAAACCGCGCGTCCTCACTCCGGAGTAAGTTGCTCTCCCAACTAAGCTGCACGGACAGAATGTATCGCTGCACATTCGTCGTCTTGACACGTGCTTTACCTTCTGCAGTACGTCACAACTTCCGAAAGTCAAAATTGAGCTCAAGGAAAAGAACGAATCACATACTATGTTTTCCTATGTAAGAAATTACCAAATGTGAACACGAATGACTGAAATAAAACTGTACTTTTGGCAGTGTTCGATGATTTTCGAAATAAGATGTCTTATATCCGACAGGAATAATATTTTCCATGATACAATAGTGTTTTACGGTTTCCGAATATTACTTAAAGTCTACTTTGCCTTTTACACTATTATTTCTTTACACCATATAAACTTTACATTGTATTTTTATTGCTAATTTACATATAATGATAGCTCTTGATTATTCCAACATCCTCTGACCTATTTATCACTGTCGTTGTTGAAATATGCCCTGGTTTGAAAACGCACAGTTGTTAGCAATGAATTAGTAATAAGTGTAACACTGAGTGCTCCTGACTACCACTTCATGAAAATTTATGAGACTTCTCGCATCAAGTATCTCGTTCTCGCAAGAAACGGGGTATTCTCACGAAAGTCACGAAACTAGACAAAACGACCGGCTAAAGTATGCGCGTGTCTCCAATATGTGGTGCTGAGGTCACAAACATCGTAAGCAGATTTCGCTTAGTTGTAAACAATGAAAACTGGAGTTCTCGGCCCCTTCAGGGATCCGAATCAACCCTGAAAAGAAACATCCATTCCACGAAAGTCAGATTGTATACATTCGCTGCGTTATACAGCACACATCTGTGCTTTATAGTTAAATGGTTCTACTCTCCACAAGTGATGTGATTTATCAGAATATGCATATCCGATATGCTGTATATTTCTTGCAGTCAACAGTGCAATGCCCACCCAGCTGCAATTTATACTCGCGGCAAGGCTAACGTGACTGCAGACTGGAAAGTACTGAGTATATACGTAATTCCATTGGATAATATAGTTGGAGTCTTAAAGTTCGTATTCCAACTTGAACTGGGAACTAAAAAGTGCATTTATATTTTTTTCTATTCACAGCCTTCTTCATTTACTCCAACGTCTGCTGCTTCTGAGCCTTTGTCTTCTTCTGGTGCCGCCTCGGTGGCGTAATGTTATAAGCGCTGGCTAGATGGGTCCGAATTCGAATCCTAGGTGAGGTATGGATGTTGTGTTTGTCTTACGGCACTGGCTGTCTCCCTTTCCTGGAGTCAGTGGCTCTAAATTAGGGACGGGCGACTGCTTATAGCCAATTGAGTTGCTCACGGTGGTCGTTAAACGCACTATAAAAAAATCCGCTGCGATGGCTCCTTCCTTCCACGTTGGCTTTACTGCAATACTGCTGCCTTACTGGAAAGAAGTGCCTGCTACCTGTCTTCCCAGTTCCACTACTCCTGTTTCTCAATCTGCACCCCAGGATCCCCATGCTTTTTCCCCGACGTCTTCCCCTCACCTTATGATATGGATGTACAAAGTCAAGTATTTTCTACCTCCATTGAGTATGTTGGCCCTGCTTCTCAAGGCGTACCCCGCTCTTCCTCTCTCGTTCTGCTCCCTGCCACCGCTTCCCCTTCCGGAGGATGTTGCCTACGTCTGTCTTTCTCTTGGTGCTTCACAGTTTTCCGTTGCCCCCTGCTTGGAAGCAATGCCTCCTTCCTGCCTCCCCTTCTTCTGCGGTGTCGCCCGGCTCTGTCGGTCTCTTTGCGCATCCGCCTCAGGGGTTGTTCAAATCTCGACAGTGTCGGACGTCTCCCCTGGTTGCGCAGACCTTTCTTCAGCAATATGTTTTGGTTTTCCCTACCGTCTTCCAGACACTAACTGTCTTCCAGTTCACTCTACCGTGGATGCTCTTGGTGTTGTACCTCTTGTTGAACTGGAGCTTAGCTATCAAAGTTATGTTCAAGGCCTGCCCCTCCTATTCTGCGCCCGCTTGTCTCTGAAATCACCGCTAAAGATTTCTGTTATATGCTCTGCGCGGTTTTCCGCCTCACGTGGTGGGAGTTGCCGCTTGAAGTTGTTGGTGTTGGCCTTAAGGAAGAACGTGCTTGCATTTTGTCACAGTTCTACCGGGCTCTTCACCTGCTTGCACTTTGACCTTCCAACTGGACTTACCCGTCTTTTCCTGATTTCGCCTTCCGATTTACCACCGAAGTGTGATATGACTAAAGGAAATTGGCGACAACATCTGGAAGATGTTGTCGCCGATTTCTTTTCTTTTTCCTCTCCTGAAGACACACCAGCTCTCCGCAAGGAGTTGGATTTTTTCTGTGAGTACCGTCTGTCACGTCTTTCAAGTCCCTAACTATGGTCCATGGTAGCGAGCTTCTGCCTTTCCATCGGCGGTTCCCTGCTGCCTGTTGCAGACTGTAGTTCTGTGCTCTTTTCCTTTCCTCTGCATTAATGGACTCTGCTACCGTGTGGCTCCTCTTCGCCAATGCCATTTCTTTCCGCTACTACCTGAAGAGTGTTCTCTTGTTGTGCTTTTGCTTCGTGCATCACGAGAGTCAGCCATTTCGTGTTTTCTCCCGGGATGCATATACGGTTTATGACTACTCCCTTGCATATATCTTCTTGTGGTGATTTTCTCGTCTGCATCACTAGAGTCAGCTTCTTTGTGCCTTGTTCCTGTTGCACTTGTGTCTGATGTCATGTGTCTCTTTCTGGCCACACCATGGATTACCTACCGCCTTCTTTAGTTTAATTCCGTGATCTAATCTACAAGACTGTTCAGTGTTCCTGCTCCTGCACATTCTTCATTATGTGAGCTACTCCCTGACTGTTTTACCCCTTGTGGATTGATATTGCTCAAGTGACTTTACTGATTTTTTTTGTAAGTACCACATTGTTATTCATTGTAGGTATCACATCCTCACATTTGTTTCCGGGCAAAGTTGCCCTCGTTCTTTTTTAATGTTAACAAGGCGATTTCGACGACACTGAGCAAACGTCTGGTGCATACTATGTGAAATTAAACCATTACAACAAGCAATAGGCAGCCGATCCTGTGGCGCAGTGGTTTAAGTTCTAGCCTATGACCATTCGTTCGAGATGGGTACGGGTTCGAATCCTTGTGAGGCATGGATACTCTGTTTGTCTTACGCAATTAGCTCTCTCCTTTTTCTGGAGTCAGTGGTTATAAATTTGGGACGGGTGACTGCTTTATAGTCCACTGAGTTGTTCTCGGTCGTGAAACCTCCAATCTAATCCAAAAAACAATAATCTTTACTAATTCCTGACAGTGAGCGGCACTTAGGTAGGTGGATTAATGAATGTTATTGTCGTACAACCAGTGAAAGAATAACGTGAGTCATAAAAATAAACGTTTAGTAAACTATGGCGCCAATAGTTAAGTATTTCGACTGCTTAGTTTTCAAAAACAATATTTATTAATGTTATTATTATTTTATTCAGATTTAGACGAACATAAGAAACAACCGAGACACCGATGAAATGTCATGTAGCTACCAAATGCATCTACTCATGCGCAGTTTAAAATCTGTCCTCAAGATAGAAAGAAAATCTGAATTGCAAGTGTGTTAGCTAGGGGGAACGGTAACTTTTATCTCAGGATATATTCACCCCATCGTTTTATACATCATTTTAAATCTTTCGTCAATAGCAAGTAACCCATTCCTGAGGGTCGCAAAGAAGCCAAATTACGATGTACCGTTTTCATAGCATCAAAAATGCATTTTTGTAATATAATCACATTTAGCATCAGATTCTTTTGCGTTACTCACATTGCGATGAGATATTGTTACTTTTATGTAAAGCGTGGTTGAATAATGTTCGGCGATTGTTTCGTACAGTATATTGTTGAGTAATAATAAAATTTACTATTGTTGTGTCACTTCATGGGGCAGAGTTCAAAAATCAGATATCAGCAGTTATTTTAACTACTTTCGTTACCCATTTCCGTTACATCCAAATATTTTGCATGGGATTTACTTTACTGCTGTCTGGAAAGATACATAGCATCAAAAGTACTTCAGGTGAAAAATATTTCGTGAGGGGTTTTCACCCCTAGTATCCTCCCCCTGGCTATCTATGCCCCTGCATCTTGGTGTTTGCCTTCGAACACCGAGAAATAAGTGCAGCTTTCGACGAAACAGCTCTTAAGACAAACAACTCTCGTAAGATAGCATTTCATGAATAAGAATACAAACTTTCCGTCACTCAAGAAGCTGGATGAATAACAGTCCCTCCCTTCATGGTAAACTTTCCCGGGAAATAAAGCTTCAGTTCGCAAGATGTTTCAATCAAAGGAACCTTTCAGTAAAATTACATTTTGATGAAAGGAACTTTCCTACGCTGCCGCTTTAGCAAATATTTCTCGGAAGATACACTTCAATTTCTCGGACTTCCAGGCAAAATGATTTTTTGGTGTACGTATCGTCTGTTTAAGCAGCTGCTCTCATCGATGCGGTAAATCAGATTCGTTGCTGAAAAATGAGCTCCCAAATTTTCATTTCACTGAACAGAATAAATAGAAGGGTGTCTAGAATCGATCAAAATCACGGAGTTCGTTTCGCCTCAAGTTTAAGAAATGAAATCATAATTCTTAACGTTTAATAAAATGAAGATGTCCCAAATGTCATTGAAAAACGTTTCAGAAAGACAAATAAACAGTTCTATGTTCCAAGAATAATGCGGCACGTAAATGCAACGTAACTGTATTTATTTTAGTGTAGGCATTTCCACTGAGTATTTGTCTTCCACGCGGAGATTCCAAATGGTCTTCCCGTTTAAAATAAGTTTCCCAGTGGCTGTGAGGTCAGAGGCGTTGGCTTCTGGCTAAATCATCCTAGTTTGTACGGGGTTGAGGCGTGGACGAGGCACCTTCCACACGGAGTGTAGCCCACCCCGGATCCAGTGGGCCAAAATTAGTCGTGCGCGACTACCAACAACTTTAAATGGTCACAGTGTTCGATAAACTCCTAAATAAATAAAACATAAATTAATACACATACTCTAAAAATGTTTGTCTTATTTCATGAAGTCAAGCGTATCAACACATGTCTGCATTTATTAATCTGTGGAATCGAAATGAGTGTTCCGTCTGCTTTCATGCATTGAAAATAATACCAGGGTTTCTCTACCGTTCAGACACTGGAACATTTTTTTGGTCAAATTATCACTACATCGATAGAATCAAATATTCGATTTCAGTGTCTTAGATTGGAATTCGGAACAAAATTCACAGTATCTTTGAGCTTTTGTTTCCAACAGGTGCAATTAATGTGAAGGAGAAAAAAAGATGCTTTCTCAGATAAGCTCCCACAGATGGTTATAAGGTGCAATCCAAGTTAGGTTCCTGTATTGATTTCTTTCTGACTACGGGTAAAGGATTTTTTAACATGCTAACGATTACTGCATTCATAGCCGACAGACTGAACTTTTTTCTTTACAAATAATACTCTCCCTATCGTTTCTTAGCATTTGTGAATCGGGTATTTGAGTTTTTCCAGCTTATATCGCACTATCTCTAATTTCTAGATGAAATTACGTTGCAAAGTTTACAAAATAATTCGCATAATGATAATCGTTTTTTAATTGCCAGGTAGTTTGAAAACTGGAAACTCCACAGAGAATGCTGTACGTAATATTTTTTATTTTCTTAATATTATTTTTTTGAAACTGGACCATCGTTTGGAATCCCGTTCTCGTTCGTGGATTTAACGGCCGCCGACAGAAACTCTACTGGCGACAAGTAGTCTCTGGGTCTGGTTCATTTGCCCGACGTTTATTTCACCGAAGTGTCACTTGACCGAAAATTCCTTCACCGAAAAGATTGTTTCACCGAAAGATCACTTGATCGAAAAGTTCATTTCACCGAAGGGTCACTTAATCGAAAGGTACATTTCACTGAAGGATCACTTGATCGAAAAGTTTCTTTCACCGAAAGATCTCTTTACCTAAAAGTTCATTTAATCGAAAGATCATTTCACCGAAGCGTCAGTTTATCGAAAACTTTGGATTTGATAACAGGATCTGTTGAAGCATGGTGTAAGTTCGGCAGACCACCGAAACGTTAGGGGATTATACTCAAATTGCACTTTTGATTTCTCCGTGTCACAGAGAACGCAAAGATTTAGTTTTAAGACATTTTTTTTAAGACAATAAGCCGCGGCTTAGGCCTTTTTAGCAAATTTTAATCATGTTCGCAAGGTTTACATAAAAGTCACGTTCAGTGCTCATGTTCATAAGGTTAACATAAAAAGTAAAATTAATAATGTTGCACATTTTGTCAGGCAAAAAAATCAATTTTAGGTCCCTAGGCCTTAGCTTAGGCCATTTTACCCAATTTTAATCGTGTGAAATCATATTCATAAGGTTTACATAAAAAGTCAAGTTAATATTGTTGCACATTTTTTCAGGCAAAAAGAATCAATTTTAGGGCCCTAGGTCTCGGCTTAGGCATTTTTAGCAAATTTTAACCGTGCATGCTCATGTTCATAAGGTTTACATAAAAAGTTACATTACATTTTATGTAATGCTTATGAATATGAGTAGGATTAAAAACTGTTAAAATGGCTTGTATCTAGGCCTACAGTCAAAAAATTAATGCTTTGTGGTTGAGTAAAAGTGGAACATTATTTACTTGATTTGCTATGTATAACTCTTATGAATATGAGCTCGGAGGATTAAAATTTAACAAAAAGGCACAGATCTAGGCCTTATAATTAATGCTATATTTCGAAAAACCTACTCACGGGGAGGTGTTTCATAGAAATTAAAAGTTTATTTTTTATACAATCCGTAACGCAATACAAGGATTCCGCAAACACCTGGAAATTGTTTTTCTTTTTTCACTTATGAGCATGTTAATATTATTTCCTCTCGCCGACGATCACGTGCTGTGGAAAGCTCAAAAGGCATACATACGTTTCGTGAGTGCCGCAGGTCTAGCTACGGAACTTCGTACTACGGATTTAACGACGGCACTTCGTACTACGGATTTAACGACGGAACTTCGTACTACGGATTTAACGACGGAACTTCGTACTACGGATTTAACGACGGAGCTTCATACTACGGATTTAACGACGGAACTTCATACTACGGATTTAACGACGGCACTTCGTACTACGGATTTAACGACGGAACTTCATACTACGGATTTAACGACGGAACTTCATACTACGGATTTAACGACGGCACTTCGTACTACGGATTTAACGACGGAACTTCGTACTACGGATTTAACGACGGAACTTCGTACTACGGATTTAACGACGGAACTTCGTACTACGGATTTAACGACGGAACTTCCTACTACGGATTTAACGACGGCACTTCGTACTACGGATTTAACAACGGAACTTCGTACTACGGATTTAACGACGGTACTTCGTACTACGGATTTAACGACGGAACTTCGTACTACGGATTTAACGACGGTACTTCGTACTACGGATTTAACGACGGTACTTCGTACTACGGATTTAACGACGGAACTTCGTACTACGGATTTAACGACGGCACTTCGTACTACGGATTTAACGACGGAACTTCGTACTACGGATTTAACGACGGAACTTCGTACTACGGATTTAACAACGGAACTTCGTACTACGGATTTAACGACGTTACTTCGTACTACGGATTTAACGACGGAACTTCGTACTACGGATTTAACGACGGCACTTCGTACTACGGATTTAACGACGGAACTTCGTACTACGGATTTAACGACGGAACTTCGTACTACGGATTTAACGACGGAACTTCAAACTACGGATCTAACGACTGCACTTCGTACTACGGATTTAACGTCAGAACTTCGTACTACGGATTTAACGACGGCACTTCGTACTACGGATTTAAAGACGGAACTTCATACTACAGATTTAACGACGGAACTTCGTATTACGGATTTAACGACGGAACTTCGTACTACGGATTTAACGACGGAACTTCATACTACGGATCTAACGACTGCACTTCGTACTACGGATTTAACGTCAGAACTTCGTACTACGGATTTAACGACGGAACTTCGTACTACGGATTTAAAGACGGAACTTCGTACTACAGATTTAACGACGGAACTTCGTATTACGGATTTAACGACGGAACTGTCAGGTCTAACCGCAATGAGTTCCTGGAAATACTCAAATATTTTGCTCTTTATTTCTTTGAAGCTTTTAAAAATGACACTTTTTTCTTTAATAATACCCCCCCCCCCTCGCCCCATCTTTTTGAACTGCCGGGTAATCCTGTTTATTGCTAGTTTTCCCTACGAAAGTACGGTTCGGGATTGATATTGTGGGTAGCATTGCGGGTAGCAGAGATGGACAAGAGCGTAGTCAGCCTCAAGAGAAGCAGTGGAGCTGGGGAAAAGAGATGTGAGAGGTTTCCAAGAGAGGTCAGTGTTAACGAGAGATTGAACCGTAAGGATGCCAGAGCGCACCCACGGAAGGAAAAGAAAGAAAGATTGATCAGGAGGATTGATGAGGGTGGAATAGAAAAGGGGTTCGGGCAGGAGATCAAGTGTTGTAGTAGGTAAGGCTCGGATAAGGGGAAGAGAACGAAAAAGCACCAACGACTCAGAAAGGAGAGCAGGGAAGTGGGAGGAGGAAAAAGTGGAGGAATCCATCCTGAGGAAAAGAAGAAAAGAAAGATGAGGGAGCAAGAAGAAGGCGGAGGAAGGAGACTACTCGGTTCGCCCTGTAGAACAGTCGGACGTCAGGCATCATAATTCCACCATGGTTTTCAGGTAGGAACAAAGTCTCCGTGCGATCCAATGTTTTGCTGGCAATTTGATGGAAATGAACAGGTTGTTGAGTGTCGCTAGTTGAGATTTCCGCAGCGTTGTGAACGACCACGAAAAAAAGCAGAGAGAAAGAAGATACCGTTGCGCAATGTTAGCGCGCTGAAAATATGAGGTGAAGGTGCGACAGAACTTCCAAAAAGCAGCCGTACGTCGCAACCGAGAAAGAAGTACATCCCAAGAGGTTGAGGCAGCTTGGAGTGGGGAACCAGCATAGGCTCCCAATATCTTCTGGACCGTGGAGGACCAAACCGCACCCCACGGAGCATCCGTGCGGCCCACCCACGACCCACACCAAAGGCCAGTACTCTTGGAAGCATTAAGTGTTGCTCCCGATATGTCTGCATAACATTGATAGGCTGTAAGAAGGCTGGAAAATTGAGCATCATTCCTAAGGCAAAACGTTGCATCGTCAGCGTAGGCGGAGAAGACAAAACGATGATGGCGAGTACTCGGTAGTTGAGGTGGCAGAAGAGATAGCAGCGAACGTTGAGCCTCTAACAGAAAAGGCTCAAACGCCAAGGCAAAAATCTGTCCTGAAAGAAGACAGCCCTGTCGGATTCCACGATTAAAAGGAATTGGAGCAGTCAAGAAGGAGGTCGTTCGGACATGGAAATGGGCGCCACGGTAGAGGCTAAGAAGTAAAGTAACGAAGGAAGAGGGGAAACCAAAGCGGAGGAGAACAGCAGAGAGATAGTGGTGAGAGATGTTGTCAAAAGCGGATTTCTGATCGAGGTTAAGTAGTGCTGATGAGAGGGCGTAAATGCAGAGATGGAAACGGCTCACGGGGCGACAGTTTCTTTCGGGTCAAGCATGTCGGGATAAGGTGTTTCTGGCCCAATTTCAACCCCGTTTTATTATGAAAAGAAATGTATTTCTGAATAAAATGCGTACTGTGGAATTTTGTTATGGATATTGGTGCCAGCGGAGTGAAAATTGATTTGTCATGCAAACATATTTTCGCCTCTTTCTTAACGCAACGGAGATTACCACTGACCGTTGATGTGGCGCCGACGTTAGACACACTTATACCACATCGTAAAACGATGCTTCCTTTTTTAGCACGTCTTTTGTAAAAAAAGATCGTGCTTATGTTATCGGTATGTCCGTCCGTCTGTATCCACGGTATCGCTGCAACTATTGGTCCGATTTGAAAAATTCTTTTTGCATTCGGAAGCTCGAAATATCGAATGATCATCCTTTATTTCGTTTTTTTTTACGATGTACAATTTCGCCGCTAGAGGGCGTAAATGCAGATGATGTCGAATTCAAAAATACGTTTTATTCGACATATTTGCTTCTAAGCATCCGATTGAAAAAATTATTTTATCTTTCGATTCCATTTATGTCGAAGAGTATTTTAGATATAATTTCTTTTTCACACAACGCATAGATTTTCCGCTAGGGGGCGTAAAAGTAAATTACATTTTTCCCGATAACTCTTCTCCTACAACTCCAATTTGAATTTTTTTTTCCAGCGGATACATCTCCTGATGGAAAATCCTTTGCATATAATTTCGAATTTTTGGTAAAAAATACTTAGGCCACCAGGGGGCGAAAGTGTTAATTTTTGCTTCTGATATATTTGCCTTAAAATCTGAGCTTCTAAAATACCGATTGAAAAAATTCTTTCGTGGACTGATGCCACTCACACTGATAAACCTTTTCGGAATATTTTCTTCGTAAAATATTCCAGAATTTCTCCGCCAGGGGCGTAGATGTATACTTATTTTTGTCAATATCTCTAATTCTAGGAGTCCGATTTGAAAAATTCCTTCTTTGTTGGATAGTGTTTTCCGTGTGACAAGTTTTTCATGTAATTTCAAAATTTTCAAGTAATTCATAGACTTTCCGCTAGGGGGCGTAAAGGTAAATTGCGTTTATCCCTATATCTCTGCTTCTAAATCCCGATGTGAAAAATTCTTTCTACACCGTATACAGCTCCTGATGGGAAATCGTTTGCACATAATTTCTAATTTTTGTAAAAAAATGGTTTGGCCACCACGGGGCGTAAAGCTTAATTTCCGCTTCTGATGTATTTGCAGCAAAATATGAGCTTCTAAATTCTCGATTGAAGGAAACGTCGTTTGTAGACCGATACTACTCATGTTGACAAACCTTTTAGGAACATTTTCTTCTTAAAATAGTGCATGGTTTCTACGCCAGGGGCATAGATGTATATATTATTTTTGTCAATATCTCTACTTCTAAAAGTCCGATTTGAAAAATTCCGTCTTTGTTGGATAGCGTTTTCAGTGTTACATGTGCTTCATATAATTTCAAAATTTTCAAGTAATTCATAGACTTTCTGCTAGGGGGCGTTAAGGTAAATTGCGTTTCTCCCTATATCTCTGCTTGTAAATCTCCGATTTAAAAAATTCTTTCTGCACCAGATACAACTCCTGATGGGAAATCGTTTGCACATAATTTCTAATTTTTGTAAAAAAAAATGGTTTGGCCAACAGGGGGGCGTAAATCTTAATTTCCGCTTGTGGTGTATTTGCAGCAAAATATGAGCTTCTAAATTCTCGATTGAAAAAAACGTCGTTTGTAGACCGATACTACTCGTGTCGACAAACCTTTTAGAAACATTTTCTTCTTAAAGTAGTGCATGGTTTCTGCGCCATTGGGCGTATATGTATATCTTATTTTTGTCAATACATCGACTTCTAAAAGTCCGATTTGAAAACTTCCTTCTTTGTTGGATAGCGTTTCCGATGCGAAATGTTTTTCCTATAAATTCAAAATTTTTAAGTAAATCATAAACTTTCCGCTAGGGCGCATAAAGGTGAATTGCGTTTTTTTCTCCTAAAACTTCGATTTGAAAAATTCTTCCTGTATCGCATACAAGACCTGAAGGAAAATATTTTTCACATAATTTCTAATGTTTTGTAAAGAATGGTTTGGCCACCAGGGGTCATAAGTGTTAATTTCTGCTTCTGATGTATTTGTAGCAAAATCTGTGCTCCTGAAAACTCGACTAATTTTTTTTTTCTTGAACCGATACCTCTCATATAGATAAACCTTTTGCGAATACTTTCTTCCTAAAATAATGCATGGTTTTCCCCCAGGGGACGTAAAGTCACATCTTATTTTTGTTGATAACTTTGTTTCTAAGAGTTTGCAAGCTCACGATTCCGTTTATACCAATATCTGAGGGATTAAAGACCCGATTGAAAAACTTCTTTCTTCCGTCATATAGTATTGTGTTCCAAACGGGTTCCATTGACTTTGAATAGCTGTGATAAATTTAATTTGCGTCAGAACGGATTCAAAAGACGTACTTATTACACTCGAAAATTCGGTGTCATCTTTCTTGTTTTTTTTTTCAGTGCGATTGGCTTCAGCAAGGTACAGGACAACGTCTGCGACCTGCTTCTCTCCTGATTCACCCTCTCACTCCCGCGTGGTATTTTGTAAGACTGAGAGTTATTTTTTCACACGGCATCTTTTGCATTTAGCATTCAGAGGTTTCCGTTTGACGTGCTAACATCCCGTTACCATTGTACTGCGTGTTAAAATTAATGCTGTATTTTTTAATATGGATGAATTTAATATTCAGGAGATTGAAAAACCGCGTCGAGGCCAATAAATACTTGCTTGCTGAAAACAAAAATGGGAAGAGTGAATGCTGAAAGTTGTTTCGTCTGACTAAAGATCCCGAATATGTTTCACAGCAACACCTAATTTTCACGAGCTTCTGATGAACTGAAAGTTTCCAAAACGTAAATGTGGACCTCGTGAGTGCCCTTTCCTTCTGAGGGGCAATGATAAAATCAACATCCACATTTTGAAACTTTCAACACATCAGAGGCTTGTGAAAATTGGTGTTGCTGTAAAACGTATTCTGAAGCTTGATATGTTATCAAGAAAACAGCAAAAACTGAAATTAAACATACCACAATTTACATAATTCATATATTTTGACTGTAGCACAATCAGAATTAAGTGAAACAGCCATAACATTATTGCGCAGGCACTTGAAAATATGTGCAAAACTGTTAGATAAAGTCTTGCAAATGAAGGACGGTAGTTTCAACACTTCCTGTAAGTAAATGAGTAAATTATATGTTCCCTGTAACACATTTGTTTGATTTTTATATATCATACGACCATAAAAGCCACAATACCCACTATGGAGAGACGTTTTGAACGGCCTATATATATATATATATTTACTTAAGAGCAAAACTGAAGACTAAGGAAAAAATTTTTAGAATTTAAAACGAAGGGCGCAAAATAACCTGAAAATCAAAACGCGCAACGCAGCAGTTTTGAAAATTCAGAATTCACATTCTATAAAGAAGATACCTAAGCAAAAAAATACATATATAATTTTGACTCACACCTAATACAACATAGAAAAGGTTATGTATCTACCTGTGTGAGTAAAAGGAGAAAAGATAAAAAAATAAAATAAAACAACTGAATGTAGAAGGTGTCGAGAATACTGAGCCTTGGCTTTATCAAGGACCAGCAAAAACTCTGCATTTTCTCACTTCCACAAAGACCTAGTTGGAAATGGGTTTCTGCAAGGCCATAGATGCAAGTAACATTCCCACCTAAAATAGTTTAAAAAATATATATATAAGTCATGTCCTCCGTAGAGTAGCATGACCTAGCACTAGTTAACAATTTCGCTTGCATCCATTAACCTTCATGGCCCGACCCATGCTCTTCATCTGTTACTATTAAACAGAGAGAAGAAGATTAAAGAGAACTCAAGCTGTGAGAGTGACATAATAAATAGAAATGATTTTCAGCTATAACGAAATTCCAAGTTCGTTTGAGAGAGAATTTAAACCTGAAAAACAATGCAAAAGAAATCCAAATTTTACATTGCAATTAAAAAAGGAAATGTTAATTTATAACGAACAGATTTTTGAAAGAAAACTTGAGTCTAAAACCCCCTACTCTACAACTTATGACAGCACGAAAACGAGAATAAGTTAAAGATAATAATTAACTAAAGAAAACTTTGTGAAAGTTATATACCTTAAACAGTTAGTTGCAATATGTACAAAGTATTTCAGCAGTGCTTTAAGTGCATAATTAATTAGTTATTAAGAACTTAACTACTTTGAAAAAACAGCGCATAGACAGCGCATAGAAAAGGAACAAGCTTAGCCTTCCTCTGTTCCTAGGTACCCCAAAAGACGCTCAAAGTTACAAAGAAAAGTAAGAGTTAAAACCCGCATAAATGTTAACAGACAAACCAATGCTTAAAAGCTGAAAAGCTAAAAAACGACAGAGAAAAGGTACATAAAGTACAAACATTGAACTTATAAAACCTAGAACCCAAAACAAGGAAGAGAGCTTACCTCTTGTGTGACAAAAACTTTTATATATATATATATGCATGGAAACTACAACAAAGCGAGGAAGTGAAGATGCAGGAATGGGAGATATAATATTGAAGGTCACAGTTATCATATAGAAAGTTTAAAGGTAGAAAGTACCAGAAGATTATTTCAAATTGGATTACATGCAAAATTAATAGAAAACGATTTCAACAGTGTAATGGAATTGAATGAACATATTAAATTAGCATTGCATCAAGCTGTTAATGAGGCATTAGGACAAAGAAAAGAAAAGAACCAAAAAAGGAACTTTTGTGGTAGAGTGATGATTTTGAACAAGTGGTGCAACAGAAAAAAGATGCATCTCTAAAGTGGTTTAATACTGAGAGTGAGACAGATAAACTAGAATATAAAATACTAAGAAGAAACGCGAAGAAACTTATAGTAAAAAAAAAAAAGAATGTGCTGGGATAGGAAGTGTAGCGAAATTGAAACATATATGGAAGGTAGAAGATGCACAGAAGCAGGGAAGGTCCTAAGAAACATAAGAAATGATAACAGTAATACAATTTGGCGTGGTATAACAGTTAATCAGTGGGAAGAATGCTATGAAAATCAGTTAATGGAAGCTAGTTTCAGAAGGAAGAAAAAACCTAGAAGAAGGAAAATAAAATATTGTTAATATTGATAAAATCAAACGGGCAACTAAACATTTAAAAAATAATAAAGCAAGTGGTCCTGGTGGAATACAAGCAGAACTGACAATAAATGGAACAGAAAAAATTGTTTAAAATGTTACCTAAATTGATTGAAAGATGCTTGAATGGTCCTAAAAATTACAGATGAACGGAAAATTGTCTTCCTAACATCTATTTTCAAAAACGAAAGTGAAAGATGTGAGAACTATCGAGGGATTACAGTGACAGCGCCTTTTTGTAGACTGTATGGTCGAATTATTAGAGATATAATCGAGGAGAAATATGAACTAAATGAAGTAGAAGAATAATGTGGATTTAAAGCAGGCAGATCCTGCATGGATAATACATTATGTTTTAAACAAGCAATATAGAAAGGAATAGCAACTGGAGAAAATGTACGTGTATTATTCATAGACCTAGCAAAATCATATGCTAATATACCTATTATAAATTTATGGGAAACATTAAAAAACGCCAATAATAATACTGCGATTATCAAGGCAGTCAAAGAACTTTATCAAGAATCAATAACAAAAATAGAAATGGACCAGAAAACTTCCAATGGATTCGTAGATAGTAAAGGACTAAGACAGGGACATTGCGTATCTCCAACATTATTTAAGATTTATGTGGAAATGGCTTTGAAAGAAAGTGTCGAGCGATAGGGATTAGTTTAAATGGAACGATTGTATTTACTTTAGAATTCGCTGATGATCAGGTACCTCTTGCAGAAGATGAATTTGATTTAAAATATATGACTAGAAAAATAAAAGGAGAATATGAAAATGGGGATTAACTGTGAATTTAAATAATACAAAATATTTATGCACTGGAAGTAATGAAACAAACCTACAGCTAGAAGATAACAAAGAAATTGAAAGATGCGATTATTATAATTACCCAGGTGTTAAAATTACACAAGAAGAGAGATGCAATGGAATTAAGAAATAGAATTGCACAGAGAACAAAAAGCTGTTAAACGTCTGAATGGAACCTGGTAGTGTGAAAAAAACCAGAAAAAGGAAATTGGGTATTTATAATAGTATTGTTAAGAACGTCCTACTATATGGGGCCGAGGTGTGGCGATTAATAGAAACTAATAGAAAGAAAATAACAGCAGGAGAGATGGATGCTTTAAGAAGATCATGTAGTGTGTCAAGAAGACAGAAAATAACGAATGAAACGATTAAAGAATTGATGGAAGTGAAAGAAACAATTTTTGAAGACATACAGAACAGACAATTGCGTTGGTTTGGTCATGTAAAAAGAATGCCCAATGAAAGACTGCCCAAAATTCCCATGGAATTTAAATCAAACAAATGAAAAAACAGGGACCGATCTAGAAGAACATGGTCTGATGGAACAAAGAGTGCACTTAGTCAAAATTAGCTGATGGAAGAATGGTGCTTAGATAGACAAATAAGAAAACAAACTCTTGGAGATCGGAAGGCGACGTCAGACGTAATAAACCGATTATATATATATATATATATATATATATATATATATATATATATATATACACTATCAAACAGCCGAATCTAGAGCTGCAGAGTATGATCCAGGAACTTGCTGACAAGAGTAAAGAAGTGGGATTAAAAATGAACTTTCAGAAGACAAAAGTGATGTTCAATGCTTTTACAAGAAATGAAGATTTATCGATTGATGGAGAAAAACTGGAGATAACAGATACGTATGTTTATCTTGGACAGCAGATATCAAGTGAGGGTCACATTGATGAAGAAATTAATCGGCGTACAAAACTTGCCTGGAGAGCTTTTGGAAGAAACAGCATAATTTTCAAGAGCAATATGCCATTATGTCTTAAAAGAAAAGTGTTTGATCAATGCATCCTTCCAGTGCTTACGTATGGTGCAGAGACGTGGACCTTAACTAAAAGAGACATACAAAGGCTGCAGACAACTCAAAGAGGCATGGAGAGGTGCATGCTTGGTATAACCAGGAGAGATAAGAAGAGGAACTCGTGGATCCGAAAAATGACGAGAGTGGAAGACATCATGATCAGAGTTAAATCCCTGAAATTGCAATGAGCTGGACATACTGCCAGAAGGACAGACCATAGATGGACAGCCGAAATTTTAGATTGGATTCCAAGGGACAGGAAAAGACCCAGAAAAAGACCACATGGGAGATGGGTGGATGAAATTCGTAAATATGCGGGAGTGACATGGAGGAGACTGGCACAAGACAGACCGTTGTGGAGGAAACTTGGGGAGACCTTCGTCCAGCAGTGGATTGATAATGGTTGACAATGATGATGATGATACACTATCTGCCAACAAGTAATTGGACACCTGTGATGGCAAAAGAAAACGAAGTTTATTTACCTTCAATAGTTGGTGGAGCCTCCACGAGCGCCGATTACAGCTGCGACTCTCCAGGGCATACTTTCAACCACAGGCGTTGTACGACGGCTAGCGGTATTTTCTTCCACTCGGCTTGGAGAAGACAGGTCAGTTCCTTCACCGATTTCGGAAGGTGGGGGCACCCCTTAAGTCGACGCTCCAACTCGTCCCAGAGGTGCTCGATAGGGTTAAGGTCCGGCCTCTGCGCAGGCCAGTCAATTCGATTAACCCCATTGTCACCATATCAAGCCATGGTGGACCTCGCAACATGACAGGTGGCATTGTCATCCTGAAAGTAACATGGGTCCACCTCGTAAAACTGTCACAACGTAGGAAGCGCATGGTAATCCAAAATGGTGCAGTAGGTCTCGGCGTTGAGTCTACCATGAATTGCGACCAAGGGTCCCGTGCCATACCAGGAGAAACACCCCCATAGCATAATTGCCACCGCCGCCGAACTTCACAGTTGGCACAATACATTCCGGCAGGAATCGTTCTCCAGGCAGACGCCAAACCCAGACCCTGCCATCCGAACGGTAGAGGGTGAACCTTGATTCGTCGCTCCAGAGAACCTGTTTCCACTGTTCAACGGTCCACTGTCGACGTTCTTTGCACCACGGTAGACGAGCAGCGCTATTGGACTTCGTGATCAAAGGCTTGTGGGCGGCAGCACGTCCGTGATCCCCGAGCAGATGGGCTTCCTTACGAATGGTACTCATCGAAAGAACACTCCCAGATGCCTGTTGAAACTCCTTGTGGATGTGGCCTATCAATTTGGTGCGGTTCTTCCGAATTTCTGTGGCCAGCACCCGTCGGTTTCTAACTCCCAGTTTTGTGGGTCTGCCGGGTCAGGGCACATTCCGACAGTCACCTCTCATCTTCCACTTGCCAATCACGTAGGCCACTGTCGATTTTGGGTACTTCAACTTGCTGGATATGTCACGTATGGATCGGCCATTTCTGTGATACCCGACGATTACACCTTTTCTCGAAATCAGAGAATATGCTACTGGTTGCGTTGTTGTTTCCCACACGATATTTAACGGCGGCGGCCGTGACGTGTATCAGGACCGCAGATATCGTGGATTGCAGGGTTGTCCAATTACTTGTTGGTAGATAGTGTATATATAGAGAGAGAGAGAATAGAAAAATTACAGAACAAAAAAAATACAAAATTTTAGAAAAGAAACACCAAAACAAGTGAAAACAAAACAAAACAGGTTGCCGTCATCAGGAAAGAATCAACCTGTGGGAGTGGCCGTTCTAGTACCAACAAACGAAAAGACGAGAGAAAAATTTCGGTTGGTCATGCTCCCTAGGCCACCAGACCAAATTCCAGAACAAGAACAAGAATTCCAAGAATCAAATTTATACAACTGCAAAATAAAAAAAATAAAAAATAATAAAAAAATTAAAAGCTTACCGGCAGAACAAAACCACTATGCCAAGACAACTAACAAAACTGAACAGAACACCCACAAAAACCCAAATATATAGACTGATATAAAAGGTAGTCACTGTTAATCAACTACCTGGTAGACCGAAAAATGCGTGAATTGACAAGATGCAGAACTCTGTATGTAGATAAGATCTTCAGCTATTAGGGACCCACCAAATAGCACTTTACATTGCCTGTATACTTAAAATTGTTAGGTCCTAGATTAATAAAGTACATATGTCAATGTGCAAGTTGAAACTCTTAGAAACCGAATTAAAATTCAAAATTAAATGTTTAAAATGGTGCCTTAAGAAATTTTTAGGAAAATTGTTAGATTGCAGTTTAGAAAGAAGAGCTTTCAGATTTTTTACAAGCAAGATCTGTGTAGAGCAAATTTTAACTATTCTATGAAACTGAGAAATGGGTAGATTGCGATGTATAACTTTAGAGATGTTGGAGGACCAGTGAGTGTAGTGAATGATATTAAAATCAAAGGAGTTTCTTTTATCAGATAAGTTCACTACACCTCTTCCCTCCTCGTCCACCTGAACTTCTAAATCGAGGTAACAAACACAAGTAGAAGATCTGTTAGTTTTTTCTAGGGTGAGGTCCTCAGGATACAAGTCAGTGGCGCAACGCAAAAAGTCCGTTAGCCATTTACCAAATTTCTTTTGTGTCATAATTTTTTTGTTTTATTTGTATACTATTTATTATCTATATGCTCATCCGGACTGCTGCTTTGCGCATTCGGGGCTGTATATTCACCATTATTTTTTCCTATGCTATTACGCTCTAATAAGATAACCATACCACATCGGTCTTCGAGTGGTTTATCAAGGACCGCGCTTAACCCTGAGGCAGTTGTGGGGTCACAGCGAAAAGTGTGCTACAGCCTCTGGTACCTGAACTTGCGGCAGAGGGTGTCAGTGCTACCTCCAAGCTACGGTCTCCATTCCAAGTTAATTTTGTTAAAGGTTATGCTTTTTCAGTTCCTCAATTTATTCCTCAGTTAAAATTTCCTAAATGCAATGACGGTAGATGCAAGACTTGTTGTTGTGCTCATTCTTCCAATCCTAGTGAAGATCATTCACCCAATATTTGTAAAGCTGTCAATTGTGTATATTTGATTACTTGTGAAACCTGCCAATGTGGTTATGTTGGTCAGAGCAGTAATCCATTGCACATTCGTATTAACGATCATAGGTCTGACATAAGAACCTTCAAAAGGAAATCAGATCGTGAGATTCAACATTTTCAGTCACACGATTTCAGCAACATTTCCATTAGAATTTTGTTCGTTGAGTCCGTGCTGGAAAACGTGTTAGTACTTGAGAACCTGTGCATGATGCAATTCGAAACTCTCTTTCCGTATGGGCTTAATGAGCTATTCAATGGTACGCAGCTGAACCAGGATACTTGTGTCTATCTCAAATTTAAATTTAAACCTTTCACCGTTTCTCAAGAAAAAACAAGTGGTAGTAGAGGCAGTAGAAGGAACTCATTGGTTCGGGTGAGCTTTGGTGAACTGGTTCAAGAGCTTGACTGCTATGAGAGCTATTTCGTTAAGCGTTGTCGTTCTAAAAATGTTGCCCTGATTAACAAAAAATCAGGGTTTTTGGCCAACTGCTTCGAAATTATGCCTTTGTCTCTGAACACATTGGAATTTTGATCGGTGACCTTCTTGCGTACCGACTTTCTACTTTCCGTTGCAAATCCACAGGGGCTCACCTTGTCGGGAAGTATTGCGTTATTGATTACTGTCATGAGGCCATTGATTTTATTGGTTTAAAATCATTTTTGCATAAACGTTTGGATCGTTTTCCCTCTCGGAAATGAGGTGAAATTGGTGACCTGTTTTCGATATGAAAAACCGCTTGGTCGCCGTATTTTAATTATAGGCAAACTGTTGCTGATTTAAAGTTGTCAAGCAGCAATGAGGATGACAGCTGTTATTGTCACCTTGACATATTCAGTAAATTTGTCAACCCTTCCCATGGTCATATCGTTACTGGTGACCTGGACATCGTGCCTCTTCGAGAACTACGCACACGTATGTCTCTGGGTACTAAATACAGGTTGACACCTCAATTCAAAACAAAGAAATGTGTCTCCATTCTACGCAGTAATTTTTTACAATGTGCACTGAAGCTTTCTTATGAGTTTGGCTTGCCCCTCGAAGCCTTTAACGAATGGTTGGATTCCGTGTTGTGTGATATTCGTCATGAGATCGGCAAGTTGAAGGGCTCTAGGGTTTGTGCCTGGTAGCCACATAATCTTGTTCTGATTAATTCACAAATTCGTGAACTCCAAGATTTATTCACTATTTCCCCAGTGGATAAAGCAAATAATACATTTGCCTTCTTTTGTAAACAGTTTTATCAGGATCTCCTAATACAAGAGATGAACACCACGGATACTTACACTCCGGTTTCTCAAAGCCATAAAGACATTGTTAAATAAATTATCGCGCTGCATAAAAGGATTAAGCTTAACGTGTCTAATTTAAACTTTCCTTTCATTTATGCTATCCCAAAGTTTCATAAGGAACCTGTTTCCTTCCGTTTTATTACCAGTGGACGCAACTGTTATAATAGTAAAGCGGATGGGTTGCTTAAGAGATACTTGTCCGTGGCTCTTCGAAAGCTGGGTTTGACTTGGATTATTGGGAGCAATGAAAGAGTCTTGGAGGCACTTGGCTCGGTAACTGCCACATCTGTGGAAACATACGATTTTAAAAAGTTCTTCACCTCAATTTCATTGAAGGGTTTGTGGCAAGTGGCCTTAAATATACATACGAAGTTTGAGCCCCCGGTGGCGCAGTGGTCTAAGCGATGGCCTCTGATCATTCGTCCGAACGGGGCCTGGGTTCGAATCCCGGTGAGGCATGGATGTTGTGTTTGTCTTACGGCACTGGCTCTCTCCCTTCCCTGAAACCAGTGACCCTAAATTAGGGACGGGCGACTGCTTATAGCCCATTGAGTTGCTCACGGTGGTCGTTAAACCTCCAATCAAAAAAAAAAAAAAAAAAAAAAAAAGTTTGAGCCCAGGACTACAGAACAGTATTGGCACTTCCTACTGGATTTCTGTATTAATAACAATTTAGTTGCCGTGGGCGATGGGCTATACCTCCAAACTCGTGGTATCCCAATGGGCAGTCGCTTTTCTAGCAGTTTGGTCAATCTCTATCTACACTTCTTTGAGAATCGATTTATTGCAAATCATCCTTTACCTGGAATTGCTCTAAGATATGTTTATGACATCATTGTCATTAACATTCCGGACTTTTTGCGTTTCACCACTGACTTGTGTACTGAGGACCTCACTCCAGAAAATACTAACAGATCGTCTACTTGTGTTTCTTACATCGATTCAGAGGTACGGGTGGACGAGGAGGGAAGAGGTGTAGTGAACTTATTGGATAAAAGAAACTACTTTGAGTTTGATATCCTTCACTACATTCACTGGTCCTCCAACATCTCTAAAGTGATACATCGCAATCTACTCATTTCTCAGTTTCATAGAATAGCTAAAATTTGCTCTACACAGTTCTTGCTTGTAAAAAATCTGAAAGCTCTTCTTTCTAAACAGTAATCTAACAATTTTCCTAAAGAATTCTTAAGACACAATTTTAAACATTTAATTTTGAACTTTAATTCGGCTTCCAAGGGTTTCAAATTGCACATTGACATGCTTTATTAATCTAGGACCTAACAATTTTAAGTATATAGGCAATATAAAGTGCTATTTGGTGGGTCCCTAATAGCTGAAGATCTTATCTACATACACAGTTTTGCATCTTGTCAATTCACACATTTTTTGGCCTACCAGGTACTTTATTAACCGTGACCACCTTTTATATCAGTGTATATATTTGGGTTCTTGTGGGTGTTCTGTTCAGTTTTGTTAATTGTCTTGTCATGGTGGTTTTGTTCTGCCGGTAAGCTTTTAATTTTTTTATTTTTTTTTATTATTTTTATTTTTTTTTTATTTTGTAGTTGTATAAATGTGATTCTTGGAATCCTTGTGCTTGTTCTGGAATTTGGTCTGGTGGCATAGGGAGCATGACCAACCTACAATTTTGTCTCGCCTTGTCGTTTGTTGGTACTAGAAAGGCCACTCCTACAGGTTGATGCTCTCCTGATGACAGCAACTTTTTTTTTTCACTTGTTTTGAAGTTTCCTTTTTAAAATTTTGTATTTTTGTTCTGTTATTTTTCTATTCTACATATGCTACTACATGAGATTTAGCTGCCTTCGGCGCTTCTCATGGTATTAGCCTTTTTACCTAATTTGTTTTGTGTCAAAATTTTTTTGTTTTATTTGTATACCATTTATATATATATACAGGGGCTGTCCAAAATAATGGAAACACCTTGAAACAATAGGTTTTACGCACCTATTATGGTGTGGGAGCACCCTTGGCATTTAAAACTGCTTGAATCCTCCTTGGAATGGACGCATACAAGTCCTGGATGGTGGTAAGTGGAATGTTGTACCTTTCTTTCTGCAGAAACTGCTCCAATTCCTTGAGAGACGCGGTAGGAGGATAACTGGTTCTCACTCTGCTTTCCAACACAGACCACAGGGTTTCAATGAAATTTAAGTCCGGTGATTGTGCAAGCCAGAAAAGGTATGCAACTTCATCCTTATGTTCTTCAAACCATGATGGAACAGTTCGATTTCTGTGAATCGGGGCATTATCATCTTGAAAGGTGCAATCCCTGAAGGAAACAATGTCTGCGCCATTGAAGAATGCACATGGTCGGCCAAAAGAGTGACAGTCACCGCTAGTGATCCGTCCGTGTAAGGTGATGATGGGACCTGCTGCAAACCACGAGATCATGGTCCAAACTATTACGGAACTGTCCTCGCACATGTCCTCGTAGCTTAGTTGGGAGAGCCCCAAACCATTACGGAACCGCCTCCATGCTTCACTGTGGGAAGGGGACAGTGAGGGTTGTAGGCTTCTCCACACGTAAACCCGTCCTGTGGTGGGGAATAGTGAAAAACGTGATTCATCGAAAAACAAGACATGTTTCCATTGATCAGCAGTCCACTTTTTTTGTTCCTGGTACTACTGTAGTCTCCGTTTCATATTCACTTGTGACACCAGGGGTTTTGCAATCGCAGCTCTGCCGTAAATATTGTACTTATGCACATCCCTTCGCACGGAATGGGTCGACACTGTGTTTTGGAGATGTGCATTGAGCTCAGCAGTCACTTTCGTAGCCGTGGTCTTCCTCCTTGCGGTCACAATCCTCTTTAATGTCCTCCTGTCTCTCGCAGTGAGTTTGGTTTTCCTTCCACAGTTGTGTTCCGCAGATGATGTTGTGCCGTGAACATTGTATGCTGTCATAACCTTCGACACGGTACCTCTCGATACCCCCAATACCTGTGCCACTGTGGTTACCTACGCACCAACCAGACTGGCTCCTACAATCTGCCCTCTTTGGAACTCCTACAGGTCACTCATTGTGTCTTCACCTGGACCGAAATTATGCAAACACCGATTTACAATCCAACCACATAGACCCTTGAGACTATAAGCAACACTTTTACAAAAAAAATTGTACTACGATTTCGTTGTACTCAAAAAGCAGCACATACAAAAGTCACTGTTTTCAGACAGGTGTTTCCATTATTTTGGACAACCCCTGTATATATATATATATATATATATATACTTAAGAGCAAAACTGAAGACTGAGGAAAAACTTTAGAATTTAAAACGAAGGTTGCAAAATAACCTGAAAATCAAAACGCGCAACGCAGCAGTTTTGAAAATTCAGAATTCACATTCTATAAAGAAGATACCTAAGCAAAAAAATACATATATAATTTTTGACTCACACCTAGTACAACATAGAAAAGGTTATGTATCTACCTGTGTGAGTAAAAGGAGAAAAGATAAAAAAATAAAATAAAACAACTGAATGTAGAAGGTGTCGAGAATACTGAGCCTTGGCTTTATCAAGGACCAGCAAAAACTCTGCATTGTCTCACTTCCACAAAGACCTAGTTGGAAATGGGTTTCTGCAAGGCCATAGATGCAAGTAACATTCCCACCTAAAATAGTTTAAAAATTATATATAAGTCATGTCCTCCGTAGAGTTGCATGACCTAGCACTAGTTAACAATTTCGCTTGCATCCATTAACCTTCCTGGCCCGACCCATGCTCTTCATCTGTTACTATTAAACAGAGAGAAGAAGATTAAAGAGAACTCAAGCTGTGAGAGTGACATAATAATTAGAAATGATTTTCAGCCATAACGAAATTCCAAGTTCGTTTGAGAGAGAATTTAAACCTGAAAATCAATGCAAAAGAAATCCAAATTTTACATTGCAATTAAAAAAAGAAATGTTAATTTTTAACGAACAGATTTTTGAAAGAAAACTTGAGTCTAAAACCCCCTACTCTACAGCTTAGGACAGCACGAAAACGAGAATAAGTTAAAGATAATAATTAACTAAAGAAAAATTTTGTGAAAGTTATATACCTTAAACAGTTAGGTGGCAATATGTACAAAGTATTTCAGCAGTGCTTTAAGTGCATAATTAATTAGTTATTAAGAACTTAACTACTTTGAAAAAACAGCGCATAGACAGCGCATAGAAAAGGAACAAGCTTAGCCATCTTCTGTTCCTAGGTACCCCAAAAGACGCTCAAAGTTACAAAGAAAAGAAAGAGTTAAAACCCGCAAAAATGTTAACAGACAAACCAATGCCTAAAGCTGAAAAGCTAAAAAACGACAGAGAAAAAAGTACATGAAGCACAAACATTGAACTTATAAAACCTAGAGCCCAAAAACAAGGAAGAGAGCTTACCTCTTGTGTGACAAAAACTTTTCTCCTCACAAGAGAAGAACATGGCTGACCTCTTCCGCCACTCCCTAGACGCTGGGGGCAGTGAATGTGGGGCTGATGGCCTCCTCATACAGCAAGAAACCAACGCGCGGAGATTTTAACCAGAGAAAAAAATATATAAACTTAAGACTGTGGATCTGTATGATCAGAAAGAGCAGAATTAACTCTCCAGAATACATGAGAAATATTATAAAATACACGAGCAGTTTATTTAATAATCTTTGCATGTATTAAATCACCTTAGTGAGCTTCTATAGATTAATCAGAATCTTATTAATTTTAATGTTGGTTTTACTATTTTTAGTATAGCTATCCTAGTGATGAATAACTAGTTTTCTTTTTTATTTGTTTTTATTTTCTTTTATAAACAGATTTTTAAGCTTTTTTTTTTTGTGATTTTGTTTATATTATTTAATTTTTTGTTTTAATAGGACCGTCATATCCATAGCACTAAGGTTCCTTTAGGTAGTTAATAGGCATCCTCTAGCCAACTTCCTTAAGGCTTTGATTGGTCAGAATCATATTATTAACTGTGTAGAAAATTAAAGCAGATCTGCCAACCTTACTCTATTATTCAGAATAATTTTTCTTAAAGTTCTTTTTGATGAAAGAAGAAGGAATTTCGTTCTCTAGAAAACTTTCTAATAGTATATTAATGTGGTAATTGAAGTCCAAATTGTTGCTGCAAATTCTTGAAATTCTTAGGACCTGAGAAATTAGTACATTCTCAATTACTTTTGTTGAAATGTTATTATTCCAGTGTAGATATTTAATTACTTTGAAAGGAAAATTAACTCTTTTATCAAAGAGGCTAATAGATGGGTTACCTCTGTTGAGCTTAATGCTTAAGTCTAGGAACTCAAGTTCCTGATTACTGTGGTTGGTTTTACATAAGTTAAGAGAGCTAGGATAGATATTATCAAAATCACTCTCTATAACTTCTGAATTATTGATACACAGCAGATCATCAATATATCTAAAAGTGTAAAGGTAGTTATCTGAGCAGGTGGGGTGATTTTTAATGAATTTATATTCCTTAAAGAACAGGAATAGATTAGCGATATTCGTGGACGTTGATGTTCCCATTGGAATACCGTTCACTTGCTTATAGAGAGTATTATTATATAAGTTATGGTTATTTTTTATGCAGCAATTGAGATAAGAGTTCCAAGTTCCTACATCAACAAATTGGTTGAGTTTAAATTCTGCATACAGCTCTTTAAAGGTAGTGATTATATCTGATAGTGGCAGATTAGTATATAGGTTTTCAAAATCATAACTATTAATATCTAGGGGACAAACTTTGAGTATAGTAGAAATTACTTCTGCATTATTATTAATTATCCAAAAATCTCTGTACATCAAGTTAGAACAGTTTCTAATGTGTTTCAAAACCTTCTTTAAGACATCTTCAAAAGCAAGATCTATTTTCTTTTTATGACTCCTTACTCCACTAGCTATGAACCTGAACTTCACAGGATCCTTATGAAACTTAACCGTTGCAAAAAGAAATGGAAATTCAGGGCTCATATCTTCTAGTTTGTGGAATTTTAAGTTTCTTGAAGAATGCCTTAAACCGATTTTCTAACTGCTTGGTAGAATAACTTACGGCTCGTATGTTACTCTATTATTGAGTTCCATAGTTAACAATTCAAAATAGAACTTCTTACAGATAATTGCAAAATTATTGCTAGCTTTATCCGTAGTGGTAAAAATAAATTGGTCTTGTAGTTTGGAGAGTGACCTTTTAGCTTCTCCAGAGAAAAAGAGATTTCTGTCGAAACAAAAGTCCAGACCTGCCAACTCACCGGTGAAGCTATTGATTATATTATATTTCCATTCTGCGAAGGCCTCAATAGGCTGATTGTACGTTAAACTGGTTTTTACGATGTACCTATTTACATCTTGAGTGAAGCTCTCAAGAATCATTTCTTTGGAAATTGTGAAGGAAGGTCTGAATTTAGAGCCATACTCTAATAAATTCCTAAGCTTTTCATTTTCAACAAAACTCAAGTTTCCGGTGATAATATGGTTGTAATTCTTATCATAGTGAACTGTTTCTTTATGTTCATCACAAGAACATGTAGTAATTACAGGAATGTAGCTCGAAGAGTTAAGTTTGTAGTTTTTAACTATTGACTCTACAAAATTTTTCTTTAGTTAATTATTATCTTTAACTTATTCTCGTTTTCGTGCTGTCCTAAGCTGTAGAGTAGGGGGTTTTAGACTCAAGTTTTCTTTCAAAAATCTGTTCGTTAAAAATTAACATTTCCTTTTTTAATTGCAATGTAAAATTTGATTTCTTTTGCATTGATTTTCAGGTTTAAATTCTCTCTCAAACGAACTTGGAATTTCGTTATGGCTGAAAATCATTTCTAATTATTATGTCACTCTCACAGCTTGAGTTCTCTTTAATCTTCTTCTCTCTGTTTAATAGTAACAGATGAAGAGCATGGGTCGGGCCAGGAAGGTTAATGGATGCAAGCGAAATTGTTAACTAGTGCTAGGTCATGCAACTCTACGGAGGACATGACTTATATATAATTTTTAAACTATTTTAGGTGGGAATGTTACTTGCATCTATGGCCTTGCAGAAACCCATTTCCAACTAGGTCTTTGTGGAAGTGAGACAATGCAGAGTTTTTGCTGGTCCTTGATAAAGCCAAGGCTCAGTATTCTCGACACCTTCTACATTCAGTTGTTTTATTTTATTATTTTTTTATCTTTTCTCCTTTTACTCACACAGGTAGATACATAACCTTTTCTATGTTGTACTAGGTGTGAGTCAAAATTATATATGTATTTTTTTGCTTAGGTATCTTCTTTATAGAATATATATATATATATATATATGATTATGTATAGTTACAACGTTGGGAATTTGAGTTTCCAATTTATAGTTCAAAATGGATTTGTTGTGGTCAGGTCGAACAAATCCACTTGAACAGAAATTCGAAATTGGTTCCACTTATGTGACGTCCGGGTCGGATCAGGGTCCAAACATTTTTGCCCCGTTTCCAAATATGTTGGGTATGGATCATACGGCGATTTTCCCCTGAATTTCAAGGCCTGCAAATCAGCGGATCATACGCCACTGCATACTATACGAAAAAAATACGGTACAATTTTTGCGATTGAATATCTTTACTTACTGTCGCATGATTTTATTATAATTTAATTAATTACATAATGCTTTAACTCTGATTACTTTGGAGCAAAGATTTTGGTATGCATATGTGTGGTTTGACGGCACAATATACATAATGTGAAATAATATGTTTAATAGCTCATTTAAAAATTAATCACGTATCTTTAACTTATAAGAGTACAAATTAAAATAATAAAATAGAAACGGTACTTTTTATAGGAATTATCGTCTCAAAAATTCCGCACTGAAAGTGTAGGAAGCATAGGATAGCTGCCAGCATATGTGAAAGTAGGTTCATTAACAAATGAACGCTGAACCCCATATTCAAAGCAAACCCCTCACAGGAGAGTTATTTAATTTCTATGATTTTCCAAGGAAGAGTACAGTTTTTATTTAAATCTGTAAAAAGACCAACAGTAATCGAATTTTTTTTAAATAACATGATTTCTCGACAGAAGAAAACGTTAAAACTTTTCGAGATAATTAGATCAACTGTTTTTCCTTCCTTGTTGTTATCCCTTCCCCTAGGTAAAGCAACCTGAATAGCTCTACCGAATATTTAAAACTCTTAAAATAGTGTTGTTTAAGAAAATTTGTATTACTTAAATAGTAAGCTAAGATAGCATATATCAGTTTGCGGCATGTTAACAGATCTGTCTGAATATTTTGCAGCGCAATTATTCTACTTACTTGTAAGTTGCTGCTTTTCATCTGCAGTCCTGCCTTTGACTTGCTAAGGTTTGTGAAACTGTCTTTATGTAGCTTTCGCATTAGTCATTTAATATATCAACGCAATGCATAAAATATTCATAAACAGCGCACTTCAACGCTGGGACATTACAAGACCAGTTCAAAGTTAAATCACCTACAGCTGTAACGCATGCTATGCAGATTTTGATGTTAATTCTCCGCTGTTTAATATTCAAGCGGTGTATTGCCAACGGACTTTTCGGAGGAAGGAACCGGAAGTTTCAAAGGCAACAACGTGTTCCGAATCATTTCTTCGTATAACACCGCCGTAAGTTACGACACCAAAGTTCGGATATTAATCGCATGATTCTAGGAAACATATTTAATTGCTTCAGGTCACGAATTTCCGTAATATTAAGGATGAAGATATGTAAATGGATGATCAACAATATGTTACCTATTCTCGAGGACAATTAAAACAAATTTAAAAAATCGTATTAGAGGAATGAATTAGTATTTTCATCGTTGCGTCACATAATTGAAAAAAATTACAGAGACGTATTTTCATTTCGTTTTCCTCTACTTCTTAACGAGATTATATCTTTCGTTGTCAGGTCGTTTATTTCTAGTGTGATGCCTAATACTGGTCTCTTAAAATTTTATTACAGAAACACTATTTGAAAAGAAGTTTGTTTCAGTGTAAAAAAAAAGTTGGAAACTTCATGTTCTAAGTTATAAAACATTGTATGTAAAGGCGTCAAGGAACCAATATCCAAGAAAATCTTGCGGCGTCCTATTAACAACTTCCAGGAATGTAACAAGAAAAATTCTGTTGACGCACAAATGAAAAGCAAAATCTGGATGTTGAAAGAAGACAAAAAGTTAAAAGAAAAAAAAGCAAGAAATGTCACACTAAATTATCGGGGGTTGAAATAAGCATCATTTGAATCTTCCCAACAGAAAACTATGCGAGGTTTACGGACCAAATACACACTTCGCAAGAGAAAAAAAAAAAAAAAGAAAGAAAGAAAGAAAGAAAAAGGAGCACCCCGAAAAAGTCGTTCGTTCCTGGTGAAACTCCGTATGCAAGTACCTCAGGGCCGAATATGCAAATGATTAAACAATAACGACTAATGACTAAATAGTGGTCCGCCACAGCGCATGAGCACCGCGCATCGAATATTAGGAGAAAAACTCGCACACAGGGACATATGTGACAGCGGATCGCGATTAAGATGTCCCGATGTCGTTTCCGTGCACAGTGCGAGCAGTTGAGCGAGTTTGAGAGAGGACGTATAATTGGGCTGAGAGAGGCCTGTTAGGCATTTGGACCTGAACGACACAGCAATCGGACGATGTTGGCGCCAATGGGTTGAGGAGGGCACAACCCGGCGGCACAATGGCAGTGGACGGCCTAGGGCAACGACAGAACGCGAGGATTGTGAGAACCCCTCGAACAGAACCAAATTCGTCGCTCTCAACCATCCGTGCCCATGTTGCGTCGTCTACAGATACGGAGATAGACATACAGATCGTTGCCAGACGATGTGCAGCACGGGAACTACACTCGAGCAGGGCACTCCGCCGCCTACCACTGAACAGAGAGCATCGTCGCACCGGTGGCAGTAGTGTCGAGCCCGATTAACGTTGGATAGTGTCCAGCGGCGTCGTGTTTTCTTCAGTGATGAGTCACAGTTTGAACTTGGCTCCGATGACCAGCGCATGCGTGTCTGAATACTTACGATCAGGCCAGCGCACGGAATCTGCCTGTGTCGTGGAGCAACACACGGCAGCACACCTGGACTGACTGTCTGCGGAGCCATATACTACGCTAGCAGGACAGCATTGGCAGTCCTTCGCACCACCCTCATTGCTCAACGTTACGTGGATGACATCCTACGACCTGTTGTGTTACCGTTCCTGTCGCAGCATCAGTGAACGACTTATCAACAGCATAATACCCGGCCCCACACGACACGGCTCTCGCAAATTAGCATTATCGATACCCGTTCCTTGGCCAGCCCAATCGCCCGACTTCTCACCAATAGAGCGCGTTTGGGACAGTGCCACCTATGCCCATTTCGGAATGTCGGCGAACTGGCACGTAATTTGGACACCATCCGACATTCTATACCTCAGAGCAGTATCAGTGAACGGCATGTGTCTATCCCACGTCGGGTAATCGCTTGTTTCCGAGTGACAGGTGGCGCTACAACGTACTGACTTGTTTCTCTGGTCTAGCTTGCTTATCCGAATAAATGGCCCAACTGCTGTAGAATTGCAACCATTTCCGTTCCTATACATGCTCATTGCGTATACAAATTTCTATTTTGATTGTTTGATTCTTTCTGGGTGCTTCGAGTTTTTTTTTTGGGGGGGGGGGTTGTTTTTTTTTTTTTTTTTTTTTTTTGCAAGAGTGAGGGAGGTGTAAGACAGTTGTGTATTGTGGCAGATTGGGACAACCAAATTAGAGGTCTGCGCGGGCCTTAATTTGGGAAGCCCAGTCCTAACCCGGCCAGGCTCAGATATTTCAATTTACGGCCCGACCAGGTACGGTACAAGTTGTTTTATACTTTCATTAAGCGTTTCCCGTCATTTATTGGAAATAACGCAAGTCTTGCTTTAGAGTAGCGGTCTTCAATCCGCTGCCCGCGGAACTCTTTTTTAATGTCCCGTGACGCGTTGTCCACATAGGAGATTCTAAAATGAAAGAAAATATATTTTCGAAATGGCGAAATTCACACACACCGCACACGCACGCACGCACGCACAAACACACAGACATTTTTCAAAGAGTACTGAAAAATGCAGGCGCATTTTTCAGTTACTCCTTTTCGGAATTACTCCTTTTCGGAATTATTCATAACATTGTTATCATAAGTTATTCATAACATTGTTATCGAAAAGTTACTCCTTTTCGGAATTATTCATAACATTGTTATCATGTTAACTGTATCGTTTTCTTTTCCCGAAAGTTACGTTTTGGAATTCAGAGCCTGTCTGAAGTAATCGATATTCATAATACACACATGCATTTTTACTTTACTTTTCTTTTCTTTTCCACGTGGGCCTCGACTGCATTTTGCCACGTTGCCCGCGACTCAGAAAAGTTTGAAAAACCCCAGGTTTAGAGAAACACATGTGCTGCACTGAAAACAAACCTATGTTGGTCATAGAGGGAATATCACAGCGCGACAGAGACATGATGTTTTTCGTTGGAATTCCTCGCATGGCTGAGATTTCTGCCAAACTGCATTTATGCCAGACTACGTACTTCTGATACAGATGTAAATAATTTTTCTCTTCTGGATTACAAACAATGTAGTCCCAGATCCTTAAACATGTAAACATACACTGACGAGCCATTACATTATGACCTCCCCCAGCCTCGAGAAATGACCGCGCTTGGAGACCAGACGATGGCGCAAACGAAGTTCACAGAGCAGTATATATACAACCGGAAGACAGGCTTTCGCTCAGTAGAGTGTACGGAGTCAGAATAAAAAGCTGTCGATTTATCGGAGTTCGATAAAGGACAAATTGTGATGGCCCGGCGCCTCGGAACTACGATCTCGTAATCAGCGCTGCTTGTGGGTTTTTCACGTGATGCTATAGTAAGTACGTATCAAAAGCGGTGCCAAACGGCGAACCGTCGTCCAGCTGTGTGTCGTCCGCAGCTCATTGATGCCAGAGGGCAGGGGAGACTGTTGCGCATTGTTCACAGGGACCGCAGGGCCACAGTGCGACAAATCACCTGCAGCTACAACAGTGGTGATCAGGGTAATATGTCAAAGCACACAGTTCATCGCGGCCTTCTGGGCATGCGCTGCCGTAGCCGAACACCCAGCCGAGTCCCTATGTTCACTGCACGTCATCGCCAACAATGCATGAAATGGGGCCACGATCATTGTGATTGGACAGTGGATGATAGGAAGAAAGTGCCCTGGTCTAACGAATCAAGATTCCTGGTGCATCACGTAGACAGCCGAGCGCCGATTCCCCGATTACCAATGGAGGCTGTGGCAAATGGATGCACTATTGGGCGTAAACATGCCGGCAACGGCGCTGTTGCGCTGTGGGTGACGTTTTCTTGGGACACTTTAGGTCCCATTTTCCCAATAGCACAATCCTTGACAGCTGTCAGGTAACTGAACATCGTTGTGGACCAAGTTCACCTATTCATGGCAACTGTGTTCCCTGCTAGTGATGGCAATTACCAACAGGATAATACGACATGCCACACTGCCAGAATCGGCAAGGAATGGTTCGAGCAACATGCTGGTGACTTTCTGTTAAAGCCCTGGCCTCCAAATTCACCTGACATGAACCAAATCAAACATTTGTGGTTCGACTTGTAAAAGCGTGTTCGTGATAAATCACCACCACCCCGAAATGTACGGGAACTGGAGGACCTGCTGTTGACATTATGGTACCAGATATCCCAGAATACCTATCGCCACCTCATTAAACTCATCGGTGTATACTTCGAACTATGGGCTTGCAAACTCTCATCCGTCCTAGCTGAAGCAGTGCTGCGGACTTTGTACGTCCATCTGAGCTCGCAAACCCAAGTACCGAAGGTCTGGCTGAGATAAGCAGAGGACATATTCTTTGCTTGGGAGCACGGAGTTGCTGCCCTAAAGGAGGCCCTAGCTACAATGAACTCTGCGCATGCCCACTTAAAATTCACGGCGAAGTATGAAGTCAGTGACGATCAGCCATTTAGATGCCCTGGTGAGAAAGAAGCCGTCCGAAGTTCGGCTTCTTTCTAAGCCAGCGCTTAGACCTCTACGCCACCGTAGAGGTCTAAGCGAAAGAAGCCGTCCGAAGTTCGGCTTCATCATAAGCCAGCGCTTAGACCTCTACGCCACCAGGGTGTCGTAATGGATATTGTACAAGATAATTATTTTCCTTTTGAAAACCTTGGGTTAGACCAAAACAAAAAGAGTCTCTTAAAGACCCCATTTCTAACTAAATTACCATAAAGTCATTTTGAAAGTATATAGATATGTGCAATGTACATATGTCACATCGCAATTTACCCACGCAATTAATTTTCATATTTATTTATTTGATCCCTGCTCGGCCACTACGCAATATTACTGGTATCTTCTCTTTGGGGAGACGTCTTTTCGTACTCTAGCTATTATTTTGATCTATAAATCACTATTTTTATCCATAAGCCAATGCTAGTAAACCGTTGTTTCTTTTAAGGTAAAATTGGGGTTAAACGTGGATTTCGAAATATCTCTGCAGGAAAATCGATTTGTTCTATATATATCTCTAAAAGTAAGAACTTGGGGATGATGGGCCATCACAATGGGTACTATTGTATCCATCCAAATTAAAAAAAAAACGAAGGTAGGGCGTACCAATGACCCTGAGTTCCAAATACAAAAACAAAAACACGTCTAATAGTTGTTAGTTTTAACTGTATTAATTTATAATAGAATTCTTGGTCAGGCGGCAATCTTCTAACATAGGTTCAGAGAATTTTGCTCTCATTGAAGAGCAAACACTCAGCATACAGATACAATGAGACTTCCTTTTTTTAAGAAAGTAACTTTTCGGACAGAAATAAATCTTAAACGAAGTTAACCCGATTATCATTCATAAGCACCAAAATGATTATCCGTGCGTTCAAAAAATCCCACCAATATACGACAGTACATTGTTACACGTTCACAACAATGTACTGGCGTATGCGAAACGCCAGTACATTGTTGCGAACGTGACGTCAGTTGCTTATGCGCACAGAAATCCTGGGATCAGGCAAAAAAAAACAAAAAAACGCCCAACTATACTGAAAGACAGACACATCTACCGCCCGAGAGTAACCGATTGCACAGCGATATCCACCGTGTTAGCGCAGCACTGTCACAAGTCACAAAGCTTTGTCCTCCAGAACAGTTTGACGTCATCTTCAGTGTACTGCTTAAAGGGGCTGCTAGCGAGCAGTACTCTGTTAATAACGTCACTAACAGAGTACTGCTCGCTAGCAGCCCATTTTTGCGCATTCCTTTCACTCTCAACGACAGACTACTCAGGCTGCGGTGCGGTCTCGCACACAGATATTAACGCACTGATTGGTAACAGGTCGAACTTTCTGACAAGTCACGATTCAACTTGATGCACAATGATGGTCGCATACGTGTTAGAAGACATCGTGGTGAACGCCTTGCAGCGTCATACCGGCCCAACGCCAAGCGTCACGGTTTGGGGCGTCAATGGGTTCAATTCGCGATATCGCCTGATACGAATTGAGGGAACCCTCAACAACCAGCGATATGTCAGTGATGTTTTAGAGGCAGAGGCAGTACCTTTCCTTTAGAGCTGTTCCGGGGTTATTTTCCAGCAGGTCATTGCTGAGCCACATAATGCTCGGAATGTCCAAGACCTCTTTCATGCACTGCAGATACCACCTCTTCCCTGGCCTGCACGTTTGCCTGATATGTCCCCGATCGAACATGTCTGAGACATGGTAGCTGAGGGACTGTCCCGTCAAGCTCCTGCGTTAATCACTACAAATGAACTCTTGTCTCGCATAGAAGCAACCTGCCAGGTGATTCCCCACGACGATATCAAAAACCTCTTCCATTCAATGCCACGCCCTGTGGAGGCTGTAATTTTTGCTCGAGGTGGCTTCACGTGATACTTAGTTTTGAAGCTAAAACATCTTGTATACCTTTGCAAATGCAGTGAGCTATATCCTGTAACATGAAGTCTGAGCCCATTTAAGAGGGTGGCTAGGTGGGGGTGGGGTGCAGCAGTCCCGAGCCCCGTACTTTCAAGGGACCTCTAGAATTACTCAGGATGCTTAAAGAATTGACAGAGGTTTACAGTTCTGGCTTTCTTTTGCCGATATCACTGTAGAAAGCTATAAGAAACTGTTTTGTGAAAAAAAAACCCTATTTCTTTCCACTTTTTCAGGAGTCCCCCAAAAGTATAGTTGCTCCCCAGTCCATCCTCAAATCTTCGAAAGCATTACAAATGTTTTATTTTGTACACATCTGCAATTGGGGACTAATTTTCATACATTAAAAATTCGTTTGAATCACGATATTGGGATCATATTATTTTTCCCACTACTTTGATATAATTTCAACAAGCTGAAGGGAAATGAGCAGAACTGAACTGGTATCCATTTTTCAACCATGCGTATTTACATTTTCTTGCTACCACTGATTTGTCCATGAATCATGGGATACGCACGTCAATACGCCGGGGTTTTTTTATGGCGTCCTCATCATATTTTGGGAATGTTTTCTCCTGGGTATTTTTATTCATCCACCCGTAGTAAAATCCTGTGCCACTAATACTGGGGTCCCAAAATACTGTGCAGCTCCCCCTGTCTCTTTAAATGTGCTCTGTATGAAGCATTTGTGATATAAGTTTCATTTGAACAGCGCAGTTCTTTCTTGGTGTTGCAATTTTCACAAGCCGGAGTGTATATGATGAGGGTTGGTTTACCTAACAATCTAGCAGCTCAGTGTATATTGTTATTATTTTTATTCACATCTACATGTCAAACGGAATATTCGACTATTCCCGTTATTTTAACAACTGGGCCAGTGAAAAGCATGATCTCCAGCATTACAGTAAGAATAAGATCAAACGATATATCTTTTGAATCAACCTTTAAAGGATCTTTTTAAAGCAAGGTTAAATTAAAAGCTTTCGCAAAGAAACTAAATTGGTGACTACGCTCAAGTGTCCTTCGCAGGTTAAAAAATACCTTTTTTGTTCTTGGTCAATTTGCGGCTTTCTTCTTAGACGGGGAAAATCATTTTGCCGGTTTGATTCATGCAGATATTATACGATATGTCACCTTTTCCGGAGCTTATGCATGTCTAAAATGCGTGCGAAAATTTTACTTTCAAATTAACGCAAGTGCACTTTTGCGTGTCAAGACATACCCTCTCAATTTTCCTTGAATGCTTTTTAATTAAAGAAGGAATACTTCTGACATAAAATTAAGGCACATGAAAATATGAAAAAAGTAATAATTTATCTGTATGAAATCACCTACTTTTCCGGGAGATAATTACATAGAATTATTTTATTCAGAACAGATTATTGTAAATTATTTATTCTCCTTAAAGTTTGAGTACACTGCTACAAAAATATTAAAGGATATTGCGATGTCAGATTGAAGTGATGGAAAACGTGACCAGCTCCATGTTTGTGATGAAAAGTCGACCTCTGAGGAGCATATGTCAGTAACAACAAAGGGAAACCGAACATGGCCGCCCCGGTGGCACAGTGGTCTAAGCGATGGCCTCTGATCATTCGTCTGAACGGGGTCCGGGTTTGAATCCCGGTGAGGCATGGATGTTGTGTTTGTCTTACGGTACTGGCACTCTCCTTCCTTGGAACCAGTGGCCCGAAATTAGGGACGGGCGACTGCTTATAGCCCATTGAGTTGCTCACGGTGGTCGTTTAACCTCCAACCAAAAAAAAAAAAAAAAAAAAGAAAGCGAACATGCACATGAACAGCTCTGACGCGTTTACTCAGTTTACCGAATAGCAAAACAAATCGGCTGTAATTTTCGAGCTCTCTGAGTCGTTCTCATCTACTAAGAAGTTTCAGCTGCGGGAGTGTTTCAGTTGCCAAATGTCTCGGCGAGACACAGTAGACAATGGCAGAAGCGATCGGAATATCTCAAAAGATCACCTGTAAAGTGTACAGGTGTTTGCTGATGACCGAAGCTGTGCAAAGAAGACCAAGGCAGGGTCGTCCGACATCAGAAACAGCGCAAGATCGCCGGCATTTCAGTTTATTGGGTAGTAGGAATCGCAGACGAAATGCAATTAAACGACAACGCATATTTATTCCGGCAATGAGACGTTTTGGCAAGATTTCGACTACCTCGTTAATGCATGTCGTGTGACTAAGGGTACATACATATATTTAAGATATTCGAGCATCTGTAAGATGCTGCCATAAACTTCTAAAGTTTCCATACAAAATGGTGCAAGTGAGTGTCAATATTTTAAATACAACGGACGTTCTATAAAAATTGAGAATAACATCACACAAAATGAAGAAATATAGATACAGCAAAATATATGTTCTTCTTTCTCAAAGTATCTTCCCTCGGATGATTTGCAACGGTCCCATCGTTCAGTCCCCTTTTCAAAGCATGTGGCGAAGCCATTTCGTGGAAGCAGCTTAAGCGACCCCTGTACAGCTTGAATAACGTCAGAATTTGTGTTGAATATTGCACCACGGAACTTCCCCTTCGCTGGTGGAAACAACCAGAAATCGCACGGGGCGAGGTCAGGACTGTAGGCAAGCTGTGGCATGATTTCAATACTACAATTTCGTAAAAAACTGTTGAACACAAGCAGCCACAAGTAGGCGGGTGTTATCATGTTGTAGAGTCGACTTGCCCACCAGTTACGGTCGCTTAATCTGTATGTGTCCTCTCAGCAGACGCTTCAAGACTGAAATGTAATACTCAGCATTGACAGTAGTTTGTGGAGGAACGGCATGCTGGTAGACTGCATTCTTTAGAAGGTGATGATGATAATGTTTTTCAAAGAACATTATCATCATCACCTTCCCAGCTGATTGGGTTTGGCCGACTTTTTTCGGAGGAGGCGAGCCTGTGTGATTCCAGACACTCGTTGCGTGCTTCGTGAGGGTGTCGAAATAGTGGACCCACGTTTCATCGTCAGTTATTATCGCGTAGAATGCGGAATGCCAACATTTTTGAAATATTAGTTGACGCCGCTATGTCTTCATTCGTCGATCGTCTTGCAGGATTGCCTAAACAGTGTTGACAATACTCCGTAACAACACTTTCAGGTCGACCAGGCCTAGATTCGAGTTCTGCCGACAAACGCCCTTTTCTGAAATCATGGTGCCATCTAAAAATCGTTGATTAACTCAAATATTTATCTTTGTAAGCTTTTTCATTAAATCAACTGTTTCTGAAGCAGTTTTTCGCAAACGATAGCAAAATTTTATCGCACAACGCATTTCACTTCTTAACTCTGAATCACTCACCTCCATAGCTGTATGGCGAAATGGAGACATACCTTAAACATCTGCGTAATAACAAAACCAGAATCGTCTGCCACAGCTAATAACTGTTGCCATAGATACTTCCTTAATTCAGTCAGTGCCACCCCGGTGGCGCAGTGGTCTAAGCGATGGCCTCTGATCATTCGTCCGTAAGGGGTCCGGGTTCGAATCCCGGTGAGGCATGGATGTTGTGTTTGTCTTACGGCGCTGGCTCTCTCCCTTCCCTGGAACAGTGACCCTAAATTAGGGACGGGCGACTGCTTATAGCCCATTGAGTTGCTCACGGTGGTCGTTAAACCTCCAATAAAAAAAAAAATCAATCAGTCGTCTGCGTGGTTCTTTTTCCTTTTCACACTTTTGCCAACTCAAAAAAAATTACTTTCTATTTTTATGGAACAGACTTTGTAGTTTGGTTTAATAAAATGTTGAAACTCTTTAATTTTGTAATAACCTTGTAATAGCGACATGAACTTTTTAAAACAAATGATGTTTTTCAAATGGTTTGATACAAAGCAAACCTTTTAATTTTCAAAATTTTTCAAGCAAATCTGTAAGTTTTAATACAAATCCAACTTATAAATTTCGCAAAGCTGGCATTTTAGAGGCACTGCATAAGGATGTGATAAGATAAATGACATGAAGGAAGCATTGTAAAAACATTCCACTTTGGGCATCATTGTTCCATTTCTGACGTTTCAAACCTTGCTTTTAAGTTTTTAACTTGAAAAGAAGGTAAAGCAAGAAGATAAAGAAACGAAGAATCTCCTTTTTCGCGGGAGAAGTGAACATTTGTTTGATGTGGAAAAGAAAAACGAAGCTAGCTAGTTTTATGAATGAATGAATGGAGGGTACGAAGAACAGCGTGGAAAGAGGAAACCACACACAGACGTAAAGGGTAAAGAGGAATTAATAGGAGAGATAGTGTTTCAGAAAGCATAAAAAAATAAATTTCGTTTGTCAATGTCAGACAAATACTCCGTTCTCTGTAAAAGTTCTCACTTTGCTTTTCAAACGTTTAGCTCTCGCAACACAATATTTTTCAAAAGAAATCACGTTTCCCGCAGAAGCAGTAATCATTTTATATTTTAACGTTCTTTCACTTCGCTCTGATACGCTTGGCTTTTGATCGAATTAGTGTCGTGTTTGATCATTGTCACATGTGCGTGATAATTTGCATAATTATTTTTTTCCTCAGATTATTTATTTATTTAAAGCAATACCCTATTGTCAAGGGATTCAGTTACATGAAAGAAGTTTTTTTTTCTTCTTTGAAGTTCATTAAAATGAAATGATTCTACTTTCGATATGATGCATTTCAAAGAAAGCGTTCGAGCTCGTATGGTACAGGTTTCCTCAAATCTTATAATACGCGAAGTGTTTTTTCAATCCTGGAATAAGTATAGATTTTCCATTCCTGAATTAAAAACCGTCACGATGTATTTAAGTAATCAAATACATAGAGTTAATGTTTTCAATGTCTTCTGCCACAAGGAGCATAAAGAATGCTTGTATTTTGTAATATTGTACCGAGGCTATTTGGAGAAATCCTTGTTAACAAGAACAAGGCAGATGACACCGAATTTTCATGCGTAATAAGCACGCCCTTTGAAATCTTTCTGGCACCAAAAATAATTTTTTATACCGGAGTTTTACAAAAATAGAAAATCACCGAAATAAAAAAGGCATTTATTACCCCCTAGCTGAAAAGCTGCGCGTTATTGAAAACGCACAGTGTGCATAATGTTCTTCACAGTAAATTAAAACAGTTGCGAAAATATTTTTTAACCGGTTTTCTATTGTCGGTAAGGCATTTTGAGAGGTGGTACATACAACTACATACGCTCGCTAACTGCAGAAATGAGCTATACTAAAAAACATCCAAAATTGTGCGCAAAATGATTCGCATAGCGGAAGATACCGGAAGAAGAAGGAATTTTTCAAAGCGGACAATTACAGATACACATTCCAATTTATTTTTTTTTCATCAGAGGCATCAACAAAGAATTTTGACTGAGCAGCATCTTTAGAAAAGGACATAAAATGTCATAAACTTTAGGCAGAACTATGCGTTATGAAAAAGTACAAAATGTACGCAAAATTTTCTGTGCAGAGGCTATTATGCGAAGGAAAAAGGATTTTTCCAATGCAACTTTCACAAATATAGACAGGTAGGAGTTATTTTATACAGGTAATCATCCTAGAGGGAAATTTGGATATTACTTAAAGTGAGTTATTTTTAAAATCTAGACAGTAAAAAATCATCAGCAACCATGGGTAATATCACCGTAGGAGCCTGCTGTCATGTGGCATCAGATTTTATTCGTTTTACATTGTTTTATTACAACGCGTTGACACTCATCTTGTAAACCCACAGATCCTGGGAAAGGGTATCCAGGGACAAAACGCGTTCGGGGCCGACTTCTGAAGGAAATATCTACACATTCGTGTCCCCAAACATAGGGAGTCTGCGAAAAATCGCATACTAGATGGCCGGCAGGACCTGGATTCGAACACCCGTCAGAAACCCACACATTCCCACATAGTTTATAGCAACTTAACCAAATGCGCCATGCCGATGGTATTAAAAAATATGTGGTGTGAATTCGCGGAAAATTCCTGAAAATAACGTCAACAAATCAACAGGTATATGTCCGACGCCCAACATTTTAAAAGTTTCCGTTTCCTCTAAATTAACTATTTTGACAGAATATCTATAGTCAATAATTCCTTCAATTTCAGAAAACGTCGTTTCAGGTTTTTCTGTTGTAACGTATACTCTATATTCACTTTCCTTTTGATTTTACTATCTCTGGTTATTTTATTTTACTATGTAAATTATCTTCTTACTGAACGAAATATTATTTTACCCGATGAATGAGATCTGGCAATGAGTGTAAGTCATGACGTGGTGGTAGCCAGTATATATAGGCGCGTTCATCGATAGCGAAGGAGAGCGTTTGTTATTGAAGGGAGAGATTTTGTTGTTATAAGGAGAGATTTTGTTGTTATAAGGAGAGATTTTGTTGTTATAAGGAGAGCTTTTGCTGTTATAGGGAGATCGTTTGTTGTTATACTAGAGGAGAGAGTTTCGTTCTATGCCATTAGTTTGATTCTTCGTTATTGTGAAACAAGTTGTGTGTGTGTGCTTTGGATGACCAAGAGTTGCATAATAAAAAAGCTTGTAGTAAGTACGTCTTTCTCAATTCATAGTTTTTGTCAGACCTCTGTCTGGCTGTTAGGTTTATATCATTAGTTTATTACCATTAACAACCAGCGTTAAGACTTTATTCATTCTAATTACTGCTGCAACATTACTACCAGTTATAAGTTTTTTCAATACTATTACTACACTACTAGCAGGAGACTTTATTCATGTTCTTAATTAACTAGTAACAACAACCATTTGAATTCACTATTTGAAGCTTAGTACAAGCATATCATTCAGTAGCAGAAGCATTATACTTAGCTCAGTAGGAAAGCTTTATTATTATCATTAGCTAGCTGGTAGAAAGAGCTTATTCATTATAATTAGCTTAGCGGAAAGCAAATAAAGCTAATTCATTATACTGTGTTTATGCAAATATTTCGCAAAATCTTCGATTTTGACGTTTTCTGTCCTTTTGTTAGAAATTATCCTTTCTTGGTGCACGAAGTCGACGAGTCATTCCAATTCGCTGGTGGGTTTCGAACTAGAACGTTTTCAATGAGAGGCGCAGATGCCACTGCTGAGTCAGGAAGTCACGTGACGTATAGTCACGTATACACCGATGATCCATTACATTTTGACCACCCCCAGCCTAGAAAAATGAGCGCGCTTGGAGACCGAACAGTGGCGCAGGTGAAGTTCACAGAGCAGTCGGTATATATACAACCCGAAGACCGGCTTTCGGTTAGTAGACTGTTTGGAAATGGAAAAAGCTGCTGATTTATTGGCCTTTTTTTTAAAGGACAAATTGTGATGGCCCCGCTCCTCGAACTCACTAAAGTGGCACGTGAACAACCCGCAAGCCACACTGTTTGTCGATCTCACAAGCAGCGCTGTTTGTCGATCTCACAAGCGGAACTGTTTGTCGATCTCACAAACTTGTGGGTTGTTCACGTGCCGCTGTAGTGAGTACGTATCAAAAGTGGAGCACAGATGGTCAAACGACGAACCATCATTCAGCCGTGTGTCGCCCGCAGCTCGTTTATGCCAGAGGACGAGGGGGGGAGGGAGAGACTCTCGCGCATTATTCACAGCGACCGCAAAGCCACTTCAACAAATATCCCCACAGCTACAACAGTGGTGGTCAGGGCAATGTGTCACAGCGCACGGTTCATCGCAGCCTTCTGCGCATGTGTCTGCGTAGCCGGAGACTCGGCCAGGTCCCCATACTTACTGCACGTCATCGCCAACAACGCAGGGCTTAGTAACAAGGGCTGGCTCATCGCTTTGTGTTTCTGTTCGTTGAAGTGGTCCTCGCCTGTGCCGCTCAGTGACGTCACGGGGATGCATGTCACTTGTCAGTGCGCAATGTAAAGCGCTCGGTAGATGCTGTTAACCCACGTTTGTTGCATTAGGATTAGTTATCTGCTGCTTATTTGGTTGCATTTCTGAGATTGAATTTTTTTATTTAATACCTTTAGTACATCGTTTTCGTACAATGGCTTCCTGCGCTGTTGCTACGTGCCGAAATACCTGCAGGAGTACAAAACATAATTTTTCACCGTTTCCTTCGAAAGGATCCAATATTTACAAAACACTGGAATAACAGGTGTTGCAGAGCAGATTCTTTTAGTTAAAAAATTCCATTGGATTTGCAGTGAGCACTTTTAAATACTATAGTAAGTACGAAGACGATATGATGAATCGCCCGCTTGGTTTACCAATGAAAAAAATATTGTGATCGTCTGCTATACCAACAGTCAATTTACTGAGATCAAACGTTGAAAATGTCACTGCAAGAGGTGAAATGCAAAGAAAGAGAAAAATACTGCAGGATGCTTTTGATAAACTAAAAAATCTTCGTCCCCCAAAAAAAGTCTTTTGTAGAAAATGTGGCCCCAATTCAACCTGCATGAGATGAAGAAACAATTTTTTGCTTGAAATGTGATATGTTCTAAAAAACAAACATTTTTTTAAATAACAAATTGTCAATAACGGAAAAAGAGAAAATTTCTGAAAACAGGTAAAAAAAAAAAAAAAAAAAAAAAAAAGGATGCTTTAAAGAGCTTTTCTAGCAAAGCCAGAAGATAGAATCGTTCGCGCCGGCTTTTATTGAAACAAACCTGAGAACTGAAAATTAAGGTTTAAAACCAAAATACGAAAAATCAAAAATTTTAAAAAGAAATGGCGAATGCTTTCGAAACATACTTACAAAAACACAGGTAAACTCTCTTGTAGAGGGTAAAAGTCGAATTAAGTGGACACTTGAATATCCGAAACGTTTCACAAAAATTACGTAGCCGAGGTTTGAAGAGACAATTTTTTTGCGTGAAATGTGATATGTCGCCCCCCCCCCCCTCCCCGATGAAATTTTTAAATGGCAAATTGTCAATAAGTGAAAAAGAGCTTAAATTTCTGAAAACAGGAAAAAAAAAAAAAAAAAAAAGGATATTTTAAAAAACTTTTCTAGCAAAGTCAGAACATGGAATCGTTCGCGCCGGCTTTTATTGAAACAAACAAGAGAACTGAAAATTAAGGTAAAAAAACAAAACAAAATACGAAAAATCAGAAAGTGAAAAAAAATGACAAATGCTTTCGAAGCATACTTACAAAAACGCAGATAACCTCTCTTGTAGAGGGTAAAAGTCGAATTAAATGGACACCTGAATATCCGAAGCGTTTCACAAAAATTACATTAGCCGAGGTTTTGTTATCAACAAAAAAGCATTATTTTCGCGTTTAATGGAAGTAATACACACACACATATATATATAAGGAAACAATCAATGATATATTCTGCTTCACTCCTTTTGCTTCTTTAAAACATTTCACCATTTTGTTTCATATTCGGCAGCTCAGTAGTTGTATTTATCAGCAGAGTTCCCCGCACAGAACAAAGCAAACGTGATTCCTTACCCTCAGTGATGCATCCCAGTACGTCACCAGCCGCAACTTCCGGGGACAACTGAAATCTGCCGTATGAGCCAGCCCTTGTATCTAGAGCCCTGCCAACAACGCATGAAGTGGACCCAAATCATTGAGATTGGACCGTGGATAATTGGAAGGATATGGTCTGGTATGAAAAACAAGATTCCTGGTGCATCACGTAGACGGCCGAGCGCGGTTACGCTGATTATCACAGAGGCTATGGCACCTGGATGCACTGTTGGGCGGAAACCGGCCAGCGGTGGCGGTGTTTTGCTGTAGGCGATGTTTTCTTGGGACATTTCAGGTTTCGTTATACGAATAGCACAATCCCTAACAGCTGCCAGGTATCTGAACATCGTTGCGGACCCAGTTCACTCATTCATGGCAACTGTGTTCCCAGCTGGTGATGGCCATTACCAACAGGATTCCACAGTGCCAGAATTGTCAAGGAGTGGTTTGAGAAACATGCTGGCGACTTTCTGTTAATTCCCTGGCCTCGAAATTCACCTGACATGAGCCCAATTGAAGATTTGTGGTTCTACTTGGAAAAGCGGGTTCGCGCTAAATCACCACCACCCCAAAATCTAAGGGCACTGGAGGACTTGCTGTTCACATTATGGTACCAGATACTCCAGAATACCTATCGCCACCTTATCGAATCGATGCCTCGCCGAGAGGCCGCTGTTTTGGGGGCTAAAAGGGGTCCTACAGTTATTTTGATTTCTACCATCGCCCAAAATCCAACATCACAGATGTAAGGAGATGTAAAAGCGAGAAGCACCTTCAAAGCTTTCATTCAGTTGGAAGAGTTTTCTTTTGTTGTTGTTGTTGAACTGACAGCCGGAGTTGCGTAATTTTTTACATCGAAAATCACTTTTAACGAGGTGTCTTCCGACAAATCAATTATTGTTTCGTCAGCCTTTGCCGATGTACCAGTCGTCATGTCATCCTGAAATGGATTCGCAATCCATTTCTTTTGCTGACTGTTTTTCATCTCTTCAAGGAAGTAACAATCATTTTTTTTCCACACGTTCAAATGAGTGAAGATCGCACATATTATGCGATTAGCTGGTTTCTCCTCATTTGCAATGAAAAAGATTTAAGATGTTTCATTTTTTGTACGTGTTCAAATGTGTAAAGATCGCGCGTATTATACTATTTTTTGATAGCATGAGATGAGTGATACTTTTTCGTACTGTCTTGCATATCTCTATATATTCCACTCTGGAAGTTACATTTTATTTTTTGTCCTCATCTCCGCTCTCTTTTGCATCAGTATTTTTATTTTTCCTGATATTTTCTTTACATGCAACTTGTTCTTAGTACCTCTAATGTTTGTTACTGATTCCAAAAGAGCCTTGGATAGTTTCCCATTAACTTCACAGATATCCACTTTTTAAGATGTTAGACCTTCTACAGAAGAGAATCGGTTCCTCGGTTGTAACTTTGAAGGTATTAATGATGATTTTTAAGGTTGGTCATGTCAGTATATTTTGTTGGATTTATGAGCTTGCTGCTTTCGAGTTCAGTGTTGAGATGCATCTTATATCTCATCATTCTTTGGTCACTACCTCTGTTGATCCTGTTTAGCCCAATGCAGTCTTCGATGAAGTATTTATTATTCAATTTCACTTGTTGTCCCATCAGGATATATCCATGTACATTTCTTATGTGACTTTTTTCTTGAAAAAGGAGTTCATGTTGAAAACCCTTTCTGCCTCTACGAACTCTACGAAAGTATTTCCACGCTGGTTTCTGTCGCGCTGACCGAATTTATGTATCGAAGTTTCCTTTTGTTGCTGTTGGCCTACTTTCGCATTGAAATCCCCCAGAATGATCTTCAAGTGCTACTTTTCCTTGTTATTTAGATGTCGAATTTCCTCGTAAAATTCTTCAATTTCTTCCTTAGGGTGACTTGTGATGGGTGCGTATCCTTGAAAATCTGTGTCGGCTACCTTTTGAGAGCTGTGTAACGATTCTATGTCCAAGGAAGTTTCAACTTGTAGAACTTTATCTTTCAGTTTCTTGTTTATTACAAATCCAACACCATTAATTCTTTCAGTATCTGCCCCGCGATTGTAGAAGAGATGTCCACTTTTCAGTTCAATGAAATCCTCTCCTTTTTTTCTATGATATGGTTCCACACATTTAGTTCAATTGTTTTCATCGATGGGTATGTGTTCTTCATGCTACGAAGCAGAGCAATATCAAAATTCTCTAATTAGTGCAGGATTACCTTCTGTGAGTAATGAAGCCTTTATTCAGTACGTGTTTGGTAATGCAGAAGTCAACGTACGTACTTAAGATGGATTAAAGACTTTTCATGCAATGGAAAGAATTCAATGCATTACGCCAGCCATCTGTGTTGACAAGAAGGTTGATGTTTTACGACTACAGTCTGGAAGCATTTCTAAACCTCAGGTAAGCATACGGCATCGCCTTTATCCTGAGAAAAGGCTATTCGACTTACAGGACACAACAGTTCAAGACCTCAGTAACATAAAGATGACAGATAGCACGCAAGCATCTTTAAAAACATTGTTTCCGTTAAATTGTCTGTGTCTAAGTGGTTCTGCGCCTGTTTCAAAGGCTCGACCAGGCTGGAGTCAATAAGGACACAACAATTGTTCAACAGAGTTATTTGTGTTTGTGACAGTCCTTTGAAATTGAAATCATACTTTAGCTATGAACTAGTATCTCGTCCACCAGCTTTGTTTGACGAAGTGTCACTGCGAAAAGGTACGAAATCCTCCATAACTAAATCTTTCGTTGGTGGTATTGTTGAACAGGAGAATATACCTACTGGTGCAGCTGTTATAATAGATGGTGGTTATCTCCTTCATTCAGTAATTTGGCCTAAACGCACAACATTTGATCAAATTGTGCAAAATTATGTATATATCATGTACTTTCCCATTATGGTACAAATTGCTACGTTGTTTTTGGTGGATACCCTGAAACGCCAACAATAAATCAGGAAGAACAAACAAGATCTGCTAAAAGGACGTCAGCGAACATTATATTTGCCAATAACATGGAGTGCACTCCAGTGCAGACTGATTTTCTATCTAATCCCCACAATAAGAAAAGAATGATTGCAGCATTAAAAGAGAAATTCCTCTATGCCATTAATGTCACGGTTTTCACGACTAATAACGATGCTGATGTAGATATACCTAGTTCGAAGGTCTGTAGAAATGTCGAAACTAAACCCTACTGTAGTCACCGTAGGTACGGTGACTACAGTAGGGTTCTGTTGTCTTATTAATTGCGCTGGCGCTAGAAGAAGCAAAATCTTTGTTCTTTCTTAAACCGGGCGCTGCTGTAATCCTCCAATATTATACAGTATTGAAAAAACTGATATCTATTTACAGCCATGTACGCAAATGCCTGTTATTCATTCATGCCGTTACAGGATGTGATACAAAGTCCGCACTTTACGGACTTGGAAAACAAAAGGAAGTTAACCTAATAAAAAATTATCAGGAGGCTCAGTCGCAAGCAACGGTTTTCAACCGCATTAATGCTTCAAAAGAAGAAATCTTCCAAATGGAGAAAGCTTCCATTTGGATTTACATGGTTTGAGGAAACACGACAATTTAGATGATGCCAGATACTTTTATTACAAAAACTCATTTGCGAAACTATTACTGAGATCAAACTTTGACTTGAGAAAGTTTCCACCTACAGCAGCAGCAGCTCGACAGCATTCTTTGCGGGTATACCTTCAAATTCAAATGTGGTCTGGGAACAAACTTGACCCCACCAACTGGGGTTGAGGTTAGAGGGTGGAAGACTAAAACCAATAACGACTACTTTACCAGGGGCACCAGATGAACTTTTATGTTTAATTTCATGCAACTGTAAGAAAGAATGTGGGACTTCCTGCAGTTTCCGAAAAGCCGGATTCTCATGTTCTCCTAAGTGTGGACGTTGCGGTGGTCTGTCATGCACAAACTACCTGATATGAGCAACGACACTTATCATAATTTTGCCACAACTGTGCGATATTCCGAACCCAATGTAAGACAAAATGTATATCATTTTAAAAGTTATAAAGTTAATCATCACCGCTTTTGTTTGCAGCGTTTTCTTTTTTGATTACAGTTTTGTGCAATTTTAATCTCAGTTCATTTAGAAAATTTGAAAATGAAAATGTGTGTGTTTTTTTTTTAAGTATTTTGAAATTGTAGAAACAGCAGCAGTCCATTGAACTAAATTCATACTTCATAACAAATCCATAACGGAAAAAAATGACATTGTCATATTTCAATTCAGAATTGCGTTTGCGCATGATAATCATTAGTCCCAGCATCCCCGGGTGGTTGGGAGTTCGGTGTGAAGCATACAGGCAAGAGTTGGTTCCTTTTTTGCAGGTGCGAAGCTGAGTTTTCCTTTCTGTTTTTTTTTAACCTATCGTTGAAAATTATATTCCCCACAAAATTATTGCATGTTTTACCCAATGTTCTGTCAGTTTATGGCTACAATGCATTCGCAGTTTCGGTACAATAGAAGGCAAAATATAAAGTATATTAAGACAAATAATACATTGCTATTAAGGTCATAAAACTTTCTACAACTTTTATTTGGAGAATTTTTCTAACATTTTGGCTCTGTGAAGCGGTAATTGCAATTGATCGGTAAAATGTCGCGAAAAAAGGGTGCTATTTTGCGGGTTTTCAAAAATTGCAGCAAAACTATAAACTATAGAGATATAGTAAAAATGAATGGAACAAAATTTATAGATCATATCAAGAGGAATCAATTAAAAAAAGTATAGCTGTACGTCATTTATTTCGGGAGTTACGAGTGGATTAGTATTAGACCTAATTTCTCCCTTTATGGGGGTGTAGGGAGGAAGCAAGCGGGACAGGGGTTGGAACTTTTGTGAAAATGCTAAGCCCAATGAGTTCTACCAGCCTGCAAAAATTCAGCTTTTAGCTAATTTGTTTCGGGTCAAGTCCTTTATTTACTGGGCTATAGTGGAAGGATGGTGTCACCGTAACTCAACCTGCTCCACCAACCTTCGCTGTGTGATTCGGAGACTTTCAATGCCATCGCCACCTAGTGTTTCCATGAAAACGTGAAGCAGCGGGTGAAGGGTGAATGGGACATTACTTTGGGCAACGGTTCGCTCAGAAAAGAGAAGACTTAGGACTACATTAGTCACTCGTATGCTCCTGCACGTAACAGTACGTGTTTCGCGAGAGTTTTTTCAGGTGTGTGAAGTGTCAATGAATTAAAATCAGTGATATTATATCTTAAATTCGGGGCTTTGTTGGATTCGAACTGTTTTGATAAATTTTGTGAAAGCTTTTCTGAACATCTACTGTCAGAACTTAAAGAACCCTATACTTCAAATTTTGATACAGATCGATTAAAACATGAACTGAAGGTGTTTTATTCCCTTGATGAATATAGAAAGAAATCAGTAAGAGACATTACTTGTTACATAATGCAGAATAAATTGGACATTGTGTTTAGTGAGGTGCACAAATTAGCAGACCTAATATTAAACTGTCCATCAACATATGCAACTGCCGAAAGAAATTATTCCGTATTAAAAAGAATCAAGACATGTCTTGATAAAAAAAAACAGCCAAGATGCTCAAGTGTACACAAGGGCATGTACAGTTGAGCTTGTTGGCTGTTTTGTCAATAGAGAAAAATATTCTTTTAAATATGAAAAAATACTCATAGAAAAAACTTTTTATTGAAACTTAACACTCAAGTGCACACAGAAGTAAAGAAGAATGGTGTTCGTGTACGAGAAGTGTTAAAATCCTAACCCTCACAATTAATTGGTATTATGTTAGCAATAGCATGTACCTAAAATTTAGAAAAAAGTTGCTTCTATTACTTAACAACTGAAAAATAAACTTCGCCATTTAGAAAAAAAAAAAACGTACTGGGGGGAGACAGTCCAGGTTTTGAACCCAAGATACGCAACTGATCAGTACCTTGTTGAATCCATGGCACATTGAATCAAAGCTATTTTGAAAGCCAATGGAAGCCCAGTACGTGACTATCTAAATGTTCCTCATAATTTTCTACTTTAATGTATAAGGAATTCAAAGGGGAGATTACTGTATTCGGTATAGGTTCAAGAAAAATACAGAAATGCGACGTAGCTTTTCGGAAATATTTCCCTACGTAAACTTTGCTAATAATAACATGAAACTCTTCACTGTAAAACCATGAGTTCGGCAATGGCTTTTAAATTTTTAAACATATCATTCTTTCTAGATAAGTCTCAATAAGAATGCACGTCTTCTCTAATTTGTAAATCGATAGGAGTGGAGTAGAAAACACGAAAATATAGGTTCCAGAATTTTCTACCAATAAAGGCAATTTCATCGATGGAAATATCTGCTGAAAAGGCACCGTATAATTACAGGCCTGCATTCTGTCTTGAAAACGATATATCTCCTCTTTGTTTCTTTCTTTCGTCGCAAATAGGTACTACTTTCCGAATATGGCAACCAAAGATTCAAAGATAGAGCGAGAGAGAGAAACAGAATGCGAAATGAACTTGTAGGAGGCGTCTGGGCTCGTAACTTCTACCGACTTCGAAATGGAACCTAATTTGCATAGAAAGCAGAGGGTGTTATTAAAACCCCGAGTCACAGTTGCCTTTGCCTCTCGACAAATGATGGAAAAGTGAAGCAATGTGTCATGTATTCTCCATGACAACCGCTGGAGAAAATACCGACACAGTCAGAGTGAGTCGCGTATTTCAGAGACACGGTGTTCAAAAGTAAGTAAGAACAGCTTCACAAATGACAAAGTACATACTAGATTTGTTTGCTTTCGGAAATTCTAATTTGCCCCAAGGATTCTAATTTGCAACATTCAGCTTCCATTTTCTTCAAACAGCATAGAAAATTGGTTTCTCATATTTTTCAATTTTAAAATACGAGGTTTGGATATAAAATAGTGACAACATACCTGTGTGTCCCAAAGTATTTATTTGCATAGGAGAATAAGTTCACACCCCTTCAATATAATCTCTTCCCATATTGTTAATCTCCTGCAACATATCTGGAAGGCGCTGGAAACCGTCATCAGAGCCGTTTTTGTTAATGTCAGCACACCAGCGCCCTACCTCTCGGAAGATTTCCGTTTTTGTGTTAAAACGCTTTCCTTTCAGTGTTTCTTTTAGTTTTGTGAAGAGACGATCTCATGTCGGAGGGGAGGAGGGGGGGGTTGACTGTTTCGTTCAGATTTGTAAAGTCACATAGGCTCATGTTGGGGGAAAAGGACGGATGTTCGACCAAATTCCACTGACAGCGTGCTAACAAATTATTTACAGGAGTAGCAGTGTGACATCGCGCATTGTCATGCAAAACAACCGGCGCAGTTGTTCGGGAATTGGCCCCAGAGCAGGGCGAAGATGATGTTCCAAAAAATATTGGTACTACTGAGCATTAAACGGTCTGGTGCTGCGGAACTGCAGGATGGAGCATCCGACCCTAAAAATCATACGCCACTATCAGCATCACTTTGGGATTCGTGGTAAAATGTTTTTTGGTCGGTGAGACGATGGATGCCGCTCAGAGTGTCGTTTCAGTTCTGGTTCGTACGATAAGGCCCACGTTTCATCCAGAGCGATCATTCTCTCCAGGAACGTGCCATCGTCTGTGGTGTAACGTTCCGAATGCTCAATGGCAAGGGGATAGCGGTGGCATTTCCGAACTCCCGTAAGGTGCTGAGGCACCCGTCGTGCCGCAATTTCGCGGTAACCAAACACGTCCTTCAACATGTGCAAAGCTGTTTTGTGGCATATTCCTACCTATGTGGCTAACTGTTCGGTCGACGATCCACCGCCACCAATGATTGCATCAACTCCACGTGATGGTCTTGGATGCCAAGTCAACCTTAACGGGCCACATAGTCCACTGTATCGCTACCTCGGTGGGACTGTCACCCATCGTACCATGGTTGTGTCTGGTTATCACATGCTTCCCGAAGACTTTGATAACATTCTACAACACTCATTCCACGCGCCACCTCCGTTTTGATCGACACATGTTGCTCTAACTCGGAAAACATCTCTTTAGGGCGGTCCTGTTTGACAACGATACTGTAACGTTGCGTACACTTCCCTTCCTACGCCTTGCACTGGCGGAACTGTGTGCGTGAAACAGCAATGCCCTCACACCGCAGGTGCTTGTAACACCAACGCCCTCACACTAGAAGTTCGTGGAACAACAACGCCCTTACACTGCAAGTGCTTGGAACAGCAACGCCATCACACTACAAGTGCGTGGAACAGCAACGCCCTCACATTACAAGTGCTTGGAACAGCAATGCCCTCACACCGCAGGTGCTTGTAACACCAACGCCCTCACACTGCAAGTGCGTGGAACAGCAACGCCATCACACTACAAGTGCTTGGAACAGCAACGCCATCACACTACAAGTGCTTGGAACAGCAACGCCCTCACACTGCAATTGCTTGGAACATCAACGCCCTTACGCTACAAGTGCTGGGAACAGCAACGCCTTCACACTACAGGTGCTTGGAGCAGCAACACCCTTATACTACAAGTGCTTGAAACAGCAACGCCCGTACAATACAAATGCTTGGAACAGCAACGCCATCACCCTACAAGTGCTTGGAACAGCAACGCCATCACCCTACAAGTGCTTGGAACAGCAACGCCCTCACACTACAAGTGCGTGGAACAGCAACGCCCTCACACTACAAGTGCTTGGAACAGCAATGCCCTCACACCGCAGCTGCTTGTAACACCAACGCCCTCACACTACAAGTGCGTGGAACAGCAACGCCCTCACACTGTAAGTGCTTGGAACATCAACGCCCTTACGCTACAAGTGCTTGGAACACCAACGGCTTCACACTACAGGTGCTTGGAGCAGCAACACCCTTATACTACAAGTGCTTGAAACAGCAACGCCCGTACAATACAAATGCTTGGAACAGCAACGCCATCACCCTACAAGTTCTTGGAACAGCAGCATCCTCACTCTACAAGCTCTTAGAACAGTAACGCCCTCCGATTACAAGTGCTTGGAACAGCAACCTCCACACACTACTGGTGCTTGGAACAGCAACACCCTCACACTTCAAGTGCTTGGAACAGCAACACCCTGACACTACCGGTTCTTGGAACAGCAACGCCATCACCCTACAAGTGCTCAGAACAGCAGCATCCTCACTCTACAAGCTCTTAGAACAGTAACGCCCTCTGATTACAAATGCTTGGAACCGCAACCCCCACACACTACTGGCGCTTGGAACAGCAAAGCCCTCACACTTCAAGTGCTTGGAACAGCAACACCCTGACACTACTGGTTCTTGGAAGAGCAACGCCATCACACTACAAGTGCTTGGAACAGCAACGCCCTCACACTACAAGTGCGTGGAACAGCAACGCCCTCACACTACAAGTGCTTGGAACAGCAATGCCCTCACACCGCAGCTGCTTGTAACACCAACGCCCTCACACTACAAGTGCGTGGAACAGCAACGCCCTCACACTGCAATTGCTTGGAACAGAAACGCCCTCACACTGCAAGTTCTTGGAACATCAACGCCCTTACACCACAAGTGCTTGAAACAGCAACGCCCTCACACTACAAGTGCTTGAAGCAACAACGCCCTTACACTACAAATGCTTGGAACAGCAACGCCATCACACTACAAGTGCTTGGAACAGCAATTGTGCAACTCATAATTAGGTACAACTCATACCTAATTTATGAGTTGCACAATTCCAATCGCATCAGAGAAAGACTCAAAGGATCTGCTCAAACTGGCGTCCAAGGGCGTCGTTGCACAGCGCACACTGGCGAATGAAGGACTGTCGCACTCTCTCGTAGACTCCCGATGTGGTGTTGGTCTTGTCTGCAGCAACAGCGATTCGCGCGACGAGATCTTCCATGGAGTCCACAGGTGTCTCGTACACCAATGTTTTTATGTTCTCCAAGAAGAAGAAGAAGTCCAGTGGATTAAGGTCCGGGGAGCATGGAGTGCCAACCACAGGCCCACACCGTCCAATCCACCGCCCGGGATATGTCGCATGTAGGACGTATTGGACCTCGGTGTCAAAGTGTTCTGGAGCCCCATCATGAATAAACCACATTTTCCCACATTGTGGTGAGCGGAACATCCTGCAACAGACCGGGAAGCACTTGCTCCAGGAACACGCGGTACGTTGCGCCGGTCAGACGTATATGTCAATTCTCATGTAATGTTCGCACGGTAATATCGCTGAACGGGTTCCGCGGCGTTTTTAAATGTTTGCTCCTCATCGTCTACGCGCGTGATCAGCGCACCTGATTTGCATTTTGTGCTTCTCATGTACTGGTTGGAACTCCGTGTGCCTGCTGGAAGTTTTTCGAACATGCTCTTTTCTGGCACTAGGAGTGGAATGCGGCCCTAGGTTCCCTTGGAAATATTGTTTGTCTTCATGTGTACTATCACCCTTCTTGCTTTGTTGAAGGAGTTTACAATCACCCTGTATAACATACACATTTTGATATTTTGTAAAACAAATCCTTTTTCTTTTTGTATTGCTCCCATTTGAGAACATTGGAATATTCCCAAATGGGAATAATTCAAAAATTAGAATTTTTTCAGATCATTGAACATTTTTTTCAGATCATCTTGTTAATAATTTTGTTACAATTTTATTGAAACTGTATTTTTTTTTTCATTATTCAGTACTCAAAAGACCACTGATATACGGTAGGATCCAAAAGTTCTCGTACTGAGTCCTTGAGTCCATAGATAGCTAGTTGCAAAGCTGAGCACATCTTCCTTCAAAATAAGACCCTCTTGCAACAACACAGTTCTGCCAGCACAGGTAAAGTTCGTCAAATCACTTGTGAAACTCGTTCTTCACAATGTCTTTCAGTACAAACAGCAACGATGCGTTTTTCACATTTTCTGCGCTCAAATCCCGACGACCATGAAGTCGACGTGTCAGCTCAGAGAAGAGGTCGAGGTCGCAGGAGAGGAGAGATCCGGTGAGTACGGTGGGGGTGGGAGGTCAACTGTTCTTGTTTTGACGAGAAACTCACGAACGAGGAGTGACTTGCGTGTTGGTGCACTGCCGTGCTACAGCACCCACGATTGCTCGCCCCACATTGAGGCCTCTTCTTGCTGATCGACACGTAATAAACGTCGCATGATGTCCAGATAGAACTCCTTGTTGAGAGTGCATCCATCAGGGATACATTCAAAGATGAATAATACCATGGATGTCGAAAATTACCTCTAGCATGATCTTGCCATTGCTGGATTCTCGGCGGGATTTCTCCTTTCACGGAGACGATGACGATTTCCACGTAGCTGATGCCCACTCAGTCTGCGGGTCGAAGCAGAAGTATCATCTTTCAACCCCCGTTATGGTATTTTTAAGAAACTGTGAGTCGTGGTCAGCGGCGGTTATCGCCAGCCATTTCCATCCGTATGGCTAACTGATCTTAAGTTAACATGCGTGGGACGATGTGTTGACACACCCAGGGCATCTTCAGATCATATGTTCGTATCCACCTAGTCTTCGATATCCCAGCAGCCTCTGCTATTTGCGTGATCGTCTGTTGGCCCGTAAGATGTCGTGACCTTCGAAATGTTTTCACCCGTGAGAGCTGTCACTGGTCGACTGCTTCGTTCGTCGTCTTCGACCTCCTGTCTGCCTTCTCTGAAGCGTTGATGCCAATCGAAAGTTTTTGACTTCGACAGCATGTGTTCGCTAGAAACTTGTTTCAACATCTCGTACGTTTCTGTTGGAATTTTGCCCAAACGAACGTAAAGCTTATCGTTAACGCTTTGCTCAAAAAACACCATTTCTTATCAATCGCCGAACACTGCGTAAGTTGCTCACAATACCCGGATGTACCGCGGCGAGCACGTAACGTTAACGGACGAAACCAATTTCTCTGGGGGAGGGGGATGTCCTAACGTAATCCACTAATTACCGTTGGTATGCGATACACGTACTTTGCCGTACAGGCGCAGTCCGGACGGATTTGGATCCTACTCGTGTATCCTATAGAGATGAAAAAGTTCTAAATTTAGTTAAATCATCAGTTCTTTGCACTTTTACTTTATGCTGCTATTACTGATTAGCTATAATACACACACTTGCCGTAGAAACATACACTACATTGACAAAGTCACCGGACACCTAGAAGAAAAACACAACATAGCATTTATTGACATACATTACTACGGTGTCGGTCCACCTTTGGCCTTAATGCATGCACTGACTCTTCGAGACATGCTTTTTACAAGGTTTTGGAACACAGCGATAGGTATGCGTTTCAATTCAGTACATAATGCTGCCGCTAACTGTTGCTTAGTAGTAGGTCTTGGTTCCAAACTTCCTGTGCGGTGCTCTGATTCATCCCATAGATGCTCTATGGGATTAAGATCAGAGTTCTGTGCTGGCCAGTCCACACACGATACGGAATTATCGTCAAACCACGCCGTAATAGTCCTTGCTTTATGGCTCGGTTCAATATCCTGCTGGTACCAACAAGGTTCGGTTCCATAGTATTGCCACAGAGTTGGTAGGACATAATTGTCCAGAATACCAAGGTAGACCTGCTGATTAACAGGTTTGTCCACGATAACCAATGTGCCGGGACCATACCACCCAAAACAACCCCACACGAGTACATTGCCAGCTCCAAACTTGACCGTAGGTACAGTACACTGTGATAAATAGAGTTTCCCCGGCTGCCGCCATACCTACACACGCCCATCTGACTGATGGATTGTGTATCTGGATTCATAAGTCCATAGAACCCGTTTACATTGATCTACGGTCCACGACAAATGTTCTTTACACCATGCCAAACGACGAGTAGCATTCCGAGTGGAGATGAAAGTCTTATGAGCAGCCGCACAACCACGGTAACCCATGGAATGAAGTTCTCTGCGAATGGTACGTGTACATACCGAGGTTCCAGCATTTTACTCATCTGCACAATGAGGTCTTTTGCAGTACTCCATTGATTAGCTGTAACGACTCTCCTAAAGCTCCGACGTCCTCTATCACTGATTTTCTTTGAACGTTTTGCTGCTTCAGGCACGCCATGTGTGTTCCACTTATTCAGTAAATCCAAAACGGTTGACTTGGGTATGTTTAAACGCCTCTCGGTTTCTCTTATGGATAACCCACTAATATAACACCCAACAATCTTTCCTTTCTCAAAGTCAGTTCTCTCCCGCAGCGACATTTTCGGTCAGCCTCACAGTGCGATATGATCTCGTTCAGCTGCAGGCTTGTTTTTATACCGTTTGCAGCTGTACCGCGCATCTTAACAACGCAGCGATCCGTTCATTTGCTTTTGAAGGGCGTTTCCGGTGACTTTTGTCAATAAAGTGTACATGTCACTTCAAAAATACTACAAAATTCAATGATAAAGTCCACTTACAGTTTTCCAAACACTTGCTTTATTAGGTAGTCAAGAACGTCCCAAGTCCAGTATAAACAGGTCTTTCACAATACGCTAGACAAATGTCAATCGCAATATATGTACGTGGCACTCTTTAAATAACAATCTGTTTAGTCAATACCAACTGATTTTACAAGAATCTATCGGTCATATCAACATTAATAATCTGAACTATATCATCGTAAATTGCTCAACTAACACGGGACAGTGAATCTTTAGTAACATTGAATATAGCTGTCACACTACACACCTCTCTCCGTAACATTGAATATCGCTTTAATATTGATCTTCTTGAGCTCTTATCTCCGTAATCTTTATTTATCGTAGATTGCCTTTTGATCAGCTGTCAGGATTTCCAATTTGCGATTCTTCAGAAGAAGCAGGGTAGTGTTAAGTCAGAAAATATTTAACGAGAAGAAAACAAATTTGCATAAGAACACAGATACTCAAAAGGAAGGCAAAAATAGAGATATACCGCTCAAATATCAGAAGAAATTTGTTTTAAACCATTTGCAATGGACAACAAAGACATCTTATCTTGCATTGCAGTTTTTATTGAAAAATAAGCGTATGAGCTAGTTTAGATTACATTAGCTAATTAGTTTGAAGGCTTTAGGTTACAAAGTCCGATTTTCTAAGGACGTAAAACGTGAAAATATTATAAGGCGTTCTCGCAAATTACACTAGGGATTTCCTTTGTTACAGTCAAAGATAAACCTATAGGGCACAGATTCTAATTTTCCATTTCACGATAACAATTCTCTTTCTCAAATCAGTGAACAGTGTTGCCTTGCTTAATCACTGGCAGAAAAAGCGTCACGTGGTCGTAAAGAAGAAATGCGTAATGCGACATTATTTTTTTAGGTTGTACCCCGACATACACGACAGAAGAAAGGTTCACACGTTCCATGTGTAAAAAAAACTTAATTAAATATTTTGCTAATGCTTTAGAAATTAAAAAAAATCGATTAGATGCATTATATATTCGACAACACTTCATTAGGAGTGCTCCCTTGAGAAATCACTTAGAGAGACATCAACCTACTGTAATCAAAATGCTAATTGGAAGTTTCTACGTGCATCCACATTGTCTTAGCTTCAATTTAAATTAGGGCAAGGAAGAAAAAATTTTGGAAAGTACCGTGATGGAATGATTTTGAGTAGTCGGAGGATTTTACAATGTAAAATAAAAATGTAAAGTTTTGCAAGCTAATTTGAAGCGAAAGAGGAAGTTGCTTCTAAAGACACATTGCTCCTTTTAGAATGCAATTAATTTCTAAGATTTAACTTTTATGCAGTTTCGTAACAAGCAGAGCTTAATACGAGGTAAGTTGATTTCAACATAGTATAAACACCAGCCTGAAGAATTTAAGGCGTAGTTCGCGACCCAAACACTTTGCCCTATGTTTCCAATGATAAACAACTTCAGTAGACGTTTTCTTCTCAATTAATATATTTCCAAGGATAAAAATGTGCACATCGATAAAAGTTACTTTAAATTATAGCATGGCGCTCTTAATATTTGCCAAAACGTAAACATAATTATATTAAAAATCAATATTTTTTTATTGTGTAATGTTGAGATATGCTAATAGATGGCGCGACCTGTATATTGATGAATTTAGTGGACCAAAAAAATGTCGTATGGCTTATTTTGGAATTAAAAAACAGAAATATCTGAATTATTGTCAGAATATTTTATCTAAATAGCTTAAATCACTGTAAACATTCCATACTATCGCATTGATAGGCTCAAATTTTGTTTCCACTACGTAAATTAATAAAATTATTGAAAAAACAAATAATCAGTACTGTATGCACTATTCTAATTCCGAAATAAGCCATCATATAGTTGTTTGTCCACTGACATCATCTATGTACAGGTCGCGCCATCTATTTGCAGGTCTCAACATTACGAAAGAAAAAATGATTGATTTTTAATATAATAACGGTTACTTTTAGCAAATATTAAGTATCTCATTCTATAATTTGAAAGTTATTTTTACCGCTGTGCAAACTGTAATCATTGGAAATACTGTAATTGCTAAGAAAATGTATACAGGATTTTTTACCATTGGAAACATAAGGCAAGATTTTTAGATGGAACCACCTTAAGAGCAGCCTTTTATGAGTTTAGTAAAATATAGTTTTCATAGAGTGAGAGCACTGACATTAAAGAGCAGTTCCGCTATATTTTGAGAAGCCGGTGTTAGTAGGAGCGACTGTTGTTAAATTGTTATGATCCTAAAAGTCAAAACTGTTTGAAAAATGGTTTCTTGAATAACGCTATTTGCTTTCTTCAGAAAAATGTCTTTCCCACAAAGTGGTGGTTTTTGTTTTTCTTTTCCCAGGGAGACTCGGGGCGATTAACTATTCGTTATAAAATGGAATGAAGCAGGAAGTTCGAAAGCGGAAAGGTCAAACGACCGTGGCATGCATTCCCTTGAAAAATCGCTTACATCAAAAATAGACTCGAATGCAGTACAAGTTAAAGTAACCCAGTAAAATCAGTGTTGCTAAGCCAGCATTCAAGCCAGATGTGGCCCAGAACTATGTTGCCGCTGCCAACCGTCAATAAAATGTCCCGACGGCCACCACATGGGCCAGCAATTGGCCAAGAGTTGGCAGCCCATCAGTTGTCATATGCCAGAACAGGGCCATCAGTTATCCATCACAGGCAGTGGCTGCCACAAGAGGCCCTTAAGCGGCCCTGCAAGCACGTGCCAAACATAATGGCTCGCCTAATGAGGTCCGCTAGTTTCCCGGTAGTGGCAGCCGGCAATCACGTGACGTAAATGATGACATGCCGAATCTTGTTCGCCAATTTCCCAGTAGTAACCAATAAAAAATAAAATAAAAAAGATAACCGCAGTTTCCCAAAAACAACTACCTTTTTTCCCCCGTAAGAAACTTCTGCACGATGGTACGCCGCTTGGAAAATTTTCTCAAAACGTCCTGAAGAATGCCCGTTTGGATCGGGCTGAAAACGAACCAACGACAGTCTGCTTGCGAAGCTGGCGCTCTAGCCACAACACTGGTTTGCCACACACGACCCGTTGCTTGAAGCTGAGCTTCTTTCCGGCGAGATGTGAAACAAAGGGTTCTCTTTTTAATTTTGCAGTATTGCGAGGTATTTTTCATAAATGTCCGTTTCATATATTTCATAAATTTATTTTTTCAACGTTCCGGTTGTTTTTATTTATTTTAAGGGAACTTCCCTCATTTTCAACGAGTGTATCAACTTAAAGACGTTTCCCAAAGTTTTGTGGTGCCCTTCTGGTCTTGAAAGGCTATTGTTTAATTAATATAATTTTGAATTTATAAAAAGCGGAGAAATACAGGAAGAGAGCGTAAAAGATGCTTGAATACCTTCCGCAGACGCCGCATGAAATCGGACTAATCGGTACGACAGACGATTTTTCCGAACTACAAAGCTTTCTTAAACGATAAGTGAAGATATAACACCGAATACTCGGGTGTAATGAGCACGTATTAAAAAAAATATTTCCTGTTCTCAAAGAATTTTCCAAAGCGGATATTTACAAAAGAAAAAAAGATCAGTGAAAATGCATTACACCCCTAATAAAAAAATATCCACTGCAAGATTCTGAGAACCCAATGGTGTTAAAATATGTAAATTTATGCATGAATTTTAAAGTTTCTTCATCTGATCAGAAGGTACCTTTGTTTACTCCATTTCGCGCAGAATCATGAAAACAGATACTGTATGTTCCAAATAGCTGATACGAAGAACAGAATGCAACAATGAATTAAAAACCCTTGTAAACACATCATCAAAGTCGGGCCACAATTATTGTAATGCGCGGCACAGGGTTGTAGAATATGTATATAGGCTAAAGTGCTATTTCAATGTGTTGTGTTAATGTATCGGCGCGTGTTTGTTGGCTTTATATCGGTGTCTCGTCAATTCGTCTCCAGCGTCAATTGGTCGACTGCGTCCATTCGTCGACTACGTCAGTTCGTCGCGATCAAATTCGTTGCGTTTAAAAAAATTAGTCAGTTCGTCGCGATCAAATTCGTTGCGTTTAAAAAATTTTGGTTGCATAAAAATCGCATGCAGTAAAACGTACGATATCAGTTGTCTTTCGCCGTGATCATATTTATAAGGTTTGGACACCCAGACAGGTTAGTAATATTACGCTTTTTCTTTGGCACTAAAAATAAATTAATATGCCTAGGCCTATAGCTTAGGCCTTTTTAACAATTTTTATTCCATCGTGCTCACAATCATAAAGTATAGACACCAAGTAAAGTTAGTATTATTGCGCTTTTACGTAGGCATTAAATATTAATACCTTGGCCTAAGCCTTTTTACAGTTTTTATTCCATCATGTTAATTTTTATTAGGTTTAGACACCAAGTAAAGTTAGTATTATTGCGCTTTTACTTAGGCATTAAATATTAATACCTTGGCCTAGGCCTTTTTAACAGTTTTTATTCCATCATGTTAATTTTTATTAGGTTTAGACACCAAGTAAAGTTAGTATTATTGCGCTTTTACTTAGGCATTAAATATTAATACCTTGGCCTAGGCCTTTTTTAACAGTTTTTATTCCATCATGTTAATTTTTATAAGGTTTAGACACCATGTCAAGTTAGTATTATTGCGCTTTTACTTAGGCATTAAATTTTAATAAATAGGCCCTAGGACTAGGCCCTTTTAACAAATTTTATTTCATCGTACTCATATTCATAAGGTTTAGACACCAAGTCAATTTAGCATTACTGCGCTTTTACTTAGGCATTAAATATGAATACCTAGGCCTTTTTAACAGTTTTTATTCGATTGTGCTATTTATAAGCTTTTATTCAAGTCAAGTTAGCAATATTCCGATTTTACTTAAGAATAAATATTTCATACACTTGAACAAAACTTATCAGAAGTGCCTGGACCAAAGGCTTTTTGATTAATATTTAATGCCTAAGTAAATGTGCAATAACACCAAACCCTTATATATGTACTTGGTATCCAAACCAAATTAACTTCACTTGGTATCCAAACCTTATGAATACCAGCACAACGGAATAAAAACTGTTAAAAAGGCCCAGGCCTAAGACCTACTTAATAATATTTACTGTTTAAGTAAAAGCGCAATACTACTTAAATGACTTGGTGTCTAAACCTTATAAAAATAAACACGATGGAATAAAAACTGTTAAAAAGGCCTTGGTCTAGGCCAACGTATTAATATTTAGTGCCTAAGTAAAAGCGCAATAATACTAACTTGACATGGTGTCCGAACCTTATAAAAATGAACATGATGGAATATAAACTGGTAAAAAGGCCAAGGTATTAATATTTAATGCCTAAGTAAAAGCGCAATAATACTAACCTGACTTGGTGTCTAAACTGTATGAATATGAGCACGATGGAATAAAACTGTTAAAAAGGCCTAAGCTTAGGCTTACACATATTAATCTATTTTTAGTTCCAAAGAAAAAGCGTAATATTACTAACCTGTCTGGGTGTCCAAACCTTATAAATATGATCACGGCGGAAGACAACCGAAATCGTACGTTTTACTGCATGCGATTTGTATGTAACCAAAATTTTCAAAAGCGACGAATTGACGCTCGACGAATCGTCGTGGTCAATGAATTGACGTATAACCCTTTGTATCAGTGGATGGATAGTGCACTAAGAAGCGTATGAATTAGTGCCTTGAAAGAAGTCCTAATTAGAGAGATGTGGCACCGCAAAAGTTTTTGGTGAAACAAATAAGAAACGTTTGAAAATGACAGTGTGTTCTTGCTTTTTATTTTTGGTTTAGTTGTTAGACGTCGGACGAACGAATTGACAGGAAAGGAGAACGTCTAGCGTTGTCGAGAAGATAGCTGCATGGGCAACATAATGGAATGCTTTGCGCTTGGTATCTGAGCTGACGAGAGCACTGCTCTCGCCCCAAGAGCGGACGTGGGCCTTCAACCTTAAGAGTTAGAGACCAAGTGAAAAACAGAAGTTTCAGTTTTCTATTTTCGCTAACGAAACGAAAACCACTAAAGCCGAACCTATCATTCCTGGAGCAACGATTAAATGGCTGCGTTTTGTTTTAAACGGTTTTGTGTAACAATAAAACAAGTCCTACTATGAATAAAATTGGTTGGTTTCTTAGGTGCATTTGAAAAAAGCGGAATTAATGATATCCTATGACAGAGGATTGAGAATCAGATACATGTGTAGTAGTTCTCACGCGATTATAAAGCTGATCATTATTACGTAAGGTGACAATGGAGAAGCGAGGGTAGTAACAAACACCATGTGCGCAATATCCTTTAAATAAATTCAGTGCCCACAATTTCGAAAACAATTTTCAAACAGATTTCCACAATGAGTAAAAAGAGAATTGCAAATGCGAGTAGCTATTTACACTCACAAGCCGCAGAACTGTGCACTCTGAAAATCTGAGAAATCACAAATTGTAAGCAAAATGTTACACACAGCGGATGATATCTCGTGAGAAAAAGAAGTTTTTTAATAGAAAAATTGGACTTATACAATTCTGCTCCTCCTAGCAGAAAATGTATGAGACATTTTAGGAAAATGCGAGCAAAATGTGTGGCGTATACTTTAATTTAATATTCTCTTTTTAGTTTCCCTCTTCTTGTATAAATTTTAGTTTATTCAATTTTTTTAAATCGAGCGTTTATATGGAAGCAGAGATATCGAGAAAAATAAGTTATGCACATACCCTTCCCCCTCACCTAGAGTGAAAACTTTTATTATTTTTGAGAAGGTGTGTGCAACCATGAGCCCATTTATTTTAGCGGAAGTCAAAATAATAACCATCCTTAATAACACTTCTTGGTTACGGGTGTCATAACAAAAGTTCTGTACACTGCCCCTTTTTGAGAAAAGTGTGAAGTAACGGAGAAGACGTACATTCTTGCCGCTCAATGCACTCTGCTCCGCTGCTAATGACAGCTTGCCAGCAGCGAAGTAGGTCCTGGATGCTCCTCCGTAGTAAGCCATCTTTACTCAGGTCACGTCCAATGACAGTTCGTCCAGCGATTCGTAACAGATAACACGGAGCCGATTTTTTAACTTTGGGAAAAGATCAAAGTCGGGTGGACTGAGATCAGGGCCGTATGGTGGGTAGGATAAGGTTTCCCAGCCATATTTTGACAAAAGTCCCCGTACAGACGCTGCGCTATGACACGATGCGTTGTGAGGCAGCAAGATCGCTCCCGCTTCCAACAAGTTGGGGCGATTTTGACGAATTTTCGGTCTCAACTTTGTCCTCAGAAAGAAATAGCGCTTCCATCAAGACTTCCTTCCCCACAAACTTCTTGCAAGGCAGTGTGGATCTGTGTAGGATATTTTCCCAGCAGAGATTCTATTTTCACGTACGAGCGCTGGTTTAACGGCGTGACTCGACCTGAGGAGCTGCACGCTTCCATTTCCACCACCCCCGTCCACACAGCAAATGATAGCGCGTTGTTCTGACATCACTGCGTTGCTAAGAGTCTGACCTTGACATGACTCAATCATTTTTGCGATTGAATCATCGGCTTCCGTTTTAGATTAACGTGTGCAGAACTTTTGCAGTGACCCTCATCAAATCACTTCCTCGTTTTCTTCAGTTCTTGGGGAGATATTGCGAGGGTATTCTTTCACTAGTTTTCAGCCACACGTGTTAATGTGGGTGGGAGTTGGCCACCCCTTCTACGCGTCAGGAGTACACAAATGCTGTCTCTCTGTTCATGAAGATCAGTTTATTGATCTGCAAGTGGATAGTTAATGATTTTATCATTTTACAGCGTCAGGGTTCGCGATGAGAAAAATTTCGAGCACATGGATTTTTCTTACAAGCTTAGGTTTTAATGAGGTATTTCTCACGATGGGCCAAAGTGGCGATAATGGGCATTCAGCAATTAGCAAGATGGTCCGAAAGAGGGAGGAAACGCGAAGTGAACAAAGGCATAAGTAGCCAGCGGTCTTTGTAGGAATGAAAGTAAACAGAGGAATTTTGATCTGGCTACTCCAGAGGCAGTTACCAAGATTTCTCCGTCCGAAAGTAAAATGGAGGTTGGGAAAATATCCGATGCCGAGATGGAAGACTGTAGCAGGAAAAATGAACTTTGGATGGAAACCCTTAGCAGCGGCGTAACCAAGAAAGATGAGCAATAGAGACATCAGAAAATGATAAACGTGGAAACAATTAAAATAATACTGAAAGCAGGACAAACGAAATACGTGACCTTCCCCTTAAACATAATTTAATAAAGAACACCACTGCAGAAGAGCGAGTTTTCCCAATTGACTCATTTCAACATTGGTAGAAATAGAGCAAAAATACGGGAACTTCTAAATTTCTTTAAAAGTCAACACCTGGCGAACCCACGCGATAGGGCACTGAAAAAACCTAATGTAAAAAAAAACCCTGAAAAACCCTAGGACACTATATACAGTAGTGGCCAAAATTGTGGAAACCTTTTGGAAATAGTGTATTTTTGAGGTTTAATGGCTCATAACACCACTTTTTTTGGAGTGATACCTTAAAATTATATATCAATGGAAAGATAATTTCATCAAGAGTGTAATGCAATAAATTTTATGAAGGATTTTGTATCAGAACAGCAGTTATAAAGAAGAACAGTGAAACACATAAGAAAAATGAGATATACAAAAATTCTCACTATGCCAGTTAATACTTAGTTGGGTAACCTTTAGCGTTAATTACGGCCTTATAACGCCTTTCCATGGAGTGAACCAAGTTTTTTAGTTCTGCAGCTGTTATAATGTGAAACCAAGATTGAATTATTGCTTTTATTAATTGGGTTTTATTGCTGGATTGCTTCTGACTAACAAGTTCCTTTAGTCGACTCCATAGATTGTCGATTGGGTTAAGGTCTGGGCTATTCCCAGGACATTCCAGTAGTGGACAATGGTTATCTTGAAACCACTTTTTGCACCACACAGCAGCAACATGACATGAAGCTGAATCCTGTTGAAATATAATTGCTTCATTATCTTGGAAAAGATCACGTGCGGAAGGCTTCAGTTTGGGCTCAAGTATTTCATTAATGTATTTTTGGCCATTTATATTCCCATTAATCACGCAAATTCTGCCCACACCTTTTGATGTCATACAACACCAGATCATAACACTAACTGGGTGTTTCACGGTACATGTGATGCAATCAGGATGCAAATCTTCTCCGATTCTTCTCCTTACGTATTTTATGCCATCACTCCCAAACAGGAAGATTTTGGTCTCATCACTCCAAATAACACTTTCCCATTGTTGCGCTGTCTATTTAACATGGGTTAATCTTTTCCAGTTTAATCTTTTCAACCCTTGTTTGAGAGATAAAAATGGCTTTTTTCGTGGAATTCTAGCTTTTAGACCAAATTCCTGCAGTTTGCGCCGAACAGTCCTTGCACTCAACTTCACATTGCATTGCGCCATTTAATCTTGTATACACCCAGATGATTTTCTTCTGTCACCTAAGGCACAGTCTCTTAATTTCTTTATCATCACTTGCTGTTGTGCACCTTTTCCTGCCTTTTCCAGTTTTGTTTTGTAGTGACTGAGTCTCCTTATACCTCTTCAAAAATTTAGAAATGCCACCTTTGGTTAAGTTTCCGCTAATTTTTCTTCTAATAATTTCATAACTGAAACCTTGTTCACTCAGTAGTAATATTTTACATCGCTGTCTGGGTGACCAGTCAAATCTTTGCGCCATTTCTTTAATTTTATTACGTTTTACAAGCTCACTAAATGAAAGAACACACACACAAAAAAAACCAACCAACTTGATAGCAATCACATAACACACTGACAAATGTCCTCCTCCCAGCTACATGACATCAATAGCTGAATCCCACTGTGACATGATTGGCTCATTGCCAAAACAAAATGACACCTGATTGGCACTCTAAACACTAATGCTCATTGGCTACATTCAAATGAAGGAAAGCTACTTCATATCAACCTAAGCAAGTTGTGCTTGCTTCTTCTGGTTATTTGGCAATATCTTTTCATAGAATACAGATAATTGAAGAAACTTTGTTGCACTACATTATTGATGAAATTATCTTTCCATTGATTTATAATTATTACTCTAAAAAGAAGTGGTGTTATGAGCCATAAAACCTCAAAAATACACTTTTTCCAAAAGGTTTTCACAATTTTGGCCACTACTGTAGTGCCCAGGGTGGAGTATTCACGTTTTCCAGTGAACGTGGGGGCCAGAGAAATTTGCCTTAGAGAGGTATCGGAGAAAAATACAGTTTTGTTTTTCATCTCCTAGCGGGAAAATTATGCAGAGTTTGAAAAAGAAGCTGTAGTTGAAATAAACTTCATATCAACGGATATCGAAGGAAAGAAAAATTGTTGCAAATGAGTTTTTAGAAGCAGTTAAGCATAAAGTAAAATAAGTAGAGTCTGCTTATAACGAGGAGCTCGAGACGGATGAAAATCTTCGCTAAATCCGTTTTGGAGGGAAAATACCACCAAGTAAAAATATGCACCACGATTATACTCGTATTAGCCTATATATACATTGCGATTGGACTCGTAAGATTTAAGTTGTACGAGTTAAATTAAAATGAGGACCTACATGAATAAGTAGCCGTAGCGAATCCTGAAGCACACATGATGTGGAACATTTTAATGAAGAAAGATACTTCTGAGATGTAGCCCTTTGGAGTGTGTGGCGGAGAGAGTCTCTTGCACAACTCTTGTTAAGCATTTGATGTACTGTCTCCCTATTGCTCTTCTATCAACATTCTTCCACTAACACATGAAGATTTTGCAATCTTCATGTGTCATCTGCTCCAGGATATTCCTTCGTTTGCTAAAATTGATTTCAACTTGCCTCTTCTTTGGTAAATCAGGGGACTTTATTAATTTTTTCGGTGAAAACCATTAAATCAGTTTTAAAATAAAATTATACCAAGCATAAGTTTCTGTTTTGCTCATTAAATCCGGGATCTTGGTAAATACGCGCTCGTTATAAGCGAGTTATACTGTACACTTTGAATTCGATAGAATTTGAAAAATATTTTGAATAGCCCAAACGGAATGTCCAGAGACGGAAGGACATAGAGATACTGTAGGAGATAGGTACGTTCTTTTTTTGTTTGTTTTTTAAGTTCATTCTAAAAAGGTTTTCTCTAGAATATATCAGGTCATCCCATTAGTAATGTCGTTTTCCGCATTACAGCGTAAAAGTCTTGTCTTACCTCTACGTCTTTGAACACATCAACATACTTCCTAAATGAAAGAAACCCTAACGGTCAGATGAAACATGAAAATAAGAGAAGTCAACTTACGGAAAGATGCTTTATTCAAGCTGTAGCACACACATCGTAACATGGCATATTGTAGTGAACGCTCCACACACCACACATTATCACAACACTCTTATCAATAATCAGTTTACAACCCAACGCTCTCTCTTACAACGCTCTCTTGCAATAGATCAGTCGTCATTTTTATCTCTTGCTCTTATCAAGATCAGGCATACGTCACGTGCATTCAACCTCAATTGTGTTGCCAAACGTATTCGTTTGAGGGAAAAGATATTTCGTTAAGCGTGAAGAATACTGAGAATAAACTCAAAATTTACATAGGGAAAGAAACTAAAAAAGGAAAGTTAATCTAGAATATACGTCACAGCATGCTTAACAGAACTGCTCCCTCTGGGGATCAGACTATGACGTAGACCACGGTCAAGATAAGATGTATCGCGCGGCAAGCTCATCGTGTCACTTGAGAAAGAGAACAAGAGTTGTACATGCATTCGTTGAGCCGTTAAACTGCATACAAAATGACGATGTCCGAAGAACACATCAGGCACATTATGCTGTATGAGTTTAACCAGGAACATAGAGCAACTGTTAGAGACACGAAACATCAATACCGTATATGGTCAGGGTACCCTGGATGTCAGAAAGTGTCAAAGATCGTTACGGAATTTTTTTTTTTTTTTTTTTTTGAGATTTAACGACCACCGTGAGCAACTCAATGGGCTATAAGCAGTCGCCCGTCCCTAATTTAGAGTCACTGGTTCCAGGGAAGGGAGAGAGCCAGTGCCGTAAGACAAACACAACATCCATGCCTCACCGGGATTCGAACCCGGACCCCTTCCGACGAATGATCAGAGGCCAACGCCTTAGACCACTGCGCCACCGGGGCGGCACGGAAATTCTGAATGGGGGACAGCACCCTCACGGATATGAACGCTAAGTACGACCTTTTGACCTGGATAATGATGTGCTGAGAGCTGCTGTTGAGGGGAATCCACAGGCAACATTAGAGGAATCAACCACAATCGTCCATTCCACTCATTCCACTATTCACAGGCACCTACAGGACCTTGGTTATGTGTCAAAATTCGGTAAGTGGGTACCCCATGAGCTCACTGCAGAAAATCTGCAACAGCGTGCGCACATTTAAATTTCCTTGCTCTCCCTGTGAAAACAGGGTGCCGTTTTTGCACAGAATGGTTAAGGGAGATGAAAGATGGATCCTTTACCACAACATTAAGCTCAAACGTCAGTGGCTTCCTAAAGGGAATGTGCCTGAAGTAGTGGCTAAACTGGGACGTTTTCCACAAAAGGTTTTGTTGTCTGTTTGGTGGGATATGCAAGGCATAACCCATTACGAGCTTCTGTCACCGAACAAACCCATTACAGAGCAGGTCTACTGTCAGCAGCTACTGCGTCTACATAGTGCCTTGCAGGATAAACTTCCAGCACTTCTTAATCGTAAAGACGTGGTAATATACCGCGACAACGCAAAACCACACACGGCCAAAATGACTAGTGCCAACTTGAATGAGTTCGAATGTGAAATATGTCCCCATCCAACATATTCCCCTGACATCACGCCATTTGATTACCATCTGTTTCGCAGCCTCCAACGCCATCCTACTGAGGAAACACTTCGAAATATTGAGGAGGTGCACCGATCCCTGTCTAACGTTTTTGGATAGAAACCCATGGAATTCTACAAGTCTGGGATTCAAAAACTTGTTGATCGGTGGAAGAAGGTTGCCAGTGTGAGGGGCATTTACTATAATGATTGAAGATCTGTTTCAGGTACGTATTTGTTTGTTTTCTTTACACGTGCAAAAACGACATTACTTATGGAATGACCTAATAGTAACACTATACTAGAGTTCCAATTTATTGGCGTAGGAAAATATACATAAGCGTTTCCAAGCTTTCGCAAATCAACCAGATGGCTTTTTCAAAGATGTTAGAAAGAAAGTTCTGTCTAAAAAAGAAAGTGACAGAAGTTTCACTTACTTTCGAAGTTTCAAGGAAGTTGACAGAAGTTTCTGTCTAACTTCCTTAAAAAAGCCATATGGTTGATATGCAAAAGCTTGGAAGCGCTTATGTATATTTTCCTACGCCAATAAATAGGATCTCTAGTATAGTGTTACTATATTCTACATAATTGGTATACTGTTCCTCGTTTTCAAGGAGTTCTCTATTCCTTTAATTACAGCGTATATCGCATTTATTAAAATGAAACGGAATCAGGTTTAGTTCAAAACTAAAGTCATTAAGGAGGTATTATCGTAAATCCTGAATAGGGAGAAAACAGAACACGAACTCATTAATTAATATCCACTTTAAGATCGCAGGATTACGAAACAGCATTTTCAACGGAAATTATGATCACAAGAGATTCTGATTTAATTAAAATCAGTATTTGCATTGCATTTTAAATTGCGTTTCAGCCAAGATTACTTCGGTACGAGATGAATTTGAAACTTAAAATTTAGTTTCTATGGAATTACTAGGAACGTGGATAACTTCCACTATTGTTTCGGGAAATCTCGCCGGGAGGATTCAGTTCTAACCGAAATCTGTTAATGTTCAATGTGCTGAATAGATCCACACAGATTCGATAGCGTAAAACCAGTAATTTTACGCTAAAACGTGGTTAGTCATCGTTGGTTTAAACGAAATTTCATTTTGACCTATGGCCTTTTCAAGGATAAGCTTACTTGCGCTTCGGAAGTACTGTACGTTGCACTGATCAAAACTCAATGAGAAAATGTAAATGTCTCAAGAATTTCAAATTTCCTATATTCACTGCGACGTACTACAGAGGTAAATCACGTGTCAACACGACAAATCTGCAGCGATACGTTCTGTCGGTGCACCTTAGTCGGGTAGAGCAACTCACTCCGGAGCCACGAGGCGTGATTTTGATCATCGTCACCATCTAATTAGTGTTTTCACATCACAATAAATAAAGACTGCTGGTGTCAACTAGTTTCACCCACATATGAATTTTAAATTCCCTTCCTTTCACTTCTGGAACAGATTTCATGTTTCCGTGCTAATCATAATTTCAAGAAAACTCGGAAAACGCTGGCCAAGACGCTGACTGATGTATGATTTTGTCAAACCCGGGCATTGCCGGGTCCGTTTACTAGAAATAAGGAAGATTTGAGCAACACGGATTGCAAAGTTTTACGGTCGTACCGAAAGTGCATGAACAATAAGGGAGGATATAAGCACATTCATCTTGCTTTCAATGTGAAAAATACGATGTTTTGCAGTTTATCTTTTCAAACTGTTATTCTCTTCAAGAATCCTGTTAAAGGTATTTAAAAATTAATAAAAAAAATAAGTGTGAAGTGCTCAAATTTAGCATCCTTTGTTTATGAAATGTTAGCAATCATAAGAAATTTAAATGTATAAAGAGTTTTAATACTATAGAAAAAAAAGAGGAAAAGGGAAGAATTGATAAAGCAAAATCAGTGTTCTACACGTTTGCATAAATAAATTTATTTTGAGATAATTTGGCATGGAATGTTGGAGTGCTGTAGATTTCATTTAAAATCTGAACAGAATTTTTTTTCTTTTAAAGGAATTTACTCCTGTCCTTATGTAAATTTCCAAACCATACTATATTTGACCAAAATATGAACCTGAATGCGTTACAGACTCTAGAGGCTAATCTCTTTAACGCAAAGTTTTACTCAAAACCATCAACGACAAGATGTGCTACTATCAATTATTGTTTATTTGGTCAGCGATCTATATGTTGAAAAGAAAATATGGAAGTCCTAAAAATATTTCATGCATATAAAACTTTGATTAAGTCCTAAACTGTCAGTGACAAGCGAATAATATTGTTCACGTGTTATCTTTACGTGTAAAACCCGTTATTATGGGGTACGACTTAGCTGAAGGTGCAGTAAGGCGTAGTTTCTTAGACCGCTATGGAGTACGACTCAGATGAAAGTGCAGTAAGCTGCAGTTTATTAGTGTGCTGTGGTGTATGACTGAGCTGAAGGTGCAGTAAGCTGCAGTTGATTAGTCCGCTATGGAATACGACAGCTGAAAGTGCAGTAAGCTGCAGTTTATTAGTGTGCTCCACAGCACACTAATAAACTGCAGCTTTACTACACTTTATATACTACTGACTGAGCTGAAGGTGCAGTCAGCTGCAGTTGATTAGTCCGTTACGGAGTAGGACACAACTGAAGGTGCAGTGGGCTGCAGTTGATTAGTTCGTTATGGAGACGACTCAGCTGAAAGTGCAGTAAGCTGCAGTTTATTAGTGTGCTGTGCTGCATGACTAAGCTGAAGGTGCAGTAAGCTGCAGTTGATTAGTCCGTTATGGAGTATGACTCAGCTGAAAAGGCAGTAAGCTGCAGTTTATTAGTGTTCTGTGGAGTATGACTGAGCTGAAGGTGCAGTAAACTGCAGTTGATTAGTCCGCTGTGGAGTACGACACAGCTGAAAATGAAGTAAGCTGCAGTTTATAAGTGTGCTGTGGAGTATGACTGAGCTGAAGGTGCAGTAAACTGCAGTTGATTAGTCTGCTATGAAGTAGACTGAGCTAAACGTGAACTTGAATTATTAGCTACGCAGCCCACTCCGAGTGCCCGTGCTAACCTCGGCTTACCGTGGAAACCGCCTACCACAGGCACACAAGCAGCGTCAAAACTGGACCTTGAATGATTGGAAGAAGCTCGTCTGCTCTGAAGAATATCGCTTCTTGTTGCACCATGTGGAAGGATGGCTACGTATGCGTCGTTTACCTTTGGAACTGTTGGGACCAGGATGCACCGTGGTACGAAAACAAGCCTATGGAGGAAGTGTGACTCTTTGAGAAATGTTCTGCTTAGGAAGCCTGGGTACAGCCATTCATATCCAGGAAACTATAACATTTTCCATCTATTTAGATACCACTGCAGCCAAGTTACGTACTTTTATGCAATGATATTGCCTTCTTGTAGTGCCTTCTTGCAGTAAGATAATGCGTCATACCACCCTGCCCGGATTGTTCCAGAATGGTTCGGGTCACACAGGAAGTCTTCCAGGTATTGCCCTGACCTCCGAAAGCGCCATACATCAATCCAATCGAGTATCTGTGGTTTGTGCTGTAGCAGAAAGTACGATCTGCGGCTGCTCAACCACGTAACTTACAAGAGTTAAAGGATCTGCTGGTAACGTGTTGGTATCAGATATACCACAAGAACCTTTAGAACTCTTGTAGCTTCCATGGCTCGCCGGATAAGATCTGTTTTGGCAGCTTCGTCTAGGATCAACACCATTTTAAGCAAGTGGTCATAATGTTTTGGCTCTTCTGTGTATAAGCAGGTATTTTTTTTTCAAAAGACGTGATGAACACACATTCTGGTAGAAATAACAGACGTGTTTTATCCGCGCTTTAAGGTGGACGTCTAGTGATTTTTCTTCCTATACTTCCAATGGGAAAACTTCTGTACATATTTTCTTCATAATTAATGTGTTCCCAAGGATGAAAATTTGAACATCGATTAAAATAACTTCATATTATAACTTGAAATACTTAATATTTTCTAAAACATAACCATAATTAAGCAGTCCAACATTTGTTTGCCTATTGATGTCATCAATGTACAGGTCGCGCCATCTTTTTTCTGGTCTCAACACCACCAAAGGAAAAGTTATTGATTTTTAATATAATTATGGTCATGTTTTAGAAAATATTAAGTATTCCAAGTTATATTATGAAGTTATTTTAATCGATGTTCAAATTTGTATCCTTGGGAACGCATCAATTGTGAAAAATGTGTACAGAAGTTTGCCCACTGGAAGGATAGGAAGCAAAATCCCTAGACGTCCACCTTAATGTGTTTTGTGTCAACTTAAGAATGTAGCATGCTGTTACTTGGTACTGGACATTTGCGTTTGCCCAAAGAATTATTTTTTACCTGAGACAGTTGCCGAATAATTTTTTTTTCTATGATCTAGTTATCTGTATGCGGCAGTTCCGATTTTACGCTCTATGGTGAATTGTTTCTCTTAATAAAGGCATTCTAGAAAGGAGATTATTTTCTCCCACTTGCTTTATTGAAAACTCTGTTTCTTCTCCTTTGATACTTACCTTTTAAAAGCATATTATATATCGCTGGGATACTCATGTGCAAGTTTCTTTATATATGCAAGCTGCAATTTAGTGCAGCTTTTCATCAAACTTGCTTATTTCTGTACGTGAAAAGAAAAATACAAGGATAGATATACGACTACTATATAAAGGTTTTCCTCCTTTTTCAAATGGATACACTGAAATTTTCTTCCGGTAGTTGAATTTAGGCTAATGAGTGTGTTTTTGATGTTGATGTTCCTTTTGATGACAAGTAAGACATTTAGCTCAAATTAAACTCAAACATCCTGAATTATCATTTTCTTCACTTTCAGTGCCGCATGTCTAAATGCAAAATAATTCCTAGAATTTATAGCGGAACGGCGCCTGCATTAATTTTAATTGCTTAGAACAACTGCAAACTTTCAGCATACTTAGGACAGAGCCATATGATTCGTTAATTAAATTAGGGTAAATCTTCCATTCTTCAGGGGAGAAATTTATGGGTGTTTGTTGATAAAACTGTTACATTCAGTGAACTATTTCCCCCTATGAATTCGTGCTGTGAATAAGGATACCAGATTTAATTCAGAGTGATTATGTCTTAATTGCATTGCACAATGCGCTTGATACAGATAGCAAGAGTAATTCAGATCCCATTGGCTGAAGATGTAGATCTACAGAACATCAAATGCACATCTCTTTCCCAAGTAGCACGTGACGTTTAAAAGACGTCGCATTTCGGTTGCAAAAGTTAATATTTCGTCTTCCGTACAAAGACTACGTTTGATAAACGTTTGTTAAATGTTACATCCGTTACCGTTGCGATTTTGTCACATTCATTACGTTTGCTAAACGTTGCATTTTCGTCATGTTAGCAAGGTCACAGCTAATCTTTTGGCGTGACATTACATTCAGGCAAAAAAGAACAAAATTATACTGTTGATAAAACAGTAAGCTTGTGTATAATTGATAAAGATTATTGAATTCTTCCTTTTTTTTTTTGCTTATACGACTAGAAGATTTTATTCCATTGGTTTTAAAGCAGCTTCTGGTCTGCGGCTGCGTCGTTCTCTAACCTGCTGTTACGTCACTTGTACTACGGACGGTGAGTTATGGCAAGGCTGAACTCGATCGTCCAGACCTGCATGCCTAATCGATGGATTTTATCGTTCTTAAAAGGTAAGTTCTTTTCCTGTTTCAATTCATAGGCTTCGATTTCGAAAACAATTCATGTATTCGCTTCGTAACTCGTGGAGATTCCCGTAACACGTGAAGACATTCATGTATTCGTTTTGTAACACGTGGAGGTAGAGCTTAACACGTGAACACGTTCATGTATTTTCTTAACAGGTATATATATCATCGACTGCATTTTAAACTAGGAGTAGTAAAGAATTTGTTAGGTTTTCGGATCTAAACACAGCTGATTCGTTTTTAATTTTGTATTTTCGTGAAAGAGTAACAAAAATATATTTCAAGGAAACGAAATTTTAGACCTTTTCATTTTTATGAGCTACTGAATATTTGGTTAGATTTTTAAATAACAAATGCAGCTAGTTGTAAAAGAAATTCTAATTCTTCAAATGTTTAGAGAGTATTGAATTTATACTTAATTACTCAAATGTGCTTCCGTGTAGCAAACATTGTTACAAACGCAGCTTATTGGTATGTTAGTTATAAAGGATACTCTATATTACTGTTATCATATATTAGATCAGCATTTCTTAGGGCTCATTCAGCCAGTTTTTTTGCAAGAAATATATTGTGTGTAGAGTAACAAACGGAATAAGCTGTTGGAGAGATACTTATTAAATCCAGAAAGCTTCAAGGTTGAAAAAATTCAAAACCCACCCTGTACAGAGTCCTGTGGTCAAGAAGTATATTGTCAGTCACAATTCAAAGTCTACGTAAGGCACGCAAAAATTTAACATTTTTTTTTTTTTTTTTTTGAAAATGCACGTTTTATACCAGATGTGAATTAAGCTTACTGAAATCATAATGTATCTGTATCCAAATGGAATATATAAAAATATCCAATGCAACATTTTGTTATGTGGGAGTACACACTTACATTCAAATGTGCCCATCTCCCCCTTCCACATATCAGAGTTGTGCCTATCAAATAATGAAGCAGAGGAATGCTATTGAACCTGTCACAGGCAAGGTGGCCAGTTGCTTTGCTTTTCCAGTTACAGTTTACTAAATTTTTGTTCAAATTTCAGGAATGCATTGGTGGGAGAAGTTGGAAGCAGAGTTGTATAAAAATAAAATGTATCTGTGAACACAACCATTGAAACAAAACTTGCTGCAAACCCGCATATCACGATGACAATATAAGATAATTTAAAGAAACAATAAAAAAATAATTATTAGGACATTACAAATTCCGATGACAGCAAAATACAATTGAATATGTGTGTGAAATTGACCTTTATGGCAAAATATTGGATTGTGAACCTCATAAAAACAAGAGAATTAAAAGAAACATTTTATACCCAGAAAACAGTTCCATTAATGAACCTTTAAAAATTATAAATAGTATTTTCAACAGCTTAGTTCAAAAAATTACTGTGCTGCCCCCGGTGGCGCAGTGGTCTAGCGATGGCCTCTGATCATTCGTCCGAACGGGGTCCGGGTTTGAATCTCGGTGTGGCATGGATGTTGTGTTTGTCTTACAGCACTGGCTCCCTCCCTTCCCTGGAACCAGTGACCCTAAACTAGGACGGGCGACTGCTTATAGCCCATTGAGTTGCTCACGGTGGTTGTTAAACCTCCAATAAAAAAAAAATACTGTCGACTTACAAATTACTTAAGGAAAAGATTTTAATTTAATAACTAGTTGCTGCAAGAGGAACCTGGCAATCAAATTTAAATTCCTTCTGTGTAAAGGAAACTTTTGATACAGTTCCTATGTACTGAGAAACAGGCCTTGATAAAATCTAGAGGCCACAAACGTCCAAATGTGCCCATATTGGCAAAATCTGCTAATAATTTGAAAACTATCGGCGTGCGCACATACTTTTACATTCTACTACTTTGGTTGGAAGTATAGTTTTATGAGGATTTTTTTCTAATTTGAATTAATTTTCTCTCAACAATATTATTTTTGAACACATATCATTGCTCCTTTGTTTCTGTAATGCTTCAAAACCATCTTGATAGCTGTTTACTTTTGGCGCTACTGGTTTTGAATTTAATGTTCACTTTGAATTTTGTAGCTGTTTGTTCCCAAATGGCAAGAGTAATAGACCAATATTTGTATTTGCTAGTTGAGTCTGTATCTTCAGATTTCTCTGAATGAATAATCTTTTCTAAGCAATTAAATTAGAGAGCCACAAACCAATATTTCTATTCACTGTCGAATTAATACTTTTTCCGACCAGGCCAGTGCTTCCTAATTAGCCTTTCTCTGAATTATGGATCTCTTCTATTATCAGATCGTTAAGGGCAACAGATTAAAGGCTGGATCACGTAGCTACGCTGTGTAGAAAAGCCGTACAAACTGTCACAGTTTGATTGTACACATTTTTTTCACCAATGTATGTATGTATGTATATATATATATACTGGTCACAAAAAGTTAGGGATATTGCATGAGAGTGAAGCCACGTAACATAAACGCCAGAGTGTGTTTGCAAAAACAATTCAATGGGCAATTTCTGCTCACAACAAGTAGTACCACAATATAGACAAAAGTGTATATTCAGAGAATGTCCAAACCTCTGGATTTCAGTATCCAGTAACACTACCTATGTGTCGAAGAACGTCTTGACACCTACGAAGCATACTTGCAGTGACATTATTGATTAGTGTTTGGTGCAGTTAGTCCCATATTAGTCAACACATTACAGAGGTCTGCCAGTATACTGGGGTATGGAATGCGGTTATCAAAACGTTGCTGTATAGATTCCCAAATTTTCTTAGTAGTATTAAGGTCAGACCTGAGGTATCTGTAAGGATTCGATCTTGTGGTTTTCCAGCCAGGGCCGGTCCAAGGGGTAGGTAGGCCAGGTGGTAAATGTGTAGATTAGCGTCCTAAATTATTTCGTTGAAAAAATTTTAGTACCTGGAAAAAGTGCGATGTACAGATTTTAGTGTGTGGAAATTAATGTCAAATGGTGCAAAAATTGCATATTTTAAATGTGTTTTAAAGATATATTTTTTTAAGTAATATTGACCTGTGAGTCTGACGCTGTGAAGAGAAGCTGCGGTAGGCCTAATGTATTGCTCCGGCAAAGAATGTGAAGCTTTGGTCCTTTAAAAGGAAGGTTTCTTGCTGTACCAAAATGATGGGCGGAAGAGTACAAGAGAAAGAGGTTATGTTGTTGGCAGGAGAGCAATAAATGTAGTGATACGCTACAGAAAATAGGTCCACAGCATCCACCCTTTATTTGTTGTATCCTGTATGTTGTTGGCAGGAAAAACTGGGAAAAAAACTCTTCGATTTGCAAAAGATATGTATGAGTAAGATAGAAACTGACCTGCGAACAAGCTATTAACACAGGAGAACCAAAAGTGCAGTGACACAGCAAATCAGCTATGAATTGAAGCTGTTCAAACCAGAACCGAAAGTTATAGTTCCCCAGTTTCCTATACAACATAGAAAAGCATGTTAGTACTTTCTAACATGCTTTTCTACGTTCTTCGCATACCACGAGTATGCGAAAGAACGAAAAATTTCTCAACATCGCTTTAAAAACAATGACAAAACATGAACGAACTATATTGTGTAGCGTATGAGTATAACACGGCTCGCTCTCGTGGTAACAAAAATACGCGCTTGGACTTGTAGTCATCCGCGCGTGAATTAAACGCTGCAGCGAATCTTCCTTTCAATGAAGCTAAGCTTCACATCGTCGCCGTAGCGATGCACAGAGTCACACAATATAGACGTACACGTGTACGCCATACGTGGATAGTTTGCAAATTATTAGCAGATTTTGCAGATAGTTTTTGCTTGTAGATTAAAAAAATAAAAATGTTATTACAGCAATTAAAACACTTAAGGTTTTACTAAGATTAATATATTTAATTCTATCTTAACATGAGAATGTTCAACTATTTTTCACATCTTCCTATAGAGTTATTTTGTTTTTGCAGAAGTTTCTGGCCTCTTGATTTTTATCAAGGCCTGTTCTCAATATACAGGAACTGTAACAAAAGTTTCATTTACACAGAAAGATTTTTTTTATTTTATTGCCAGGTTACTCTTGCAGTTGCCAGTTATTAAAATAAAATATTTTCCTTATATATTTTATAAGTACTATTTTTGAATTAAGTTGTTAAAGATGCTATATATAATTTTTGAATGTTCATTAACAGAACTGCTTTTCTTGATATAAAAATTAGTCTCTTGTTTTTATGAGGCTCATAGTTCAAAAATTTTTAAGTTTTGGCCTAAGGTCCATTTTACACATATTTTTCCTGATTCAGTCGTAATGTCCTTTTGCCCTCTCTGGAATCTGAAATGTTCTAATAATTATTTACTGTTATTAATTTTTCTTTAAATTATCTCGTTCCATTGTTATCGTGATTTGCGGTTTTGCAGCAAGTTTTCTGTTTCAATGGTTGTGTATGCAGTCACATTTTATTTGAATGCACCTCTGGCGATACATTAGGCCTACCGCAGCGATCTCTTCACAGCATCACTCACAGTTCAATATTATGATAGAAAATCTTTAAAACACATTTAAAATATGAAATTTCTGCACCATTTGCCATTAATTTCCGTACTCTAAAATCTTTACGTCACACTTTTTCGAAGTACTGACATTTTCCGACGAAATAATTTAGGACGCTAATATACATATTTACCGGCCAGGTAGGCAGCCACCAAATGGAAGGGATGCCCATAAATTTTCTTACATAGTAAAATTATCCGCTTAACTTTTTCTTTTTCTTTTTATGAGCTAGTCTGTATTTGCCACAAAAATAAAGCTGAATACTCCTTTGTTGTTTCTCTGACACATGCAGAGTTCCTATATATATACCACCAACAACAAGAAGCATTTTCAATTCTTGTGCGTTTTATTTTTCTGAGAATTCTTCTCTGCTGCTTTTTACGCATTTGGGTTTTCAGGGGTGAAAAAATAAACCTTTTTTTTTTTTTTTTTTGTTCGTTCCTTGATGTTTGTTGACATTTTTATATACACTGAGTGGCCACTTTATTATGACTACCTGACAGTTTTATGCAAATGAGCTATGGCTGCACGCTGTTGCCACCAGAGGGTGAGGCTAGTATAAAAAGAGAAAGCTTAGTGCTTGCGACAGTAGTAGAAGTGATTTTTGGGTGACAAGATGGGTAAAAAATGCAATTTGACGGACTTTCAACGTGGGACGATTGTAAGAGCTCAGAGCCATGGAGCGAGTATCACTGAAACCGCCGCATTCATGAAATGTTCCAGAGCCACTGTTGTTAAAGTGTTTAAAGACTGGACTGTCAGCCAAAAAACTGGTCTCTACGTGCAACGTGTGGTCGTCATAGACTAGTGACTGCTCGGGCGGCCCGGAGTGTCCAGACTGGTAATAGGCAACAGTGCAGCAATTACAGACCATCTTAATCAAGGATCCCTCAAATGATCTGTGCACGCACTGTTCGCCGTACACGGCACGGATGGGATATGGCAGAAGGAGGCCTGTTCGAACACCTTTGCTGTCTGCAGTTAACAAGAGAAAATGTCTCCACTTCGCACAGGAGCATAAGGATTGGACAGTCAATAATTGGAAAAAAATTATTTGGTCCGATGAATCACGTTTTCAGTTGCACCATGCCTATGGCCGAGTGAAAATTTGGCGGAAACAGCACGAAAGCATGGACCCCAAATGCATTGCTACAACCCTTCAAGCTGGTGGAGGCAACGTTATGGTTTGGGGAATGTTTTTCTGGCATGATTTGGGCCCTTTAATTCATGTTGATCAACGTCTGACTGGCACATCATATCTAAACATCGTTGCAGACCAAGTACATCCTGTCATGTGGATGGTTTATCCCAATGGCGATGGCTACTTTCAACGAGATAATGCGTCTTGCCATAGTGCTCGTATTGTATAGGATTGGTTTCAGGAAAATGCCGGTTAGTTTACTTTGCTTAGCTGGCCCCCACAATCTCCAGATCTCAACCCCATTGAGAATTTGTGAGATGAAGTTGAACAAGCCATCAAACAGCTGGATACACATGACCCTGCAATTTCACACTCCTGGAAAGTGCTATTCATCAAGCATGGTCTTAGATTCCAAAAACCACCTATCAACATCTCGTGGAGTCCATGCCACGAAGAATCTACATCGACGTAGTATTAAAGGCAAAAGATGGCCCAACGAAGTACTGAGGGGGTGGTAATAATAAAGTGGCAACTCAGTGTATAACAATAAGGCTTGAGTGACAAGCCTTATTGTTATGTACATCTTGGAAATAAATCCCAAATTCCCACAGCCTAGGGTAAAGCGGGAAAAAAACACTTTTTACTATGAAAACTGCAACACAAAGCTCCTACAGATTGCGAACCATATATATATATCAATGGTTTTCTATCCACTCATTGATAGCGCATTGTTTGCCATTCAGGAAAGATTTACTCAGTTGCAAAAACTTTTCAACGCTTCGGGTTTCCTTTATAATTTGAAGAAATTGCCTGACAGGGATTCTTTAAAAGAAAAGTGTATTCAGTTAGAAAAATTCCTTAAGGATGCTGACAGTGAAGAAAAAGATATCGATGGGGAGCAACTGTTTGAAGAGCTGAGGCATTTGCAAGCACTTATGAGCAAATGCAGCTCAGCTACTACAATAGAAGCTCTAAACTTCATATTCCAGTATGATATGGTATATTGTTATCCCAACAGTAGGATTTGCTTTCGAATATTGCAATTCCTGTCTGTAGAAAGCGGAAAAGAAGTTTTAATAAATTAAAGCTGATAAAGACTTATTTGAGATCTACAACGATGCAGGAACAGCTATCGGCTTTATCCATCATTTCTATTGAAAACGATATTGCACCAAAAAAATTTCTGAAGCAAAGAGGTTTTTGCAAAGTAAAGCCAGACATGAAAGTTTCATGTAAATAACACAAACAACTATGTATGATTCAGTCATTTTGTGAGTAAAATTATCATTATTATATTGGACTATTTATTTGTAGCATAGCATATAATAGTGAGTTAGTGACATATCTACTGAGCATGCGAAGTTGAGATTAGAGCTATTTGCTGTGTTTGGGTCCATACTGCAAAAAAAAAAAAAAAAAAAAAAGTGGGGGGGGGGATCAAAGGAGTCTTTCTGGCTGTCGGAAAAAAACAGAAAAGTTGAATGCCATGATGACAGCACTTTCAATAGGGTTTCTTCAGTGGTTTAGCTTTTTTTTCTCTTCCTTTTTTTTTTTTTTAATTTTCATTCCAGTTAATTGTAACTGCAGCTTGTGCTCATTTTGGCTTTTCACTTTACTAGTAACTTGTTTTTCAGCGTTTACTTCCCTTTTTGTTTCTTCTTGCTTGATTCTTAATATATATAAAGATAAATTAAAATTTGGGGTATATCATAATAAAATTTTATAAACATAATTTACCAGCACTAATGAGGGCAAACTTTTGAATGTGATTTACATTAAGAAATAATAGGGCATTCAAAACAGTTGAATTATATAAAGAAATTGCATAAATGATTTTTTTTTTTTAATTTTACTCAGGTTTGGTTATTCATGGCTCTAGTTAGGAAAATTAGGGATGTTATGCAAAACACAGATGAGTGTAAATTAAGTACAACCTCCTGTAGCTTTAAAACTTGAGCTTATATCCCTCAGATCAGTATTTCCCTCCTACCAGTAGATCTCTCTGTAGAGTACAACTGGATCACCCTGTGAAAGTAAACCAAGTTGGTGACTTCACCAAGTTGGTAAATATAATATTAGTGGAATTAAAGGATTAAACCATGTGTGAAATTATAGAATAAATAAGCAACATTTATTCACAATTAAAAAATTTATTTTAAGATCTATAGTTTTGTTGAGCCTTTAGCTCGGCTTCATCAGGACAAAGGGAGCATAAACATTCATATGTGACATCATCAGGTAGTTGATGATCATGGATTTTGGTGAATTGTCTCCATGCAATTGAAAGAAATCGAGTAGGTGTCATGTTGTTGACAAGTCATAAAGAAAAGTCATGGAAACAAATTGGTGTTTTTCTACCCATGTATATCGTGCAGTACATCATGCGTTACAGAGGATTCCTTGCAGAAAAAGCTAGATTTTTGCCGCCGCAGTGGTCTAAGCACTGGCTTATGACTGTTCGGTTCTTCCAAGTGGGTTGGGTTCGAATCCCGGTGAGGCATGGATGTTGTGTTTGTCTTACGGCACTGGGTCTCTTCCTTCTCTGGAACCAGTGACCCTAAATTAGGGACAGGCTATGACTGCTTATAGCCCATTGAGTTGCTCACCATGGTCAGTAAACACAAAAACAAAAAAATAAAAAAAAGTTATGATTTTTTTTTTAAAGAAATTGTGGCACACACAGGATATAGATTGATATAGATTGTCCTTTTGTTGTAGACAAAGCTGTCCAGAAATTTAGGAACTTTCAAATGTTTAAATTTCAAAGTTATTTTGAAATCTATAAACAAGGCAAATTTTTATGGATCAAAAGACTACGTTGAAGACATAACTGGGGAATTTATCACATCGCTTGTGAATGTGGACTTTCATGTGTAGGACAGATCCGTAGAGCTTTTATGTTTTCATGTGAAGGAACACGACTTACGTATGGAACTGAAGAAGTCGTCTATAGCCCAACATTGTCATGAATATAACCAGATTTTTTTTTTAAATGCTACGCTTTATTGATAAACCTGATTTGACTATCAAGCTTAATATATTAGAAGCTTTCCACATCTAGTGCAACTGCTCATGGCTTGTCAACGACATGACATCTACTAGATTTCTCTTTTAAACACGTGAAACAACTTGCCAAAAGCAGTGACTGTCAGAATGCTGATGATGTCACGATGATTTGAACGTTTGCACTCCATTTGTCCTAATGAAGCCAAGCCAAATGCTCAGTGAAACTACAGTAGATTTAAAATCTTAAAATAAAATATTTAATTGTGAATAAACATTGCTTATTTAAAATATTCTATCTCTACAGCCCAAGTATTGAAGTCATAAAATATATTTGGGAATTACTTGGAGCAAAAACATAACGCATACAAGAGCATTAACCAGAAAGGAAATCATGTGTTTCTTTGGAAAAAAAAATAAAATAACCGTTTGCAGTGGGTGTTTTTTGGGGGTTTTTTTAAGTACCCCCCCCACACACCTGTTTATTGGGGGGGGGTAAAAATCCTGCTTGATCTGCAGCATTTCCATTCGGTAGAAATTTTGTGTGTAGCTAGCTTGCAAAACTCCTAAAGCAGCAACTGCATCAATCTGCCGTACACCTGCATGTAACATGTCAACAGCCCTATTTCTGATGTCAATACTTAAACGTCGTCTGGACATCTTTTCAAGTTAATCCTACTCTGAAGGAAATTCATTCAGCAAACTTGTAGTCCAAGCAGTGAGACGACCTGTTTTCTACTTCTCGGAAGCTACTTTTATCGGAGCTTACACACACACACACACACACACCAACCACATGATGTGTCATCATGATGCTAATTTATGCTGATAACCTATCTCCTGTAGTCACTAAATATGCATATCACCATGTTTCCCTTTTGAAACCATAATATCCCAAACATTTTGTGAGTACTGTATATATATATATTTTTTTCTTATGATTCAGAATACATGAATTGTGTTTGAAGCCTATGAAAATAATGAAATGAATGCATGAATTGTTCATTTGTTTCATTATAACTTTTTGTGACCACCTATGAATTGAAACAGAAAAAGAACTTATACATTTTAGGAACTTGAAGTTAATGTTATGTACAGAAATAGAGAGAAGAGCACAGCACAATGTCAGAGTACAACAACAAATGGCATTAATGAACAACCAATAGAAGAAAATATTTTTTTCTGGTTGGCCAAACAATGCAAAGAGTTACTCGTGAAATGAGTATATATGAGTAGCAACAGAATTTAACCCAAGACAGAACAAACTAGATTGGGTGGCTGTTTTCATATCTTATTTGCATACAAATTTTTGAAAAAGGTGTTTCAACATGCATAATCAATTGATTCTTACAATTATTTATATGCTACGTACTGTTTGTTACACAATAGGACCCTCAAACGGAAACTAAAAATTGCAATTTCTAAGCACAAGATATAAACTAGGGACATTACACTAAACAAACTTCCTGAAATACTAAGACAATTATAACCAAAAATTAAGTCTAAATTCGCAAACTAGTGAAAAAAAATATTAAGAACCAAATACACATGGGTTGAAAAAATACAAAGCAACTAACATACCAAAATAAAAGGCTCCTCTGTAAAAATACAGAAAAAATGATAAAGAAACGTAAACTGAGATATAAATACACAGATCTGCAGCAGAAACACAGATAGCCTTTAGCTACACTTAAAAGAAAAATTAAAAACAAAGCTGTGAAAGTACTACTTGATTTATCTCCCAGCATTATTTCACCTCACATTTCTAATAATCTATCAGCTAAATTTCAGATGTGTCCGAAAAACTCTTAAATGAACAACACAACTGACTCAGTTTTATGTTGCAATAACTTAGATGTTAGTGGTATTAAAATGTTTACTTTATGTTCAGTTAAATATGAGCAACTGAATTTTCAAGAAAATTGCAACAGCCACAACGAAGCCAGTGAAATGGACTTGAGTCAAAACATAGTTTGTGAAGTCGTATACCTTGTGAACAATAAATATACAGGGTGTCCGAGAATTATTGGACACAGTACAAAATTATGTAAAACAAAACATTAAACAGATAGAAACTGACTGTACTAACTTACAATGTAACTACACATGTTAATAAATTTCGATGTAAGATCCCTTGGTTGCTCGTAGTACGTCCAAGCGATACCGATTTCATGCCATGTATTGCCAAGCATCTGAAAAGATATGGAATTAATAGCAGCTGTGATATGCTGCTTCAGTTCCTGCAAATCAGTACAAGGTGTCTGATAGGCACGATCCTTCACATAACCCCACATGAAATAATCCAATGGAGTTAGATCTGGGGAGCGAGGAGCTACGGAATGGGACCACCACGCCCAATCCATCTGTTGGGGAAATGCTCATTTAGGCACTTACGTACACACATTGACCAATGCGAAGGCATGCAGTCTTGTTGGAAAACGACGTCATATCTTTTGATCTGGGGTATAGGGAAATTTTCTAACATATCCAAGTAAATGTCACCATTTATGGTTTTTTTACAGAAGAAAGGGCCAATCACTTCTCTTTTTTATAGGGCGCACCACACATGAACTTTTGGAGTTCATGTGTAGTGAACTTTGGAGTTCATCACGTTCCAGTTCAATAGCAGCATGAGGTGGTTCACTGCCCCATATCCAAACAAAACATAGTTTACGAAGTGAAACAATACCTCATACATGAAATGTGGATTAATCACTAAAAATTACAGTACTTAAAAAGTTTTTATCGTTTTCCACTTGATTCAGCATATCCACAGCAAAATCGTATTGCAGAGTGTGATTATTTGCATGCATCTTTTTACTATTTGAATTTTATAAGCATGAAACTAATTTCTTGTGCAAGATATCATGAACTGTCTATGTTGGAATGCACAGTTCTCTGCTTGCTTTATGAACGGATTTCCTGGGGCTTCGTCGGAAACTTTCATAGCTTGGTCAACCATCTCACCTCTGACGCTAGGCCTACCGGTTCCTCCACGATGTTCCACATTGCCAGTTTCTTTAAACTGTTTCATTCACCGCTTAGTTGAATTTGTTGACGTAGGATTACAACCATACTCTAAACGGTACCGTCTTTTAACTTTAATGACAGACTTTAATTCCGCAAACCATAACACACACATCGCCTTCTGCTGTATGGATGACATGACTACTGATTGTGCATTTCTCATAAATTCCTCATCAGGCCACACCTAGCGCCATCTATCGGATTCTGGGAGTAACAATTCTGCAATACAAAAATATAGGAACCGTGTTAGTAATATGTGACATAGAAAAACAGACAATGCTCATAGTTTTTTTTTTTTTTTGTACATAATTTTGTAATGTGTTTAATAATTCTTGGACACTCTGTATAATGGTGAGAGATTGTGTTGCACTAGTAACTGTGATAGAAATGCTTTCTTTTTTATAACATTACTTTCCTGACAAAGTCATCCCTTATAAAGCTTCAACAAAAATAAGTGATAGTAAAATAACTATTAGGAACAAGAAAAGTTTTGTGAAGGGGCCTTCATATGATGAAAATGATATTTTATGATATGATGAAAATGATTTTTTAGGTTAGCTAAGAACTTCATTTATTTACCCCCAAATTTTTGTAGACTAGGTAACAAGACTGTATACAACAGATTATCATGGCAGCTTTAAGATAAGCATTACCGTACGTCCCTCTTACAGAGCACAAACGTTACTAAAACAGTTTTGCTACGTTATGGAAACGTTTGTTTTCAATGTAATATGCAAAGTAAAAGATTTGAAGAGTGATTCCGTATCAACTCAACACAATTTGAAGGCATTTTTTATCTCACCATCTCAGATTTTAATGAAATTTGGTACATAGGTGGCCTCTGTATAGATTAAGAAAAATATCAAATTTCATCGTCATATAGCCACCGGTTTTGAAAATACAGCTATATAAAATGTCCAAAAACACCCCAAAATCAGAAGATTGATATGTTTTTAAATTATGATTACAGCTCCCCTAATTAAGATAGAGATGGGAAAGGTATCTTTTTGTAGTATTTTTTATGCTCTTTTATTTGATGTACAACAAACACCATAGGGGTTAAGATTAAAAAAAATTAAAATTAAAAATTAAAATTTTGAATTTTTTAAAATGCGACACCAAAAATTTGAAATTTTTTTAAAACAATATGTGTTTGGTATTTGATTACGTGAGTTGTAACTTGGGATGATAATGGGTTTACTTAAAAAGCTATATTCAAATTTAGCCTAACACAAGAGTTTAATGAAAAAAAAAAATGAAAAAAACATGTAAACTGAAAAATAAATTTGGGCTAAATCTCAAAAAAGTTTCATTAATAACAATAGATATAGTATTTTTGTTATTTAAAACTATTTATTTAAACAATGTTTTATTTTTAATTGATTTGTTTAAAATCTGAGACTACATGGGTTTAAAAATTTTATTAATTTCATTATTCAGAATTTGTAATAATTCACAATTCAATACAAAAAAAATAAACAGACTTTAAAAAGTAATTTCAATTACTGCTCAAGAAACACATCAAAATAATAATAACATATGGCATTGAATTGTTTACATTTATGCAAATTATATTCCTAATCTTAAACTTAGATCGTCACTTAAAGCAGAATCTTCTAAAATTAAAAAAAAAGTTGCATCATTGTTTTGAAGTGAAATCACATGTGTAGATCCTTGATATAGTCTTTAAAAGCTTCAATAGTTTGGTGTATTTCTGTTTCAGAGAGATTGTAGAGTCTTCCTGTCGGAGTCAAAGGATTTACTTTACACAAGAGGTAACTTACAGGAAGCTATAATACATCTTGTGGGCTAGGGTAGGAAAAGGATGTAGATGGACCAGCTGGATGTAAAAATGAGACCTTAACTTCATTCTCACTCTCTTCTTTTGGTAGAACATACGCTACCCACCAGTTGTTTTCATAGATTATGGTTATGTAACCACTCATTTCTGTTATTTGCAGTCTGTCTTGTAATGCTGATACTTTTTCAGTAGCTGACTCGTTTGATTCTGAGAACATCTTCACTTTTATTTTTGAATTACTCAATGGGATAGGAATAAAAGCATGAAGTTTCTGGGTACCTTGTATTGTTAGAGACTTGCTTAGGCGATTTTCCAAAAATTGGTCTGTTTCTATGTATTCTTCTTGACTTACATATGTAAAGTTTGCCACAAAAATGTTCTGAATTGCCCATTCGTACAACTGAAATGGTGTTTGAATTTGATTCTCGTAAGGGCGTTGTAAGCTGGCTTGGGCAGCTAACCTTTTCACCGTTCCACCAACGCCATCACATGGCCCCTTCCCGTGTGCTGTTGCTGAAAAATGCCATTCAGCATCAATGTTGAAGTCATCTTGATGGAAACATAAAAGTTTGGGAAAAAATTTCCGATTTTTGCACTGGGCTGCAGACCCGTCAGAGAAATAGTACATTTTTTTGACGCTGTTGTCACCAAACTTACTTTTCAAGAAGTTAATAAGGTTTTTTTTTTTGGAAGCAGTACAGTATAATTGTGTTGTGCTCTAAACATTCAGAAATTACTACAAAACTTGCATGTTCAGTCTTTTCTGTTTTGTAATAGATGACAAATGGGAGGACTGTGGCTTGCCCACTGGTCCAGTGATAGCTCTGGGCTTCATCTTGAAGAAGAAAACTATAATTTTTAGCAAAATCACAAATGATGAGAAATTCTGAGTCCTTGAGGTTTTCCTTAGTACTACTGTTCATAAAAGAGCTTTGCTGCTTAGCAATGAAGTCAGGTCTGACCAAAGCAGACAGTTTTTTGCAAAACAAATCAATAAAATTTGAAGTTGATTTTTCTAATGTCTCCAAGTTGCATCTATCAACTGTAATCCATTGGCTAAAAGTTAGTTTTTTCAACCAAGTTCTCAAAACCGTGTTCCCAGAACAGGTGGGACACTTTCCCAAATGACAATCTATGGAAGTAGGGTTGCATAATACTCTTGCAAGACAATGTTTGTAGGAAGATAATTGTCCATTCGTTAGTGAACCAATTCTTGCATTTTCCATCATCAGTTTTACATTTTGGTGTGTGGTGCAAACACATACCGTACGAGTACCATTAGACCCTACCAGGACACGGTTTTTTGGTCTGAGCTCTGCGAATTTGGAAAAACTGACTTTCGTGCTTGCAAATTGTCAAATTACATAAAATCAGCCAGTTTGACAAACTTTATCTCCGTTTTCAGTTCTAACAGAAACACCATCTTTCATTCTAGGTAAAACCCGACTAATTTCATCACTTTGGTAAAACGATCATACTACAACTACTTCAGAAGAGAGAGACTTGCCTGGTTTTCTATTAAGGCTTTCCAAAATTCTTTTTCTCCTTCAGAATTTTTTTTTTTATTGTCTTACCATATAATTAGGAGCATTGAATTCTTACATGATTTTCCTAACACTCCATGACTCTGGTAAGCAAGTCAAAATCATCAACTGTTTATCTCTAGTGCAGTTAGAAAAATTACTTTTAAGATTGTCCATAAGAGAGTCGTGAAGTATTTCATCCTCATCATCAGATGATTCTTGAATATTTGTAAAAAGCTTCCATTTCATAGCAGAACTGATTTTTGAATTTTGGTTGAAGCATAACATTTAGATTTTAGCTTTTTCTTATTGACAGCTGATTCACCCAAGTCATGGAGCGAAGTATTCAGTGTTTCAATTACTTCTGACATAGATGCAAAATTTTCGTCCATTTTCTCATCAGCACAGGTTTCATTTGCTTCTTGACTAATTATTAAAGTTTTCAGCTGCTTTCTGCAAGAATCACAAATTTTAGTCTCCTTTGATAAGTCATCAAAATTTTCCAACATCCAGTCTGTCACATTTCTTATATGGATTGAAACATTGTATTAATGTATATCTTGTACTTTCCATTGTTGATTATTTGTGCATAAAATGTAAAATTCAAATAGTAAAATAATTGCCTCCCATTACCTGTTCTTTTTATTTTCCTAAAAAAATCCTGCACAGCTTCAATTTATAAAAGTCTAGTTTCAAAACTGAAAAGGATGTACTTTATTCAATTTAAAGTTTTCAACCACAAAAGTTTTCAAACACATATCACTTTCACTGCAAGAAACACATGATCACCATCAAAACCTAAAGCAGACTGAGAAACACATCTGATCACCATCAAAACCTAAAGCAGACAGTTCTGCAAGGTAGGAATGCAAGTTGCTGCTTGTTGGGTCTTGTTACCAATGATCTAAACAACAGAATCAGTTTTTTAAGTCGGAACATGCAGAGTTTTGTCCAAAACAAAATGTAGCCTACAGTATAACTGCACAGTCTTTATTTTTTTATATTGTATTGGGAATTATTACAAATTCTGAATAATGAAAATAATAAAATTTTTAAGCCCATGTGACTCAGATTTTAAACAAATTAATTAAAAATAAAACATTGTTTAAATAAATGGTTTTAAATAAAAATACTATATCTATTGTTATTAAGGAAACTTTTTAAAGATTTAGCCCAAATTTATTTTCAGATTACATGTTTTTTTATTTTTTTTTTTCATTAAACTCTTGTGTTAGGCTAAATTTGAATATAGCTTTTTAAGTAAACCCATTATCATCCCAAGTTACAACTCATGTAATCAAATGCCAAACATATAAAGATTGTTTTAAAAAATTTCGAATTTTTTGGAGCTTCACATTTTGAAAAATTCAAAATTTGAATTTTTTTAAAATATTAACCCCTATGGTGTTGTACATCAAATAAAATAGCATAAACAATACTACAAAAAGATACCTTTCCCATCTCTCTATCTTAATTAGGGGAGCTGCAATCACAATTTAAAAACCCATCAGTCTTCCGATTTTGAGGTGTTTTTAATACTTTTTATAGCTGTATTTTCAAAACCGGTGGATATATGACGATGAAATTTGATATTTTTCTTAATCTATATAGAGGCCACCTATGTACCAAATTTCATTAAAATCTGAGATGGTCAAGTCGTTGTGTTGAGTCAATACGGAATGACCCAAGAACGAAATAGAAACGTTGTTCTAACGTTTTGCAACTGCACACGTAAAGCCAAAAAAAAAAAAAGTCTTGAAACTGGATTATAACCTTCGATAAAAGGTTGTGGTAACATTTTTTGCGACGTTTGACGTAATACACAAAGGACAGCAACGTTTAATAGAGGGAATTTAGACGTTGATTAACCGTTGCTGTTACATTTACTAAACGTAATACAGAAAGGAAAAATACGTTGTAAAATCGAAAATAAAACGTCGCTAAAGGGCTGTTAAAACCGTTTCTCAACGTAATAAAAGGGAATAGGACGTTTAAATAACGTCATTTAAACGTTGCTAAACATTCTTAAAAACGTTCCTCAACGTCATAATGGAAGGAATATGACGTTTAAATAACGTCATTCAAACGTTGCTAAACGGTTGTTAAAACCGTTTCTCAACGTAATAAGGAAGGAATATGACGGTTAAATAACGTCATTCAAACGTTGCTAAACGGTTGTTAAAACCGTTTCTAAACGTCATAATGAAAGGAATATGACGTTTAAATAACGTCATCTAAACGTCTTAAAAACAGTGCTACAACGTTATAACAACGGTTGAAAACCATTGAATCAACGAGACGTATTAGCGTTTTATAAACGTAATATTGTGACGTTTTTTCAACGTCTCGCCGAACTGATTTTAAAACGTTTTACAAACGTTTTTGTGCTGCTTGGGTTAATGAAGAAAATGTCGGTAGTAACGTAGGGTTGCAAGCAAAATGTCCACTTGTGAATTTTAATATTTGCAAGCATCGGGAAAATTAATGCGCATGATCAGTAACATTTTCAATCTTAGGAGTGACGTGCAGAAAATGCAACCTTAAACTACAGATAGATTTTTCGGGCTGAAGTTAGTTTATTTCTCACTTACGTAAACTCAAGATGTTTTAAACTCTGTGATGTGTGCACATGCGAAGCAGAAATTATCAGAATTCTGACTTCCAAGTGGCTATAGAATTCTGACTTCCAAGTGACTTCTCGGTGACCGCGTGGTCTGAGGCGCTTGTTTCTGACCATTCATCTGAGTTGGGTTCGAGTCCCGAATGAGGCATGGGCAACGTGCGTCAGCCACGATGCTCTGGATAATTCCTTGTTCCCTACACGCTGGCAGTACGGGCGTTTGTTTATTTTAACACGAAAGTAATTCATGCCACGTAGAATTCTGCAGAAGCATGGTTTGTCGATAAGAACCTTGTAATCCAGTTACAAGCCCTCCATCTAGTACAACTCCTTTTGGATGCAGTTGAACCCAGAATTTGCATCAGCTGTGATTATAACAGATTCAGAGGACTCTCACTCACTCTATCTATCTATCTAAATTAACGGAAGTTTTTTTTTTTTTTTTTTTTTTATTTTGGTTGGAGGTTTAACGACCACCGTGAGCAACTCAATGGGCTATAAGCAGTCGCCCGTCCCTAATTTAGGGTCACTGGTTCCAGGGAAGGGAGAGAACCAGTGCCGTAAGACAAACACAACATCCATGCCTCACCGGGATTCGAACCCGGACCCCTTACGGACGAACGATCAGAGGCCAGCGCCTTAGACCACTGCGCCACCGGGGCGGCATTTTAACGGAAGTTAGCAACAAGCATTTCCAGAATAGTTGCCGCACACTAAAGACGAATGTGACCACTATATGTACCAAGTATTTGAAATAAAAGTATTTCTTGATGCTGCAAGTACACGTCCAAGTACTTGTCGTCATATAGTGTGAATTAACTACACAACAATAGCGAAAAATTGAAGTCAAGAACTTATACGGGGTTCATAAGAAACGTTCTGCACACCGAACATTTTTGAGAAAAGTGTGAAGTAACGGAGCAAACTTACCTAATTACCGTTCAATGTACTTCCTCCGCTGCTAATGACAGCTTGCCAGCGATGAGGAAGATCCTGGATGCCTCGTAGTACGCCATCTTTGTTCAGCTGTTGTATTATTCGGGTCACGTCCAATGACAGTTCTTCCAGCGATTAGTAGCTTTGGGAAAAGATCAATGTCAGGTGGACAGAGATCAGGGCTGCATGGTGGGTGGGATAACGTTTCCCAGCCATATTTCGACAAAAGTCGCCGTACCGATGCTGCGTCATATCACGATGAGCTGTCGCGCAGCAAGATCGCTCCCGCTTCCAACAAGTTGGGGCGATTTTGACGAATTTTCGGTCTCAACTTTGTCCTCAGAAAGAAATAGCGCTTCCATCAAGACTTCCTTCCCCACAAACTTCTTGCAAGGTAGTGTGGATCTGTGTCGGATATTTTACCAGCAGAGTTTCTATTTTCACGTACGAGCGCTGGTATAACGCCGTGACTCGATCTGAGGAGCTACACGTTTCCATTTCCAAACCCTCCCACGTCCACACAGCAAATGATAGCGCGTCGTTCTGATAGCACTGCGTTACTGAGAGTCTGACCTTGACATGACGCAATCGTTTTCGCGATTGCAACATCCGCTACCATTTTAGATTAACATGTGCAGAACTTTTGTTAAGACCCTCGTAGCTCGCTTGTTGAGTAACGAGAAGCTCACGGAAATTAGCATACGTATGTAAGGAAACAAATAAGAAACTGACATTAGCATAATATTGTAGCCATCCCGGTGGCGCAGTGGTCTAAGCGCTGGCTTATGAATGTTCGTCCGAGAAAGGTCCGGGTTCGAATCCCGGTGAGGCATGGACGTTTCGTTTGTCTTACGGCACTGCTTCCCTTCCTTCACTGGAACCTGTAACTCTAAATTAAGGACGGGCGACTGCCTATAGCCAATTTTTTTATTCTAGGTTTAACGACCACCGTGAGCAACTCAATAGGCTATAAGCAGTCGCCCGTCCCTAATTTAGGGTCACTGGTTCCAGGGAAGGGAGAGAGCCAGTGCCGTAAGACAAACACAACATCCATGCCTCACCGGGATTCGAACCCTGACCCCTCTCAGATGAATGATCAGAGGCCATCGCTTAGACCACTGCGCCACCGGGGCGGCTATAGCCCATTGCGTTTTTCACTGTAGTCGTTAAGCTCCTAATAGGCCGCCCCGGTGGCGCAGTGGTCTAAGGCGTTGGCCTCTGATCATTCGTCCGTAAGGGGTCCGGGCTCGAATCCCGGTCAGGCATGGATGTTGTGTTTGTCTTACGGCACTGGCTCTCTCCCTTCCCTGGAACCAGTGACCCTAAATTAGGGACGGGCGACTGCTTATAGCCCATTGAGTTGCTCACGGTGGTCGTTAAAGATCCAATCAAAAAAAAAAAAAAAAAAAAAACTCCTAATAGAAAAAAAAGAAGATTATTGGTAAATGAAACAACTGGAGCTTAGTCACAAATATTTTAGAAACTGTAATATCTAAAGAAATATCATGCAAAAGGCCCCGACAATAGTGTGATACAAAACCCTCCTCCCGACACTAACTTAAAACAGCACGATGTGACAGAAAAAAAGGAGAATAAATTCGAATCCATTATGGTGGCCATAATAAAATTAAAAAAAAAAAAAAACATAACAGTCGGTATATAGCTGAAAGCCGCTTTGGTGGGAGAGTGCTAGAAGGCGTTACGTTCCGATCTTTCGCCGGAGATGGGTCCATGTTCGAATCCCAGGTCAGGCATGGATGGTGTTTTTGCCTTACGGTATTTTCTTCCTCTTCTCCCTGGAACCAGTGTCCCCAAATTAATGACAGACGACGGCTTATAGCCCATTGAGTTGCTCACGGCAGTCGTTAATTTTCGAAAAAAAGAACGAAAAATAACCCACATGGCTGAAGACGCATTGCGATGATGATGATGAGGGGATCGTTTACAGAAGTAGAATGATTTCTTCACTTTTTAGCAAGTTTTTCGAATCAATAATCTCTTCCTGGATTTCTTTATCTCCTCATTGTCTTGCTTTTTTTGTGGAGAACTGAAACAAAAATGACTTTGCAGTAATTAATCAGGGTTCCGTGCAAAGACAGTGATTAGTGTAAAACGACGGAAATGATGGCATTTACTCTTACAGCGTCCCCACACCCTCTATCTGTTATAAATGAAATAAAAAAATTGTAATGACCTAATGAGCTATGACTGCATTGTCTCTCTTTTCTTTCTGAATCACACAAAATGGCTTTTTTAACGTTCATTACAGTTTAATTCCTGCGTCATTATCAGTAGTATATTTCGAAAAAGAGAGAATCATGGAGAGCGTAAAATAACTTCCAAGCCCAATTGTGATGAAATGACAGTGCTGGGGCTAATATAAAAAAATCAAACAGTATCAAAATTGTAAGATGATCAATGGGTATCAGTTGGTGAAAGTAAGCAAGAATATAGTTGTATCACTATATAATGATGCAGAAATTTGCAAAGCTGTACCGGTGGAGCTGTGATCTAAGCGCTGGTTTTTGACTGTTGGTCCGAGCTAGGTTCGGGCTCGAGGCCCGGATGGGACATGGGTGGTGCGCTTACCTTACGCCACGGACTGCGCCCCCCCTTATCCTTGGAATCAGCGGCCCCTGATTCTTCCCACAGCCCTTAGAATTGCTCACAGTGGTTGTTAAACCCCAGAACAAAACATAATCTAAGTCCGGATAGGATGCACCTGACAGTTAAAGTCTAACATAGGGTCATCGTAAGTGGAACGCCCATTTGTTTCCAGTACACACTTCCAGACGAGAATACAAAAGGTTTGATATAGTTTGAATGCAACGAATAAAGGAGCTATTTACACCGATGAGCTATTACGTCATGCCCACCCACCTAATCACCTGTAGGACTCCCTTCAGCCCCAAAAATAGCGGCCACTCGGCGAGACGTCGATTCAATGAAGTGGCGATATGTATGCTGGAGTATCTGATACCATAAGATCGACAGCAGGTCCTCCAGTTCCCGTAAATTTTGGGATGGTGGTGATTTAGCGCGAACCCGCTTTTCTAAGTCGAACCACGATTGTTCGATTGAGTTCAAGTCAGGTGTTCCGCGAACCACTTCTTTGACGATTCTGGGAGGCGCATGGCGCATTATCCTGTTGGTAATGGCCATCACCAGCAGGAAACACAGTTGCCATGGATGGGTGAACTTGGTCCGCAACGATATTCAGTTACCTGAAAGCTGTCAGGGATTGTGCTATTGGGATAATGGGGCCAAAAGTGTCCCAAGAACACATCGCCCACAGCATAACACCTCCGCCGCCGACCTGTTTCCTCCCAACAGTGCGTGCAGGCGCCACATCCTCCGTTGGTAATCGGCGTACCCGTGCCCGGTTGTCTACGTGATGCACCAGGAATCTTGATTCGTCGGACCAGGACACTTTGTTCCAATCATGCACGGTCCAATCTCGATGACCCTCGCCCGTTTCATGCGTTGTTGACAATGACGTTCAGTGAGCATGGAGACCCTGCTGGGTCTTCGGATACGAGAATGATGCACAGAAGACTACGATGTATTATGTGCTGCGGCACATTGCCCTCATCACCACTGCTGTATCTGCGGGTGTTCTATCGCACTGTGGCCCTGATGTCGCTGTGAACAATGCGCGACAGTCTCCGCTCCCCTCTGGCATCAACGAGCTGCGGACAACACACGACTGGACGACGGTTCGGCGTTTTGCCATCTGTGCACCACTTTTGATACGTACTCACTAGAGCGGCACGTTAGCAACCTACAAGCCCCGCCGTTTCCGAGATCGTAGTCCCAAGGCGCCTTGCCATCATCTTTTATACAAACTCCAATAAATCGGCAGCTTTTCCCATTCTGACTCCGAACACTATACTATTCGAAAGCCTGTCCGCGAGTTGTTTATATACTGTTCCGTGAACTTCACCTGCGCCACCGTTCGGTCTCCAGGTGCGGTCATTTCTCAAGGCTGGGGGTGGTTATAATTTAATTTCTTATCTGTGAATATTTAAGCGTTTGTAGTATTTTGCGTGGCAAAACTAAATGGACTTTTCTATAGCAAAGTTAAGTGGGTGCTGAGTTATACCATTTATCAAGTCAATTATGTTTTTATTACAAAATGCAAAAACTATGGTCCTGAACACTTTAATTATAGAATACGTATAAAATAATGGAAGTAATGTATGGTTTTCGGAACCTGTGCAAAAAAAAAAAAAATGAGTTAATGGCATTACATATGTACACTGTAAAAAATAAATGGTGTGAATTCACGGAAAATTTCTAAAAAATAACGTTCAGAAAAAGTTGCATGTAGGTATCCGTGTTTTTCAGAAATTTCCGTTTTTAAAAGTGCCTATTATTTTAACTTCCGTATTTTCACAGATTTTCCGCAGTCAGAAATTCCATTTATTTCAGAATAATCCATTTCAGGTTTTTTCCGTATTTAAACTGAAATTCCGCAAAACCGACGGTCCCGCATTTTTCAGCCCATTCCCCAGATAATCTTTCTGCTCCGGTGAGGATCGAAACCGTGCAGCTTGGGTTGATTGAACAGGTAACGCAGGCCTTTAAATAACTGAGCCACAGACACTCGGAACGCGAATTACGTACATCGTAAAACAAATTGCGCGAAAATGAATTTTTTGGTCATTAATACGAGTGATTTAGTCATTTTATTTACGCTTTCCAACCGTAGGTTGAAGAAGCGTATATGCTCCATCTTTGTCCGTCCGTCTGTCCGTCCGTCCGCATGATAACTGGCGTAAAAATGGTTCGATTTCGATGAAATTTTAGTATGTGGTAGGAGACCACCTGGGAACGAACCCTATTGAAAATGAGACAAATGGGATCAAAGGTCACGACGTAGGAGCGGGATCCATTCCATTGCACTTATGCGTCATAACTTGCGCAAATATGTTTCGATTTCAATGAAATTTTACTATGTGATAGGAGACCGCCTGGAGACGAACCCTATTTAAAATGAGTGAATTGGCGTCAAAGGTCAGGACATAAGAGCGGGATGCATTCCATTGCCCTTATGCATCATAACGTGCGTAAAAATGGTTCGATTTCGATGAAATTTTAGTATGTGGTAGGGGACCACCTGGGAAGGAACCCTATTGAAATCGAACAAAATGAGGTCGAAGGTCAGGACATAGGATCGGGATCCATTCCACTGCTCTTATGCGTCATAACTAACGTAAAAAAGGTTCGATTTCGATTAAATTTTAGTATGTGGTAGGGGACCACCTGGGGACAAACCCTATTGAAAATTGGCGAAATGGGGATCAGAGGTCAGGACATAGGAGCGAATCACTTCCATCGCCATTGTGCATCATTACTTACGTAAAAATGCTTCGATTTAGATGAAATGCCAGTATGTTGTAGGGACCTGCCTGATGGGGACGAATCCTATTGAAAATGGGTGAAATGGGGTCAAAGGTACACAGAAGCGGGATCTATTCCATAGCCCTTATGCATCATAAGTTATGTAAAATTGCTTCCATTGCGACAAAACTTTATCATGCTATTTCGGAGGTATACTGAAACAGTTCTGTTGAATGTTATCGAAATGGGATCAAAGGTCAGGGCACAGGAGTGAGATTTATTCCATAGCCATTTTCCTCATAACTTGAGTAATAACTTGAGTAATGGTTTCTAGTATGTTAGAAAGCGTATCATAATCAATGCATTGAATGGTTTTACTAACTTGTTTTCTGTTGGAGCTTATTATTTTTTCTGAATAGTTTGTAATATTTTTTTCTATAGGAGGACTTTTCACAAACTAAACATTTTTCATCCTGATTCATCGAAGCAACAAAATGCTTTGAAACTTAATTTTTTTAACTGACAGTGACTTTCAGTTATCTTTGAAAAAGGTCAAATGTACTTTTTATAATATTCTTTAACACAAAAAAAAAAAAAAACCCCGCCTATGCATAAAATTTACTCTTGATAGCTATGATAGCTTGTCTTAAGTTGTCCAAAGACTGATTGTATATACTTCGTATAACCATCTCTACAATAAGTTAAGTACCTGGTTTCTTACATTAACACAAAATACAGAATCAAGTCACTTTATTGTGACTACCACCAGCTAATATCCAAGTAACCGCCGTGTGCTATGCGGACAGCAGCTAGACTTGCGGAGAGTGACTTAATAAGGTGCTGGAAGGTGTTTTCACAGGTATGTGGAGCAATGCTGACTGCAGTGCATCTGACAGCTGCTGGAGGGTGCGTGGTGGAGGATCCATAGAGCGAACAACACGATCGAGCTAGTCCCACAGATGCTCAATTGGGTTTAAGTCTGGAAAATTAGGGGGCCAAGAAAGTACTTGGAAGTCTTCATCGTACTCTTCCAACCACTCTCGGACATTTATAGCTAGGTCACACGTCGCATTGTCAAGCTGGAAGATACCAACTGCCTCAGGGAAGACAATCAGCATGTATGAGTACATGGTATTCAAGGATGGATTCATAACGAATTCGGTCCATAGTGCCCTCCACAGGTATGAGTGGACCCACAGAATGCCACGAAAACATTTTCCAGACCATAATGCTGCCCCCATCAGCTTGTGTTCGACCAGCAATGGTTCAAGAGTGTTTGTTCTCCGATGTTTCTCGCCTTATACGGCAAGGTCCATCTGTTTGATGAAGCAGAAAACGTCATAGGAGAAGACAATCATTGGCCAAACAGCGGACGTCCAATTCCGATACTGCCGTGTAAATTTAAGCCTTTTCTGCCGATACACTTTCGTTAGCATAGGTGCAATGACCATCCGCCTGCATCGGAGCCCCATACGCAGCAACGTTCGCTGAACTGTCGTTTTCGACACACTTCCGGTAGCCCCCTAGTTCATTCAACCAGTGAGTTGCTCCAATGTAGCGTGGCGATCGGTCCTCACGCACGTTCGAAGCCAACGTTCCTTCTCGCATGAATGGCACGTGGTGCTCCCCAGTTTCCACATTACTTATTCGCAAGGGAGCCATTTCTCCAATCAGGATACACTTTAACCACAGCAGGCGAACAGTTCACAAACTGCGCTGTTTCAGAAATACTGCCACCCTTGGCTCGAAAGCCCATAATCATCCCTCTTTGCAAATCTGATAAATCGCTCCTTTTATCCATGACAGCAACGAGTGATATGTTTTCAGAATACCTACAGCACACCTTATATACCCTGCAAGCCAGCTCACGACAGGTGCTTTATTTCATTGGCTACGCGCTGTTGTCGTCAAAAGCAGGAGGTGGTCACAATAATGACTCAACTGTGTATTATACCAAGTGTAAGAGGATGGGTCCAAACGAATAATGCAATTGATTACTTAAACATTTTTACGTATCTGGTACCTATGTGGGCCCCAGAAATTTCACCTAAAATGATTAATAGTGCGGCCACAATGTCAATAATTACCAAAATATAATTACAGGCTGACATCATTGACTTCAGCCCAAGTTTAGCAAACATACTTATAGCAAACAACAGCGTACTTCATTGAAAATCAAGATAACGTTTTTAACCATGCACGTTAGTTGGGATCAATATATCAAGTCAATCAAAGTACTACAAAAACAGTGTTACTGAGGTCAGTCAGTACATTACACTCAATTAACTGGATGCACAGATTTTAACTGCAGAAAGCACTTTAATGAACAAATTCGGCAAAATGCGATTAAATGGTTGATATTTACCAATACATTCGGTTACCTATACGTATTCCACCGCCATGATACATGCCACTAATTATGCCAACTAGTAGCGCATTCTTAGGAGAAATTCTGGCCTCAGCAAACAGAAATTTATACTATATATTTTCAGATTAAGTGCCACATTATTCTGTAGTAAATGCCGCGGTCACTCTGTTGGAAAGAATATCGGCTTGCTCTCTCTCAGCATTTCTGTCCGGGACGCAGAACAGTTCTGGAGAAATACAACAAAAGCACTTACAGTTTCTTGAAGAAATTTAACTCATTACACTGGAAGCTGACCAACACTGCACATGTAGAGATGATACGTTGCACACCACGATCAACTGTGCGAATATGCGTACCAGATGGCCGATAGGAACGAGGTGCTGGCTTCTAAACTTTCGTCCGAGATGGGTCGGTGTACCAATCTCGGATGAGGCGTGAATGCTGTGTCTTACCTAGGGAACTGACTCAAACCATTCCCAGATACTAATAGCTCTAAATGAGGGACGGGCGACTGCTTATAGACGATTGATCTACCTACGGTGGTCGTCAATATTTCCTCCATCCTGTGGCGGGTGTTGATAATCTAACATGCTGCATACCTGATGGACACAACGGAAACGTCAGCAGTTGGCACAAACACATTCATTTAGGAGCTGCATATAGTTGAAATGTTATTTTTCCAATAGCACAGTACGGATGAAATCCAAACAGCTGCATCCATAGCCTACAAACTGCCATTGCTACTTCCTCAACACCGTCCCCTTTAGTAGACGGATGGACATACATTCACACAGAGCTTCTCTAGCGACTTCCTGAACGAAAGTTGTCGTATGTCCCATCCATTGTCTTCGGCTGATGGCCGCCCAAGGGGAAATTTCCTTAAACGAGAGTTTCTCCTTCCAAATTCTGCTCTAAACCGGAACGTACCATTGCTCTCCCTAAGAATCCTTGCCAACAAGCGAAATTCCCTTCACCTGAGAATTCCGAGACGGACCACTCATAAAGTAATGGCCACTTCATTCGACAGCAGAGACTCCGTAAGATTTTCCCCGCTTTAGTATCATTCCTTCTGAAATATACTATTTATTTCTGCGTACAGGAAGGAACCGAGGATTCTCCACGATTCGAAGCAATCGCGAAGAATTTTTCAGTTGGTGGCAGAACATTTCCATCCGCTGCGAGAACGTCTGGAAGTCGATCCTTTCGCTGTGGCAACGGATTGTCTCAAGACGTTTTCACCATAAAAAATATTTAATGCAAAGGATCATAACTTCCACCCACGCTGTTTCCCAGATTACAATTTTTATTGTGTCTAATCTAGAACTAAGATTTCTGAAACGATTTTAATGCTAATTTAATTTCCCGAAAAAGACAGTTTCGTTACAATACCTTCCAGCTCTCTGGGACGAGTTTTACCATGAGTTTTATACTATACATAGCAGTTCTGGTATATGTTCTTAGTCATGCTGGTATTACATGTGTGCGTGTGTTTGTGAAAGTAAACTCTGTTCTGCAAAAGCACTTGTAAAGCCGTTCCGGTGACACAGTGGTTTAATACCTGACCTCTTACAGCTTGCCAGCTACGGATCTGGGTCCGAATCCCGCGAATAAGGCGCGGAGGGTGTGTCTCTCTTACTGCACTGGTTCTTTTCTACAAATCAGGGATGGGCGATTGCATATAGCCTAAACAATTGGTCACTAAATCTCAATACAAACATTCATTGCAACAATAAATAAAAATTCAGCTATCGCCAGCCTTTCCTACTTAGTTACATATTTCTTGTACAAGCAGCCTTTAGTTGCCAATAAGGGTGACATATTTACTTTTAGATAAATCTCTAAACATGCAGCAAAAGATTAAACGATAAATAACCGGCCGGAAATTAAAAGCTTTCGAATGAATGGATTATGAATAAAAACGCTGCCATGCGGTTATCTAACTTTTCTTTTTTTGTGGGAGATGGAGATCAACAAAAAGCAAGAAAGACAAATGAGCGGCAGGAGAGTAAATGCTTTCAAATAAATGGATTGTCACTAAGAACATTACCATGTAAAAACACCTCCTTTTTCTTTTTGTAGGCACATGAATACTTTTATTTCAGATTTTTCAAAAATGGTTTCTTGTAGTAAAATATGTAACTGACGCTGGTTCAAATGAGATTAAATTTATGTGCTTTCAAAATTGTAACGTCAGAAAACAAACAAATCCGTGTCTGTTACAGTATATTAAATCTTTAATGCTTTTGGAATAAACATTCCTTTTACGCTGGGTGATATGTGTTCAGAATTTATGCACAGCAAATTTTTTTTTTGAATAACAATTTCTTGATCTTGCATAGGAAGTTTTTTTAGAAATTTTACATTTACTTCAAATGCAACAGTAATAGCAGATATACTATCCCATGATGGCCTGGTTATATTTTTCACTTAAGTATTCACTCTTCCACATTGACTTTCTTCCACGTTTCCTTTTTAAGAAGAAGTACTTTAGAAACATTTGAATGCATCAAAAATAATAATTATTTGGAAATGAAAATGTTATTTATTAAATACTCATGGAAACGAAATTGCGTGCTTAAAAAGGAAAAAAAAATGCAAGACTGAGGCAACTGGTGAAAACTAACATTACTCAGAACCACTCTCTGATTCACATAGATCTTTATTGTCACATGGCTTTTCATTAACATTTCTATGATCCCTGCAAATCAACCACATCTTCACCGTCCCATAAAATCTGTAAGATATGTGTCCTCTAAAGTAATTCGAAGGAAATCACCTAACGCGCTGGTTCTCAATAGGCGGTCCGCGAAGGGTGTCTCTCTGTCCCGCGGTAAAAATCAAACCAAAAAGAAATGTATAAAATCCACTGACGAAAAAAAAAAAAAAGAAAGTTCATCAATATTTATAATATAAAACAGTGTAAATATTTTTGTTTGATTTAGTTCTGTGACTGTGTTTAAAGGTTTAAGAAAGTGCATTCACAAGTGACAAATGAACGTAATTAGGTAGTTTTTTGCGGGATCCTCAGACGCTCCTATGCAACCCTCTTCTAGGCGTCACGAGAAAGAGGACTAGCATATCTATGTGTTCGGTTCTCCACTCGACGCGACATCTATGAATTCTCGCTGGCAGCGTTTGGAACTAAATCTTCCCGTTGTTTATTCCACATCGCGTTTCATGAAGCGCCGAGCGCAACAGCTCTAGTTATTTTGATGCATCAAAATGTCGTTCTTAACGCTAAAGAAGAGACAAGTTGGCAGTAAAAATCGTGAGTTTAACAGTGACTGGACAGAGAAGTATGTGTTTATTTTACCAGAGAGAAAAGGGGCTGTTTTACAATTTTCACATTATCTTTAATAAAGCATTAAATAAAATAATGTTTATATGTAACTTACATGTACCAAATTAAGTGTTCACATCCTCTGGCCCGGTTCCATGAAAAAAAAAAAAAAACGGAGCCTTTGTTGAAAAGTAATTAAGAACCAGTGACCCAACGCTTCTGTGCCTATTCTGTTTCTGAAATCAGTTTTCACACGGTTCATTGCTTCGGACATTCTATCTACCTCGTGAAACTTAAATTTTTCGGTTGACGGACTATAACCCATATCCTTCTGCTCCGGAACCGAATGTTTTCCCAATTAAGCTACGCCTGCCAGGGCCCATCGCCATTTGCCGTCATCTCTGTAGTGCGTCATATATCCCAGCTCCTCTTGAGAAAGGCGGGGGGCACGAAATCGCAAGTTTCTGTTCCACCGCAAACCATGCATGAAGGAAATATCTCTAGAAGAAGGATTTTTCACCAATCCCACATGAGGCGCGAAAGGAGCACCACGCAGTTTTCGAAGTGAAGAAGGAATTTTCGTTAATTCCAGGCGAGGCACATCACACATTTTTCGAAAAACCTAAAGGCCACTAGATTCATTCCACCCCGGGGCGCCAATGTGGAACCCAAATTTGCAGGTGGAGGGACTCGAACCCACATACTTCTTCTCCGGAGCCGAATATTTTCCCAATTAAGCTACGCCGGCGTGCCGTCCTGACATGTTCGTCCCCTCTGTAGTACGTCACAACTGTTGAATTTGAGGCTGGAAATACTTTCAAGATGTTGAAGACTAAAGATGCGGTTTGGCACTGTTGATTTTTGTTTGAAACCTTCCGTTGTGCAACTAAAAGATCGAGTTGAGTAAAGTGCACGCTCGCTTTGATCAACAGTGAAATGTATACTATAAAATGTTCATTACCCACTTCTTTTGCGTAGCTTTGAGATTAGCATCGCAAACACATGCTACAAAAATCTTAATTTGCTAGGTGAAAGTCCTTCAGTAATTACGGGAATAATAAGATATGTAGAGTTATTTTTTAATTACCAGATATTTATTCATGAATGAAATACGGGATTTCACCATATAATACAAATTTGGAAGATGACAATCCGTTTTTTGGTGTAAATATGACAAGGATCGTAAGTCAGATACTAACCGGAAACTTCCGTCGTCCTGGAGCGGGAATCGAACCCGCATCTCCCAGATAGCGCCTGGGAATGCTAACCACTACATCACCTAGAACGACCAAGTCTCAAGTTTCCGATTAATTTTAATAAAACCATCACAGGATTCGCTAGTCGAAGCAACCGGCATTCATTTAGAATAAATTATCAACGTTTTTTCACAATTAAATGTTTTATTAACATCGACTATAGTTTCGCAGAGCGTCTGGCTCGGCATCATCAGGACGAATGGAGCGTAAACATTCAAATCATTGTGACATCATCAGAGTTCTGACGGTCACACGTTTTGGTGAGTTGTTTCCACGCGCTTGAAAGAAATGGCGTAGACGTCATGTCATTGACAAGTCGTGAAGAATTCCGGTATATGTGGAAAGCTTCTAATACATTAAGCTTGTTAGTCGAATCAGGTTTATCAATAAGAATAGCGTTTCCAAACAAAAATTTATTGTTATTTTCGTGACAATGTTGGGCTATTGATGACTTCTTCAGTTCACAGTTCCATACGTAAGTCTTGTGTTCCTTCACACGGAAACTTAAAGCCCTGCGGGTCTGTCCTATATATGAAAGTCCACATTCACAAGGTATCTGATAAATTCCCCAGGAATTTATGTCTTGGACGTAGTCTTTTGATCCGTAAAAATTCATCTTGTTTATGGGTTTGAAAATCACTTTGAAATTAAAACTTTTGAGAATTTTTGAAATTCTGAAGCAAATCTGAAGAGCAAATGGGATAACCGCCCAATTCGTTCGTACTGGGAGGTCTACTGGCGTGAGCGAGCAGACGAGCTTCGGTTTCCTAAATTTTTGGACCGCCTTTTCTATCACGGAAGGGCAATATCCTCTGTGTACCGCAGTTCGTTTAAGAAAATCAAGCTCTTTCTGTAAGGAACCATCAGTTGAGCATATATGTACTGCACGATATACGTATGTGTAGAAAGCAGACATTTTTTGTTTGCATGGGTGATTTGATTTTGCATGTGGAGGTAAGGAAACAGCAAATGGCTTTCGATAAACTGTGGTACTGAAGGATCCTTCAGAGCGTGACACCAAGACATCTAGGAATGGTAAGCAGCCATTATTTTCAGTCTCACATGTGAACTGTATATGAGGATCAATTGAATTGATAAGTTCAACTAATTCAGGTAGTTCGGAATTCCTGCCTTTCCAGAGGACAAAGGTATCATCTACATATCGAATCCACAGGTCGAATGTAACGAGCTGAAAGAGTTTGTCCTCGAAGTGACGCAAGTAGACTTCGCATAAAACAGGCGACAGTGGGCTACCCATTGTATTATATGAATTATATTTAACCGGCATTCATGTTTAGCGAATCTGAAGTTATCAATCCAATCCCGTGATTGCCCGGAGGAGCAGATAAATCATGAATGAAATACCGGATTACACCATATAATACAAAGTTTATTACATCATATAAATAATTCATATATAATACAAATAATGCAACTTGAGACTTGGTCGTTCTGGGTGGTGTAGTAGTTAGCATACCCGAGCTCTATCAGGGAGACGCGGTTTCGATTCCCGCTCCAGGACGACGAAAATTTCAAGTTTTCGAATATTATCTGAGTTACCATCCTTATCATGTTCACACCAAAAAACGGAATGTCATCTTAAAAAAAATTATCCCAGGTATTCTTTTTGTTTGTGATGTCCAAAGGTGAAAGTATGTTTCATGAGCATTACAACAATAAACAAGAAAGTTGACGCCAAATTTTCGGGTGTAATGAGCACGTCTTTTTTTCTTTTTTTTGATTGGAGGTTTAACGACCACCGTGAGCAACCCAATGGGCAGTCGCCCGTTCATAATTTAGGGTCATTGGTTCCAGGGAAGGGAGACAGCAAGTGCCGTATGACAAATACAACATCCATGTCGCACCGGGATTCGAACACGGACCCATTTAGCACGAATGATCAGAGACCATCGCTTAGACCACTACACCATCGGGGCGGCGAGCACGTCTTTTGAATCCGTTCTGACACGATTGAAATTCATCAAAGCTACTCCAAGTCGATGGAAGCGGTATGGAAAACAGTACTATCTGACCGAAGAAAGAAGTTTTTCAGTCGGGTCTTTAATCCCTCAGATATTGCTGTAAACGGAATCGCGTACTTACGCCCTCTGGTTCAAGGCTCGTGCGCTAAGAAAAAATTGAAATTACACGAGAAACATTTCGCAGCGGAAACGCTCTCCAACAAAGAAAGAGTTTTTCAAATCGGACCATTAGCAGCACAGATATCGACAAAATAAGATATACATCTACGCCTTCTGGGGGTAAAACATGAATTATTTTAAGGAGAAAGTATTTTCAAAATGTTTTTCGATGTGAGCGGTGTTGGTCCAGGAAAGTAATTTTTCAGTAGAGTTTTCAGGAGCTCCGATTTTGCTGAAAATAGATCAGAAGCAGAAAGTAACACTGATACTAACCTGGTGGTCAAGCTTTCTTTACCAAATATTAGAATTTATATCAAAAACACTTCCCATCAAGAGCTGTATGCGATACAGGAAGATGTTTTTCAGATCGGAGTTTTAAAAGCAGAATTATCGGGGAAAACGCTATTTACCTGAACGCCCCAAACGGAAAGTTTGCGAGTTATTTGAAAATTTTGAAATTATTTGAAAAATGTTTCACGCCGGAAACGATATTCAACAAATAAAGAATTTTTCAAATCAGACTCTTAGACGTAGAGATATTGACAAAAATATGATGTACCACTACGCCCCCTGGCGGAAAGAACATGAAATATTTTCAGAAGAAAATATTCGAAAAAGATTTATCCACGTCAGTGGCATCGGTCCAGGAACGAATATTTTCAATAGAGATTTTCGGAGCTCAGATTTTGAGGCAAATGCATCAGAAGCAGAAATTAACACTTACGCCCCTGGTGGCCAAACCACTCTTCGCTAAAAATTTGAAATTATATTCAGAAGATATATCTTCAGGAGCTGTATCCCCTGAAGAAAAAAAATTTCAAATCGAAGTTTTAGAAGTAGAGAAATCGGAGAGAACGTGATTTATTTTTACACCCCCTAGCGGAAACTCTATGCGTAACTTGAAAAAGAGGCGTCACCTAAAATAATCTTCAAAGTAAATGGAATCGAAAGGTAAAATATGTTTTTCAATCGGGTGTTTAGAAGCAAATATATGGAATAAAATTTGTTTTGAATTCGTTATCTTCTGCATTTACGCTCCCTAGCGGCGAAATTGTACATAAAAAAGGGAAATAAAAGATCATCATTCGCATATTTCCAGCTTCCCAATGCAAAAAGAATGTTTTAAATCGGACTAATATTGGCTGAGATATGGTGTCCACAGACGGACGGACAAACCGATAACCTAAGCACGATCTCTTTTACGCTTTCCAACCGTAGGTTGAAGAAGCGTATATGCTCCAACTTTGTCCGTCGGCCCGTCCGCACGATAACTAGCGTAAAAATGGTTCGATTTCGATGAAATTTTAGTATGTCGTAGGGGACAACTGGGGACGAACCCTATTGAAAATGGACGAAATGGGGTCAAAGGTCACGACATAGGAGCGGGATGCATTCCATTGTCCTTATGCGTCATAACTTGCGTAAATATGGTTCGATTTTGATGAAATTTTAGTATGTCGATTTTGATGAAATTTTAGTATGTCACTGGGGACGAACCCTATTGATGAAATGGGTGTAACGTACGTAAAAATGGTTCAATTACGATGAAATTTTAGTATGTAATAGGCGACCACCTAGGGAAGAACCCTATTGGAAATGGAAAATGTTGGATCAAAGGTCAGGACATAAAAGCGGGATCCATTCCATCGCCCTTATGCGTTATAACTAAAGCCCGGAAGTTGAGGCAAAATGCCTTAAAATGCTTTTTTTGCCTTTTCGGCTCATATTTGAAGAAAATGTCTTTTTATGTTTTTTAATGCCGTTGTTTTGCCTGTACTCAACAAATGCACTATTAAAAAATGATTTCTTCGTAAGAATGCGATAAAATCAAAGTTTTGATAACAATCTAGGATGCAGTACGTAGTGTTTCCGGGTAAACACGTAATTTTTTTTAAGTTATTCATTTCTTTTTAAAACTGTTTTTTAGGGTATAGGTGTACAAACCATAAGGTAGGTGGCATTTTCTCTAAAACGAAATCACAGTCGGCAGACATCTGAAAGTAAACACGAGTACAATCGGTACATTCAAAACGAGGTGCTCCAATTTAAGCAGCGGTGACAGACGCATGCGCAGAGTCTGCGATGATCGGCATCTCATTTTATGTTTTGCTCTCCCTAGAATCCTAGATAATAGTTTCTGCGCATGGCGGAAGTAGCCGAATCCAGTCAGATAACATTGTAACCAATCAAGCTAGAGTGAAAGCCAAGAATGCACGTACACACATAAGACCTTGAATGTAAGTGCAAAACAAGGGAGGAAGATTCTGTTAGTTCGCTACCCCTAATAGATCTCGCCTTGCGTCCAAGTGAAACAATAATGCCGAAAACTGCTTCTTCAACCAGTGCTAAATTAAGTCGGTATGTTCAAGAGTATGGAAGTGATATCTTGTACACTGATGGAATGGTGGTGTTTTGTAAAATATGCGATACGAAACTGAATTACGAAAAGAAATTCTTCATTTCACAACATTTGGCAACAGCTAAACATAAAGCTGATGTTATTCGGAAGATTGGTGAAAAAAAGACATGTTTGATTTCGTCATTCGCTTCTACTTCGAGCAAGCAGTGACAGTTTGCAAGTGATTTGTGCCATGCTTTTATAGATGCTGGAATACCTTTGTGGAAGCTGGAAAATAATTCACTGAAGAATGTTTTGGAGAAATATACAAAGGAAAATATTCCGTGCTAAGCAACTTTGCGGAAAACATACTTAGATTCCTGCTACGTCGGTATAATGAAAGAAATACGAGAAGATGTCGGGGATAAAAATATCTGGATCAGTATCGATGAGACAACAGACGCCACGGGAAGGTATGTGGCAAATGTTGTTATAGGTACAATGGAACCTGCTCAGCCCTGAACTATCTACTTACTTACATCAGATCAACTATCAAAAACAAATAGTAGCACGATTTCTCAGCTTTTTGCCCCTTCATTAGCTCTTCTTTGGCCTGGCAGAATAAAGTATGAAAATGTACTATTGTTTTTAACAGACTCATCTCCTTATATGAAAAAAGGCTGCCCACAGCCTGAAAGTTCTCTTTCCAAAAATGCTTCATTTAACTTGTTTGGTTCATGCTTTCCACAAAGTAGCGGAGGAAGTACGTGGGTTATTTCCGGATATTGATGCGTTAGTGAGTAATGTGAAGAAAATTTTCATTAAAGCTCCTCATCGAGTTCACTTATTCAAAGAGATGGAACCAAACCTTGCTTTACCGCCTAAACCGATTTTGACAAGATGGGGAAAATGGGTATCAGCCGCTGTATATTACGCAAATAACTTGAACAAGATTGCTGAAATTGTTAACAGTTTTCAAGAGGATGAATCCTGCGCAATACGCAATGCTCAACAGATACTAGCTAAAGATTCCATTCGTAACGATTTAACTTTTATTCAAACACAATTTTCACAGTTGCCCGGTATGATTACTTTTCTGGAAAAAAGGAATGAAATGTTAGTGAATGCCATGTGTTCCCGAGAGAAAGGTTCAAATCGTGAGAAAAAAATGTCAACGAGTTCTTTCAGCAAATAATGACTTGGAGAAAATCAAAGTCATCGCTGAAATACTCCAAGGTGAAAGTTCAACTTCTAATGAAATGGATCCTACAACTGCGTCATGTTTCAAATACGCTCCCATTACCTCCGTAGAAGTTGAAAGATCATTTTCGCTTCTAAAACATATCCTAAGTGACAGAAGGCAGAGATTTTGACGTTCGAACAATTAACAAAGCACCTAGTACTTATGTGTAACCGCAAAAATAAGTAAGTGATAATCTGATAAATGATTTTGTCAATTCAGCTTAACACCTGTATATGATTCAAAAATTTTCGACCACTTCTATAAATGCCTATTTTTGATGCCTATTTTGACGCTTTATTTCGCTTATTTGCCTGCCTATTTTTAGCATTTTTACTGCCTCAACTTCCGGGCTTTAGTTATAACTTACGTAAAAATGCTTTGAATCAGACAAAACTTTATCATGTTGTACCGGAAGTATACTTTACCGGTTCTGTTGAATATAATTGAAATGGGGTCAAACATCAGGTCACAGGAGCGAGATTTATTCTACAGCCTTTATCCTCATAACTTGAGTAATGATTTCTGGTATGTTGGAAAGCGTACCATAGTCAATGCATTGCATGATTTTACCGACTTGTTTTACAAAAGACGTGCCAACAAATCCTGCGTTATGCAGTTGTTACGTCACACGACGACATAATTCGCAATTTCCATTCACAGAACACCTGCGTGAAAACGTGAAAAACTAAGCGGGATATCACAAATACTGTATTTCTTTCTCAGTTGGTGCTATGCTGATGACGTCACATTATTATATTTTGAAAGCAGTTTGCATTCAGTGAACACCTGAACGAAAACAAGATAACTAAGCATGCCATTACAAATATTTCTTTCTCAGTTGTTGCTATGATGATACTCTTTCCACTGCGTCACCAAAGTGAGACAAATGCTCAGACAAAGCAAATTATTATTGTTTGTGATATTGCAACTTTGCGTAATCGTACCGTGAAATGAGATGCGATATCGGTAAAATGTCATCTTGCTTTTATGCCACTAGGTGGCAGTTTGAAACAATAAGACAATCACCATTTTTAACAGGATTGAAGTCATTGTGCTATCGGTCTTCTGAACACTGCCCTGTAAAATTCCAAATTTGTCGAATAAGGCAACTGGTTTAATAACTTCATGTGATGCTTGAATTTATCCAATATGAGAGGATGCCCTCTGCTGTTATCATTTGTTATTTACCGAGTGACAGGTCGGAATGAAGACATGAAACGAACATCACGCTGAAGGACATTTCACTCTCATCATGTCAGTGACGTCCACAGGCGCGCTTGTGCAAAGTTTCATCGGCATTTGCTTGCATGAATTTCCGAGCTGTACCTATGCTTACGTTCCGTTTACGATTATCACGGAAAGCGGCTTTCACCCTTTATGTCTGTGGACTTACTGGTTACACAATATGCTTAGCGAGTTTCGGTTTGATTATCGACAATGCTTACTCAGTGATTGTTTGATTATCACGCAGATCAGAATCATTTGGGGTTTATTCTAAAACTGAAGGGCTCCGAATGTTAGGCATCTACCAGAATGTGGCTAAAATGAAAATTGACTTTACTGAAGGTTTCAAAGCACACACACGGAAAATTAGAATCCACGAAACTCTCAAGTATCTCCCCAAAATAATTAAGAGTGCAAGAATATTTCCATTGTACATACATGTATAATAGTTGCTAAAGTGGAAATATAGGGAAGCCATATTCCCGATTATTCATTTTAAAGTTCATCAAAACACCAAATTTCTGAGGGGTTCACTTCTTTCCAGCAGTGCAATTGTACAAAGGGCATCTTGAAAGTAATGCCTCGTCCCTCATAAAATTTCTATTGTAGCAGCAAAAATGTGAAACTAGGTGGGAAAATATTTGGACATATTGTTAATAATGCTAGCCTATTCAAAGTATTGTCCATCACTTTCTATACATATCCGCCATCACTGAACCCATTGGTAAAACCCATTTTGGAAGCATTCCTGAGGCTGTCATTTTACCCATGCAGCCCCGGTGGCGCAGTGGTCTAAGGCGTTGGCCTCTGATCATTCGTCCGAAAGGGGTCCGGGTTCGAATCCCGGTGAGGCATGGATGTTGTGTTTGTCTTACGGCACTGGCTCTCTCCTTCCCTGGAACCAGTGACCCTAAATTCGGGACGGGCGACTGCTTATAGCCCATTGAGTTGCTCACGGTGGTCGTTAAACCTCCAATCAAAAAAAAAAAAAAAAAAAAAAAAAATTTACCCATGAGTTCACAGCCAGTTTAACGTCTGTCATATCGTCGAAACGTTCCCCAAGAAGAGTGTTTTTCAAAGGGGAAAACAGGAAAAAGCCTAAGGGAGCCAAATCAAGACTGTACGGGGGTGGGGCATCACCATCCACCCCATGTTGGCAATAGCCTGTGAAGTCTCCATTGAGGTGTGGGGACGTGCCTTATCATGGCGTAAAACAACACTATGAAGCGGAATGTCACGTCTTTTCCTGCTGATAGTTTCCTTTAGCTTCTTCAATGTCTGCACATAGTGAGCACTGTTTATTGTTGCACCCCGTTCAAAGAAATCAGTCAAATTCACACCGCGTTTGTCCCACAAAATTGTTACTATCACCCTCCCTGCGGAACGAGTTCATTTCACCTTTTCTATCGAGGTGAAGCTATGCGGTGCCTTTCCATTGAAGCACGTTTTGTTTCTGGGTAATGAAAGAACACCCAGTTTTCATCCCCCGTCACAACATTAGAGAAAAACACCTCACCCTATCTCTCATAACACTCCAAGAGGTTCCACCACATGCACACCCTTTGCTCACATTATTCACGGGTTAGGTTTCTTGGGATCCACTTTGAACAAATAGTTCTGCAGCCTAGATCCCTAATTAATGTTTTCATAGCACTATGTCCACAATGAATTGCGTCACACAACTCCTGGATGGTGACACGACAATCAGCTGTGATGAGGTTTTTCACTGGTTGCCTGTTGGTATCTGTCACTGCAGTTGCGGGTATTCCACTCCGTTGTTTGTCCGATACTGAACTTTCTCCCTCTCGAAACTCCTTCATCCATCTACGGACATTACTGATATCGATTTTGGCAGCTCGATACACCGCTAAGAGTGTCCTGTGGAATTCTGAAGCCTCACATCCCTCTTTTTCCAGGAATTCAATTGCGGCTCACTGTTTTTCTCTGTCAGTCATGATCTTTATTTCCCATTGTGAAAAAAGATTGTTCCCACATTGGTAACTTATCATAGTACACGTCAGTGCACTTTTATTAAAATCACTTCAAAATTTCGAAAGCTTTTAAGGAGGAGGCATTATTTTCAGGATGCCCCTTGTATATACACTGCCCTGTCATTTATATCCGGACACATCTCTATTGATATTGTGAGGCACGCCTACCTACCTCACAGGTGACGCACATGCCAAGAAGGCAAAGTTGCAGCGACAAACTTTGTGGTGGAGCTTAATTGGGAAAGCTTTCCGCTCCGAAGCAGGGGGATACAAGTTCGATTACCGTCACTGGACATTACTTTTACGCTATACGTGTACTCGGTCTTTTCTGAAAACCTCGTCAGAGACCCAACTATATACATGGGGTGGCTCAAAACTACGGTTAAATTTTAAAACGTTATAACAAAAAAACAAAGGCGTGTATTACAGTATGATGTGCACAAAGAGCATGAGCTAGCAGAGGGGATTTTGTTTGGCAACAGAAAGACATTTAGTTCGAAAATGCGAAGAGACGCATGCATACCATGAAAGATATGCAAATGTTGTGCCTTCAAAAGCACTAAGTGATGAGGTGCAGCTGTTGATCTGCTTGTGAATTGTCTTCATTTCTCTCTTTATTGAAAATGGTGTTCAAGAAGAGCCTTACGATGTTAACTTTTCAGAGCCCTTCGGCATGTAACTCGATCAGTCTTTTAGGAAGGCGGAAAAAATTGACGGAGTAGGTGCGGGAACAGTGTGCTCAGGCAGGAAAAATCCTAAAGTAAAACGTAAGGAAAAATGAGAGCTTTAGGAGCATATGGTTTCGCATGAAGTGCTGAAGTTGTAAGCTGCCCTAACATACGAGTTGTACTTACCTTATAATGAATATAGCTTTTAACTAAGCTAATTATAATGAATATCACGCTTCTTCTACTGAATTATAATGAATTCAGCTTCTTCTAAGCTAATGCTTGTTCTACTACTAATGGTTGTTGTGTTATTAATTATATCATGAATAAACTTTCCTGCTAGTAATGTAGTAATAATAATGAACAAGCTTATAACTGGTAGTAATGTTGTAGTAGTAATTAAGATGAATAAAGTCTTTTTCTTTTTGTTACTAATAACACTTAATGAAATAAACCTAACAGCCAGACAGAGGTCTGACAGTACTATGAACTGAGAAAGACGTACTTACTTAAAACTCTTTTATTTGGTAAACTTCTCGCTCTCACATAAACGAAGATCTCTTTACACAACAACAGCTTTCTGACACATAAACCACAGCTCACTTCGTACAACAACAGCTCACTCTACGCACATCAACAAAAAGCTGTCCACAAAAACAAACGCTCTCTCTATTCAACAACAAACGCTCTCTCTATACAACAACAAACGCTCTCCTTATATATCGTTGAACGCGCATATTTACACTGGCAACCACCACGTCATGACTTACACTCATTGCCAGATCTTATTCAGCGGGAGAAATAACATCTCGTTCAGTAAGAAGATAATTTACATAGTAAAATAAAATAACCAGAGATAGTAAAAATCAAAAGGAAAGTGAATCGAGAGTATACGTTACAACCTGCCTGGAAACTGGTGCCACATTAACACCACGAAAGGGCGCAGAAAAAGAGGAAAATAATTAAGGGAAGCGGAAACCAAAGAAAGAAAAGGCCGCAAAACGAACAAGTTTTTCATTTTGGGCTCTTTAAAGGAGCCGTTTTAATTTTCACCAACTTTACTCGACATGTACGAAAATGTTGTTGCAAGTGCAACAGTCAATCACATCAGATATTTTATTCTGATTCGTTGGCTGTTAGCCTTATGAATTACAACTGCGGGCATCGTGGGACAAGGACATTTCTAAGTTTTGGATGTAGAAAGTTTTTCAGCGTTTTTTTTATCACATAGGATGTTTTCCTTCCCTCCATAAAAAACAAACCCTTGTTCTTATTAAGAAAGCAGATTGAATTACTGAGCTAATAAATCTTAGTTAGCCGCTGGGTTTCTAAGCCGAGTTCGAATAGTTTTTTTATTCTTAAGCGGAGAATCTGTAAGAGAAGCTTTACAAAACTTCTAAACACAGAAAAGACTAAAAAAGGGACGATATACAAAGTGCGTCAAAGAATTTTTAAGACTGGCGCTAGATTTTAGCCTACGGTGGCGCCACCAGTGTAATCGCGAATGCGTTATAAACCGTGACCATCTGCTTGCTTTCTGCAAAACGTACTGCGCAATTGTTAAAGTAACTCCTACGAAACGGCCGTTCATTAGAGAAGTACATTTTTTTCATGTAGAATTATTAAGATGGAACAAAGGGCTGTTATTGAATGTAACGCAAAACTTGGTAAAAGCGCCTCGGAAACGTACCAAATGATGAAACAAATTTACGTTGAGTTTTGTTTAAGTAGATCAAATGTTTTCCTGTGGCACAAACGTTTTTGGACGGAAGAGATTTGCTAGATGATGATAAGCGTACCGGAAGACCAAGTTCATCTAGGACACCTGAAATTATTAAAAAAGTGCGTGATTTCGTGGCCAACAATCGATGTGCGTCACTAAGAATGTTGGAAGAGCCTTTAAACATCAACAAAGAAACGATTCAAACCATCCTGCATGAAGATTTGGGCAAAACAAAAGTCTGTGCTAAATTTGTTCGACACACGTTAACCAATGAACAAAAATCAAGGAGAAGTGCACATCATTTCAGCCGCTGAAAACAATCCAAACTTCGTAACATCTGTTGTTACAGGTGATGAAACATGGTGTTTTCAATATGATCCTAAGACAAAGCGACAAAGTGTGGAATGGAAGTCAAAAAACTCACCACAAACCAAAAAAACAAGAAACGTTCCATCGAAAATCAAAACAATGCTCATTACATTCTTCCATAGTAAGGGTATTATCCACAAAGAATTTGTTCCAAGTGGACAAACAATTACTGGTGAGTTTTATTTAAATGTTTTGAGGCGTTTGAAGGGAAGAATTCGTCGCATTCGTCCAGAATATCGGGATGAAAGCAGTTGGTGTTTGTTGCACGATAATGCACCCAGTCACACCTCACTTCTTGTTCGTAGATTTTTGGCCAAAAATAACGTCTGTGTGTTGAATCATCCACCTATTCGCCTGATTTAGCGCCCTGCGACTTTTCTTTATTCACAAAACTTAAAATGACGTTAAAGGGGTGTTATTTTGATGATATTTCGACCATACAAACAGCTTCGACGCGTGCTTTGGAGGCAATTCCGCAAAGTGAACTGGAACAGGCATTCGAATCATTATAAAATCGCTGTAACAAGTGTCTTGAAGCCGGAGGGACTTATTTTGAATAACAAACCAAAACAAATTATAATTTCTTGTTTCTATTTCGTTTTACAGACCCAGTCTTAAAAATTCTTTGCCACACTGTGTACCATCATCTGTGCCGGTTTAAAGTGTCTGGTGAGAAGATTTGAAGAAACTGAAAGCTTGCTGGATCTCCATCTGTGTGGGAGACTAGAGTTAAGGAAACCCCGTTCGAACGTTGTGGCATTCCAAATGGATGAACTAGCATCTCAAGTGACAAGCGCAACATACAGTGCTCATGAAACGGTAAGACGTTTGGGCATATGCAGAGCATCCGTAAATCGTTTCCTTCACCGTGTGTTAAATCTGTATTCATACAAACTGTAAACTTTACACCAGCTGTTACCATACGACGAGAAGAATTTGCCAAACGGGCTCTAGCAAAGATCACTGAGGATTCCCAGTGGTTGCTAAATCTGTTGTGGACAGACGAAGCAAATGTTTTGCTACACGCATCCGTCAACACGCATAATTGCCGAATATCGGCACAAGCTAATCCACATGCGTACACAGAGGAACCATTGTATTCCCCTAGAGTTACGCTAAGTTGTACATTCACTGCATCTGTCATTTTTGGGCCTTTGTCTTTGAGGAACCGTGCCCCAGAAACAGCAGGAAGATTTCCTCAGTAAATAACAAACGCTACTTGAAACTTCTGCATGAAAACGTGATGCCAAGTTTGCAAGAAAAAATCTGTCACACACAGTCACATTTATGCAAGATGTTGCACCAACTGAGGTCGCAATATCAGTAAGGAACTTTGATGACACCACATTTCGCGTATGAAGACCAATCAGCAGACAATGTAGCATCCCCTGGACAACTCAGTCTTCTCAGTTTTTTGGTGACTGTAGCATCCCTTGGACAGCTTCCATTAGAAATTATGGTTTCCATTCTTTGTCATCTTTTCTCTTCCCACACTAAGCTTCCGTTCAAAAGTAGTGCACGGAAAGCTGAACAGGATGAAACAGTGATCCACGAGCGGATAATGAAGGTCGTTGCAACCTGCAACATAGCTTGTATAGGTTGAATGACCCAAATGCACTGAACGCTTCGCGCGGCATGAAACGTTTACTATATTAAAAAAGTAATTTGATGACGATCAGTGCCACCATTCACGATTTACAGCCACATATCTACATTTCATTCGAAATAAATCATTCTGTATCTCTTTAATACTGATGCGAATTTTGCCTCACTATTTTGGATATAATGGACGTGGCTAATCAGGCCGTTTAATTAATTCTAGGGGTCTGATTGGACTTTGGGACGAGGAACAGATGTCCTCAAAGTGAAACATTGACCACCCAGTAGGGCCATGTACACAGACACCCAGTAGTCGTTGCGTGTGGGGTCGGAAGGCGACGAAACAAGGCAATCAGTAAAGAGGCAAGGCCTTGACACAAGACTCCATTGCTGGACGACAGGGTTATGGGACAGGCTGCAGTTTTTAAATCAAGAGATCCTCTTGTATTTTAAATATTTAAGTACTCACTAATGCATTTTCAAGTGCTCCCAGTATTCTTGTGTTCTAGTGTACTTGGGTAAGAAGAGAGCGTTCGAGAGATTTGGTTTGTGAGCTGAAATCAACTGAAGGAAGAAATAATCAGTTGTTTCCCCAGTCTGCGAGAAGGAAAGCTGGCAGTAAACTCATATCACGAAAATAGCTAATCGAGGGAGAATTCTTGGTGTACAAAAATCTGGAGGACCAGCGGCAAATATTGGGTTGTCGGAAAAGTCATGACGTATGTTGGCACCCGATGGCGGTTGGACGGTTTTGGAAGTACTAGAGGCATGCGCAGCTCTGTTATCGCTATGGCATTCAACAGGTGCCAGTTCTAGCTGCAGTCGAAAAGGAATAGTGAGCTATTTGGTTAATTCGCGGAGATTTGACATCAAGTTGAAGATGGAAGACCAAACTCTGCATTTTCGCCATATTTTACTGTTTTACTTCCGTAAAGGGAAGAACGCGCGTCAAGCTTGTGAAAAGTTGCGTAAAGTGTACGGTGATAATGTTCTACAAGAACGTCAGTGTCAGCGGTGGTCAAAATTCCGTGCTGGTCATTTTGACCTCAACGATGCTCCTCGATCCGGGAGACCCACCGAGGTTGATGACGACCAAATCAAAGCATTGATCGAGTCAAACCCACGTTACACGACACGAAAAATTGCAGACGCATTGCACATCATCATCATGCGTTCACGACCACCTGAAGAAGCTGGGATACGTACTCAAGCTCGATGTGTGGGTTCCTCATGAACTCAAAGAAAATCAATTGACGGCGCGTTTAAACATCGGCGATATGCTCATTAAAAGTGAGGAAAACGATTCTTTGTTGAAGCGACTGATAACTGGTGACAAAAAGTGGATTGTGTACAACAATGTGTTGCGCAAACGGTCATGGTCCCGACGTGCTGCTTCGCCTCAAACGACATCCAAAGCAGACATTAATCAGAGGAAGGTTCTGGTCTCAGTGTGGTGGGATTTTAAAGGTGTGTTTTTCGAGCTCCTACCATGGAACCAAACAATCAATTCGAATGTATACTGTCGGCAATTGGACAGTTTGAACGAATCCATCATCCAGAAACTTCCAGAGCTCGTTCATCGTAAAGGTGTTGTGTTCCATCATGGCAACGCAAGACCACACGCAAGTTGGATCACCTGCCAAAAATTATTGGAGTTTGGGTGGGATGTGTTGCCACACCCAGCATACTTGCCTGATCCTGCGCCGTCAGACTTCCACTTGTTTCGTTCTCTTCAACAGTCCTTGCGTGGTATAACGTTCAATTCAGATGAGGCTGTAAATCCGCACGTTGTAGAGTTTTTCGCCACGAAAGACGGATCCTTCTATGAACGAGGCATTCTGCAGCTCACTGAAATATGGCAAAAGGTTGTCGAACAAAACGGGCATTATATCATTGATTGATCTTTGTTCTTTGAATCAATAAATGACATTTGCAAAACATGGCTAAAATACGTCATGACGTTTCCGATAACCCAATAGATACCATGAGTCCGCGTGTACGAGTAGCTTCCCACAGTAACATGGCTCTGAGAAACGGATCAACCTTTCTTTAGCTTTTCCAGCGCATTCTCGGATAAGAGAAGCGCCCTAAATAAGTGGTCGGCGAGTGGCCTCCCTTTTGCTTACCCCTTCTACGCGAAAAGGGGTCTGCGCTGCGTTGTGCCCACCTATCCGAAGAATCCGTCCGAAGGAGGAAAAATCGCCTCTGGGTGAGAAATACTTTCAGAGTGAAAGACTCCCACGATGCATCGCTTTGTTTATGTGTTCATGTATGCGATACAGAAATATCAGACCACGAAATCAAGGAATTATTTGTGGTGCGTTGGCTACGTAACCGAGAGCTACATGCGGTTTGTGCTGTGTGCTAATTTTGAAGCATCTTTAGATTTTCCTATGCAGCAAGAACGGTAAGTAACGTTTCAGTTTGTTTATGTTCGCTGAACTGATCCAGCCGCTAGCTGAACTTTCCTGTGACAGAACATTTAATTAACTATTTCGGTATTGGACATTGTGGTCCAGTAGGAATTTAGATGTTGATATGTCGCGAAGCAATATTTTTGTCATCATTAATTATGAAACTATGAGTTCCTAAGTTAAAGTGCATTTCATGTTGTTGCAATTCTCGCAGTTGATTGGTAGATACTCGGTACGTTACAATACTATTTCTTAACATCGGGGGAGCTGAATTTGCTGTTCTTATAGTTGCAATATTGTTCTTTCTGCTGGAGAGAACTTTTTAATATTAAATTCAATCGATGTCTCTTACACATAAGATTTATACAAAAGATTCGAGCTGTATAACAATTACGGAATACTTCTGAAAGTGTTAAAGAAAAGCAGTTTTTATGAGATACCATGCAATATTAGAAGACCCCAATACTTTGTAAATGAAAATACGTAGCACGTAAATTACACAATTCCTATCATGCCTATCTGCTTAAGGGAATTTCTTCTGAAACTGACAGCGTCTCGAAGTAACACAATTTCTCCGACAACAGGTTATGCAAATCAGGTGCTGCATAATTAATTCAGCGACGACACAGAAAAAAAGTAGAGATTTATTTTAGGAGCACAGAAATTAATATTACTTGAGTCTTCTCCGCAGCATATGCTTTCTCTCCTTGATAAACAATTACGATGTGTTTGTGTATGTTTTCTGAGTGTGTGCATTTAAATTAGCTACCAGTGCCTAAAGACTTATTTCGTGGTTATTAAAGCAGGGAGCTCAAAGAATTAGAATTTTTAAATAAAATAGAAAACTCTGTTTAGGCAACATTATCTCCGAAAGAGTTTTAAATTACGCGAGCGGTATCTCAAATAAATTTTTTTATTGTGTCAGGCCACCGAAGTTATATCAAGAAAGTTAAACATGTAGATTAAAAAGATTTGCACCCAAGTCTGAACATAAGGATTACCACAAGAATGTCTTGGGTTTGCTATTAAAAAAATTAGGGAAAATAATTTGAATACATCACGTCCCTCAGTGCTGTAAAGACATGGAGAAAGTTCGAGGAATTCTGAAAGAAAAAATCGCATACTTCCAGAAATCCGAAACAGACAAAAAGCATGTTCCTTTTCTCAACTTCAATTTAGTTTAGTTTCTTGAGGGCAAAATTGCATTTCGATATAAACAGGAACTTCAGATCTACCTTTAATTATCAATTTTCTACCAGATTTAATTTAGTCGAAGAATAATTATTGTACAAGAATGGCTGGAAACTATACTCAAATCTAAGCAAAGCAAAAAAGTTACATCAAGAAAGTCAAAGGTGTAAATTAAAGATTACTCATATCTAGGCAAAGAAAAAAATATCAGGAAAGTTAAAGGTGTAGATTAAAGATTTACTCCAATGCAAGCAAAGCATAAAAGTTATATCAGGAAAGCAAAGGTACGTGTTGAAGATTTACTGAAGTCTAAGCAAACCAAAAAAGTTATTCCAGGAAAGTCAAAGGTGTAGATTAAAGATTCACACGTACGTTTGAGGAAAATGATTATCACAAGGAAGGCTTGCATTTGCTTTAAAATAGGTACCAGGAAACATAATTTAAATACATCGAGTTTCTAACTGCTCTAAACACATGAACATTCGAGAAAAGCGGGAAAAAAATCGCAATCTTCCGAAAACACGCAACGGACAAAAAGCATTTTATTTTTCAACTTCAATACAGATTATTTCCATCGAGCAAATGCTATCGAGTTCTCCCAAGATTTTATTTATTCGAAGTAACAGCAATTTTCTTTTTATGGGAATGTCTGGAAACTTTGCTTGAATCTTAAATTAAAAATGATGTGGGGATGATATTCCGAAAGACGTATTTTTCTAGTAATTCTGGAAAGAAGTGGTACAGTATGAGTAAGAGGTTACACTCAAATTTTAGTATATTAGTATAAAGATTTAGAAGTTAATGACGATGCGCTTTTTCACCTTCATAACGAAAGTATTATTTAACAAGGTAACACGTGTTTAGCTACACTTAGTCCAGTTATAGATAAATAATTCTTAGTTTGAAAGATATTTACGGTCGGGTTTATACGTACTGTGGGTCTCTGAAAAATAGCCTGAGTATACGTACTGCAACGACCAACAAATGTTGACTCCAAATGTCAGTATGGAGACAGCTACGCAGCTACTCGATATCAATTGTTGGTGTGTGACATGTCACACACCTGCCTGGTGAGTTTCTATTTCTTATGTAAATTTTGTTATTCCTCCGTTAGATTTTTCCTACTGAACGGCACATTACTTCCTCACATTCCCATCCCAGCAAAAACACAAGCGTTGGGAAACTGCTGGCCGCCAGCTGGCAGTGATGGATACCTGCTGGCTGAAATATGCCACTCACGGTACGGTAGCTATCCGTTGGTGGCAGGCCATCAGTTGGCCGCCATTGATGGCGCTGCAGCATCGCCTGGAACTACGGGCCTCCACACAAGTGCCAATAGTGACCCTAGATGGCAACCGAAGCAACCCCAACAGGAGGTGGAAGCAGCTGGACTGCGCATGCACTTAAGCAACACGCGCACAGTCTTTCGTGGTACTAGTTAGTTGAAGACGACGCCCTCGGGATCTTGTTGCTTTAGTGGTTGTTAAAGAAAAAGAAAAAAAAACATATGTAAAAAGACCGATTAGTTTCCTAATGAAATGCCGCATCGACGAAGATTGCCGTCGGAGGAAAATTATATAAATAATAAATGAACTGTAAGAAATAGTCACTTAATCTCAGGTATTTATAGAAACTCATTTCATAGCAAAATATCTGCACTAATACACGAAGAATCGAGAATACAAACAGCCATGAAACACACTCACTCCATTCCCAGGAATAACAAGAAACAATTTCTGTACAATCTTCATACACTAAACCTCTTCAAACAGAAGTCTCAGAAAGACATTAAAAAATCGTTGTGTTAGAAAAAATAAGAATCATACAAGTACAAAACGAATATTTTCGTTACAAAATTACCTAATATTTGAAAAAAAAAAAGCATGCCTATGTGAATATAATGTACTAATTCACGCGTTGAATACACAAGATTGGAGGAATTAGCTGCTAAAAATAACCGGAAGTAAAATAAAATATCATTCCTATTTAGAATAAATGAAGCTTCCGACCTTGGAAAAAATGATGCAACGTTAAAAATGTAACAGAATGTGACATGAGTCAAAATTCTCCAAAGGCTATTTAAGTGGATCCATGGCGAATGTCACCACGTAATACACTGATATCATCCATTTCGTTCTAACAGCTAACATGCAATAGCTCTCTGCCGTCTCCCCCCCCCCCTCTTTCCCCCGTACCTTTTTCTCAATATTGATAAGTACTTCCTTCGGAAATCGTATTAATGGCGTGACTATAATTATGTGTTATTTTCGAAAGCTCTGGTCTATGAATTACGCATTTCACCACCTACAGCGAGTCACGCTTTGGGCACTTGTGAGAAATCGATGGAAAGTGCAGGAAGAGCGAGAAAGAATGAGAGAGTGAATGTTATTTTCCTCTCCTGTCTCCCGGAAAAAAGAAGGAAGATGTCTTGAGGAAAACGTGACCCACTTGAGATGGACGTTTAGCTCCCGGCTTCAGACGGAGCTGCATCGCACGTGCTGTAACAACGACTTCCGTTCTCCTCACTTGCATTCGCCTTGGAAAAATATATATATATATATATATAGAGAGAGAGAGAGAGAGAGAGAGAGAGACTAGCTTACTTCCGTCTGAGATCATGTTACACCACAAAATAAACATTGCCAGCTAATCATTTCGAATGTTAAATACCTTCGATTCTGTTGTGGCAGCCACACAGAAAAAGGAAACATTGTAAAGCGTTCTAAGTGAAAACAGAATCACGAAGAATTCTTATTAACCAACGTGTTGCTGATAGGGTAGCAATTTTTCTGTTTTTCAATCCGGGGCATTCTTCAGACTCTGAATCAGAAGTTATTTGCTAGTTCAGTTGAAAACACAGCGCGTTACATAATTTTAAGACAGCGTAGGGTAATACAGGGTGATTAAAAAGTCCCCGAACTCTAAATTCAAATATTTCTAAAAGGAATATAGTGATGTATAACTATTTTTACATACTGCTATATTGACACTCATACTTACAGATAATGAAAACCATTTTACAATAGATGCTGGAATTGTCCACCATTCTGTTGAAGACACAAGTTCATCCGACGACACATCTTGGCGGACACTCTTTGCAGCGTGTTGGCTGGCATGTCCTTCTCGGTTGTAATGATGTTGTTCCTCAGGTCCTGTACCGTCTCAGGGTTGTTGTGGTAAACTGTGTCTTTCAGATATCCCAACAAATAAAAGTCTGGGGGATTCAAGTCTGGTGAGCGAGGCGGCCAAAGTTATTTCGAGATTAATCGATCGTGGAAGAACTCCCGGAGCATCTCCATTGTGTCGTTCGATGTCTGGCACGTTGCTCCATCTTGTTGAAACCAACAGTAACGTCCATGTTCTTCCAGCATCGCGACAAATTGATGGATGATGTCTGCATACACAGCGGAATTGACAGTTGTGTCGAAGACAAAAATGGCCCTACAATTCGCCGTCTAGACATGGCGCACCACACTCCAACTTTCTGACAGTGAAGTCCAACCTCATGCAATGAGTGTGGATTTTCCGCAGTCCATATGCGAGTGTTTTGGCTATTGACATATCCATTCAAATAAAACCATGCCTCGTCACTGAAAAAGGTGTTGCTAAGCTGGTTAGTCACATTGTTGCGCGTGAAACTCTTAAACCATTGGCAGTAGGCAATGCGCTTTTCCGAGTCCAAAGAACGTAGCCCTTGCACTACTCGAATTCTCTGCGGCCGTAGCTTTAGATGTTTAGTAGCCCTCTGAGATGAAAACGATGACCCTAACTAACTCTTGAGACAGCTGCCGAAGTGGCTTCCGGGGAGAGTGCTGCAGGGAAACGTAAATTTTCTCCAGAAACGTGGTCGTCACCACGGACGGCCAGTCGCTTTTAAGCTTATCCAGAACACTGCCTGTCTCGCGCAACCGGTTCAGAAGATCATACACAGTTGTTTTCCCTGGTATAGGAGCATCAGGAAACGTTCTTTGAAAGAGCTGGATGCAACGTTGGTATGATTTTACCGCAAAATAAACTTCCAACGAAGCGACACTATGTTCATACGTCAAACTCATGGTTGACTGAACGTTACTGTTTGCCAACGCCGGCGTAAGCATAGTGTCACGTGGTGCTATCACGTGGCGCAGCTCGTTCCCCAAGGTCACACACAACAGCCACAAGCAGCAATACTCGGATATCTTTCATGGTTTTACAGCAAATACGTTTTAAAAATAGAGTTCGGGTACTTTTGAATCACCCTGTAGAATTAAACTAGTACGTAACGACAAGCAACGGTGTTTTTAAAGATCATAGAGCGGAAAACATTTTGTTCCTGTAAGAACTTGATTGCTTCAAGACATTTTCTAGTACGTGTTTTGTAAAAAATATCATGCTTATGTTACCGGGTTGTCCGTTTTTCCGTTCGTCCGCCCGTCTGTTGTCACCATCTCTCTGCAACGATTAGTCAGATTTCAAAATTTCCTTTTGCATTGGGAAGCCTGAAATACGAGAATAGTGATTCTTGCGTTCTGTTTTTTTTTTTTTTTTTTACGATGCACAATTTCCCTCCTGAAGGACGTAAATGCAGATGATATCGAATTCAAACACATCATATCTCTGCAACTATTATTCTGATTTCAAAACTTTTTTTTGCATTGAGAAGCTTGAAATATAAGAACGATGATCATCGCATTCCGGTTTTTTTACGATGTAAAATTTCGAGGCGAAAGGGCGTAAATGCAGATGATATCGAATTCAAAATACATTTTATTCCGTACATTTGCTCCAAAAAAGCCGATTGAAAAAATTACTTTAACTTTCGATTCCATTTATATCGAAGACTGTTTTAGGTATAGTATCTTTTCATACTAAAGCGTAATATGAAATGTCTACGGCTCTATTTTCATTACTGAAAATGGGATATCCACACACAACATAGGGTGTGGATTAAAATATTTTATGATGGAAATGCTTGTTATGTTGAAATTAATTAAATCAGCAACGTTTATTCACAAAATAATCGTTACTGGGTTTTTTTTCTAATATAGTTTCGCAGAGCTTATCTCCGCTTTATTAGGACAAACGGAGGATAAACATTTAAATTACTGCGATATCATTGGAGTTCTAACGGTCACGGATTTTAACGAGCTGTTTCCACGTGCTTGAACGAAACGAAATCGATGTAATGTCGTTGACAAACTGAGAAGAGTTGCGATGCACACATGGAAAGCTTCTAATTATTCAGCTTAATAATCAAATTAAGTTTCTCAATAAGTGTTTTCAGATCAGCACTTAACTTCGTGATTGTTTTGGATCAACGACGACTTCTTCATTTACATTTGTAACTGCTGTGTTCCTCCACACGGAAACTTACGTACGGAACTGTGAACTGAAGAAGTCTTCAAACGCAACAGTGCCACGAAAATAATCATAAAGGTTGGACTGAAAATGGTAAAGGTATTGAGAAACCTGATTTAATTATCAAATTTAATGTTTTAGAAGCTTTCGTATATCGCAACTCTTTGCGCTTGTCAACGACATGATATAAACATATCACTTTACTATGACCACCTGAGCGGCCACTTTACTATGACCACCTGACAGTTTTAAGTAAATGAGCTATGGCTGCACGCTGTTGCCGCCAGAGGACGAGGCTAGTATAAAAAGGGAAAGCTTAGTGCTTGCGACAGAAGTAGAAGTGATTTTTGGGTGATGAGATGGATAAAAAATGCGATTTCACGGACTTTCAACGTGGGATGATTGTAGGAGCTCAGAGCCATGGAGCGAGTATCACCGAAACCGCTGCATTCGAGAAATGTTCCAGAGCAGCTTTTGTTAAAGTGTTTAAAGACTGGACTTCTAGCCAAAAAAACAAAACAAACTGGGTCTCTACGTGAAACGTGTGGTCGTTATCGACTTGTGACTGCTCGGACGGAACGGAGAGTTTCCAGACTGGTAACAGACAACAGAAGGGCAACAGTGCAGCAAATTACAGACCATCTTAATCAAGGATCCCTCAAATGATCTCTGCACGCACTGTTCTCCGTACACTGCATCGGATGGAATGGAATATGGCAGCCGAAGGCCTGTTCGAATACCTTTGCTGTCTGAAGTAAACAAGAGAAAATGTCTCCAGTTCGCACAGGAGCACAAATATTGGACAGTCGGTAATTGAAAACAAATTATATGGTCCTATGAATCACGTTTTCAGTTGCACCATGCCGATGGCCGAGTGAGAATTTGACTGAAACAGCACGATAGCATGGACCCCAAATGCATTGCTACAACCCTTCAAGCTGGTGTAGGCAACGTTATGGTTTAGGGAACGCTTTCCTGGCATGCTTTGGGCCCTTTAATTCGTGTTGATTAAAGTCTCACTGGCACATAATATCTAAACATTGTTGCGGACCAAGCACATCCTGGCATGTGGATGGTTTATCCCAATGGCGATAGCTACTTTCCACAAGATAATGCGTCCTGCCATAGTGCTCGTATTGTACAGGATTTGTTGCAGAAACATGACGGTGAGTTTATTTTACTTAGGTGGCCCCCACAATCTCCAGATCTCAATCCCATTGAGAATTTGTGGAATGAAAATTGAACGAGCGATCAGTGCTACTCATCAAGCATGGTCTCAGATTCCACAAACCACCTATCAACATCTCGTGGAGTCCATGCCACGAAGAATCGACGCAGTATTAAAGGCAAAAAGTGACCCAACGAAGTACTGAGAGAGTGGTCATAATAAAGTGGCCACTCAGTGTATACTCCATTTCTTTCAAGCATGTGGAAGCAACTCAACAGCATCCGTGCTCGCCAGAACGCTAATAAGTCGTAATACACTGGCGGAAAGTGAAAAAAGAATACCAAGAAGGAGACGTCTGATACCAACGAAATTTATACAGCATAATAACGGAATACAGAGGATAACGTGATCAAAACATTATGGCAAAATACAGCTGTATTTGCTGGTAAACTGAAAAATAACATTTCCATGTAACATGGTTAGTACGAGGTTGAACCGCCATGAACTGCGTCACACTGTGTAATTCTGGCATGGAGTCTGTCGTACAGATGTTGGATGTAATTTTGGGGTATTGAGTTCCAAGCATCCTCAACCTGGACACGTAAATCGGGGATGGTCGTGGCTGCCCGTGGAGACCGCATAAGTCGTTGTCCCATAAAATCCCACACGTGCTCAATGGGGGACAAATCCGGTGAACGTGCACGTCACGGAAATTGTCTCACACCCTGAAGCTCATGTTGCGTTGCACGTGCCGTGTGTGGGCGTGCGCTATCTTGCTGAAAAACACCACGATGGACCGACCTTACAAATGGCACAACAACGGGCTGAATGATGTTGTTGATGTAAGAGGTGCTGCTTAACGTACCCGGTACAAACACTAGTTGTGTACGGGACTGATAGCTGATCGCTCCCCACACCAGGAGACCAGGTGTAGGCCCTGTGTGTCGCTGGCGGATGCAAAAAGGGTGGAGACGCTTCTCTGTACGTCTGCGAACACGCATACGGCCATCGGAGGTTCCCAAGCAGAATCTGCTTTCATCGCTGAACACGACAGATCGCCATTGCGTTCTCCAGTGCAGACGTTGGTGACACCACTGCAGCCGTTTCTGACGGTCGGATGGAGTCAGAGGTACACATGCCAGAGGCACACGTGCACGTAGTCCTGCATCCAGTAGACGGTTGCGGATTGTTTGCACTGTCACCTCAGGTGCAACGGCAGCTCGGATTTGCGTCGCAGTGGATGTTCTGCTTGACAACACCGCTTCTTTTATGCGTCGATCTGTCTGCTCATCAGTCCGTCTGTGACTCCCGGTTCCACGTCTTCTCATGTGCGAATATTCCTCGGACCATCTACGCCACCATCGTACCACCACCGATACTTCCCGTCCAATTCACTCCGCAATACGAAGATACGACCACCCGGCCTCGTGGAGTACGACTAGACGACCTCGCTCAAAGTCCGATAACTGCTGAAATCGTACACGTCTTCCATGTACATGCATTGCAGCTTCTTCAGGGTCTTTGCACGTGTCCGTACGCCGACGACTGATTACATTCACTTCGCCGTACTCCTTAAATAGTACCGCGATAATTTGCATATTATGCCGTGCTGTGGCGTAAGCGCTCACCGGTTGGTCCCGAAATTAACATCACACCTACGTAAACTCGACCCCAATAACATATGTAAATGTCATGATCGTCCGCCAATTCCTTCTTGGTGTTCTTTTTTCACTTTCCGCCAGTGTAATTTATATGTTTACCCTCCATTTGCCCTTATGCTTCCGAGCCAAACATTCAGGGAAACTATGAAACCTTCTATCTAATCACTGGATTAAACACTACCTTCTTATCATTCTTTTCTCAAATTAAAGAAATATTTGCAACAAATCTCTCCCCCCCCCTCTCTCTCTCTATCTCTTTCCCTCTCCGCTGTCCGTTTCTGATGCACATCAGCTCTTGGCACGTGGTTTAAAGCACAACCATGATATTAGTTTGGAAGGCTTAAAGGAGCTGGATCGTCAGTGTCGAAAGTGTGTTTTTCTCGGAAGTGAATGCACAGAATAACGTTTTAAAACCTTTAGCCTGACTACGTTTATTCCATAAGAGAACTAAGAATTTATCAGTGCGAGCTGATGTAAGACTCAATTTACATACGTAAGCCGTCTCCTGGACTAGAAAGAACTGAAACTATAGACACAAAGTAATTTAATGAATAAAGTGTCTTAACTCAGCACATAAATAAGTGTAGTGTTCCACATTAAATGGTTCTATTCCATTTATAGTTTACAAGAGGTAATGGAAAATTTGATGAAAGTCAGGCTACATAAAGGCGGTTAGAAATCTTTGAGAGTAACAGTCGAATTGTGGGGTAGTGCTGTGTTTGCTGAGCATATCGTACGTATACCTAGTCTTACCATAAATGTTGTTACAAAAGTATTCATGAAATAACAAAAGAGTTTTTTATGGATATTTTAATATACCTGTGATATGACGTAAGTAGTTCACTTCTGAATACATGGCGCCAATCACTTTTCGAAATCGCACCCCTTTTGCATTCACACAGTCCTTCAGTCTCTGTGGCCACGCACCAATAGCGTTAGGCTGCGTCTCCACAGGGAAAGCTTCTACTGCCCGCACCAAAGAGCGCTTGAGACTGCCAATACTGGAGTGCCTCTTTCTGCAGGCCATGTCCTCTAGTGTGGCCCACAGCTTGTAGTTCAATGGGTTGAGGTCTGGGTAGCTTGAAGGCTTAGCAGCTAGAGAAATGAAGTCTGGCAAATTTGCCTGAAGCCACTCCTGGGTTGACTTGACCTTGTGGGCAGGTGCGAAATCCTTCTGAATGCCCCATTGTTGGTTTTGGAAGAGGGTGTAACTAACATTTTTGAACACTGGCTCCGAAACCCTGTCCTGGTAGGCTCTGGTGGATGTTTTCACTCCTTTCTCACAGAAATGGATCTCCGTGGTGCCCTCGTAGGAGACTTCCTACCAAACCATGACAGAAGAAGGATGATGGCCCCTCATAATCCTTGGAGCTTTCTTGTGAGGTTGACGCATACACCTTCTCATTTGGTGGTTGAAATCCTCTTCAGTAGTGAAAATGTTTTCATCAGAGAAAAGGATCTGTCTGTGGCGGTTGTCTGCCTAACGCTGCAGCAAACGCTTCGCTTTTAGCACCCTCTGCTGCTCCAGTTGTGGGGTGAGAAGAGCCCTGTACGCAGTCGGTAAGCTCTCACCCTTAGGTCACTCCGCAGATCGATATTTTTGAGATATTCATCTCACGAGCCATCACTGATTGTTTTCTGACAGGATTTCGTCGAATGCGGGCTGCCACTGCTTTCACCATGCCAGCAGTCCTCACGGTACGTGACCGACCCCTTTTGGGGCGGTCAGCGACGGTCCCAGTCTCAAAGAACTTTTTCATTGTCCAGTAGACAAAAATTCGTGTGATTTTCAGCTTCTTCAGCATGCTGAAAATCTTGGAAGATGATTTTCCAACTTTCTGCAGCGCTATTACAGCAAAACGAGTTCCATAATCGCCCCACGCCAAGGCACGTACTTCACGAAACACGTTATCTCCTTTGTGACTGAACACACAATGATTCACTAGCTTCTTCACGTCTTCTGTCTTGTCGGTGATGTTTCACACCGGTTGCGCGCCATCTGTCGAACGCTTGTAACAGTATTTATGCTAAGATTGGGTATATTGATGGTATCACTATTACCAAGCTCGTCCATAGCAGATCAACGAATTGTTATTCTGTTTCCAGCCGCTGAAGGAAAGCAACCTGCTGAAATTCATCGCAGAATGGTAGCCGTGTATGGTGATGCGTGATTGTCAAAATTTTCTTGTGTGGAATGGAGTGAAAAATTCCGTGAAGGTCGTGGTACGGCAAACGATATGCAGCGGTCTGGGCGTCCATCCACATCAAACACCCCCGATAACGTCGAGAATGTGAAAGCCGCTATTCTCAATGATCGGCGAGTAACCATTCGTGAAATGTCCGGTGACTTCTAAATACATGAGCTACACCGTAAAAATAAATTCTGAAATTTATGAGCCACTTTCCGTGATTTCGTTCGTAAACTAACGGCTTCAGGTGCAACTTTTTCCGTGAAATGGCGGAAAAAAACTCTGAATTTCACAGATTTTTCGTACGGCAGAAACATTCTGAATTTTCAGAAACCTTTCCGCAATTTCTTATAGTGACGGTAAATAACCATTTTCAAGAAGTATTAACGGAAAATTCTGAATTTTCAGAAACCTTTGCGCAATTTTTTTCGTATATTAATGGAAAAACTCCCTTCTCACGTTTTCTGTATCCATGTGACGAAACCTTTCTGGTAATAGAAGAGATTCGCGGGAATACTTCATGGTTTGATTAACTGTTAAATTCCCATAATCTGTCGAAGTATTTGACTTTGAAGTTCTGTAGCGAAATCGGATATTGTGGATAGTATATCGCATGAATTATAGAACGAAACATTTTTGGCAATAGGAAAGATTCACAGGAATACTTGGGGGTTTGGTTAACTGTTAAATTTTTATAGTCTGTCGAAGTATTTGATTTTGAAGTTCTGTAGAAAAATCTGATGTTGAGGATAGTATATCGCATAAATTTTTGTTATTGTGTCACAGGATATTTTTTCTCGTTTCGTCCATTATGTGCCACAGCTACTATACAGTAAGGAACCGGGTACTTAATTTATTGCACACATGATTGTACAAATTCTATGTATCAGTCTATGGAGTCCTTAAGACAAAAGCTATATAGCTATCTAAAGTAAATTTTATATTTAGAATTTTTGTGAAATAATATCGTAAAACAATATATTGCTCCTTCTCTTAAAGATAGTTGAAAGTTATTGTCAGTCAAAAAAAAGATCTCAAACTCCAAATCATTGTGTTGCTTCCAAAAATCACGATGAAAAAATACGTAAAATTGTAATACATATAATCGTAATGAGACCTCGTACAGAAAAAATTAAATTATTAGAAACATATAAAAAAAATAACCATCTCCAATGGAAAATAAAATGACTAAATTACTCGCATTATTGAAAAAAATCACCATCGCGCAATTAAGTTTTACCTAGAATGTGATCGCGATTCCTGTGACATTCTGGCTCAGTGGTTAAGACGCAGGGCTTCAACCAATAAGACCCGGGCTCGATCCCCACTCCTGGAGCAAAAGGGTTCTCTCGTGTAAGAGATAAAATATTCAGCGTGTTGGAATTTGCGAAATTTCTGTCTGAATAAGGGGAAAACTAGAAACAAACGTTTTCTGAAATAAACGGAATTACTGGCTACGAAAAATCTGTGAAAATAAGAAAGTTAAAAAAACCGGGAACCTTTAAGTACGGAAATTCCGTTAAAAACCGGACACTTACCGGCAAGTTTGCAGCACGCTGTTTTCAGAAATTTTCCATGAATTCACACCACTTATTTTTTACAGTGTACGGAAGTGTTCAAAGCATCATAGAGGGTCTTGCGTACAGTAAAATATGCTGTCAATGGATACCGCGAGCCCTCAAGTGTAGTAATCAAGAAATACATCGTATTGCAGTCTCTCTGCTGCACTCGCTGCGTTTCAATATGGAGAGCAAGGCATTCTTGTAGCGTATTGTGACCGGCGACGAAACTTGGTGCTTCCACTTCCAACCAGAATTGAAGTCTGCGAGCGACTATGGTGGTATCCGTCCTCTATGTGTCCAACGGAATTCAAGGGTCAAGTATGTGCTGGAAAAGTGATGGCAACAGTATTCTATGACCACCGAGGCCCTTTGCTGGTAGAGTTCAAAGAGATAGGTGTCCGTATTAATGCAACACGGTATTGCGAGACACTCGAGCGTTTCCCTCGAGCCATTAAGAATAAACGTTCCGGCGACCTCATTTAAAAGGTAACGTTACTGCACCGCAACACTCGTCCTCATGTTGCCAACGTCATAAAGGACAAATTGCAAGTCCTTAAATTGCAGACCCTGAGTCACTGTCCTTACAGTACAGATCTCTCTCCTTGCGATTTCCACTTCTTGGATCGGCTGAAAAGGACGCTGAAAGATCGTAGGTTCCAGTCGGAGGATATCGTGAAGCAGGCTATATTGGACTTTTGTACGCAACAGACTTCTACCACAACGGCCTTTAATCTTGTTCATCAATGGAACAACAGCTTTAACGCCAAGGGCATGTACTTTTACGTAAGTGTAACCTATGTGAACTTACCGACTCCGAACGAAAACTTTTCGATCATGTCACATATATACACTATCAACCAACAAGTAATTGGACACCTCTGATAGCAAAGGAAAACGAAGTTTATTCACCTTCAATAGTTGGTGGAGCCTCCACGAGCGGCGATTACACCTGCGGCCCTCCGGGGCATACTCTCAACCAGGCGTTGTACGACGGCTAGCGGTATTTTCTTCCACTCGGCTTGGAGAAGCCAGGTCAGTTCCTTCACCGATTTCGGACGGTGGGAGAACCCCTTAAGTCGACGCTCCAACTCGTCCCAGAGGTGCTCGATAGGGTTAAGTGCTGGGCTATGCGCAGGCCAGTCAATTCGATTAACCCCATTGTCACCATACCAAGCCATGGTGGACCTCGCAACATGACTGCTGGCATTGTCATCCTGAAAGTAACATGGGTCCACCCCGTAAAACTGCCAGAACGTAGGAAGCGCATGTTCATCCAAAATGGTGCAGTTGGTCTCGGTGTTGAGTCTACCATGAATTGCGACCAAGGGTCCCGTGCCATACCAGGAGAAACACCCCCATAGCATAATTCAAACGCCACCGAACTTAACAGTTGGCACAATACATTCCGGCAGGAGGCGTTCTCCAGGCAGACGCCAAATCCAGACCCTGCCATCCGAACTGTTCGAATGTCCCCACTAGCAGAAATGTTTTACGCTATAAAACTGCTAAGCAATAAAATGCTCAAACTAATTAAAATTTACTCATATGGAAATGTATCCTTCTCTCTGATTCCCTTATCACATCATGAGCATACGAAGTCATAGATACAAAGGAATATTTACATTTAGAATCAAATGTAATTATTCGGCGGATAAGCCAAATTCATAAAAAATAAAAATAAGAAGTAAATCACTTCACATCTGTGCATGCAGCTATCATGCATTATGAGGCGACCAATGTTCTTACATCACGGCAGCAAACATTCTTCCAGAAGGTTTCTCATCATCATCAACCATGGGCACATTTCTCGTAGGTGTGTGTTGCCAATAACTATATCAACATCATCGTCATCATTGTCAACCATTATCAATCCACTGCTGGACGAAGGTTTCCCCACGTTTCCTCCACAACGGCCTGTCTTGTGCCAGTCTCCTCCATGTCACTCCCGCATACCTTCGAATTTCATCCACCCATCTCCCATGTGGTCTTTTTCTGCGTCTTTTCCTGTTCCTTGGAATCCAATCTAAAATTTCGGCTGTCCATCGATGGTCTGTCCTTCTGACAGTATGTCCAGCCCATTGCCATTTCAGGGATTTAACTCTGGTCATGATGTCTTCTACTCTTGTCATTTTTCGGATCCACGAGTTCCTCTTCTTATCTCTCCTGGTTACACCAAGCATGCACCTCTCCATGCTGTTTTGAGTTGTCTGCAGCCTTTGTATGTCTCTTTTAGTTAAAGTCCACGTCTCTGCACCATACGTAAGTACTGGAAGAATGCATTGATCAAACACTTATCTTTTAAGACATAATGGCATATTGCTCTTGAAAACTATGCTGTTTCTTCCAAAATCTCTCCAGGCAAGTTTGTACGCCGATTAATTTCTTCATCAATGTGACCCTCACTTGATATCTGCTGTCCAAGATAAAGGTAGGTGTCTGTTATCTCCAGCTTTTCTCCATGAATCGATCAATCTTTATTTCTTGTAAAAGCATTGAACATCACTTTTGTCTTCTGAAAGTTCATTTTTAATCCCACTTCTTTACTCTTGCCAGCAAGTTCCTGGATCATACTCTGCAGCTCTGATGGGGTAGTTGCAAAAATGACTCCGTCATCAGCAAAATGAAGGTGGGTTAGATGATCTCCATTAATCTTTATTTCTTTGTTTTCCCAGTTCAGCGATTAAAAGACATTTTTCAATGTGGCATTAAAGAGCTTTGGAGATCTGGTGTCACCTTGTTTCACCCCTTTTCCAATTTTTATGTGTGTTGTGTTTTCAAACAGCCGAATCTTTGCACTTGCATTTTCATAGATGTTATTAATATTATTAATGTATGCATCTTCAATACCGCAGGATTTCAGAGCCACTGTAACTGCTGATGGTTTCACCGAATCAAAAATCAAAGGCTTTTTCATAATCGATAAAAGCCATGCACATGGAAGTTCATATTCCCTCGCTCTTTCAATTAGTTCTTTCAGTACGTGGATATGATCTATTGTGCTGTAGCCACTCCTGAATCCAGTTGGTTCTCTTGGTTGAGCCATATCCAGTGTTACCTTCAAATGGTGTGAAAGAACTTTAGTGAAGATTTTGTAAACCACTGATAGGAGGCTGATAGGTCTGTAGTTCCTGAGATCCTCAATGTCACCTTTTTTGTGTAGCAAGATCATTGTAGCGTTGTTCCAATCCTCAGGAATCTTCCCTTCATTAAGGCATCGAGTGAAAATTTGGGCGAGTACTGTTTCGATTTCTCCACTTGCTTCTTGTATGATCTCTACAGTAATTCCATCTTCTCCTGGAGCTTTTCCCCGCTTCATGTTCTTGATTGCATGTGCAACTTCTGTTGGAAGGACTGGAAGAACTCTGGTACTGGTACTTTTCATGATGTCTGGTGTACATGTATCCTCCCTTTTATATAATTTGGAGTAGAAATCTTTCACTCTTGTCAAAATTTCGCCTCTATTTCTTGTTACAGAACCATCTTCTTTTCTCAGTGCCATAATCTGTTTTCTTCCCTTACTGAGATGTCCCTTTGCTATCTTTAGGCTTTGGTTGTTTTCAATTGCTTTCCTCACTAGTTCACAGTTGAATTTCCTTACGTCTTCAGAGATACTTTTTCGTACTGTCTTGCATAGCTCTATATATTCCACTTTGGAAGTCACATCTTCTTTAGTTGTCCTCATCTCTCTTCTTTTTTGCATCAACATTTTGGTTTTTCCTGATAATTTGTTCACATGCAACTTGTTCTTGAACCCAGCTAATTTTGTTGCTGTTTCCATAAGAGCTTTGGTTACTTTTCTGTTAACTTCAGAAATATCCACTGTACCTGGCCAAGGCAGCGCCCAGTGTGACATGAAGGCAGAGGGTGCTAAGAATCCTCGGAGGACCGGACTAGGCTGCTATCTGATGCTGAATAACTATATATTCCCATTGAAGTCTGTTCATTGCAGAGTGACCTAGTCGATGAAGAGTTCCACCGCACCAGTCTTTAATGTTGTAAAAAAATTAAATAAGAATTGAATCACTTCACATCTGTGCATGCAGCTATCGTGCATCATGAGGCGACCAGTGTTCTTACATCACGGCAGCAAACATTCTTCCAGAAGGCTTTCTCATCATCTTCAACCATGGGAACAATTCCCGTTAGTGTGTGTTGCCATTAACTATATTATCCCATTGAAGTCTGTTCATTGCAGAGTGACCTAGTCGATGAAGAGTTCCACCGCACCAGTCTTTAATGTCGCCAGCCCACGCATTGTGAGGGCATCCTCTTGTGTTTCTTCCGTTTATAAAGCCAAACACCAATGTTTTTATCTTTCTGTCATTTGTCATTCTGCAGATGTGTCCATAGAGTCAGTTTTCTCTCTATGATTTTGTGGAAAAGGGTCTCTTTTAGCTGTATTCTTCTGTATACTTCTTCATTTCTTATCCTCTGGGTCCATCCTTTTCGCAAGATTTTACGATAGCACTTTCTTGCAAAATTTCAAAAACAAGTACCCTTCTCTTATTCCTTTGTCATTGAATAAACAAAGACATCGATCTTTCCACGTTTTAGCAAAACATAGCAACCGAAAATTTGTTATTCGGTCACCGCTGGGGATCCGTATCCCAGATCTCTCGATCTCTAGCCGAGCGCGTTAGCCTTACGCTCGGCTAGATATCGAGAGATCTGGGATACGGATCCCCAGCGGTGACCGAATAACAAATTTTCGGTTGCTATGTTTTGCTAAAACGTGGAAAGATCGATGTCTTTGTTTATTCAATGACGCCACGTATTTGGACGATTTTCCTTTTGTCATTGTCCAAGTCTCGCATCCACGTAGCGTGCTGCTGAAAATGCATGTCTCGAGAATGCTTTACTTAGTTTTTAGGCTAATAGATCTGCTCTTCCAAATTTTATCCATGGCTTTTAACAGTGTTATAGCCTTTCCAATTCTAATTAAAATTAATTTTTTGCTGTTTAAGTCATATGTTATACAGCTTCCGAAATAAGTGAATTGTTTCCTTATTTTGAAGTTCTTTGCCTTCCAGAATGATTTCTGTTCATAATGTTTTTGCACCAGATGATGTTTTATCAAGCATGCAGCAAAACGGATTAAAAATTGCAAGAATTAATAACAAATGTTCTTTTTCTACGAAACGCAGATGTCTTGCGAATGTTCTTAAATCTCCTGTAGATGCAAAGCGTTGAATTTCAATTATACTATGTACTTCACAGTCCTTTAGTTTAAAGACCTGTTCTGTTAAAAAATCTTGATCCTTTGTTTATAAATAATACTTATTATTTAATTTGAGAAAAATATGCGAAGAATGTGAGTTCTTACACCTCCTTTTTATAGCAGAAATTAATATTGTCGCAGCTAAATTATTTATGAACTTTTTTCTGAATGATTTGGAGTACAAGTGATTAAATGTAGAAGGCTGGCATTTAAAATAACTGGAAATTTCTTCGAGGAAGTGGAAAATGTTTGAAATAAGGAACGCAAGGTAAGTGAATTGATGGAGAGAAATAATATATTCCCTACTGTAAAATATCTTAAAATAATTACTTGTGTTTCTCCGTAAATAAACAAGCGAATGCCTGAACAAAACTTCAGGGAAATCATCATACTTTCATAAACATAAAAGTATCAGCGAAAATCAGTTCGCGTTAGTATAAATTGTGCGAAAAAAAATCAGCATAAACGTTTTTATGCGACTTAATTATTACCGTTTCTAAAACTCCACATAAAGGAATTTTAATATGTTTTCTGAATCTCATAAATCTCAATACATGTAGAGGCACGTATTTGAATTTTGTTACAGGAAGCAGAATTAATGTATGAGGTGTGACAGTTTAATTCCCGGAATGCGCCTGTAGAAAAAATATGTGCATACCTGAGCACTAGCGGCTAGTGTCACCCTCGAAGTAATCACCTTCCGCAGTTATGCATTTAATTAGACGCTGTTGGCGTTGCTGAAAACATACCTGACATTTTTTTCATGGAATACTCTTGAGTTCCTTTGTGACCTTCGAAGTAATCCCCTTCCGCAGCTATGCATTTAGTTCGATGCTGTTGCCATTGCTGGAAACAAGACTGAAAATCTGCTTCTAGAATACTCCTGAGTTCCTTTGTGACCTTCGAAGTAATCCTCTTCCACAGCTATGCATTTAGTTCGACGCTGTTGCCATTGCTGGAAACAAACCTGGAAATATGTTTCTGGAATACTCTTGAGTTCCTTTGTGACCTTCGAAATAATCCCCTTCCGCAGCTATGCATTTAGTTCGACCCTGTTGCCATTGCTGAAAAAACCTGGAAATCTGTTTCTGGAATACTCTTGAGTTCCTTTGTGACCTTCGAAGTAATCCTCTTCCACAGCTATGCATTTAGTTCGACGCTGTTGCCATTGCTGGAAATAAACCTGGAAATCTGTTTCTGGAATACTCTTGAGTTCCTTTGTGACCTTCGAAGTAATCCCCTTCCGCAGCTATGCATTTAGTTCGATGCTGTTGCCATTGCTAGAAACAAACCTGGAAATCTGTTTCTGGAATACTCTTGAGTTCCTTTGTCACCTTCGAAGTAATAACCTTCCGCAGCTATGCATTTAGTTCGACGCTGTTGCCATTGCTGGAAACAAACCTGGAAATCTGTTTCTGGAATACTCTTCAGTTCCTTTGACACCTTCGAAGTAATACCTATACACAGCTATGCATTTAGTTAAACGCTGTTTCCATTGCTGGAAACATACCTGGAACTCTGTTTCTGGAATACTTTTGAGTTCCTTTGTCACCTTCGAAGCAGTCCCCTTCCCAGCTATGCATTTAGTTAGAGGCTGTTGCCATTGCTGAAAACAAACCTGAAACTCTGTTTCTGGAATACTCTTGAGTTCCTTTGTCACCTTCGAAGTAATCCCCTTCCGCAGCTATGCATTTAGTTCGACGCTGTTGCCATTGCTGCAAACATACCTGAAACTCTGTTTCCGGAATAGTCTTGAATTCCTTTATCACGTAACGCTAGATGTCAGATATGTCTAAAAATCTTCGTCCTTTCACGGTAGTTTTTATTTTGGGGAAGAACCAGAAATCACAAGGGACTGATTCAGGTGAATAGGGTGTATGGTCCATTTTGGTAATTGATTTCCTAACTAGGATGTCGCAAAACTGAGCGCAGAATATCTTGGGGCTGGCCACAGTTCAGCTGTTTTTCTTGGAACAGAATCATGTAACTTACCAACAATGATTTTTAGCGGTGTTGAACAAACCCTCTAAATGGCGTTGTTGGTAGACTGTTTGTCACTCTTCAATGAATTCGTGGTGAACTATCCCTTTGTGTTAGAAAAAAAAAAGCACAGTCTTGAACTGCGAGCGTGGCATGCGTACTTTTTTCCGCTCTTATGCTAGTCAAAGACGCTAGACTTTTCCATAGCATCCTCACCATACGGCTCTTTCAATAGGTCTAACGTTTCAGTAGCACTTTTACCGATCTTCATACATAATCTGATGTAATGCGCCGCTCTAAATTTCTATCACTCATTTTTATCTCAGAACTCACAAAAGAGAATCGCATTGGTTCCGCAATTGCTAACTCACGAAAGACTATTGGTTTGCAGTTAACGCACGCACTACTTAAAACATACCTAGACACGCAAAGGCACGTGATTCCTCCCGCACGCATCGCCACAAGGGCTACACTACGCCACATTTCCGAAAATTAAATTGTCATCTCTCATACAATACTTTTACGTGAATGAAAATTTAGAAGTACCTGATGCCTACATCTGTTTTGGAAGACATATGCCAAGAAAGGACCTATTCGAAGAAGAAATTTTTATGTGTATAAAACCTGGCTGGAGTGCATTTGGAAGAAACAGCACAATTCTGAAAAGAAATTTGCCGTTATGTCTAAAAGGACAAGTGTTTTAATCAGTGCATCCTTTTAGTTCTTAATATGAATCAAAAACACGGGCCTAAACTTTAAAAAAAATATAAAGAAGCTGCAGACAAAAAGTATTGAGAAAATGCAAGCTAGGTGAAACCAGGAAAGATTATAAAAGGAACTCATGGATCAGGAAAATTACAAGAGTATATGATGTCATGAATTATACAAAAACCCTCAAGCGGCAATGGGATGGATTTATTGCTCAAAGAACTGGCCACCTCAGACAACTGAGATTCTAGTCTGGGTTACAAGGGACACAAATAGACCCAGAAGAAGATCGCGTAGTTGATGGATGGATGAAGTTCGGAAGCATGCCGGAATGACATGAGAAAAAGTTGCTGAAGGTAGAGTCGTGGAAGACACTTGAGGAAACCTTCATCAAGCAGTGGATTGGAAATGGTTGATGATTAAAATTATGATAAATGTTTCTTAAGAGGCAGCACAGTTGAATTTCATACTTGAGACTTGGTTGATGATTAATATGATAAAAATTTTCTTAAGAGGTAGCACAGTTGAATTTCATAGTTAAAACTGATTGATAATTAAGATGATAATTTTTTTCTTAAGAGGCAGCACAGTTGAATTTCCTAGTTAAAAATGGTTGAAAAATAAGATGATAAAATTTTTCTTAAGAGGCAGCACAGTTGAATTTCATACTTGAAAATGGTTGATGATGGGTGATAAAATATTTCTTAAGAGGAAGCACAGTTGAATTTCCTAGTTTAAAATGATTGATAATTAAGGCGATAATTTTTCTCTTAAGAGTTAAATTAAATTTCCTTATAAAAAATGGTTAAATTTCCTTATAAAAAATGGTTGAAAATTAAGATGATAAAATTTTTCTTAAGAGGCAGCACAGTTGAATTTCCTAGTTAAAAATGGTTGAAAATTAAGATGATAAAATTTTTCTTAAGAGGCAGCACAGTTGAATTTCCTAGTTAAAAATGGTTGAAAATTAAGATGATAAAATTTTTCTTAAGAGGCAGCACAGTTGAATTTCCTAGTTTAAAATGGTTGAAAATTAAGATGATAAAATTTTTCCTAAGAGGCAGCACAGTTGAATTTCCTAGTTAAAAATGGTTGAAAATTAAGATGATAAAATTTTTCTTAAAAGGCAGCACAGTTGAATTTCATACTTGAAAATGGTTGATTATGGGTGATAAAATATTTCTTAAGAGGAAGCACAGTTGAATTTCCTAGTTTAAAATGATTGATAATTAAGGCGATAATTTTTCTCTTAAGAGGTAGCACAGTTAAATTTCCTTATAAAAAATGGTTGAACATTAAGATGATAAAATTTTTCTTAAGAGGCAGCACAGTTGAATTTCCTAGTTAAAAATGGTTGAAAATTAAGATGATAAAATTTTTCTTAAGAGGCAGCACAGTTGAATTTCCTAGTTAAAAATGGTTGAAAATTAAAATGATAAAATTTTTCTTAAGAGGCAGCACAGTTGAATTTCATACTTGAAAATGGTTGATTATGGGTGATAAAATATTTCTTAAGAGGAAGCACAGTTGAATTTCCTAGTTTAAAATGATTGATAATTAAGGCGATAATTTTTCTCTTAAGAAGCAGCACAGTTAAATTTCCTAGTAAAAAATGGTTGAAAATTAAGATGATAAAATTTTTCTTAAGAGGCAGCACAGTTGAATTTCCTAGTTAAAAATGGTTGAAAATTAAGATGATAAAATTTTTCTTAAGAGGAGCACAGTTGAATTTCCTAGTTAAAAATGGTTGAAAATTAAGATGATAAATTTTTTCTTAAAAGGCAGCACAGTTGAATTTCATACTTGAAAATGGTTGATGATGGGTGATAAAATATTTCTTAAGAGGAAGCACAGGTGAATTTCCTAGTTTAAAATGATTGATAATTAAGGCGATAATTTTTCTCTTAAGAGGCAGCACAGTTAAATTTCCTAGTAAAAAATGATTGAAAATTAAGATGATAAAATTTTCTTAAGATGCAGCACATTTGAAATTCATGACTTCCTTATAATGCCACTACCTAGTAGAAACAAGAGAAGAAATAAATCGTGCAGGTGTATTCAGCAATGACTGAATTTCGATTGGGTTCAGAGGAATGTCTGTACCGCGTGTTTGATTGTGCAGACACAAATCGCTACAGTTAATTAGACTGTTTAGAAAAATAATCTTCTCATTTTTTTTAATTTTACTGTCTCTTAATAGAACAACAATTCTTTGTTGTTAAAGATAATGTCTCTTAGATGTACCTCTAATATCGTACGTCATTCGTAGCTCGTAAAGAGATCTTTACGAACATACATTCCGCAAATGCAACAGTAATGCTCGCACCACTCCTTGGAGCACCCACCCTCTATATACTCCTACCACATGCTTTTTCGTATTCCACAGTCTCAATAGTTTTTGTAATACTGGTATCACTCCTTCTAGCACCCATTATCCTATCCCCTTACACGTACAACTTCGCTTTTCAGAACTACACTGCTGGACAATTGCTAAGGACGGATCATAAACGGCTATATAGCGCATACAAAAGTAAGTGTGGTTGGATGCCAAGTGAAATAAAATAATGTCAGAATGCCAGGACATTACAAGAAAGACAATTTATTGTGCTCTGAAATCCAAAAAGCTTCGGAACGTGTTCAAGGGACAAACAGGCCATTTTGTGCAGAATACGTAAACGTGAAAAAATGCAATTACCGTCCGCAGGCGTTCCGGCGTAAGATGTCAATACGGGATATGGCCACCATGGTGGGCGATGCAAGATTCCACACGTCATGTCATGCTTTACACAACATTATCAAGCAGCTGTTGGGGTAATTTATCCCATTCCTCTGTCAGTGCGCGGATGAGGGTGTCCTTGTTTATTGGAGGGTATTGGCGACCAGCAAGACTTCTCCCCAAAGCATCCCACACATTTTCAATGGGATTCAGATCTGGAGAACGTGCTGGCCATACGAGGCGTTGAATATCTTCGCTCTCAAGACGCTCCTGGACATCGACTGTTCGATGACATGTTGCGTTGTCGTCCATGAAAATGAATCTATCACCGACAGCACCACGGAACATGTGAACATGAGGTAGCAGAACATCATTAATGTATCGTTGGCCAATCATAGTCCCAGTTGGAAGCACATAGAGGGACATACGGCCATTGATCATGATGCCAGCCCATACCATGACACTACATGTCGGATATCGGTCCCTTTCCTGTATGTTTTCTGGACAATATGCAGTACCACTATCACGCCAGATCAGTTGTCGTAGACAATCAAATGCCAGACTGTATCTACTCTCATCTGAGAAGAGGACAGCAGACCAGTCGTTATCAGTCCAATTGCGATGTTGATGGCACCATTGCAAACGGGCGGTACGATGACGTCTGGACAATGGGATGCACACAACAGGACTGCGGGCGTATAGCCCTCCTTCATGCAAACGTCTGGCGACAGTTTTTCGGGAGATCCGCTTGCCAGTAGCAGCCACAAACTGATTTGCTACCTCACTAGATGTGCTGCGCCGGTGTCTTTTTTGTTGATAGCACTATGTACCGATCTTCTGCAGGTGTCGTACTGCGAACACGACCTCCCTCGTGACGTTTACTACACTCTCCGTTTGTTTGAAATGATTTCCAAAGCCTTGAAACAACACTGTGGCTGACGTCGAACTCCCTGGCAACATTTGTTATTTTTCGCCCTTCTTCAATCTTGCCAATAATACTGCCACGCGTAAAATCATCTAGGTGATGTCGGGAAGACATACTGAAAATTGCAAGTTCGTCAATTGATTCTTTCCCTTTCAACTTTGCGTTTGAGCAACAACGGTCAATACGCGTCAAATCCTTTATATCTCTTATCAGTGCTATGACTTCACGAACAAGTTCGGCAACCCAAAATTTCCATACGCACAACACGTCTTACTGTATCCCGCACTTATGCTAATTTCCACATTGTCCTGCCTTCCATTTTATGGTTGCTATCGTTGCTATTGTCATCCGTCCTTAGCAATTGTCCGGCGGTTTACTAGTGGAAGGTTCTCATTCACCTGATTATGTAGCCGTTGAGACGTGACGAAAACTGATGATATATCATCCAGTTTGCATAAACTCGTTTATTGAACCTAAGAAATTGGATGCTGAATGTGTATGTACTTATATGCGGAGTTCTGTGAGTGTGTGTGTGAGTGTGCTGATACAGCGCTGCAACGATTCTCCCATTGGAAGTGCTCCAGAAATTCTTGTTTCATGACTGTGTTACATACAACTTGTCATTTTGTGCTTGATGTTCCAGCATTTTTAATAGGATACTCGGTTTCACTGGAATATTGAAAATTTCGCTGAAACATTCAAAACTATTGTGATACGGTAATTTTTAGGGCGGCTGGGAGGTGGCATTATTTCTATCTCTGATGTTCAGCGTTTTAGAGTACAGTTTTCTGGACATTGCGATGCAACTAAATGAGTGCAAAACTAACAAACGGTAGGAGTGTTCTTTTAGTTTCACAAAAATCTGATCACCTTCAAACCCTGTAAGTCGCCTGTGGGTTTCTTTTTGGATTAAACATCAATTCCAAAGGTAGTTTATATTTGTTCAGCCTTCGTCGTGCCCAAGGTATAGACGAAACGTAATTGCATATTTTTGTTCTTCACCCCAAAATCGTAGTTTTTCTCGTTGAAGTCGATACTCATTCTAGTCTGGAAAGTGATATAAACGGCGGGTGATACACAAAAGTAGACTATAACGCCATCTAGCAGGAAAAATTCATATTACTTGGAAATTTGTTCTTTTTTTTTCTATGATTGTTCTAGAAACATTCGGCCACCCCGGCGGCACAATTGTCTAAGCGATGGCTTCTGATCATTCGTTCACGATGGGTCTGGATTCGAATCCTAGTGAGACATGGATGTTGTGTTTGTCTTACGGCACTGGCTGTCTATCTTTCCTGGGGTCAGTGGCCCTAAATTAGGGACGGGCGACTGCTTATATCCCATTGAGTTGGTCGCGGTGGTCGTTAAACCCTCAATAAAAAAAAAAAAACCCGTTGGATTATTATTTCACCTAAATGAGCACGTTTTACCGCTAACAATGCGCCCAGTATAAATTTTCTACGAATAGAATTTCTTGCAAGTTTAGCACATCTTCAGATTGCTGAGAGAAAACAGGATGATCGATCCCCTAACGCAATAGAGATTTACAGCTTCTAGTTAACCTGGCAGCATTATGATTTAAAAGATTTGACTCTAAATAAATTCTCTTAAGCTTGCTGTAGATTTTAGGTTGCTTTTATTGTCCTCATTAAAGAGATTAACATGCTATTTCTTCTGTTCCTTGTGTAAAACGGCAGAGACAATCAAGTCTGAGATAGCTGCGAAGAATGATTATCTTTTCCCCTGATATCCAAGTCATAAATCAAATTTAATCCCCCTTCTCTTGGCCAGAATCTCACTTTCCCTAATGGATGCGCTGGATGGACTTCCTGTCTCTGGGACCGAGCGACTTCTCCAAACACATTTCTGCGGTAGATACCCTCGTCTCGAGTGTCTGGTAGCGGATTGGCGAAGCACCGCACACTGACAAATGACGTCACGGACGATAGCGATGGATGATCGGGTGCCCTGCCTAACCCGTAATTTTGGGACGCGTTATTGTATCAGTGTCTGCTTTACGCAGAACCCTTCATCTTTCGCAATTTATATTCGGTCTAATCTTTTATTCAGCCTCATCTAACTACACAATGCAGGGTGTTCAGGAATCCGTAGAGCGGATTGAAAGTCACTGCGCTCAAAGAAAATTAAAATATGAAGCGGTGAAAAATGCTTCAATGGATTTCATGCGTAATGACGCCTCGCATTACTTTCTGTTTCGTTCAGAAACAATGTTAGCGTTTTAAAATTTCCAGATAGTATGCCGTTTTAACTTCACAGTCGCATTTTTATTTTAGCTGAAGGAAAAGGTTGCACTTGGTTTTAAAATCATCGAAAAATGAAGCACTTCTTCACTTGATGGAGAACGCATTAATAGCAGCTACTGGATAAAGGAGAAAAAGCCCCCCCCCCCCCTAAAAAAAGAAAGGCGCCGAGTTTGGGACCCGGGGAAGAAAAAGGGAAATTTTTGTCCTGGTGCTGTGGTTCTTTCTCTTTCGTGAAATCAGTGACCTCTGATTTGGAGACTGCTTATAGCACCAAAACCAAAAGTTACTAATTGTAGTCATCGAACGCCGAACGAAAACAAATCGACTGTAAAATATTTTCCATTTCAACATTAGCGTTGTGGTGGTGTTATTATTTATTTTGATATCACCTTGGTGCTTAGCTTTGCGATCTGGAAATTACTGGAATTTCAGATTTCGGTCATTCTAGCAGTTGCTGCCACCAGCCAACCCTCTTTCTATGTCTGGCAATGCTTATTATTTACATAGACTTTTTTGTTGTTCAGGTTAGATCCACGAAAGCAGACTCACTGGTTCTATTTACAGGTTTTTATTTACATCTCCTAATTGCAGTGGAGTGAAGAATATTCGCCCAAAATCTGATCCACTTCGGTGTTGCCTGTCCTCTATGAATCAGTCATAATTTCAATATATCCCAATGAATGAATTGAGGAGTCCATCGGATGGAAAGTTCTTCAGCGATTTCATAATTTCAATATATCCCAATGAATGAATTGAGGAGTCCATCGGATGGAAAGTTCTTCAGCGAGTTCATAATTTCAATATATCCCAATGAATGAATTGAGGAGTCCATCGGATGGAAAGTTCTTCAGCGAGTTCATAATTTCAATATATCCCAATGAATGAATTGAGGAGTCCATCGGATGGAAAGTTCTTCAGCGAGTTCATAATTTCAATATATGCCCAATGAATGAATTGAGGAGTCCATCGGATGGAAAGTTCTTCAGCTTGAGTTCATAATTTCAATATATCCCAATGAATGAATTGAGGAGTCCATCGGATGGAGAGTTCTTCAGCGATTTCATAATTTCAATATATCCCAATGAATGAATTGAGGAGTCCATCGGATGGAAAGTTCTTCAGCGAGTTCATAATTTCAATATATCCCAATGAATGAATTGAGGAGTCAATCGGATGGAAAGTTCTTCAGCGAGTTCATAATTTCAATATATCCCAATGAATGAATTGAGGAGTCCATCGGGATGGAAAGTTCTTCAGCGAGTTCATAATTTCAATATATCCCAATGAATGAATTGAGGACTCCATCGGATGGAAAGTTCTTCAGCTAGTTCATAATTTCAATATATCCCAATGAATGAATTGAGGAGTCCATCGGATGGAAAGTTCTTCAGCGAGTTCATAATTTCCATATATCCCAATGAATGAATTGAGGAGTCCATCGGATGGAAAGTTCTTCAGCGAGTTCATAATTTCAATATATCCCAATGAATGAATTGAGGAGTCCATCGGATGGAAAGTTCTTCAGCGAGTTCATAATTTCAATATATCCCAATGAATGAATTGAGGAGTCCATCGGATGGAAAGTTCTTCAGCGAGTTCACAGAATGGGGTGACGTTTCTCTTACACAAGATTTAGAACATTAATGTGCCAGGTGCCTGTGTTGAAGCAACTCCACAGTATCAATTCTCTGGTATTATATGTACCGCAGTCAGTGGCCCTTAAATTAGGGACGGGCGACTGCTTATAGCCTATTGAGTTGTTGTTGATTCACTTCAGTAAGACCAACTGGAGTTAAAGACAACTGATCTTAAAATGTTTAATGGAGTTAGGACGGTATTAAATATTATTATTTTTCAAAGATATTCCATATTCACGATGTTGATTTTTTTACTTAACAAGTTAGTAAAATCATGCAGTGCATTGTTTATGATACGCTTTCCAACATACCAGAAATCATTACTCAAGTTATTGCTCAAGTTATGAGGATAACGGCTGTGGAATAAATCTCGCTCCTGTGCCCTGACCTTTGACCCGATTTCGATGATATTCAACAGAATTGGTTCAGTATATCTCCGAAACAACATACTACAGTTTTGTCGCATTAGAAGCATTTTTAGTTAAGTTATGAGGATAATGGCTGTGAAATAAATCTCGCTCCTGTGCCCTGACCTTTGACCCAATTTCGATGATATTCAAACAGAATTGGTTCAGTATATCTCCGAAGCAATATACTACAGTTTTGTCGCAATAGAAGCATTTTTAGTTAAGTTATGAGGATAACGGCTGTGAAATAAATCTCGCTCCTGTGCCCTGACCTTTGACCCCATTTCGAGGATATTCAATGGAATTGGTTCGACGTACCTCCGGAACATCATACTAACGTTCTGTCGCAATGGAAGCATTTTGATGTAAGCTGTGACGCACAAGGACGATCATACTTACGTCAAAATGACCTTTGACCCCATTTTAAATAACGATTGTCCCCAGGTTATACCCTGCTACATACTAAAATGTCATCGAAATCGAACCATTTTTACGCGAGTTATCGTGCTGACAGACAGACATACGGACAAAACTGGAACATATACGCTTCTTCAACCTACGGTTGGAAAGCGTAAAAATATGTAATAGAAATTCGTGTGCGGGCTATGGCAGCACACAAACTGGACCCTTGAGGTCTAAATTATCACTTTGTCTGATGAAACCGCCTTCAATTAATAGACGCCAATGGACTAGGTAGAGTATGGTGTCAACAGCATGGATCGATGGATTCCAGGATTCCCTATCACTTTGCCCATGTTCATTTCGTCCACATTCACTTGGTTCAGTTCATTTCGTCCACCGTTCACTTTTTCCACTATTCATTTAGTCCACTTTGTCCGTCCTTCACTTTGTCCACATTCGTTTTTTTTATTGGAGGTTTAACGACCACCGTGAGCATCTCAATGGGCTATACGCAGTCGCGCGTCCCTAATTTAAGGTCACTGGTTCCAGGGAAAAGAGACGGCCTGTGTCGTAAGACAAACACAATATCTATGCCTCACCGGGATTCGAACCCGGACCCATCTCGGACGAATTTATCAGAAGCCGGCGCTTAGACCACTGAGCCACCGGGGCGGAAAGAGTGAGACTGAGAGAGCCATTCGTAACAGAGATCTTCTTGCAGGGAGTATTTGCCCATTGGCGGATGACATCACATCCGGTTGGTTGCACATAACCGTTGAAGGATATCAGCAACGGGTTGACTTCATGCGACACAGGATCGGGGGCTGTTTGGAAGGCCAAAGTCGGCAAAATACTATCAGGAGTTTAATAATTTGCTACTTCAGTAAATATAAATTTTGCAACAAAAAGTAGTTTTAGCCGCTTGTCGTTAAGTGGAATGCAACCCGCGTCTAAAAGTCGGTTTGAGAGGTCAGTTTCGAAAAAGAGAGGGGTGAGACGCCATGTTGCATAACGGGGAGCCATGAGAGAGGAGTGTCCGTGGAGCATCCATCTTGCCCGGGAACGGGACGTCCCAGTCCGAAAGGGGCGACAGTTTTGTGGGAGTTATGAGACCCCCGAAATACTCATCCTGCAGAAAATGCACTGACGGGATTGTCTGATGGCGAGGGAGCTGGATGAAAACGCACTTCAGACCAGGGGCCCAGAAATTTGGCGGGCACTCTCATGGTTTTTCTTCAACGAAAGGATGATGACCATTTTCCCCTGATGTCTGAGGTCTTCAGACTAGTGGGATTTTAGAGTGGCCAAGGTTATTCATAAAATATCTGCGTACATAGTAGAGAACATGACAGTTAGATCTTCAGTTACATAGCAATAATGGGATTAGATGAACTAACGAACTATTGCTGTATATAATGTACGTGGTAAAGGGATGTTAAACCTCATTTGAATATCAAACATTGATCGGAAACTGTCATGTTCTGGAACACATCTCAGTGTCGCTGAAGGTCTTAATCGAAGTTTTTGTATTAATCTACATCTACTGCCCGGTGGCGCAGTGTTCTAAGCGATGGCTTCCGATAATTCGTCCGAGATGGATCCGGGTTCAAATCCCGGTGAGGCATGGATGTTGTGTTTGTCTTACGGCATTGGCTCGCTTCCTTCCTTGGAACTAGTGGTCCTAAATTAGGGACGGGCGACTGCTTATAACCCATTGGGTTGCTCAAGGTTGTCGTTAAAACCTCAATAAAAAAAAAGAAATCTATTTTTTGATGTTAAACTAAACATTAACACCGAATTAGCGCACAAAATTATTTCAGGCTTTAGTTTGATTCCTCTTAATAAATTTATTGGGGACCGCCTATATGAATATCGAACATACACCGAATGATCACTGAAGTACCAACACCTCTGTCAAAAGTGGTTGCGGGGCGCTGGCCACGTGATTTCCGAGAGGGCGCGGTTAGTCGACCAAAGTAGCAGAGTGAAGCAGTAGGTAATAAAATTCGGAGCGTGATGAGTATACGGACGGATTTATAGGACTGAGAAATGACAGATTTGGAGAGCTCTGCGAGTGGGTACCTCGATTTCCCAAACGGATGAACAAGTGGGTTGTTCGTGAGTCGCCATAGTTAAAATGTATCAGGACTGGCATGAAAATGGTCAAACAACGAGTTAGACGTGAAACTGCACACGACAGCGAAAGACTGATAAGAGAGGTGAGCGCCGGGATAAAGACTCGTATAGGTCAACAGAAACATCACTGTTCAACAATTGACTACCCAATACAACAAAGATCAACCCGGAACAGTATCTGTCATGACCATCAGTTGCATGCTTGCACGTCGACATGGACATCCCCGAGGACATCTTCTCTCAACCACGGTGCATCGGCGCAAAAGACTCGTGTGGTGCAAAGATCCTGCAAGTTGGACGCCGGTGACTGAGAAAGTGTACTGGTCAGACGAGTGGAGTTTTTTACTCCACTCCACGGATGGTCCTCTAGGTATTTGGCGCAAACAACATGAGGCACTCAAATCATCCGGCATTGTCTCCACAGTGCAAGCTGGTGGACGCAGTTGTATGGAATTTGAACCCCTGGTGTATGTAGAGCAACGTATGTCTGGTGCACACTATCGTGAATTTCTTGCTGGCACTGTACGTTCAGCAATGTACACTTTTTTCCAAATGGCGACGGTGTCTTCCGAGATGACATTACGTCGAGTCACAGGTACAGTGTTGTGCAAGAATGGTTTGAAGAACACAGTTCTGACTTCCAGCATATCGATTGGCCTCCGAGCACCCCGATATCAATGCCAAAGAGAAACTTGTGGGACACTATGCAACAGCATATCAGGTGTCTGGATAGGATTCGCCAATCACCTCAATAACTGCATTGAAGGCTACGTTACACCCAGCTTGGTTGGTCGTACCTCCCAACTGCTTCCGACATCATATTGAATCGATGCCACGTCGGATAGCTACTGTACTGAAGATGAAAGGAGGGCCTACGAAGTATTAGGTGATCATGCACTGAAGAGCAATTGAATTAGAGACAGCTGGAGTTATGCAAATATGGCGCTGTGGGCGGCTCTGTAAACGGAAACGACATGACGTATGCAGCGATCCGACAATATAAGGAGTGATGCGACGGGAATCGGTAAGAGTCGGACGCAGTATGGGTAAGACGACGGATCTAAGCGCATTTGATAGTGGGAAAATTGTTGGGGCCCGACGAATGGGTCACTCCATCTCGGAAGACGCGCAGACACTGGGATTTTCACGAGCCACTGTGTCACGGGTGCACCGTGAGTACATCGAATCCGGTAAAACGATCCCTGCAAGAGCCAACTGCCTTGGACAACAGCGTGTGGATGAGCGGTGTTATCGTCACCTAGCTCGCATTGTAACAGCGGATAGACGGGCCACAGTAGCAAAAAATCACTCGGCAATTTAACGCTGGTGCACGAAAACTTGTAAGCAGCCACACCATCCAGAACCATCTCCTCGCTATGGGGTACAGAAGCCATCGTCCCACGAGGGTGCCGGTGCTGACCGCACATCACGGGGTGCAAAGATTAGCATGGGCGCGGGAACATCGCCACTGGACCCTAGACATGTGGAAAAATGTTGCCTGGACTGATGAGTCGAGATTTACGTTGGTACATGCGGATGGCAGGATACGAGTACGGCGCAAACCACAGGAAGCGATGGATCCTTCTTGCCAGCAGGGTACTCTTCAAGCTGGTGAGGGTGGCATTCTCGTCTGGGGACTGTTTACGTGGACTGAAATGGGACCCCTGGTACGTGTGACATCGTCCCTCACAGGTCAACGTTACCGCGATTTACTGGACGACCATTTGCTCCCATTTGTGCGTCTTCAATATCCTACTGGGGACCTCATCCTGCAACAAGATAATGCACCGTGCCATCGCTCCCGAATTGTATCCGAATGGTTGGATGAACACGCCACCTACGTGACTTCGCTTCCTTGGCCAGCTAGGTCACCTGACCTCAATCCCATCGAGCACATCTGGGATGCCATCGAGAGAGATGTTCGAGGCTCTGACCCCCTCCATCAAATCTTCGTGAACTGTGGGAGCTTGTTCAGGGGTCGTGGATCCGTATGGCATCCCAACGCTTCCGGAGTCTTGTCGAGTCCATGTCGAGACGAATCGCCGCCGTCATCAGGGCGAAAGGTGGTGCTACGCGTTACTAGACAGGTATCTCTAATTCAATTGCTCTTCAGTGTAATTCAGTATCACTCAGAGTACAATTGTAGAAACAGATACTTTTTGGGGGGTGGGGAGCCGTTATATCAACTACCGTTAGCAATTTAACCGGATATAAGCTGCAGCCAGTACCTAATTTGAGGCCGCGATAATAAATAAGGGCGTCTTTCTCCCCGTTTCTCCCTCACGTCCGTGTCACTTTCTTATCGGGCACAGTAGCCCAAATCTCCTAGCTTCCTATTTCTAATGGTTGTTTAAGACCTGTGGTCGGACACTCCCTTCCTAAAATCCTCTTCATATGATCTGATCCGAGGCCACTGGCTCCAGAGATGAGAAGAGAACTAAAACAACACTCATTATCCATGCTTCACCCGGAATTCGAACCCGGACCCATCATAGACGAATGAAAGCCAATAGTTCGTACTACTCTACCTCCGGGGCGGCAACAAATAAGACTTCTAAAAAGGTTATTAAGAATTTATTACTGTTGAAGTTAAAGCCCTTGATAAAGATTATTGATTTATTTAACCATCTCTTTCCTATTTGTTTCTTCTGTGCACTCTTTAGTTTTGAGCACTCGAAACAACAGTATTTCTTTACCGTAAGAAGCACTTAGTTTAATCTTAATACCAGAATGGTATTTTTGTTCACCATCAGTCAAGTTTGCGATCAACAACAAAAGACCGTACTTCTCGAACGGCGTCCTACAATACGTCGGGAAGATAAATGGCAGGAAGACTTTCCCCCCAATTGTTTCTTCATGATCTTAAGTCTTGGCACGATACAGTCTTGTCGTGATAGGTGAGAAAATGTTATTTTCTTAACGGAAAGATTGGTAAACGTTGAAGTTACAGGACACACACACACACATTAAAAAAAAAAGCTTTGAGGTATCGCTGGACGAAAATCCGCTAAATAAAAGTGCGGTCCCCTTCTAAAAAAAGCCCACACGTCACACTTATCCGTATTCCGTGATACCATTCCAACAAATACGTGGCTGGAATGCAAGGTTAGCCGCCTGGCATTTTACGAGCAGTTAATTTACAACATACACCGTCAGGCAGTCGCCAGGTTTACGAGTTTGCTGTGCAATTTCCTCATCCCAGGCCATCGATTTACTTTCTGCAATCTCAAGAATCCAGACTCAGGAAGGAAATGGTTCGAAACGATACCATGAATTCAAATTAGCTTGAAAAGTGAAACACCTCATGAAAAGTAAGTGTACTTTATTAGAGATCCGTCCCTCCGAATAGAAGTAACGATACCTTGAATCGAGTTTCGCTGATTTTTTTTTTTTTTTATTCTTTCGTCTTTTTCTTGAACGCAAATTAAACATTCAAGTCCAGAGAAATAAGACTAAGCAGCAAATACTTTGTGGGATGATTCGACAGATTTAGATAATTCAAACTGATTAAAATAAAGCAGACTATTCTAAAATTCACGTTGCGAAATGAAATGAAAGTATGAAATTTTAAGATCAAACTTAGTCTCTTTCATTCAGAAATGCATTTACATTTTGCAAAACATTCTGCAGGACAATTGTGAAAATGAAAATAAAAGAATTGCTGGAAAGCGAGGAATATATTCGTATCATTGCTGGCATACGGGTGCTCTACACTTTACTGTTCCTGCGTAGCTGCACTTCAGAAAGCTTGAAAATTACACTGTTAACAATTTTGTGGCAGGTTGCACCAAAAAGTGGTGCTACCCCAGCGGCACCACTTTCTGAGAAAAGATACACCAGTGAGTGGTGCAAACAAAACCCCCAACATGGTGCAAGCTTACACCATAATGTGGTACAACCTTGCACAATATCGTAGTGCAAAGTCGCGCCATTTTGTTCGGTTTTGTTTTCACCACAAACTGGTTTATCTTTCTTCAGAGTGTGGTGCAGCTGAGGTAGCACCACTTTTTGGTGCAACCTACCACAAAATTTTTATCTGTGTACATCCCGCTGGAATGGGAATTGAACCCTCACCTCCCGGTTTCCGTTCGAGTATTCTACCGTTGCACCACCAACGATGACGAAGTTTCAAGCAACTGAAGCTAAGCAGATGTAGTTTAGGAATCCGAACAGCTTTCCGGGTGTGCTCGAGAAAAGCAATCCCGTTTCATTATTAAGGTCATTTTTCATTTTACCGAACAAATGGTAACCTCACGGGGATAGGTCGGGACTATACGGTGGATGTTGCTATACCTCCCACTTGAATGACTACAGCAATTACTTTGTTTTCCGTGCTGTGTGGGGTGGGACGTTGTCCTGCAGCAAACTGTCACCTTCGCTCAATTTACCCCTGCGTCTGTCCTTAATCGCCTTTCGCAAATTTCGTAGCGTTTGGTGATATGATTCAATATTGATAGTCGTCTCTTTTGGCAGAAATTCTGTGTAAACAAATTCACAGTCAAAGAAAACAGTCGCCATGGCCTTTCCCGAAGACGGTTGGACTTTACATTTCCTTCTTGTTGGAGAAGTGACATGCTTCCATTCCATGGTTGATCGTTGGGTTTCAGGGGTGAAATAGTAAAACAACGTTTCGTCACCTATAATGATTCGACGCAAAATATTGTGAATCTCAGCAGAAATACCATTGCAGAAGAGCCAAAGACGACAGGAAACGTCTTTGGCTCTTCAGCAAGTTCCTCGCACTTCCAACAATTTGGAGTAAGGATCCAATTGACGCGCCATTACGAACTGACCTCCTGCACACGCCTTACGCAGCAACTGAGCTAAAACACCTCCCGTCGGCAGCTCTGACGTACTGTCTACTTCGCTCCCAAGAACACACGCTCAGACTGCAATTCCACTTAGATGGCGCGAAGTGTAACTTACTTTTTGATTCACCTACGTACATCTGGAAAGTTGTTCGGATTCCTGAGCTATATCTGGAAAGTTGTTAGGATTCCTAATCTACATCTACAGAGTCGTTCGGATTATCGAGCTACATCTAGAAGGTTGTTCGAATTCTTGAGCTACACCTGAAAAGTTCTTTGGATTCCTAAGATACACCTGGCAGGTTGTTCGTATTTCTAAGCGACATCTGCGAAGTTGTACTGATTCCTGAGCTGCATCCGGAAAGTTGTTTGGTTTCCGAAGCTAAATCTGGAAAATTGTTCGCATTTCTAAGCTACACGTTGAGTTGCTGGAAACTTCGTTTTCCTGGATGGTGTAATGGTAGCATGCTCGATCGCGAATAGGGATGTGCGAGTTCGATTCCTGTTCCAGCGCTTTGTGATTTACGAGTTTTCTAAAGGGCTTCTTCATGGGAAACAGTAAAACGTACGACGTCTTTTTCCCAGCAATAATACATACGTATGCCTTTTGTGTATTTGTGAAAAATTATTTCTTCAGGTGGTTTTCTTCAAATTTATTTCCAGGAATACAGTTTTGGAATACGGACTTTCAACCCAAAATAATCTCTCATACGTTTTTGCGTATTCTTACGTTATTACACTGTTCTTTGCAAAACGCCTATACTCTTTAAAGAACAATGTGATATAGGGCGGCTGATCAAAAAACAATAAAACTGATTCTTTCCGCGGAATAAAGGCTACCTAATGGTCATGTGATGAGCGTTAAACGGAAGGTAGAATTGCATTCTACGCGTACGTCTGGGTCTTGTTCCAGCTCGTGAGAGAAGAGCACAAATTTGACTTAATTTAAAATAGTATAGTAATCCGAATTTCTTGACGTAGATAGATATCAAAGTTTCCAAGTTTTCGCACATCAACCAAGTGGATTTTTCAAGGAAGGTAGACAGCAAACTGAATAATAGAATACTTCAACAATTTGAACGCGATGACTTGACTTGACAATAAACGAAGAAATGCGAATGTAATAACTCATTCAAAGACCCGAGGCATCATGTTCGTTTAGCGCGCGGAATCATGGAAGGAAAACATAAAGAATGCTAAAATAACAACGGCCCTATTTAGAGAAGTCCAGTTCAAGTCCGCTGCTCCTACATGGAATGACATAAGAAATTTGCTTCGTATTTCTTCCCAAAATCAGCTGCCATTTGCGCGAAACTTTGGAGATCATCATTAACAGCGAATGACGGCGTCTCGCTGAAGTTGCCACGAGCTTGGAACCAGTTCTTCTTTGGTTTTCCTTCCGTGATTCCACGCGCTAAACGAACATGATGCCTCGACTCTTTGAATGAATTATTGCATTCGCATCTGTTCGTTTACTGTCAAGTCAAGTCACCGCGTTCAAATTGTTGAAGTGTTCTGTTATTTAGTTTGCAGTTTGCTGTCTACCTTCCTTGAAGTAGCTATCTGGTTGATGTGCGAAAGCTTGGAAACTTTGATTTATAATCTACTCCAATAAATTCGGATTACTGGTATATTTATACTATTTTAAGTGCAATTGGAGTACAGACTTAATTGTCTTTTCTTCCGCTTAATCACCCAAAGCATACGGTCAACTATTGAACAATTCGATAACATTTGGCGTTCGTTTCCGAAAATGCTTCATGATACCTTCGGTGGTGAAGTGATGTCACTTGAAAATGTGGTTCTTTGGCATAAAAAGTTTACGAAAGGCAGACAAAATATTGTATAGATTAAGCAAGGGAAGGATGTTCATTAACTCAGTTTCATAGATTTTGATTAATATTGCGAGTGCAGTTATCAGTTTCGAATCCCTATTAGGCAGTTACAGGATGCATTACACTTTCGTACAAAAGCACCCAGATCATCGTGTTGCAACACTTGAGCGTGCGTGATGTCTGATCTTGTTAATTTTCCAGGAGTACTCACAGTAGTGCAAAAGTCTTTAAGAGTAAAAATTTGCACGGAGTCGGAAAAAACGTCACCCCAAAACGAAGGAGACAATTTTCAGGAAAGATTATACTATTTCTGGGATTCTCACATTCAAAAGAGCTATTTCATGGTAACCGTTTTAAGACCGATCGGGAATGCAAAACATCTGCAGAAGCGATTTTGAAATATCTGCCCAAGAAAGGTATCCTGTAGGGTTTCAGGAGCTGAGTTACACGCCGGGGAAAGTTTATTTTGCAATAGAGACTATTTTGAGAAAGATCTCGTAGAAAGAGATACTAATGATTAATATTTATGTCAAGAACTAAGCTACAACCCATCAATAGTGACGGAGGGAAAAATATATGTAGTTATTTTTTAATCATTTATTTATTCCTGAAACTGTCAACAGATGGCGCTGTAATTATTCTAGGCATCTGTGGTAAAACCCATACTGACTATCACGCCGGTGTCTATTTGTCCTCATCAGTAGAGCATGCGAGGGCTACCTAAACGTTTTGGCTTCGAATCCATCCAGATCCAAAATTTCTCGCTTTCACATTCAATTGAAATTGCACTCAAAAACACATTGGGGAATTCCAAAATAAATATGTCGAATACAAATGATTCCCCTGAGATTTAAAGAAGCTTCGTCAACATCGAAGACAACTACTGTATGTGAAGATGCCGTCGTTCCACGCCCACTGGAACAAAGGTTCAGAAAAAGCAAGTTGTATGTCATCAGATAGTAAGGTGAGATTTATTGCTTTTTGATCAGCCTATGCAGATATATACACTGCAGTGCCATTGATATCTTGTCACCTGAATATCTACAAGTGATCTATATTGACAGAAAATTTAATATTGTGTGTTGCAACCTTCGGTCTTTATGACTGCTTCTAGTATTCATTCGAAAGTATTTTATCAATTCCATTCGAAAGTATTTTATCAATTCCACCATTTGGGCTTCTAAGCGATGATCTGTTCAGCGTCGTTTGTTGGGCGATCTCTTCTTCCATGCACCCGACGATGCAATTCGTCCCAGACGTTCTCTATAGGGTTTGGTCAAGTCTCTAGGCTGACTAGTCCAATTGTTTTACTCCTATGTCTTCAACCGAATCTGTAACCATGCGGGCAGTATGAAATGAGGCATTAGCCTAATGTTGGAGGTATGCGGCTTTCTCAAAGTTTGTTTTGTTGTTTGTTTGTTGATTCAACGACTACAGTGAGCAACTCAGTGTGGTATATGCAATATCCCGTCACTAATTTAGGGCCACCTGGTCTAGGGAAGGAAGAGAGCCAGTTCCATAAAACAAACACACCATCCATTTTCCCTGAGAATTAAGGCTAGAGTCCACTATGACAAACGGTCAAAAGCCAGCGCTTGTATCACTTTGGCCCCCCCCCCCCCCAGGAAGCTTCCACAAACTACGGTCATAGCGTTGCCCGTGGATGATTCTCCAGCACTTAGAATGAACAGCACAGTTTTCAAGAGTCATTTATCTTTACTTTGTAAAAGAAACGTGTGTAATCAATGCATCTTTTAAGTTTTTAGTTATGGACCAGAGACATCGACTTTGTTTAAAAGGCAAGCACAAGCTGCCGAGAATTTAAAAAGCATAGAAAAAATGCATTTTTGGTGTAATCAAGAAAGATAATAAAAGCCATTCGGGGCCAGGAAATGGACAAATGTGGATGAAATCGTGATCAAAGTAAAGGGCCTCTAGTGGCAAGCGGCTGGATATATTGTTTGGAAATCTGTTCATACCGCTGGACAACTGGAATACTAGATTCGATACTAAGAAACAGGAAAAGTCACAGAAGCCAACCAACCACGTGTGGAATGGTTTGATAAAATTCGAAAGTATGCCAGGGTGATATAGAAGTTGTGGAACAGACTGGGAAAGACCCACAGTGAATTGACAATGGATGCTAAAATGCTCATGGTCCTGATCTTTATGATGATACTCATGTTAATTATACTCATGGTCCTGATCATTGTGATGATACTCACGTTGATTATACTCATGGTCCTGATCATTGTGATGATACTCATGTTTATTATACTGATGGTCCTGATCATTATGATGATACTCATGTTGATTATACTCATGGTCCTGATCATTATGATGATATTCATGTTGATTATACTCATAGTCGTGATCATTATGATGATATTCATGTTGATTATACTCATGGTCCTGATCATAATGTTTACCATTCTCTACACAAGTAGATGTGTCCCCAAGCACGTAACTGACGACACCGTTCAGATGGATTATACACTATATTGCCAAAAGTCACCAGACACCTTGAAGAGAAACACAACAGAGCATTTATTGCATGCATGCATAAGTACGATGTCGGTCCACCTTTGACCTTAATGGATGCACTGGCACTTCGAGACATGCTTTCGACAAGGTTTTGGAATACAGCGACAGGTATGCGATTCCATTCAATACATAATGCTGCCGCTAACTGTTGCTTAGAAGTAAGCCTTGGTTCCAAACTTCTTGTGAGGCGCTCTAATTCATCCCATAGGTTCTCTGTGGGATTAAGATCAGGGCCTTGTGCTGGCCAGTTCACACACGATACGGAATTATCGTCGAACCACGCCGTAACAGCCCTTGCTTTATCGCTCGGTGCATTATCTTGCTGGTACCAACAAGGCTCGGTGTATTTTCTTGCTGGTACCAACAAGGCTCGGTGCATTATCTTGCTGGTACCAACAAGGCTCGGTGCATTATCTTGCTGGTACCAACAAGGCTCGGTGTATTATCTTGCTGGTACCAACAAGGCTCGGTGTATTATCTTGCTGGTACCAACAAGGCTCGGTGTATTATCTTGCTGGTACCAACAAGGCTCGGTGTATTATCTTGCTGGTACCAACAAGGCTCGGTTTCATAGTATTTCCACAGAGTTTGTGCGGCGTAAGTGTCCAGAATATCGCGGAAGACGTGCTGGTTAACAGGTTTATCCACGATAACCAATGGGCCGGGACCATACCACGAAAAACACCTCCACACGAGTACACTGCCAGCTCCAAACTTGAGCGTAGGAACAGCACACTGTGGCAAATAGCGTTCCTCCGGTTGCCGCCATATCTACACACAGCCATCAGACTAATGGATTGTGTATCTGGATTAATCAGTCCATTGGACCAGTTTCCATTGATCTACGGTCCACGATAAATGATCTTTACACCATGCTAAACGGCCAGTAGCATTCCGAGTGGAGATGAAAGGCTTATGAGCAGCCGCACGACCACGGCATCCCATGGAATAAAGTTCTCGGCGAATGGCACGTGTACATACCGAGGTTGCATTTTTACTCACCTGTACACTGAAGTCTTGTATAGTACCCCGTCGATTAGCTGCAACAACTCTCCTGAGGCTTCGACGTCCTCTATCACTGATATTCTTTGGTCTGTCGGTACGTTTTGCTACTTCAGGCACGCCATGTGTCTTCCATTTATTCAGTGCATCCAAAAGAGTTGACTTGGGTATTTTTAAACGTCTCTCGGTTTATCTTATGGACAACCCACTAATATAAGACCCAACAATCTTTCCTTTCTCCAAGTCAGTTCTCTCCCGCCGCGACATTTTCACTCGACGTCACAGTGCGATATGATCGCGGCCAGTTGCACGTTTGTTTTTATACCGTTTGCAGCTATACCGCTCATCTTAACAACGCAGCGGATCAGTTAGTTTGCTTTTGAAGGAGTGTCCGGTGACTTTTTTCAATATAGTGTATGTAGATGGCATAAGCAGAGCGTGTCAGTTTGCCAGTACAAAGTCTGTGTATTAGAGAAATGGAAGGAAATTTTGAAGATATTATGTGGAATTGTTATCGCTGCAAGGAAAGTGGGACCCGAGCATCTCAGATCCCGCCAGCATTATCAGCTGTTCGCACGCATTATAACATGCATTGTTCGAAGAAGAACACATATCTACCCAGTGTGCCGAAAATGTCAGGCCGACATTGGTTGACATTTGAAGTGAACTCTGGATCGCACCTTCTTTCGAGGGCAAAAGACGGATTCAATCATGGATTCCAATCTCAATCAGCAAAAAACTACAACCAAAACAGTCAGGGAAGAATTTTTTACCATAGAGTCCAAGAAACACTTGCAGATGCGTCTAAGCTGTCGACAGCCATGATAACCTAAAACATTCAAACGACAGCGAAGACCTCAGCAGCGTGAGTGAGCTTTATTTCGCATGAGTAGAATTTCGGACAAATCGGTATTGGAATAATCTTACCATTGGACGTTTATGATTGGACCAATCATCTATAAAACAAAGTGTCCCCTCTCGATAAATCTTCACTGGAACAGGAGTCATTGGACAAATCTTACCGTTAGGCTGTGAGCAAGGGAATACCATGACTGGACATTGGTTGACTGGAAAAGAGTCGTCTATTCCCATGAATTCAGGTTCCAACTCCATCATAGTGGTGTATATCCACGAATTAGAGCTACACAGGTGAAATCTGCAATCAGATTGTGTGGTTGGATAGAAACAGACCAGCAGCAGCGGTAGAATGAAGGGTACGGCGAATCTTCTCATGGATATCACAAGGTCTTTGCAGAACACACCTTTACCGCCAAATCCTATTTAGGCATTGTTTCCGATCAAGTTTTGTCTTGCAGGATAATCGTGAATTCCCATGACACTGGACTATTTATGCGAGAAAACGCTCCGTATGATAAGGCCCCCGGTTTAGAGGAATATTTTGAAGACTATCTCCAAGCATTTATTGTGATTCCCTGGCAGCCAAATCTTCCAATCTGAATCCCATCGAACATTTGTTTGACTGCAGTGGAACGCATCATACGCCGATCAACGTCATAGCTACTGTCCTTTTGCTCAACTCCATGACATCATTCTGTCTTGCTGATACAGAATGCCTGAAGATACCTTTCGTGGTATAATTGATATCAAACTGTATACCAGTGGTTTTGACGGTTAAACGCAGTCTGACGCGATATTAGGTAGTTGGTAATAATGTTATAATCCATGGGTGTATTTATAGTGCAGAAAGCTGCACCGTGCAAAGGCAAAAGTGCAATTTTATATGAAGGCAAGAAATGAGAGGCTAATGAATTAAAGTTCGCCAGTGGCCAAGTGTTAAGAGCAATTGGCTCGCTTTGGCCAAGGATTCGATCCCTGTCAGACTATTCTTGGTAATTGAACACTCAGTGCGCCGTTGTTGGACCCCTTGTTACAATTAAGGTCGTTCATTCCCTACTTTCTTATTCTGACTCTCTTTCTTGGAGACGCACCTCCCAACACTGCTTCCGGAAAGGCGATTTAGTGAGGCCTCTAGAGTCGTGTGATACTCCTTCCTGCCCACCGACTGGGTGATATTTTTAATTTCTTGACCAATGATATCTATTTTGTTTATGGACATATTTTTTTCAAATTTGTTGGTGAAAGAGTGAATGAAAATATTCATTCTTGTTCAGTTTTCCTGTTTCTGTAACAGCATACATTCAAAGAAAGAGCATGTGCTTCACCAGAAGCACAAGCCAGAGAAACTTTTAACTGCAAATAAGTGAACCGGTGGAAGGATGCCTGAGCACGCGCACAGAAATATTAAATTAAAACAAAGAACGCGTTCATAACCACACAACACACGTATCTGCTACTTCGCTCTCTAAAAAGCATCGTGATTTTGAATTGCCAATGAACTCATAACTTGTGCCAATTTTTTCTCGTTTTATTTCATTTATGCGCCTTTCTCTTTTGCTCTTACTGAAAGATCTTTCGATTTCGAATTTTCTGCTGCTAAGCATTTATCTTTTTCTTCCTCAGTGTTTTATGTTTTTGGATTTTACGTGTTTTAAACCAGGCACGTGCATTCGTTAATGGACAGAAGACATTATCCTTCCCTTTTCTTTTTTAATTGAAGGGAAAACATGTCGTGTCACGGCGTCATCTTAATATTGGGAAATTGCTGAATAGGCAAAAAAAAAACTAAGAATATTGTTTTTGGACGAAAACTTTCTCGACGCTCTAAGGAGGTTTCCGATAATGGTCTCCTGTATAGAGGTTTCCTCTTTTTATCTTTTTAAATTCTTCTCCCAAATTTGCGACCATTATCTGCAGAGACGTCATTACAGCGTTTCTCTTATTTCAGAACTTAAAAGAACATTGCTAAAATCACTCAACAACTTCCATTCCCAATGGATGGAATGGACAAATTCAGAGAAGGCTATTTTTCTCTTCTTCTTATTGGAGCGTATTTAACGAGCTCTATGTTTCTGATAATACGAGTAAACTTTTTTCGCTACTGTTTTCGGCAAAACATAACAGAGGGCGCTAAACCATCCTAAATGCTCCCACAGGATCAACTAGTTCTTTCGTTGATTCGATACAGGAAACTTGCGCTGCCAGTTTCCAATACATTTTTTTTTTTTTTTTGGATTTTGATGTCACCTTTTGGGCCATAAACCTCAAAAATAATGCTATATGGTAAAATGCAATGGAATTTGCATGTACGAAATCTTTGAGGCTTTCTCTTTTGAATCAGATGAGCAGTCCCCATGCAATGCGCTTTACCATATTTTGGATATCATTATGTGAGAAAAATATTTGCTGGTTCCATGTCAGATAGCGATAACTCCAAAAAGTAATTCACTATTTCATGTCAAACTTCACAGCGATGATCAATAATTAAGGTAAACAAAGGACCGATAATAATTAAATAAATTAACTAGACTTACCACTTAGCCTGTAAAGAATTTTATTGGTAAGTAAGGTGATAACCTTATCTGCACAATACACGGATGAACCATTACATTATGACCATCCCCAGCTTAGAGAAATGAGTGCGCCTGGAGACCGAACGGTGGCGCAAATGAAGTTCACAGAGCAATATATACACAACACGCGGACCGGCTTTCAGTTGGTAGAGTGTTCGGAGTCAGAATGGGAAAAGCTGCCGATTTATCGGAGTTTGATAAAGATCAAATTGGGGTGACACGGCTCCTCGGAACTACGATCTCGTAAACGGCGCGCCTTGTGGGTTGTTCACGTGCCTCTGTAGTGCGTACGTATCAAAAGTGGTGCAGAGATGACTAAAAGACGGACCGTCGTCTTGCCGGGTGTCATCCGCAGCTCATTGATGCAAGAGGGTAGCGGAGACTGTCGCGCATTGTTCACAACGATCGCAGCGCCACAGAGCGACAAATAACCCGCAGCCACAATAGTGGTGATGTGATCAAGGCAATGTTTCACAGCAGACAGTTCGTCGCAGCCTTCTGCGCATGGGCCTGCGTAGCCGAAGACCCAGCAGGGTCCGCATGCTCACTGCACATCATCGCCGACAACGCACGAAATGGGCTCAAGATTATCGGGATTGGACCGCGGATGATTGGAAGAAAGTAGCTTGGTCTGACAAATGAAGATTCCTGGTGCATCACGTAGACGGCCGATTGCTGATACCCCGATTACCAACGGAGGCTATGGCACCTGGATGCACTGTTGTGCGGAAACAGGGCGGCGGTGTTATGTAGTGGGCGATGATTTCTTGGGACACTTTAGGCCCCATTATCCCAATAGCACAATCCCTGACAACTGTCCGGTATCTGAAAATCGTTGCGGTCCAAGTTCATCTATTCATAGCAACTGTGTTCCCTTCTGGTGATAGCCATTACTAACAGGATAATGCGCTATGCCACACTGCCAGAATCATCAAGGAGTGGTTCGAGGAACATCCTGGTGACTTTCTGTTAATGCCTTGGCCTCCAAATTCACCTGACATGAACCCAATCGAATATTCGCGGTTCGACTTGGAAAAGCGGTTTCGCGCTAAATCACCACCATCCTAAAATGGACGGGAACTGTAAGATCTGCTGTTAACATTATGGTACCGGATACCCCAGAATACCGATCGCCGTCTCATCGAATCGATGCCTCGCCGAGTGGCCGCTGTTTTGCGGGCTAAAGGCGGTCCTACAGCTTATTAGGCACGTGGTCATAATAACTGATCAGTGTAATTTCTTTGCGGCGATTCACGAACTCGTGTTTCCTTTGCTGAAACAGTTCTTGAAATCAGTTTTTTGTATACGCTATTTAAAACCCCATTCGTGTATTTCTGAACGTTTTCAACTGTATGGTATTCACTGAAGAGCAATTGAATTAGAGATACCTGTCTAGTAACTTGTAGCACCACCTTTTACACTGATGACGCCGGCGATTCGTCTCGGCATGGACTCGACAAGACACCGGAAGCGTTGGGAAGCCATACGGATCCACGACCCCTGAACAAGCTCCTTCACGAAGATTTGATGGAGGGGAGTCAGAGCCTCGAACATCTCTCTCGATGGCATCCCAGCTGTGCTCGATGGGATTGAGGTCAGGTGACCTAGCTGGCCAAGGAAGCGAGGTCACGTAGGTGGAGTGTTCATCCATCCATTCGGATACAATTCGGGAGCGATGGCCTCGATGCATTGTCTTGTTGCAGGATGAGGTCCCCAGTGGGATGTTGAAGACTCACAAACGGGAGCAAATGGTCGTCCAGGATATCCCGGTAACGTTGACCTGTGATGGACGAGGTCACACGTACCAGGGGTCCCATTTCAGTCCACGTAAACAGTCCCCAGACGATAATGCCACCCCCACCAGCTTGAAGAGTACCCTGCTGGCAAGAAGGATCCATCGCTTCATGTGGTTTGCGCCGTACTCGTATCCTGCCATCCGCATGTACCAACGTGATTCTCGACTCATCAGTCCAGGCAACATTTTCCCACATGTCTAGGGTCCAGTGGCGATGCTCTCACGCCCATGCTAATCTTTGTACCCTGTGATGTGCGGTCAGCAGCGACACCCTCGTGGGACATTGGCTTCTGTACCCCATAGCGAGGAGATGATTCTGGATAGTGTGGCTGTTTACACGTTCCTTGCAGTGAGGCCCGTCTATCCGCTGCTACAATGCGGGCTAGCCGACGATGACCCTGCTCATCCACATGCTGTTGTCCACGGCAGTTGGTCCTTGCAGGGATGGTTTTACCGGATTCGATGTACTCGCGAAAGTCGCAGTGCCTGCACGACTTCCGAGATGGAGTGACCCATTCGTCGGGCCCCGACAATTTGCACACGATCAAATGCGCTTAGATCCTTCGTCTTACCCATACTGCGTCCGACTCTTACTGATTCCCGTCGCATCACTCCTTATATTGTCGGATAGCTGCATACGTCATGTCGTTTCCGTTTACATTGCCGCTCACAGCGCCACATTTGCATAATGCCAGCTGTCTCTAATTCAATTGCTCTTCAGTGTATAAGCCCATGAGAACTCTCTTCGGTGGGGGGAGGTTAACATGGGGCCTGATCTGGCGAAAATAAGCAGTATGTTCAAGAACGAATCATTTATTTTTTGGCCAAAAACTGTTTAACAAAAAACACTTTATATGATGGTGTTTTGTGGTGGCGGAGAAGCCACGTGTCGGGAAGTAAATTAAGCCTCACTCAACAAAATTTCACATGTATGTCTCAAACGTTCCAAACGTTTTTGATAAAAACCCTGATTAACAATCTACCCTTGAAGTACAAACTCTCCGAGCACCTCCTCTTTGCAGTCAGAATATCAGCAAGGTCTTTGCACCGCCTCTTCGCAGTCACAAAAGCATATCGACAAAGTCTTCACTTTTCATTTTGACATGCGTGCATTTGTGGAACGCGGTGAAAGAGAATATTTCTGTTGCATGCTTTGTCTTTTAATCTGAGTGTCATATTTGAGAACCCGTGTTCGTTCTCCGGTTACGTCCACGTTTAGCTCTTCATTCCCGTTTTTTCCCCTGCAAGAGTTACGCACAAACAAATTTCTTCTCTCCTTTGCTTTTCTTCATTGGTGAGCTTCTCAAGAACCATCTTCACGCATACTTTTTTCATTCCTTAGTTCTCCATCACAATCAATCGAAAAGTTTCTCTATTTATTATTTTAAGCAGTCGATGTACCTGAACCAAATGATTCCTAAAAATTTTGGCTGCCCCCAGTTGTCCACATGGTGGCACGTTAAGCCGTCGTACCTGGGTACTGGCCCCTCGGTAATAAATAAGGGCTTGTTCTTCCCTTTTTCTACCTCGCTTTCGTGCGACTTTCCTATCGGACACTCTAGCCCAAATCTCCTAGCTTCCTATTTCTAGAGGTTGTTTAAGATCTGGTGTCAGGCACTCCCTTCGTAAAATCCTCTACATATAATCTGATCTGATCTTGTCCACATTGCGCTCGGGTTTTAGGAAAGCTAAATCAAAACAATAATTTCCTTCCTTTCATCTCAGCAGTACGGACAATAAAACTGTCACGGGTTTACACACTCTCTACGGGATTAACAGAAGTCACCGTTGTTGTCGCTAAAGAAATAAGTAAAACAGGTATTGGGCTCACACGAGGCAAAATTATTTACTGTCATGAAATCGCATCCCTTCGCCGTAGAAAAATGCAGTGATCGCCCCCTGGACATTTTTTGAAGCTCAATGTACGTCAAGATTATAGATCGAAAGTTTTGTTTGGTGACAGAGCACTAATCCATCTTTGGTTAACTTAAAAAAGAAGGAGGAGAGAAATTCTGAAATGAGCAACAGACAGTTTTGCACGTTATGGTATTGTTGGCGACACAAGATCTCAGAGCCCTGGTCGTTAAATGGTTAAAACAAAAGTATTTAATCATTGCAACCTTCCAATTCTTTCTCATGCATCAGAGACGTGGATGTTAACTACAAAAGGCACTCAGAAGCTGCTGACAGCTCAAAGACGGATGGAGATATATTATATTGCTTGGTATAACAAAAAGGGTAAGAAAACGAACTCGTTGATCACGAAAATGATAGAATGGATGGTATTTTAAACAAGGTAAATACAATCAGCTGGCAATGGGCTAGACATATTTTTGGAGGAGCTGACCATCGTTATTCAATGCTAGACTAGAAACCAAGGCACAGGAAACTGCCTGGTTCCCGATTTTTCTGAGGAGATGGTTTTGCATGGTTCATCCGAGGTGGGCTAGTGTTCGAGTCCCGAATGGGACATGGGTGGATTGTTTGCCTGATGTCGTTGGCTACCTCCCCTTTAAGGGTACCAGTCGTTTAGGGACAACTGATTGATTATATCCCTTAGAGGTGCTTATGGTGGATTTTGAACCCAAAAACAAGAAAACAAAATGAGAGGGAAAAGCCCAAAAGAAGACCTCGTGGGAGATGGTGGACGTTAAACCCAGAAACAAGAAAAAAGTGAGAGGGAAAGGCCAAGTAGAAGACCCCGTGGGACATGACGGACGTTAAATCCAGGAGCAAGGAAACAAAGCGACAGGGAAAGGCCCAGAAGAATCCCCTGGGGTAGATGGTCGACATTAAACAGGAGGAAACCCCGTGCCCAGTGCCTGTGCTAGGGCGCTATACACCCTAGGCAGGCCATCATCCTTGCGCCCCCAAAATGTACGTTATTCTTTGTGTGGCAAAATTTTCGTTATTCTTTGTGTTCGTATTGCATTTATCCAATAGTAATTTCAAGATTCAAAAATTTAGTAAATAGAAAGAAACTAATGGAATCTACATCCATTTACGTAGTTCCAATGTAAATTAAAATTGAATTAAAATTTCATTTTGCGTTCTTTATTGTTCGCAAAATTTCCAACACGTGTCTTCACGGGCAATTTCTTGTTCGATCGATAACGTAGCTAACCTATCAAATTTCTTTCCCGTATTAACCGGAGCAAAAAAAAAAAATATATATATATATATATATATATATCATCATAATCATCATCATTGTCAATATATATATATATATATATATCATCATCATCATCATCATTGTTAACCATTATCAATCCACTGCTGGACGAAGGTCTCCCCAGGTTTCCTCCACAACGGTCTGTCTTGTGCCAGTCTCCTCCATGTCACCCCTGCATACTTTCGAATTTCATCCACCCATCTCCCATGTGGTATTCTTCTGGGTGTTTTCCTGTCCCTTGGAATCCAATCTAAAATTTCGGCTGTCCATCGATGATCTGTCCTTCTGGCAGTATGTCCAGCCCATTGCCATTTCAGGGATTTAACTCTGATCATGATGTCTTCCAATCTTGTCATTTTTCGGATCCACGAGTTCCTCTTCTTATCTCTCCTGGTTACACCAAGTATGCACCTCTCCATGCTGCTTTGAGTTGTCTGCAGCCTTTGTATGTCTCTTTTAGTTAAGGTCCACGTCTCTGCACCATACGTAAGCAATGGAAGGATGCATTGATCAAACACTTTTCTTTTAAGACATAATGGCATATTGCTCTTGAAAATTATGCTGTTTCTTCCAAAAGCTCTCCAGGCAAGTTTTGTACGCCGATTAATTTCTTCATCAATGTGACCCTCACTTGATATCTGCTGTCCAAGATAAACGTACGTGTCTGTTATCTCCAGCTTTTCTCCATCAATCGATAAATCTTCATTTCTCGTAAAAGCATTGAACAACACTTTTGTCTTCTGAAAGTTCATTTTTAATCCCACTTCTTTACTTTTGTCAGAAAGTTCCTGGATCATACTCTGCAGCTCTGATGGGGTAGTTGCAAAAATGACTACATCATCAGCAAAACGAAGGTGGGTTAGATAATCTCCATTAATCTTTATCCCCTTGTTTTCCCAGCTCAGCGACTGAAAAACAACCTCCAATGTGGCATTAAAGAGCTTCGGAGATATGGTGTCACCTTGTCTCACTCCCTTTCCAATTTTTACGTGTGTTGTATTTTCAAACAGCCGAATCTTTGCACTTGCATTTTCATAGATGTTATTAATAATATTAATGTATGCATCTTCAATACCGTAGGTTTTCAGAGCCATTGTAACTGCTATATATATATATATATATATATATATATATATATATATATATATATACAGAATGAAAAAAGAAACAAAATTCCAGGGGAATGAATATTGTAGTATGGCCTCTCTTGCTCTTTTTATCATTAGAAAATAATCTGAGTGTGACAGTTTCTACTCTTTAGGCAAGGCAGTGGTCTAAGTTCTAGCTTCGGACCATTTGTCCAAGCTGGAGCTGTGTTCAAATCCCGGTGAGGTATAAATGTTGCGTTTGTCTTACGGCACTAGATATCTTCCTTCCCTGGAACCAGTGGCCCTAAATTAGGAACGGGCGACAGCTTATAGTCCACCGTATTGCTCACGGTGGTTGTTAATACCACAACAACAACAAAATAACTTTTGGCGTTGAGTATTGCTACTATTTGTGATAGAAGAAGTGGTCTTGATATTTCCATAAAGCCGGATTACCATAGAATCCATTGCCGCCCTCAGGTGTTGCATGACTTGCTTGCTGTATAGGGATGCACCCAGGTGATGGCAGTTTCTCGATAGAGGCGCACTTTCTCATCGGCTCTTCATTTACAGCACGCTGACTTACCTAGTCAATAAGCGTTGGCCTCAGTTTTTCACTTGCTCAAGGAATATAAGAATTTTCAAGTTATATACACTATCGAAAGGGCAACAGAAAATAAAGTTGCTTTTGTTTTTATTTTTTCGTCTCATATATTAACTCATTTCATTTTATCAACTCTAAATCTTGGCGCTCCCTAAATTTCGGCGCCCTAGGCAGCCGCCTAGTTGTTCAATCAGCCCTCCCCGTGCCAAAACCAGAATTCAACAAATCAGCGAGTTGTTGAAGGAACTTGAGGAGACCTTCATCCAGCAGCGGATTGGAAATGGTTGTCGCTCATTCTTTTGTTTTAAAGGAAGCTGTCCGGCTGATTATTTGGTGTCATTTTTTCTTGTTGGTTTGTGGAATTGGCATGCAGTTCAAGAACTAAAATGCCCTTGTGTGTTTGTGTGTGAGGACTAACGACCATCATTTCGCAGCTTGTAATCGTAACAGGAGTCGTACCTATGTAAAACCAACAGGTGTAAATGCCCGAGTACGTCATTTGAGCGTGTAAGAAATTTAGGTAAGGGCATTTCAGGAACTTTGTTCTCGTTTTACGTGTCTCAGCGACATTTTTATGCTTCTTACGCGAATAAAATGGGCAGCCACGAGTGTCTGTAAATCCAGATGAGCACGCAAGGCGTTTACTGGGAAACGAATACTTGGGCAAAAAGCATTTGGGTACAATGTCTTCCACCGCGACGTCGTAAAAAGCGTTTGTCGCTGCTGAAGATGGGTGACAAGACCGCATGAGCGAACAAACTGCGGGGAGGCGTGAAAACTTTAAGAAGACTAAAACAAATAAAGCAGCTACGTGCCTCGCAAAAAGGTAAGGAAGGCACAGTAAAGGAAAGGGCGCTAATCATCGATTTTGGTTGCAACTGCAGGAATCATGGAGTGCAGAGCGGTAAAGACGAAAAGAGAGTGAAAGAACCGAAGCGGTCTTCTGCTTTTGAGCGAGCTCAAATGAGAATCGAGCTAGTTATTGCGGAAAAGATCTCGTGCAGTGCGTTTTAGCAAAATAAGGTACCTTTCAATTATTCAGAAGAGAGTCCGAGGCACGTAAAGTGCCGTGTTTATCCTGAAGGCACGATAAAGTCACGTGACACTTCAGCGATAGGTTTTTTTTTTTTTTTTCAGGTTTTTCCCCCCGCTTCCTTTTGTCAGGAACCCTATGCTAACCTGGTTGTGTCACAAAAATGTCTGGGGTAGATAATTAGTCGTAGTTATCCCTTCCAGTTGCAGCATTTTTCCATTTGGTCCATTAAAGGTTAAAAGGAGTTCATGGTCCTAGTAATGAGGTAATAAAATGAATTTGCTGTCAATTACGGAACAAATCGCGTTAGGCTTCCCATGATACACGTGGGCACTTGACATTGCCTGTTAACCCAAGACCTTTGTGTCATTTCTATAATATTATAGGATAAAACGCGTAACTGCGCACCGTATGAGGGAATGAAAAACAGCAGACAGTGCTATAATTCCAGCATTTATACTCGAAAGGAAGAATTCCTTAAAATGGCAGTCAGTAAGCATCCAATCCACACTAGTAAATTCAGGAATATTATTGCTTTTAGTACTACATTAGACACCTCTCGGTGTATATACTTACGGGCATATACACAGTGCGTCAAAGAATTTTTAAGACTGGGTCTGCAAAATGAAACAGAAACAAGAAATTATAATTCGTTTTGGTTTGTTATTCAAAATAAGTCCCTCCGGCTTCAATACACTTGTTACAGCGATTTAATAATGATTCGAATGCCTGTTCCAGTTCACTTTGCGGAATTGCCTCCAAAGCACGCGTCGAAGCTGTTTGTATGGTCGAAATATCATCAAAATAACACCCTTTTAACGTCATTTTAAGTTTTGGGAACAAAGAAAAGTTGCAGGGTGCTGAATCAGGCGAATACGGTGGACGATTCAACATACAGACGTTATTTTTGGCCAAAAATCTACGAACAAGAAGTGAGGTGTGACTGGGTGCATTATCGTGCAACAAACACCAACTGTTTTCATTTCGATATTCTGGACGAATGCGACGAATTCTGCCCATCAAACACCTCAAAACATTTAAAGAAAACTCGCCAGTAATTGTTTGTCCACTTGGAACAAATTCTTTGTGGATAATTCCCTTACTATCGAAGAATGTAATAAGCATTGTTTTGATTTTCGATGGAACTTTTCTTGTTTTTTTGGCTTGTGGCGAGTTTTTTTACTTCCATTCCGCACTTTGTCGCTTTGTTTTAGGATCATATTGAAAACACCATGTTTCATCACCAGTAACAATCGATTTTAAGAAGTTTGGATCATTTTCAGCGGCTGAAATGATGTCTCAGCAATGTGCACTTCTCCTTGATTTTTGTTCATTGGTAAACGTGTGTGGAACAAATTTAGCACAGACTTTTGTTTTGCCCAAATCTTCATGCAGGATGGTTCGAATCGTTTCTTTGTTGATGTTTAAAGACTCTTCCATCATTCTTAGTGACGCACATCGATTGTTTGCCACGAAATCACGCACTTTTTCAATAATCTCAGGTGTCCTAGATGAACTTGGTTCTAGCGTCTCTCTTCCGTCCAAAAAACGTTTTTGCCACAGGAAAACATTTGATCTACTTAAACAAGACTCACCGTAAACTTGTTTCATCATTTGGTACGTTTGCGAGGCACTTTTACCAAGTTTTGCGTTAAATTTAATAACAGCCCTTTGTTCCATCTTAATAATTCAACATGAAAAAAAAAATTAACTTCTCCAATGAACGCCCGTTTCGTTTGAGTTACTTTAACAACTACGCAGTACTTTTGGCAAAAAGCAAGCAGATGGTCACGGTTTATAACGCATTCGCGATTACACTAGTGGCGCCACCGTAGGCTGAAATCTAGCGCCAGTCTTAAAAATTCTTTGACGCACTGTGTACATAGAAAAGCCAGAAAAAATTGTGTTAGGTTTTCCGTGATACACGTGGGCAAGAGAAGCCAGTTGTTCAAGCACATATAAAAAATATGAACAACGCTGACATTGGATCGAAAGGCCTTGAAACACAGTTTTAGGATTTGAAGTAGTTTAATTAATTAATTAACTAACTAATTAATCTCACTACTGAAGTAATTAAGTGAATGATAATAATTGCTAAGTTGAAGGAATCAGTACTCAGTTAGCTGTCCGTCCACCTTCCTTGAGTAAGCCATCTGGTTGATGTGCGAAAGCTTGGAAACTTTGATTTCTATTTTACGCCAAGACATCAGATCATATGTAGAGGATTTTAGGAAGGAGTGTTTGACCCCAGGTCTTAAACATCCCTTAGAAATAGGAAGCTAGGAGATTTGGGGTAGAGTGCCCGATAGGAAAGTGACACGGAAGAGAAGTTGAAAGGGGGAGGAAGACGCCCTTATTTATTACCGTGGGGCCAGTACCCGGGATCCGATGGCTTAACGTGCCCATCCGAAGCACGGCAGATATTTAGTGATTCGAGCGTTCCTACCTGCGTGGGATCGAACCTGAGACCTCTCCATCGCAGTTACGAACGTTGACCAAGACATTCCGATGACTAGTATATTTATACTATTTTAAGTATAATTAGTGTATGGTTCCTTATTATTAACCCTTCCCAGCTCAAAATTTTATTTTTGAAATTGGAATTTTTTTGGGGTGGGGTTGGGGTTGGGGTTTGTAATAAATAAAAATAACACTGAAAACTTTGTTGTATAACATTTTATTCCGCAAATACAAAATGTTGTTTGTGAACAACATTGGGATACAAAAGTTCAAATTTCTGATAATTTGCCTTCCTTTTACTTATCTTGTTTCCCTCATGAACATAAAACTACATCGTTTTTTCAAAAGGAAATTCTGTTTTAATCCCCATCTCTGAATATTGAAAAATGTTTAACAATATTTTTCGCTTCACATGGAAATAGACAAAGCATTTTTTTTAAACACAAAATCATATCACATTGTTGGCACAAAACGTAGGAAAATCCTGTCCTACGGTTTTTACAGTGTTGTTTCGGATAGTTGTCTACCAGCTACAGTGAGTCTAGTAAGAATTTGTTGTGTTAGAGGGACTACCAAAATTCAAAGAATATATGTTGTTCCTGAAACTGCAATGGACTGGAAAGGGTTAAGAACCTACAGCATGCTCAAATTTCAAATATTTTAATTATCAATGAGTATTTTCGACTGAATATATATTAAAGTGAATACCGAAAAAATGTAAGAATATATGGTACTTCATATATCTTGAATACCGCAGCTGATCTGAATCAAAATTATTCCAACCACAGATATTGAAGATATTTATATGCAGGATATGGCGTATACCTGTAATTTAATCTTCCATTTCAGGTTGTGTTTTTCTACGCAAATTTCGTATCTTCTCGGTTTGAGATTTTCCACACTGAGCACCTTGTACATTACTTCCCAGACCATCTTGTACATTTTTGGCAAAGCTGAGAGCGATTCAGAGAAAAACAAACAGACCACGATGAATGTGAATAAGGTGGAGATAGTGGGGACAGCAAATGGAATGGAGAGTTGATATAGCGAAAGTGACTGATGCTTGTTTGAATCGATCAATATGTGTTGTTGTTGTATGATTGAGACTGATATGTTGGCCCAAGATATGTTTTGCATAGAGATATTTTATATGTTGACCCAAGAGGTATCAGTGGATAAATTACAACATGATGATTAGATTGTATTGGTGATCTGAACTTCTAGTGAGTGGAAAAATAAAGGAACAAGTTGATGTCACATGAATGTGCTGATTCTTTCAACTTGGCAATTGTTATTATTCACTTAATTACCTCAGTTGTGATATTACTAAATTAATCACCGTACTTTCCACTGGACGCTATTTTTTTTCCTGAAATAAGTCCCAAAAATTTACCGTGCGTCCTGGAGACGAAGGTTATGTTTTTCGTAAGCCTATGATAACCCCCGAGGAAGGTTATCTGTGTTAAAAGATTTACCGCTAAATCTTATTATAAACAAGACTGCCTTCGTCGTGAAACGCCATGGGAAGAGTAATGTTTTCTTTCTTCGTGTTGCTTTTGATGGGATGCATTTGCGATAAACCACGTGGTCTATACTACGGGACCGACGCACACACATGGAGTTCTAAATCAAAATCTTTTTTAAAATGTGGCATCAGTAATGCGTTAGATGGCACAGAAGATACCATTCTATTTGAAGACAGTGACACTTCGGACAGTATTGACGACCCTGATTATGACAATGATGGCAGCGATATGGATAACACCAATGAATTTTCTGGATTTGAAGTGACTGAAATGTTTCTCCTTATACGTAGAGGTAAAATTTGTACTGTTTTTAATCTTTTTGAAAGTGCTGAGACCTTATTTTTATGTTGTTTTTTCTCAAAATTTTGCATTTTAAAATGGGTGTGCGTCTTTTACGCCAAAAATACTGTAATTATTTAATTAATTAAACTACTTCAACGCTCAAAAGCAATAAAACTGTATTTCAAGGCCTTTCCACCCAATGTCAGCGTTGTTCAGATTTCGTTTATATGCTTGCATTTGAGCAACCGGCTCATCTTTCTATATGCCCGTAATTTTATGCGCTGAGTGGTCTAATTATTATAACCACCTGGTTACGTTGTCGGGCCACCTTTTGCCCTTAACAATTGTCTTAATTCGTTTAGGTGTGGATTCTATTAAATTTCGGTATATAGCTTGGGGTATATTAGCTCAAATGTGATGAACTGAACCCTCCAGCTCTCGAAGATTTGGTGGTAGAGGATTCAACTGCCTGATGACCATTTCGACGTCATCCCACAAATGCTCCATCGTATTGGTTTCAGGTGACGGAGGAGGCCAATATAGCAGGGTAAAGTCTCCGTGATTCTCCTCAAACCATTTGAGTACAATGTGAGCACAATGATATGGAACGTTGTCCTTGTGGAGGTATCCATCTCCATCTTGATAAACCATCAACATAACTGGGTGGACTTAGTCCGCAGGAATATTTAAATACCTTTGTGCGGTCAGACATTGCTCCGCAGGAATCTAAGGACCAAAACATTTCCACGAAAATATGCCCCAGATAATAACGCTGCCTTCGCAAGCTTGAAAATTAGTGACGATGCAAGATGGGCCCATGATTTCATGCTGCTGTCTCCATATCACCTTTCCACCAGCATGATGTTGTTAAAAACGTGATTCGTTGGACCACATTACTCCTTTCGACTGATTTACTTTCTTGTTCTTGTGCTTCTGAGCGAACTGGAAGAGTTTCTTCTTGTTCGTTGCAGACAGCAATGCTTTACAGACAGGCTGTCTGCTTCTGTATCCCATACGATGTAATGTTCGGCGAAAGGTCATCAGACTTTTCCTGAATTCAGCACCACCAGACTTTTCCTGAATTCTGTTGAGAGGCCATCAGACTTTTCCTGAATTCAGCACCACCAGACTTTTCCTGAATTCTGTTGAGAGGCTATCATACTTTTCCTGAATTCAGCACCACCAGGCTTTTCCAGAATTCTGTTGAGAGGCCATCAGACTTTTCCTGAATTCAGATTATTAATTTGACGAAGTGTTTCTTTCCCGTCTGCTGGACGGAACAAATCTGCCTACTCTCCGCTCTGCTCGGGCATTCTGTAGCCTTTGAAAACCAAACCCTGTTACCCTCAAACAAATATTTTGACTGGTGGTCTACCCTCTGTAATTTTGAACATCTGCTTCCCTTGAAAAATATAACAGGAATTAGGGAGACGCTACTTCCTTTAGTAAATTCAAGCAGAAAATGCTTCATGATTTTCTTTTTGTCTTATTTTTTTCAATTTAGGACTTCCTCGGAGAAAAAGGCGCAGTGCAATACGTCACAACACTTTTGTGTCTAAAATATATTTATGTTTTCCTGCATAGTGACGAAAGGGGTGCTCGATGTTTCGAATGTACTATCGTCATGTAAATTTTTTATTAAGGCATCACATATATCGAAATGAATAAAATACCTGTTTTTTTTTCTCTTTTTGTACTCTTACGTATCAGACAAAACGCGTGTCCACTACTTGGATTCTTTTAGGATCCTGCAACAGCCGCCAGCGACTAATTTGCACATTTAAATTCTTGCGCTTCATTTTGTAGTTCTACTTGCGTAATGAGACATTTGGCATAAAAAAACGACTACTATTTTGGATTGAACAGTTCCATTGGTTATAAGCAGTCTCTTGTTCCTAATTTATAGCCTTTAGTTCCAGGATTAGGATAGAACTCCAGTGCCGTAAGACAAACACAGCACTTATGCTTGATCCAGGAACCGAACCCTTACTTCTCACGGATGAATGGTTAGAAGCCAACGATTCGTACCTCTCGGCCACAGGATCGCATGCTGTCTTTCCACAGGTTTGCTTAAAATTGATATTGAATGAAGTACTTTTTATTTCATAATTGCGTCTCATCAAGAACATAGAAAAGGCATAAAAAGACTGTTTTTTCACACTTTCTTGAAAACGATTTAGAATAAAGTTATGTTTATATCCTAACAGCGTCCAGAGAAGGAAAAAATTACATAAACACCGTTTTTTCACGCTTTCTTAAAAGCAGTTTAAAGTTTACTTTATATTCTAATAGTGTCTAGTCAAAGACAAAGAAAAGGAATTAAAAATTACTGCTTTCCAACGTTTTCTTTAGAAATATTTCGATTAAAGTTCTCATTATTTTCTAATTGCGTTTATTATGTTGTTTTAATTATTGCCAGATTTGAAAAATTTGCATGAGGACTGAAGTCAGCAGTATAAAAACTTGTAATCTCCTTCGTGAATATAATGAAAATTGTATTACAGTGCCAGCGCCTATTGCCATCAGCAATATTATTAATGCAACACGATCAAAGAAATGTAAAACATAGATCAACTTCACGCAGTTACAGAGTTCGCATGTTCGAAATAGTTACTGTGAAAGATAAAATGCTATCATAAGTACATGCTGACTCTAAAACTGGTAAGCAGAAGAATGCTTGACTAATAAAAAAATCAAAAGGACGTGCTTTCCGTTCACAACGATTATTCATGCGTCCATCACTCAAGCCTAATACGGGTATCTTTTACATGAAAATTACTCTTGCCGTATACTGTACTTAACATAAATCCTATATGACCATCAGCCTGAGTATGTCATCTCGGAACACGTTCTGTGAAACAAAGATGGTTATTTCCTGCATGAGACAGTATTTAACTATCACACTAGTCAAGTTACAACACAATGATATTTTCATTTTCAGTGGGGTATTAATCTGTAAAGAGGTATAGTTGATAGAATGCTGTTCGGGGTCTATCTTTACGAAGATCGCCTTTTTTTAATCAGATCCGCAGTTACTATACTTCTGAGAGTACTAGGATCTCACGTCTCCTAGTCTACGAATTGTATATCGCTGTTCCATAACGTACTACATTCCTTGGCCAGACTTCGGTCCATTTGACATTTTCTTTTGCTATTTGAGGACCTGCAAATTACAATTGCATTACCCAAAAGACATTATGCGCAGTGCCATAACTAGCAGATGGGTGGAGGGGCTCACCACCCTTGCAAGGCCAGCAACTCCCCCCCCTCCCCTGGATAATGGATGATGTAAATTCTCTGAACTTTTATTTTCAGTGGCTTATAAAAATTTCTTTCGTATTTCATTATAAGCATAAATACTTTACCTTATTTATTCGTGAACTACACTTTTCTATAGAAAATCAAAATTGAAATGATACAGCATGAACGGTGGATAACTCTAAAGAAATTACTTGTGAAAGTGAATCAGTAGGAAACTTGCGTCAATTATACTCTACCACATGGACACTCGCCTTGTAGCTGCTATACGGGACAGGGAAGAGAGAAATCCTATGAAGGTCCTTTTTTTTTTACTTTTTTTTTTTTTTTTTTTGTAGAAAAGGAAAATGTAGAAGAACATTGTTGACGTGGGAATGTTTTAGCTGAAAGTATTTCTCTAGGCGAAGTAAAACAGTGCTGAAGAAAAATCTTTGTGCGAAAGAGAGAGAGAGAGAGAAAGCTTTCAAACTCTTCCTATTCATTGTTTTGCCGTCAGTAGGATTGGTTTTGTGTGCATGTGTGGGAGATAAAGTTTGTATTGGCGGGAACCTACGGAATTTTTGTTTTTGAGTGGGAAAGGGACGTTTTTCTGTTGATCACGGTAAGAAAATGCTATCTCCGAGCACCCGCGATGGAGAATAAGCTACGTATTAAAGATGGAAAAGTAAGAGTCAAAATTAGGCACCAATAACTACTCGAAGCGACTACGTTCATCGACGGAAAAGAAACAGTGGAGTAAACAGAGAAATAAATAGTATTGTTTATGCTTGTTGGAAGTCCCCCCCCTTTTTCATATTTTGTATATTTTTTATTTTTATTTTATTTTTACTTTTCAGTATGAAGAAGTTGTTAACTAGTGAAGTAAGTTGGCAAGAAGAACGAAGACAGAAAGTAAAACCTGCTTGTGTATGGGTGCTGCCTATGTATAGGGCCGTGGCTAGTCTCCGACCCCAGACATCTTAAGCCCCAGATGTGTCTTCAGCCTCCATATGAGTCTTTAGCCTTCCCTGGTTTTAAGACCTAGCCACGGCCCTATACATAGGCAGCACCCATACAGTTGGAGAACTTGGCTTCATATCTGCAAATAGTCAGACACTGTCAACTACGATGTTGTGAGGTTTTTATAGGCCTAAGCATTTCAAGCCTTCTAGTATTCAGATTACAGTTTCTGTGTAACGTCCTTGAAAAATCCATGTGGTTGATGTGTGAAAGCTTGGAAATGCTTAATAATATATCCCTACGCCAATAATCGGATTACTAGTATAGTTTGTCAACTTTCTTGATAAGTCTTGTTACCATAAATGCGAAACATATTTTCCACGTTTCATTTGAAAAATGCAAACCCGAACTTGTCTTCTGATCCTGCTTAGTTATTTCTATGTTCATACAAAATAACATATCTATTTATGTATGTATATCCTGCATTAAATACACTGAAGAGCAATTGAATTAGAGACAGCTGGCGTTATGCAAATGTGACCCTGTGGGTGGCCCAGTAAACGGAAACGACATAACGTATGCAGCGAACCGACAATATAAGGAGTGATGCGACGGGAATCAGTAAGAATCGGACGCAGTATGGGTGAGACGAAGGATCTAACCGCATTTGATCAAGGGCAAATTGTCGGGGCCCGACGAATGGGTCACTCCATCTCGGAAGTCGTGCAGGCACTAGGATTTTCACGAGCCACTGTGTCACGGGTGCACCGTGAGTACATCGAATCCTGTAAAACCATCCCTGCAAGGACCGACTGTCGTGGACAACAGCGTGTGGATGAGCGGGGTTATCGTCGGCTAGCTTGCATTGTAGCAGCGGATAGACGGGCCACAGTGCAAGAAATTACTCGGCAATTTAACGCTGGTGCACAAAAACGTGTAAACAGCCACACCATCCAGAACCATCTCCTCGCTATGGGGTACAGAAGCCATCGTCCCACGAGGGTACCACTGCTGACCGCACATCATAGGGTGCAAAGATTAGCATAGGCGCTAGAACATCGCCGCTGGACCTTATACATGTGGGAAAATGTTGCCTGGACTGATGAGTCTAGAATCACGTTGGTACATGCGGATGGCAGGATACAAGTAAGACGCAAACCACATGAGGATCCTTCTTGCCAGCAGGGTACTCTTCAAGCTGGTGGGGGTCGCATTCCCGTCTGGAGACTGTTTACGTGGACTGAAATGGGACACCTGGTACGTGTGACATCGTCCCTCACAGGTCAACGTTACCGGGATATCCTAGACGACCATTTGCTCCCGTTTGTGCGTCTTCAACATCCCAGTGGGGACCTCATCCTGCAACAAGACAATGCACCGTGCCATCGCTCCCGAATTGTATCCGAATGGTTGAATGAATACTCCACCGACGTGACCTGGCTTCCTTGGCCAGCTAGGTCACATGACCTCAATCCCATCGAGTACATCTAGGATGCCATCGAGAGAGAGATGTTTGAGGCTTTGACCCCCTCCATCAAATCTTCGTGAACTGTGGGAGCTTGTTCAGGGGTCGTGGATCCGTACGGCTTCCCAACGCTTCCGGTGTCTTGTCGAGTCCATCCCGAGACGAAAAGTCACAGTCATCAGGGCGAAAGGTGGTGCTACACGTTACTAGAGAGGTATCTGTATTTCAATTGCTCTTTAGTGTACATGACTGCTTGAGCTTGTAATTAGGAGCTCAATTTGCTCAGAGGGGTGGTTGGTTTGTAACAACGCATGCATATCGACAATTTTGATCAATACTGTATAATCTGTTGATATCATTTAGAGTTCAACAAATTGATTGGTTACGTCAGTCAATCATGGTGGAAATAATTGCAGATGTGAAACCACTTCTGTTTTGAATCCAGCGCTCTAGTTAAAGCTCGAGAAATGATAGGCTATCAACGCGACCATCAGTAAATGTTTTAATACTTATTGCGAATCTTTTCGATCACCCTTTACGGATATCTAGAAGCTGTACTATAAAAAGATGATTATTCTGTGGTAGTACACCTTCGTTTTGCTGATGACGTAGTCATTTTTGCAACTAACCCTTCTGAGCTGCAGAGTATAATCCAAGAACTAAATGACAAGAGTAAAGAAGTGGGATTAAAAATGAAATTTCAGAAGACAAAAGTGATGTACAATGCTTTTACAAGAAACGAAGATTTATTGATTGATGGAAAAAATCTTGAGACAACAGATTCCTACATTTATCTTGCGCAGCATATATCAAATAAGGGTCACATTGATGAAGAAATTAATCGACGTATAAAACTTGGATGGCAAGCTTTTGGAAGAAACAGTACAATTTTTTAGAGCAGTACGTCATTATGTCTTAAAAGAAAAGTGTTTCATCAATGCATTCTGCCGGTGCTTACTTATGGAACTGAGACATGGACCTTAACTAAAAAAGGCATGCAAAGACTGCAGACAACTAAAAGAAGCATGGAGAGATGATGTTTAGTGTAACCAGGAAAGATAAGAAGAGGAACTTGCGGATAAGAAAAATGGCCGGAGTAGACGACAACATGACCAGAGTGAAAACGCTGAAATGGCAATGGGCTAGACATGTTGCCAAAAGGACGGACCACCGATGGACAAACGAAGTTTTCGACTGGATTCCGAGGGACAGCGAAAGGCCCAGAAGATGACCCCATAGGAGATGGATGGATGAAATTCGAAAGTATGCTGGAGTGACATGGAGGATTGTATGCTGGAGTGACAGCAGTGGATTCATAGGCGTAACCACTGAGGGGGGGGAGCGTAGGGCTTAGGACCCTCCGAGATTTTCTGAATCGGGGTTCACAAATGTAAATGACCCCTCCAAATTTTTCGGATATATAATGATGTAATGCACACTTTTTTATGATGTGAACCAACTAAATTTAATGATATTAGATTGTAATTTTTCGTGGAATGAAACACATGTATAATGTGTACTTAATAAAGCAGCAATATCGATTCCTAATAAGCAAAGTCAGTTCTACAACTTTGTAATTTACATTTCTGCCCTGTCTATCATAGTTTTATAGTTGTATTCGCTAAGTTCCATAATTCGCCAACAGAGGTACCTATGTCGGGCTCAATAAATCGCTCGCGCCTCAGCAACTGCTTTGCTCCTGAGTGTGGGTGTGTGTGTGTGTGTGTATAGGGAGAGGAGGTCCCAAACTCTCTTATACAGTATGTATATAAAATTTTATTTATATACTATATATATGTATACATCACTCGATGCCTTAATGAAGGGAAGATTCCTGAGGATTGGAACAACGCTACAATGATCCTGCTACATAAAAAAGGTGACATTGAGGATCTCAGGAACTACAGACCTATCAGCCTCCTATCAGTGGTTTATAAAATCTTCACTAAAGTTCTTTCACACCGCTTGAAGGTAACACTGGACATGGCTCAACCGAGAGAACAAGCTGGATTCAGGAGTGGCTACAGCACAATAGATCATATCCACGTACTGAGAGAACTAACTGAAAGAGCGAGGGAATATGAACTTCCATTGTGCATGGCTTTTATCGATTATGAAAAAGCCTTTGATTCGGTGAAACCATCAGAAGTTACAATGGCTCTGAAATCCTGTGGTATTGAAGATTCATACATTAATATTATTAATAACATCTATGAAAATGCAAGTGCGAAGATTTGGCTGTTGGAAAATACAACACACATAAAAATTGGAAAAGGAGTGAGACAAGGTGACACCATGTCTCCGAAGCTCTTTAATGCAACATTGGAGGGTGTCTTTTAATCACTGAACTCGGAAAACAAAGGGATAAAGATTAATGGAGATTATCTAACCCACCTTCGTTTTGCTGATGACGTAGTCATTTTTACAACTATCCCATTAGAGCTGCAGAGTATGATCCAGGAACTTGCTGACAAGAGTAAAGAAGTGGGATTAAAAATGAACTTTCAGAAGACAAAAGTGATGTTCAATGCTTTTACAAGAAATGAAGATTTATCGATTGATGGAGAAAAGCTGGAGATAACAGATACTCACGTTTATCTTGGACAGCAGATATCAAGTGAGGGTCACATTGATGAAGAAATTAATCGGCGTACAAAACTTGCCTGGAGAGCTTTTGGAAGAAACAGCATAATTTGCAAGAGCAATATGCCATTATGTCTTAAAAGAAAAGTGTTTGATCAATGCATCCTTCCAGTACTTACGTATGGTGCAGAGACGTGGACCTTACCTAAAGGAGACATGCAAAGGCTGCGGACAACTCAAAGCAGCATGGAGAGGTGCATGCTTGGTGTAACGAGGAGAGATAAGAAGAGGAACTCGTGGATCCGAAAAATGACAAGAATGGAAGGCATCATGATCAGAGTTAAATCCCTGAAATGGCAATGGGCTGGACATACTGCCAGAAGGACAGACCATCGATGGACAGCCGAAATTTTAGATTGGATTCCAAGGGACAGGAAAAGACCCAGAAGAAGACCACATGGGAGATGGGTGGATGAAATTTGAAAGATTAATTTCTTCATCAATGTGACCTTCACTTGATATCTGCTGTCCAAGATAAACGTACGTGTCTGTTATCTCCAGCTTTTCTCCATCAATCGATAAATCTTCATTTCTTGTAAAAGCATTGTACATCACTTTTGTCTTCTGAAAGTTCATGTGTGCTATTTATAATATGATCATGAAATAATGAGATACAGGTAACTTTAGCAACCGAAAGAGAAGTGGACGTCCAAGAAAAACAACCTCGCGTGATGACAATACCAAAAGGCGAATAGTTACGCGTTCTCCGAGATGTTCGTGCAAGAAAACAAAGGCCTTTCTACATTCAAAAGGGTCTAATATTAGTATCAGTACTTTTTTTCGACGTCTTAGCAAAGATTTTAGATTAAAGTCTTAAAACCTGCTCATAAACCTAAACTAGCCACTGTCATGGAAAAGAAGAGACTCCAGTTTGCGAAGCGTCATCAACGATGACTGCTGAAAATTGAAGATAAGTTCTTTTTTTCCGATGAATCAACTGTGCGTCAATTTGAATCACGTGAAGCACATGTTAGACGACCAAAGGGCCAAAGGTTTGATGAAAAAATACACTGTTGGCAACGTGAGACATCCGCCTAGTAAGATGATATGTGGTGGTTGTGCATCCGGTTACTACTTCATTATCCTTTTTGCCAACAGGCACTCTCATGACTGGTTATTTTTATGTGTAAATGTTGCGTCAAAGCTGTTAGCTAATATGCAAATGCATAGATGCACAATCTTTATGCATGGTGGTGCTCCATGCCACTGATCAAAGACAATAAAGGAATACCTGCACAGGAAAAACATAACAGTGCTTGACTGGCCAGGTAATAGTCTCGACCTTAACCCCATCGAAAATCTGTGGATCATTTTAAAACAAGGTAGCAAGAAAACAGCTATCAAATTCCCAAGCTTTGATTGACGCGATAAAGCACGTGTGGTACAAGGACATTTCAAGTGACTACTGCAAATTCCTCATTGAGAGTATGCCACATCGTATTCTGTTCACTATAAAAAACAAAGGTGGCCACATAAAGTACTGATTACGGTCGTTTTGGGTTCTAAAGAATGTACGTATTCATCTGTGGGGTCATAATTAGTTGTTTCTCTAAAAATCTTAATTTTCAATAAATTGAAAGGTGGCCTTAAACTTTCGCAAATGACTGTATCACCTGCGACTGTGGTACTGCTACATAACAGTCAAGATCTTATTATGCATCTTTATACACCTCGCATCGCGGGTGACGTCGTCCTTCTTATTTGCATACTGTGCACTGCACGTACTCCAGTTGCAGTCGGTGTTTTCATTATTTTGACAAACCCCGGCATGACTTAATCATTCTAGAGTGAATCTGGATCAAAATGATCGGTAGATTCCCCGGATGGCTCTCAGTACTGGAAACACAAACGCAAAATAAATATCTGGTGACAGAACGGCTGCTATTGCATCATCGCAAGCAGTCCGTACAGTTTATCGACGCTTGCCCAAAGCTAATACGCTTAATAGCCTGATTCTCATGAGCATAGCGCTCACTACAAGTCACATGCATTCCAGATTGCAGTGGCACAACCAAAATGCTGAGTGTCAAGATGAGCGATGAAATATCATGCTCAGCGATGAGTCCCGTATCAGGTTTGGACCGGAGAATGGATGTAGTCGCATGTGACGACGTGCCGGAAAAGTTTCTGTAACGTATACCTCTATTTGCCATTCCTTTTGAACTTCTTTTTCTGATGTAGAGTTTGTTCCTTCTTAGTTAAACATTTTGTAACTAAACGGCACATTACTTTCCCAAATAGCTTTTACATTTCGGCAATGCTGAAAGAATGCCACTACAAAATAAATAACGGCGTTGAAAGTGAGTAGTGAAGTAGTGTTAGTTAGTAGTGTAGTGAGTAGTTTGTGGAGGTATTGCTAGTAGATTGTGGAGAGTTGATGTAATGGAATTGATGGAAGCCTGTTGTACATCTATCTTAATCAACCAATACGTATTATTGTGATACATGTATACAGTATGTTGATACCAGAAATAGTTTGTGTCGGTCGATTATATTAACCTTTAAACTTCCAATGAGTGGAACAATAAAGGAACAAGTTGTCGTTAAATGTGAGTGCTGATTCTTTGACCCTGGCCATTGCTATTATTTTTCGCATAGTTATCACAGAAATGAAATGCATGCTCAACAGGTTCAGAATTAGCTAAAAACATTAGTTAATTAAATAAACAAAGTATCAAGAAATGAAAACTTTTCAGTGCTCCATGCCACGCATCATTAAACTCCATATATCACCCACTCTTGCGATCTTAAAGTGGTGCCCCATCGTCATATCTCATTGTCATTCTGAGTAATTTAAACCCCAGCTGTTTGTAAGCATCATGTTTTACTCAGTGGTCTAACCACTCCCTCGGAGCATGCTAAATGCCACATTCCAGAGAGATAATTGCTGGCTATATACAGCACGCATTTCTCAGTAGTGTCTCCAAACAGGCTACCAGTCCAGTCTGATTGCTAGATCTATCTGTAATTTAGCTCGTCATATTCTGCATGAAACGACGTCTACTAACTGAACTGACTGCAGTAAATAGCGGGACGGATATTCAGATGCAACTCTGGAGGTCCGAACATTATTAGAAACCTTTTTTTTTTTTGTTTACTTCCGAACAGTATTAGTGCTCATAATGAAACAAATGTGAGACTACAGCGAAGCATTGTTACTCGTATTACCCTAGCACACTAAACGGAATGCATATGTTACTCCCATCTTATAAAATACTAAAAGTACGCTTTTACAGCACGAACAAACTTCTTATATTTTGATTAATCAGACCAGGCAGGTTAGTTTAAGAAGCACTGGCAGGATATTACTGAAGGTAATAAAACCCTGAATTAGTTTCAGAGAATAAAAGGACCATTGTTTCTCAGTATACGTATTACAAAATTTGAGTATTGTGTATAACGAAGTAAATTTCTCCGTCATTTTTGGTCTACGCCGGGATTCGAACCCGAGGCCGCATATTCCGGAACAAGTCGCTCAACCAACTGAGCTACGCAGACGCTTATTCTGATTCCTATCTGTCTTGTGCGTCCTTCTGGCAGGTACGTCATATCTCCCCCCCCCGAAAGAGGGCCGGGGGCATGGCCCATGGGTCAGCCGTGACCATGAATCGTTGCAGGCAGCCATCCACTGTAGAACGTGCACTTGAGAACTCCCAGTCAATCTGCTGTGTGGAATACAACATCACACATTTTTTTAGTTTTCGAAGCGCTGGAGAAGGAATTCTTTGATTTTTCCTGTCTCGCGGTGTGGAAATAACATCACACCAATGCGAAATTTTGAACGGCCGGGTCATCCGGATAGTTCGGGCGCCATTATAACGAAGTAAATTTCTCCGTCATTTTTGGTCTACGCCGGGATTCGAACCCGAGGCCGCTTATTCCGGAACAAGTCGCTCTACCAACTGAGCTACGCAGACATTTGTTCTGATTGCTATGTGCCTTTATGTCGTGTGCGTCCTGCTGGCAGGTACGTCACATCCCCTGGTACGTTACATGTGGAGAGATTTTTTTTTTTTTTTTTTGAGGTTTACCGACCACCGTGAGCAACTCAATGGGCTATAAGCAGTCGCCCGTCCCTAATTTAGGGTCACCGGTTCCAGGGAAGGGAGAGAGCCAGTGCCGTAAGACAAACACAACATCCATGCCTGACCGGGATTCGAACCCGGACCCCTTACGGACGAATGATCAGAGGCGAACGCCTTAGACCACTGCGCCACCGGGGCGGCGTGGAGAGATTTCCTGTTATATTATTCAGCGCAGTTTTCCTATGCAAACATACTATAATGTTTAAAAACCAAAGATATGTGTATCGCAGTAAGGAGACTCATTCACTTTTATATTACACTGGTGCTGAAAATGAAAGGAAAATCTATAAATTCGTACCATAACTCTACGTATTCATCAAAATATTCATAGAAATTCGGTAAAGATGTTTGTTATTACATTTTTGATGTAATTCAAGCAGCCGAAAATCATAATCTTATAATTTGCTTGTATTAAGTGTTTGAATCTTGTAATTCACATGAAAGAGCAGTCCGTAGAACAATATTTAAAGTCTTTTGCTTAAGATATGTGGTGTTTTTAATATGCAGTAGGGTCACCTTTGGCAGGCATGCAACTCAAGCAACGACTCCTGATATTGTTTTTGAGGGTGCTGATGTAGTTTTGAGCGATTAAAGACCATTTCTGAGTTCTTAAGGAGCTGTGGAATCCTGCTTCTTAAAGCGGACCTTTGCGCGTGCAATAGTACTGTCATTCCTGCAGTTCATTACGGCGCCGTCATTACTTCATCATTACCCCGTCATTACTTTCACACCCTGCACGCTCATTATTAAGCGTCTTTACTTTGCCTCAGTTTCACTCGAGTCGTCACGGGGAATGTACCTATTTTGTCTGCATTCGAGAATGGATGTGTTTAGCTATAGTTTTAGCTTTAGGAACGAAACATAATGTTAAGTCCCAGTATGAGATGAAGGAATGGCTAAAACAACGTGATAAATATTCACATGTCGTCTTGTTGAAGGAAATAAGTGCTACGGAAGTGGATGATTACAAGAACTATTTCCGTATGGATGAAGAGGCATTTAATAAATTACTGCGAATGATTGAACTGTTTTTAAGCAACAAAAGCACTGTTATGTGATTTTGATCTGAATGTATTTGTTTTCCTCCTCATCTTAGTATGATTTGCCCCTGGTTTCCTTTTACGATGAATGTTTACCAACTTATCTACCTCTACATTTCTTTTTGTTTTGTTCATGTATGTTGGATATGAAGAATTCCACAGTTCTGGAAGAGTTTCACATGTTTCAATGGAGTTCCAAAGAACTTCATCTTTTCTTGAATCATCTTCCTCTTCAATGGCTTCGTTTGCGTGGACTTGGTGCTCCCTGCCAACGATAAAACAACCTTCCATCACGGTTCCGTAATTTGAATTGAGTAATGCTGGAGTAATGACGCAAGCACCCTCGCACGATCAGTATTAATGACAGTATCCCCTCCAAGCGCAAATACTGACGCTCTGACATCAGAATATCCGGGTCCGCGTCATTACCGCATCATTACTTGCCGCCATTCCATCTCTAGCGACCTTACACGTATAACAATACTATCATTACTTTCAGGTAATGACAGTATTATTGAATTTGTAATATCAGCTTAAAGCATCTCATAAATATTCGAATGGGATTTAGGTATCGGGTGGGCCTCTTCTTTGGAATAAAATGTTCCTCTTCAAGAAAATCGTCGAGAAAATCTGATCGATTCCTTTGGCCAATATCGTTCTTCAGAATAAAGTCTAGACCATGGCTCTCCTGAGTAGCCTGTATTACAGGTTCACAATTTCGTCTCTCTATGTCACAGCAATGACAGAGCGATTCTGTAAGATGTGCGGATCTGTGCCTTCGTTCGTCATGATCCCTTCCTAGACCAGTGGTACACAGCTTCTATAGAATGACGAATGGAAGAATGAGAACGGACTTTACAAAATGTGAGAAAATTTAAATGAATTATACTATGCCCCACCCACCCGAGAAAAATCCTGTCAAAGTTCCTGAAAGATAAATTAAATAAATAAATTTAATGAGATCGGGCTCAAGACGTTGGCGCTAGCGAAATCGCTCTTTGCATCGGATCAGAAAAATTAGATTGTGAGCTCAGAAGTCTGAAAATGGTAAAAGTGGGACAGCGTAAAAAACACAAACAAAATTACTAGAAATCTATACACTTTTGACCTATACAATTTTGCATGGATATACACTATATTCACAAAAGTCACCGGTCACCTAGAAGAGAAACACAACATAGCATTTATTTACATACATTTGTAGGATGTCGGTCCACCTTTGGCGTTAATGCATGCATTGACCCTTCGAGACATGCTTTCAACAAGGTTTTGGAACACAGCGATAGGTATGCGCTTCCATTCAGTACATAATGCTGCCGCTAACTGTTGCTTAGTAGTAGGCCTTGGTTCCAAACTTCTTATGCGGCGCTCTAATTCATCCCATAGGTGCTCTATGGGATTAAGAACAGGGCTGTGTGCTGGCCAGTCCACACACGATACGGAATTAGCGTCAAACCACGCCGTAACAATTCTTGCTTTACGGCTCGGTGCATTATCCTGCTGGTACCAACAAGTCTGGGTTCCATAGTATTGCCACAGAGTCGGTAGGGCATAATTGTCCAGAACATCGCAGTAAACGTGCTGGTTAACAGTTTTGTCAACGGTAACCAATGCACCGGGACCATAACACGGAAAACACCCCCAGGTGAGTACACTGGCAGCGCCAAACTTGACCGTAGGAACAGTACATTGTGGTAAATAGCGTTTCTCCGGCTGATGCCACACACACACACACACACGGTCATCAGACTGATGGATCGTGTATCTGAATTCATCAGTCCATAGGGCCCATTTCCACTGATCTACGGTCCACCGTAAATGTTCTTTACACCATGCTAAACGACGAGTAGCATTCCGAGTGGAGATGAAAAGCATACGAGCAGCCGCACGACCACGGTAACCCATGGAAGGAAGTTATCTGCGAATGGTGCGTGTACATACCGTGGTTCCAGCATTTGTTCTCACCAATAGTACTGTCATTGTGGTCTTGTGCAGTACTCCGTCGATTCGCTGTAACAACTCTCCTGAGGCTTCGACGTCCTCTCTCACTGATTTTCTTTGGTCTGCCGGTACGTTTTGCTGGTTCAGGCGCACCATGTATCTTCCACTAATTCAGTACATCCAAAACATTTGACTTGGGTATGTTTAAACGCCTCTCGGTTTCTCTTATGGACAACCCACTAATATAACACCCAACAATCTTTCCTTTCTCAAAGTCAGTTCTCTCCCGCCGCGACATTTTCAAACAACCTCACAGTGCGATATGATCGCGGTCAGCTGCAGGCTTGTTTTAATACCCTTTGCAGCTGCACCACGCATCTTAAAAACGCAGCGGATCCGTTCATTTGCTTTTGAAGAGGTGTCCGGCGATTTTTGTCAATATAGTGTATATAAAAAGAATACCAAAATATGTTATGGCTCCACCCTCCACACCCTAAACATCAAGGAACAGCGTCCAAGCAAGGACTGCAGAAAGTAATGCTGAGATTGCATGCAAAATCAAGTTTCTGCAGAGCTGTGGGACAAGGTATTTACAGGAATCAGGTGAAGAGCCGCAGTTTGTTTTTGCTTTTTTATATAAGACAATGTAAATACTTTGTATAAAGATGCCCTGTTTAACTTCTTACATCTTTATTCTCTTTTTTATTAGTATTAGAGAAGTTGAAATTAAAAATTTGAAAAACAAACAAACTTAGCACTGTGGACGATTAAACTCCAATAAAAGTTGTTGCATGTCTACTTCGATGATTGTCGTTGAAAGTCGAAGTAATTGTTCAATAGTAGAGTTATTCATACTGTTCCTGTATTTTGACACCATGTATTTCATTCCGGAAAAATGTCTTTTCGCGTGTAATTACTTCCAAACATTGATATAACTTTAAAATACAAATTTCTTATAGTTGGGTATTTCATAATAAAAAAAACGTAAAAAATGTTCTGGAGTCTCTGACCGAGCTCTAATTAATTTATCCACTTGAAGTTCTCATAGTTCCATTTGATTAATGGGGTTTGTGCTTTCAATGCTTGCATTCAATGAATTGCTGAACAGACATACACAGTGCGTCAAAGAATTTTTATAACTGGGTCTGTAAAATGAAATAGAAATAAGAAATTATAATTTGTTCTGGTTTGTTATTCAAAATAAGTCCCTCCGGCTTCAATACACTTGTTATAGCGATTTAATAATGATTCGAATGCCTGTTCCAGTTCACTTTGCGGAATTGCCTCCGAAGCACGCGTCGAAGCTGTTTGTATGGTCGAAATAGCATAAAAAAAACACCCATTTAACGTCATTTTAAGTTTTGGGAACAAAGAAAAGTCGCAGGGTGCTAAATCAGGCGAATAGGGTGGATTATTCAACATACAGATGTTATTTTTTGCCAAAAATCTACGAACAAGAAGTGAGGTGTGACTGGGTGCATTATCGTGCAACAAACACCAACTGTTTTCATCTCGATATTCTGGATGAATGCGACGAATTCTGCCCATCAAACACCTCAGAACATTTAAAGAAAACTCGCCAGTAATTGTTTGTCCACTTGGAACAAATTCTTTGTGGATAATACCTTTACTATTGAGGAATATAATGAGCATTGTTTTGATTTTCGATGGAACTTTTCTTGGTTTTTTGGCTTGTGGCGAGATTTTTTACTTCCATTCTGCACTTTATCGGTTTGTTTAAAGATCATATTGAAAAAACCATGTTTCATCACCAGTAACAATCGATTTTAAGACGTTTGGATCATTTTCAGTGGCTGAAATTATGTCTCTGCAATGTGAACTTCTCCTTGATTTTTGTTCATTGGTTAACGTGTGTGGAACAAATTTAGTGCAGACTTTTGTTTTGCCCGAATCTTCATGCAGGATGGTTCGAATCGTTCCTTTGTTGATGTTTAAAAACTCTTCCGTCATTCTTAATTATGCACATCGATTGTTTGCCACGAAATCATGATATTTTTCAATAATCTCAGGTGTCCTAGATGAATTTGGTCTTCCGGTATGCTAATCATCTTCTAGCGTCTCTCTTCCGTCCAAAAAACGTTTTTGCCACAGGAAAACATTTGATCTACTTAAACAAAACTCACCGTAAACTTGTTTCATCATTTGATACTTTTCCGAGGCACTTTTATCAAGTTTTGCGTTAAATTTAATAACAGCCCTTTGTTCCATCTTAATAATTCAACACAAAAACAATTTTACTTCTCTAATGAACGCCCGTTTCGTTTGAGTTACTTTAACAACTGCGCATTACTTTTGGCAGAAAGCAAGCAGATGGTCACGGTTTATGACGCATTCGCGATTACACTGGTGACGTCACTTTAGGCCGAAATCTAGCACCAGTCTTAAAAATTCTTTGACGCAATGTGTATGCTTGGTTTAAATTCATCAGTCTGTTTATACCTGTCTCCAAGTTCTTAACAAGTTAGTAAAATCATGCAATGCATTGATTATGATGCGGTTTCCAACATACCTGAAATAATTACTCAAGTTATCAGGATAATGGCTGTGGAAAAAATATCGCCATTGTGAATTGGTTCAGTATACCTCCGGAACAACTATAACATGGATGTCGTTTCATACTGAGCTTTTATCGCTCTTCTTACGTTATTTTAAAACATCACCATACAATGAAAGTGTTTCTAAATTAAACCTTAACGGCCAAACGAAACATTTAAACAAAAGTCAAACTTACGGAAATTGGCTTTATTCCAGATGTTTTCACTAATACATCATACCACTTCACAGTTTACATAACAAATCAGTATCAACCACATTCCACACGAGCAACTGTTGACTCGTAGTTTTTATCTCTGGTTCTTATCTCATAGCAGGCATACGTCACGTTCATTCTACCTCAATTGTGTTGCTAACAGTATTCGTTTGAGAGAGAAGATATCACGTTAAGTGTGAAGTATAACTGAGAACAAACTCAAGATTTACATAGGGAAAGAAACTAAAAAGGAAAGTTAATTTAGAATATACGTCACACAACATACTAAAGTTTTGTCCGATATCGAAATCGAACCATTTTTACGCAAGGTATGACGCATAAGAGCAATGGAATGGATCCCGCTCTTATGTCCTGACTTTTGAACTCATTTCGCCCATTTTGAATAAGGTATTTTTCCAGGTGGTCCCCTACCACATACTAAAATTTCATCGAATCTAACCATTTTTACGCGAGTTAACGTGCGTACAGGCGGACAGACAGACGGACAAAGCTTAAGCATATACGCTTGTTCAACCTACGGTTGGAAAGCGTAAAAAACAGTGTGTATTTCAGGAATAAATATTTTAAGATATATTTTAACCAAGCGTTTAAATTTCATCAAAAACATTTTTGCAGGATTCAAAGTACGTCAAACTTTATCTTTCTAGATTTGATTTTAACAATGATAGCTTGGTACGAAAACCAGCTATACGACTGTAAATATTACAGATATTTTGGTCTTTCTTTTGCAGAGCAATATTTACCGGATTCAGATACTGCGTGATATCAGTTAAAAAGTGGATATCACTGTTCAATCAGAATCATATTTCATCTCTATTTATATAAAAGGGAAAGTTTGTATGTTTGTTCCGCATACGTTCCTAAGCGGTTTGATGGATTTGCACCAAAATTGACATACATACTCTTCATCACCCAGATTAAAATACAGGCGGGAGGATGTTTAGAAATTCCGTCCTTAAAGATAAGGTCAAATGTGTTTTTACGGGGCCCCCTGTAGACTGGGTGCAAGTCGGCTGCTGCGGTATTACTCCGCGTGTCAGAGCAATGGTCGTCAGGTAACGCCTCACTCCTCGCAAGCTTCCGCTGTTCAGGCATACGGGGAAGAGTCCCATTTTTGAAAGCACAACGCTCCGGTGGAACATATTGTCATAAGTATCTTTTTGTTTATGTTACTATGGAATTTTCTTTGTAAGGATTAGGTTTCATTAGACTCCCAACAATTGGCGCAGGAGTCTCAAATATGGGTGTGGCTACAGATTCCCACCAATAGCCGTAGTCCTCTCCAATAGCATCAAGGCTAAGTTGAAGTTAAAACAGACGGTCTTCTTCATACATAAAATTCAAAAACAAGACTAGTATTGGTATTAGTATAGATAAAAGAAACAGTCTATGTCCACCGGAAAGAAATAAGCTTCCCAACGGTGAAAGGATTATCCGAATAGGTTTAGTTTTCGAGATTAGTAAAAAAATTCCGTATATTAACGTGAACTACTTTCTTACACGTTGGGTGTGATCAAGTTGTATGTAAACAAAGGGGAACGATAATGGGAAATTGGAAACTACTTGAAAGCGATGTATGTTGTTTGGTAGTACAGCCAAAAATAATAAAAAATAATAATAAATAAACGAAATAGCCTATGTCCTTCGAAAAGCTTCCCAACGGTGAAAGAATTATCCCAATGGGTTTAGTTTTCGAGATTAGTAAACAAAATTCCATATATTATCGTGAACCACTTTCTTTCACGTTGGGTGTAATCAGGTTGTATATCTACCCTCTAGAAAGCTGAAGGCGAAGTGCAGGAAATGCATTATTGTACATGTTTGCCATTTCGAGTTTTTAGGGCTCAGAACGGCCATTATAAATTGTGATTTTTATAATAAAAATTTCATCAAGTGTAAGGATACGCCTCCCAAAGAAACGCAAATCCATCGGACAAGTTCAGCCGAAAGCAAAGAAAGTAAAATTACTTCGAGAGAGTGAGACAACCGAACGACGTGATCGAAGACTTATGGATCAGCGGGAAAGAGCCAGTGTATTTAGAGCGGCAGAGACCTTGGAAGAGCGTGAGGCCCGACTTGAGCGTTGTTCATCATGGTAGGATTTTTTTTTATAGAGCGATTTACATTGTTACTTGAAAACAAACTTTATGTCTATCCCGGGCGACGCAGGGTATCTCCGCGAGTTTTTTCAATAGAATAAGCTAAAGTTCTTTCGAGGTTGGTAAAATCTGGCTAAATATTTTCCAGAACTTAATCAACATATTCGATTGTGCAGAAGCAAGTCATCGTATTCGGCTTAAGCTCTTCTGAAAATGGTTTGAATTTTCAGTGCGTAAGAGCACTCTTCCCGCCGCTGATTAAATTCATTGTTTTCACTAAGTTGTCATATTTGATTTGACGGACCGCCAAGATTAAGTTTTAAGTGAATTACGCAATGTAACATTTCAAGTGTGATTTCATCTCTTTTTCAGTCAAAAATGAAATTTGATTTATGCTTCATTTACGAGCGAAATAATTTAGTTCCGCAGACTGCTATTTGGACAGAACTGACATAGGCTATCACGCCACCATCAGGAGAATAACTTCTTAATCTGATGTTTCAGGATTTTTTGTGCGTTCTTGGTTCTCTCCAGATAAGAATGATCCGCGAATTAGTGTTTAACCCGTAGTTAGTCGCGCTATGAGCATTACTCTAACGCTTCGCATATGAAGAGAGCCATTTATTTGGAAGTGACCCAGGGAGCACCATCCCAGCTCTAACTCACTTTTAAAATGTTCTCAACAATCTTCTATCACTTCCGATGAGGATCGGCGCGTTCTTGACCTTCAAACAGTCTGATCTTTGCTCCCATGTGCTTCGTGTGAACATTTTTCTCATCAAGCGACCGCTGGCGTTTGCGTCACGTGAGAGTTTTTCTCATCAAGCAACCTCTGGCGTTTGTGTTTTGTATTTTTATAGATAGCGAGATGACACGTGTGCGTTTTTCGCATACACTGTAAAAAAAAATTCTGAAATTCATGAACACCGCTCTCCGTGAATTAACCAAGCATATTTCTGATATGAACTTTTCTGTGAAATGACGGAAATAAATCTGAATTTCACGGATTTTTTGTACATCCAGGAAAATTCTGAATTTTCAGAAAATGTTCCGCAGTTTCTGATATTAACAGTAAATTTTCGTTTTTAAGATGTGTTAACGGAAAATTCTGAATTTTTAGAACGTTCCGCACTTCTTTTCGTATATTAACGGAAAAAACTTCTGTTTTACTTTTTCCGTATCCATATGACGAAAACTTTCAGGTAATAGGACCGATTTGTGGGAATAGTTGAGGTTTGATTAACCTTTCAACCGGCGGGAACGAATGAACTCAGAGTTAGCAAAATTGGCTGCAATCAGCATGAACGAATATATTCAATGCCTGAAAAGTGTGTCGAACGCATCTGGAATGAGTGAATGTGGTCGTCAGGGTGCGATGCTTTCTCCTTAGCTTCTCAGAGTGGTTATTTAGGGGGATGATTGATACTAAATGGCCACTCCTAAATGATCACTTTTTTTTCCATAGTAGTCATTTAGGAGATTGATTGATACTAACCCTTTCAAACTGATTATCTGCTAAGAGGGCTGAAACAATGTCGACTAACCTAAAAAAAGAAAGAGAAAAGATTTTTGATGCCCTTGTTTCTACCTAGTAGCACGTTGTCCTTGTTCAGGGGGAATACGCCCTTCTCCATCATGTCTAGGGTAATGGGGCAGAGTAGGTAGGACTATAGAAGCGAGATCTTATCACTAGCGACAAGTTTATGTTCGGTACTGCTGATGATGAGGGAGGAGTAAAGGTATTGTTTTTTTTTTTTTTCGTAGCTTTCGTAGAATCCAGTCGCAATGAGAACAATTTCTGTTTTGGAAAGCTTAGAAAAGTTTGGGCGCCATTTGATTCAGAAACATCAGTCGCTTAAAGGGTTAATTGTTAAATTTCAATCGTCTGTCTAAGGATCAGATTTTGCAGTTCTGCAGAGAGATGAGATATTATAGATCGCATGAATTTAAGTTATTGTGGCACAGGATATTTCTTCGTCTCTTCCCCATTTTCTGTGCCAAGAAAGCGGATACTTAGATTATTGTACAGGTTATCGTTCGATGTCTACGGATCAGACTTCGGACCCCTTAAGACAACAGCACTTATAGCTGCCGAGAGTAAATTTGATATTTAGACGTTTGGTGAAATAATACTATAATAAATTTTAGAATAAAAGTGTATCTTAATAAATATAATATACTTACTATTACTCAACTATACTATTTTAATCTTGGTAAAATTATGTTCAAACGTAATAAATATAATTTATATTCAGATTTCTTAATACACATGCACATTCGTATGAAACAAGGAATAAATTACAATTACAACCTATTTTTCGAAAAACGGAATCAATTAAACTTACTTTAAATTACAGAGGCTCTCAATACTGGAATTACGTACCTAGTAACCTGACTAACTTAAATAATTTTAATTTATTTAAAAAAAATTGAAACTCTATCTTCTTCAATAATTAAAAAAAAAAAGGAAAGGTTTGGCAAAACTTCTTCCGATTGTCTGACTTGATGGGTTTATCTGTTGTTTCATTTGTTTCTTCTACGGGGAGTATAGGGCTATGTCAGACCATTTTGACCTTTTCCCTTGTCTTTCCTGTTTTTACAGTCTATGTTCATCATTTATGAATTGTAAATTTCTTCTTTTTTTCTTCTAAGAGCATGTAACAACAAAAAATAAATAAATAAATAAAATAAAACCGCTTTTCTTAAAGATAATTAAAAGACATTGTCAGTTTGAAAAGATCTCAAGTTGCAAAGCATTCTGTTGCTTTGAAAAAACGCGAAGAAAAAGAATACTTAATTTGTGATAGTCCTACAGAAAAAATAAAATCGTTACAGAGGAATTCAAAAATAATAATAATAATAATAATAAGCTCCAATAGAAAATAAAATGACTAAATCACGCGCATTAATCACAAAAAAAAAAAATTCATCGTCGCGCCACTTGAGTTTTACATTCAACGTGAGTGTCATTTTCTGAGTCTTTCTGGCTTAATGGTTAAGAAGTGCGGTTTCTGTTGAGCCAACCCGAATAATGTGGGTAAACTCTCTAGTGTAAGTGTGAGAAGAATTCAGTGTCTCGATTTTGTGAAATTCCTGTATAAATACGGAAAAACCTGAAACGGACTTTTCTGAAATAAACGGAATTACTGACTACGGAAAATCTGTGAAAATACGGAAGTTAAAAAGAACAGGAACTTTTAAAAACGGAAATGTCGTTAAAGGACGGACACTCACTGTCAACATCGCTGCACGTTATTTTCAGAAATTTCCCGTGAATTAACGATACTTATTTTTGACAGTGTAATTTGATTTGTAACTTTATGAGCGCATATTGAACAGCTGTACTTTTTTCCAGTTTTGAGAGAAAATATCGGAAAAAAGGAAGTGTGAGAACTCTCAAGCCTGACCACTATGGTATTTCAATGTGTAGCGACCAAGGACGATCAAGGTGAATCTCAATCCTTGTATGAAAAGAACGTTCGCCTATCGGTGTGCGTTCCAAGCAGTGCCGGATTTAAGGCTTTTAAGGCCCCAGGCCAATTTTTTATGCGCCCCCCCACACACACACACCCACCCACCCGGTCACCCATATTTGAATTTGCTCCTATAAGATTTTTAAAAAACTTATTTTTAAGTTAAGAATATAATAATTGGTATTATAATTTTATTGTTAAATAAGTATTGTTTTATTAATAGTTATTTTGAATTTACTTGTTATTAAATTAAAAGTTATAAAAAAAAATTGTAAACATAGACAAAGAGGTCCATGCTTATCCAGGAACAACACTCTACATTTTGAAACCTACATTTCAAACGACACACGATGCATTCTTATAACACGAAAGTAAACAATAGTATTTCTTGTTTTGATTCTTTACACTTATGCGCTCACACTCACTACGCAAGTAAGAACTGTCAACAAGACAAGCGCTGTTGTTTTAATTGCTATTAGGGCAGTAGCGCCACGGCCATGGGGTTTGGGTAGGGAGTGACGGCGCGGCGCGCGCAGGTTTGTTGCCCATTTGCTCTCCACTCCTCTCCTGCACCTGTCACTCTGTCAGACGCCGCATGAGTTCTGTATCGCACTTGTACGACCACGGGCGTGCTCGCAATAGAGCTATTATTACGCTCGTATTTCTTTAGTTATCATTCAAGATAAAATAAAAAATTACCACTGCTTTATTTTATTCAAGTAAATTAAAATAACGGGAGGTTTCTGTTCTATTATCTCCGTTTTTCTGGATTCTACAATTGCGGCCCTTAGGCCGCGGACTAGTTGGCCTGGTGGTAAATCCGCCGCTGGTTCCAAGTGTGATAATGGTAATTTCATGAGAAACGTGCTCGCCGGATGTAATAAATTGAAGCGACATAGATAAGTTGGTGCCATTACTTCCCGTTGTGCAATTCCTTCTGGGAAAAGGGAACAAAGAATTTTTGTCATTTGAATGCATTTAATCGGAATTGAACGACGTACATTTTCTCGTGGTTTAAAAAAGTAGTGTGGATTGCGCAAAGTGTACTTTAAATAATGCCGCGTACTTGTGTTAACCATCCAAACAGTTTCTGCTACATTTGTGGACAATTTAATTTAAAGTCTAAAAGGCAACATTTTACACCATTGATTAGAAAATCGTATGAACTTTATTTCCAGTGCAAAATGGGTGATGAAGATAAATCTTGAACGCCTCACATTTGCTGCAAGTCATGTTTAAATTTGTTGACTCCCTGGTTGAAGGTATCACGTCAAATGCCATTTGCTGTACCAATGGTTTGGAGAGGACCGAAAGACCACTCAACAAACTGTTACTTCTGCATCACGAAGATATCTAGAATTACAGCTAAGACCAAAGATACGATTCAGTATTCCATCATTCCTTCGGCGATACGACCTGCTCCCAATGGTTCCTCTACCTCCACAGTCATGGAGTTTAGGTGATAGTGATACTGATGACATAAATTCTCACAGCGAAAAAGTTATTGAAGTATAACAAGACGCTAAATTCACAAAAGATTCTCTGCCAAATCTTATAAGTCTGGGAGAATTAAATGCTTTGGTTCGTGACGTTCATTTAGCAAAAAATCAGGCCGAAATATTGGCTTCAAGATTGAAGGGATGGAATCTTTTACAACCAAGTACAAAAGTATGTAGTTTTCGTCGACGAGAGCAAGAGTTTGAACATTTATTTTCGAAGAGTGGGAATCTTTTGTGCTGCAATTATATAACCTTATTGTTTGATGACTTTCGACAGCAACACAAACCTGAAGAATGGACACTTTTTATAGATTCCTCAAAAATAAGATTAAAAGCTGTCCTCTATATCGGAAACATATATCCGTCAGTACCTCTTGTATAAGCTGCATTCGTGAAAGAAACATACACAAATATGAAACTATTGCTTCAAAGTTCAAAGCCCGTCTTTTGAATCCGTTCTGACGCAAATTAAATTTATCAAAGCTATTCAAAGTCAATTTAACCGGTATGGCAAACAATAGTATCTGACGGAAGAGAGAAGTTTTTCAATCGGGTTTTTAATCCCTCAGATATTGCTGTAAACGGAATCGTAAGCTTACGCCCTCTGGTTGCAGACTTGTGCGTTAAGAAAAACATGAATTCATATGAGAAACATTTCGCACGGAAAACGCTCTCCAACACAGAAAGTATTTTTCAAATCGGACTCTTAGAAACAGAGATATCGACAAAAATAAGATGTGACTTTACGTCCCCTGGTGGAAAAACCATGCATTATTTTAAGAAGAAAGTATTCTCAAAAGGCTTTTCCATATGAGTGGTATCGGTCCAAGAAATGAAAATTTAGTCGAGTTTTCAGCAGCCCATATTTTGCTACAAATACATCAGAAGCAGAAATTAACACTTATGCCCCTTGGTGGCTAAACCATTCTTTACCAAACATTAGAATTTATGTAAAAAATATTTTCCATCAGGTCTTGTGTGCGATACAGGAAGAATTTTTCAAATCAGAGTTTTAGAAGCAGAAATTACGCAGAAAACGCAACTTACCTTTGTGCCCCCTAGCTGAAAGTCTATGATTTACTTGAAATTTTTGAATTTACGGTAAAACATCTTCCATCGAAACACTATCCAACAAAGAAGGAATTTTTAAATCGTACTCCTTGAAGTAGAGATATTGACAAAAATAAGATATACATCTACGCCCCCAGTCGTAGAAACCATGCAATATTTCAAGAAGAAAATGTTCCTAAAAAATTTGTCGACATGAGTATTGTCGGTCAACATACACTGCTGGACAATTGCTAAGGACGGATCATAAACGGCTATATAGCGCATACAAAAGTAAGTGTGGTTGGATGCCAAGTGAAATAAAATAATGTCAGAATGTCAGGACATTACAAGAAAGACAATTTATTGTGCTCTGAAATCCAGAAGGCTTTGGAACGTGTTCAAGGGACAAACCGGCCATTTTGTGCAGAATACGTAAACGTGAAAAAAATGCAATTACCGTCCGCAGGCGTTCCGGCGTAAGATGTCAATACGGGATATGGCCACCATGGAGGGCGATGCAAGATTCCACACGTCGTGTCATGCTTTGCACAACATTATCAAGCAGCTGTTGGGGTAATTTATCCCATTCCTCTGTCAGTGCACGGATGAGCGTGTCCTTGTTTATTGGAGGGCATTGGCGACAAGCAATACTCCTCCCCAAAGCATCCCACACATTTTCAATGGAATTCAGATCTGGAGAACGTGCTGGCCATACGAGACGTTGAATATCCTCGCTCTCAAGACACTCCTGGACAGCGACTGTTCGATGACATGTTGCGTTGTCGTCCATGAAAATGAATCTATCACCGACAGCACCACGGAACATGCAAACATGAGGTAGCAGAACATCATTAATGTATCGTTGGCCAGTCATAGTCCCAGTTGGAAGCACATAGAGGGACGTACGGCCATTGATCATGATGCCAGCCCATACCATGACACTACATGTCGGATATCGGTCCCTTTCCTGTATGTTTGCTGGACAATATGCAGTACCACTCTCACGCCAGATCAGTTGTCGTCGACAATCAGACGATAGACTGTATCTACTCTCATCTGAGAAGAGGACAGCAGACCAGTCGTTATCAGTCCAATTGCGATGTTGATGGCACCATTGCAAACGGGCGGTACGGTGACGTCTGGACAATGGGATGCACACAAGAGGGCGGCGGGCGTATAGTCCTCCTTCATGCAAACGTCTGGCGACAGTTTTTCGGGAGATCCGCTTGCCAGTAGCAGCCATAAACTGATTTGCTACCTCACTAGATGTGCTGCGCCGGTGTCTTTTTATTGATAGCACTATGTACCGATCTTCTGCAGGTGTCATACTGCGAACACGACCTCCCCCGCGACGTTTGCTACACTCTCCATTTGTTTGAAATGATTTTCAAAGCCTTGAAACAACACTGTGGCTGACGTCGAACTCCCTGGCAACATCTGTTATTTTTCGCCCTTCTTCAATCTTGCCAATAATACGGCCACGCGTAAAATCATCTAGGTGATGTCGGGAAGACATACTGAAAATTGCAAGTTCGTCAATTGATTCTTTCCCTTTCAACTTTGCGTTTGAACAACAACGGTCAATACGCGTCAAATCCTTTATATCTCTTATCAGCGCTATGACGTCACGAACAAGTTCGGCAATCCAAAATTTGCATACGCACAACACGTCTTACTGTATCCTGCACTTATGCTAATTTCCACATTTTCCTGCCTTCCATTTTATGGTTGCTATCGTTGCTATTGTCATCCGTCCTTAGCAATTGTCCGGCAGTGTATGACGTTTTTTGCAATCGAGATTTTAGAAGCTCATACTTTGCTGCAAATACATCAGAAGCGGAAATTAAGACTTACGCCACCTGGTGGCCAAACCATTTTCTACAAAAATTAGAAATTATGTGCAAAGGATTTCCCATCAGGAGCTGTATTCGGTGCTGAAAGAATTTTTCAAATCGGAGATTTAGAAGCAGAGATAATGGGGGAAAGAAATTTACCTTTACCCCCTAGCGAAAAGTCTATGAATTACCTGAAAATTTTGAAATTATATGAAAAGCGCGTCATACTGGAAACACTATCCAACAAAGAAGGAATTTTTTTTAAATCTGACTCCTAGAAGTAGAGATATTGACAAAAATAAGATATACATCTACGCCCCCTGGCGGAGAAACTGTGGAATATTTTAAGAAGAAAATATTCCGAAAAGGTTTATCGATGTGAGTGGCATCAGTCCACGAAAGAATTTTTTCAATCGATATTTTAGAAGCTCAGATTTTATGGCAAATGCATCAGAAGCAAACATTAACACTTACGCGCCCTCTATTGTCTAAAGTATTCTTTACCAAAAATTTTAAATTATATGCAAACAATTTTCCATCAGGAGGTGTATCCGCTGAAGTAAAAAAAATTCAAATCGGAGTTTTAGAATAAGAGTTTTCGGGAAAAATGTATTTTATTTTTACTCCCCCTAGCGGAAAATTTATGCTTAATTTGAAAAAGTAACTAAATCTAAAATACTCTTCGGCCTAAATGGAATCGAAAGATAAAATATTTTTTCAATCGGATGTTTAGAGGCAAATATGTCAAATAAAACGTATTTTAGAATTCGACACAATCTGCATTTATGCCCACTAGCGGCGAAATTGTGCATCGTAAAAAAAAAAAAAACGAAATGAAGGATCATCATTCGCATATTTCAAGCTTCCCAATGCAAAAAAAAAAAATTTCAAATCGGACTAATAGTTGCAGGGATATCGTGGGTACGGACGGGCAAACCGGTAAAATAAGCATGATCTTTTTTTACAAAAGACGTGCTAAAAAAACACTTATAGAATATCTACAGCGATCTTAAAGTGATAGCTTATCTCCTTGGTCTACAACTCGGATACATAAAATACTGCTGCTTCCTCTGTGAATGGAACAGTAGGGAAAGAAATACTCATTACATTAAAAAGACCTGGCCTAAAAGAGAGTCCTTAATTCCAGGTAATAAAAATGCTGTTGCTGAGCTTTTAGTAAATCCTCAGAACGTGTACTTATCACCGCTTCGCATCAAACTGGGTTTGATAAAAAAAATTGTAAAGTCATTGAATAGAGATGGGAAAGCCTTTCGTTTCGAAAGAACAATTTCCCAAGATAGCTGAAGCCAAAATTAAACAAAGCATTTTTATTGGCCCACAAATAAGGGAACTTATGCGTGATATTTTATTTGAAGGCACTTTGAATGAGACTGAAGCTGCTGCATGGAAGTCCCTTAAAGATGCAGTACTAAACATTTTAGGTAACCAGAAGGCAGAAAATTATAAGGAACTTGTTACTGAGCTTCTAGAAAACTATAAGGCCATGGGATACAATATGTCCCTTAAAATGCATTTCCTTCACTCGCATTTGGACTTTTTCCGACAGAACTTAGGAGCTTTAAGTAATGATATGTACCATAGAAAACCGCTTTAAAGGAAAATGGACCCTGAAATGCTAGCTTATTGCTTTTGGACTCTAAAAAGGGGTGTAGTACAACCAAAGTACAGAAGAAAATCTAAAATAACTAGTTCTTAAAATAAGTGTAATTAATTGCTTGTAGCGAAATATACATGCCAAAATGAAGGCTTATTGTATATTGAAACAACAGGTTACTCGAGAACTATGCCCGATAGCACAATTTAGCAAGCAGATTTGTAATCAGCATGACAAACACAGTATGATTCGGTATATGCAGTCTTTGTAACAAACAAAAAGTTTATTTTTGTTGTTCAGTGAATCAGGTTCATGTGTCACTGAAGTGAAAGCAAGAGTTACCTATAACAGCTAGAAGATGCAAGTAGACACGTGCATTTTCTTTAACACAGTTTTAATTTGCATATTTCAGCTTATCTGGGGCAAATGTAAATAAGGATAGTCTTTTGCGTGGCGAAACGTGCATGTTCGTCACTTTTCAGTGCATTATTTTATTTACATCGGCAGCTATATACGTTTTTGTACATTGTTCTCGAATTTTGAGCATCGGTGTATTTCCCGCAAAAACACACTTCCATAGAGATTTCTGCTTTCGATAAAGTCTTTCTTTAGAATGCAATCCTCATCTTTTATTGAATATCGATCTCTGCAGTTTCAAATTATAATTTGGAAATTGCATCGTGCAAAGTCTCTCTCCTTTCTCTCTCTCTCTCCTTTCTATGTCTCTCTCCCCACTCTCTCACCCACTCACTGTCTCACTCACCCACTCTCTGTCACTCACTTTCTCTCTCGCTCAATCACCACTCACTCTACTCTCTCCCTCCTCCATCTGTGTCTCCCCCTCTCTCTCTCTCTCTCTCTCTCACTCATTCCCTCATCACTCTCTTTCCCACTCACGCTACTTTCTCTCCCTCATTCCCTCATCACTCTCTTTCCCACTCACGCTAGTTTCTCTCCCTCATTCCTCTCTTTCCCACTCACGCTACTTTCTCTTCCTCTCTCTCCTTCCTCCCTGTCCCTCCTCCTCTCTCTCACTCATCCACTCACTCCCATTCACGCTACTCTCTCTCCATCTCTCTGCCATTCACGCTACTCTCTCTCCCTCTCTCTCCCCCTCACGCTACTCTCTCTCCCTCTTTCTCACTCCCTCTCTCTCTCTCTCTCACTTTCTCAATCACCACTCACTACTCTTTCTCCCTCGTCCCTCTGTACTTCCCCCTCTCTCACTCATTCACTCACTCTCACTCACTCACTCTACTCTCACTCACTCTACTCTCTCTCCTCTCTCTGTCTCTCCCCCTCTTTCCCTCTCTTTCTCATTTACTCTACTCTCTCTCTCCATCTCCTCCCTCTCTCTCTCTCTATCTCTCTCTCCTCTCTCTGTCTCTCCCCCTCTTTCCCTCTCTTTCTCATTTACTCTACTCTCTCTCTCCATCTCCTCCCTCTCTCTCTCTCTCTCTCTCTCTCTCTCTCTCTCTCTCTCTCTCTCTCTCTCTCTCTCTCTCTCTCATTAGAAATTCCTTCTTATTTCAGCCGAAGTATTGAATTAAATCTTGCTGCATTAGTTTATTTCAAAAGACACGTGCTAAAGATAGCCTTTAGCATTGATTTCCAGTCGTGCAGCGTACTTTACCGTATTTATGTTAATGTTTGTTTCGCGTTACGTAATTGTTTACATACCGCTAATTTAGTTCCTTTATGCTGATGAATATCCTAATTGAGAAACCTTTTCACTCTGCTTCATTGAGTTTCTGTGGTTCCAGCGAAAACATCAACGTGATAAATAATGCAGTAATTGTGTTATTCTGTTGACAATCACAAACGGTGAATTCCTGCTTTAAGCGTGGGGTAATTGTTGTGGTACCAGACTGTGCGATTACGGTGAGTTTACCGAGCTAAAACTTCGTTATCGTCTATCGCCGAGGTTTTCGGTTCGAATTACGTCAAGAGCAATAAGATGCACTTGCTCATTCATTAGAAGCTTAGAAATGCCGTCGCAATCTTCTAATTCTTACAATACATACCAAAAGCGATGGTGTTATATTTACTATATATTGAAAACCTGTACAGGAACATTTACAGATCAAGAATTTTCATTGGACGTACCCTGTCGACAAGACAAGTTTTAACCTAGACAAGATTGCTACAAAAAATATAACGCGATGCTGAGGTTCAGATTTAATACCTTATGCAGCCGATGAACCTGAACCAAATGGTGCCCAAAATTTTTTGGGCTTCTCAAATAGGACTGATCATATAACGGCTGAGTTTTACCTAGAGGCGAAGCAAAATAATTCCTTTCCCCCTCTCATCTGAGATGTGCCACGCATAAAGCTGACACAGATGATAAGCGTTGCTTTCTAGGCCGTCATTCTCTTCCCCATGACCCAAGGCATGATGGGTAAAGATAAATACACGGGTTGGACAGAGTAATGTCTACACCTAGGAAAAGAAGGTTTTACTTGCCTAATAGAGTGTGGGACAACCTTTGGTAGTCAAAACCGCCTGAATCCTCCTTGAAATGGACGCATACAAATCCTGGATGGTGGTTAGTGGGATGTTACATTATTCTTCATGAAGAAACTACTCCAGGGCCTTGAGACATGCGTCTTACTCTGCTTTCCAACACAGACCATAATGGCTCGACGATGTTTAAATCTGGTGATTGGGGTGGCCAAGGAAGGTGTGAAAGTTCGTCCTCATGTTCCTCAAACCATGATTGGACATTCCGAGCTCTATGAATTTGGGCGGTATCATCTTGATAGTTGGCATCCCCTGCAGGAAATAATGCCGAGGCATTGGATGAATTTGCCCGGTCAAAAGGGTTTCATACGCCCTGCCAGTTATTCTTCCTTTCGAGGGGATCAGGGGACCTGCTGAAAACCACGATATGACTACCCAGAGCATAACAGAACCACCACGATGCTGTACGCTTCTAACGGTGTTCTCCACACGTAAACATGTCCTGCGGTGGGGAGTAGACCACATTACACGCTTCAGTGCATCAGCAGTCCACTTTGTATGCTCCTGGCACCACTTCCGTCACCGCTGAGTATTCACCTAGGTCACCAAATGTTTTACAATAGCAGCTCTGCCATGAATATGTTGTTCATGAAGTTCCCTTGCGCTGTTGTAGTTGATAACGGGGTCTGGAGATGCAGATTGAGCTCCATACTAATTTTCGACGTCATAGCCTTATTACGGGTAACAATCCTCTTTAATGCTCTCCTGTCTCTGTCAGTCAGAGTCGTTTTCCGGCTGCTCTTTCGTTTCGCAGACGAGGTTTTGCCACGAACATGGTATGCTGTCATGACGCTAGACACAGTAGCTCTCGATACCCCGACTACCCTGGCGACTGTTCTCACGGAGGCACCAACTAGCCGGCCACCAAAAAATAGCCCTCTTTGGAAGTCCGTTATATCGCTCATTTTGTCGTCACTGTGAAAGAAAGTTTGCAACAAGACACTTTAAATGCACTTAAACAGGACCTTGAGGTTCAAAACAAAGCTATTACAACCAAAGATGGTGGATGTCTTTGCTTCTTTGCGTATTGCGACGTGCGCAGCTACATTAAAAGTCACGTGTCTAAGCGTGGTGTTCACATAATTCTGTCCAACCCCTGAATATGCGTTCTAGCCAATTTCAGCCCATTTTGCTAAGCAGGTGCTTCTTTGCCACTGAGATGTAGCCAGCGACAAGATGTTTGAAGAATAAGCTAATATGTTGGTGAAATAAAGATTCTGAGATTGATGTGTGGTCTCACCGAAAAGGACACAATTAGAAATCAGAGAATAAGGACAACAATTAAAGTGGCAATGCTTTCAAAGCAGGTTCAATAAATAAGACGGAACTGGTATTGACCGTGCTGTAGGAGGAGAGAAAGAATGCTTAGGACGAAGAGCTTCGAAAGTGGACTTTCTGGAAAGTGAACTGCAGGAAGGCTTCAGGAGAGACGAAAGAAAGGGCTCTATTAACAAAGACGTGGAGAAGACGTTGAAGACCGGGTTGACACAAGACAGGAAAGCAGAGGATTCGCAAGAGGTATTCTACTAGATGCAATACTATTCATGCTACAGAAGAAGGAAAAGTAGCTATCACCCTTTCTCAGGAACGTAGAGTATCCCACACCAGCATAATATCACATTTATTCAGTAATTAGAAGAATGATCTGCAGACAAAAACTGTATAATTCTTTAATAGAAACGATATTATACAAGTAAAATTAATTCAGAGAGTAACTACATGTGCAAAACATACTCACGGTGGTACTGACAGCATTAGACTAACAATTCAGTGAGTGTTTCTTTCTTCGTGTGTATGTGTCTGTAACTTATAAATGCCATTAATCGAAAGCTATTTCTTCAGTTCAGCCGAGGACCATGTTGTTATATTCACTGGGCTCCGTAGCATTTCTGTTGTCGGGCGAACGGCAATTTCTTTGCTCCACTATTCCAATTAATGACATGTCGATGTCGAATTTTCTTAAACTAGACTTGGCTTTCTGAATGTAATCTTCCTTTGCTTGCTGTTGTCGTGTTAAGATATCAACATTCTGCACACTGCCAATCAAGTACGGATCGCATCCCCACAAAGCGGCATAGTTCTCATAGTCTGTGCTAACTGCGCCATAAGTGGATGGAATCAGGGAGGCTGAAAAACAGTAAATGACAAATTTCAAAATTTAGTACTGGTTGAAAGGAACGACAATATGTAAACATTATGCAATAAAGTGGTCACTTAGACAGTTTTATATATTCAAAGAACAATTTTCACCAGGTAAAGTTACAAAACAGCTTCTAGGATTCACATCAACAGCGTTCTAGGATCAGTGGCGTGCCGTGAACATTATGTTTAGAGATGCAAAAATAAGAAAAAAGCGTCATTTTTTCCGGAATTCTATCCTGCGGCGGTTTTTTTTACGATTTCCAACCGTAGAATGAAGAAGCGTATATGCTCTAGCTTTTTCCGTCTGTCTGTCCGTATGATACCTCGCGTAAAAATGGTTCGATTTCGATGAAATTTTAGTATGCGGTAGGGAATAACCTGTGGACGAGCCCTATTTAAAATAGGCCAAATGGGGTCAAAGGTTAGGACATAGGGTCGGGATCCATTCCACCGCCCTTATGCGTCCTAACTTATGTAAAAATGCTTCGATTGCGACAAAACTTTAGTATGTTGGGCCGAAGGTATAATGAACCGGTTCTGTTGAATAACATCGACATGGGGTCAAAGGTCAGGGCACAGGAGCGAGATTTATTCCACAGCCATTATCCTCATAACTTGAGTAATGATTTTTGGTATGTTGGAAAGCATATCATAATCAATGCATTGCATGATTTTACTAACTTGTTTTATTCTTCCGTTACTTTGTCTTAAAGTATAGGCGTCGACATCAAAATCTTCGGTAGAACGTTTTCAATTGTTATTAAAAAATTTAGATAACATGTCTTATACAGCGTGAATAGGTTTTTTTTCGCACAATTTAATGACACAAGGTATTTGTTCCCTGAAGCATGTATCCAAACCAAGTGCGTGCGAAACTCTGAACAATTTGTAGATTGTTTTATTGCTTAATCTAGGAAGACGAGTTAAAAACACTTCATTCACTTTTTAACCTAACGAAATTATAAATGAGTGGGATGTTTCTTTGATTGAATTTAAGGTCTCTTCGGGAAACTCGTTACTTTTCGTATCACAATGTTTTGAGCCCATACGCTTTCCATATAGGATAGAAGTAGAGAATGACTATGATTTGGAAATTACCAGACAGAAAGACTTTACTCTCTGGGGGGTATGTCTTCCTTGAAAAAGTCATCTGGTTGATGTGGGAAAGCTTGTAACTTTTGATTTTTGTTTTACGCCAATCAATTCGGATAATTAGTATATTTTTGTTTTTTGTTTTTTAAACTCAATTTTTACAACGTTTGAGTGTTACATTTTTTTTTCTCTGGGAAAAGTAAACAGTTTCTAACTATTTCATTACAAAGTAATACCTACGAACAACAAAACATCTTTGGAGATTTAAAACGCTACAAATCTTGTCTGTTTGTTTAATAGAAGCGTCAAAATATGTAATAAGTTTGCATGTTTAACCTGCATAGTTAAAGATGAAGTCAAGCAACTCAGGTTTGAGGTTGGTCTTTCGTTGCTTACACCTTCGGATTTTTCTGAAAAACTTAGAAAATCGAAAGACAGTCATTATGCATCATCCCTTTCTTGATTCCACTTTTGTAGTTTTCTTAAATTATCTTGAGGCATTTTAACGCTTCGGAAGGGCAGAAAATGGAAGAAAGTGTAGCCGTACAATTTTCCAACTGAACAAAAAAGGATTCCTCAAAACTTGCGCACGGGTTAACAGATATTCACAATAAAAAGAAAACTAGCTTTCCATTGGTAGACGAAACTCTCTATTTCGCATTTCGACATGTGAATTTGGTTTTAAATAAAACGCTTCTGACACCACGCGCTTTATTTAAAATTTCCCGTAAAAAAGTGCAGCACAAGGCTTTTCTTTGTATGATTCTTTCTTTTTTCAGAGAGCAAATTTTTGCACTTAATTAGGACATGCAATCCATGCCTTGCATACAACGACCGCATGCTACTCTCAAGGATTTCTTATTGTAATGATAGTAGATTGTGTATTCTGCTTTTGTTAAGTGAACCGTACGACTGTTCGACATTAAAACTTGTATGTGTCTTTACTGTAACGGAAAACCAATCTGTAGTAAAATTAAAACTAGTAAGAAGCAATTAAACAAGGATACCAGTTCACTTCACACGTCTCCTATTAAAACAATAAAAAGGATATTAGTTCAACTCATACTTCTCATATTATGACACCCAAGCCGATGTTTCCAATTCTCATACTCAGGGGTCAAAAAATCTGATACTTTTCCACCAGTCAGCAGAAAATTTCAGTAGTCAGAGATTTCGGCATTTCTCTCCTCAGTAACAAAACTGCCCTACCCGTCAACTTCTTGCATTCCCAGATCCTCCCACAAATATACCCCTTCCCCACCTTATCATTTCACGTGCGCGCTCGTTGTTCTATATTCTAGAACTGGACCCTCACCATTTCACGCTCGCCTCCATCCTCACCTGCACAGCCCACGACGCCGGGCAACTCACTGGCTGTTCAGGCACAGCTGTTTGTATTTGCAGAACACAACTTAAAATTTTGTTCTTTAGCATGACCCTTAACCGGCTGGAACGAATTAACTTGGGGTTTGCAAAATGGGCTGAAAATTGCTCCAAAGAACATTGCTCTGTCTAGAAATAGAGTACAACAAGTAAACCTGCGCTTCAGAAAACGCTGTTTTCCCCTTAGCTTCTTTTGTTCAAAGAAAATGCTCATTCACGGGAATGATTGACACTAATCTCTTCTGACTAATTACCCGAGTTATAACAATGGCGACGAACCTACGAAAGGAGAGAGATGTTTCGGCCACTTGTTTCTGCCCAGTAGCATGATGTCCGTGTCATTGGGACTATTCCTACCGGTCTACCCCATCATGACTTGGGTCATGAAGCACAGGATATAGGACTGGAGGGGATATCTTCTCACGAATGGCAAGTTCATGGTCCGTACCGCTGAGATGACTGGGGGAAAGGAATCGTTTTGCCGTAGTTTGCGTAAAACCCGGCCGCTTTGTGAACATTTATGTTTGGAAAGTGCAGAAACTTTTGGAGCACTATATGGTTCAGGTACTTCGACAACTTAAAGAGTTAAAACAAGACACTACTCTATTCTCAAAACTGCAGAACAAGAACGTAATTAATCATACATAATGAATATTATATATGATTAATTACGTTCTTGTTCTGACGCATATTATGGAAAAACTCAGGAATTTAAAAAAAAAATATTACAACAATTAAGACCAGTGTATTTAATTTGGCTGGGAATTTAAGAAATGCTTGCCTTGTACCGGCACTCGTCAGCTATAATTTTTGACTCGTCATAGACGAGTGGACGAGGGTAATTTTGCACCTTGATTGTACTGAATTGTATAATTACTAGGCGAGGGACAAAAATAAGGTTATCCTTCTCAAAACAGAAACGGTTTTCATAAAAGGAATACATGCGTATTTCAATGTATTCCATGGCACATGTATTTATTATGACGTCATGAATCTATAAGGGTAACAGGTCCCAGAAATGTAACAGCACTGCCAAGATCTCCATAGTCATCTTCAAGAGCTTTTTTGTTTTATGGTATGGCAGTAGCAGTCAAATTTTAATGTGAAGTTTAAATACTGAAAGAGTTTTTTAATCCCTCAGTGAACGGTTAAAAATACTAATAACAATCAGGCAGATTATTTTGAAAGAAAATGTGGACATCTTAAGCGTATCTGGCCCAAATGACCGTTCATTTTCTTCTCTCGACAAAGCTGTTAGCTTTTATTTTTAGTCCTTTCATTTCTTTTCACATGTGTCAGATTTCGTTGTTAATCGTCAAAAGAAACAGATGATCCCCGTTCCTCATTTTAGCATTCAGAATTCTGTGTCCTGCGGAATACTGATAAATCCTACCGACCGGGGGATGCTTCTGAGATCTTGCCTTTAGCTGTGTTCAATCGATGAATGATATGCTCTTGGACATTAAAACTGCTGCATCCTGAAGAAACAGGAACACAGATATGATACTTAGAGTAATGACAGCCAAGGAAGGAAGGGACGCATGATGAACTTTTTTAGATTCTATGACATAAATCGATGCTTTCTAAGGATATATCAATATTAAGTAAAACCACACTGTTTGCAGGTATATTGACCTAAGCTGTCAAATCGCTTCCTGCAGAATATTCCATCAAGCGTCTTATACCTTATCCAGCAGAACAGCCGTAGTTCGTGATGGCTGCTGGTGTGTCTCTAGATGGTGTCCAGAGGTGGCCCGCGCGTGCTCGATTTGCGAGAAATCAGGGGATTTAGTTGGCCAAGACATTACGACCACACAGCGAAGTTATTCGGGGGAAACACCTACGTTATGTATGCAGGTGTTATACTGAAAATTATATCAAGGGATACCAGCAAGAAAGAGGGCAACCAGCAGGTACCAGAATCATGGCAATATAGCGGCGAGTAGGTGATTGCTGTTGACTACCACTGACGATGAACGGCGATCGTAGTTGTTAGCTTCCCGCACCATAACATCAGCAGGGCGTGTAGTATGACATTCCACAATGTGTTTAGCTTCGTTCCATCACGTCGTCGTCCCACGTATATGCGTCGATTATCGGGCCCCGAGCAGAAGCGAGATCCATCGCTGAAGATCACATGATACAGTTTTGTATTACAGATAGTCAGTGTGCTGCACTATTCCAGGCTCTTTTGACGATGGGCAGCGGTCAGTGGTTATCTACGCAATAGCCAGTATTCACGGGGGCCGTCTTCCGCCAGTCGGTGTGCGACGGTTCAACGCGAGATATGGTCACGGCCAGCTGAAGTCACATCTCGTTTGTTCGTAAATGGCGTGGATGTGCGGGCAGTATGTTGCTGTCGAAGGATTTGGCAATCTTTCTATTCCGTAATCTTCCGTCGCACTGCAATAGCAGTTCAACAGGCACTCTTACATCTGTGCAGCCAGTCTTTCCAACTTTAATTCATTGTGCTATAATACGGCTCACACGTCTTGGTACACCACGAACCACCGCCGGTCCCACCTTCCGAATGCCAATGATTTGTCCTCTTTCGAAGTTGCTGATATCGGTGCAGAACGTGACGTATTGGCGATTTTGGTAACCTGCTTGCACTCTGAAGTCAGTCCCTACTGGACAAAAGCCTGTTCGCTAACTCGAACTTTATTCTCTTTACACCTGAGCTCGATTGGTCCCGTATTTAAATTTTCATATCTCGGCACTACGGATCTTCCTGCTGATTTGTTTCCACTTTCGATCCCACTTTCTGGATGCTGCAACTTTAATGTCACTGAGTGTATGTACACTGAGTGGCCACTTTATTATGACTACCCCCTCAGTACTTATGCACCACCTTTTGCCTTTAATACTGCATCGATTCTTCGTGGATTGGACTCCACGAGATGTTGATAGGTGGTTTGTGGAATCTGAGACCATGCTTGATGAATAGCACTTTCCAGGATTGTGAGATTGCAGGATTGCGGATCCAGCTGTCTGATGGTTCCTTCAACTTCATCCCACAAATTCTCAATGGGGTTAAGATCTGGAGATTGTGGGGGCCACCTAAGCAAAGTAAGCTCACCGGCATGTTCCTGAAACCAATCCTGTACAATACGAGCACTATGGCAGGACGCATTGTCTTGTTGAAAGTAGCCATCGTCATTGGGATAAACCATCCACATGACATGATGCACTTGGTCCGCAACGATGATTAGATATGATGTGCCAGTCAGACGTTGATCAACACGAATTAAAAGGCACAAGGCGTGCCAGGAAAACATTCCCCAAACCATAACGTTGCCTCCACCAGCTTGAAGGGTTGTAGCAATGCATTTGGGGGCTATGCTTGCATGCTATTTCCGCCAAATTCTCACTCGGCCATCGGCATGGTGCAACTGAAAACGTGATTCATCGGACCACATAATTTGTTTCCAATTATCAACCGTCCAATCCTTGTGCTCCAATGCGAACTGGAGACGTTTTCTCTTGTTAACTGCAGACAGCAAAGGTGTTCGAACAGGCCTTCGGCTGCCATATCCCGTCGGATGCAGTGTACGACGAACAGTGCGTGCAGAGATCATTTGAGGTGATCCTTGATTAAGATGGTCTGTAATTTGCTGCACTGTTGCCCTTCTGTTTTGTCTTACCAGTCTGGACACCCTCCATTCCGCCCGAGCAGTCACTAGTCGATGACGACCACACGTTGCACGTAGAGACCCAGTTTTTTTTGGCTAGAAGTCCAGTCTTTAAACACTTTAACAACAGCTGCTCTGGAACATTTCACGAATGTGGCGGTTTCGGTGTTACTCCTCCATGTTTCCGAGCTCCTACAATCATCCCACGTTGAAAGTCCGTCAAATCGCATTTTTTACCCATCTCGTCACCCAAAAATCACTTCTATTACTGTCGCAAGCACTAAGCTTTCCCTTTTTATACTAGACTCGCCCTCTGGCGGCAACAGTGTGCAGCCATAGCTCATTTGCTTAAAACTCTTAAGTGGTCATCTCTTGCAACATTTTAAAAATTTCCTGATGCATAACTTATTCGAACCTCTTTTTTTGTCTGAAACAGGGGAATGACGTCGAAGGTATTGGTTAACTTCAGCATATCACGTCCAATGGATGTTCAGTGGCATCTGTAACCACAGGAGACAAAAGAGCAAAAGAGAATAAAGAGCTACTTAGAACTTATAGAACCCTACCTTACTGTATTTTGCCAAAGTTTAAGTTTATACTCATGATATACAGACGCAAACTGATGAATTAGGTGAAGAACTATGAACGATTAGACAAGGTCAATACAGCAAAGAACGCTTTGGCTGCTACAAATAACTCGGGTTCGAAGAAATTGCAACCTGTTGACAAAAGAGCCACATGTCATACCCATGGCTTAAACAATGACTTTTTCACATTTTATCTACGCCTTCTGACATAGCTGCTTCCTGCCTGGAGTTTCCGAAAAACATAAGCTCTTGAGAGATATAACGTTAAGTCAGAAAAGGTGACGAGACGTAACGTAATTTAAATAAGAAAAATACAGTTCGATTTTTACATAATTTTCCAGATTTTGTTTATAAACTCATCCTCACTCTCTTGCATATCTCTTTCATTCCCATTCTCTCTGTGCCTGATTTCCTTATTTTCACTCGTTCTTTTCCTCTCATCATACAAGTGACTTGTTTTCAATTAAGCTTATCACAATTTCTAACTATCAGGCCTTTCATACATTGAATTACTTACGTGCACAAAAAGTTTTGTTTTGCACAATCAAATCTGTATTAAAACAAAATTTTGGAGGGTTTATATTTCCTGAACATGATTTTTGCATGCCTTTTTAAGGCAATTTACTTCAGCTTGTCAGTGACAGAAGTACTTAATTTTCACACTCAACTTTAAGATCCGATTGCAAAGTATTTACAATGGAACAATTATTTTTTAAAATAAATATCTCTGGAGAAATGATCTTTTATAAAAGCAAATATTAATTAGCTTTAAAATCTTAATGAGGAGCAAGCATTTGGGAAGTCTTGAAAGCCATGTTTGTTTCAGTTCACCTATACAGATCTCCGCCATTTTCCGAACGTGGATTACTCTAGAAATTTTGAGATTGATTCTTCCGAGAAATGTGAACATTTGGACAGAATTTCCAAGTGAATTCAACCTCTGTTAATGTTGGAAAAACTATCGTCTATCTTATCGCAAAATATTTAAAATATTAATGTGCATGCAGAATATAACATGCTCGTGAAATTGAAACATTTTTTCAATGAAATTTTCTGTACTGCTGACAAATTGGCTTAATACAATCCAAGATTTTGCGCCTTTATGTGACATTTTCTCTTTCACTTGGTGTAAGATCCACCCACACCGTTCCTATTGAACATGCTTACGTATTCTAATTTTCACCATAGAATCAGAAGGTACCTTTTTTGCGCCACTTTGGGCAGCGTCTTGAGAATGGAAATGTTCCAGCTGACAGTCGATGAGGACACAAAGCGGCAAGGCATTAAAAACTTTCGTAAACACATTGATAGTGTCAAAACACATTGATAGTGTCAAAACACATTGATAGTGTCAAAACACATTGATAGTGTCAAAACATATTGATAGTGTTAAAACACCTTGATAATAATGAATGCCGTATTGCGGTATAATATCTGTATACGGTAATGTACGAGTATTATTCCAATGCATTGTGTTAATACGTCGCGCATAGTTGTCACTTTCATACAGTTGGAGAATGCACGAGAAAGGGTAAGGATTAGTATCTTCAAAAACGCCTAAATATAGGGATTAGAAGCCATCATAGCTTTTGATGAAACATACAGTATGGTTTTGAAAAAGAAAGAGGTCCTGCTTGTTCGGTCTACGTTAGATATCGTACGTATGCAGTTCGAAATTAAAAAAGAAGCGTAGCGTTTTCCGCCCGATGATTATAAATGAGTGTGTTTGCGGTCGGTACCGGAGAAGCGCGGTAGGGCACTGTTCTCGCTCCAAGCGTGATCGTGAGTCAGTAGCGTTAAGAGTTAACAAGACCACGGAGAAAGAATAAGCTTAAGTTTCCTCAATTCGCTCATGAAATTAAATGGAGCCAGTAGCCAATTCCGGAAATCACTTCGAGTTGCTTCCGGTGTCAGTGTATGTGCGCAAAAATTACGAAAGCTCTTCATGAGTACGGACACAGAGCAAGGAAGCCGCTGAGATGTATAGCATTGACATCAGCTTAACGTCTTAAAAGATGTACCTGGGTCCAGCAATATAAACTGCTGCCCAACCAAAATACAACACCAAGAAGGAAGCATCCGATTGGCCTGAAATTCGCAGCATGCATCGCCCGCGAGAGGACATGCTGCAAATCATATGCGCCCGGCACGCCACCGAGAAGCACTATAAGAAGGGTGCACAGAAGGCGGGGTGTAAGTAGTGGAAGTGTGTTGTGCGGCCGGACCTGTGCGAGGGAAACTTCCTGATGCCTCGTCGCAGACTACGGCAGTCATTCCAGCACGTTTCGGAGTTCGACAGAGGACGAATAGTGGCTTATCGCGACAGCGGTTTATTGTACCGAGACATCTGCGCCCGTGTGGGACGACATCCAGCCACAGTGAGGCGAGTAGGGATTTGGTGGGTACAGGAGGGACGAAAGGACCGACGTGAGCGATTGCCGCAGCCGCGGCACACCACCAAACTAGAGGACCGGCATGTTTTGCGGCGCGCATTGACGGCTCGCACCGCCACATCACGAACGTTAGCGCAGGAATTGGGCTGTGTTGCGCAACAACCTGTGTCAGCACGTACCGTCCGACGTCGTCTGCAGGAGCGGGGACTTGTCGCACAGCGCCCCATTCCTCCGATTACCATTGACGTTACACCACCGGCGAGTGCGGTGGCAGTGGGCCGTTGAACGCCCCACCTGTACTACGGAATGGCACGACATTGTCTTCCCCGACGAATCCCGCTTCTGCCTGCAACACCACGATGGTCGGATCCGCGTATGGCGGCACCGCGGCGAGAGACTGTATGACGCCTGCATTATGCATCGCCATACCGGTCTGTTGCCTGGCGTTATGGTTTGGGGCGCAATTGGATATGACACCCGCACCCTTCTGGTACGCATCGCCAATACACTTAACAGCCACCACACCATCTCCGACGTTTTGGAGCCTGTAGTCCTCCCTTACCTGCAGGACCTGCCAGCGGCGATGTTTCAACAGGACAATGCGCGCCCGCACGTGACATGCATCGTGCTACAATTCTTCACGGCCCACCAGGTGCCACTGCTGCCGTGGCCCGCCTGTTCTCCCGATATGTCGCCCATCGAACACTTCTGGTCGCTGATCGGCAACCGAATGGCCCGGCAAGCAGCACCCGCGGCTACGCCTGATGAACTGTGGCAACGTGTGGAAGCAGCCTGGACCGACATACCCCAAGCCCACATCCAAAGCCTCTTTCGTTCGATGCCGCGGCGTGTAGCGGCCGTTATTGCCAGCTATGGGAGCCACACGAACTATTGATGTCTGCGTGTTCCGCAAGTCGCACGGTCCTGTAAGCTCAATCGTTTCATCTTCGTATCTGTTATTATGTGTCCAGTAAATCTGGCTTTGCTATCTCGTGTCCATCTTGGTGTTGCATTTTGGGTGGCCAGCAGTGTATGTCATGAATACAGAGTGGCACCATGCCCTTTTCACAGACGAATTCCGTTTAGTTCTTTATCCTGATTCTAGACGAGGACAGTGTAGAGGAGATCCGGCACATGAATGGAACCCACTATGTGCAGTCTGTCCACACTTACCTTACCGCCTGTCGGCTGTCGTTCTTGGAACAACAGGTAATTTTACACTTGGTTTATTATTAGAAATTCGTTCTACTTTAAGTACAAGTGCTTATTTTCTCAGATACATTTATAAAAAGGATGAACGAACGGCGTCTTACAACAGAGGTAAACAAAGCAATTTACATGGCATGGATTTCGCTGGAATCTAAGGATAAATCTAAAGTGACAGCATGCAAGTGAGGGACGTTATACTTTGAAAAAAAACGCTTTTGGTGTAATGTGGATCAGTGTTGATAAACTGAGTCCAATAACAGCATATATTTAAAATATCGATTTCAGTCTGTTTACAGCCAGCAGTTAGACGTCGATATTTAAGCGATAACAATCACTACAGAAGATATCCTATTTACAAATGCTCACTTATGGCTCAAATTTCGGAAGACTTGAAATCCGGCAGAGTTTCAAAAAGTTCCACTGCGAGTTTCGGCGTTATACAGTACGGATCATTAGACCGAGGCAATTCACCATAGAGATGCGGATATCTGATATGAGTATAGGAAGGATTTCTTGTGGAAAGGTCCTTATTGGGAAACCGGGAGATATCTACAGTTTATATTTTGATCTTGATCGACTATGGGTTTTTTCTCTCTTGGAATAAACGGAAACATTCTAGTTGACGTAAATCCACTTACGACGAAGAACTACAAATTCGAATGGATGCGTCTAACCTACTGCCAAAAACAGAATTTTAACGACAGTTCGTTCATTTCAGCTTTTTATCATGAACTACGTCCCCAAAACATGCTGTTTTCTTTTTGAAAACGTCAGCGTTTTTTCATAATTTATTAATCGGACGTCTAACAAATTTTACTGTCACCAACTCATAACCTGTTTCCTGTTCGAAATGTCAACTCTGAGACAAACGACAATTCAAAGTAATGCATTTAGTGTGCGACAAAAAAATAGTAATCGGCGTTTGTAACAACACACATTCCTATTGAATCATTTAAGGTGATGATTTCAAGAAAAATTCACTGGTTTTAAGAAAGTAAATATTTTTGTTTTTCAACACACAACATTGTCTGTTAAAATGAAGAAAATACTTGCCAAAACTGCGATTCACTCTAAAGATGGATTCTGAAGCATTCGTAGGAAATGTTATTTTCCTCGAGGTTGTGACAGACGGCAGCAACCTGTAAGAAAAAAGAATTAATTAATTTACACAGTATAAACTGTCTAAGACAGAACACAAGGGAACTATTTTCCATTTTAGACGGGTTTTGGTTTTATACAGGTGCATCAATGGAATCCGATGTGTAAACATTTGTATTTTTGCGATGCTAATAACTGACTCTACATAATTTTGTGATTACGTAAGAGAATATATTGTTCGTGAATACCCTAAAAAGCTAAAAGCCACGAACTTCTATTTTTTTTAATCCAATATTGATTTCTGTACAAAGATATGTTTAATACAACATTGATTTCACTTAAAATATGATGCTCAGCGAGAGCATGTGCCTGCTGCCTATTGGCTGAAATAATTCAGGGTCCCCTCGGAAAAATGCATTTTGCAATGCTTGATAACAATTTTTATCCTAGATTTGATTTCTGTGGTTACCTCATATATTTCGTCATCCTCACTGCTATTGTTCTTCTTTCTTCGATTTCATGTCGCTAAATAACTTCAAGATTTTCATTGCAAGGCTCGGTCGCAATGCTGCTGCTGACCTGTTACATTTATACCACTGCTCTGCTATCTCGTCTTTTGGCTTTGAAATATCATAAATTTCTGTTTTTCCGGCACTTACGTTTTCTGCCAAATTGTTGAAATTCACACTTTCTTTTTCGTGCTTTTCAATAACTTCAGCTTTTGTATCCAAATCTGAATTGTTTTTCTTTTGTGCCGTGGCAAGAAGCAAACGAACAAACGCAACGAACAACAAGTTAAGACTGTGAACGATAATCTCAATGAGTAAATATTAGAGAATTAAATCGGGGCGTCTCGTTGAAACCTGTACGAAACAGCCAGCTGCGAAGGCTCTGGATTTTGCATCCAGCAAAAGGGAGCAACGATAATCACGTGACCTAAACCTTAGTCGCGCTACGTTGCTTAGGTAAAGCCTATCAGTAAACGTGATGCTATGTGTGTTTGTGTAAACAACTGTGACGTATATTCTAAATTAATTTCCTTTTTAGTTTCTTTCCCTATGTAAATCTTGGGTTTATTCTCAGTTATACTTCACACTTAACGTGATATCTTTTCTCTCAAACGAATACTATTGGCAACATAATTGAGGTTGAATGAACGTGACGTATGCCTGTTATTTGATAAGAACGAGATATATAAACTACGATTAAACTGTTGCTTGTGGAGCGTTGTGTTGTAGAGCGATTAATGTGGAACGTAGCGTTGTTGGTGTGCGGTGTGTTTAATGTTGATACCGATTTGTTATGTGAAGTGCTACATCGAGAAATAAAGCATCTTTTCCGTAAGTTTGACTTCTGCTTTCTAAATGTTTCGTCTGGCCGTTAAGGTTTAATTTAGGAACTATTTCATAGTATGGTGATGTTTTAAAATAACGTAGAAGTACGACAAGACTTTTACGTTATACAACTCAAAATCGATTTCTCTGTTTAATTATGCTATCTTTAACTTCAAGCAAATTTGTTCCGTGTGAATTCATTATTACTCTTTATCATGTAATATTTTGGACTCAATTAAAATACTTCATGGCACGGGATCACCTTTCCGTTGTTACAAGATTCATTTACTCTCTAGCTATTTCTGTTTTAGACGAGTTAAATAGTACGTAATGTTATATCTTTCGTATCGGAAATAAAAACTTATCCCGTTTTGGGCAGGTTTCCGTTTTATGCAGTGGCGCACCCACGGGGAAGGCCGATGTGGGCGAATCCCCCCCCCTTGCGCTGACAGAGCGGAAAATTATTATGTCGAAGTTTGAAACAAAAAATCACAATACGTGAACTACATTTACTTCTTAGTCATGTACCGCATATTCATAAAATACAATAATTATAAGGGAGGAGTTCTGTTAAACAAATTTAAAAAAATCTAACCGGGAAAAGAATTTCACCAACTGCTTCTTCTAATCATTTAACTTTCTTGTACTAAAACATTACTAGTAAGTGGATAAGAATAAATGTACAAAAGTTAACCTCCTTCTTAATTGCTATGGCACCTGATTGTTTTCCCCGGTAAATTGAGGGAGGTCACCCCCCACCTTGGAAAAATTCTGAGTGCGCTACTGGTTTTATGAAGGTTCCGCCTCAAAACAGGTTTCACTGTTTATAATTACAGGGAATTAATTTAAGTGATTTTCGACGAATGCAACCGCATTGTTTCCCGAAGATGTCCTACGTTACTTATGGCGTAGCGGAATATTTTAAATCTGTGTCAAGAAACTTCTGAAAATTATGAATAAAAATAATTTCATGAAAGCAAGTTATTTGCTTCGTGTTTAATCCAGTTTTTGTTTATTCAGTTATTTACGGATTGCATTTGGGTGATTGTTAATGCATCTGTATATTTCCATTAAGAAGCGCTATGTTTGATCAGTAGCAGCATGTCGTAAAATTGGCCAAATATTTACTATATTATGTTGGTAAAGCATCAGGTCATTCAGGTGAAGCAGAAATATTTGCCTTATTAATATATCAAATATTGAACGTGCACATAATCGATTTCTTTAGATTAGCAACTAATATAGCAAACTGAAAAGTCAGCTAGGAATAAGGATTGATTCTGATGGTAAAAGCAGTTTCCTTTCACTGTAATGAAAGGTGAAAGACGTGGCTGTTATTTGCGCCTCAATCTTCTTTACAAAGCATTAATGGCGAAGACACAACTGCTGTCTTCAACGGATCCGACACAAGCTAATCACCCAATTACCGTTTCCTGGGTCATCGCCAAACCATCATGGCAAAAAAAAAAAAAAAAGAACCACCAAGACGATTAGCACTTTTTGTTTTCGGGGAAAACCTCACAGAAAATTAATGACGTATAAAAAATACCGTCAGCTAATCAAAAGTCATGTTAAATAAATGATGATGGGCCTTATTTCCGTTTAAACATTTTAGCTTGTGCAGTTTCAATTACTATGGTTTTTAGCACTCCTTGCAAGAAATTTTTCTCCACAAACTTCAATTTTTTGTTCTTCCAGTAAGCAGACTAATATTTTATGTTACATCGCTGACTTTCTCATTATTTTAATTCCAATGCTATCCGGTAGCTAAAATAACATTTTTAAATGATCTGATCTCTGCTTTCTTGGAACCGCATTGCTTTATTTTAAATTGTCTTCCGCAAATTCTTGCATGACGTTCACTGCAGCAGTTACTCAATCACAAGCTGCCTGTTTTAAGTAACAAGACAAACATTTGTGTTTCTAAATACTCGAACGGAATTTAGAACATCTTAATGAGTGGTAATATTGCATTTCGATAAGTAAATGCACTGGTCGCAAAAAGTTAGGGTGATTGCATGAAATGAAGGGTGTATGTATCTGACTCAAATAACGCGCATTGAAATAGCATCAGAGAGGCTACGTTACACATAAGATTATTGTGACGTACTACAGAGATGAAAATGTATGTCAAGACGACAAATCTCCAGCGCGACATTCCGTCCTCGTAGCTCAGTTGGGAGAGTGACCTTACTCCGGAATGAGGGGACACGGATTCGATACGCGTCGTGGGCAAATTGGTGTTTTCACATTGGCGCTCGATTGTGAAAATCGAATCCACTGACCATTGGGTTTTTCGAAAACTGTGTGATGTTTGTTCCACACATTGTTTGGAATTAATGAAAAATTCCTACTTCTCTTCAAAGACAAAAGAAAAAAAATTAAGAGGAGGGATGATGTGACGTACTACAGCGATGAAAACGTATGTCAAGACAACAAATCTGCAGCGAGACATTCTGTCCGTGTAGCTCAGTTGGGAGAGTGACTTACTCCGGAGTGAAGGGGGAACACGGATTCGATGCCCATCGTGGAAAAATTGGTGTTTTCACAGTATGTGTCTGACTCAAGTAACACGCATTGAAATAGGATCAGTGAAGCCACGTAGCACAAGCGATAAAGAGTGCATTTACAAAAATAATTTATTGTGAAATTTCTGCCAACAACAAAGTAGCACTGCAATATATACAAAACAGTAAATTTGGGGAGGAGAGGGGTATCAGTACCTCTGGATTTCAGTACCCTGTAACCTCTAGATTTCAGTACCTCTGTGTCGAAGAAAGTCTTGACACCTGCGAGACATTCGTACAGTGACGTTATTGATGAGTACTCGTCTGGGACAGCCGGTCCCATATTATAGGCAACACGTTACGGAGTTTTTTTTTTTTTTTTTATTGGAGGTTTAACGACCACCGTGAGCAACTCAATGGGCTATAATCAGTCGCCCGTCTCTAACTTAGGGTCACTGGTTCCAGGGAAGGGAGAGAGCCAGTGCCGTAAGACAAACACAACATCCATGCCTGACCGGGATTCGAACCCGGACCCCTTACGGACGAATGATCAGAGGCCAACGCCTTAGACCACTGCGCCACTGGGGCGGCTTACGGAAGTTTGCCAGTGTACTGGGGTATGGATCATGGTTAGCCAGACGTTGATGTACAGCGACACAGATGTTCTCATTAGGATTAAGGCCTGGAGGCCTCAGAGGTAACATTAACAATTCAATCCCATGATATTTCAGCTCCTGAAACACGTTACAGGCAGAGTAACTGGTTACATTGTCATAAAAAGAAATCGGAATACATGTCCAATAACAGCGTTAAACAGTGTTACAATGGGGACAATGATCTAGTTTCCGTACACTGAGGCATTAATTTTGCTTTGACAAACATCCATACAAAGAAGTATGGCTATTTAAGCACAGACCTGCCCAGACCATAATTGACTGCCTCTGGTAAGGGTGGACGGACTGCACATAGTGTGGCTGCATTCGTGTGCGGGATCTCCTCCATACTGTCCTTGTCCAGTATCAGAATAAAAAGCTAAGTGGGATTCGTCTTACATGGTGCCACTCTGTATTTCATGACATGAATTTTGGGACCCAGGTACATCTTTTACGGCGTTGTGCTAGAAAATATATGTCTGCGACCACCTTGCTCTGAGTTCGTACTCGTGAAGACGGTTTCGCACCATTTGAGTACATACTGTGACACTAGCAGCAGCTCGAAGTGATTTCCGGAATTGGCTACAGGCGATAATACGCCTTCTCCGAGCACTTACTGTCAGGAAACGATTTTGCCTCCTGGTTGTTATCCTCGAACGCCCACTCCTCGGTCGATCTGCAACATTTCCATGTCGTAGAAATCTTGTGCGTTTCAGACTTGCTACACTCTGCGAAACTCCTATACCAGCAGCCACATACAGCTGCCTATAACATGCCAACAGCTCTATTTCTTTTGTCAATGCTCAATGAACGTCGTCTGGAGATCATTTTAGGTTAATCCCACACTGAAGGCAATGCATTTAGCAACCATCTACATCAAGCTGTTAAACGGCCCACTTCTGGCAGGGTACTTTTTATAGGAAATCACACACCACGTGCTGTGATATCATGATGCTAATTTGCATATGACGTAGCTACCCACGCTGAAAACCGATGTCCAGTAGTTGTAAAATTTCCATAACACCACGTTTCCCCTTGGAAACTACAAAATCCCTAACTTTTTGTAACCAGTGTATATTCGCAGTCAAGTAGCTAGAAAGGAGCTCTGTATCATACGTAGATACGAAAAGAGATACTTTTGAAAACTGTCGGCCGTCCGGTGAATGAATGGTCAAAAGAGTGGGCCATAAGCTATTCATCCAAGTCGGCCTACGGTTTGAGTTTCACCTGAGACATGAAAACTCTCTCTCTCTCTTTCTTTTGGGGTTCTAGTTCTGCCCTTTTGCTGGAACTGGTGGCCTTAAATTAGAAAAAGGTAACTGAATTTAGCATTTGATGATCCAGATAATTACTAAACTCACCCCCGATGAAAAGATGCACTCGTCTAGCATTTTATGGAGCACAAGATGAGCTTCTTACTCGGGCTCGAATCCCCAGAAATACGAAAATGTTGTGTTTAACTTTATGACAGATGCTCTCCCTTTCCCCGAGTTTTATGATCCTCTGTTTAGTACTTAGCACGCCCAAGCCCTTCTAAACATAGCTGCTGATGAATGTCATTGTATCCATCATGAGTAAGAAAGGTTAACAAGGCTAGAGTTTCTCGTCCACTTTCGAGGATGAGTGTTTAAAGACCACCGTGAGCAAGACGCGCCTGTCTCTAATTTAGAGCCACTTGTTCCAGGGAAGAGACAAAGCCATTTGACAAATAACCACCAATACCTCATTTTGAATTTCAGACATGATTACTCTCGGGGAATCATCATATAAACAGACCATCCGGCCACCGGGATGGTGTCTTTATTTCTAAAAGTGGTTATTTCGAAAACAAAAGTACTATTCGTAGATCTGAAATCATAATTACTACCGGCTGTACCATATAAAACAGGCCCCGTGGCCAGACGTTGTTTGGCGGGTTATCAGTTAAAACCGCTCTGTTCCACTTCTAACCGATTCGTGCGTATACAGCTGCAAATGAATTCTCCGGAGTTGTTAGTCACAGCCAGAGCAGTTTAGGTACGCGGTCATAAGTGTAAGTGAAGAGAGAACAAAGGCAACAGAAATGGTTTTAAGTACGGAACAACGGATTTTTATTGTGGAACAGTATTTCAGACATAACGCATACAAGGTTTTAAATTAGTTCTTTAAAGAAAAATTTCCACATTGTGCAGCACCGGCGAAATCAGTGGTACAGAAGTTAGTGTGGAAATTTCATGAAACCGGCACGGTGTGCAACAGGAAAAAGAAACAAACCCAAGACAATTCGTACTGAAGACAATATCAAGGATGTGTGCACAATGATGTTACAAATCCCTCGGAAGTCGATTCGCCGATTATCGTCCGCAACGTGAATATCAGCAACGTCATGCTGACGTACACTTAAGGTGGATTTGCATTTTCGGCCGTACAAAGTTATGGCTGTCCAAGAACTAACCCTTTAAGCGGCCGATGTATGTCAACCAAATGGTGATCAAAATTTTCTGGGCTCCCTAAACAGAAATGTTCACATAGAGGCCGGCGCTTTTCTTTCTGAACGGCACGTCAAATGTTTTGTTTTGCCCAAATCAATAACTAAACAATGCATGTCTGCTTCTCATCTCACCAGTAAACCTGCCACAAAGGATAAGCCCTCCCACATAGTTCTTCATTATCTGCTCTATATTACCCACTTTATAAACGGAAAGGGTTAGTCCCCCTGACATGGACATCATGCCACTGGGTAGAAACAAGTGATTCAAATATCTTCTCTCTCTTTTCTTAGATTCGTCGCCATTGTTATAGCCCGTTTTGAAGGTAATCAGCCATTAAGGATTAGGGTTAATCATCCCCCTGAACGATCACTTCGAAGAATAAAGCTAAGGCTATTGGATTTGAATGTTGTAGTAGCCTATTTATAGCAAAGACTTCCCTTCCATGAGTAATGCCTTTGCAAATATATATAACAGCATATGCTAAAAAGAAAATTGTTTTACATTTGCACAAAGTGAATGCAAATAATTCTCACAAAATGCAAAATACATTCAGTAAGTGATTATTTTATTTGTTTCGTTTCAGGTAAGTCGACAAATCCACTTCTGTCTTAGATGTACAAGTTATTCATTTGCACAAAACAAAACAGATCGTCACGAAAACTCGATTGCTTTCGTTTGTAGCTCTAAAGGTAAGATTTAAACCGTAATTCAATCAGTATTAGAAAAATACTGAAATATTGATCGAGCATGCAATAAAACTTACATTTTTCTTCTAATGTACTTAGTGAGATTGGAAAATCGTATAAAAGAAAATGTTGCATCCCCATATAATATGAATATGAAAGAGCAAATATGTTAAACCTTCGGTCCGTTCATTTGAAAGTGTCCATAATACAAGGGGGATAAGATTATACTAATACTGATTATACAGTGATATTTTTCCTTTGAATGTCACTACCTGAGGATATACGAAGCAATTCTTCTTTTTCTTTTCCTAAATTTCATCGTCTACAAATTATGCGAAGGAAAATACAGTATTTTTCTTTTACAATATATTATTTTTATTCTTTCTTGATATTCCGGTTATAATTCAATTACAGAGTGCACCTAAAATGGATTTTCAATGTGTTTGCAATAGAGTGATACCCGCAGTCTTATGTGCGGGCAACTGCGCTCGCATCTTTAAGCGCCATACACTTTCAACTGATGGTATCGTAGTGTGCGGGCAGCGGAACTCGTACAATAATCGTTCTTCCGTCTTAATCTTAGAAGGTATTTAAGCAATTCAACTGAATGAGAACACCGTTCTTCGCTGTGTGGTGGTACCATTCGTTCAGAACATGGTAAGCGTCACTTTCTAGCATGGTAATTCCAGGTCAAATATCATTGCTAAATAGTGTCGCAGAACTTTCGTTTAGTACTTTCGCCAGCCATGGAAACAGAGGAAAGTTCGGTATCGTAGCATTTATTCGAAAATAAAATGCTACTATACCTATCTTATATACACTATATTGACAGAAGTCACCAAACGCCTAGAATAGAAACACAACATAGCATTTATTGACATACATTAGTACGGTGTCGGTCCACCTTTGGCCTAAGTCACGCTTTTCTGAGCTCCGTGTTGTGTGCCTATTTAGTGTGTTTTATCGTGTGGTTCGTCATTTTCCTTTCGTGTTCCTTCAAGCTGAAGGTTCGTGCTTTATTTTGATACATCTCCCAAGTTGGTGAGTAGTTTATTTTTTCTGTTATCATCATTTGAATTGTCGACCGAGCTGGTCGATTTCTCAGGTAGCCCTCGCCATTAACAATGGCGGCGGCTGCTGATAAGAGCGATGTCCACGCCCATATCAGCGAGGCATTTCCTGCCGCCTCCTCGACACGAGACCAATCTCCTCCAATGCTTGCAGGTGACGTCACCCAACCACTAGAAGTGGAAAGTGACTCCTCAACTACAGCTCAAGCTTCTTGCCCTGCTTCGACCAGTGACGTCAATGCAGCTCAACCCTCTGTTGCTTTAAGTGAAGACATGGATGTGTCTGACAGCGCTGCTAATTTACCCTCTACTTCAACTCAGTTCAAACAGCAGGTTGCGTTGCAGCCCTCACGCTCGAGTCCTGCTCCTAGGGCATACTCTGCCGCTCTTACTGGAACAAAAGCTCCTTCCAAGTTTGTTGCAGAAGTCTTACCAGACTCGTACGTCAGTGTTGATGGCACTACTGCCACCATAGATATTCCCGAAGATTCCCCAGCGGGAAAACAATTCTATTCTAGAATGGACTTCGGAGTGTGTTTTGATGCGCTCCCAGACACAAAGTTGAAAGAATATAGTATGGCTCTCAAGCAGATACTTCCAGCTGGAGCCAGTATTACTCACATGGCTCGAAAACCTCGAGCTGTGTTGGTGTACTTTGCTCTTAAAGAGCATGCGGATCTTGTCTTGACAGAAGGTTTGTCCCTCAAGGACGTCCATCTTCTACCAGAACCTGTCTCTCAGCGTCCCATCCAGGTTACATTTTATCCGGTTCCACCTAAGGTATCAGACGTTGCGCTGTGCACTGTACTCAGTACGTTCGGCCGAGTTGTTGGGCCAGTTACTACTCTTTCAGCCGCGCCGAGAGATCCAGACGATAAATCCATAGGGGGATTTCGTCGAAGTGCAAGAGTGATCTTTCCATCTGATGAACATTTGCTCGCCTGCCCAAAGGTGCTCAACGTTCGTTGCGGACAGCAACGTAGGAGAATTGAAGTGACTACCTCCCTCCACTGCACTTTTTGCCACGGAGAGAATCATTTACAAGTGCATTGCCCACATCTAGCATCACAGGCTCCTAATAATTCTCCTAAAACTTCTAACCCTCTTCTGAGCCGAGCAACATCTTCTTCTACTGCACAGAAAGCTTTAGAATCGAAACTTTCACAAAAGTCGACTGCAGGAGTTGGTCAACGCGTGTCTACGGACCCTTCTTCCTTCGACCAGCAACTGGATTTTCCCTCACTTAATTGTTCGCTTCCCATGCGTCGTCATTCTGTAGCGGTGTCCCCTTCAGGGGGTTTCTCCACTGCCCTTGTCATCGATACTTCTAAATCTGCTGATGACGGATTTTCTGGCCACGAATCTCGAGTTTATGAGAGCTCGACTGAGCCTTCACTGAAACGTCGTGGTTCTTCTCGAAGACGCCCACCGAAGAAGCAGACTGCCGCATCACCCCGTACCTCTCCCCGAACTGGTAGTGTCTCGCGGAAGAATTCACCATCAAAGGCTGCTACCTCTTCTGTCCAGGCCGACGAAGAGCCTCCTCTCAAATTTGAGGATCTTGTCGAATACCTTAAGGATGGCTCGGTTCCTACTGGGCCGATTTCATATGAAGATTTACATCAATACCTGTCACATAAGACAGACCACTCCACAACCCATGCTTTACTCTCAAAGTACGCATCGTTTCTCCCTCTAGTGCTTGATCAGATCCAAGTCCTTAATCAATACGTCTCCCGCCTTCGCAAGGAACATCCGTGGGCTAAAACCTATTTTAATCGACTCAAATCATTTCCTCCTGTTGTGAAGTTTCTTCAGCAAGCATTAATGGAAAAAAGTCTTCAAGATTGTATCTCTTAATTGCAGGGGATTTGCATCCCCATTTTCTAATGCCTTGGTACATGAAGACCTCACTCCGTTAGGAGCTGATCTTCTCTTACTACAAGAAACAAATTGCCAATCCACTACGATATTCTCACGATGGCGCCAGTGGAACTACACATTTCACCATGCCTACCAACCATCACCCCATAGTGGTCTAGCTATAGGTATCCGCCATGCTTTCAACTCCATTATCACCTCTTTTTCGGTTCGAAACTTATGTTGAGACCTATTACAGTGTGCATCATTCACCATAGCTTCCACATCTTATCATATATTTAATATTTATATTCCAAGCTCTTCAACCCACTTGACAATACTTTTTACTCGCCTTCGTCGTGCCTTGTCACGCATTCCCCCCATAGATCATGTTTTAATTGGAGGGGATTTCAATTGCACTCTGAATCCTACCCTGGACCGATCTCCTTCCACCAGAGAACGCCGTGTTAACTTGGTGAATCTTCTTCAGTCAGTGGTCTCCGACAACTCATTCATTGATGTTCACCGTCACTTCCATCCTTCATCGACTGTACATACTTGGCGCTCGCAACATAATCAAAATCCGTACACAGCTCGCCTTGACAGATACTACGCCTCATCTACTCTGCTTACAGCTGTGACAGAATCTATTATCACTCCTACAGCTTCTTCCGACCATTGTGCCATCGTTCTTATTGTTCAAGCAGTTCCAGCACAACCCCGTACAATTCGTCCATGGACTCTTGACGACACTCTTCTTACAGATCCAGACTTCTGTACTTCAGTACGCTCCTTCCTTGAGGACAAACGACCTCAACTTCAATCAGCTCCTTGTGGTCTGACTTTTTGGTTGGAAATTAAACAGCAACTCGTTCTCCACGTTCGCAAACTTTCTTTCCAAGCAAAAACACTTCAAAACATGCGTCTCAACCATGTCCGTTCCATGCTCTCCATCCTAAGCCTAAGTGATCCTCTCTTCTGCCATTATCAAGAAGAACTTCGATCAATCCTCCTTCCTCTAGCTCAACAAGCTCTACGACGTCTCCGGCTACAACATCTATCGCCAGACGCATCCAATTACGATTTCCTTACATCCATGGAAAAAACACGAACAGCATCGAATTCACTTCGGCACCTTCGCCTCCCATCTGAAGAGGTGTCTGATGATCCACTCACTCTATGTTCCCAAGTCCGAAAGTTCTATACAGAGAAGTTCTGTTAATCTCCTCCGCCATCCTCTTCAGCTTTGGCATCACTTCTTTCTAACCTACCACAAGTTCCTCCCCATCTTGCCTCTTCCCTCCTCCTTCCTCCCACGTTCTCTGAACTATCCTCTACGTTTTCTTCTTTAAACTCTAGTGCCGCACCGGGTCCGGACGGCCTCACTTTCCTCTTCTATAAAACCTTTCTACCTCTCCTTCTACCATTTCTCTTTTCTGCACTTTCTGCTGCTTTTAATCACTCCCCTCTACCAAGGCGATTCACAGTAGCATATGTTGTCCTATTCCCTAAGAAAGGTGATCTCCTTGACCTGGGGAATTGGCGCCCTATCTCCCTCTTAAATCTAGATTATAAACTGTATACTAAACTTCTTTCCCAACGCCTTAACCCCATTCTCACTCACATTCTCTCCCTAAATCAAACTTACACAGTTCCCGGCCGTTCACTTTCTCATAATATCCATCTACTTAATGATCTAATCCATCTTGCCCGATCTCGCTCTGAACCCCTCGCCCTTCTCTCTCTTGACCAACAATCCGCTTTTGATAATATCTCAAATTCCTATCTATCGGCTACACTCCTTCACTTCGGTTTTCCTCCTTCCTTCGTCTCTCTTCTTTTCTCACTCTATCAAGACGCCGTTCTCCAGGTCAAGCAGCCCACCTTTCTCACAGAGCCTATTCCCTTCCGCCGGGGAGTGCGGCAGGGTTGCACACTCTCCGGACAACTTTTTGCAATCGCAATTGAACCATTCCTCTGCTCTGTACACGAATCCTTTAAAGCAGTTCTGCCACCACTCTCTACCTGCACAAGACATCATGCCACTACCTCTGTTGCATACGCAGATGATGTCACCATCTACATCCGCCATGACTCACAGTTTCCGTGTCTCCAACGTCTATTCGCAGCTTATGCCTCATGCTCCGGTGCAACGCTCAACTCATCTAAAAGCACTGGTTTATGGTGCGGCTCATGGGCACATCGTGTAGACACCCCTTGGGGAGCAAGCTGGTCGTCCATCTCACAGCGCTTCCTTGGAGTTCATCTTGGTTCCTTGCAAGCTGCCCCCTCTACACGTGGAATGCTATCCACCCACGCTTGCTCAGGTCAACTGCCTCCAGGAGGAGAGCCCAGTTCTGCTCATCATTCTTCCAGAGAGCTCGCCTTTCTCGAACTTACCTAATCTCCTTTTGCACACACTCCTGGCTTGGTGTCAAGTCTCTACAACTCCGCCTTCATGAAATTACCCGATGTCTTACTTCTCTGATATGGACCTGCCACCACTGGGTCAGTGCCACAAAGCTTTGCCTCCCTCCGGATCACGGCGGCATCGGACTCATTGATACACAGGAGTACTACAAGGCCGTCAGAATTACTACTTTTCTCCGTCTCTTCACGTCGCCAGTACCAGATGCCGTTTTAGCTAGGGACGTCATTGCCTCCCCGAGCAACCCTAGCTTTTCCTTTCTCTCCTAACTACTCATGGACCACCGACCCCTCACCCTCATTCGACTTCCCCCTGTTTACCGTGAAGCTCTAACTTTCCTTCGTTCCCTCCCTCTTTCTCGTTCTCCACCTGATTCCACAACTGAGCTCCTTGCTGAACCCCTCTTTTATTCTTCGATTCTTCACCCCTCTCATCTTCCGTACTTTGCCTATCCTACCTGGCTCCGAGCAGGTGTAGTAACAGTTAAAGGTCTCACTAACCCTGACCTTTCCTGGAGACCCTTCGCCAGCCTCCCTCCCTCTCTTCTCCTCTCCTCCTCCTCTCGTGATATCTACGACTCTATTCTTTCATCTATCATTTCTCAATTTCCTCATCTTGCTTCCCACTCAGGTCTTTCCTTTGTTCCTTCTGCTTCTCTCCCATTTCCTCTTTTCTTGCTTACTTCTGGCTGAGCTCATCCCATTTCCTCTCTCTCGGTGTCAGCTCTTTATTGGTTCCTCTCTATGTCCCATTCTTCTCCTCCTCTCCCCATTCCTGATGTTCCCCCTGCTGCCACTGCTACGGTGTGGTCCGCTGCCATGTTTCCTCTTTCTGCTCCTCTAGAAATTAATACCCATTGGCTTTTCCTCCATCGCCGCCTTCCTGTTCCCTCCGTTCTTTTCCGAATGTCTCTTCTCGATTCCCCTCTTTGCCCTTTCTGTGCTCGGGAGGCTGATGTCTCCCATGTCTATCAACACTGTGTTATATTACTCCCAATGCTGAACTTGGCATTTACTATTGCCCACTGTTCTATTACAGCAGATCTTACATTTGATGCATATCGGACTCTTCTGCTACAGAACTCTCCCCCAATCAAGCTTCCATCAGTCTGTGCCTATATTTTTATTTTAGTGAAGCATGTAATCTACGTGTTTCATCAACGCTGCAGATATTTGACTACTCCTCTGACTGTGCATGAAGCTTCTACGGCATTATTATACCACTTCCGCGACCGCCTGACATCTCGACTTCGGCTAGAGTATTCTGTTGCAGTTACTCAGCGTCGGGAGAGCCAGTTCCTTGCCACCTGGTCACCGGCTGCCTCATGGTTTACCAGCTCGCCAGCGTCATTGTACCTGACGGTCGGCAGATTTGGTATTTGACCTTTTTGAATCAGAAATGCATATGTAATCTCAACAATCTGCTTTAAAGATCTTTGCGCAGCTTGGAAATTTACCGCACTGGCATTTTAATAAAGGGCTATACGTGTTTACACAATAAATTGTTCTTTGTGACCCTCATCTTGTATTTTTTTTTTTTTATAACGTTTATGTGCTTCATTAATTGCATAGTGTTGTTTTTTGTAATTTTGTTCTATTTTGTTTCCCGAACATGTTTGCACTGTGCTGTATAATTGTACATAGTTTTAAAAATATTGCGGAACAAGTAATCCATCTTATTTGCATCAGGATGTCCAAGTTTAGTTATTTCCTGTTATTCAACATTCCATTGATTTGTCTGATAATCAGTTTTTCAATTGCATAGTACTGTACATCCTTGTAAATATGTTGTGTTAAAACTCACTGTCATATCGTACCTTCTTTCAAGAGACATGTTGACTAATGATTCTTACTGTATTTATTTTTGCACAAGTTAGTCAATAGCATGGTGTTGTACTCATGAGTAATATATTTTGAAAAACATTTTACCTATTTTGTTCTTTTGTGTGAGGTGATGCTTGCTACTATCATTCTTCTATTACTAAATATGGATAGTGAGAATACGTTAAAGCTTTATTCATCGTGTGTTTTCTTATTATACTTACATTTTCCATCTGGTCAACAGAATAGTGTTACATTTCTGTATATGGTCCTATTTTGATTTGTAACATGTTGACACTGTGCTGTATATTAGTACATTGTTTCTGAATATTGCCGAACAGGTAATATATTCTATTTACACCAGGAAGTCCAAGTTTGTTTCTTCTCCTGATATTCATCATTTCATTGATTTGTCTTATGATCAGTTTGTCAATTGGTTTGTACTGTACATTCTTGTAACTATGGTGTGTTAAAACTTACTGTCTTACTGTACTTTTTTTGCAAGAGAAATATTGTCTCATGAAGCTCTCAATATTTTCTTGAACAAGTTTGTAAATCGCACAGTAATGCACTTATGAGCAATAAGTTTTTGTTAAAATCCTTCCTAATTTGGTTCCGTTGTGTTTGGAGATGCCCAGACATGCTTGTCGCTGATCATTTATCACGAGCTGTGAGTTTGCTCCATTTTTCAACTTGTTCACTATGCTGTATATTTGTATATAGATTTTAGTGGTTTAACGATCTTTGATCGTATTTTATTTGTATTAAGACGTCCTTCTTAGTTCGTCTCCTGATTTCTGCCTTGAATAAAGATATTTTGAAACCACCTTTGGCTTTAATGCATGCACTGATCCTTCGAGACATGCTTTCGACAAGGTTTTGGAACACAGCGATATATATGCACTTCCATTCAGTACATAATGCTGTCGCCAACTGTTGCTTAGTAATAGGCCTTGGTTCCAAACTTCTTATGCGGTGCTCTAATTCATCCCATATGTTCCCTTTGGGATTAAGATCAGGGTTCTGTGCAAGCCAGTCCACACACAATACGGAATTATCGTCAAACCACTCCGTAACAGTCCTTGCTTTATGGCTCGGTGCATTATCCTGCTGGTACCAACAAGGCTGGGTTCCATAGCATGGCCATAGAGTTCGTAGGGCATAATTGCCCAGAATATCGAGCTAGACATGCTGGATAACAGGTTTGTCCACGATAACCAATGGGTCGGGACATTACCACGAAAAACACCCCCAAACGAGTACACTGCTAGCTCCAAACTTGACCGCCGGAACAGTACACTGTGAAAAATAGCGTTCCTCCTGCTGCCGTCATACCCACACATGGCCATCAGACTTAAGGATCGTGTATCTGGATTCATCATTTCATAGGACGCATTTCCATTAATCTACGGTCCACAATAAATGTTCTTTACACCATGCTAAACGACGAGTAGCATTCCGAATGGAGATGAAAGGCTTACGGGCAGCGGTACGACCACGGTAACCCATGGAATGAAAAAAAGCCTGCAGCTGACCGCGATCATATCGTACAGTGACGTTGAGTGAAAATGTCGCGGCGGGAGAGAACTGACTTTGAGAAAGAAAAGATTGTTGGGTGTTATATTAGTGAGTTGTCCATAGGAGAAATCGAGAAGCGTTTAAACATACCCAAATAAACTATTTAGGATGCACTGAATAAGTGGAAACTTTACTCTGCGAATGGTACGTGTACATAACGGGGTTCCAGCATTTTTACTCACCTGTACACTGAGGTCTTGTGCAGTACTTAGTCGTTTAGGTGTAACGACTCTCCTGAGGGTTCGACGTCCTCTATCACTGATTTTCTGCGGTCTGCCGGTACGGTTTGCTGCTTCAGGTACGCCATGTGTCTTCCACTTATTCAGTACATTCAAAACAGTTGACTTGGGTATGTTTAAACGTCTGTTGATTTCTCCTATGGACAACTCACTAATATACCACCGAACAATCTTTCCTTTCTCAAAGTCAGTTCTATCCCGCCGCGATATTTTGTCCGATATGATTGCGGTCAGCTGCAGGCTTATTTTTAACCGTTTGCAGCTGTACCGCGTATCTGAACAACGCAGCAGATCCGCTCATTTGCTTTTGTAGGGGTGTCCGGTGACATTTGTTAATATAGTGTATAATTTCGCAGTGTTGCACAAAATTACGGGACATAGCTAAGTCGTACGACTTTGAGAGATAGCTCATTTTATAGATCCTGATCCCAAGAATCGGTGGAAAATAAAAATGTTCTTCTAAATTTAGTCACCTGACTGCTGTACGTATCACTAGACTTAGTCTAGCGTACGTCGTACTATCTTTGGAAACGGATCCAGGCTGCCCCGGTGGCGCAGTGGTCTAAGCGATGGCCTCTGATCATTCGTCCGAAAGGGGTCCGGGTTCGAATCCCGGTGAGGCATGGATGTTGTGTTTGTCCTACGGCACTGGCTCTTTCCCTTCCCTGGAACCATCGACCCTAAATTAGGGACGGGCGACTGCTTATAGCCCATTGAGTTGCTCACACGGTGGTCGTTAAACCTCCAATCAAAAAAAAAAAAAAAAAAAGAAACGGATCCAGCGAAATGCCAACTAGGCCAGGAAGGTGAGGCAAGGAGATTAATGGCTATTATCAAGGAGAACTCTACTGTCGAGCTACGAGGGCGTGTGTTTCGTAATATACGAGAGCGAAGGAATTTTGAGAGCACACGTAATGAGTGTTATCGCAGCTTTTCGGAAAGATTGTTCGCTGGGTGTATGCCCGGCTACCTATCTTTCCGAAAAGCTTTATTGGACGAAACTGCCATGTATGAGCACTGCTTTGGTGGCATGCACTGCCACGCTTTGTATTTTGCTCATGAGGAAACTAATGATCATTTTAGTTCCTGTTGTCAAAACGGCCTTACTTCCCTTTCAGAACTACAGATAAATATGGGGCTGAAAGACTTACTTCTGAATAATCTTAATTTTGGCCAATGCATCAGGAAATACAATAGCACGATGTCATTCGCTTCTTTCTCGGCCACAAAAAAGGAGATTCCAAGCAATAATCCGTACTGCTTTAAACTTCAGGGACAGATTCACCGGTAGATCTTGGAACATTGGTGAAAGCCCTTCATGCAGTCAATCGTACTTTACAGATTCCTCTGCAGCTAATGATATAAGTAGAAAGAATTAAAGCGAGTGATATTTACAGCCCTGAAAGACATTCTGGCTAACAATCCTTCGATACATGTCATCCGCCCATGACGGGTTGAGTCGCGCAATGATGACTATGCGGCATTAAGGGTTACTGGCAAATTAATGCAGCCGACTTGCCATTCCTCTGCTGCATACTGATAAGTGATAAAGTGTGCCCGCTAAGGGTTACTGGCAAATTAATGCAGCCGGCTTGCCATTCCTCTTCTGCATACGGATAAGTGACAAAGTGTGTCCGTTAAGGGTTACTGGCAAATTAATGCAGCCGGCTTGCCATTCCTCTGCTGCATACTGATAAGTGACAAAGTGTGTCCGTTAAAGCTTACTGGTAAATTAATGCAGCCGACTTGCATATCCTCTTCTGCATACTGATAAGTGATAAAGTGTATCCGTTAAGGGTTACTGGGAAATTAATGCAGCCGGCTTGCCATTCCTCTTCTGCATACTGATAAGTGACAAAGTGTGTCCGTTAAGTGTTACTGGCAAATTAATGCAGCCGGCTTGCCATTCCTCTGCTGCATACGGGAAGGGAGAAAGTGTGTCCATTAAGGGTTACTGGCAAATTAATGCAGCCGGCATGCCATTCCTCTGCTGCATACTGATAAGTGATAAAGTGTATCCGTTAAGGGTTACTGGGAAATTAATGCAGCCGGCTTGCCATTCCTCAGCTGCATACTGATAAGTGATAAAGTGTATCCGTTAAGGGTTACTGGGAAATTAATGCAGCCAGCTTGCCATTCCTCTTCTTCATACTGATAAGTGACAAAGTGTGTCCGTTAAGGGTTACTGGCAAATTAATGCAGCCGGCTTGCCATTCCTCTGCTGCATACTGATAAGTGACAAAGTGTGTCCGTTAAGGGTTACTGGCAAATTAATGCAGCCGGCTTGCCATTCCTCTGCTGCATACTGATAAGTGACAAAGTGTGTCCGTTAAGGGTTACTGGTAAATTAATGCAGCCGACTTGCAATTCCTCTTCTGCATACTGATAAGTGACAAAGTGTGCCCGCTAAGGGTTACTGGCAAATTAATGCAGCCGGCTTGCCATTCCTCTTCTGCATACTGATAAGTGATAAAGTGTATCCGTTAAGGGTTACTGGGAAATTAATGCAGCCGGCTTGCCATTCCTCAGCTGCATACGGGAAGGGAGAAAGTGTGTCCATTAAGGGTTACTGGCAAATTAATGCAGCCGGCATGCCATTCCTCTGCTGCATACGGATAAGGAACAAAGTGCGTCCGGGGGCCGATGTCACATGGGAACCATCTACGCATTGGCATCCCCAACCACAGGGAGTCTGCGAAAAACCCAGGAAAAACCGTAGACTAGATGACCGGCAGGACCCTGATTCGAACAGCCCATCGGAAACGACCGCCTCCCACACAGCCGATAGCGACTTAACCCTTTAACGACCATTAATTTAAAATCTGGTATCACTCTATAAAACAAAATGCCTGAAACTGTCTGTTGTTTCACTTCTTTATTTATTAACAACAATGGTGACTAACGGTGACTCCTGCTGATACTTCATCGGTCATGCAAATTTAAACAACAGGTAAGGGTAGGAAATCTGACTCTCTCTAGACAGGCGCTTCGGACGGCTATGGTTGTTTGTATGTACGGGCGTTATGGTCGATAAAGGGTTAACCAAATGCGCTATGCCGGTGGTCAAGAATTCTTATACTACAAAATACATGAAGCATGAAAAAATGGTGCCATTTTCTGACCACTTTTTTAAAAACTGAAAAATCCTTCCTACTTTTGCCCCACCAGTAGCATTTAATAAAATGCTACTATACCTATTAATATAATATATACCTGTTTTTAGTAAATGCTACTAATGTACTATATTTATTTTTAATAAATTGTACTACACTTTCTAATGATAATCAAAGGCGCCTTCACGAGGGTGCCAATTGTCGCAATTAATTTTCACTTCATCTTATATTTATGTTTTTCTCTGATCACCTGACCGACACGTATATACAGGGTGATTCATAAAGAAGTATACAGTTTCCAGATGCTGTAAAACAGTAACAGTTGAAGACACGGCACACAACTGCGAACCGTTAGGTAGATGTACTCATGAAGTTTGTGTCCGGCTACTGAGGGTAATGACGTAGGCGATAGCGCGTGTGTCACGTGACTAGTCAGTCAAAATGCAGCGTCTGCTGTGGAGAAGGTGTTTTGTGTTCTTGAATTGAGCAAAACGGAATCTGTAACTGTTTTGCAACGGCATTTTCGATCACGATTCGGAAAAGAACCTCCAACCAGAAAATCTATCTACGATTGGCATAAAAATTTTGAAACTACGGGCTGTTTGTACAAACTTAAAAGTCCTGGACGACCGAGTGTATCGGAAGAAGTCGTCGAATGTGTTTGCACCCCCATTCAACGAAGCTCGGAAAAATCAAAGCGGAGAGTGAGTCGTGGAGTGTAGATTTCACAGCCCACTGTCTGGAGAATTTTGAGAAAGAAGCTGAAAATTATTCCATAGAAGATGATCACTGAAAATGATCACAGCCACTATCACTGCACTTGATTCAGATATCTTACCTCGCGTTTGAGCGGAGATGGATTACCGGCTCGATGTGTGTCGTGATAAGGGTGCACACATAGAATATCTGTGACTGTCTCTAAAAAAAACTTGAATCATTCCCCTACAATTCTGTTACAGGTAACATAAAATACCTTACATTGTTCGTGTTTTGTAGTGCGCTGAAGCTGTATACTTCTTTATGAATCACACTGTATATTTATTTACTTGTTCATTTTAAACAATGTAATAAATCCTGCAGGAATTTCAAGCTGGGTTAAAAAGGAATCAGCACTGGAGAAATAATACTACACTAATGTCGATAGTGATTTAGTAAAATATAATTTATTTATTACATTTTTTGAGGAATGCATATTTCTCTAGCTTGATTCCATTTCGCTAATTGCGGAGCACAGCGGACACCAGGGACGAACTTTGAATGCCTTTGTGTATTGAGACACGCCCCGGTATTTTGTTGTATGACGTCAACGATCGATAAGAGTTCACTGCGGATTTTCATATATAAAAATACGAGGAGCATTTACCTAGAAGGCACAAGCGTTTGAATTCTGCGTTCTGTCAAGAGAAAGAGGAGTTTATGAATTAAAAGAACGAAAACATTGAAATGACTTTTATACACTGCTTCAGGAGGATCTCAATATCTTCTAAAAACATCAGAATTCATTGCGTGGACCTACAGTGAAGAGCATGTAGGTATTTACATCATGTTTTGATACTATGCATCTTTCCTGACAGTAGTAAAGTAAATGCGAAGTAAAAAAATTTCGATGTAACGAAAATGGTTACCGGAAGTAATCAAAACCATCGTTGAGTCTGATAGTGCCGCATGCTTTCCCATAAGTTACGAAACAAATATACACTTATCGTCAAATAAATAGTTGCGCCCAGAAGGACGTGTCGGATTTCAATGCTATTTGAGAGGAAGGTAAAGGTTACCAGGAACAATAAATGATTAAACATTGAGACAGATATGGGCAACATTTATTGAGCTACACGCCCATAAGTAGCGTCTCTCAGTTTGGCGTCTGCCAAGTATGTTTGCTCACACATCATGCCCGACATCTCGGCATTGAGTTGTACAGGTTTCTAATGGTGTCCTGCGATAAGCCATCCCATGCAGCTTGAGTCTTCTCACGCAGTTCCTGCAGATTGTGAGATAGGGGTGGAGTGTGGATAGCGCGTCCAATAGCATTCCACGCATTTTCCATCGGCGATAGGTCTGGCGATGCGGCTGACCATGGCAGGGTGTCAGTGCCTTGAAGGCAAGCTCTCGAGACAGCAGCAGTACGCGGACGAGCTTTGTCCTGTTGGAAAATCCCACCGCAGTGAGCGTTCAGGAAAGGTAGGGCTACTGATTGCAGGACTTCATTAACGTAACTTTGGGCTGTCAAAGTGCCTGTAATGAACCCCATAGCTGATCAGGCATGATGGGCAATTGCACCCCACACCATGAAACCAGGCCATCTGGAAGGATGACTCTCGAAAACAAACCGTTTATCTTGGCGCTGACCACGGTGCTTCCACACACGGATTTGGTTGTCTTCTCCTCCAAAACAAAAGCGGGACTCGTCACTGAAGATCCACCCGCTGCCATTCTGAGTGGCTCCATGACAGTCTGGCATGACACCATTGCAGTCTTTGGCGACGGTGCAATGGTATTAAGGGCATTCGTCGGAACGGTCTGCGTGCGTGTAGTCCTACGTCTTGCAGCCGTCCGCCAGTCATGCTGGCACTAATCGGATGACGCATGGAGAGCACCACTGCTCGCTGAATATTCGCAATCATGGCTGTTGGGTAACACCACGCATGTCGGACAACCCGTTAGTCCTCTCTCTCTCTCTCTCCTCGTTTCTCTAGGTCTCCCAGACCTTCCTGTCGTTGCTGTATGCCTTGTGTCATCCACTGCCGCCAACAGCGTGCTATGGTGATATCCGCATGACAGGTATCGCGCGCAATACTGCGATAAGACCATCCCGTTTCCCGGAGCCCGACGATGCGGCCCCTCTTGAACTCCTCCAACTGCTCGAATTGCTTCCGAACTTTTCTCCGAGGAATACTTTTCTGGCAAAGGATGCAACCAACACAACAGCAAGAGCCAGAATGGCAAGCACGCGCAACGGGACGACCTTATATAACCTGTCAGGCACAGCGCTACGACCCTCCCTTGCTTGAGTCACATACAATCCCGAGCGTGATTCACGAATCATTTGCACGCCTCACGATGTCAAACCTACTCAACAAGTTTCATTCCTCTGTGTTGCTTCCATCTGGGTGGAACTATTTTTTGACGATGAGTGTGTATTTTACTAAATTATCGTCGAACATTATTTTATCACGGTTTACATAAACGTAACAATATCTCATAGCAGTCTGCGTGCATAACGAGAACCTGATGCTAAATGCGGGAAAGCAGTTACAAATTGTATTTCTGATCCTTCGAAAACGGTGCATAGCAGCGAAAATTGGCATACTGTCGACTTCCCGAGGGGAGATTACCTGCTATTGACGAAAGCTTTAAGATGATCTATAAGACGATGGGGTGTAAGCTGTAGATATCTTAGACCAAAAGTTACAAATTTCCACCCACTAACACACTTACGATTTGGCTTTTCTTTCTATCTTGAGGTCAGATGCGCATGCGCAGGTGGACTTTCGCAGATACATCATATTTCATCGGTGTCAGGATCATTTCTTACGTTCGTTTAAATTTGAATGATACATTTAAAATAAATGCTATTTTTGAAAAGCTAAACACTCGAAATACTATTACCGCCGCCATAGGTTATTAAATATTTTGTTTTATAATTAACATATTTTTTTTCATTGATTTCAAGAAAATAATATTCATTAATCCATTATCCTAAGTACCGCTCAATGCCGAGAATTACTAAACCTTATTGTTTGCTGTTATGATTTAATTCCACTTTTTATGTACCGAAATGTGGCTTGGTGTGGTCATGAGTGACGCGAATAAGTACAATGTTTTGTACGTGCATAAATGTACACTGAAGTGCCAGAAAAACTGGTACACCAGTTTAATTCTTGGTAGGTCCCCGCGGGAGCGCAGGACTGCAGAAATACGGCGGGGCATGCACTCCACTAGCTTCTGGAAATATGCTGTAAACAATGCACACCATACTTTCTGCAGAGGGTTCCACAATTCGGGTGTATTCCGAGGTCTCGGATTCCTGTGTTCGATAGCGCGTTGCATGGCATCCCAAATGTGTTCTATCACGCTCAGATCTGGGGACTTGGGTGGGAATGGTAACACCCCAAACTCAGATTAAGGCTCCTCTAACCATAATGTGGCGTCCTGACACTTGTGTGGTGGTGCATTGTCCTGTTGGAACAGGTCCAACCCATCAGCATGAATGCAGGACATGAACGGGTGTACCTCGCCAGAAAGGATGCGCATATAGCGTTGGCTGGTCGCAGACGTTTGTAGACGTACCAGGGGTCCCACTGAAATCCAGCTAAACACACCTCATACCATTACGGACCGCCCACCAGCCGGTACAGTTTCCTAAAGACAGGCGGGATCCATGGCTTCATTGGGTTTGCGCCAGACACGAATCCTTCCATCTGCCCCATAGAGTTGGAAATGCAACTCGTAAGGCCAGGCTACTTGTTTGCAGTCATCAAGTGTCCAGCGACGGTGTTGCCGTGCCCAAGCGAGGCGCATAGCTTTGTGTCGTGCACCCATCAAGGGGACGCGAGTTGGTCGTCGGCTCCCAGAGCCAATATCGTGCAGGGTACGTTGCACAATCCGGACGCTGATGCTTGTTGAGGCTCCTGCTTTGAATTCCGATGATACCTGCGAGGGTGTTCCACGCGTTTCGCGTGAAACAATTCTTGACAGCCGACGATGGTCACGTTCACCCAATGTCTTTTTACGGCCACACTGGTATCGTAGGTTGGAGGTTTTGCCGGAATTCTTGTAGTCACGGTACACCCTTGCAATGGTCGTCCGTGAAAATCGAACTTCGTTTCTACCTACGAAAGGAGCGCTAACTATGACACCGCGTTGAAAATCGCTTAAATCGTTATTACTTGTCATTCTCATGCCGAAAACAGCTCTGACAGCTGGCAAGGATGTCTATCGCTTTATATACGCACTGGCGGACGCAACCGAGTACGCGCATAGGTGACGTTGCTATGTATTTTGCATAAGCTCGTCTGTACCAGTTTTTCTGGCACTTCAGTGTATGCTCTCGAATCTCTCGTTTTATTTCACACCCACAAAGATCTGTGCATGCAGATGATGCATAGCATAAATTATCTACAAAGAGAACAAGGGCACAAATACCTAAACTTCAAAATATGTATAACACGATGGAGTGCAACCTGTAGAAAATCCTACACCAAAATTTACCAATCCTCCTGATCAACGCACTTTCGAATGATCTTTTCTTTCTGTGTTGAGGTCAGATTTTAACTAACACATGCACACATCGATGTTCGTCGGTGAAAAGAATGTTCGTAGATACATCAAATATCATCGGTGTCACTATCGTTCTTTACTTTCGCCTAAATCTGAATAATAATAATAACAATTAATATTGTTTTTCAAAAACAAGACAGTCGAAATGCGTACTATTGCCGTCGCCATAGTTTAGTAGATATTTAATTTTACTCAGATATCTTCTTTCATTGGTTTTACGATAATAACATTCATTAATCCCCCTACCTAAGTACCGCTCAATGACGTCGGAGAGTGAACAATGGTGTCGTGTTGTCTTCAGTGCTGAGTCACGGTTTGGATTTGACGCGGAAGACCAGCGCATACAAGTCTGGAGACGAGCCCGCCAGCGCACGGATCCTGCCTTTACCGTGGAACGGTACACGGCCTGCACGCCGCGAGCCTGGGAATTTATTTCCTTATGATAGCCGGACACCCTTGGTAATTCTCCGTACCACCCTCAAGGCTCAACGGTATGTCGATGACATTTTACGACCTGTTGTGTTTGTGTTACCATTCCTGTCGTCGGCATCACCGAGCAATTCTTCAACAGGATAATGCCTGGCTATACACGGCACAGAATTTCCATGCCTGCCACCGTAATGTCGACCCCCTTCCATGGTCAGCCTGATCGCCCGACCTTACACCGATCGAACCTGTTTGAGACATGACGGGAAGCCACCTACGCTCATCCTGCAATATTGGCGAGCTGGCCCAAAATTTGTACACCATCTCGCATACTCAGGACCATATCAATGGTTTGTATAAGTCAGTTAACCGTTTCTATACGACCCAGTGGTGACGCTACAGCGCACGAACTTGTTCCACTAGGGTAAATGTTTTGTCCGAATAAATGACGCAACTGCTCTGGGACTGCAGTCATTTTCTTTCCCATACATGTTCATTGCACGTACCAATTTTCATTTTGAGTGGATCATTCCTTCTGGGTGCTTCGTTTTTTTTAGGGGAGGATTTTTTGTTTGTTTGTTTTGCAAAGAGTATAAATCCATACAGCAGAAAATTTCAACCCCATAGTATAGCAAATACGTGCTGAAACACACCAGCATTAACAAAGAATATGAACAACGTGATCTCTTACAGATCGTTCCGCGCTTTCCGAACTGAAAAGAACAATCAATCGTAAAACTGGTTGCTGCAATACTTCCAGTCGGCCGCAGAACCAACAGAGCTCAGTACGAGAGCAGATGGTTAATATGTTTTCAATTATGCGTTATAAAATAACAGAAAGCAAGACCAAAACTCAGTCTTGTAGTAATAAAAGAGCAAAACTGTACCTTCCAGTTGTCTCATCGCTAGATGTTCCCTAAAGTCTGACGTCCATTCTATAATTGATTAATCCGTGTAATCACCGAAAATAGGAGAGAACGCCAATGGAGAATACTCAGTCCGCGATAGATATTACAACCGCGGTGATAATTCACTGGAAGCTCTATAGTTACGAAGCAGCGTTCAAGGGCCCCTTCCTTTTAATTTTCCTTCCCTCCCAATAAGGTGAATGCGGTTTGGAGCCGTTTTAGCTCTCCAGGAGATGCAGAAGACCAATGACTTAGTGCAGGTAGTTTTCATCTGAAGAACAGACTGTTTCTGTTGAGTAAACGAAACTGGCGAGAAAGAAGAGGTTGTCCTTTTATTCCCCACCCATATCAAGAAGTTATTGTTTTCACATTGTAATAATGCAACATGTTTTTCACGATGACAGCGTCGTCAGCTAACTGTTCTGTTATAAGGCAGCTGGACTTTCCTAATGAGTGTTCTGTCCGTATGACTATAGGACATCCTAAACGATAGGCTAAGAACCGGTTACCACATAGTCTCGTCAAGATTGGACTTGAGTCAGCTACTCACTTGTCTATATAGCATCCTTGTTCCCAAAACAGAGGAATAGTCTTAAAACTACATGAATATAAGCTATTTGGGTCGTCAAGACTTGAAGTTAGTGATCCATCTATCCACGTAACTCCAGAAGAACCTAGTTCTAGGGACGAGTTAGTCTGATAACCAGATGGCATAAGGAAATCGAGCTTTCTAAAAGTAAGGTTCCTTCAATTCGCCTACTATGGTGAAACCTAGTTCTTGTGAATAAATATTAGTTCCCTAACGACGTAGCTATAAATTATTAGTACTGTCGAGGAGGAAATGTAGTCAATCAAAGTTGTTAAACAGTAATTACTCACTCGTTGTCACGGGTTGTAAAAGCCTTTAAAATTCCTGAAAAGGAAGTTGGTAGACGAGAATTCCGAAACATAAGATATCATCATCTACAAACGCATTTGCATCCATGTCCATATGCCAAAATATTTCTGGGGTTTGAGAGGAATATGGTTTGACGGATCCAAATAGTACAGGGCTCCACACACTTTTGTTCTTATTCTATACATACAGATTTCAACTCAGTTGGTAAGTAAAAATGTACTAATCTTTGTAAACTAATCGTGTTGTTACGAAATTCTGCCAAGATATCTGCGAGTATAATACACTGGTGTGCAGAAATTAAGGACGAAGAGGAGAAATTAGCATAACAGCGGAACGAGCAGGCAGAACGGACCGAAAGACCACTCAGGAAATAGACTAGGGTCCGGTACGGTAGGGAATGGGCATATATGCAGCATGGCGTAGGTGGGGGAGGGAGTGTCGGAAGGGTATAAAGCACACGTGCGGTGTACGCTAAGCAATTCGGTGAAAGCTATTGCACGGTGTACATCGGTTTGAACGACGTCGAGTTGCAGCCACCATGTGTATGGCCAACAGGCAATCCAGTAGACGACATCTGGATGACTTTACCCGAGGTCGCGTCATTGGGAAGTTGGAGGAAGGTCGAGGTGTGACTAGTGTGGCCGAGGATTTCGAGATCGCTCACAGCACCGTTTCACGAGCTTGGAGAGCATCTCAAACGACAGAAGCAGCTGTCCGAGAGTTTAGCAGTGGTCTTCCACGAGCAACCACGGCGACAGACGACCGGTATATTGTCCTATAGGCGAGAAGACACAGGCGGCGGACAGCGGGAGAAATCGGAAGGCACATGCAATAGACATCTGGACGTCCGTTATCACATTTTACCGTGGCCAGGAGGCTGCACAAAGGTGGTCTATTTGCATGACAACCAGTACGGTGTGTGTCATTAACGATTGCTCATCGGAGACGGCGGTTTCTGTGATGCCAGGAACACAAGAACTAGACACATCAGCAACGGGGTCGAGTTCTCTTTACGGATATGAGAGCCGATTTAGTTTGAGGAGCGATTCTGGACGAATACACATCTGGAAAGACCAGGGAACACGCAATCACACCTCCAACATCCTCGAAAGAGACCGGTTTGGAGGTGGCGGAGTTCTCGTTTGGGGCAGTATCATGCTTGGTAGCCGTACTGACCTCCACATTTTCCAAGGAGGTTCAGTCACTGGTGTCCGTTATTGTACCGAGGTTCTCCTGCCTCACCTGCGTCTGTTTAGAGGTGCTGTGGGTCCTGAGTTCCTCTTCATGGACGACAACGCTACACCTCATCGTACAGTGGCTGTCGCAGAGCTGTTGGAGAGTGAAGATATTCAACGCATGGATTGGCCCGCAAGGTCCCCGGACCTAATTCCAATCGAACACGTGTGGGACCTTCTCGGGAAGACGCTTCGCAGCACATCACCAGCCGCCAGCAACGATTCCGCAGCTGCGATTGGCGCTACAAGAAGAATGGGCCGCGATGCCTCAACAGCTCCTTGACAACCTCGTTATCAGCATGGACAGACGTTGTAAATCCTGCAACGCAGTCAGAGGTGATCATATCCCCTACTAAAGACTGGATTTTTCTTGGCAGCCGCCTGTTACATGGACGTTTCTGTCTTCTGTTCAGTTTTGCTCGAAGCTACCTTTTCAATAAAGTGCCTTTGTATCCTTTGGATTCCTTGTTTGGACCGTTTTGCTCGCTTGTCCCATATTCTTACATCCTGAGGATCTTATGGTATGATTTGAGTCGATGTGGAACACTTCTGCACTACGTTACATTCGAAAAACCGTTTGGTCCTTAATTTTTGTACGCCAGTGTAAGATTTGTTGTATCCCTGATAAGTTGGAAATTAATCAGAATTCGTTCTTCTTCAGCGAGCTGTATCAAGCATGGTCTGCAGAGGATCCGAAACCTGCGATTTCGTTCCCCCGCCTTTCTCAAGGGGGAGGAGGATATCTGTGACGTACTACAGAGGTGAGGGATATGTCAAGACGGCAAAGTTGCAGCGATAAATTCCGTCAGTGTAGCTTAATTGGGAAAGCATTTGGCTCCGAAGCAGAAAGATGCTGGTTCAAGATAGTCACCTGCAAATTTGTGGAGATTCACAACGATCAGAAATAATTGCCATATGCCAAATCTCAGAAATATCGGATAATTCAAATCTATTTGAAAATTTCTTACGAGAGTTATGAAATATCTGAGAGTAAAATAACAAAACCTTGTATTTATACGCGTTGAAAAACTAAAAAATAAGTTAAGTTACTGATAAGAACTATTTAAACCTTTCATCGGCTACTGATTGGGTTATGCGATATCAAATATCGAAGGTAAATGATAATTAGGCAGGGAACGTGTCTATGTGTACTTTCGTATCACATCCCACAAACCAAACTGTGGTCAACGTTGAATGGAAACTACAAGAAGATCCGTGAAATGACCGCATCGCTCGCAAGCGCTATGAAAGATCGGAGAAGTCCAGTGGCAGACTGGCGGAAAGTCCAGTGGCACCCCTAAACGGCCCTGGGAGCTGATTTGGAGTGGCACGTTTTGGGTGGAAAATAATAATAAAAACACCACATCCCACAAAAACAAAAAAACATCGATATGTCAGTATCACCGTTTCGTGTTTAAACATATTATCAACACAAGTCTACGAACCAAGTTTTTTCTATAGAGGCAATAATTAACAATGTTTTGGTCATCCTGGACCCAGGTCCCTAGTAAATTTTAATGAAAAAAAAATTACTTCCGTTAATGAGAAGCAAAGGACAAGGTACATTCTGTGAGAGAGACTTTATTCTCTGAATTTTATTCCGATAACTGAATTCAGAATTTGTAATAATTTCTTCATTTTTAGTAAGAAAGGAAATCCAAATGTGTCAAAAATTAATTTATTTTTCAAGGCTTACTATCATTAAAAAATTATTAAGGAAAATCTCTTGAAGAAATTGAAAATGTCCAGAATTGCAAGAATTTTAGCGCAAAATGGGAAAATTAATTTTTTATGTAATTACTTTGAAATGGGAAAAGTATTTCTGCTGTAGCTAAAACAGACTTTCCAGAACTGATGTTCGAAACTTCGTGTTACTGTAAGGCGCAAAAAGTAGTAAATCAGATGTAGACCAGGTACAAAAAAATTCATATAAGGTATAACGCCACCGTAGCACTTAAAATGGTGTAGCTCTGGAAATAATTTATACAAAAACAGGAAAGTAATGATGAACACATTTTAATCTCCTCTGTAATTAACAACGTGATCATATGAATGATAAGTCTCTCAAAAGGTGAAATAAAACTGAGTTAGAAAAAGCTTGCATGATGGGGTAATTAGGAACAAGTGGTCTAATTAAAGCCATCTATTCTTTAACATAACATTATGAAATATTTTCCTACAAAACTAGCATTTCAATATCAAATCCATTTTGAGTTTATGTAACATGATAAATATTCACCAATTATTAGGTTTTTCTTTGTCTGCAGCTAGAACAGCTGTAATAGGCAAAAATATGTTATGAACTTACTGGGTTGTTAAAAAGAATGATATGGGACAAAAATATAATTTTCCACACAATTCAAACAGTGTGCCAGAAAAGTTTGAAAACGCATCAGAGTTTGAAAATTCATTAGGGAGAAGCCATCACTCTCCATATTCTGGACATCTGTAAGTTAAAAGATTTGCTTTCATTCTGATGCCTCCACACTTATCGTGTAAATACCTCACACAACATTTACACAAAGACACGTTCTGTACGCGGTTTTCATCACCGCGTACAGAACATCCAGCCTTTGCTTGTACTTGGCTGTGACTCAACCTCTTCAATTTCGGTTGCGACAGGTTTAGATATTTTCTTGGTGTTTTTTGACCGTATTTTTCATTAGTGACTTCGCGTCTGTAAACATGGAAGTCTTGATTACGATTTACATGCGATCTTCTGACAAAATGGAAATTAATTTAATATGACAAAGATTTACGTAAGTGTTGTGAATAAAGGGCCAGTTTATCCTAATAGCACATGTAACAGGTGATACGGGCCCCATGCTGATACAGCCCCGCGCTGATGTGTACACTGGTACGCTAGTTGTTAGAAATTGTTCTTCTGTAGATATATTATCGAAATTGTGTTGAAGATTTACCTCACTCTGATGACTGCCAACTGCAGTGGTGAACTCTCTTTTACAAAATGGAAACTAATCAAGAACGAAGTAAGAGCTAATAAATAAATAGACAGTTGACGTGGATTAGGAACATCAAATATAAGTCATCGCCCTTTCCACATTTATAAGTGAGTCACGGAAAAATTCTCATCGGCCGCCACCGGGAATAGAACCCAGGGTCTTCCAGTTACGCGCCGGACATGCTTCCACTGCACCACAGCGGCCTCGAAATTCTCCAGACTCACAAGAAACTGGCAAACACCTGGTGCGGGGCTCCAAAGAAAGCAACCTGCCAGGTGTTTGGCAGTTTATTGTATGTGAGTCTGGATAATTTCTATTTGATGAAGTAAGAGGCCAAACTAGTATGGGCCAAACAGGACTGAACTATCTCTCTTTGATGAGTTTTGAGCATTAATTAACTGAGGGAAATGAACATGGCGAGGATAATTGATGAGTTTTCGGTTGCCGAGTTCGTAAACGCTTCACCTGAACCATGTGACTAAATGAAGTTTCATAAAAAGTGTACTCAACTGACAATTTATAGATTCATTTTTTTTGTTAAGCTTAGGACGTGGCTTAATTAATTTCAGCATAATACCAGCAAATGTTTTCAACAAAGTCATTTTGAAAGTTGCTTTAGAGATCAACTGCATACTTGTCAAGTAATGGACCAACCATTCACATATCTGTTGTTCTATGAATTACATTGAATAAAACTTTATGAAATATTACCATTTTTTTCCTTTATATATACCCAACGTTACCATCATTCAGCCATTTTCCCCCTCTCCCGGGGAAGTTGCAAAATGCATATCCCTGGCCAGGCCCCGCGAATCCTTAACCCTTTAACGACCATAACGCCCAAAACACCCGTACGTACAAACGGCCACAGCCACCCGAAACGCCTGTCTAGAGTGAGTCAGATTTCCTACCCGTACTTGTTCTTCAAATTTTCTCGACCTATGAGGGATCAGCTGGAGTCACTCTCAGTCACTACTGTTGTTATTAAACAAAGAAGTGAAACAATATACAGTTTTGGGCGTTATGGTATTTAGAGTGATACAAGATGTTTGGGTCATGGTCGTTAAAGGGTTAAATTCGCTTTGCGTGTGTGCAAGAAGACAGCAGTCCTTGACCAATCAGCGACAGCTGGAAACCAGTTCATACCAGTTTCGGCGGACGGGCAACCAGTTCGTCTGGCAGTCATATCAAGCGTTATCCTCCCATTTCATTTTAGCCTTGGAAGAGCAGAGAGTAAACAACTGTTTTTGTTGGAGCTACTGAAACTTACAGAATATTAAAAGACGCGTATCGAGACACAACATTATCGCTATGCAGAGTTTTCGAATGGTAAGTAAAGTTTCGTGGCTGGCGGGAATCCTTGGATGATGAACCCAAATCTGGGCTTCTCTCCAGGGTACGGACAGCGGAATAAAATCGAAGAGGTGCGGAATCAGTTAAAGGAAGATCGCCGAATTAGAGCGAGACTTTTGGCTGGATCGGTGGGTATCAGTAAATTTATCTGTCATGAGATTGTACCCGAGGATTTGGGAAAACGAAAACTTAATGCCAGATTGGTAGCCCGCATTCTAAATGATGACCAAAGGAAGCTCGTACATCGATCTGTTGTGCACTACAGCAAAGGATCCTGATATACGCTCCAGAAGTATTGTAGGATATGAAACATGGATATCCACAAACCTCAACGTATGTAGCTTTCTCACACAGGCATCATATTGTTTGAGCAGACTTGATGGTTCGCTCCAGATGGGAAAAAAACACTTCACTGACTTTGGGGAAGATAACGGAGAGTGGAAGTGGCTTCAAAGCTCAACCGCAGTAGTGCTGCTATTGCGTGCGGCATTTTCTTACCTTCTATTTCCTCCTCGGACATACGCGTTATAAGCTCCCGATTTGCCACAACGTACATGCACTGGAGTGCAAAAATTAAGGGCGAGACGGTTTTTCGAATGTAACGTCGCGCAGAACTGCTCCACATCGACTCAAATCATACCATAAGATCCCCAAGATGTAAGAATATGGGACAAATGAGCAAAACCGTCCAAACAAGAAATCCAAAGGATGGCACTTTAGTGAAAAGGTAGCTTCGAACACAACTGGACAGAAGACAGAAACGTGCATGTGACAGGCGGCTGCCAAGAAAAATCCGGTCTTTAGTAGGGGATATGATCGCCCCTGACTGCGTTACAGGATTTACAACGTCTGTCCATGCTGACGACGAGGTTGTCAAGGATCTGTTGAGACATCGCGGTCCATACCTCTTGTAGCGCCAATGGCAGCTGCGAAATCGTTGCTGGAGGCTGGTGACGTGCTGCCAAGCGTCTCCCGATAAGGTCCCACACGTGTCCGATTGGATTTAGGTCCGGAGACCTTGCGGGCCAATCCATGCGTTGGATATCTTCACTCTCCAACAGCTCTGTGACAGCCACTGTGCGATGAGGTGTAGTGTTGTCGTCCATGAAGAGAAACTCAGGACCCACAGCACCTCTAAACAGATGCACGTGAGGCAGGATAACCTCGGTACAATAGCGGACACCTGTGACTGAACCTACTTGGAAGATGTGGAGGTCAGTATGGCTACCAAACATGATACCTCCCCAAACAAGAACTCCGTCACCTCCAAACCGGTCCCTTTCGATGATGTTGGAGGTGTGATTGCATGTTTCCCTGCTCTCTCCAGATGTGTATACGTCCAGAATCACTCGTTAGACTAAATCGGCTCTCATCCGTAAAGAGAACTCGACCCCATTGCTGATGTGTCCAGTTCTTGTGTTCCTCGCACCACAGAAACCGCAGTCTCCGATGAGCAGGCGTTAATGGCACACACAGTACTGGTCGTCGTGCTAATAGACCACCTTTGTGCAGCCTGCTGGCAACGGTAAAACGCGATAAGGGACGTCCAGTTGTCTGTTGCATGTGCCTTGCGATTTCTCCTGCTGTCTGCCGTCTGCCTCTTCTCGCCTATTGGAAAATATACCGGTCGTCTGCCGCCGTGGTTACTCGTGGACGACCACTGCTAAACTCTCGGACAGCTGTTCCTGTCGTTTGAAATGCTCTCCAAGCTCGTGAAACGATGCTGTGATCGATCCCGAAATCCTCGGCCACACTAGTCACACTTCGACCTTCCTCCAACTTCCCAATGGCGCGACTCAGGTAAAGTCATCCAGATGTCGTCTACTGGATTACCTGTTGGCCATATCACACGGTGGCAGCAACTCGACGTCGTTCAAACCGATGTACATCGTACAATAGCTTTCACCGAATTGCTGAGCGTACACCGCCCGTGTTCTTTACACCCTTCCGACAAAGTCATGCTGCATATATGCGCATGCGCTACCGTACCGGACCCTAGTCTATCTCCTGAGTGGTCTTTCGGTCCATTCTGCCTGCTCGTTGCGGTGTTATGCTAATTTCTCCTCTTCGTCCTTAATTTTTGCACACCAGTATATGTTATGAACACATTACCCCATTCCTCAGTCTTACTTCTTACTCTTAATAAGATAATTATTGAATAACGTTCCTAAATAACGAAAATGGCAAGAAAGAAATAACATGTACTTCACTGCTGGCTTCATTAAAAAACGGAAAGGCATTTTAATTTTATTTTCAAGCGGCGAGGGGAGATAGTTTGGCAAATTGAACCACTCTATTTTGCAGTCACCACTGAAGACGGTAATTTTTTCATAGATGACCTTGCTAGACTGGCTTCATTGTATTTCCACACTTTAAAATTACTTGGGGTAGCAGATTTCGAACTTTACTAGCAGCGTTATTCCAACACTTCCGACGACCCGATAGACTGACGCACGAAGGGAAATACCCGTCTCTGCATCCCCTTCCGTCGCTATGACTTTTTTTTTTTTTTTTTTTTTTTGAGGTTTAACGACCACCGTGAGCAACTCAATGGGATATAAGCAGTCGCCCGTCCCGAATTTAGGGTCACTGGTTCCAGGGAAGGGAGAGAGCCAGTGCCGTAAGACAAACACAACATCCATGCCTCACCGGGATTCGAACCCGGACCCCGTTCGGACGAATGATCAGAGGCCATCGCTTAGACCACTGCGCCACCGGGGCGGCCGCTATGACTTTGCACACATGCAAGTAAAAAAGTAAATTTGGTGGAACTTTTAAATTAGTGTACTTTAAAGTCCCTCTTAGATATTTTGTACCGCAATTTGCGTTTACTAACCGTATACAATCTTTTATTGCTTAGTAAGGAAAACAACTAACTAGCTACACAGAAAGCCAATATATGATGTTTGTAATCGTAACGTATGCTGATTTGCTGAAAGACAAAAAGCAGTAACGGAGAAAATTGATAGTACCGAAAAACTGATAAATAGCGATAGCTGCGGTTACGATAGGAAGCTAATGCTCGCCAATGAGAAACAAAGGGCCATCTCGATACCTAAATCTCACGCATCGACACTTTCTTCCTGCAGGATTTGCTCTGAAGGATTAAGTAACAGTGCTCTCTACTGAAAACAGCCTTGACTCAAGAGCCTAGAACTGAGAGCCCTTCGTCATTTGGAGTACATCCGGGGGCTCTTAGACGTAATCTATATGCCACCAGGGGAAACCTTATCTCTTACTAAAATTAACGACTGTTGACACCTGATAAGACAGTGACTAACATCTTCAAGGATAGAGTAATCTGTCAAATGTATATTCTCCATCGTAGCAATAGGCAGAGATCCTGGGGAAGGATTAAACCTGATGATTTTCTTGATGAAAAAATAAAGAAAGAACTGAAAGGTGCTCCTCATTTGATATTTTCGCGATCCATTTAGGAATATGGATCGCAAATTAAATGTCCGTTGAATGTTAAGTAGATGGTCCTTTCTATCAAAATGGCAGGCGTGTAACCTGAAATGGTGGGAGTTGCAACTTCAATACTTTATTCCCTGGAAATTCAATTTAAAACTCAGGAATTTATTGCTTTGGGGAACGAAAACTCCTCCTTTTAAAGATTTGCTGTAAAAAAAAAAGAAAAATGACCGCCCCAGTGAATAAGAGCTGGCTTCTGACCAATCGTCAGAGATGGGTCTGAGTTCGAATCCCAGTGAAGCATGAATGTTGTTGTTTGTCTTACGGCACTGGCTCCCTCCCTTCCCTGGAACCAGTGGCCCTAAAATAGGTACGGGTGACTGCTTATCGTCCATTAAATTGCTCATGGTGGTCGTTAAACCCCCAGACCAAATATATATATATATATATATATATATATATATATAATTAGCGTTGATTTTAAGCAACCGCGTCTGTTAAAAAATCTGAAGTTCGGTTTTCACAATTCAAACCAAATTACAGCGCCGGCTCGGTTGCCGAATGATGGCAGGGGTTGTCCTCTAATCACTCATCCGAGATGAGGCTGGGTTCGAATCTCGGCTGAAGCAGATCGATCAAAATGTTTTGAGAAACTCGCAGCATGGTAGATGTGGAACAAATATTATTAAAAATTTAACTGGAAATGTTTACGCTTCATAGCTATTTCTAGCATACATTCCACCTAATTTATGCTAGGAATCAAAAGGTAAAGTTACAAGACCTATATTTCATTGCAGTACATTCAGTTTCTTGAATAGTATACGAACTGTAGTAAAACATTTGTTCATACTCTATTTTTCGAATTAGTCACCAAAACACATTCAAACATTTTGGGACAGTCCATAAAGTACGTCCGAGATTACAGGGAAAGGGGGGTTCCTGACAACCGGACCAAATGTGATTTGGAGGAGGAGGGGGGGGAGGTTTAGTAATTCAGACGTCCAGCGGCAAAAATATAGTGGATGTTTGGTTTTCCCTTTTTTTTTCTTCTTTTAATAGTTAAAAAAGGTATGAAATATTTCAGATTTCTGATGATATTTAGCTAAATCAGGATATTAAGTTCTCGTATTTGTGCTACCAAATCTATCGTGTTTTGTAGATGCTGTGATCGGGAGTGTTGCCACCTTGAATGCGTGCGTTCATTTGTAGATCTTTATTTCAGAATGATAAAGTTCGGGTAGCATTTAGGAATAAATTAATGCCTAAATAATAAATATTTTCTGAAGAAAAAGTGTAAATATATGGAAGATTCCTTTAAATAATTACATGTTTTCTTTCTGTTTCTCGACGGACTTCTTAAAGCAGTTGTCAAAAATAAAGGGGGTTGCGGGAATTAAGACGTACCTTTTAGGGGGGGGGGTTATCAACAATCGGTCAAAATGTGACATGGGGCGGGCGGGGGGATCTAAATATAGTAAAAAATCACGGACGTACTTTATGGACGGCACCTTATCGCTGAATTCGTGGTATTTTGATTTCCGTTGAAGATGTGTTTGGACTCTCACGGCAATTATTTTTTACCGTACCCCTTCCTGCCACAAGGTTTCCACTACATTTAACAACATGGTAACGCGATTTCACACGTCTTTCATACTACCGTGATTGCCGTTTTGAAATACAAAAATAATTTCCATAAATCCCCAAAATAAAAATTCATAGAATATACACCAATGTCCATTTTTTCCAGGAGAAATCTTGCTTGCCCTACCTGTGGATTGGAAGGGGGGGGGGGGTAATCTCCCCTCTAACCAACCGCCTTCTGGCTACGACCCTGGTCGCCGGTGCGATCAAAATGGTTTGAGAAACTCGCAGCATAGTTCGGTAGATGTGGAACAAATCTTATTTATCAATTTTTCGTACAACTGTCCGATATTTGCAGAGTGATGTGACTGTCATTTAAATTTATTGTAATCATTCTCACAAACATCGACCTGATCTTCCATTGCGCTTAAATGTGAAAGTATCTTTTCAAGGAAGAACTTCAAAAATAAGTACAGTATACTCACATTCGATGTTTACACATTGATCTTACCTAAAATTAGTTCCAAAAGGGATTGCAGTCTCTGTTATTTTGTATATTCCCTCACGGTCTTTTTCAATGACCATCTTGACGCAAGAGCTCATAGGATTATATCTTTGCTGTACATACCAGGTACCTGAAAACTGAATAGGCATTTTAACTCATTAAGTTGCTGACTGCACAGAATAACACAGATTAATTAGATTAATTTCATAGATTAAAACAATTACAACAGTGATAAAGCAAATTTAAGAAAAACACCGTATTTTTCTTCCTGTAATCTGCAGACCGCGAAGTTCGGGAAAAGTTGAAAAACAAAAAAAGAATTATTTCTATATTCCATTGAGCTGCGCAATCCGCAGAATTCAGGGCTGGAATAGTATTATCCTCGGACGTGCGAAATCTGAAATTCAGGATAAAAAAATCGCCGTAAAAACCGTACCCGCGATGTTGATCCCGAACTGTAATTTCGTACAGAAACGTCGTGATACACGGAGTTCAAGGAAATAGGAGAGAAAAGAAAAGATCTTCTTATTAAAAAAAAATAACTGTCACTTTTAAATGCTTTTCTGTTACTTTCAAATTAATAAGGAGCAAACATTTTGAGATTTCTCGGCATTTCCGTAGATAAACGTGACAGTTCCGTCATTAGATTTCGTAGTACAAAGTTTCGTAGTTAGTGCTGAGACAGCCACTAACGTGTGTGATGCTGAGCTTCCCACAGCACGTGATCATTCGTTGCATCGTGTTTTTGTCAAAATGCTCTTATAAGTAAAAAAGAAAATACGTCTTTTTAACTCTTTGCGGACTTCAATCTTCGTATTGCGCTTGGTGTTCTTGTTATGAACGCGGTTTTACAATTATGACGCTGATTTTACTATAGTCCAAATGTCGCAATTTTTTTTTTAAGCGGCCTATTATCAGCATCGGCTATAATGCAGAACCTAAATACATAACTTTTTAAATAGATATCAGGTAATTCATTTCTAACCTCTTTCTGTTTTGGTTTTCTTTTTTTCAAGTGATTCAGCTTGTAAAGGCATGTTGTAAAAACCAGAAAACTCAGGTTTCCTCGGAAATAAATAAGGGTTTATAGCTAGTATATAATACCAGAGAGCCACCTATAATAAATTACAGAATATTCACGACAGAAATTTGGTTATTTTAGGTTCCTTGCTCTACTCGTCCAAAAAATGTCATTTTTAATATTTACGTTAAGCCGTCGTTGGTCACGCTTCGCCTATGTAGTAGAACGTGACCGTGCGGCAGTGTTACCATTCTGCTGATTTATCAGCAGATCTACTGTTTTTTACTCCTGTCTATTAATAGATTTTCATATTCTACTGATTTTTTCTCGACTTTAAGATCACCTACACACTCAGTGACGCGCTTTCTAAGAATGTCTGCATTCTTTCAGTACTCACCATCTACTGATCCAATTGACAACACTCACCTCAGAACTGGTCTGCAAAGAAAATTCTGACGAAGACTAAAATTATTCAACACCTGCTACCTATTATTTTTTGTTAATTCCTACTTGTCATGAAATACTCTTTTATTCTAGAAAATTGGTTAGTCTGTTATGCAAAGATTTTGTCTAGTTTTGTTAAAACGCAGAATATTAGGAAAACGGCTATATTTGTGTTAATACTGTAATACTTTTTTAGTATAGCACTTACTAAATATAAAGTATCATTAACACAAATTCTCTCTCTTCTCACTAAGCGATACACAGATGTTTCTTTGGAAACATCTGTGTATAGCGTAGTGAGAAGAGAGAGAGTAAGTATATAACTCTTTGTTTTTAGGAAGACGACAAGTGAGACCAATCGAACTCTGAAAACATTAAAAGGCAAATGCGATGATTATATGCTTACACCAACATTAATTTTAATGATGATCATTATTTTATAAAGCTGAACATGAGTAATATCTTACAGAAAAGCGACTCAGGACTGTATTTATTTGAATATTATTCCAGTGTTCAGTATCAGTTTGTGCACTACTGCTATTATTTGAAATACCAGTAGATTTAAGTGTTTGTTCGTATTAAGATCACATCCAGTACTACATTACATTTGTCAGATGGTGCATATTTCAAGCAAAAACATCTGATCTACTGATTTTTTGAGCTCTGGTCTCCTGATTTCAATTAAAAGTCTCTGGTAACACTGCCTGCAGGCACCAACCACGCTCTAACCGACTTTTAGAATCTTCTCAACAATCTGTTATCAGTTCCGATAAGCATAGGCGCATCAGTGACCTTTAAAAATCCTACTCTTTGATCCCGTGTGCTTTGTGTGAATATTTCTCTTATCAAGCGATCACTGGCGTTTGCGTTTTGTATTTTTGTAGATAACACGCTGATACGAGTTCGCTTTTGGCCTAATTTTATTAGTAACTATATATATTAACTGTATTTCTGGCAGAGAAAGAATTCTGAAGTTATTATTGAGCAAAGTATTTAAAACAGGGGGAAAGAGGTAGTGTGAGAAAAACTCTCACGAGCAACCACTGGCGTTGTTCAATGTGTAGCGATCAACGACTGGTTGAGGGAGAGAAATAGAAAGCTAGGCAGGAACCTGTGAACGAAACTCTTATCGGCTTGAGCTAAGCCAATCAATGTAAAGTATTCACTGTGGTTTGAAACTCAGAAAATTCGATTCTAGTCTGATCCACCGATTCCAATGAAATTAATTGGTATGAATGGTCTGAATTCTAATTGCTAACGAAATTCGACAATCCATCAATTTATGTGACGTTTCCAAGACCGTAAGTAATGGGTAACTTCAGTAAGATTTGAAACTGGCTTTTGGAATTACGCATTAGAGAGAGAGGCCAGCTACAAAGAAATATGAAACTAATTTTTCTTAAGAAACCAATAAAAGCCGCCTCCGAGGCGCAGTTGTCTAAGCGCTGGCTTCTGATCATTCGTCGGAAATGGGTTCATGTTCGAATCTCGGTTAGGAATTTATATTGTGTTTGTCTTACGCAGTAGCTCTTTCCCTTCCCTTGAACCAGTAGCCCTAAATTAGGGATAGACGGCTGCTTATTATAGCCCATTGAGTTTCTCATGGTGGTCGTTAAACCTTAAGAAAAAATCAATACAACTCCCAACAGAGGATGATCACACGTTTTTAGAACCATTTCCCAGCAATATAATTAACGTGTAATATGAAATTATTTATTTTTTAAATGTTCTGTCTTGATAGCCCTTTCTCTGGACTATGAACCTACATCTGGATTTCCATAAATTTATTACAATTGGTAGAGGTGTTTTATTCCCTCCTCTTCCACTGCTTTCCGTAGTCCAATAATTGTTTCAGGTTTTCATTTAGAAAGCGCTCGCAGTCGAAAGGCACAATAGTCCATTGGTGACACATCACGGGACTTTGAATGAATATCAGCATAGAGATCAGATCAGATCATATGTATAGGATTTTAGGAATGGAGTGTCTGACCCCAGGTCTTAAACAACGGTTAGAAATAGGAAAGTCGGAGATTTGGGCTAGAGCGCCCGATAGAAAAGTGACACGGAAGCGAAGTAGAAAGGGGAAGAAGACGCCCTTATTTATTACCCAAGGTCCGACGGCTTAACGTGCCCATCCGACGCACGGCGGATATTTTAGTGGATCGAGCGTTCGTACTTGCTTGGGATCGAACCTGAGGTCCTTTCCCTGGCAGTCACGAACGTTGCCCACTAGGCCACCCGCGGCCCCCAATATCCGCATAGACTTCAGAGCTGTCTCTTTTTTCATCTTTTTTCAAGAAATAGAGTGGTAGATTTGGATGTATGACTGGTAGCCTTATCCTGATGGATTTCTACTCTTTGAAGGCTCTGTGGATAAGGGAATGTTATTTCCTTTTTAAACATAAGAATTAAAACATTATTTTGGTAATATGTACAATTGATTTTAAAATTTCTTTCAGCTTTTCTTAACTTTAATTTCCCACTGTGCGAAAAACCAGCAATTCATGAATCCTTTACTGAAACTTTTCTCGGTTTCTTGGAACCAAGTTTGGAAGTCTTTTTCTGCTTTTTGCCATCATAGTAAATCGATCTTTTTTTTTTTTTTTTTTTGTTACAGTCGTTTAGGTAGATCCTTGTATCATCAATAGTCACAAGAAATTTTCATCTATCTCCGGCTAAGGGATTTTCATAAAGTCTACACCGTGTTCTGAGCTCAGCCACGTGCCGACGCAAAAGGCGGTAAACATTGTGTTTTTTATTGGGTGTTTTTTTCAGATTCAAATCTTTGTGTATCACCATGTTTGCAGTTGATACATAGATTTATAATGACTTAGCGATTGGTTTTTGGGTCAGTGGATTTTCTTTTAAGGTTAGGGACCTTACTTACTTTTGAAGTAGTCATAAAATTACGAACATTCTTCGGATATTCATTTAGTGGTCTTTTTTCCCGTTAAAAGCAATGCTTGACTGTTTCACCCTCTATTATTGATAATATTACTTACTTTACATTTCGAAATGCCAATTCCATGACTTTTACAGCGTTTTTTAATTACAGAATACGAATATTTATCTTCGTATAGAGCAAAAACATACCTTCTATTCACAGGTTGTTTACGTGTGCCGTTTTCTTACCAGACGTAGTTATATATACATCACACTGTGAACACTCAAGAGACACATATAGCATATTAAATCAGATTATTTTTGGGGCGTAGTAAGTACAAAGATTCGCGAAGCTTTCGCACTCCACTGGGAATCTTCTTCAAAGCAATGGTAGGCATAGCAAGAAAGATGACACAGAACTTTCGGATGTAATAAGCACGTCTTTTGAAACCGTTCTGACGCAAATTAAATTTATCAAAGCTATTCAAAGTCAATGGAACCGGTATGGTAAACAATAGATCTGACGAAAGAAAGAAGGTTTTCAATCGGGTTTTTAATTCCCTCAGATATTGCTGTAAACGGAATCGTGAGCTTACGAACTCTTAGAAACAGAGATATCGACAAAAATAAGATGTGACTTTACGTCCCCTTGTGGGAAAACCACGCATTATTTTAGAAAGAAAGCATTCTCAAAACGTTTATCCATATAAGCGGTATCGGTCCAAGAAAACAAATTTAGTCGAGTTTTCAGGAGACCAGATTTTGCTACAAAAACATCAGAAGCAAAAATTAACACTTATGCCCCCTGGTGGCCAAACCATTATTTACCAAACATTAGAAGTTATGTAAAAAATATTTTCCATCAAGTCTTGTAATGCGATACAGGAAGAATTTTCCAAATCGTAGCTTTAGGAGCAGAAATAACGCAGCGAACGTAATTTACCTTTGTGCCCCTAGCGGAAAGTCTATGATTTACTTGTAAATTTTGAATTTATAGGAAAACATTTCGCATCAAAAACACTATCCAACAAAGAAGGAATTTTTCAAATCGAACTCCTAGAAGTAGAGATATTGACAGAAATACGATGTACATCTACGCCTCCTGGCGGAGAAACTGTGGAACATTTTAGGGAAAAAATATTCCAAAAGGGTTTATCGATGTGAGTGGCATCAGTCCACCGAAGAATTTCTTCAATCATAATTTTAGAAGCTCAGATTTTATGGCAAATACATCAGAAGCAAAAATTAGCCCTTACGCCCCCTGGTGGCCAAAGTATTCTTTACCAAAAATTTGAAATTATATGCAAAAGATTTTCCATCATGAGATGTATCTGCTGAAGAAAACATTTTTCGAATCGGAGTTCTAGAAGAAGAGTTATCGGGAAAAATGTAATTTAGTTTTACGCCCCCTAGCGGAAAATCTATGCGTAATTCGAAAACGTAACTATATCTGAAATACTCTTCGACATAAATGGAATCGAAAGATGAAATAATTTTTTCAATCGGATGATCAGAAGCAAATATGTGGAATAAAACGTATTTTTGAATTCGATATCATCTGCATTTACGCCCTCTAGCGGCGAAATTGCACCTCGTAAAAAAAAAACGAAATAAAGGATCATCAGTCGCATATTTCAAGCTTCCCAATGCAAAAATAATTTTTCAAATCGGACTAATAGTTGCAGAGATTTCGTGGGTACAGACGGGCGGACGGACGGACAAACCGATAACTCTTATGTTATCGGTTTGTCTTTTTTTACAAAAGACGTGCTAAAAATGCAGGGAATTGGGACACGTAAGGAACAAAGATATTTTTTGTGACGTCATGAGCATATTACACGAATATTTTTTTATCACGCAATTATACGGTGTGTCGCGACGTGTTTCCATCTGAAGCTTCATCTAACATCCTGTTGCCAGGTTCAATTTTTGAACTTCTTTTGTTTTCTGTAATTTCTTATCAAAAACGCTCTAAAAATGTGTGAAAATACTCTGTATATTTACTTCTGAGGATTTTGGAAATTTCCATTCACGTATCCTTCCTAGTGGGTAAAGACTTTGTCTGAGTTGTTCTCAGTTTCTTATTCCTGATGAAGCAATGGGTCACGTATCTCTCTTACAGCCCTGTCTCTCGCTTTTTCATGGAAGCAGTGGCCATAAATTTGGGACGGGTGATTGCTTAGTGGCTTTTGTTTTGTTTTAGGATTTAACGACCACCGTGGACAACTCAGTGCGATATCCGATCACGACAACTAGAATATATATATCATCATATCATCATTGTCAACCATTATCAATACACTGCTGGACGAAGGTCTCCCCAAGTTTCCTCCACAACGGTCTGTCTTGTGCCAGTCTCCTCCATGTCACCCCTGCATACTTTCGAATTTCATCCACCCATCTCCCATGTGGTCTTCTTCTGGGTCTTTTCCTGTCCCTTGGAATCCAATCTAAAATTTCGGCTGTCCATCGATGATCTGTCCTTCTGGCAGTATGTCCAGCCCATTGCCATTTCAGGGATTTAACTCTGATCATGATGTCTTCCACTCTTGTCATTTTTCGGATCCACGAGTTCCTCTTCTTATCTCTATTGGTTACACCAAGCATGCACCTCTCCATGCTGCTTTGAGTTGTCTGCAGCCTTTTTATGTCTCTTTTAGTTAAGGTCCACGTCTCTGCACCATACGTAAGCACTGGAAGGATGCATTGATCAAACACTTTTCTTTTAAGACATAATGGCATATTGCTCTTGAAAATTATGCTGTTTCTTCCAAAAGTTCTCCAGGCAAGTTTTTGTACGCCGATTAATTTCTTCATCAATGTGACCCTCACTTGATATCTGCTGTCCAAGATAAACGTACGTGTCTGTTATCTCCAGCTTTTCTCCATCAATCGATAAATCTTTATTTCTTGTAAAAGCATTGAACATCGCTTTTGTCTTCTGAAAGTTCATTTTTAATCCCACTTCTTTACTCTTGTCAGCAAGTTCCTGGATCATACTCTACAGCTCTGATGGGGTAGTTGCAAAAATGACTACGTCATCAGCAAAACGAAGGTGGGTTAGATAATCTCCATTAATCTTTATCCCCTTGTTTTTCCAGCTCAGCGACTGAAAAACACCCTCCAAAGTGGCATTAAAGAGCTTCGGAGATATGGTGTCACCTTGTCTCACTCCCTTTCCAATTTTTACGTGTGTTGTATTTTCAAACAGCCTAATCTTTGCACTTGCATTTTCATAGATGTCATTAATAATATTAATGTATGCATCTTCAATACCGCAGGTTTTCAGAGCCATTGTAACTGCTGATGGTTTCACCGAATCAAAGGCTTTTTCATAATCGATAAAAGCCATGCACAATGGAAGTTCATATTCTCTCGCTCTTTCAATTAGTTCTCTCAGCACGTGGATATGATCTATTGTGCTGTAGCCACTCCTGAAGCCAGCTTGTTCTCTCGGTTGAGCCATGTCCAGTGTTACCTTCAAGCGGTGTGAAAGAACTTTAGTGAAGATTTTATAAACTACTGATAGGAGGCTGATAGGTCTGTAGTTTCCGAGATCCTCAATGTCACCTTTCTTATGTAGCAGGATCATTGTAGCGGTGTTCCAATCCTCAGGAATCTTTCCTTCATTAAGGCATCGAGTGAAAATTTGGGCGAGTACTGTTTCGATTTCTCCACTTGCTTCTTGTATGATGTCTACAGTAATTCCATCTTCTCCTGGAGCTTTTCCTCGCTTCATGTTCTTGATTGCATGTGCAACTTCTGCTGGAAGGACTGGAGGAACTCTGGTACTGGTATCATTCATGATGTCTGGAGTGCATATATCATCCCTTTCATATAATTTGGAGTAGAAATATTTCACTCTTGTCAAAATTTCGCCTCTATTTCTTGTTACAGAACCATCTTCTTTTCTCAGTGCCATAATCTGTTTTCTTCCCTTACTGAGATGTCCCTTTGCTATCTTTAGGCTTTGGTTGTTTTCAATTGCTTTCCTCACTAGTTCACAGTTGAATTTTCTTACGTCTTCAGTGATACTTTTTCGTACTGTCTTGCATAGCTCTATATATTCCACTTTGGAAGTCACATCTTCTTTAGCTGTCCTCATCTCTCTTCTTTTTTGCATCAACATTTTGGTTTTTCCTGATAATTTGTTCACATGTAACTTGTTCTTAGACCCAGCTAATTTTGTTGCTGTTTCCATAAGAGCTTTGGTTACTTTTCTGTTAACTTCGGAGATGTCCATATATATCTTCTCATTGGGTAAAAGGACGGGCTACAATAAAATTGGTAATAGCGCAATGCTTAAAGACGTAACGACGCTTTTATATTTCAGTGTGTTCCGCTGGCATTCCTGAATACCTGTGTAAATATAGGGTTTCGCCTCGTATATATAAAGCAAAAAAGGAAAATGCGAGTGTGTTCGACCGGCGAATGTTCGACCACTTCTAAATGACCTAGAGATCTGAAAATTGGCATGCTGATAGGTCTTAAGGTCCGTATAGTTAGAAAAAGTATGGGAATTTGATTGATACAAGGAATTTTCGACTGAGGGGGGAAGGCAGGGGGACTTACAAGGTGAGGATTTGGTAACAGAGCGGGGAAGGAGGATTTATTTAATGATGATTGGGTGGGGGGGACAATTCATAATTTTCATTACTTTAACATTATATTTCCCTCGATATGCTGTCAATTAAATATCATGCTAGACATTTAATTTAGTTAACATGTTATATCTCAGATATGTTACTCTATCTTACTGTTTGTTTTTCTTTTCTTTCTTCGTTCTCTTTTTATTTCTATGTTTTCTTTTTTGATTTTTTTGCGGTTATATGAATGTTCTTGGCTTGACCCATACCTAGGAAGATCAAGGCCAAGTTAGGTCTCTTCGAGGCCTTTTCCTTGTTCTTCCCTGCTGTTATTTATATGTTTATGCAGAACTGTTCAGAATTATTAACTTTAATATATGTAACAGCAAGACCAATAAATGAAATGAAATGAAAAAGACAACAACACAAAAATAGAAAAGAAATCAAAATGGCGGCTTTGGAGCATTGCTTGAATTTTTCTTAAATTGTTTTATCACTTTTAAATGACTTATAGATCTGAAAATTGGCTTGCATATAGGACTTGAGGTTCGTATTCCTTGAAAAGTACGAAAACAAAATAAAATCGGCTTTGGAGCATTGTCTGCTTGAATTTTTCGCGAATTATTTGACCACTTCTAAATGTTCTAGAGATCTGAAAATTGGTATGCTGATAGGTCTTAAGGTCCGGATATCTGCAAATGCACGTAAACCAAAACAAACAGCGCTCTGGAACATTGTCTGCTAGAATTTTTCTACCACCACTACAACCAGAAAAAAAGTCTGAAAACCAAAATATTCAAAGGGGGGGGGGCTTAAGCTTTACTGTTTAAAAATGTTGATAGGTTTAAAGATAATTTTTTCAGAATGGTTGAAATGCTTTGAAAATTTCAAATTTTGATTTAAAATTAAGGGGCGCTAAAGCCTGCTCCGTTTTACGTCAAACCGTATGCATTGACGTTACGACGCTGTTCTAAATCGTAAAAGAGTTACAGATTTTAAATTACTTTTCTTTCCCTTAATTTCTTTTTCCTTTCTTTAATTTTGTTTTTAAAAAATGATTTTATAGTTTCACCGCTCGGAGAACGGGCATGAAATTGGTTGAGGAAATACCGCAGGATTTTGACGGCAGCTTTAAAAGAAGTATCAAAAAGTAAAGCACTTGTTTATTTTCAGTAAATCAAGTAAAATATTTAGAAATAAGTTTCGCAGTTTAAGTTCTTAAAAAACTGGATAACGGAAAAGCAGCTACTTGAGTTGACTTGAGGCCCCTTTTCACAGCCATAGCAAATACGAAAGGAACTACAATTCAATGAAGGATATTTTTATACCAATGAGGATAAGGAGAGTATTACAATAGTTTGCACATACCTACGCATTCTTCAGAATATACTGAACTAAAAATGTTCTTGAAGATGAAATAATTTAAGAACTTTTGCTTTTTTGTTCCACAATTCTTAATTGTTACTTACTTAAGTTCTATATTTTCGCGTAAATCCGAGAAGGCCCTTAGACACTGTTAGTTGTCAGTTGCGTGGGATGTTTTTCGTTTTATGTAGTCCGTTGTCTGATTGTCGGCCATTTACATCATTTCTCGTCGCGTTTCTGTTTCACACTTTGCCTTTTGTTATAGTTTTGATGCTGCTGTTGTTTCTGATGTAAAGCGTTTGGCATGTCACTCTTTAGCCTATTGAGGCCCTTGCGCGAACAACCAACCAAAAGCAGTTATACGTGTTTTATGCGTGTGCACCTAATGGACCGTAAAAGAACTGAATTTGCATATATTATCTACTACCTTTGAGGTAGGTGTTTTGTAGTGCCTTGTATTTCATAAAACTAGGATGATCATTTTAATTACAACGTGCACATTCGTGTTACACACAATAAAGTGCAATAATTTTGGTTTTACGATAAATACCTGTGGGTTCAAAAGAAATTGAATTGTTGAAAAGCTCATCAAACATAGTTAATAATATGGAATTAAAATTTCAGTAATAAGAAGCTAATACGTTTTCCCAAAAGGGCCTCCAAGATATTTTTGAGGAGGGGGGGGGGCTTTTCCGGTACGCCACTGGAAGCTTCTTTAGCTTTTATCTGTCATTTTCTGCATCGTGATTCATTTGAGAAGTGTGACATTTCCGTAAGTAGAAAAGACAGGATAAAATTTAATTTCAATTTAAATTGAATTTAACTGCATCGTGTAAGTCACGAAAATTATATTTGTAAACAGGCGCTTGATTTCATAATTTTCTCTCCCGAGGACTAACAAATTTTTCCTGCTATATGAAATACGATTGTCACTATGGCTAACTGTTTTATTTGCATTACTTCAGTTTTCCACAAAGAGGCGAAAGCAAGCTTCTGGAGGAACTCTCAAGGGGCCAAAGTAAATTTGCTATTAATATGATTTTGTGCTTTATCCGGCCATCTGTGGAGCACTTCGATAAAGCGCAGTTTTACGGAAGCAACTAAAGTGTTACTAGAGTTATTAACAACTGCAGAAAATTGTAAATCGCTTACTATGTACCTACAAATGTTCAGGAACTGTGACGTATTTGATAATATCTGTTTATGGAGTAATAGAATCTCGCTGGAATACTTTGAGTACCATGTTATCATTGAGTCGTATTCGCAGCATTTTTACCCATCAGAAAGGAAACTTTGGTGTGGAAGGATTAAATTTTGATATTTTGTGTGAATTTTCTTGAAGGATTTGAAGAAGGCATTAGCAATCTAGAGGAAAATTCCCATGCCACTTCACATGCGGTACTTCTTTGGTGTCTTTCCACGGAAGCACTGATTGCTTTCAGAGCCGCCCTTAGGGGTGTGCGACAGGTGTGGTCGCACAGGGCCCCGCGCTTACGGTGGGGGGGGGGCGCTCACACCCTAAGAAAGAAAATTAGATAGGGAGAAAGATAGAGCGAGGGAGCGAATTTCTTATTTTCAATTATTCTAACATTATTTTTTAAACTCCTTCTCGTTTAATTGTTCTTTTTTTTTTTTATATCGATTGCTGAATTTATATTCACCCAAATATCAGCAGCAAACTACAGTATTATGTCTAGCAAAACATTAGTATTGAAATCATATCTTTCAACGTGCACCGTGGACTGATAGTTATCGAAAAAGTTGCGCTACGTGAGTTACATTCATCTGATGTCAACACTGCAGCCGGTGCTTTAAGATACATGAATAAAATTCAGAATTCTTTCCCTAATGTCTTCATCACTTTTAGGATATTACTTACTGCCCCAGTAACGGTGGCAAGCGTAGAAAGAAGCTTTTCACCCTAGAAGCTGATTAAATCTTATTTAAGATCTGTCATGTCTCAAGAAAGATTGATGTCTTTGGCAACTTTGTCAATGGAACAGGATAAAGCAAGCAAAATAAATTTTGATGATTTAACAGCTGACTTTGCCGGGATAAAAGCAAAAAAATCCAGTTCTTATAAGGTGTTTAATAATGTAAGTCATCATCATCATCAACCATTATCAATCCACTGCTGGACGAAGGTCTCCCTAAGTTTCCTCCACAACGGTCTGTCTTGTGCCAGTCTCCTCCATGTCACTCCCGCATACTTTCGAATTTCATCCACCCATCTTCCATGTGGTATTCTTCTGGGTCTTTTCCTGTCCCTTGGAATCCAATCTAAAATTTCGGCTGTCCATCGATGGTCTGTTCTTCTGGCAGTATGTCCAGCCCATTGCCATCCCAATGTCTTCCACTCTTGTCATTTTATAATGTAAGTACTGTCCCATAAAAGGTAGAGACAGAGCCATTGCGAGGGAATGACGTATGCTGGTGTGCTTGTTTTATTTACATCATTTAAGACATTTACAAAATATCCGTAGCGTTCGAAAATTTTTAAATGCTGTCTTTCGTTATTGGTTAATTTTCAAACGTCTTGACGTTTCATTAAACTGTAAAGATAACTCTAATAAACTATGTTTTAAGTCTAGTATATGTTTTATGTCTAATGTAGGGGGGGGGGGTAAAGCAAAGGCCCCGCGGCTAGGTTCGCACCTGGCCATGCAGCGGTGATTGGTTTACAATAATAGATTCAGATATTGTCGTCTGAAGAAAGTAGCAGCAAAATGGTTGATTGCTGAGGTATTAGTTAGAGATTTGAATGGAACTGCAGCGTTTGTGTTCATAAGAAGTACAAATCGCTGAAGACGTTATCGGAAAGCCCAAACAAAAAAAATGTAAATTTAGAATTACGTTGTGTGACATACAAAACTTTAGAAAATAAAGTATCTGCTTTGGTACCAACAATGGCGAAACCGATTATGGGACAGTATACTTTACCCACTACATCTGCATTTAAAGATGAAACTGAATTCAAGGTAGGTGATCTTGAAAAAGGTGAAGTTTTTAGCTGCAAGGATGGTCGACAATCAGTTTGAGGTCAAAGATTTGCACGTCTTCGCGGAAAATTTCAAACTTCTCCAGATTTTGCGTATTATAAAATTATTAATGTTCAAATGGGAGCGCTGTAAGTGAGTGGGTCTCTTGTGGAGCTGCTAATGTGCTAAAAGAGTGGAAATCCATATTTGTTACTAAAATTTTACACGCGATTCTGTTTTTGAAAATTTACCAGAGACTGTGAGGTAATACATATAATCCCCATAGTGACTTTGTTTGGTTGGTAAAAGTTTGGTAGGAACAGCTCATTTTTCAAGAACAGTTAACCATTTTGTCGTAAAAGTGTTTAATCGATGCATCCTTCCAATTCTTACTTATAGATCATAGAAATGGACTTCAACTTTAAAGGCCATCTACTGTAGAAGCTGCAAACTACTGAAAGAAGTTTGAAAGTTTTGAAGAAAATAAGATGCATGCTTGGCATAATCAGGAAGGGTATGAAGAGAAACTCTTGAATCAGGAAAATTACTGGAGTTGATTACACCATGATCTAGGTAAGGACATCATTGGCGCACCCACGGAGGGGACTTTGGGGGCTTAAGCCCCCTCCAAGGAGACTAAGAACGACGTACGGCACAAATTAAACATTCAAACATATTATTTTACATGTTCAAAAAATTACGTAGTGTCATCTATTACATGGTGTCTTCTTTGCAAAGCCCTAAAACGATTAGGAGCGACGTACGTTACAAATTAAACATTCAAAAATATTATTTTACATGTTCAAAAAATTACATAGTGTCATTTATTACATGGTGTCTTCTTCCCAAAGCCCCAAAGAGATTAAGAGCGACGTACGTCACAAATTAAACATTCAAAAATATTATTTTACACGTCCAAAAGATTACATAGTGTCTTCTTCCCAAAACCCCAAAGAGATTAAGAGTGACGTACGTCACAAATTAAACATTCAAAATAATTATTTTACATGTTTAAAAAATTACAGTGTCTGACATGGTGCCATCTATTACATGGTGTCTTCTTCCCAAAGCCCCAAAAAGATTAGAGCGACGTACATCACAAATTAAACATTCAAAAATATTATTTTACATGTTCAAAAAATTACATAGTGTCATTTATTGCATGGTGTCTTCTTCCCAAAGCCCCAAAGGGATTAAGAGCGACGTACGTCACAAATTAAACATTCAAAAATATTATTTTACACGTTCAAAAAATTACATAGTGTCTGACATAGTGTCATCTATTGCATGGTGTCTTCTTTGCAAAGCCCTAAAACGATTAAGAGCGACGTACGTCACAAATTAAACATTCGAAATAATTATTTTACATGTTTAAAAAATTACAGTGTCTGACATGGTGCCATCTATTACATGGTGTCTTCTTCCCAAAGCCCCAAAGAGATTAGAGCGACGTACGTCACAAATTAAACATTCAAAAATATTATTTTACATGTTCAAAAAATTATATAGTGTCATTTATTGCATGGTGTCTTCTTACCAAAGCCCCAAAGATATTAAGAGCGACGTACGTCACAAATTAAACATTCAAAAATATTATATTACACGTTCAAAAAATTACATAGTGTCTTCTTCCCAAAACCCCAAAGAGATTAAGAGCGACGTACGTCACGAATTAAACATTCAAAAATATTATTTTACATGTTCAAAAAATTACATAGTGTCTTCTGTTACACGGGTTTTTTTCCCCAAAGCCCCAAAAAGATTAAAAGCGACGTATGTCACAACCTTGTATAAGCTATAGGCGTACACTATATATATGTACACACATTGTGTTCGTATACTATATATATATGTGTGTACACACATTGTGTACGTATACTACATATATGCATATAGCCCCCTCCAACAAGAATTCCTGGGTGCGCCACTGCTGGATATATTGCTAGAAAAGTAACCACCATTCGACAACTAAAACACTAGACTTGATTCCAGGGGCTAAGAAAACACCCACAAGAAGACCATGTGGGAGATGAGTGGATAAAATTCGAAAGCATCTCGGAGTGACATGGAAGAGACTGGCTCAAGAGAGAAAGTTGTATATGAAACTTTGGGAAATCTTCGTCCAGCAGTGATTTGATAACGGTTGCCGATGACGAAAATATATACGCATATTATTCAGCACAGTATATTTTATGTCAATGTAAAATTAAAGTTTATCTACAATTACACTGAAACATAAAATACATTAAATATATGCCAGAATTAAAAAACAGTAATACAAAGTGATAATTTGATGTAACTTTCAAATTGCTTTATGTTATCCAGTTTAGGTGAAATAGCGGGATCTCATTTTTGTTCGCTCAACATTTGCTTTTTTTGCTCAACAATGCTCTAATAACAAACTTAAACAAATAAAGAAAGTTCGCTGCACTTTTTTTAACATTCACAAGACGAAACTTTTCAAAACTTTTCGACCGGTTGGGCCTGGGATCTACATCAACAAAGATATAACAGCCCCTGGAGAATATTTTCTTTTACCTTCTCAAACCGTGTTCGTTTCTAATCTGAATAATATTAAATGCAAAAATCACCTTTCAGACATTAAGTTACGAATGATATCTTCTGTTCTTGAATAATTCGTCAATCTTCTGCTGAAGATCCACAAAACAAATGGTATCACAGCAAAGGTTTCCTGAGTTTTTCTGATTAAACTACAACTTATATTTAGGCGCGTAATATTGTTAGAAAAGGGAAATATGCATGAAAATTTCAAATTTCACAGCATAAGGAAATACGATTATTCGCTTATCATAATGAACAACTTTCCTTTACGGAAATCTTTGATTGCTTTCCTAGTTCGATAGTTAAAATATTAAATGATGAACCATATACTACATACAACCATAATCAGTAAGATCTGGTAATTACTTCATTCTGTCAGATAACTGTTAAATAAAATAATATTTGAACTGTGTTCGAATTTCTATGTAGCTAAAAAACTTCAAGTTTAAAGATGAGGTGTTTTTGTACAGGGAAACATGAATATTCACCACGTAATTACATACAAACGTATTCATAAAAAGAATGAAGTGACTTTATTTTACCTTTTCCATATCTAAGGACGGCATTACTTCTACTCTTGGGCAGTAACTAAGTCTGAACGCTGTATTGCCATCACAGTACATCACTATCGACAGTAATAAACCCACAAGCTTTAACATGGCTGACTCTGATGCTACTCTCGGTATTGCGCTTAAGTACAACGTATTGGGTATGACTAAAGCATCTTTCCCTCTTGTTCGCGTTTAAATAAAACTACTTTATCTCGTGCAGTGACTAAACACTTTGCGACCTTGGTGGCAGATGGCTTTTGCAAGAATTGTAACGTCATCTTGGGTGGCAAAGAATGGGGGCTGAATTTTCCTAGAAAGACTTAATTTGACATTCTGAAGTCCATGGTCACGGCGGTTCTATTTGTTTCCTCAGCTTAGCTTTGTTAAGGGCGTGAACCTGTTATCCTTACGACAGAATTGTTTTCCTTTGATACAGATTACTTTTACCTTCAAAACCTGTTTCCATTCAGAATTAGACACTTCGAAATTTCATATGAAGCATTTTGAAATCAGAATTTGTAATTACTGTTTGCAGAAATGAAGAGAGACAGTTTCCTCCTGAACCCTTCAAATCCACCGTTTCTTAATTCCGTAGCTGTTGAAACGCAGATTTTAATTAGTTCATTTATCTTCCTGTACTCTCTCTCTCTCTCTCTCTCTCTCTCTTCCATTTTTTTTTCAATTTTCCATTTTAAGATGAAGTCGCTGTTTATAAGCATTAGTCACCGAATCACCACAAGCTTCAGCGCGGCCATTGATAGTAGATAAATTCAGGTGAATATTTCTTTCGCTTGTTAAGCAAATTCGCGTATACTAAACTATAATAGGTAAAATCAAACAGGAAACGCTTATAGCGTAATAAATCCCTTTATTCAGTGGTGTAAATCGCATAAAGTTCCGCCAAGCTTTCGCACCCCACTGAGAGGCATTTTCAAGGCAATGGTAGACATAACAAGAAAGATGACACCGAATTTTTGAGTGTAGTAAGCACGTCTTTTGAATTCGTTCTGACGCAAATTAAATTTATCAACGCTATTCAAAGTCAATGGAACCGGTATGGAAAACAATAGTATCAGACGGAAGAAAGAAGTTTTTCAATGGGGTTTTAAAACGCTCAGATATTGCTGTAAACGGAATCGTGAGCTTACGAACTCTTATAAACACAGATATCAACAAAAATAAGATCTGACTTTGCGTCCCCTGGTGGGAAAACCATGCATTATTTTAGAAAGAAAGTATTATCAAAAGGTTTATCCATATGAGCGGTATCGGTCCAAGAAAAAAAAATTTAGTCGAGTTTTCAGGAGCCCAGATTTTGCTACAAAACCATCATAAGCAGAAATTAACACTTGTCACCCCTGGTGGCCAAACCATTCTTTACCAAACATTAGAAATTATGTGAAAAATATTTTCCATTAGGTCTTGTATGCGATACAGACAGGAATAATTTTTCAAATCGCAGTTTTAGGAGCGGGAATAACGTCGAAAACGCAATTTACCTTTGTGCCCCCATAGTAAAAAGCCTATGATTTACTTGAAAATTTTGAATTTATAAGAAAAACATTTCGCATCAAAAACACTATCCAACAAAGAAGGAATTTTTCAAATCGGACTCTTAGAAGTAGAGATATTGACAAAAATAAGTTATACATCTACGCCCCTGGCGTAGAAACCATGCATTATTTCAAGAATAAAATGTTCCTAAAAGGTTTGTCGACATGAGTAGTACTTTTTTCAATCGAGATTTTAGAAGCTCATATTTGCTGCAAATACATCAGAAGCGGAAACTAAGACTTACGTACCCTGGTGGCCAAACCATTTTTTATAAAAATTAAAAATTATGTGCAAAGGATTTCCCATCAAGAGCTGTATCCGGTGCAGAAAGAATTTTTCAAATCGCAGATTTAGAAGCAGAGATATAGGCGGAAACGCAATTTACCTTTACGCCCCCTAGCGGAAAGCCTATGAATTACTTGAAAATTTTGAAATTATATGAACCACATGTCACACTAGAAACACTATCCAACAAAGAAGGAATTTTTCAAATCGGACTCCTAAAAAGTAGAAATATTGACAAAAATAAGATATGCTTCTACGCCCGCTGGCAGAGAAACTGTGGAATATTTTAAGAAGATATTCCGAAAACGTTTATCGATGTGAGTGGCATCAGCCCACGAAAGAATTTTTTCAATCGATATTTGAGAAGCTCAGATTTTTTTACAGAAGCAAAAATTAACACTTACGCCCCCTGGTGGCCAAAGTATTATTTACCAAAAATTCGAAATTATATGCAAAAGATTTTCCATCAGGAGATGTATCCGCTGAAGAAAAGTTTTTCAAATCGGAGTTCTAGAAAAAGAGTTATCGGGGAAAATGTAATTTACTTTTACACCCCCTAGCGGAAAATCTATGCGTAATTTGAAAAAGTAACTATATCTAAAATACTCTTCGACATAAATGGAATCGAAAGATAAAAAAAAATTTCAATCGGTTGTTTAGAAGCAAATATGTGGACTAAAACGTATTTTTGAATTGGACATCATCTGCATTTACGCTCTCTAGCGGCGAAATTATACATCGTAAGAAAGAAACGAAATGAAGGATGGTCATTAGCATATTTCAAGCTTCCCGATGCAAAAATAAATTTTCAAATCGGACAAATAGTTGCAGAGATATCGTGTGTACAGGCGGACGGACGGCGTAGATGTATAACTTATTTTTGTCAAAATCTCTACTTCTAGGAGTCCGATTTGAAAAATTTCTTCTTTGTTGGATAGTGTTTCCAGTGTGACATGTTTTTCACATAATTTCAAAATTTTTCAGTAATTCGTAGACTTTCCGCTAGGGGGTGCAAAGGTAAATTGCTTTTCCCCCTATATATCTGCTTCTAAATCTCCGATTTGAAAAATTCTTTCTGCACCGGATATAGCTCCTGATGGAAAATCCTTGGCACGTAATTTCTAAATTTTGTAAAAAAATGGTTTGGCTACCAGGTGGCGTAAGTCTTAATTTCGGCTTCTGATGTATTTGCAGAAAAAAATATGAGCTTCTAAAATCTCGATTGCAAAAAAAACTCCTTTGTTAACCGATACTACTCATGTCGAAAAACCTTTTAGGAACATTTTCTTCTTGAAATTATGCATGGTTTCTACGCCAGAGGGCGTAGATGAATATCTTATTTTTGTCAATATCTCTACTTCTAGGAATCCGATTTGAAAAGTTCCTTCTTTGTTGGATAGTGTTTCCGATGCGAAATGTTTTTCCTATAAATTTAAAATTTGCAAGTAAATCATAGACTTTTTACTAGGGGGAGCACAAAGGTAAATTGCGTTTTCTGCGTTATTTTTGCTTCTGAAACTCGGATTTGAAAAATTCTTCCTGTATCGCATACAAGACCTGATGGAAAATATTTTTCACATAATTTCTAGTGTTTGGTAAGAATGGTTTGGCCACCAGGGCGCATAAGTGTTAATTTCTGCTTCTGATGTATTTGTAGCAAAATCTGGGCTCCTGAAAACTCGACTAATTTTTTTTTTCTTGGACCGATAGTGCTCACACGGAAAAACCTTTTGAGAATACTTTCTCCCTAAAATAATGCGTGCTTTTCTCACCAGGGGACGTACAGTCACATCTTATTTTTGTCGATATCTTTGTTTCTAAGAGTCCGATTTGAAAAATTATTTCTGTGTTGGAGAGCGTTTTCGGTGCGAAATGTTTTTCATATAAATTCATGTTTTTCTGAACGCACAAGTCTGCAACCAGAGGGCTTAAGCTCACGATTCCGTTTACAGCAATATCTGAGGGATTAAAATCCCGATTGAAAATCTTCTTTCTTCCGTCAGATACCATTGTTTTCCATACCGGTTCCACTGACTTTGAATAGCTTTGATAAATTTAATTTCGGTCAGAACGGATTCAAAAGACGTGCTTATTACACCCGAAAATTCGGTGTCTTCTCTCTTGTTCTACATTCTTAGCACACATTTACATGAGCGCCGCTCGCGGTCTGGATCAAATCTAGCCGGTATTCGATTTTTCTTCATGTTTTGTCTAACATCTCTTTGGAGACTGTGGCAGTAGTATCTGCTATCCTCCTCTACAGAGCATCAATATCAAAAACTGGCTTTGCCCAGCAAAAAGAGTCTTTTTGGGCCAGCACTGGGCCACTGCTAGCTGCCATCACTGTTAGCGGTGGCCCAGCATTATGTTGCCGCTGCCCAACCGTCAATAAAACGTCACGGCGGCCTCCACATGGGCCAGCAGTTCGGGCCAGCAGCGGACCGACAGTAGCACCCCCATCTGTTGTCATTATCTAGGACAGGACCATTAGTTATCCGTCACAGGCAGTAGCTGCCACAAGTGGCCCTTCAGCGGCCCTGCAAGCACGTGCCATAAATGACGGCTAGACTAATGTGGTCCTCAAGCTTCCCGGCAGTGGCAGCTGGCAATCACGTGACGTAACTGATGGCTTGCCGAATCTTGTCCGCCAATTTCCCAGTAGTAGCCATAAAAAATAAATTAAAGGATAACCTCTGTTTCTCAAAGCTGCAACTGCTTTTTTCGCCTTAGGAAACTTCTGCATTACAGCACTGCGCTGTAGAATTTTATCAACAAGTCCTGAAAAACGCCCGTATGAATCGAGGTGGAAACGAACCAAAGACCGTCTGCGTGGGAAGCGGGCGCTCTACCAGCAGGACTGATTTGTCACGCATAAGCATTTGCTTGAAGCTGAGCCTCTTTCCTGCGGAATGTGTACCGAATGGTTCTCTTTTCAATTTTACAATATTGCGAGGTATTTTTTATAAATGTCAGTTTCATATAATTCATAAATTTATTTTTTTCAACGTAACGATCGTATTTTTTTTTTTTTTTTTTTTTTTACGTTAAGGGACCTTTACTCATTTTCAACGAGTATACCAACTTAAAGGCGTTTTCCAAAGTTTCGTGCTATCCTTGTCGTCTTGAAAGGCAATTGTTGAACTAATATATTTATCCGTTCATGCCACATTCTATTACATTTTTAATGTTCTATCTTTCCTTCCGGCTGTCCGAAGCTACATTTGTTTTAAAGATGAAAGATATTTTATTTTACTTGTCGTTATTTTTAGCAGCGAATTCCTCCAGTCTTTTGTATTCATCCCATGGATGAGTATTATCCACATAGCGTTGCTTTCTTCTTTTTTTTTTTTTTTTCTTTTTTCAAATAATTAATAGATTTTGTTTGGAATAATTTTTTTTTCCTCCAACATAACGTTTTTTTAATACTTTTCCAGGATTTTTGTTTCAAGCGGCTTAGTGTATGTTAAAACGAAAAATTACACAGAAATTATTTCTTGTTATTCATGGAAATGGAGTGGATGCATTTCATGGCTTAATTTGATATCTTCGTCGACGTGGCATTTCATTATAGGAAATTAATTAGCCTCTCTGCATATGTTTTTTTTTTTTTCTTAACATCCACTAAAATAACACAATGGCGATAGCGTCGTTTTCAACTAACTGCACCACGAGAGGCACAACACGTGTTGCTTCTGCGCATGCGCAGTCCCATTGCTTCCACCTAGTGTCAGGGTTGCATTGGTTGCCAGCAACGGGCGACTGGTGGCACTTGCTTGGAGGCCCACAATTCACGGCGATGCTGCAGGCCCATCAACGGCTGCCAACTTATGGCGCTGCCACCAACGGACCGCTATGAGCCGTGAGCGGCAGATTTCAGCCAACAGTGACCCATGACTTCCAGCTGGGGGCCCGCTGTTTCCCAACACATGTGTTTTTGCTGGGTGAGTAGACTTTATCCTTCACACAACCCCACAAGGGAAAATCTAGGGGTGTTATGACGGCTGACCGAAAGGGCGATGATGTTGGGCTGTCCCTCTATATCCATCCATTGGGAATTGTGGTATTGAGAAATTTTCAAACAATTAATCCCCAATGTAATGGGGCACCATCCTGCAGGAAAATCACATACTCGCGGTTGACAAGTGCAACAAAATGCTCTGTCATGCCCAGGCACACATTTGCTGTTATTGTGCGTTCACACACAAACAAAAGTCACATGACTCTGCTATGCATAAGACGACTTTAAAAATTCACCTTCGGGCTGTTCCGCTGCTTTTCAATGACAACATGGGAATTTCCAGAACCCGATATTCGCACATTGTGTCTGTTTACTTCACCAGAGGTGTGAACAATAGCCTCATCCGAAAAACCCATACGCTGCAGCTAGTTGTTATTGTCATCAATCCGCTGTAAAATGTCAATTGCAAAAGCAGCGCGACGTGAGTTATTGATCATCTGGAGGGCTTGAACATCTGCACTTTGTACACACACAAACGAGGCCTTTTGTGTAAATTTTTCTTCATTGTAGTGCAGGGGATTCTGAGTTCAGACAAGCTCGGTGATTGGATTAAGAGGGACTGTGTACGAAAGCTGTCAGCGCTGCACCAACAGTTTCTTCCTTAACATCCGGTCGGTCCGTTCGTTTTCGGCCATCAAATATTCCTGTCTCCTGAAACTTTGCATAAAAAGCTGTTATGCTTTTATGGTCAGGTGGTGGACGTTCATACTTTCTTCTGTTATTACGCTGAACAGTTATCGATGATTTGGTTTCGTGGTACCACAGAACACAATGCGCCTTTCCCTGCAAAGACGTGATTTTGACTTCTTGCGCTGGCAGCACCACCTAGCTATTACTCAGCATGCAGCTACAGTAACATAAGAAATTCTATTAGTTTACATGCATCACGCCATAAACCGCTTGTTTGTAACTATCATAATTTTTTAAATACAAATTTTCTTAATGAGGGAAGGACGTTGTGTCCACCCTATACATTACAGAATTCTGAAAAGTTTGCTTAATTACACTGCACTAACACAGTACTCGGCGTTTACAGGGTTTAACCACAAACACATATTTAACTTATGGAACAGCCTTGTCCGGATTTTCCTAAAATAAACAATTGGCATTTTTTATTTATTTCATTTTTCATTTATTTATTCATTCAGTTGCCACTACAGCAACTAGGAAAAGGAGGAAAAGGCCGTGAGGCCTGACATAGCCCTCCTCTCCCCAGAATACAAAAACATAAAGCTTAACAGAAAAGGCAAGCCAAACTCATATATGGTAGGTTAATATGTGAATATACACGTACTAGCTCACAACCAACATATATATCAATGTGTTCCATCATCAATAGCCTTCATTATATCTAAACAAACAAGTGTCATATACACTTCACTATATAATCACATATATGTAAGGTCAGGTGATGCGTAACATCACAGCCTCTCCTTGACAAATGTCAACCCCGCCTTCTCGTGGTGCATCCTGTTCCTACTAAAGGGGCTCTGACGACCGCCAATAGCGGTATAACTATACCATCGGGATTAGAGGAAATTCTATCCCACACTCACCAACCCGCTTGGCCAGCGTGGTGAGTTATGGCCAAACCCCTCCAAAATTACTCCACATCTCAAATCTTGGCCCTCAGTCTCCGGCAGCTGGAATATACCTGGCCAAGGCAGCGGCCAGTGCGACATGAAGGCAGAGGGTGCTAAGAATCCCCGGAGGACCGGACTAGGCTGCCATCTGATGCTGACCTTGGCAACATACAATGGACGCTCCCTATCTTCTGATTCAAGGCTTCTTGAATTGGAAGAGGAACTACAAAGGATCAAGTGGGACATCGTGGGGCTAAATGAGGTAAGGAGAAAAGGAGAAGATCTCATCGAACTGAAAAGTGGACATCTCTTCTACTATCGTGGGACAGATACTGGCAAAACTAGTGGTGTTGGATTTATAATAAACAAGAAACTGAAGGATAAAGTTGTAGAAGTTGAAAGTTCCTCTGACAGAGCTGCACGGCTTGTTATCCAACTATCGAAAAGATACCAGGCTCAGATTATTCAAACTTATGCACCCACCACAAGTCATCCTGAAGAAGAAATTGAAGAATTTTATGAGGAAATTTGTCATCTAAATAATAAAGGTAAGCAGCACTTGAAAATAATTATGGGAGATTTCAATGCAAAAATAGGGCAACGGCAACAGAATGAAACTTCAGTAGGTAAATTTGGTCACGGCAACAGAAACCAGCGTGGAAATACTCTCGTAGAGTTTGCAGAGGCAGAAGGGTTTTTCATCTTGAACTCCTTCTTCAAGAAAAAGCCACACAGGAAATGGACATGGAGACATCCAAATGGGACGACAAGTGAAATTGATTTTATTATGTGTAACAAAAAATTCGTCATAGAAGACTGCAGCGTGCTAAACAAGTTCAACACAGGTAGTGACCATAGATTGGTGAGATGTAAGATGCACCTCAACACTAAACTTGAACGTGGCAAGCTCATAAGACAAACAAAATCTATTGACATAACCAACCTTAAAAAACACCATAATACCTTCAAGTTGGAACTGAAGAACAGGTTCTCTGCTTTAGAAGGCCTAACATCGGAAGAAGTGGACATCTCTGAAGTTAACAGAAAAGTAACCAAAGCTCTTATGGAAACAGCAACAAAATTAGCTGGGTCTAAGAACAAGTTGCATGTAAATAAATTATCAGGAAAAAACGAAAATGTTGATGCAAAAAAGAAGAGAGATGAGGACAACTAAAGAAGATGTGACTTCCAAAGTGGAATATATAGAGCTATGCAAGACAGTACGAAAAAGTATCACTGAAGACGTAAGAAAATTCAACTGTGAACTAGTGAGGAAAGCAATTGAAAACAACCAAAGCCTAAAGATAGCAAAGGGACATCTCAGTAAGGGAAGAAAACAGATTATGGCACTGAGAAAAGAAGATGGTTCTGTAACAAGAAATAGAGGCGAAATTTTGACAAGAGTGAAAGATTTCTACTCCAAATTATATGAAAGGGATGATACATTCACTCCAGACATCATGAAAGATACCAGTACCAGAGTTCCTCCAGTCCTTCCAGCAGAAGTTGCACATGCAATGAAGAACATGAAGCTGGGTAAAGCTCCAGGAGAAGATGGAATTACTGTAGACATCATACAAGAAGCAAGTGGAGAAATCGAAACAGTACTCGCCCAAATTTTCACTCGATGCCTTAATGAAGGAAAGATTCCTGAGAATTGGAACACCGCTACAATGATCCTGCTACATAAGAAAGGTGACATTGAGGATCTCGGAAACTACAGACCTATCAGCCTCCTATCAGTAGTTTATAAAATCTTCACTAAAGTTCTTTCACACCGCTTGAAGGTAACACTGGACATGGCTCAACCGAGAGAACAAGCTGGATTCAGGAGTGGCTACAGCACAATAGATCATATCCATGTGCTGAGAGAACTAATTGAAAGAGCGAGGGAATATGAACTTCCATTGTGCATGGCTTTTATCGATTATGAAAAAGCCTTTGATTCGGTGAAACCATCAGCAGTTACAATAGCTCTGAAAACCTGCGGTATTGAAGATGCATACATTAATATTATTAATAACATCTATGAAAATGCAAGTGCAAAGATTAGGCTGTTTGAAAATACAACACACATAAAAATTGGAAAGGGAGTGAGACAAGGTGACACCATATCTCCGAAGCTCTTTAATGCCACATTGGAGGGTGTTTTTCAGTCACTGAGCTGGGAAAACAAGGGGATAAAGATTAATGGAGATTATCTAACCCACCTTCGTTTTGCTGATGACATAGTCATTTTTGCAACTAGCCCATCAGAGCTGCAGAGTATGATCCAGGAACTTGCTGACAAGAGTAAAGAAGTGGGATTAAAAATGAACTTTCAGAAGACAAAAGTGATGTTCAATGCTTTTACAAGAAATGAAGATTTATCGATTGATGGAGAAAAGCTGGAGATTACAGACACGTACGTTTATCTTGGACAGCAGATATCAAGTGAGGGTCACATTGATGAAGAAATTAATCGGCGTACAAAACTTGCCTGGAAAGCTTTTGGAAGAAACAGCATAATTTTCAAGAGCAATATGCCATTATGTCTTAAAAGAAAAGTGTTTGATCAATGCATCTTTCCAGTGCTTACGTATGGTGCAGAGACGTGGACCTTAACTAAAAGAGACATACAAAGGCTGCAGACAACTCAAAGCAGCATGGAGAGGTGCATACTTGGTGTAACCAGGAGAGATAAGAAGAGGAACTCGTGGATCCGAAAAATGACAAGAGTGGAAGACATCATGATCAGAGTTAAATCTCTGAAATGGCAATGGGCTGGACATACTGCCAGAAGGACAGATCATCGATGGACAGCCGAAATTTTAGATTGGATTCCAAGGGACAGGAAAAGACCCAGAGGAAGACCACATGGGAGATGGGTGGATGAAATTCGAAAGTATGCAGGTGTGACATGGAGGAGACTGGCACAAGACAGACCGTTGTGGAGGAAACTTGGGAAGACCTTCGTCCAGCAGTGGATTGATAATGGTTGACAATGATGATGATGATGATATTTATAAATAAACGACAAATAACGTTTGCACCTCACTTTAAAACCATACTAACCCTCATTTCTTCCATTCAATCGAAATTGCCTATTGTTTACTAATTATTTCAGAAGATGTGCCTTTAGTTTTATTTTAAATAAGTTAAAATTATTAATTGATGTCAGTTCTTGGGGCAATGAGTTCCAGAATTTTGGGCCACTATAATTTATATTCATTTTAAGTTTCGCAGTTTGTGGGAACATTGGAATTAGTAGTGATCTATTCCTAGTATTGTGGTAATGAGTATGTATATTTAGTGTTATTATATCATTGTGCATTCCGTTTTTAATTCTTTTATACATTATTTTTCCCAAGTTATAATCATGTAATTGCTTCATCGTTAAGATATTATATATATTGGCGTTCACTTTTGACCGAATATATGAGATTGTTCGAAAATTATTTGATGTTTTAAGGTCTATTAGTTTTATAAATATATTTTGCAGTACCTGTATAGTTTATTAATATTATATTGTGTGGTTTGTCCCCAGGTTAAAATGCAATAATTAATATGTGTTTGAATTAGAGTATGATATATAGAGATTAATATTTTTGGTGTTAAATTTGGCAAAGTACTACTGACCATCCCGATATTTCTAGAAATCTTGTTACTTAAATTTTCAATGTGCTTGTTCCATTTCAAGTCATTGTGTATAGTTGTACCTAGATAAGAGTGTGTTGAGACGGTATTAATCCTGACTCCATTCATCAGAATCGGTAAATCGTGTAAATGTGAAGTTTGTGAATTAGAAAAAATCATTAATTTAGTTTTATTAATATTAACAACTAATTAATTTGCATTCAGCCAATCTGTTATTAATTTTAGCTGAGTATTAGTTCTTAGTGTAAGGTCATTCATATCAGTTCCCCTTAAAATAATAGTTACGTCATCTGCATATAGGATTGTATCATTATCTTTTAATACTGCAAAAAGTCGTTAATATATAAATTAAAAAATAAAGGACCAAGAACTGATCCCTGTGGTACCCCACAGTTTATTATTTGTAATATGGATCGATTCTGATGAATCTGGGTGTATTGCATTCTTTCTGACAAGTAACTTTTGAATAAATTATAGCTTGATCGCCGGAGTCCAATAATATTTAACTTATGAAGTAATATATCATGATTTAGAGTATCGAATACTTTTGATAAATCAAGAAAGACCGCTATTGTTATTTGTTTTTGTAATAGATTTTGTTGAATTATATTTTGTGTATGTAATAATGCTAGTTCAGTTGATTTATTTGGTACAAATCCGAATTGTCTGTGATGAAATATATTATGTCTTTGAATGTATGAAAATAGTCTGGTATGAATTAATTTCTCTAGTATTTTTGCGAAAATTGATAAGTTTGCGATTGGACGATAATTATTTATGTCGTTTTTTGAACCTTTCTTATATTTCGGAGTGATTTTGGAGATTATTAAGGTATCTGGAAATATTCCGGTTTCAAGTATAAGGTACACGTTTAAATGTAATGCCTTGCAATATTAAAACAAAATGGTGCCGCGTCAATTAGTCGCCTATGACAGTTCGTCGTGGACAAATTTGTCGCGTTCTCTCAGGGGCGTATTTAGAAGGGGAGGCAGGAGGGCCATAGCTTTCCCGAAAGTTTTTTTTTTTTTTTAAGCTTTTGGTTAAAATGCGACTTACATTGGGAAAAAAGCCTTAATTTAATAAAAATGCATCAGCTCACATTAGAAAAAAATGCTTTAATATTTTCTTCTATTTTCCATTAACTTTAATTTTTTTTTCTGGTGGATTTCTAAAACTTCTATTTTTCGTCGCCCGCCACCCGAAAAAGAATTATGTATACGCCCGTGCGTTCTCTTAATTTATTCACATACAAATCGCATGCAGGAAAACGTACGGTTTTCCTCTTGGAAAAAATGTACTGTTTGAATATTACGGATTGAATTGTTTTCCATGGAAGAATGTACTGTTTGAATTGTTTTTCTCTCTCTCTCTCTCTCTCTCTCTCTTCTGGTACTTAAGCTTCTAAATGTTGACTCGCATGTTGTTTCTTTATCATGGACGAAAATAACTGTATAATATTTCTCATATGACTGCTTTCCCTCGCCAGTTTCACTGTTTGTGCATGCGCAGAAATTATATTTCTACTTCCAACGGCCAGTAAAGCAATTCGTCCTGTGACTGATAGATACTTGCATGCGTATAAAATTATCGGTATTTATCCTATTTCCAACCGTCTGTTAGTCATTCCGTTCATCCGCAGAAACCGTATCTTCTCTTCTTCTGATCAGATTAGAGAAATTCTTTCTGTGGTTGCTTGATGACACAGGCATGCGATTGATAAAGATAGTCAAAATGATCGGTCTGTTCTTCTGCTCATCCCCTTGTCTGTCCGTCTGCAGAAACAGTACTTCCACTTCAAAATGTTGATTAGAAAATTTCATTTACTGCCCAAAAGAATAAAACATGAGCATAATATTTCAGAAATCTACTCTTGCATCCATTCGTATATTCCTGAGCTACTGTGGCTGTGTGTCCATCCGAAGAAACTATATCTCCGCTTTAAAAATGTATGATTGATAAAATTCCTTCTCTGCGTGATAGGGAAAAACGTGAGCGTAAGATCTCAGTAATCTCTCCGTCCATCCGTTTGTCACTTTTTCTGTCTGTCTACCGGCCCTTCATCCTGCAGAAATTCTACCTATGCTTCTGACGCCGAAATCGACAAAACTTGATATGTGACTTATAGGTACAGGCGCGAGCACATTGTTAAAAATGTATCTCCCTCTTTTATTAGGAATGTTCGTTCGGCAGTAGGAACGATATCTCTGTTTTCTAATGATTGGATTGAAGAAAGTGTTTCTCTGACGAATAAGAAAAAAACGTGAGCATAAGGTTCTAGAAATATCTCTGGCCGTCTAATCGTCAGTTTGTCTGTCTGCCGGTCCATCTTTCTGGATAAATTCTACCTCTGCTTCTGAGGGCCACATCTGAGATAGACCGAAGCAGATGTATACTTCCTTGGACAATAGTAAGGACAAACAATTCCCATACACTCCACACTATTTGTTGCGACGTACATTTTTATTTGCTTTTCGCCGCGATGGCTACTTTGCCAAACGTGCAGAACTTCTGAGAGAAGAAATGTGCCAAAATTTATATAAGAAATAGAAACTCAAAAGAAAGGTTCCCTTAGAGATACACTTTACAAGATCTTCTTTCCGGAGAATACGGTTTCAAAAAGTACTTATTTAAGAATCTTGGTACACATTATACTTATAGGTGTTCTAAATAAAATGGTTAATATGTTCATGCTTAGTTTTGTGTATGGATCGGTATTGGTAAAGCGAGGAAATCGGAGGCCAAGTTCAGGAGTCAGGGAGTTACGATTCGTGAATCTGCGGCGCTCCGACTGCAATCGTAATACATTTGTTCCGGGCAAATCGTAGAACATTTGTTCCGGGCTCTGAGAATGGAGAAGAGCTTTGCAAAGAGCGATCTCTTCACCTTCTATGCAATCTAAACATTCTCATCAAGATGATGTCCTCCTTCCAACAGAGATAATGAGTTCAACAGAAATATCTTATTTCTCAGAATGTCGCATTAAACTCTTGCACTGCGTTAGTTCTGATATTTGCAGCGTCGCTACGAGTGTTAACCTCTGTTTTGAATTTTCTGTAATATTGTAGTAGAGTCAAACTATTTAACTTGATGTTGAAACGCATCACAAAACACACGACGAGCGCCGTTGGTGCTCCCTGTATAGTTTGTCTCGTCTACAGCTAGCTACTCTGATAGCAGACAAATCCGTTTCTCGAAAGCGAAAATATTAACAATTCTATCACTGAGCAAGCAAACGCCGATGTGAACCGCTTATGCCAGTTATTAAACTTTATCATATTATGAATTTGAATATGCTTTCTTTTCATTTTTCTTTTATAAACTGCTGTAGTGATGCTAATTCTCCTTTGATAACATTGACTTCATGCATTTATCATGTGAGATAGATATCCACAGCACGTAATCATCAAGGGAGGGACATTGCTTTTATCACGGTTTAAAATCAAGAATAGTGGCAAAATTTTCTGAAATTTAATTGCTGTTTAATTCCTGAAGAGTTCTTTCGAATATAAAATATTCTGGAATGGCAGTTCCGATAACTTCACATCTTTATTAATATTATCGGTGTGCAAAAGTTTCCACCGCAACGCAAGTGGACGCTCTAGGGGTCTAACCGGCAGGCGACCCGTGCTGTCAGTTCGTACATGAAGCCAAGCATGGCGGTCGATAAAGTTCATTTGCGGCACTGTTTGTTATTCATGTTTAATTTAGGGAAAAGTGCGAGTGAAGCATGCGGTTCAATGTGTCAGGAGTATGGCGAAACGGTTATGGGTGAGCGGACGTGTTGAGAATGGCTTGCCAGGTTTAAAAAAGGTTATCTAAGCTTGGAAGACAAGACCGCAGAAACTCGCAGACGAGGAGCTGACAAGACCGCAGGAACTCGCAGACGAGGAGCTGACAAGACCGCAGGAACTCGCAGACGAGGAGCTGAAATCACTGTTACAAGAGGATGTCACACAATCGACCACGCAACTGGCGAAACGTTTGAAAATGGTTCAATCGACGGTGGTACGGTGTCTACCGTCATTGCGGAAGATCCAGATTATTGGTAAGTGGGTTCCGCATACTTTAACGGAGCATAATATTGGTCAACGATTGAGCATCTGCATGTCGTTGCTGAAGAGGTTTCAAGGAAAGAATTTCTTGTGGAAAGTTGTCATCGGGGATGAAAAATGCGTCTATTGCGACAACCCCGTACACAAGCGATAATGGGGCGACCTAGGCTAGCCGTCATCATCCACTACAAAACAGGATATCTGCGGGGAAGAGGTGCTGTTGTGTGCTGTATGTACTTCGAACTGTTGAAACCGGGTGAAACAATCACTACTAAGTTGAAAAGTCAATCAAGACACAAGGAGGAATATTTTGTTCGCAGAGATTGCGGCTGATCCAGACCACCAAGCACAAATTTATGTCGATTTCCAAAATAATAATAATAATAATATTAATAATTCTATGTTGCCCGTTAAGTACAAATAATGCCTACTCTTACAGCTCCAGTGATACAGACCTCAGAAAGGATATTATTCATAGTAATTAATGAAGCATAAGTCTGTATATAAGACCTCAGAAAGGATATTAAGACCTCAGAAAGGATATAGACCTCAGAAAGGATATGAGACCTCAGAAAAGATATAAGACCTCAGAAAGGATATTATTCATAAAACTTAGACCTCAGAAAGGACATAAAACCTCAGAAAGGATATAATAAGACCTCAGAAAGGATATAAGACTTCAGAAAGGTTATATAGGATATATATATCTTTTAATATCTATAAGACCTCAGAAATATCTATTTATAATAGAAATATCTATTAATATATATAACGAAATATCTATTTAATATCTATAAGACTATATCTATTAATATATAAATATATATATAATATAAAAATAAAAAGATATGCCGCGGGTGGCTAACTATATCTATTAATATATAAATATCTATTAATATTGAAATATCTATTAATATATATAATAGAAATGTCTATTTAATATCTATAAGGCCTCAGAAAGGATATATAGGACATAAGACCTCAGAAAGGATATATAGGACATAAGACCTTAGAAAGGATATATAGGATATAAGACCTCAGAAAGGACATAAGACCTCAGAAAGGATATATAGGATATAAGACCTCAGAAAGGATATATAGGATATAAGACCTCAGAAAGGACATAAGACCTCAGAAAGGATATTATTCATAGAAATTAATGAAGCATAAGTCTTCGTAAATTCATGGCAGGTATACATTTATATTGTTTTTCGGCACCGAAATGCCGTATTTAACTCTTCCCATGGCATCACGGCTGGTTGAAACTTAAAAAGTGCACCACCCGGCAGTGAGAATCGAATTTGCGACTCAGGTTTGAACATACTACTATTAATATCATCCAGAATGACTAATCTCCAAGCAACTGTAGCATAAGAATTTGAATAAACATCAGAATTGAACTAGTCCAAGCATCTGATGTCTCGTCGTAACGATAACCATTCTAATCCTATTCTAGACACAGGTCACGAATGGCTTCACGTAACATCAGAGAAATTAATTAAATATAAATATTTGCAAATACATGGCGGGTATTATCATCATCATCAACAGCCACAACAGTTCTGAATTCCTTACTGGATAAAGGTCTATTGAATAACTCTTTGTAGAACAATTTTTTTCACGTCACTAAAGAATGCTTTCGAATTTCATTAACCCTAATATCAGGTTGTCTTTTTTGTCCCTCCGTATCAAGTCTAGTATTTCACCTGTCTAATGATCAGTTTTTCTAGCAATATGTCCATTCCATTGACACTCGAACGTCTTTAATTTGATCATTATGACATTCATTCTTTACATTTTGCTGATTCATGACTTCCTTCTCCGATCTTTCTTTGGTTTTACCAAGCATGCACTTCTCCATGTTTCTTTGAGTTATGATGCTCTGTATCTCTTTTTTAGTTAAGGTCTATGTCTCTGATCCATAAATAAAAACTAAAAGGAAGCACTGATTAAACACTTCTCTTTTAGGACATAGTAGTAAATTGCTCATTAATACTAATTTCCTATTAATTTCTTTTCTACGCCTATTAATTTCTCCGATATTGCTGTCGCATGCTGTTTGTTTTGCATAGGCATCTGCTACCCCTAAATTTGGCCCATCAACCTCTAAATCGTCAGTAAAAACATTGCACATCAATTTTGATTTCTGTAAGATCACATTTGATGTCATTTATTTGCTCTTGTCCGCAAGTTTCTGGATCATACTCTACAGAAATGAAGGAATACTTGAAAAAATTACTGTGACGTCAGCAAAACGAAAGCGAGTTAAATAACCTTCATTAATCTTTATTCCCTTGTCTTTCCAGATCAATGAATGAAAGAAATTCTGCAGTGTGGCATTAAATAGCTTGGGAGATATCATGCCACGTCTCACACCCTTTCTAACTTTTATTAGTGCTGTGTGCAGAAATAGTTCAAACTTTGCATTTGAAGTTTTATAGGCCGCCCCGGTGGCGCAGTGGTCTGAGCGATGGCCTCTGATCATTCGTCCGAACGGGGTCCGGGTTCGAATCCCGGTGAGGCATGGATGTTGTGTTTGTCTTACGGCACTGGCTCCTTCCCTTCCCTTGAACCAGTGACCCTAAATTAGGGACGGGCGACTGCTTATAGCCCATTTGAGTTGCTCACGGTGGTCGTTAAACCTCCAATCCAAAAAAAAAAAAAAAAAAGGTTTTATAGATATCATTATCAATAATAACGCCGGCACCCGAGTACAGCGAGATTTCAAAGACATTGTAGCTCCTGATGGTTTCACCAATCGAAAGTCGTTTCGTGATCAATAAAAGCCGCACATAATGGCAGTTCGTATTCATTCGCTCTTTCAGTTACTTGTTTCAATGCATGGGTATGATCTACAGGGTGATTGTAAACTCCTTCAACAAAACAAAAGGGGTAATAGTACACATCAAGACGAAAAATATTTGCAACGGAACTTAGGGCCGCCTTCCACTCCTAGTGCCAGAAAAGAGCACGTCCGAAAAACGTCCGGCAGGCACACGGAGTTCCAACCAGTGCATTAGCAGCACAAGATGCAAATCAGGTGCGCTGAACACGTGCGTAGACGTATGAAGAGCAAACATTAAAAAGTTCAGCTGAACATCTGGGCAGGCATCATTGGTTATTGTCTGGTGGGACCTTACCGCTTGTCAGAACGTCTGACCGGCGCAGCGTACCGTGTGTTTCTGGAGCAAGTGCTTCCACACATCAAGACCAAAAATCGTCTTGATGAGTGGAAGGATGATCGTCTTGATCTGTTGCAGGATGATCCGCTCACCACATGAAGGGACACGTGGTTTATGCATGACGGGGCCCCAGCCCACTTAGCCACTGAGGTCCGATACTTCCTAAATGTAACATACCCCGGGCGGTGGATTGGACGCGGTGGACCTGTGGCTTGGCTTCCACGCTGCCCGGACCTCAGTCCACTGGACTTCTTTTGGGGACACATGAAAACATTGGTGTACAAGACACCTGTGGACTGCCTGGAAGATCTCGTCGCGCGAATCGCTGTTGCTGCGGACAAGATCAACACCCCACAGGGAGTCCACGAGAGGTGCGGCAGTCCTTCATTCGCCGGTGTGGCCTGTGCAACGACACCCCTGGACGCCAGTTTCAGCAGCTCCTTTGAGTCTTTCTCTGATGCGATTGGAATTGTGCAACTCATAAATTAGTAATGTCTCTTTGTTTTCATTGTTGAAGGCTTGACGTGGATGTGTATCTTTACTCTTTTCTGGCACTAGGAGTGGAATGCGGCCCTAGGTTCCATTGCAAATATTGTTCATCTTGATGTGTACTATCACCCCTCTTGTTTTGTTGAAGGAGTTTACCGTATCCAGTTATGGTTGATACACAAGTACAGTATTTTTCGATTTTGAAGTGCTGTATTTAATTTTTACCATAAAGCTGACGCCCTCTAAATGGTTCAACGGCATCATTTTCGAACGCAAATTGAGAAGTGCGGTTTGGTATTTTTACTCCATGTAATTTTTATATTTTATGAAGGATGGATACTTGTAGTAGTTAAATAAGGTAACGATAAATGGAGAGAGCGTACCTTGGTATGTTTTATAGATAATTTATGTTATGTATCTTTCACATGCCAAGAACTTTGTGGGTGCAGAACAAAACGAGTGATTCGAGAGTATAGATTTACAACATTTACGTACAATACGTTGCATGTATTCGAGTCGCTCAAACAACCACACCGAGCCCCAGTCCGGTGCATACTAAGTGGAATTAAATCATAAAAACCAACAATAAGGTTTACTAATTCCTGACATTGAGCGTTACTTAGGGAGAAGTTAATGAAGTTATTGTCGTATAAAACCAATGAAAGAAGATATGTGAGTCGTAAAAGTAAATATTTACTAAACTATTGAGACGGTAATAGTAATTATTTTGACTGTTTATTTCTTCGAAAACGATATTTTCTTATTACTATTATTATTATTATTATTATTCAGATTTAGACGAACGTAAAAAAAAATTACCCTGACACCAGTGACATGTGGCGCAGCTACCAGAGTCCATCTGCGCATGCTAAAATCTGACACCAACAAAAACACAAGTGCTGGGAAACTGCTGGCCACCAGCTGGCAGTGATGGGTCATTGGCTGAAATCTGCCACTCATGGAACGGTAGCGGTCCGTTAATGGCAACGCCATCTGTTGGTAGCCATTGATGGCCCTGTAGCATCGCCGTGAATTGCAGGCCTCCAAGCAAGTGCCACTAGTGGGGATGCCGATCAAAACGCCGACAATCAAAACACCGACACCGAAACACCGACAGGTCAAAACACCGACAGGTCGAAACACCGACAGTTCAAAACGCCGACATGTCGAAACACCGACAACCAAAACACCGACAAACCATAACACCGACATGTCGAAACACCGACAATCAAAACACCGACAAACCATAACACCGACAATCATAACACCGACAATCATAACACCGACAATCAAAACACCGACAAATTATAACACCGACAGTTCAAAACACCGACAATCAAAACACCGACAAATTATAACACCGACAGTTCAAAACACCGACAATCATAACACCGACACTTCAAAACACCGACAATCATAACACCGACATTTCAAAACACCGACAATTATATGGACTCTAAGCCGGCGAGTAGAGGAACTTTATTCCGAGCGATTGCAAAATCACAGCGGGTGGTATGGGGGATGACAAAACCCAACGAATAGATGTGCTTCCCCCTAGCGGTGAACGATGCAACTTTATTCATTTCTATTCTGACCGACGGCAACATATTTTTATTCCGAGATATGGCAACAACTGAGTGGATGGATGGGAATTGGAATGCATAGGAGTTGGATATATCGATGCTTATGTGCTGCCCCTAGCGGTGAACAATAGAACTGCATAAATTTTTATTCCGACATCTGGCAACATCTGAGTGGATGGGTGGGAAGAGGATGCATAGGCGTTGGATATCTGTATGTTCATGTCCCCTAGCGGTGAACGATAGAACTTTATTGATTTCTATTCCGATCGACGGCAACATGTTTTTATTCCGAGCGATGGCAACATCTGAGTGGATGAGTGGGCAAGGGGATGCAAAGGTGGTGGATATGTGAATGCTTATCTGCTGCCCCAAGCGGTGGACGATGGAACTTTTTTGAAGTATATTCCGACCAATGGCAACATATTTTTATTGCGGGCAATGGTGGGATAGGGAATGCATAGGTGTTTAATATGTCGATGATTATGTGCAGCCCCTAGCGGTGAACAATAGAACTGTATAATTTTTTATTCGGTCAGATGACAACATATTTTAATTCCGAGCGATGGCAACATCGTCGTAGATGGGTAGGAAGGGGGATGTATAGGTGTTGGATATGTGAATCTGCTGCACTGTTGCCCTTCTGTTGTCTGTTACCAGTCTGGACACTCGCCGTTCCGCCCGCTGAGTCACTAGTCGATGACGACCCCACGTTCCACGTAGAGATCCAGTTTTTTGGCTGACAGTCCTGTCTTTAAACACTTTAACAAAAGCTGCTCTGGAACATTTCACGAAGGCGGCGGTTTCGGTGATACTCGCTCCATGGCTCCGAGCTTCTACAATCATCCCACGTTGAAAGTCCGTCAAATCGCATTTTTTACCCATCTCGTCACCAAAAAATCACTTCTACTACTGTCCCAAGCACTAAGGTTTCCCTTTTTATACTAACCTCGCCCTCTGGCTGCAACAGCGTGCATCCATAGCTCATTTGCTTAAAACTGTCAGGTGGTCATAATAAAGTGGCCACTCAGTGTATGTAAATGAACTGGAGGTAATCAGGGCAAATGCCTAGACTACATGCAAACATAACTATGGCTGATCCTGTACTTTGGGATAGAATACTAGATTGTTTCCTGGCAGGTGACAGCAAACAATAAATTTATATTACAAATTATAATTATTACTTCCACAAATTAAATGACAATAAACTGACTTTTTTATCAATATATGGATAATGGTACTTGCCATGGAAACATGATTTTTGTCACATAAAAAGAAATAGCTGGTTCCTAAGATATTGAAATATTTGAGACACAATGCCCTTGAAAATTCCCTTCTATCACCCACCCATTTGTGCATCCACTCCAATGTTGCCATCTCTCGGAATAAAAATAATAAAGTTCCATCGTTCAACACTAGGGCAGCACCTAAGCATCGACATATCCAAAACCTATGCAACCCCCTTCCCACACATCCACTCAGATCTTGCCATCGGTCGGAACAAACATTAATGCAGTTCCATCGTTCACCGCTAGAGGCAGCACATAAACATTGACATGTCCAACATCTATGCATCGCCCTTCCCACTCATCCACTCCGATGTTGCCATCGCTCGGAATAAAAATATGTTGTCTTCACTTGGAATGAAACTTCATAAAGTCCGTCGTTCACCACTAGAGATAGCACATAAGCACCGTTTGGTTGTTGTCATCCCCTTCTATCACCCACACATTTCTGCATTCACTCTGATGTTGCCATTCTCGGAATAAAAATAATAAAGTTCCATCGTTCACCTTTAGGGGCAGCACATATGAATCGACATGTCCAACAATTATGCATCCCCCTTCCTACCCATGCACTCAGATGCTGCCATCACTCGGAATAACAATTTATAAAGTTCCGTCGTTCACCGCTAGGGGCAGAACATAAGCCTCGTTTGGTTGTTGTCATCCCCTTCTATCACCCACCTATTTGTGCATCCATTCCGATGTTGCCATCTCTCGGAATAAAAATAATAAAGTTCCATCGTTCACCGCTAGGGCCAGCACATAGGCATCGACATATCCAACACCGCATCCCCCTTCCCAATCATCCACTCAGATGTTGCCTTCGCTCGGAATTAAAATATGTTTCCATCGGTCGGAATAAAAATGTATGAAGTTCCGTCGTTTACCGCTAGGGGTAACCACATCCATCGATTGGGTGTTGCCATCCACTTTCCCACCCACTCTGTTGTTGCATCGCTCGGAATAAAGTTCTTCTACTCGCCGGACAATTATATTAATCCATATAATTGTCGGTGTTATGGTTGTCTCGATTAGGATTTGTCGGTGTTCTGATTGTCTGTGTTTTGAACTGTCGGTTTTATGATTGTCGGTGTTTTGAACTGTCGGTGTTATGATTGTCGGTGTTTTGAACTGTCAGTGTTATAATTGTCGGTGTTATGATTTGACGGTGTTTCGGCCTGTCGGCATTTTGAACTGTCGGTATTTTGATTTGTCGGTAATTTGATTGTCGGTGTTTTGATTGTCGGTGTTTTGTACTAGAACCCACTAGTGGCCCGTAGCTGGCAACCAATGCAACCCCAACACGAGGTGAAAGCAACGGGACTGCGCATGCGCAGAAGCAACACGTGCTGTGTCTCTCGTGGTACCAGTTATTTGAAGACGACGCTGTCGCCAATATGTTATTTTAGTGGATGTTAAGAAAAAAAAACCATATGTAGAGAGCCGAATTAATTTCCTATAATGAAATGCCACTTCGACGAAGATATTAGATTAAGCCATGAAATACACCCACTCCATTCCCATGAATAACAAGAAATAATTTCTGTGTAATATTATATTTTGTTTTAACATACACTAAACCGCTTGAAACAAAACACCTGGAAAAACATTAAAAAAACGTTATGTTGGGGGGGGGGGAGAATTATTATTCGCGTACAAAATTTACCAATTATTTAAAAAAAAAAAAAAAAAAAAGCAACGCTATGTGGATAGTACTCATCCATGGAATAAATACACAAAACTGAAGGAATTCGCTACTAAAAATCTAAAAATAACGACAAATAAAGTAAAATATCTTTCCTGTTTAAAACAAATGTAGCTACGGACAGCGGAAAGGAAAGATACAACGTTAAAAATGTAACAGGAACGGGACAATATATTATTTCAACAATCGCCTTTCAAGACTACAAAGGCCGCCCCGGTGGCGCAGTGGTCTAAGGCGCAAGCCTCTGATCATTCGTCCGTAAGGGGTCCGGGTTCGAATCCCGGTCAGGCATGGATGTTGTGTTTGTCTTACGGCACTGGCTCTCTCCCTTCCCTGGAACCAGTGACCCTAAATTAGGGACGGGCGACTGCTTATAGTCCATTGAGTTGCTCACGGTGGTCGTTAAATCTCATCAAAAAAAATAAAAAATAACTACAAAGACAGCACGAAACTTTTCAAAGAGGCTTTAAGTTGGTAAACTCGTTGAAAATGAGTGACGTTCCCTTAAGGTAAAAAAAAAAAAAAAAAACACAATCGTTATGTTGAAAAAATAAATTTATGAACCATATGAAACTGACATTTATGAAAAATACCTCGCAATATTGTAAAATTAAAAAGAGAACCAATCGTTACACATTCCACAGAAAAAAGGCTCAGCTTGAAGCAAATGCTCGTGCGTGGCAAATCAGTCCTGTCGGTAGAGCGCCCGCTTCCCACGCCGACAGTCCTTGGTTTGTTTCCAAACAAATCCAAACGGGCGTTTTTCAGGACCTCTTGAGGAAATTTCCGCATTGCAGTGCTATTATGCAGAAGTTTCGTAAGGCGAAAAAAAAAAAAAGTAGTTGTAGCTTTAGAAAACTACGGTTACCCCTTATTTTATTTTTATGGCTACTACAGGGAAATTGGCTGACAAGATTCGGCAAGCCATCAGTTACGTCACGTGATTGCGGGCTGCCACTGCCGGGAAACTAGCGGACCACATTTCGCTAGCCATCATTTATGGCGCCTGATTGCAGGGCCGCTGAAGGGCCACTTGTGGCAGCTACTGCCTGTGATGGATAACTAATGTCCCTGTTCTGGCGTATGGCAACTGATGGGGGTGCCACTGTTGGCCCGAACTGCTGGCCCATGTGGTGGCCGCAGGAACATTTTATTGACGGCTGGGCGGAGGCAACATGGTGCTGGCACAGCAAGACTGTTTTTCCTGGGACCTCAAAGTAGAAAGAAAAGCAAACATGTTAGTGAGAATGATTGGTAACTTTTGGTCTAGAATATCTACAGATCATAGATCAGACCATATGTAGATTATTTTAGGAAGAGAGTGTCTGACCCCAGGTCTTAAACAACCCTTAGAAGTAGGAAGCTAAGTGATTGGGGTTACAGTGCCCTATTGGAAAGTGACACGGAAGCGAAGTAGAAAGGGGGAGGAAGACGCCCTTATTTATTACCGGGGGGCCAGTAACAAGGGTTCGACGGCTTAACGTGCTCATCCAACACACGACGCATACTTAGTTGTTCGAGCGTTCGCACCTGCTGGGATCGAACCTGAGGTTTTTCTGTGGCAGTCACGAACGTTTAGAATATCTACTACTTACACCCCATCGTCTTATAGATCAGTTTAAAGCTTTCGTCAATAGCAGGTAATCATCCCTCGGGGATCTAGAGTAAGCCAAATTTCGCCACGACGCATGCTTTATTAGTATCGGGAGATATGCATAGCATCAAAATGCATTTTTGTAATGGCTTTAACCATATTTAGCATGAGGTTGTGCAATTTACACAAATTGTAATGACGTTTATGTAAGACGTGATGAAATAATATTTGGCAATAGTTTAGCAAAATATATTGTTGAGTAACAATGAAATTACTTATCACTCCATAAGACAGCATGCGGCAGGATTAGATTTCAACAATGGTTTTTGATTATGACGCACCGTTACCCGTTTGTGTTACATCGACATTTTTTACTTGAGATTTATTTTCCAGCTGTCAGGAAAGATACATAGCCTTAAAATTGATATGGAAAATTATTCCTTGAATGGCACGCAAGAAGTTAGCAGAAACTCCTTTAGAAATTATGCAGCTCCTGCAACGCTATATAAATAAAACGGCATTTTGCGTTACAGTATGGGCTAGGAAGAGTAGGATGTTACTGTAACAAAGTTTTCAGTAGCACATCACTCTCCCAGTACTTGCTATAATAGTATTCATACGAGGAAAAGGCACGTGTGGTTTTGGAACTCATGCAATAATCCTGCACTAAACTGAAAACTGCTGTGCCGTGTATCTTCATGGAGGTGATATTTAAAGTATTTGCATTTTTAGAACCTTTTTGAAATGTCAGATATTGTTATAATTTCCGCCATAATCCTACAACGATGCTTAAATTTACTGGAACAGTTGATTAAAAAGATGCGATTAATTTCAGGAAATTTTACTAAATCGTTATCTTATTTACTATCTTTTCGCTGTTAAAGCATAAAACGTTGTCACGTATGTTTCATTTTTGATCATCAGCTGTTGGTTCTCGTTTGGAGAATTTTATGTTCATGAGTTTAAATTAGTGCTCTGTTCAGTCACAGGCAAGAAAAAGTTAACGGTATGATTGAATTATTTTGAACTTCGAGAGAATTTTAAACTGATTTTTGCGGAAAATATTTTCTACTTGCTGTTTTCTTTCCCTGCTTTTTGGCACTGATTAATTTATCTTCGATGAAATAACATCTGCGTTATTGGTTTTTACCATTTGTTTAAAAATCGTAATTCGTACTTTCATTTTACAAACTATTTTTTTCGATGTTTTGGTATTTTAAACATTTTTATTTGAAGTTTGTATGAATTTGTTGCAAATCTTTTTTGTAGTGTGAGAGGTTATTTTCTTCACAGTCAAACCGTAAACTGCAGAAAGCCTTCTTTTCGTAATTTAATTTTTCCTGCTATTTGCTGTTTTCATTTACGAAGTGTTACAGATTTTCGCTGATATTTATGAAAGATTTACACATTCTTTCTTTCTTTTAAGGGTAAGAGAGCTTGTTTAGAACGTAATATATATTTATTTGCATCACAGTTTGGAAAAAAAAGTCATAAGAAACAAAAAACAATAGAGAGGTTTTTCTTGTATGCTTCCTGGATAACGCTGAATTGAAATGCATAAGTCTATGAATTTGTCATTTATACAATCGCAAAGTGAAAGTTCTTATGATACCAAAGTATACAATATTAACAAATTTTCAAAGGTCACTGATAGATTAGAGCGTTCATACCTGTTAACATTAATGAGCGGAATTGCATGCCCTTTTGCCACTGTTAAAGGAGTAGATAGGTCGCAAAACTCTGTTTTGTGACCTATCTCCTTTTTAAAACAGTTTTGTGACCTATCTACTCCTGCTTACACAATAAAATCAGGAATTTACAAATTATTCATCGTAGGCGAGATTTCTCATAAAACTGAATTAAAATGGGGGAAATTACACGTCGCTATAGCCAAGGAGGTTATATTGCTGGAGACCCCACTCCTATGCACGCAGCATTGGCCGCCATAAGTCACCTTCTGTGCTGCAAATGACGTCATGAGCAGGCACGACGCAGCCGCAGAAGAGAAGCTGCTTGGAAACCAATGGAACAAAAGCTTCTAAGCATATAAACAGATAAAATGAGTAATTCAATAAACTTTATCAATAATACACAAGCTTACTGTTTCATCAACGGTATAATTTAGTTCATTTTTGCCTGCTTGTGACGTCACACCACAGATTAGCTGTGACCTATGGCGGCAGAGCCAGTGGTTTCTCCAGTAATATAACCTCCTTGGCTATAGCTGATCGACAGATGCTGACTAAACAACGTTCTTAATAGATGAGCGCACACGATACTCGTAATAGCTTATCCATTACCTAAACGTACACGACGCTGGTAGTTACGGACTGCTTTGCTGTGGACGAAATACACTGAAGTGCCAGAAAAACTGGTACAGACCAGCTTATGCAAAATACATAGCAGCGTCACCTATGCACGTACTCGGTTACGTCTTCCAGTGCGTATATAAAGCGATAGACATCCTTGCCAGCTGTCAGAGCTGTTTTCGGCGTGAGAATGACAAATAATAACGATTTAAGCGATTTTCAACGCGGTGTCATAGTTGTCGCTCGTGAGATGAGCCATAGTATTTTGGAGGTAGAAACAAAGTTCGGATTTTCACGGACGACCATTGCAAGGGTGTACCGTAACTACAAGAATTCCAGCAAAACCTCCAACCTGCGATACCAGTGAGGCCGTAAAAAGACATTGGGTCAACGTGACCATCGTCGGCTGTCAAGAATCGTTTCACGCGATAGGCGTGCAACACTCCCGCAGGTATCATCGGAATTCAATGCTGGGGCCTCAACAAGCATTAGCGTCCGGACTGTGCAACGTACCCTGCAGGATATGGGCTTTGGGAGCCGAAGCCCAACTCGTGTCCCCTTGATGGGTGCACGGCACAGAGAGCTATGCGCCTCGCTTGGGCACGGCAACACCGCCACTGTGCACTTCATGACTGGAAACAAGTAGCCTGGTCTGACGAGTCGCGTTTCCAACTGTATCGGGCAGATGGAAGGATCCGTGGGTGACGCAAACCCCATGAAGCCATGGATCCCGCCTGTCAAAAGGGAACTGTACCGGCTGGTGGGGGATCCGTAATGGAATAGGGTGCATTTAGATGGACTTCACTGGGACCCCTAGTTCTTCTACAAACGTCTGTGACCCGTCAACACTATGTGCGCACTCTTTCTGGCGAGGTACACTCGTTCATGTCCTGAATTCATGCTGATGGGTTGGGCATGTTCCAACAAGACAATGCACCTGCACAGAAGTATAGGGACGCCACATTATGGACAGAGGAGCATTCATCTGAGTTCGGGGTGTTGCCATTCCCACCCAAGTCCCCAGATCTGAATGTGATAGAACACATTTGGGATGCCATGCATCGCGCTTTTGAACACAGGAATCCGAGACCTCGGAATACACCCGAATTGTGGAACGCTCTGCAGGAAGTATGGTGTGCATTTTCTTACAGCATATTTCCAGAAGCTAGTGGAGTCCATGCCACGTCATTTTTCTGCAGTCTTGCGCTCCCGTGGGGGACCTACCAAGTATTAAGCTGGTGTACCAGTTTTTCTGGCACTTCAGTGTACATATATAGTAGCCGTGACGTAGGTCCGTTTCAGGGATAAAGTACTAAGCCTGTTATTGCACGAAGTGCCCTCTACGTGTCTCTTTTTATTTTTTATTTTTTTAGTCTTTTTTTTTTTATGTGCTCACACTATTTTCCATGTTTGTTTACACACGGTACACTCATTTGGTGCCTTGTATATTACGTCAGTGATTACCCATGCTTCCATAGAAAATGATTTTGTTAAACGAAGGCGTGTAAGTCAAACCAGCCAGAAACTAGAACTAAGGAAGAAGTTAGATTTTGGTGCTACTGTGGCGCGCATATGTGATGAATGTAGCATGAGAAAGCAAGCTCTGGAAGACATAAGAAGAGCAAAGAACAATTTTACCAAATTTTCTTTGAAGATTGATGTTGATTCAACAACTAAAACTTTCTCTATTGATGGAAGGCTTGCGCAAGATAAAAATCTTCAGGAAGATGTCAACAGTGCTTTACGCAAGAATCTTCCTGTGGGGTCCACGTCCTAGGTGTAGAAATTTAAAATGCCCAAACGAAACTAACTAAGCATATGGGAGTACAGAACTTGGATGCTAATTATGTGGGGTCATGGCGATTCGCAAATCGTTACGTTGTTGTTGTTTGTTTCTGGAGGTTTAACAACTATCGCAGGCAACTCAATGGGCTGTAACCCAGCAAAAACAGTCTTGCTGGCCCAGCACTTTGTTGCCGCAGCCTAACCGTCAATAAACTGTCCGGGCGGTCAACAGAAGGGCCAGAAGTTCAGGCCAACATCTGGCCAACAGTTGGCACCCCCATCAGTTGTCATATGCCACAACAGGGCCATCAGTTATCCATCACAGGCAGTAGCTGCCACAAGTGGCCCTTCAGCGGCCCTGCAAGCACGTGCCATAAATGATGGCTAGCCTAATGTGGTCCACTAGTTTCCCGGCAGTGGCAGCCGGCAATCACGTGACGTAACTGATGGCTTGCCGAATCTTGTCCGCCAATTTCCCAGTAGTAGCCATAAAAAAAAACAAGGACAGCTGCAATTTCCCAAACCTACAACTTTTTTCCCCCTTACGAAACATCTGAATTACAGCACTGCGCCAGGGAAATTTTCTCAAGAGACTGGAAAAACGTCCGTTTGGATCTGGGTGGACACCAACCAGGGCTGGCAGCGTGGGAAGTGAGCTCTCTACCGACGGGACGGGTTTGCCACACACGAGCATATGCTTGAAGCTTTCTCCTTCCTGCGGAATGTGTAATCGAATGTTTCTGTCTGTAATTTTACAATATTGCGAGGTATTTTTCATAAATGTCAGTTTCATGAAATTCATAAATTTATTTTTGCAACGTAATGTTGATTTTTTTTTTTTTTTTTTACCTTTAGGGAACTTCACTAATTTTCATGGAGTGTGCCAACTTAAAGGCGCTTTCCAAAGCTTTGTGCTGTCCTTGTCTTGAAAGACGATGGTTGAATTTATATATTTACCCTTTCATGTCACATTCTGTTACATTTTTAACGTTGTATATTTCCTTTCCGTTGTCCGAAGTTACATTTGTTTTAAAGAGGAAAGATATTTTACTTATCGTTATTTTTAGAAGCGAATTCCTCCAGTCTTGTGTATTCAAACCATGGATGAGTACATTATATCCACACAGAGGAGTTGCTTTTTTTTCTTCTTCTTTCAAATAATTGATAAATTTTGTACGCGTATAATTCTTTTTTTTTTTTCAACAAACGCTTTTTTAATGTTTTTCCAAAACTTGTTTCAAGCGGTTTCAAATTATTTCTTGTTATTCATGGGAATAGAGTGTGTGTATTTCACGGCTGTAATCTAGTATTTCATGGCTTAATCTGATATCTTCGTCGACTTGGCATTTCATTGGGAAATTAATTCTCCTCTCTACATGTGCCCTTTTTTTCTTAACAACCACTAAAATAACACGATGGCAATAGCGTCGTCCTCAGCTAACTGATACCACGAGATACACAGCACGTGTTGCTTCTGCGCATACGCAGTCCCGTTGCTTCCACATGGTGTTGGGGTTTGATCGGTTGCCAGTTACGAGCCACTAGTGGCACTTGCGTAGTGGCCCGCAATTCAGGGCGATGCTGCAGGGCCATCAATGGCTCGCCAAATGATGGCACTGCCACCAACGGATGCCTACCGGGCCGTGAGCAGCAGATTTCAGCCAGCAGTGACCCATAACTGCCAGCTGCTGGCCAGTAGTTTCTCAATACTTGTGTTTTTGCTGGGAAGCAGTTACCGGTCCGTAATTTTAGCCATTGCTTTCCATGAGAAGGGAGAATTTAGTGCAGCAAAACAACAGCACCATCTATGTCCCACAAGGACCCACCTCATACGGATGGTTGAAAGCTAATGTTTCGTACCATTCAGCCATAGGGAAGACGAAATTTTCATGACAAGGTCTGTAATTTAAGTTGAAGCTAGTAGTGCACCTATCGAAGAAATAGGATCTTGCAGGAAACCAACGTGAAGTTACTTTGTTGAGCCATCAGTAGTAGCTTCAAGCAGTGTTGCTATGACAAAACGTGACGTCACTCCGTACGAGCTGTCTCTGTCAGCCAGGAGAATCAAGCAGTGTTGCGATGACAAATCGTGACATCACTCCATAAGAGCTCTGTCCGCCAGGAAGACGGTGACTATCTTCATGATTTGAAAAAAAGTAGAACACTGATTTTTTTCCACGGTATTTCATATAATACATTCTGGATTTCCTAAGCTATACGCTGTCAGTAACCACTCATGTACAAATTAGTTTATTCAGAGAAACAATGTAAAATTACACGCACAAGAATCTGACCTGTAAAGTATTTCCCTTAAACTCTATGTTGTTTGAAATATGTTTTTCCACTTCTAGCAGATCGTAGAAGTTCTTTGCATTTTAGAAATTCTTCAAAAGCATCTTTACAATGAACCTTGAAGCTCACACAGACTTGCAGTTCTTCTTTTACACTGTCCACATAGAGATTATTTCGCTTATTCATCCAAGTAGTTTTCATGGAAGAAAAAACCGTTTTGCAGTGTGCATTAGAGCAAGCAATAGAAAAAATATAGGAAGTCTTTATAAATATCTTGGTCCACTTTCACACACGTGGTCAATACTTCGGTGCGAATGGTGATGACGAACCCCGTGATACACTTTGCACAATTCAGCTGCAATGACCGCATCGTCATTTGATGATGAAGTTTTAAAGAAGTTTTATAAAACGTGTGGTTGATTTACATTACTTGAGTTAGACTTCTGCCTATCCATTTCACAGTGCTTACTAGCATCATCCTTTCCACGATTACCAATATTAATATCACATCGACAAACACTACAGAATGCATGATTTTCTCCCATACCGCTTTTAGAAATACACCTGAACTCATTCCTCCACTCTATAATAAAGGTATATTTTCAGTTCTGCATAATTGATATTATCCATAGAAATCACAAAAAATCTGGAACAATCCAACAATACGCATAAACGCTGGCCGAGTCATAGAACGCCGAAAGTGGTGCGACACCGCCCCTATGTGTGGGACATGTGATGTGCCTCTGACCGTCATTCCTATTTTGTGTTCTTGTCATCGTTTGTTCATGCTCGTGTTCGTCATTTCTTTTTACTTACTTTACCGACGACTCAGTGACTCTGACTCATATTTTAAACGATCAGTGTGACGTGTCTCCTCTTTATCATTTCTTCGTTCTACCGGAGTTTAAAGTTTTGTATAGTGTGTTTTTGTTTTGTCGTCGAGTTACACCCTTTTATCCTTTTATTGTTCTGTTTTATGATGTCATTGTTTATATTTTAAACATGTTATATCATTGTTACCATATTTTGTTACTGTGTTAATCGTTGTATTCGTTATACCGGTTCTGTTTGTTTTTATTTTGTGTTATCGTCTCACCGGCCATATACGCCATTTAGTGTTATTGTTTTGTACATTTTTTGTTATACTTCGATATTGTTGTTTATTACTATTTTAATACTCTAACGTGGCGCTCTTTGGTCTTTTGAGGTTCTTGCGCCATTAAACTCAGAGTAACCAACCAACCAACGCCGAACGACTGCGGGAGTGAGTGCTGTTGCAACTCACTGTCACGAGTACATCGCTGAAACGTGGTGACCGTAAGCCTTGTCTTATAATCCATGGCGACGCCCCGGTGGCGCAGTGGTATAAGCGATGGCTTCTGATCATTCTGTAACATCACAGACACTTGATAACAACACAGAACATTTATTACATTTCTATTTCACCCAAAAACATAAACTGGAATACACTCCGCGGTACAAACTGAACTTGTTGTCTTAGCCAAAGCTCGGCATGTCCTACTCCTTCAACATCTCTCACGCTACTCCCCTACATCACTCACCACACGCTCAAGTCATTAAGTGTCAATGTAGCATTCCGCACTCTTGTGCGTGGAAGTTCGTGTTCTACAATTCGTCCGAAAGGGGTCCGGGTTCGAATCCCGGCGAGGCATGGATGTTGTGTTTGTCTTACAGCCCTAGCTCTCTCTATTCCCTGGAACCAGTGACCTTAAATTAGGGACGGCCGACTGCTTATATCCCATTGAGTTGCTCACGGTGGTCGTTAAACCTCCAATCAAAAAAAAAAATCCATGGCGTGTTTTTAGTCAACGGGGCTGCTTCAGCAATGAAAAGCGAATGACGTCAGAATATGGTTTCACCCAGCCTCGCTGGTTGAATGATGTTTAGAATTTCCTGAAAAGCAGGACTACAAAGCGTCTGGCTTAAACATTAAGCCGGATACGGCGAAAAGCAGGAATCTCCGGCGTAAAGCAGGGAGAATAGCCATCACAGGCAGAAATTCCATGATGACCAACATCTGTGAGGGCATGCGCATATTGTTCACTGCCAAGCTGAGGAAGTGTTCTAGCTAAAGCTTGCAATCAGAAAATGTCCGTTACTGGTTTGTGATTTCATATAGCGTGAGACTTTATCATATATTTGTCTGTATCAACGGCCATGATCGCTAGAATGACCTTGTATTTTCACGTGTGTCATACAGGGTGTCCCACAAAAGACTCCCTGATTTTAAAATGAAATAACTTGGAAACGGAGATCGATAGAAGAATGAAACAAATGGTATGTTTATTTTCAAAGCCGTAAAAATCTGATGCAGAAGTTTCAAAATTACGTACAAATGTTGCCGACAGGTGGCGCTGTACGCTTTAGTCGCAGTAGGGCGTCCGAGAAACAGTCTATAAACTGTCCTTTGCAAGCAGTCATTGCAATCACATGATAATCGATTCAAAATGTGCACCTTTCGCGGCACAGAGATGGCGCAAACGAAGAATGAAATTTTCAGTCACCCTCTGTAGTGTGTCAACGGAAATGGACGCACATGCCTCACCGATCAACTCTTCAAGCTCGTCCAGTGTTGCATAATTGTTCTGGGAAACAGTGTCCTTCAATGTGCCCCAGAAAAAGTAGTCGCAGGGGTTAAGATCGGGTGAGTATGGAGGCCAATCCATGCCTGTTCCAGTAAATGTGGAATAGTTCAAAGCAATGACTCTATTCCCGAAGTATTCCTCAAGAAAGACAAAAACCGCTGGGGTACGGTGTGATCGGGCCCCATCTTGCATAAACCACGAAGTCCCTGATACTCGAATACCAGAAAAACTTGTTGCTCCACGGAATACATGACTTCATCCACTTCCTTCAGTACGTTAACCTCCTTTCACGTTTCGACAGCGAAACTGTCCGAAGACTGATCGCTCTGAGCTTCACAGCATTATTTATAGGACCGCACGGCGACTACAGCGTACAGCGCCACCTTTCGGCAACATTTGTAAGTAATTTTGAAACTTCTGTATCAGATTTTTACGGCTTTTCAAATAAACATACCACTTGTTTTATTCTTCTATCGATCTCCGTTTCCAAGTTATTTCATTTTAAAATCAGGGAGTCCTTTGTCCGACACCCTGTACTTGTGTATTAAACATCATTCCGAAGAGAGTGAGCTATTGATCATTGTATACAAGCATGCTGATCAGTGTCCCAAACTTACTGTCACTTAATGGAATTTTCAGATACCTTGACTTGCTTTGTTCTCGCTACTCTTCATTTACTTATTATGGATAGTGCCATACAAATTATGCGGAAATGTGGGCTTCCGCATATAATTTGCAATTTCCCCCGATAATTGTATAACTGCAGCATTTTTTTCCCGCTTGTGCCCTTCGGATTTAATCTGAGGAGTTACTTTTAGGTATTGGTGGGCGAAATTGCTAAAAAGAACTATCGATTGATTAGTCGATAATGGGTTTCGTGTATCGACTGAATTAGTTACTAATTTTTAGTTTGGAACAGTTGAGACGTCGGCGCGACTGATTTATAAACCCTACCAACTAAACGACTTATTCAGTAATCGAATGCCTATTCGTGCCATCTTGGTAATTATACTCACACACGGTCTGGTTCTCCATGCAAGCCCTCCCTCCCCGTCTTACGCCAAGAAACGCTTCCCATCCCTCCATGCTGCCTTTTTTTTTCTTCTCAAGGGAGCGACAGCTAATTCGATCGATTTATTCGTTAAGTTAGTGGTTAGGAGAAGCACTGACTGACTGGAAAGCGAGGAAATAAACGACTAATTTCACTGACTCGACTACTTTTGCAAATAATCGATTTATTCAATAGTTACGAGTTATTGAATAAATTACTAAACTTTCTTTTCTTTTTTTTTTTTATTGGAGGTTTAACGACCACCGTGAGCAACTCAATGGGCTATAAGCAGTCGCCCGTCCCTAATTTAGGGTCACTGGTTCCAGGGAAGGGAGAGAGCCAGTGCCGTAAGACAAACACAACATCCATGCCTGACCGGGATTCGAACCCGGACCGCTTACGGACGAATGATCATAGTCCAGCGCCTTAGACCACTGCGCCACCGGGGCGGCGTACTAACTTTCATCCTATTCAATAACAAACCAGTTTACTATCTTATCTTTGCCGCCTCGGTGGCGCAGTGGTCTAAGCGATGGCCTCTGATCATTCGTCCGTAAGGGGTCCGGGTTCGAATCCCGGTCAGGCATGGGTGTTGTGTTTGTCTTACGGCACTGGCTCTCTCCCTTCCCTGGAACCAGTGACCCTAAATTAGGGACGGACGACTGCTTATAGCCCATTGAGTTGCTCACGGTGGTCGTTAAACCTCCAATCAAAAAAAAAAAAAAAAAAACTATCTTATCTTCTGTTCTACACGTTTACTATATCATCAGATTCAAAGGTGAGCACTTCTTAATAAAAGAACGTTAAATATGTAAAATGCCCTTATTGGGTCTTTTATTTAACAAAACATCTTAAAGGGAACTTATGGTTATACACAATTCGACCAATTATTATGTGAGTACTTATTTGTTATAGCCGGCTGCATTGTAAACTGGTTTGCTATTGAATAAGATATATATATATAACACGTAATTGGATGTACTCTACATGACATTATGAGTCAATTCAAATACTAATTTTCGCCACTCCGGTGGCGCAGTGGTCTAAGCGATGGCTTCTGACCATTCATCCAAGAAGGGTCCGGGTTCGAATTCCGGTGAGGCATGGATGTTGTGTTTGTCTTACGGCGCTGGTTTTCTCCCTTCCCTGGAATCAGTGACCTTAAATTAGGGACGGGCGACTGCTTATTTCTTATTGAGTTGCTCACGGTGGTCGCTAAACCTTCAATCAAAAATAAATACTAATTTTCAGTCGTAATCGCCCGTCGCTACTTTTAGGTTAGACTTCAAAGAATTCCAATAAATGTTTCAACCTGCTAATTTTGATCTGGCATCTAAATTATGGCCAAAATCAGAGGCGACCTGATCCCGAAAAGCTGCACGTAATTCGTTCCTGCGGGAAATGTTTCACAAAGCCGTAACCAAGTTGGGTATTTATTACTGACCAGAAGTGACTATCTCTAAAAGCTAGGACCCACGTTCTGCCAACCTGGTTTGAATTTCATGAAGGCTACTCAAGTGTTTGACCTAGATCAAATGGCCAACCTGGACATTGATGACGACGTAGTGTTCAAAAGTATTCCAGGAATTGATGACCCGTCAGTAAGACGAGTTTGTTGGCCACGAGGAGCATGTAAAGGAACGTACTGTTCCTGATGTAATCAAATTCTGGAATTCAGAGGAAGTTTTAGGGGATTCAGATTCGTACAGAAATAGTCAAAAGTAATCGTTGCTTTTGATGCACGATCTTGATAAGAAGAATCACACACAATAAAAATTCACTTTCAGGTTTCCCTAGAACCCATCGTCAGATACATAAACAGAGGGAGAAAGGGAATGCGTTGAAATAGAATATGTCACGTGACATGATATAGACACCAGGCATAATATATGATGATGTCAGGGGAAGTTAAGTAAGATTTCCAGGACTAAGACGAAAAGCAAGGCAAGTACTCTCGGTGTTATCTAATTCTGTAGACTGCGAAAGAGCGGTGTCATGTTACGTCCAATATTTACAAAGCAAAGAGTTTACAGGAATTTTCGGATGCTGGGCTAACACATATGTGTTTCAACAAACTCTGTGATAATAATTACTGTGATTACGGAAATATTATATTACTAAATCAGTCTATTTATTTTTATAATCATAACAAGGAAGCAAATAAAGAGTTTATCAAATGGATATTCTATTAAAAGCGGATTTTTTTTGTATACATGTCTACTAGTACGGTACTTTCCCCATAGTTTCCGTATAATTTCAATAAGTTTCCGTATCAATGCCTCATAATGTCGAAAATATTGCCGCATAATTTACAGGGCCGTAATTACAGAAGCTTACACCGTAAACACCTAAGGCTATAAGCAGAAGTTATTCCTTAATTTGGGACTAAGGCTTCCAGATGGGAAAAGGAAAGAACAACGCCGTCAGAGAAAGAATCTCATTAGCCATGCTTCATCCGGGACTCAGGTTTGAGCTCAGCTCGTATGATTAGCCACCATCCCGTGCCTCTAACCACTCGACCACTTTTGTCAGCTTACTATTCAGACGAGTTTTTCATCGTAGGGTATAATTCTATCTACTTCTCTGTGTAAAGTTCCACATAAACAGACTGAAATTTGTGGTGGAAATTGAACTATAAAAGGTTCCGCTGTGTGTATACTTTAACGCATTGTGCTGGTTTCACCAAAATTTTGTTGGAGTTTAACATTGTCAAGTGTTACACATCGTTTTTATTCGCAGAGGAAGATGTTTCCTTTACGAAAACGAAGCGAAGTTAGAACTCTCTTAGCGGTTGCAGCTGCAGTGAATCACAACTCAATCAATTTGAAATTCCTTCCCACTTTTTCTTTGTTGATCTTTTCTTCCGTTTCTCGTGCGGAACATTATCTCCCTTCTTTTGAAACGTGTTATTGTTTGCCGGTTATTTACCTGCTTTATTTTTCGTTCATCGACTCCAGGATCGATATTCGTTCTTCGTCAAAGAGTTGAATGAGTCATTTAGGGGTCCGAGAAATACACGCAACAAACCTGATTTAATTTTCTGGAATAGAATAAAAGGAAACACCGAATGTTTACACCGACGATATAGGCGAAACAAAAAAAAAAAAAAATCCTTTTCACAGAGAAAATTGCCTTTCTCCTCATTCTTGGTGATTGCAAAGGAAATGCAGCTACAACATGCTTTTCGTCATGCAGCGAGCGTTCTGGGGAGCAAAACAAAAAGTAATTGCTGTCTACAAAAGTACATTTTTCTATCCTGCACGTGTGGCTAAGGATCCACAGGGCCTGTTGTGCACTGTTTCATTTCATTGTGTACTTAAAAATGTCACGGACGTGATAAAGCTCCATGCGCCTTTATTTAAATATGCAAATTTTTGTGCTTAATGCAGCAAAAACAGTATTTTATGCCCTCACTCACACCTACACAGAGAAAAAAGTTTTGTTAATTCAGCAAAAAAATAAATTGTTGAATCAACCAAAACATTTTGTCGATCTGCAGTCAACGAAAATGTTTGTTGAATTTACAAAAGTATTTTGCTGAAAATTATTGTTGATTCTACAAAATGTATTGTTAACATGACAAAACGTTCTGTTCATTTACCAAAATGCCTATGTCGAACTTTGGGAATTTCTTTGATCCAATCAACGAAAATGTTTGTTGAATTTTTAAAAAAAATTGTTGAATCAACCAAAACATTTTGTCGATATGCAGTCAACGAAAATGTTTGTTGAATTTACAAAAGTATTTTGCTAAAAAATATTGTTGCTTCTACAAAATGTATTGTTAACATGACAAAACGTTTTGTTCATTTAACAAAATGCCTAGGTCGAATTTTGGGAATTTCTTTGATCCAATCAACGAAAATGTTTGTTGATTTTTTTTTTTAATTTTTGAATCAACAAAAACTTTTTGTCGATATGCAGTCAACGAAAATGTTTGCTGAATTTACAAAAGTATTTTGCTGAAAATTATTGTTGATTCTACAAAATGTATTGTTAACATGACAAAACGTTTTGTGCATTTAACAAAATCCCTAGGTCGAATTTTGGGAATTTCTTTGACCCAACAATACCTATTGTTATCGTGATAAAACGTTTTGTTGCAGCAACCAAACATATTGTTATCGTGAAACAGTAATTTCTTGCTTCAACGAAATTTACAGCTATGTAGCTGGGACACTTTGTCCCCAATGTGGGGTGAAGGGTGCATTAGAGGTGCTGCAATTAGTGCAGCGAAAATACCGCTAGTCAGACATGATCAGACGTAGATGTAACTGAATTATTTATTACGATGATAATGAATCTATTAAATATAAACAATCTAAAAACGAATAGAATTCAGCGAAGACACTTCGGTCTCAATCTTACGCTGCGAAAGTAGGAACCTGACTATACTTTTGACGTTACCGCGCGTACGTTTGAAAATGTTTGCCACGAGAACAATTCTTGACATAATACACATACATTTAAAATTGACTTGAATTACATTGTACAATGACAAATGAATTAATTACGTCATTACATGAGAATAAACAGCAAATAAGGATTGATTTCCAACAGTTAGATCACGTGGACATTTTTTCAGGTCCAGCAAAAACTCTCCCACCGAGCGGATTCGAACCTGAGACTTGTAGTTCAGGAACTAGGCAGGCTAACCACTCGGCTACACCTGTTATTCCAAGTCAATTCTTTTCTGCGAATTCAGTATTTGAAGATCGGTTTATTACCTTCTGGAATATTTATCGACGATTTATACTTGCCATAACGATGTATTGACACCATTTTGTTGTGTGTGCAACGTTTTTCTAAATCCAATTTCTTTTTATTAAAGGTTTTCCTTAGCTTTTGGATGAAACACATTATTGATAATTTTGGTTAGACAAAAAGAAAATCGTAATATTTTTCTTAACGTTCTACATGTTTCAGGGTACTATCGCCATGCAGTCTTTGGTTGCCGCACGAATTTTGAAACACCCTATATATATAGCCTATACATGAAATCAATCTCTCTGCATGAATTACAACTCTTACCATAACCTCATGTGCAAATTTTTATTTGGATCAGGAACCGATCGCAAATAAAAATTCACAGTCACCCATAGTTCGAAACGAAATCTTAAGCGCAAAACGAGATTCTTCTGGTCAGTGGTAGTCTGGTAGTGTCCGTATGAAATAGCTAGTAATACCCACACACGGCCATCAATCAGACTGATGCATCATGTATCTGGATTTATCAGTCCATAGAACCTGTTTCCATTGATCTACGGTTTACGATAAATGTTCTTAACACCATGCTAAACGACGAGTAGCATTCCGAGTGAAGATGAAAGTCTTATGAGCAGCACGACCACGGTAACCCATGGAATGAAGTTCTCTGCGAATGGTACGTGTACATACCGAGGTTCCAGCATTTTTACTCACCTGTACACTGAGGTCTGGTGCAGTACTCCGTCGATTAGCTGTAATGACTCTCCTGGGGCTTCGACGTCCTCTATCACTGATTTTCTTTGGTCTGCCAGTACGTTTTGCTACTTCAGGCATGCCATGTGTCTTCCATTTATTCAGCACATCCAAAACAGTTGGCTTGGGTATGTTTAAACGCCTCTCGGTTTCTCTTATGTACAACACACTAATATAACACCCAACAATCTTTCCTTTCTCAAAGTCAGTTCTCTCTCGCCGCGACTTTTTCACTCGACCTCACAGTGCGTTGTGATCGCGGTCAGTTGCAGGCTGGTTTTTATACCGTTCGCAGCTGTATCGCGCACCTTAACAACGCAGCGGATTCGTTCATTTGATTTTTGACGGGGTGTCCGGTGACTTTTCTCAGTACAGTGTATAAATAAGCGTGCCGAAGCTTTTGCACATCAACCAGATGGCTTTTTCAAGGAAGGTAGACAGCAAACTGCAATCTGAATAATGAAACGCTTTAGCAATTTAAACGCGGTGACTTGACTTGACAATAAATAGATACGAGGTATCACGTTGGTTGTGCACGCAGTATCCTGGTAGGGAGAAAGCGTTACTTGAAGAACTGGCTCCAAATTCGTGGCAACTCGAGTGAGACGCTATCATTGTAAGTATCACTATAGGTCATGATATCCAAGTTTTCCCGAATGGCTGTACATTTAAGGGTAGAGTAGGTATCTAATTCCTTTATATCATCCCATATAGGAGTAGGGGACTTGAATTTGACTTCTCTTGATAGGGCCGTGGTTACTCTACCGTATTTTGTGTCCTTTTTATGCTCGTTGACTTTAATTCTAAAGGAACGTTTACTTCATATATTCCTACGCCAATAAATCAGATTACTAGTACATTTTTATTATTTATTTAATTGGTCTGCAGTTCTTCGTTATTAATTTAAGAATATGTTTTATGAAAAAAGTAAATTGAATTTACGAACATTCTACTGAAAAACAGATTTCGCCACCCAGGTGGCTTATAAACATTCGTCCGAAATAGGTCCGAGTGAGACATGGTGTGTTTGTATCAACGACATTTGGTTTTTCCTCTTTGTGGAAGCAGTGTCCCTAAATTAATGACAAGAGGCTGTTTACATCCCATTGAGTAGCTCACAATGGCCGTTGAGGATCAAAACAAAAGAAAAACGAACGCATTTAAAAGAACACCTTGTGTTTGTGAACTGGTATCCGCTCGAACCTTTGAATAGAATGGCATTCTTAATTTCTCAGAAAGTCTCGTTAGTCGACATGAATTTACATAACTATCAGTCAAACAGAGCGAAATGTAAAGTTAAACAGTTGAAGTAGACATCTTCTAAGGTAAATTCTAAACTCATTGTATTAGAATCTGAAATATCACACTTACTCATGGAATTTTATGTAAGAGGGTAAAAATGGACATGATTAAAAAAATATCTGTCTGGTTTATTTCATTGATACAAAAGGAACTGATTTCATCATCATCATCATCAGGAATTTCCACTACCAAGTGGATTTCCTCACCCATATACACTGAAGAGCAATTGAATTAGAGATACCTGTCTAGTAACGTGTAACACCATCTTTCACCCCGATGACGGCGGCGATTCGTCTCGGCATAGACTCGACAAGACATAGGAAGCGTTAGGAAACCATACGGATCCACGACCCCTGAACAAGCTCCCACAGTTCACGAAGATTTGATGGAGGGGGTCAGAGCCTCGAACATCTCTTTCGGTGGCATCCTAGATGTGCTCGATGGGATTGAGGTCAGGTGATCTAGTTGACCAAGGAAGCGAGGTCACGTCGGTGGAGTGTTCATGCAACCATTCGGATGCAATTCGGGAGCTGCATTGTCTTGTTGCAGGGTGAGGTCCCCAGTGGGATATTGAAGACGCACAAACGGGAGCAAATGGTCATCCAGGATATCCCGGTAATGTTGACCTGTGAGGGATGAAGTCACACGTACCAGGGGTCAAATTTCAGTCCACGTAAACAGTCCCCAGACGAGAATGCCACACCCACCAGCTTGAAGAGTACCCTGCTGGCAAGAAGGATCCATCGCTTCATGTGGTTTGCGCCGTACTCGTATAGTGCCATTCGCATGTACCAACGTTAATAACGACTCATCAGCCCAGGCAACATTTTTCCACATGTCTAGGGTCCAGTGGCGATGTTCCCGCGCCCATGCTAATCTTTGCACCCTGTGATGTGCGGTCAGCAGCGGTACCCTCGTGGGACGATGGCTTCTGTGCCCCTTAGCGAGGAGATGGTTCTGGATGGTGTGGCTGCTTACACGTTTTTGTGCACCAGCGTTAAATTGCCGAGTGATTTCTTGCACTGTGGCCCGTCTATCCGCTGTTACAATGCGAGCTAGCCGAGGATAACCCCGCTCATCCACACGCTATTGTCCACGGTAGTTGGCCCTTGCAGGGATGTTTTTACTGGATTCGATGTACTCACGGTGCACCCGTGACACAGTGGCTCGTGAAAATTCCAGTGCCTGCACGACTTCCGAGATGGAGTGAACCATTCGTCGGGCACCGACAATTTGCCCACGATCAAATGCTCTTAGATCCGTCGTCTTACCCATACTGCGTTCGACTCTTACTGATTCCCGTCGCATCACTCCTTATATTGTCGGATCGCTGCATACATCATGTCGTTTCCGTTTACAGGACCGCCCACAGCGCCACATTTGCATAATGCGAGCTGTCTCTTATTCAATTGCTCTTCAGTGTTGTTCAAGCAGGATCTTCCTCCACTTCTCTCTATCCAAGGCTATCACTTCATTAAGTCCATTATTTTTTAAACTTGATTTAATCTTCTCCATCCACTTTCTCCTTGGTCTTCGTCTTTCCTGGAGCCTGGGGGTTGGTGAACCCGTTGGGGTTGGTGCGACGGGCCAGCTCCCTGTCCACCGTAAAAACTTTACAAATGCCAAAAGACTAAATAGTAATAATGCCAAACTGTATTCAATTAAATAATATCGCGAATTTATTTCAGAAATCAAAAACACGTAGCTAACATAAGTACCATGAAAAATTTTGATATCAAATTCAAATGCTGACTGCTGAGTATATAAAGAGAAATGTACCAAAAATCCTTTTAATGTATCATCATCTGAATGATGCTAGCGTAAAACTCTTAGATTGAATAGCTTCTCAAAAGAATAGCAAAAGAATCATCTCTCAAAGATACATTACTCAGCTTGATTTGGAACTACATCGATTTAACTGCCCTTTCGGACAATATCTTGGAGTGACTTGATGCAGAATATGCGATTACTGAAATCAGAAAAGTAACCAATGAATAAAACTTGGCCGGTTAATATCATTCAAAAGCAGAATAGGAGGAAACGGAGAAGATTCAAAGTGAAATATGTCAAAGAAGGGTTTTCTATAGATCCGGTCTGAACGATGCAATTGAAAAACTGCAGAGTTAATCATCATCATCATCATCATTGTCAACCATTATCAATCCACTGCTGGACGAAGGTCTCCCCAAGTTTCCTCCACACCGGTCTGTTTTGTGCCAGTCTCCTCCATGTCACCCCTGCATACTTTCGAATTTCATCCACCCATCTCCCATGTGGTCTTCTTCTGGGTCTTTTCCTGTCCCTTGGAATCCAATCTAAAATTTCGGCTGTCCATCGATGATCTGTCCTTCTGGCAGTATGTCCAGCCCATTGCCATTTCAGGGATTTAACTCTGATCATGATGTCTTCCACTCTTGTCATTTTTCGGATCCACGAGTTCCTCTTCTTATCTCTCCTGGTTACACCAAGTATGCACCTCTCCATGCTCTTTGAGTTGTCTGCAGCCTTTGTATGTCTCTTTTAGTTAAGGTCCACGTCTCTGCACCATACGTAAGCACTGGAAGGATGCATTGATCAAACACTTTTCTTTTAAGACATAATGGCATATTGCTCTTGAAAATTATGCTGTTTCTTCCAAAAGCTCTCCAGGCAAGTTTTGTACGCTGATTAATTTCTTCATCAATGTGACCCTCACTTGATATCTGCTGTCCAAGATAAACGTACGTGTCTGTTATCTCCAGCTTTTCTCCATCAATCGATAAATCTCCATTTCTTGTAAAATCATTGAACATCACTTTTGTCTTCTGAAAGTTTATTTTTAATCCCACTTCTTTACTCTTGTCAGCAAGTTCCTGGATCATACTCTGCAGCTCTGATGGGCTAGTTGCAAAAATGACTACGTCATCAGCAAAACGAAGGTGGGTTAGATAATCTCCATTAATCTTTATCCCCTTGTTTTCCCAGCTCAGTGACTGAAAACACCCTCCAATGTGGCATTAAAGAGCTTCGGAGATATGGTGTCACCTTGTCTCACTCCCTTTCGAATTTTTATGTGTGTTGTATTTTCAAACAGCCTAATCTTTGCACTTGCAGTTTCATAGATGTTATTAATAATATTAATGTATGCATCTTCAATACCGCAGGTTTTCAGAGCCATTGTAACTGCTGATGGTTTCACCGAATCAAAGGCTTTTTCATAATCGATAAAAGCCATGCACAATGGAAGTTCGTATTCCCTCGCTCTTTCAATTAGTTCTCTCAGCACATGGATATGATCTATTGTGCTGTAGCCACTCCTGAATCCAGCTTGTTCTCTCGGTTGAGCCATGTCCAGTGTTACCTTCAAGCGGTGTGAAAGAACTTTAGTGAAGATTTTATAAACTACTGATAGGAGGCTGATAGGTCTGTAGTTTCCGAGATCCTCAATGTCACCTTTCTTATGTAGCAGGATCATTGTAGCGGTGTTCCAATCCTCAGGAATCTTTCCTTCATTAAGGCATCGAGTGAAAATTTGGGCGAGTACTGTTTCGATTTCTCCACTTGCTTCTTGTATGATGTCTACAGTAATTCCATCTTCTCCTGGAGCTTTCCCCCACTTAATGTTCTTGATTGCATGTGCAACTTCTGCTGGAAGGACTGGAGGAACTCTGGTACTGGTATCTTTCATGATGTCTGGAGTGCATGTATCATCCCTTTCATATAATTTGGAGTAGAAATCTTTCACTCTTGTCAAAATTTCGCCTCTATTTCTTGTTACAGAACCATCTTCTTTTCTCAGTGCCATAATCTGTTTTCTTCCCTTACTGAGATGTCCCTTTGCTATCTTTAGGCTTTGGTTGTTTTCAATTGCTTTCCTCACTAGTTCACAGTTGAATTTTCTTACGTTTTCAGTGATACTTTTTCGTGCTGTCTTGCATAGCTCTATATATTCCACTTTGGAAGTCACATCTTCTTTAGTTGTCCTCATCTCTCTTCATTTTTGCATCAACATTTTCGTTTTTCCTGATAATTTATTTACATGCAACTTGTTCTTACACCCAGCTAATTTTGTTGCTGTTTCCATAAGAGCTTTGGTTACTTTTCTGTTAACTTCAGAGATGCCCACTTCTTCCGATGTTAGGCCTTCTAAAGCAGAGAACCTGTTCTTCAGTTCCAACTTGAAGGTATTATGGTGTTTTTTAAGGTTGGTTATGTCAATAGATTTTGTTTGTCTTATGAGCTTGCCACGTTCAAGTTTAGTTTTGAGGTGCATCTTACATCTCACCAATCTATGGTCACTACCTGTGTTGAACTTGTTTAGCACACTGCAGTCTTCTATGACGAAACTTTTGTTACACATAATAAAATCAATTTCACTTGTCGTCCCATTTGGATGTCTCCATGTCCATTTCCTGTGTGGCTTTTTCTTGAAGAAGGAATTCAAGATGAAAAACCTTTCTGCCTCTGCAAACTCAACGAGAGTATTTCCACGCTGGTTTCTGTTGCCGTGACCGAATTTACCTACTGAAGTTTCATTCTGTTGCCGTTGCCCTATTTTTGCATTAATAGAATCCTTTATTTATTAGATCATAGGACCTCAAACTTCGGAAACCGATTTCTCTCGAAAATATTTTTTTTTACCTTCGATTTTATGTAAAACTTTAAAAAACACCCATCCGCTATATTTGATGCGTATTGAATTTATACAGATAATAAATTCCCCGTGTGTCCCACATTTCAATCCGATTTATGAACAACATCTTAGTCATTCATTTAGTGTAGTTATGTTTCTTTAGCCTTGAAATCTGATAAATAAATGCAGATAAATTCAATTTATTTATTATTAGAGTAGAACCCGATATAATCGCTATATGGGGATCTACTCTAATAGCGAGATCCCGGATTTAATAAGCATAACGGGAACTTTTATTTGGTATTATTTTAAAGCTAATTTGGTCGTTTTTCTTAAGCAAAATATAAGGAAATCCTCTGTTTCAACGAGGAAGAGAAAAGCCAAAAAGACAGTTTTTAACTCGCAAAGTAACAAAAAGTAATGAAGTACGTTATTTACCGAGGCAAGGAAAACCTTCTGCGCATTTTAGTTTAACGGAATAACAGAAATTGTATCATACAGGATGGAATTTCAACAGCGCAAGAGAATCTGGCTGTGCTAGTGGAAGGATGTTGTTAGAAAAGCAATACGGATTGAGTACTTCAAATGCTTAACAAACGCGCTATGCAAGACACTCTTCACCACATATTTCAAAGACTTTGGGAATATTGTGTCAGCAGAGATGAAAACAGGCTACGTACTCCTTGGCATAAAGATGATGTGTGGAGTCCACTCACATGCATTACGTGGATTTCTGGACAACGGTTGCAGAAAGGGATAGGGCAGTGATGAAAATCTATTTTATGGAGATTAAGGGAGCATAAATATAAAACAAAGCAAGTAACATATTATTTTTTAAATATTTCCACATGATGTCTGCTTCAGGATTTCCTGCTATTATGCATTCATGTAAGTGCTTATTTTTTTTAATATTTTTTTTTGTGTGTGATTGGAGGTTTAACGACTATCGTGAGCAACACAATGAACTACAAGCAGTCGCCTGTCCCTAATTTAGGGTCAATGGTTCCAGGGAAGGGAGACAGCCAGTGCCGTAAGACAAACACAACATCCATGCCTCAGGGTGAGTCGAACCCGGTCCCCTTTCGGACGAATGATCAGAAGCCATCGCTTAGACCACTGCGTCACCGGGGCGGCTTATTTTATTTGAATTTGTGCTACTGTAGATACTTAATGAAGTCTTTCAATCATACCAAATTGTCATGGGTATATAATATAAAGATGTACATATATTATCAGGTATCCATATTTTTACATGTGGTATTTTTCACCCCAAAGCGGATTTAGCGAGAATTACCGCCTCCTCCTTATAAGCGTGTTCTACTGTGTTACTCTCTTTGGGTTTACTTTTCCCTGTTCAAACCACTTTAAACTCGTTTCTATAAGTGTTTGGGTTTACTTTTCTCTGTTCAAAACTCTTTAAACTCGTTTCTGTAAGTCTTTGGGTTTACTTTTCCCTGTTCAAAACACTTTAAACTCGTTTCTATAAGTCTTTGGGTTTACCTTACCCTGTTCAAAACACTTTAAACTCGTTTCTATAAGTGTTTGGGTTTACTTTTCTCTGTTCAAAACACTTTAAACTCGTTTCTGTAAGTCTTTGGGTTTACTTTTCCCTGTTCAAAACACTTTAAACTCGTTTCTATAAGTCTTTGGGTTTACCTTACCCTGTTCAAAACACTTTAAACTCGTTTCTATAAGTGTTTGGGTTTACTTTTCCCTGTTCAAAACACTTTAAACTCGTTTCTATAAGTCTTTGGGTTTACCTTACCCTGTTCAAAACACTTTAAACTCGTTTCTGTAAGTCTTTGGGTTTACTTTTCCCTGTTCAAAACACTTTAAACTCGTTTCTATAAGTCTTTGGGTTTACCTTACCCTGTTTAAAACACTTTAAACTCGTTTCTATAAGTGTTTGGGTTTACTTTTCTCTGTTCAAAACACTTTAAACTCGTTTCTGTAAGTCTTTGGGTTTACTTTTCCCTGTTCAAAACACTTTAAACTCGTTTCTATAAGTCTTTGGGTTTACCTTACCCTGTTCAAAACACTTTAAACTCGTTTCTATAAGTGTTTGGGTTTACTTTTCTCTGTTCAAAACACTTTAAACTCGTTTCTGTAAGTCTTTGGGTTTACTTTTCCCTGTTCAAAACACTTTAAACTCGTTTCTATAAGTCTTTGGGTTTACCTTACCCTGTTCAAAACACTTTAAACTCGTTTCTATAAGTGTTTGGGTTTACTTTTCTCTGTTCAAAACACTTTAAACTCGTTTCTGTAAGTCTTTGGGTTTACTTTTCCCTGTTCAAAACATTTTAAACTCGTTTCTATAAGTCTTTGGGTTTACCTTACCCTGTTCAAAACACTTTAAACTCGTTTCTATAAGTGTTTGGGTTTACTTTTCTCTGTTCAAAACACTTTAAACTCGTTTCTGTAAGTCTTTGGGTTTACTTTTCCCTGTTCAAAACACTTTAAACTCGTTTCTATAAGTCTTTGGGTTTACTTTTCCCTGTTCAAAGCACTTTAAACTCGTTTCTATAAGTCTTTGGGCTTACTTTTCCCTGTTCAAACCACTTTAAACTCGTTTCTGTAAGTCTTTGGGTGTACTTTTCCCTGTTCAAAGCACTTTAAACTCGTTTCTATAAGTCTTTGGGTTTACTTTTCCCTGTTCAAACCAGTTTAAACTCGTTTCTATAAGTCTTTGGGTTTACTTTTCCCTGTTCAAAACACTTTAAACTCGTTTCTATAAGTCTTTGGGTTTCCTTTTCCCTGTTCAAAATACGTGCAGCTTGTATTTCTATAACGGCATCACTTGCGAGTATACACCGAAGAGCCAAAACATGACGACCACCTGCCTAATATCATGTTGGTCCTCCGCGTGCTGATAAGGCAGGTCTTGTCCGGCACGGGGCATTGACGCTACAAGATTTCTGAAGGTGTCTTGTCGTATCTCGTACCAACACGTTACCAGAAAGTTCTCTATCTCTTGTAAGTCACGTGCTTGAGCGGCTGCAGATAGGATTTGCTGTTCCAACACAAAGCACAGATGCTCGAAGGAATCGATGTCTGGGAAATTTGAAGGTCAGAGTAATACCGCAAACCTTCCTCGTGTTCCGCGAACCATTGTCGAACAATCTGGACATTATGGCATGGCTCATTGCCCATCTGAAAGAAGGCACCACTAGAGAGGAATACCGTTGCCATGAAAGGATATTCCTGGTCTGCAATGGTGTTTACGTAGGTCGTATGCGTCATAGCTTACTGGATATGCATGACTGGACCCAGAGTTTTCCAACAGAACCTTGTCCGAGGCATTACACTTCTTCAACCGGCTTGTTTTCGTCCCACGGAGCATTCTGGTGCCAATACTTCCCCAGGTAAACGACGCACACGTACCTGTACGTCTACATGGTGCAACAAAAAACGAGATTCATCGGGCCAGACGACTTCTTACAGTCATTCAAGATCCAGTTTTATTGCTCGCGTGCCTATTGTAGGTGCTTTCGTCGGCGAACCAAGATTAGCATGGGTACTCGGAACAGCCTGCCGCTACGCAGCGTTAGTTATAGCAAGGATCGATGTACAGAGTATTTTAACACATTACTCCCGTCACCACCATTCAAATTACTGGTGAGCCGCGCCACAGTACTCTTTCTGTCTTCTTGTACCATATGGAATTACTTCGCTCATCTCTAGCATCTATGAGCCATGGTGGTTCCATATTTTGCCGGCGGTTCCTGGTTTTGCTCTCCGCGGATCATTTTCTGACGGTATTTAGTTGGAAAGAAACTAAAGTCCGATGACGAGGTATCCGAAGTCGAAGCCCCAGCAACGGCGCACATTGGCCACTGAGATAGCCCAGTACACCGGCAATACAATCAGCAAGTAGTTGGCTTAAGTCGGTGGCAGTTAGTCATCAGAAGGCGAAGAGTGTAAACGCCAGCCGACAATGAAGTGGACAAGCAGCATATTCACCATTGCATGCTATACGAGTTTCATCGTGGTAGCACCTCGAAAGTACTATAAGGAACATAACCAGTGTCTACCCCAATGCCGTATCACATCGTCAGTGCCATCGTTGGTTCGAATGTTTTCGAGACGGAAATTTTGACCTTTCAGACCGTCCCGAAGCCGGAATACTTGCAGCAGTGGATATGGACATGCTGAAGACCTTAGGGGTGACCGATCCACACGTGTGACCACGCGGGAGTTATTCGAACAGCTGGGAACTAGCTATCCACACCAGCATTATCACGCACCTGCGTGAACTTGGGAAGGAGCACAAGAAGGGATTGAATACCCAATCAACTCACAGTTGAGCTTGAAAGCAAATTGCTTGAGTGCATGCTTTTACCTTCTTGCACGTAACTAAGTTGAACTGTTCTTGGCACGCATTGTGACAGGCGACAAGAAATGGGTCCTGTATGACAGTATCAGCTCCAGAAAATAGTAGTTGGACCCTGAACAGAAGCCCATGCCGACCCCTAAAGCCGGCTTACACCCACTTAAGGTCCTGCTGTTTGTCTGGTGGCGAATGCGTAGTGTCGTGTTTTTTGTGATGCTGCCTTACAAACTCCTCTATCACCGCCGATGTATACTGCCGTCATCTCGACAACCTTTACGCACCGCACACGTCGAAACAACCAGCTCTGCTAAACTGCAAGGCGTCCTCCTACAGCAGGATGCAGCGACACCTCACACAGCACGGGTCACCTGTTACAATATCAGGTACCTGCTGCCACACCCAGCCAATTACACGGACATGGCCTCAAGCGACAATCACCTTTTCCGGTCTTTGCAGCATTTCCTGGACGGACCAACCAGGACGATGTCGAATGCGCACTTACTTCTTTGCGTCCAAGCTGCCACGATTCTGCAGGAACGTTATCCAACAGCTGCCCAGACGATCGGTGAAAGGCATAACAAACGATGGGTGAAGGGCGTAGCAAACGATGGGTACTACATTTCGGACTGATTTGTACTTGTATATACGGTAATTAGCACTCTTTTGTTGCCTTGCATTTGCAGACATTACTTTCTTTCCAAACCAATAATAACCATGGCTGACCATGAGCAATCCACAAGCCTTTTCATCTTGGAAATGCTCAGACCAAGTCGTCTGGCCATTACAATTTCGACATTGTCAAATTTTCTCAAGTCAGCTGCCTTTCTCATCTGAAGAAAAAGAATAACACTCATTAACAGAGCTCAGTATCAGGTGTTATTTACACCGTTTCATGACCTTCACCAGCGCCATCGTTTATCTGCTATGAGCCAGTCGTCTGGCCATTACAATTTAGTCTTCGTCTAACCAGGTTAAGTCTTCTTCCTTTCCTATCTGAAGAACAAGAATAACCCTGATTAACAGAGCTCAGTATCAGGTGTTATTTATATCGTTTCATAATCTAAACACGCGCCGTCGTTTTCCTGCAGTTGCTTCGATTTACACAAGGAAACGCTGGTCAATATGTTTTGGTTGTTCTGTGAATGTTTTGTGACAATATTCGCAATTAACCTGTTATTCGCTTTGCACTGAAACACTTGAAAATCTGGTTATCGAAACGTAAAAACTACATGCTTGCAACCTGATAGCAAAGAATATAAAACCGATTGAAAAAATGAGTTAAAAGGGATTCGTTTAACATGTGATTCTTTGAAAGATCTATTTAACCCAAAGTTGAAAATTATTTGAAAAGAGCGTGTTTGCAATTTTAAAATTGGAATTCAAGCATACAACTGTCGAAACTGCTCCAACTTTGTCCGAAACTGCTCCAATAGGAATTACCAATTATCAGGAAATTCAAAATGTCGTTTGAATGGTCTCATTCACAAATAAATTCCTGGACTTTGCTCTTTAAATGTTACTGGTAAGTAATTATTTCCGCCATTTTAAGGAGAAAGGAGACAGGAACAATCTGGAAGCCAGTACACATTTATTCAACGGAAAATTGGCCGTTAGCATCAATGACTTTTACCATTTTTTCATGCAACAAATGAATGCTCCTGTGATAGAAGGACTCGGGTTTTGAGCGGAAAAGAAGTGACGAAATTTTCCTCCTCTGGAACTGTGGTGAACAACTGTTGGGCTAGGGCATGTTCAATAGGGCGAAACAGATGGAAATCTGAGGGTGCAATGTCCGGGGAGTAAGCCGGGTCCGGTAAAACCTCCAATTGTAACTATTCAAGGGTTGATTTCGTGTGGGGGCACCGACATGTGGTCTGGCATTATCGTGTAACATGACGACTGGTTGGCGTCCTTTACCTGTCCATGGGCGTTTTTGCTCGATTGCGGCGTTCAGGTACATCAACTGATCGTTATATCGCTGTGCAGTGATTGTTTCGCCCGGTTTCAACAGTTCGTGGTACAGCACTCCATGAATATCCCATCATACACAAAACAGCACTTTTTATTAGTGGATAACCTGTTTTGCACTGTATGTTGATAGCTGGCTTAGGTCGACCCAGGATCGCTTTCGTACGGGGTTGTCGCAATAGACTCATTTTTCAAACCCGGTGACACGGTGACAACCCTCCACAAGAAATTCTTCCCTTGAAACCTCTTCAGCAATGACATGCAGATGCCCAATCGTTGACCAATATCTCCGTTAAATTATGCCAAACCCACTTACCAATCTTCTGGATCTTTCCCAAGTCCTGTAGACACCGAACCACCGTCGATTGAGCCACTTTCAAACGTTTCGACAGCTGCGTGATCGATTGTGTGGCATCGTCTTGCAACAGCGATTCCAGCTCCTCGTCTGCGAGTTCCTGCGATCTACCTGCACGTGGCTTGTCTTCCAAGCTTAGATCACTTTTCTTAAACCTGACAAACCATTCTCAACACGTCCGCTCACCCATAACCGTTTCGCCCTACGCCTGACATAATGAACTGGATGCTTCACTCGCACCTTTCCCTAAATTAAACATGAATAACAAACAGCGCCGCAAATGAGCTTTATCGGCCGCCATTCTTGGCTTCATGTACGAACTGACAACACGTGTCTCCGGCCGGTTAGACCCCTAGAGCGCCCACTAGCGGGGGGCGGCGGAAACTTTTGCATACCCGTATTAATGTTTAAACTAGATAGTCAACAGAATTCGTTTAAACCGAATCTGGGAAAGGATATTATGGACAAGTATTCGTAAGTCGGTTCACATAAATTTTGCAATTCCGTATTTTGAGTTTTCCACCATCTTTATTCGTGGTTTAACGACTACTGCGACGAACTCTAAGGGCTATAACCTGTCAGCCATCCCTAATGTCTGGCCGCTGGATCCAGGGAATGAACAATGCAAGTGCAGTAACCTGTGTGTCATTTGGTATTCGAATCACGGCTCACTAGAACGACCGTCCGGAATTCAGTGCTTAGACCACTGCGACAGACAGGCGACCCGCCAAGATTTCCAGGTTTACTGTACAGTAAATATTTTTATTTTCTGTACAGTAAACCTGGCTAAGCACTGAATCTTTTGGAGAGTCGTTACAGCTAATCGACGTAGTACTGCACAAGACTTCAGTGTACAAGTGTGTGAAAATGCTGTAACCTTGGTATGTACACGTACTATTCGCAGAGAACTGCATTCCGTGAGTTACCGTGGTCGTGGAGCTGCTTATAAGCCTTTCATCTCCACTCGGAATGCTACTCGTCGTTTATTATGATGTAAAGAACATTATCGTAGACCGCAGATCAATGGAAACGGGTCCTATGGACTGATGAATCCAGATACACGATCTATCAGTCTGATGGCCATGTGTGGTAATGGCGGCAGTCTGGGGAACGCTATTTACCAAAGTGTACTGTTCCTACGGTCAAGTGTGGAGCTGGCAGTGTACTCGTGTTGGGGTGTTTTTCTTGGTACGTTCCCGGCCCATTGGTTATCGTGGACAAACCTGTTAACCAGCACGTCTACCTCGATATTCTGGACAATTACGCCTTACCAACTCTGTGGCAATACTACTGAACCGAGCCTTGTTGGTTCCAACAGGATAACGCACCGAGCCATAATGCAAGGACTGTTACGGCGGGGTTTGACGAAAATTCCGTATCGTGTGTGGACTCGCCAGCACAGAGCCCTGATCTTAATCCCATAGAGCACCTATGGGATGAATTAGAACGCCGCATAAGGAGTTTGGAACCAAGGCCTGCTACTAAGCAACAGTTAGCGGCAGCATTATGTACTGAATGGAAGCTCATAGCTATCACTGGTGTTCCGAAACCTTGTCCAAAACATGTCTGGAAGGGTCAGTGTATGCATTAAGGCCAAAGGTGGACCAACACCATACTAATGTACGTCAATAAATGCTATGTTGTGTTTCTCTTCTAGGTGTCCACTTTTCTCAATATAGTGTATATACACGCCATCGCGTTGTACATCGTTTCAGAGCTCTCATAAAGAGCAGCTATCCTTCCATCTCTCTAGGGAATTCTAGAGGAAACCAAATTTCACCAGGACGCACCGTCTCTGCTTCAATTTTGTAATGGTTTTTATCACATTTAGCATCAGGTTTTCGTAAGTTGTGCAGATTGAAGTGAGGTATTGTTACGTTTGTGAAAATGGTAATGAAATAATGATCGGCGATAGTTTTGTAAAATATATTGTTGAGTAACAATGGAATTGACTATTGTTGCGTTACTCCATGGGGCAGCATTCACAAATAAGATTTGAACAATGGTTTTGACTGCTTCCGTTACCTATTTTTGTTACATCGAAATTTTTTACTTGGGATTTACTTTACTGGGAAAGATGAATAGCATCAAAAAATAAAATATCGTTTTACGAGCATCTGTCTTCCGACGCTTCCAAATCGCCGTCACTTAAACTCCCTTTTATTCTATTAAATGTTTAACATGTTCCACAGATAAAAACAAAAGTAATGCTTGGGAATGTCTCAAATGGCTGAACGCGTGATCGCTGTGTCTGTAATTTATATCTCACTGCGCAGCATTTCGAAGGAAAATAATAATTTCGAATGTCTGTCTGGGAAGATATATTTCTTCAGATTTTCCGTTTATCGAAGAAAAAGGAATTCCAGCGATCTTTAAAGTAATCTTTTTCATTGCGGTTGAAGAAAATGGCAGTAAAGACATGCACGGAAGACGTCCCTTTTGTTCTAACATGCTATTTTCTGCACTCGTTTTATCGTCTTCCTTTCTCCATCTTCGTCTGAGGGCTGTGCTTTACTCGATGTACCAAAAAACACCTTTTCCGCCATCTCCTGCTTTCTCTTCTTTTTCGTTCTTGGTCACGCAAAGAAGGGGGAAAAACGTGGTAGCACGAGAATGGGGAAACACACCGAGGCACATGCCAGTTATGACTGCTTGCAACGTACGCTGTTTAAGCAGAAATAGATGAAAATGTAGTGATAGCTGCATCTTTTTTTTTCTTTTTTTTTTCTGTTCGTCAACTTTTATCTCCTCTTCTGGCGGAGTAGGGAAACAGCGACTTTGTAGCAGAAAACCCATCTTGAATATGTAAATCCTATCCTACTTGTTCTCCCCTGCACGTACCTTCCGCATAATTTTCTTGCTTTCTTTCTCTCCTTTATGTAATTCATGGAGTTATGCAGAAAGAAATTTTCTGAACGAACACATAAAACTCAGAAGAAACTTCTTGGAGAATGGAAATTTCAGTGTTACTTATAGGAAAAGCATGAGCCATTGGGAATCGAGGAATGATACATTTTTTATCGTCGGAAAAAGACTGAGAAATGGAAGTAAGTGCAAGTATTTCCACCTGTAATTTAATTCCGTGTGTATGATCGTACCTTAAGGGTATTTCCAATAAAAGAACTCATTCTAAATCCTTCTTCATTCCTTTGAGAGTGTGGAGCATTTGGCGCTAAATGTTCTCCACTGTAACTCGTTTCTTCTGCCTAACTCAGCCTTTTTTCTTTCTTAATTTATTTACTGCATTTATTTTGTTTTCATGAAAGTTCAGGACGATTTTTTCACCATCTTATCGAATTTTCGTACTCTTAGCATATTTTTCCATGAAAACAAAATAATTGAATTTAGGAAATGCTGTGTAGGCCTACACCTTCACATTTAGGGCGGTTAGTAGCTTTAATTATTCACGAAAATAGCGACAGAAACATCAATCATGCAGAATTCTAATTCATATGAAGTTTGCTCATACAGGAGGGACATGAAACTTCCTACTATAACCTTTTAACAACAAGGGCCCTGAAAACGTGTGTTAGTCAAAATGCTATAACGCCCGAAACTCTCTGGTGCTCCCTTCAGAACTTCTCCCCAAAACGCCCGAAACTGTCTGTTTCTCCCTTCAGAACTTCTCCCCGTAATGCCCATAACTCCCGAAACTGTCTGTTGCTCCCTTCAGAACTGCTTCCCCATAACGCCCGAAACTGTCTGTTGCACCCTTCAAAACTTCTCCTAATAACGCCCGAAACTGTCTGTTGCACCCTTCAGAACTTTCCCCCATAACGGCCGAAACTGTCTGTTGCTCCCTTCAGAACTGCTTCCCCATAACGCCCGAATCTGTCTGTTGCTCCCTTCAGAACTGCTTCCCCATAACGCCCGAAACTGTCTGTTGCTCCCTTCAGAACTTCTCCCCATAACGCCCGAAACTGTCTGTTGCACCCTTCAGAACTTCTCCCCATAACGCCCGAAACTGTCTGTTGCTCCCTTCAGAACTTCTCCCCATAACGCCCGGTACTATCTGTTGCTCTCTTCAGAAGTTCTTCCCTCCCTTTGACAAGTTAACGATAGAAGGATTAGTGGTGGGTCACCACTAATTGTCCCGAGAAACACCAACGCCTGCGTTACTGATATGTTTAACGGCAATGTTGACTTCCGCTAATCCCGTAGACGCTGTATAATTTTAAAGAACAGGTGGGGGTTAAAAAATAATTTGCTTTTAAAGAGGCATTTTCGGGCAGTCGTAGTAGTTTGGATGTACGGACGTTTAGGGTGTTATGGTCGTCAAAGGGTTAAACGAGGCATTTTTGTAACGGTGTATGTAAGGAGATGTACACTAATTTATACAGAACATTTGACAGCAGTGAAACATGTGTCCTCCTCACATACGCAACAATGACGTTGTAAAGTCTTTAAAAACACCACACTGCATAGTATTCGGACGTGTACGAAACGTAAATAGCTATAATATGGGAAACCTCGTGGTTTAAGCGACTTTGAATGGACATCAACAAAGCGGGAATGTGCGAGAATCTCAGAAGCTGCAAGGCGCATTCAAGAACAGTTGCATCGAGGGAGTATAATGAGTGATGCACAAACAACAAAACAAGCAGTCAGCGGTCTTCCTGTGGGATGAAACGACTGGTCGGTGTTCCAGTGTAGTGCTGGCTGGGGAGGTTTGTACGAGATAACAGACGAGCTCCATAGCCAGAGGACGAGTTCCATAGCCAACGGCTATATCGAGAGGAGAATTTCAGCATACAGAGCACAATGGCGGGAAAGAGATATAACGGGATCCGTATCCTCCGAGTAACACCCCTCTCCGCTAAAAATTGACAAATCCTTCAGCAGTGCGTTCCGGAACACCGAACCTAAGGACCCAAAACAGTCGCTGTGTCCGATGAGACAAGTTTTTATCTTCTGCACACCGATACACTGATGACAATACTATATCGTCAACGGCATGAATCGATGGATCCCAACCGCCAAGCTGAATGAACTTTACGTTGGGTAAACTCCAGAAAAGCGCATTGAAAACCGTGGTATAGTTATACACTGCTGGACAATTGCTAAGGACGGATCATAAACGGCTATATAGCGCATAAAAAAGTAAGTGTGGTTGGATGCCAAGTGAAATAAAATAATATCAGAATGCCAGGACATTACAAGAAAGACAATTTATTGTGCTCTGAAATCCAGAAGGCTTTGGAACGTGTTCAAGGGACAAACAGGCCATTTTGTGCAGAATACGTAAACGTGAAAAAAATGCAATTACCGTCCGCAGGCGTTCCGGTGTAAGATGTCAATACGGGATATGGCCACCATGGAGGGCGATGCAAGATTCCACACGTCGTGTCATGCTTTGCACAACATTATCAAGCAGCTGTTGGGGTAATTTATCCCATTCCTCTGTCAGTGCACGGACGAGGGTGTCCTTGTTTATTGGAGGGCATTGGCGACCAGCAAGACTCCTCCCCAAAGCATCCCACACATTTTCAATGGGATTCAGATCTGGAGAACGTGCTCGCCATACGAGGCGTTGAATATCCTCGCTCTCAAGACACTCCTGGACAGCGACTGTTCGATGACATGTTGCGTTGTCGTCCATGAAAATGAATCTATCACCAACAGCACCACGGAACATGCGAACATGAGGTAGCAGAACATCATTAATGTATCGTTGGCCAGTCATAGTCCCAGTTGGAAGCACATAGAGGGACGTACGGCCATTGATTATGATGCCAGCCCATACCATGACACTACATGTCGGATATCGGTCCCTTTCCTGTATTTTCGCTGGACAATATGCAGTACCACTATCACGCCAGATCAGTTGTCGTCGACAATCAGACGATAGACTCTATCTACTCTCATCTGAGAAGAGGACAGCAGACCAGTCGTTATCAGTCCAATTGCGATGTTGATGGCACCATTGCAAACGGGCGGTACGGTGACGTCTGGACAATGGGATGCACACAACAGGACGGCGGGCGTATAGTCCTCCTTCATGCAAACGTCTGGCGACAGTTTTTCGGGAGATCCGCTTGCCAGTAGCAGCCATAAACTGATTTGCTACCTCACTAGCTGTGCTGCGCCGGTGTCTTTTTGTTGATAGCACTATGTACCGATCTTCTGCAGGTGTCGTGCTGCGAACACGACCTCCCCCGTGACGTTTGCTACACTCTCCATTTGTTTGAAATGATTTCCAAAGCCTTGAAACAACACTGTGGCTGACGTCGAACTCCCTGGCAACATCTGTTATTTTTCGTCCTTCTTCAATCTTGCCAATAATACGGACACTTGTAAAATCATCTAGGTGATGTCGGGAAGACATACTGAAAATTGCAAATTCGTCAATTGATTCTTTCCCATTCAACTTTGCGTTTGAACAACAACGGTCAATACGCGTCAAATCCTTTATATCTCTTATCAGCGCTATGACGTCACAAACAAGTTCTGCAATCCAAAATTTGCATACGCACAACACGTCTTACTGTATCCCGCACTTATGCTAATTTCCACATTTTCCTGCCTTCCATTTTATGGTTGCTATCGTTGCTATTGTCATCCGTCCTTAGCAATTGTCCGGCAGTGTAGCTCTCTGCCGCAAAAATTATTTTCTAGTTTTGAATGTTAGAACCTCAGACGTAATTCAGAAAACAAATTTTCCTTTTTGCCAAAGATCGAAACGACAATTAGCTCAATAAGTTTCATTGGTTATTTTGCCCTGGTGGCTGAAATATCAGCTTACAAAATTAAAGGAAATACACTCACGGACAATGAAATTTGTGCACCGAGAAGGAAGCATCGGATTGGAATTAAATTTTATGGACGTAATGATGCAGATGAATGATACTTTTGATGGCAAAAACAGAGCTGTAGGACAATTACAGAGGGATCTGTGGCACGCAGTCTGGTCACCTTCAATAGCGCGTCGCACCGCCTCGTGCGGCGATACATGCTGCAATACGGTCCAACATGGAGGCGAACAGACGCCTGATGTTATCCTGCGGCAGACTGTCCCACACTCGTTAGACAGTGTGCTGCAAATCCCGGATAGTGCTGCACGGAGGCAGATCGCGTTTCAGCTGGTCACACACATGCTCGATAGGGGACATATCCGCAGAGCGGTCACGCCATGGAAGAATCTGAACATGGCGTAGGCCGTCCTGGGCAACCCGAGCCGTGTGCGGGCTGGCATTATCCTGCTGGTATAGCGCACCTGAAATCTCGGCAAGGAATGGGAGCACATGGAGCCATAGGATCTCATTCATATACCGCAGGTCCATCAATGATCCACGTACTACTACTAGAGCTGATCAGCTATCGTAGAAATGGTTAATATATATCAAATACGTGGAGATAATGTAAATGGACGATGTCATCACGATGTCATCAATGTATTTGATATATATTAACCATTTCTATCGCCCTTTGAATTTATCAGCTACAATTAAAATAGCTGTTGCGTTAAATGCCACCAGATGACGACATCTCAGTTGCTGAGACCATCAATACGCATTCGTGTAGTCAGATGCTGACTGATAAAACACGCATTGCGCTGAGAATTGTTGGCGCTGTAGCGTAAATTCGAACGCACTCTACTAGTTATCGAGAGTTCTGGGGTTCGATCCCAGCAGTGCCGGAATACAACTTTTCAGTCGCTATGCGTTGTTTAAAAAATAACGTGGAAAGAGTAATGACATCGTCCATTTACATTATCTCCACGTATTTGATATATATTAACCATTTCTATCGCCCTTTGAATTTATCAGCTACAATTAAAATAGCTGTTGCGTTAAATGCCACCAGATGACGACATCTCAGTTGCTGAGACCATCAATACGCATTCGTGTAGTCAGATGCTGACTGATAAAACACGCATTGCGCTGAGAATTGTTGGCGCTGTAGCGTAAATTCGAACGCACTCTACTAGTTATCGAGAGTTCTGGGGTTCGATCCCAGCAGTGCCGGAATACAACTTTTCAGTCGCTATGCGTTGTTTAAAAAATAACGTGGAAAGAGTGATGACATCGTCCATTTACATTATCTCCACGTATTTGATATATATTAACATCTTACATATCAGTGAGAAATGATATGAAAGATATTCTCTGACCTTTTCTTACATCCAGATACAGATGTACCAAGATGTGAGAAAAAATAATTTTTCAACATATCAGTAGGAACTGGTATATCTTCTTATATATTAAAGCAGAAATATTACAATAGCCGTTCCATAAAAACGGAGAGTAATTTTGTTTTGAGTTGGCAACAGTGCGAAGGAGTAAATTAACCACGCAGACGAGTAACTGAATTAAGGAAGTATCTATGGCAACAGTTATTAGCCGTGGCAGCCGATTCTGGATTTGTTATTGCGCAGTTGTTTAAGGTACGTCTGGATTTCGCCACACAGCTATGGAAGTGAGTGATTCAGGGTTAAGAAGTGAAATGCGTGGCGCGATAAAATTTTGCTATCATTTGGGTAAAACTGCTCCAGAAACAGTTGATTTATAGACAGAGTCTTACAAAGATAAATGTTTGGGTGAGTCAACGATTTTTAGATGGCACCATGATTTCAAAAAAGGGTGTTTGTCGGAAGAACTCGCTCTTAGGCCTGAAATGATAATTTTCTTTGATCATAAAGGTGTAGTCTACTTGCATGCCGTTTATCCACAAATTACTGTCAATGCTGAGCATTACATTTAAGTCTGGAAGTGACTGAGACGACACATATTGATTAAGTAACCGGAACTGGTAGGCAAGTAGACCCTACACCATGATAACGCCCGCCCACACGTGGCTGCTTATGGTCAAAAAGTTTCTGACGAAATGCAGTATTGAAATCATGACACAGCCTACCTACAGTTCCGACCTTTCCCCGTGCGATTTCTGGTTGTTTAAAACAATGGAGGAGAAGTTCCGTGGCGCAACATTCAACACAGATGCTGACGTTACTCAAGCTGTACAGGGGTCGCTAAAGAAGCTTCTACAAAATGCCTTCACCACATGCTTTGAAAAGTAAACTGAACGATGGGACCGTTGCGTATCATCCGAGGGAAGATACTTTGAGAAAGAGCAACACCTATTTTGATGTACCTATATTTCTTCATTTTGTGTGATTTTAACTCCCAGTTCTTATGGAACGGCCATTGCAAATGTACGACGGCTATACTGAAACTAATGAGGAACAATGTTTTAAAAATTGCATGTTATAATGATTGAAGAAGTACGTTCGACACCTTAATCTGCGTTTTTAGAAAAAAATCCCCGTTATTTTAGACACATTTTCCCCATTGTTCTGGCAGTTTAAAAATATCCTTTAGGAAGAACTCCGCTCCAGTTGCGGCAACACGCTGACGTACATTTTGCTGTATTGCTTCCGTTCTCTGGTAGGGTTGGCCGAGCATCTGGCCCTTTAGAAATCCAAAATGTCATATGATAGTCGGAGGGTACCAGATCTGGGCTATAAGCAATGTGAGGTAAAAGTTCCCATCTAAATTTCTGGATTTTTTTTTCGAGGTCAAACGAGCAGAGTGCATCCTAACGTTTGTCTTGCTGGAGGATGATTTTCTTTCCCATCCGTTTATCACACAATGCACGGCGGAGCTTTTCAAATGTTTGGACATAACGAGCCACATTTACGGTTTGTCCAGGTTCTAAAAATCAACCAGAATGCATCCATCTGCGTCCAAAAAGATAGTTCCCATAACCTTTGCAGCTGACGGAACTAGCTTAGACTTTTTCCTGCTTGGTGAATAGAGTTTATTCCATTCCATGCTCTGGCGTTTCGTTTCAGGTTCGAAATAGTGGAACCAACTTTCATCAGGTGTTACAATACCTTGCAAAAAATTGACCCCTTCATTTCGATACCGCCCCAGTAGCGCTGCACTCTGTGGTCTTTTTTGCGCTAGCCCCTGCGGTCTTCTGTCATTATATAACGAAGTGAATTTCTCCGTCATTTTTATCCGCGCCAGGATTCGAACCCGGGTCCACTCATTCCGGAATAAGTTGCTCTACCAATTAAGCTACGCGGACGTTTTATTCTGATTCCTATCTGCCTTTATGTCGTGTGCGTCCTTCTGGCAGGTACGTCACATCTCCTGGTACGTTACATCATCTTCCCCTTACTTTTTTTTTTTTTTTTTTTCGAAGTGCTGGAGAAAGGATTCTCTTATTTTTCCTATCTCGCGGTGTGGAAATAACATCACACCAATGCGAGATTTTGAACGGTCAGGTCATCCGGATAGTTCGGGCGCCATTATAACGAAGTAAATTTCTCCGTCATTTTTGGTCTACGCCGGGATTTGAACCCGAGGCCGCTTATTCCGGAACAAGTCGCTCTACCAACTGAGCTACGCAGACATGTATTCTGATTCCTATCTGCCTTTATGTCATGTGCGTCCTGCTGGCAGGTACGTCACATCTCCCCTCCCCCCAAAGAGGGCCGTGGGCATGGCCTACGGGTCAGCCGTGACCATGAATCGTTGCAGGCAGACAACCACTGTAGAACGTGCACTTGAGAACTCCCAGTCAATCTGGTGTGTGGAATGCAACGTCACACACATTTATTTTTCGAAGCACTGGAGAAGGAATTCTCTGATTTTTCCTGTCTCGCGGTGTGGAAATAACATCACACCATTGCGAGATTTTGAACGGCCGGGTCATCCGGATAGTTCGGGCGCCATTATAACGAAGTGAATTTCTCCGTCATTTTTATCCGTGCCAGGATTCGAACCCGGGTCCACTCATTCCGGAATAAGTTGCTCTACCAATTAAGCTACGCGGACGTTTTATTCTGATTCCTATCTGCCTTTATGTCGTGTGCGTCCTTCTGGCAGGTACGTCACATCTCCTGGTACGTTACAATTAAACGTGGTACCCAGGGGAGATACATTTTCCGATATCCCAAGTTGCTAATCGTTTCCTGAACTATACTGTGTCTTATTCCCAAGTTCTCCACAATTTCCGTCATTGTCATACGTCTGTCATCACAAATTAAGGTATCAACCCTTTCCTTGTGATCCGTAGCAGCTGTTTGAAGGCGGCCGCTAGGAGTTTGATCGCTATTTGTTAAACCGTCCTCGAAATGTTTAACCCACCTTCTCACACTGTTCGCATGCATGCAAGTGTGCATGCTGAAGCCTACGGTTATAATAGGTAGCCGTAGTGTCCTCTTTCTGAAGGAAATGAATCGCAGCACGCTGAAGGAACGATGTACCACTGTCGATCATGTTTTCTCGCGTCTGTTTGGTCACATGACTGACGCTGGTGACGTCATTTGGCATTCATTGCCACACCAAAAGGTAGTACTATCTGCCCACGAATTATCATCTCCCCAATGAGCAATATGCTTGGGTAATGCAGCTTTGCTCGTTACTTTCAGTAAATAAACTCAAAAGAAGCTAACAACTATTGAATGAAATGTTTATTCTCATGTGGACGTCTGACGACATAACAAGAATATTTTATTGGTTGAAAGGATATCTGAAGTTCGTTTGCAAAAACTGCCTTCTCAATTCCGCTTTTGAAATCAAAAAAGGAAAAAAATCCTCTATGGAAAGTTGCCTCCTTCTTGCTCAGAACGATACACTAGGCTTCATGAGACAGTTTTTCAAGCCTCCGTTTTGTCTTTTGTCAGATAACGAGGAAGAGCATGAGCTAGCTTTTATTTTACAAAGTACTTTTTTCAAAATTCTGAACACTAGTGCTTACTTCATTCACGTGACTTACGACAATCCTCTTCTGAAACATTGTGGAACATCATCAGCGATGAGTCTTCTCTAGTAGCGAACGATATCTCACTTCTATTGTATGGCTTATGATGATTGCAGGACTTCGACGGAAACACGATGCTTAGTGTAGCAATGAGATCCGGCCTACAACAGCTTCGCAAGAAACTGCTTGAAGTATATTGTGAAAGTTCATGGTAATATTTGCTTTCGAAAATGCGGCTTTTGATTAAAAAAGAAACACATTGTTCAGTATAAAAAAATTTATACCTGTTTTTCTACCAACTTCAGTTTTTAAGATGCGATTTATGGAGAACTCATCACATGTCCAGGAAGCAATTGTACAGCACACTTCAGTACTGAACTGTCTTGAGCCAATAAAGCACTGATTACAAATGCATTGTTTTTGTACCGGCAATCAGTAGGGCTTTTAAATTGACTCTGGTTTGTATATTTGCATTTCATGATATTGGCATCGTGGAAAAAATGTTCCATATTCCTTAGTAACTGACCTGAAATGTAGATGAATCGGATTTTTTGTTACTGCTTTATTTACTATTTTCTTTTGAGTGTTTCCGTTGAACCAAGTGTCGTTTTGTACTAATTAAATACCGCTCTTTCATTTTGTAACTGAACTTTTTTGCGTATCTCTCTTGGTTTCTGAGTTAGTTTTGCTAAGTTCCGTTTTTCGCCACTAGGAGCGCTACAAGCACGTCCAATCGCTTGCGCATGGTCGCTTTCCTATAGGTACAAGTTACTTCCGTGGCGGTACGGTACCCGGTTTAAAAGTTAGAGGGGGGGGTAAACGGACTTTCTTAAGAACCCTGTATATAAATGCTACAGCGAAGAGCCAAAATATTACGACCAACTCGTCTTTATGCAAATCGAAGAGACTGCAGTTAAACGAGGGAGTGCGTGAAGTTCACGAAACAGGAAAAATAACACATGATACTGAGCTCTGTTAATCAGTGTTATTCTTGTTCTTAAGATGGGAGAGGTAGCTAGCTGTCTTATAAAAATATTGACAAAGGCCAAATTTTAATGGCCAGACGGTTGGATTAGAGCATTTCCGAGACGGCAAGACTTGTGAGGTGCTCACGCTCAGACCTAGTTAGTATCTTCAAAAAGTAGTCCAAGACGAGAAAAATCACGAACCACTGTCATCGTGTGGGCTTAACAGGGCTCATTGTTGTTAGAGGTGAGTGAAGGCTATATAATACTAGCCAACTATATGATACTAGCCAACAAGCTATATGATACTAGCCAACAGAAGGGATACTGTGGCGCAACTAGCATATCATTTGAATACTGGTGACGGGATTAGAGTGGTATCATGCTCGGTAGCCGTACTGACCTCCAACTATATAATACTAGCCAATTATATGATACTGACCTCCAACTATATGATACTAGCTATATGATACTGACCTCCAACTATATCATACTAGCCAACTATATGATACTAGCCAACAGAAGGGATACTATATTATACTAGCCAACAGGCTTTATGATACTAGCCAACAGAAGGGACACTGTGGCGCAACTCGTATGTTATTTGAATACTGGTGACGGGATTAATGTGTCACAAAACACAATACATCGCACTCTGCTCAAAATGGGATTGTGTAGTCGCAGGCCACTCCGAGTGCCTATGCTGACCTCGGTTCACCCTCGAAAACACGGGCAAATGGGCACGCGAGCAACAACACTGGACCTTGAATGATCGGAAGAAGGCCAATAGTTCGATGAATCTCGTTTCTTTTTGCACCATGTGGTTGGCAGGGTGCGTGTTCGTTGTTTACTTGGGAAAGTGTTGACATCAGAATTCACTGTGGAAGAAAGGAAGCCGATGGAGAAAGTGTAATACGTTGGGCAATGTTGTGCTGGGAAACCCTAGGTTCTAGCCCAGAGGTGAGGAACCTTTACATGTTGGACGGCCGCATTAAGTTAGGTGTAACCTAACAAGGCCGCATTCGAGAAACTTCAATTAGACATACTTTCAAATGTACATTATTTTGCAAAAATCTTACTATGTACTAACTTACTTCAAAAAAATGAAAACAAAATATTAATTATAAAGTTAACAGCTCTTTTAATGATTTTGTTGTGACTTCTTTTTGTTGGAAAGCGTTTAAACATTTTGTTGCAACATGGTGTCCCGAACTTTCAGATGATCCCCTAGATGGGCATCCGTCATTTGTGACCTTAAGGACGTAGTGTTTTGAGTTAGATAGGAGAATATAGATTCACAGCAATAAGTGCGGGAAAAGCAAGAAAGCGTTTTTCGTAAATATTGCCGAAGGCGTTATATTCTATTTCATTTTTCCATATTTCAACTGGATCTTTCTTAGGGTCAAATAAGATTTAAAATGGCATCTTCTCAGAGCTCAATCAATTCCATATATATTTCTTTCAAAGCCACAGAACGAAATCGCAAACGTAGCAGGTATCAAAACAGCCCTTATGACACACTAATGTTTTAATTGTGGCCGTGTGTCGGAGAGCACTATTTCGTCGAACCTTCTTTCACTCAGTGGTATTTGAAATACGGTCATTTTAAGATTAAAATAAAAATAATAAGAGACGAAGGCAAGATTATTAATAAAAATAAAAGAATTTGTTCTGCAAAATTTGGATTCACTCAAAAGGCCGCACTTAATGGCCTGGAAGGCCACAACTTTCTAATCCCTGGTGTAGTCGTTCACGTGTAGAATGTAAAGACGTCTACCACCTATCTAAACCTCATTGCAACCAAGTACATCCTTTCATGGCAACGGTATTCCCCTCTGGTAATGCTTTCTTTCATAAGGATAATGCCTAAGGTCACGCTGCCCGGACTGTGCCAAATTGGCTCTCGGAACATGAGGAAGACTTCAGGTATTGCTCTGACCTCCAAATTTCCCAGGCATCAATTCAATGAAGCATTTGTGGTTTGTACTGGAACAGCGAATCCAATCTGCTGAGGCTCAACCACGTAACTTACAAAAGTTAAAGAATCATCTTCTGATAGCTTGTTGGTACCAGATACCACAAGGCACCCTTAGAAAACTTGTAACGTCTATATGACTCGCCAGGTAAGAGATCCTTTTGCGGCACATGGACGACTACATCATACACTGCTGGCTATCCAAAATGCAACATCAAGAAGGAAGCATCCGATTAGCCTGAAATTTGCAGCATGCGTCGCCCGCGAGAGGACATGCGAACGATTAGCATTGCAGGGAATATGCAAATCATGTGCGCCTGGCACGCCACAGAGAAGCACTATAAGAAGAGTGCACAGAAGGCGGGGTGTAAGTAGTAGAAGTGTGTTGTGCTGCCGGACCTGTGCGTGGTAAGCTTCCTGATGCCTCGTCGCAGAATACGGCAGTCATTCCAGCACGTTTCGAAGTTCGACAGAGGACAAATAGTGGCTTATCGCGACAGCGGTTTATCGTACCGAGACATCGGCGCCTGTGTGGGACGACATCCAGCCACAGTGAGGCGAGTAGGGATTCGGTGGGTGCAGGAGGGACGGACGGACCGTCCTGAGCGACTGCCGCTGCCGTGGCACACCACCGAACGAGAGGACCGGCATGTTGTGCGGCGGGCATTGACGGCTCGCACCGCCACATCACGAACGTTAGCGCAGTAATTAGGGTGTGTTGCACAACAACATCTGTCACCACGTACCGTTCGACGTTGTCTACAGGAGCGGAGACTTGTCGCGCGGCGCCCATTGCTCCGATTACCATTGACGTTACACCACCGGCGAGTGCGGCGGCAGTGGGCCGTTGAACGCCGCACCTGGAGTACGGAATGGCACGACATTGTCTTCTTCGACGAATCCCGCCTCTGCCTGCAACACCACGATGGTCGGATCCGTGTGTGGCGGCACCGCGGCGAGAGACTGTATGACGCCTGTACTATGCATCGCTATACCGGCCCGTCGCCTGGCGTTATGGTTTGGGGCGCAATTAGATATGACACCCGCACCCTTCTGGTACGCATCGCCGGTACGCTCAACAGCCACCGCTACATCTCCAACGTTTTGGATTCTGTAGTTCTCCCTTACCTGCAGGACCTGCCAGCGTCCACGTTTCAACAGGACAATGCGCGCCCGCGCGTGGCACGCATTGTGCAAAAATTCTTCACGACCCATCAGGTGTCACTGCTGCCGTGGCCCGCCTGTTCTCCCGATATGTCGCACATCGAACACGTCTGGTCGCTGATCGGCAACCGAGTGGCCCGGCAAGCACCACCCGCGGCTACGCCTGATGAACTGTGACAACGTGTCGATGAACTGTGACAACCTCTTCTGCACCTAATAAAAGCATATACACCGATAAGCCATTACATTATCACCACCTACCTAATAAGCTGTAGGACCTCTTTTATCACGCAAAACAGGACACTCGGCGAGGCATGGATTTGATAAGGTGGCGATAGATATCCTGGGGTATCTGGTACCGTAATGTCAACAGCAAGCCCTCCATCCAGCCCTGCTACGCTTCGGCGTGATTTAGCGCAAACCCGCTTTTCCAAGTCGAACCAAAAATGTTTGATTGGGTTCATGTCAAGTGAATTTTGGCGCCAGGGCGTTTACAGAAAATCACCGGCATGTTCCTCGAACCACTCCTTGACGATTCTGGAAGTGTGGCATGCCGCATTATCCTGCTGGTAATGGACATCACCAGCAGAGACCACAGTTGCCATGAATAGGTGAACTCGATCCGCAACAATGTCCCGATACCTGACAGCTGTTTAGGGATTGTGCTATTGGGATAATGGGGCCTAACGTGTCCTAAGAAAACATCGGCTACAGCACAAAACCGCCGCCGCCGGTCTGTTTCCACCCAACAGTGCGTACAGGTGCCAAAGCCTACGTTGGTAATCTGCGTACCCGTGCTCGGTTGTCTACGTGATGCCTCAGAAATCTTGATTCGTGAAACCAGGCCACTTCCTTCCCATCATCCACGGTCCAATCTTGATGATCTTGAACCCATTTCATGCTTTCTTGGCGATGACGCGCAGTGAGCATGGGGATCCTGCTGGGTCTTCGGCTACGCAGGCCCATGCGCAGAAAGCTGCTCTGAACTGTGTGCTGTGACACATTGCCCTGATCACCACTGTTGTATCTGCGGGTGATTTGTCGCACTGTGGCCCTGAGTTCGCTGTGATACGCGACAGTCTCCGCTCTCCTCGGGCATCGATGAGCTGCGGACTACACACCGCTGGACGACGGTTCGTCGTCTGGCTATCTGTGCACCACTTTTGATACGTATACGCCACAGTGGCACGTGAACAGCTCACATACCGCGCCGTTTCCGAGGTCGTAGTTCCATGGCTCCGTGCCATCACAATTTGTCCTTTATCAAACTGCGATAGATCGGCAGCTTTTCCCATTCTGACTCCTAACACTACTAACCGAAAGCAGGTTCTCGGGTTGTATATATACTGCTCTGTGAACTTCACCTGCGCCACCGTTCGGTCTCCAGGCGCGCTTGTTTTTCTAGACTGGCGGTGGTCATACTGTAATGAAAACTAAACACCATGTAATGTAAGAAAAGCATGGAAATTTTGCTCATAGCTCATTTTATAGAACGCAAAAGGTGTTTTTCTAATCACATTTTTAGATCTGTAGATGGTACATAAATAAAATTACGCCCAGTGTATTAGAAACACTCGAAAATGCCTGGATCATCATGTTTATGAGAAAAACAATTTTTTATTCGCCTTTACAAACGCGGTGATATCGTGTCGACTGACTGACAGGCGAAAACAGTGATTGTTGTACGCACGTTCGTTTTTGTACCCAAATATGTGCTAAAAAATCAAAATTTTCATTTTTTTCAGTCTTTTGACCAAACAGTATAATTACTTTCTAGCTGGCACGTTTTCACAAAATTCAATGAGCCTTTTACCCGGCACCACTCAAGTCTAAAGTCATTAATCGTAATCACATGAATTAATCTGAAACGAAGTGCGATCCTCTTATAGAAATGCTTGCTGTACCGTTCAGTGCTTTGAAGCGGAAGTACGAGTCCTTCCTCTGAATTGAAACATAAATATAATAGATCTCAATCGTGTGCGACCACTGTAAAGTGCCTGGAAGTATCTCCTCGTATCAGAGTAACTGTAGGTGGAAATATTAATGAAATCTAACGTACTGAATTCCCTCGATATTTCCACCATAACACGATAGCTGTTGAGCACTTGATACGATTGGGAAAGGGATGGCAAATCGGTAAAATATCGGGGGGGGGGGTCCATGGTTTGGAGAGAATCCGTTTAATGGCTCTTTATGAGATTATCTCGATTTCAAGAACAAACATAATTTTCGATCGTGCAACTAGGAGCAATATTTCTTCATGGTTGCAGTTTCCCTGCATTAATTACTTAAACAGCTATACTTAAATGAACTTTGGTGAGTTCAGATATATAGCTTGAGGCTTTCATCGTGTGTGAATTGCTCGTCCCATGATTTTCGCATAGTACCTTCTTATGAACACAAACGAATTGTGGAATTAATAGTGCAGGAGTAACTATTTTCCCTATGAGTGCTCTTTTCTAACAGCTATTGATCTTAACACAGGAAATTCCACAACGCATTAAGCTAAAGCAATATTTTAAATTACTTACCTAAGATTTCAAGCGAAGAAAAGTATGATTTTAATGCAACCATCGCCATTCCGGTATCCTGGTGATCAGAGACGCAAAACTATTAGGGAAAAAGTTGTTGGAGTGACAACTATGGGATGGTTGAATACCCATAGTTGGAGTGACAACTGTGGGTAGCCGTGAAAGCTCCCTATAGTTGACACTAAACGTGGGAAGAAAGTAGGGCTAAGTGAACTATCACAAGATTTCTAGTGACTAAAGCAAGATTTCCTGAGCAGTAACGCAAAATTTCAAAGAAGACTGACTTGACATTTTTTTTACAACTGACGTATGATGCCGCAGTGGTCTAAGCGATGTCTTCTGACCCTTCATCCAAAATGGGTGCGGGTTCGAATTCCGGTGAGGCATGGATCTTACGGCACTGGCTCATTGTCTTCACTTAAATCAGTGATCCTAAATTAGGGACAGGCTACTGCTTATAGCTCATTAAGTTGCTCACGGTTGTCGTTAAACCCCCAATCAAAGAAATAAACAAGTTAGTAAATTCATGCGATGCATTGATTATGATACGCTTTCAATATACCAGAAAGCAGTAATCAAGTTATTACTCAAGTTATGAGGATGATGGCTGTAGAATAAATCTCGCTCCCATGCCCTGACCTTTCACTCCATTTCGATGATATTCAACAGAACTGATTAAGTATGCTTCCGGAACAACATGATAAAGTTTTGTCTCAATCAAAGCAGTTTTACGTAAGTTATAACGAATAAGGGCAATGGAATGGATCCCACTCCTATGTTCTGAAATTTGACCCCATTTCGCCCATTGTCAGTAGGGTTCTTCCCCAGTGGTCCCCTACCACATATTAAAATTTCATAGAAATCGAACTATTTCTACGCAAGTTATGATGCATAAGGGGCAACGGAATGCATCCCGCTCCTATGTCCCGACCTTTGACTCCATTTCGCCCATTTTCAAGAGGGTTCGTTGCCAGGTAGTCCTCTACCACATACTAGAATTTAAACGAAATCGAACCGTTTTTACGCTAGATGTCGTGCCGACGGACAGACAAACAGACAGACGGACAACGCGGGAGCATATACGATTCTTCAACCTACGGTTGGAAAGAGTAAAACTGGATGAAAGTTAGGAGGCATTGTTTAGACGGAATGTTGTACAGTGAAACCCTGATCTTACGTCCCCCGCATTTTACTTTTTTCCCGTTTCTAGCGACGTTTTTCTGAAGTCACGATAATTCACTTACATTTTCCCCGTGTTAAAAGTTTTTCCAATCACACGTTTAACCGCATCGAACGTTGTTTAAAAATTTTGATGCCAAACCGGGTTTTCCTTTAATTTCATATCTTTCTTGGTTTCCATACATGTAAGATTGCTTTAAATCAGTTCTTCTCCCTCCTGCTGCATTCTTCATCAGAATCAGACGACCAGGTTGCGTTAAACCTGTTGCTCTTCTCCAGAATTTGTCGAAAGTACGTGACGACCAGATGAAGCAATGCTACATTTCTCAGACTGTACGTGTCTTATCTTAGCTACTTTGCTGGGGCGCCTCGTCTAGTGCCGTAAATCCTCCTGTGGAACTGGAGTGAGTTTCAGCTTGACAAGAACGGTGTGAGGTTCTGAAAGCAATTCAATCAGTTTGCTGTCAGTTTGAATCTTGCGTTTTAGACGTGAGAATGAAGATGGCGAGTAAGAAGCTCAAATGTCTTTCCTTAGCTGGAAAAAACTGCATTACGCAAAAAGATAGCGAAGTTAATGGAACTAAAGTTGAATTAGCCAAGTCTCTTGAATTACCAGTTTCAACACTGAAAACAATTTTAAATCAGAAAGAATCAATCGAAATTACTTCAGGAAGGTTAGGTCACTGTGCTAATAAGACAAGTTGGTAAAATCATGCAATTCATTGATTATGATACGCTTTCCAACATACCAGAAATTATTACTCAAGTTATGTGGATAATGGCTGTGGAATAAATCTCGCTCCTGTGTCCTGACCTTTGACCCCATTTCGATGATATATTCAACAGAACCGGTTCATTATACCTACGGAACAACATGATAAAGTTTTGTAGCAATAGAAGCAGTTTTACGCAAGTTATGTGAATAATGGCTGTGGAATAAATCTGGCTTTTGTGGAACGACCTTTGACCCCATTTCGTTGATATTCAACAGAACCAGTTCACTATCCTCCGGAACAACATGATAAAGTTTTGTCGCAAATCAAGCATTTTAGGTAAGTTATGATGCACAAAGGCAATGGAATGGATCATACTCCAGTGTCCTAACCTATGACCCCATTTCGCCCGTTTTCAATAGGGTTTGTCCCCAGTTGCTCCCTATCACATATTAAAATTCCATCGAAATCGAACCATTTTTACGCAAGTTACGACGCATAAGGTCAATGGAATATATCCCGCTCTTATGCCCTGCCTGACCTTTCACCCAATTTCGCCTATTTTTAATAGGGTTCGTGCCCAGTTGGTTACCTACCACATACAATAATTTCATCGAAATCGAACCATATTTACGCATGTTATGACGCATAAAGGCAATGGAATGGATCCCGCTTTTATGTCCTGACCTTTGACCCAATTTCGCCCATTTTAACAGAGTTCGTCCCCATGTTGTTCCTTACTACATACTAAAATTTCATCGAAATCGAACCATTTTTACGCAAGTTATGACGCCGAAGAGCAATGGAATAAATCCCGCTCTTATGCCCTGCCTGACCTTTGACCCAATTTCGCCTATTTTTAATATGGTTCGTTCCCAGGTGGTTCCCTACCACATACTAAAATTTCATCGAAATCGAACCATATTTACGCATGTTATGACGCATAAAGGCAATGGAATGGATCCCGCTTTTATGTTCTGACCTTTGACCCCATTCCGCCCATTTTCAATACGGTTCGTCCCCAGGAGGTTCCTTGCCACATACTAAACTTTGATCGAAATCGAATCAGTTTTACGCAAGTTATGACGCATAAGGGCAATGGAATATATCCCGCTTTTATGCCCTGTCTGACCTTTGACCCCATTTCGCCCATTTTGAATAGAACCTCGTGCACATAGTAAAATTTCATCGACATCGATCCATTTTTACGCAAATTATGACGCATAAAGGCAATGGAATGGATCCAGCTCCTATATCCTGACTTTTGACCCTATTTCATCCATTTTCAATAGGGTTCGTCCGCAGGTGTGGTTCCCTAACACATTCTAAAATATCATCGAAATCGAACCATTTTCACGTGAGTTATCGTGCGGACGGACGGACAGAGCTGGAGCATATACGCTTCTTCAACCTACGGTTGGAAAGCGTAAAAAAGGAGCTTGAAACGTTTGCCTAACAGTGGACTTGAAACCATTTTCACGACGTGGTTTAGCTAAGCTCGAACTTACCTCTAAATGAATCAATATCGACGTGGTTTAGCTAGCCTCAAACTTACCTCTAAATGAATCAATATTGAAGTGAAAGTCTTCAGAAATTGCTGCTAGGCTTGGTTTAAACGACTTCACAGCTCAAATGCATGGATGGATCGACTAAAGAAACGCCACAATCATATTTACCAATCACCTTGTGGTGAATCTGTAAATGTTGATCCAATTACAAATGATGAATGGAAGACAAAGACTTTACCTGCGTTAATCGTACATTATGCTCCGAAGGACATTTTTCAACGCCGATGAGACTGGCTATTTTTTTAACCTTCTACGTGATGAAGCGTACACTATATTGACAAAAGTCACCGGACAACCATTCAAAAGCAAATGAACGGATCCGCTGCGCTGTTAAGATGCACGGTACAGCTGCAAACGATATAAAAACAAGCCTGCAGCTGACCGCGAGCATATCGCACTGTGAGGTTGAAGGACAATGTCGAGGCGGGAGAGAACTGACCTTGAGAAAGGAAAGATTATTGGGTGCTATACTAGTGGGCTGTCCATAAGAGAAACCGAGAGGCGTTTCAACATACCCAAGTCAACTGTTTTGGATGTACTGAATAAGTGGAAGGCACATGGCGTTCTTGAAGTATCAAAACGTACCGGCAGATCAAAGATCATCAGTGATTCAGGACGTCGAAGACTCAAGAGAGTCGTTTCAGCTAATCGACGGAGTACTACTGCACAAGGCCTCAGTGTACAAATGAGTAAAAATGCTGGAACCTCGTTATGTGTATGCACCATTCGGAGAGAACTCCATTCCATGGGCTGCCGTGGTCGTGCGGTTGCTCACGAGGCTTTCATCTCCCCTCGGAATGCTACTCGTCGTTTAGCATGGTGTAAAGATCATTTATCGTGGACCGTAGATCAATGGAAACGGGTCCTATGGACTGATGAATCCAGATACACGATCCATCAGTCTGATGGCCGTGTGTGGGTATGGCGGCAGCTGGGGGAACGCTATTTACCACAGTGTACTGTTACTGCGGTCAAGTTTGGACCTGGCAGTGTACTAGTGTGGGGGTGTTTCTCAAGGTATGGTCCTGGCCCATTGGTTACCGTGGACAAAACTGTTAACCAGCACGTCTACCTTGATATTCTGGATAATTACGCCCTACCAACTCTGTGGCAATACTATGGAACTGAGCCTTGTTGATACCAGCAGGATAATGCACCGAGCCATAAAGCAAGATCTGTTACGGGGTGGTTTGAGGATAATTCCGTATTGCGTGTGGACTGGCCAGCACAGAGCCCTGATCTTAATCCCATAGAGCACCTATAGGGTGAATTAGAGCGCCGCGTAAGAAATTCGGAACCAAGGCCTACTACAAAGCAACAGTTAGCGGCAGCATTATGTACTGAATGGAAGCGCATACCTATCGCGGTGTTCCAAAACCTTGTCGAAAGCATGTCTCGAAGGGTCAGTGCATGCATTAAGGCCAAAAGTGGTTTCAAAACCACTTTAATGTAACAAAGCAGAGGAGACGAGCAACATGGAATCGTCTCAAAGAAAAAAAAAGAACAGGAATGACAAAAACTCATAAAAGCGATGATATGTACATTGAATGAGTAATGACAAATTTACAACGTGATGCAAACAGAGCAATGCTTGAGGAAGAAAAAAATGTTCACAGGCAGGGCACCGCAGTGCGAAAGAACATCAAAAAGTTAACGCAAAGTCTTAACTCACTGTGAGATGTAATGGACTTGGTGTAGCAGCGAACCACGGGGTCACTGGTGACCACGTAGCATAGAAGGAGCTTTCACGGCATGCGGAGATGGCAGGCTGATACTCCTGCTGTACCACCGTGCACAGAGTAACAGAAAGCATTGTGAAAGGTGAAGTCTCAAGTGCGCCATCTATGAAATAGTGTCGAGGAGTGACTGTTCATCTCTTGCAGAAGGAGTAAGTCGGCCCCAAGAGGCGAGAGATCTTCCAGAACGAAATCGTTAGCGAGGGGGTTAGCAAACCCCTTACAATTCAGAGTGGGGACTTTGAATGGGTAAGTTCGACGTCGGATGAAGGGCGCCTATAGCAGGTTTCTAGAATGTGTCGAGGTGATTGATGATACCACGACACCACAAGATGTAGTCGGGTTGCTTGGCATTATGCCGGAGAAATTTGAGGATGGAGGTTGCTTGGTCGAAGACCTCAAGAAGAACTGCTTCAAACTGCTGTAAAAAGATGAGAGAAGCCTCCCTATTTGTTTTATGAGTGAGAAACTCGTAAAGATCTTCAAAGGAGACAGGTTCTGAAGGAAGAGAGGCATTGGTAAGCAGAGTCGAGAAATCTTCAAATATCGGCAGAGGACCCTTGGACTTTCAAGAGGAAGAGCTAAAACGTGACAGGGATGACTTGGAGCCTGCTAGACGGGTGGAAAGATGTGGGCGGCCAGTCGGGGAAGGTGACTTCTCATTCCTCTGGGCCTCGGTACTGGTAGTAGAGCGATGTTTGCCGTGGATCGATGACACACATGTGGAATCAGAGTCCACCTCATCGCCGGGAGCAAAAGTGCCAACGGTGAATGAAGCTTGGAGATCAGCCGTGATGTCCTCTGATGGAGAGAGAACACGGGAAGGCAAGTAGGAGTCAAGCGGAGGAAAATCCAGCAGAGTGGAGAAAGCAACATGGGAAGACGCGTGTTGATCGAAGGCTTTAATTAGATTTTCGGTAGAACTGGGTCCAGGAGGTGCAGACGCAAGAGGAGGCATGGCAGCAGAAACGGAGGAAGATGTAGAATGCTGTCTTGGAGCTGCAGGAGTCAGTGGCTCTGCATGGGGGCATTGAGCCTGCTGATGGCCGTAAGCCTTGCAGCGTGAGCAATGAGCAGAGATGAGGAGCTCAATCCAGCGGCGCTCGTTACCGCAACGAACATCGAGGAACCGTGGAAACTTTATGAGATGCTCTTTCGACGAGAAGATGATGCGAGCAGTTCTACGATAGCCACAGATATGTTTATCATCGGGGTCGGAGGGGAAGAGGAGAGAGTCTTCACTGGGCCGACTACACTGCCGCATCGACTAAGTACAGCACACACCATGTCATCAGAGATCTCCGGGGGTATCGGATGTAGAGAGACCAAAACTGGACGCTGGGCGATGGATTCGGCTAAGAGGTGACGATCGTCAATTGATAGGTCCCGAAACAAGACAAGCTCGGCATATTCTTTCTTCGAAAAATAAACAATCACAGTTCGTGGCTTTCGGGTGAGGTGGGTGATGGCACCAGAAGGAAGCATCTTCTTGAGGGCGGAGCTGTACTGCTTCAAAGGAGTGTTGCGCGGCGCATCAAAACAAATCCCTAACTGGAGGGTCAAGTGAAGACGTTGACCAGCAGGAGAGTTCTCGGGAATGTCTAATAAGATGGTGTCACCGTTGAGAGTAACGTAAGAATACATAGGGGGCAGACGAGACGAGGAGGAAGCCAACGGAATACCAGAGGCAGCCGCAGAATACGTGCGTGCAGAAGCGCCTCCTATGGAAGGCATTTACGCAGTATGAGACAATGTACTGAAAGCAGAGGTAGTAGAAACTGTAGAGGGCAGATTAGCGACGCCGTCAGAGATGTGCATGAATTCATCATCGCCAGCAGAGGCCAGGGACGTCACATCCACTTTCTTAATGGCAGAATCGGAGACCTGAGCAGGAGAAGACGTGCAAATGACAGGAGGAAAATTAAGAGGTTGTCCACTAGCAAGCGAAGATTATTGATCGGCTGCGTCTGTCGTTGAAAAGGCGATGCGAGAAGCTGCAGTGATGCGGACGGGAACAGCGCCCTCGTCGGCAGATGCCATAATCAATGGCAAGGGTTAACGAAGAAAACGACCAGCTCGGTGTGGAAATTAAAACACTGATAATGGAACAAAATAAGCACTCACCAACTCGTGAGGGATCTTAAACGAAAGCACAGACCTTTAACTCCGGCATACACACAGAATAACAATGATGGAACACACAAAACACGTACGTGAAGCACTCAAACACGGAGCTCGTGAAGACACGTGTAGGTCAAAGGTGGACCGACACCGTACTAATATACGTCAATAAATGTTATGTCGTGTTTCTCTTCAAGGTGTCCGGGACTTTTGTCAATATAGTGTATGTTGTGAAGGGGGAATTATGCCACGATGGAAAATGTCAAAATGTGGTTGGTTGTCTTATTATGCTGCAATGCCGACGGGAGTGAAAAATTAGCAATTCCGGTTATCGGCAATTCTAGGAAACCACGTTGTTTAAAAAATGTGAGGAGCTTCCCTACGAGCTGTGAAGCAAACAAAAGGGTCTGGATGACTCAAACTACATTTCAAGATGTTTTGCACAATCCGGATTCGAAAATGAGATAGCAAAAGCGAAACCTTATATCATTTATTGATCAAGGTCTGTTACGGAGTGTTGATTTGAAACTTCGAAATGTGCGCATACAGTTTTTACTGCAAACTGCACAAGCAAACTTCATCCGTGCGATTTGGGGATTATCCGCTCCTTCAAAGGGTTTCACCAGAGACTGTTGGTGAAAAAAAGGCTGGCTGAACTTGATTCCGAAAGTCTTGTTGAGCAGAAAATCAACGTATTGGAAGCGATATATTTCATATCTTCTTCATGCGATAGCGTGACGAAAACTTGGATTTCTCATTCTTTTAGGGAGGGCGAATTTTCAACATCACATGAATTCCCATAGAAGCAGAGGGTGACTCAAATGGACTCGATTTTCCGATTGAGCCAGAGTATGATTACATCAATGAACTTGCAATCAAGTTTGAAGAGCAAGCTGCATGTGATGAAAATGTGCTAACTTCAGAGGTTCAAACAATCTCCAATATAATGGATTGTTCATGAATGGAATAGGGGATTACACCATACAATACAAATTTTGAAGATGACAATCCGTTTTTTGGTGTTACACCGAAAAACGGATTCAAAATTTGTATTGTATAGTGTAATCCCGTATTCCATTCATGATTTATCTGCTTCTCCGGGCAATCACGGGATAGGAATCTTAACCACCAGATTCGCTAAACATGAATGCCGGTTGTTGCTTCGACTAGCGAATCCTGTGATGGTTTTATTCAAATTAATCGGAAACTTGAGACTTGGTTGTTCTGGGTGGCGTAGTGGTTAACATACGCGGGCGCTGTGTGGGAGACACGGGTTCGATTCCCGCTGCAGGACGACGAAATTTTCAAGTTTTCGGATATTATCTGAATTTCCATCCTTGTCATGTTTACACCAAAAAACGGATTGTCATCTTAAAAATTTGTAATGGATTGCTCGTCGCAAGGAGATAATGAAAACGATAATTTAGCCGAAATTTCGGAACCTATGCCTTTCTTTCAAAGCGGCATTAAATGGATCAAAACGTGTGAAAAACGCTTTCTTTAGTACGATTCTCAAGAAAAACACTTGCCAAGCCTTTCAGTTATTGAGAAAGCTTTGCTTGAGCTAAACACTAAAAATAGAATTTCAAAGAAATTTACCGATTTTTTCCAAACTAACATCTCATAATGTAAGTACGTACGTAGGTTTCCTGCATGTTTTAGTTCTTACATAAATGTATCTACAATACATACTATGTACTAGTATAGTACTGTACTACTAGTGTACATTGGTTTCCGTTTTTGTTCACATCATGTATGCCCATAATGTGTATTTCACCTCGACCTCGATTTTACGTTTTCCCACATCGTACGACTTTTATGGTGGTCCCCTGAAAAGCTTAAAATCGGGGTTCCACTGTATTAGTAAAATATTCATTCGTGTTCAGTTTAAATCGTAACGAATCAGACCCTTTCCCTACATTTATTTCCTTCATCTTCATTTCGAATACGTATCTATTTATACATATGTTTGCATACATGTATATTTATTTTGGTGTCACTGTTTCACGTATATAAAAAAAGTTCCGAACTTTTAGAATCTTAACCTCTGAATTTCTTCCTTAGCATATCTAAATGCTTAAAATTTCAATCTAATCAGAGAAAGATAGTCAGATGTTTCGTAACTTTAAATTTTAACATGCTTTCTCCGGAATCTACTCGTTATCACTTAGTATTTTGAATAATTCCGTAGGACTAATGTCAGTCGATTTCAACCCTGCTTTGCTGTGCTTGACAGCAGTGTTTCGGCAACAAAGGTGCATCCTCTGTATTCCATTCAAAGCCCTAAATGCAAAGTAAAATATTTCATACATCAAGTTTTGAAAAAGTGGGCTGTGAAGATAGACCAAGAATATTTACAACACAAACGCGCAGATCTCCGTTTAGTTGGCGTAAGATTACAAATTAAAAAACTAGATTGCCAGCTTTCACCGCCGAGCGGCTTCATCAGACTGGTATGATTCTGTACTCAGCTTTGTAAACATTAGCCTCGTGAAGCCGGCCGTCTTCGACGGTGTAAGCTGGCAATCTAGTTTTATAATTTGTACTCTTACGCCAACTAAACAGAAATCTGCACGATCGTGTTGTAAAATATTTCAACTTACCTTCATCTTCTTCAAGCTGAAATACAAATATTTATGGGATAGTATCATGTTTTAAAACGACACAAGACAAAGGACACATCGCGCTACCGAACTTCCGTTTCCGGATATTTTTCAAAGAAGGAGAGCTTTCACCCGTGAGTCACTTGAAGGCCTTTGTGCTACTTTCCTTATACAATATTTTAAGTGGCTTCTTAAGTTTAAATGAACTAAGCAAGGTTTTTAACGGTTAAGTGATTTTAAGTGAACAAATGAGGCTTTCAAGCGAACGAACGTAAGAACCAGCATGATCGTAGTTTTCAGTCATGTGGCTGCATTGGAGATGTACATTCAGTGTCGAAATGTCCTGTTCATTAAACTTTGGAATTTCTCTAGTTGTAACCAGTATCGCGAAATTTTCTTAACGAGCTCAAGATTTCGCGCTTGAGATGGTGGTAGATTACATGTCGGGATGCCTTCAGAGTGCTGAAATTTCCTGCGTATCTATTTCAGCAGTTCATCCCTGTGCATTGACCTTTGAGTGATTAATTGAAGATTTCTCAAGTTATCAAATGGAAATCACGATCTTCAATTACAACTTTCAGAGGAAAGGGTAAATGGATGTTTAAATACCACTATGAGCAACTCGTGCACTGACCTTTGAATAATTAACTGAAGATTTCTCAAGTTATTAAATGGAAATCACGATCTTTAATTACAACTTTCAGGGGGAAAGGTAAATGGATGTTTAAAGACCACTGTGAGCAACACTAAGTTCTATAAGCAGTCGCCTGTCTCTAATTTGGGCCACTGGTTCTAGGGAAGAGGAAGAGTCAGTGCCGTAAGATGTGCTCCTATGCCTCATCCTGAACTTGAGCCCAGACCCTCTCGAAGGAACTTTCAGACGCCACCGCTTATACCACTGTGCCACCCGGAAGAGACCTAAAAGAACCTCTTACCAGGTTATCAAGCAATGACCAAGAAGTTTACTATCAATATAATAGTCCAAAGTCTTCCCACACGTAGTTTTACGAACAAAGAGCTCTTCGATTACCAAATCATGATGTTGAACAGTGAGTTTTCCAAAATTGGTTCAGTCATTGAAAGTAGCTTTTCCAAATTGGACACAGCAAAATCTAATAACCTCAAACTACTACTAATTCTGAGAAACCTGTGTTACAATGCACAGAATTTAGGTCGTATCTGAGCGAGAAGTACATTATCGGTTTACGTTTTCGAAGAAGCAAGGGGCGGATTGGGACGACCAAACCAGGCCAGTAATTTTAGTCTTGAGGTCCATCCCCTATAATACCACACCCATCTACAGGGGAATAAATAATACGTTCTCTCATGAAAAAAAATATTTTAGATCCTAGATGGAAGAGAACTCGTGTAATATGCATTGTAACTACGAGTTTAGTTGTGAACAGATTCTCATAGCAATTTAACGGTGAATTAATTTTAAAAATCCGCTTACGATTGAATGTAGCATGAAACCACGCTGGAAATTAGGTGTTTATACCAGATAATTAATTTCCTTAAAAAATTCGGTTCTAATAAAAAATAAATCGGAAGTCTCTTGAAAACCACATTTCCCATAAATCACCATAAAGATCAATCTGAAAATGGAAATGTGTTAGAGACCACGTAGCAATATTTCTACGGAATAAATTTTTATATTCATTTGGTCACCTCTTATTGTCTACTGCGCAATAGAATTGATATCCTTTTCTTGAGTAGACTCTTTTTTTTTTTTTTAGGTCTACTCGTTGTTTTGACCCATGAATCAGTACTGGTAAATCATTGTTTCCATTAAAGATAAATGTGGGTGGGCCACAAATTTCGGAATATCTCTACGGAAAAACTGCTTTGTGCTCTTTGTTAGTCTGTGGATAAGAGAGTGGAGGTCAGGGGCGTATTTAGAGGGGGCACAAGAATCCTTGCCTCCCCCACCCCCGAAAGTGTTTAACTTTGATTGATGAAATGAGACTTACATTAGTAAAAAATGCCTTATTTTAATAAAAATGCGTCAAGTTACATTAGAAAAATGCTACAATTTGTAACTTCTATTTTTCATTAACTTTTATTTTGTCCTGGTGGATTTCAAAACATCCATTTTTTGTTGGCCCCTATGAAAAAAATTCTACGTACGCCACTGGTGGAGATGGTGAGTACTAGTATGTAAATCGTTCAATATCACAAAGGAAGGATAGGGCATACCAGTGTTCCTAGGCTTCAAGCCCAATCAATTGCATGCCAATATGTATAGCTTCAGCTTAATTTATTTATAACAACGTGCTTAGTCCAACGGCGCTTTTCTCAGATAAGTACAGATTATTTGGGTATGCAATTTCATAGAAAACTCATAACATGGAGATAGAAGGGTACTTTTCTTTTAAGGGAAATAGCTTATCAAAATTATTATTCGTTCACTCCAAAAAATTCAGACAAAAAGAATACGAGAAAGTGGTTTATTTGTTTAGTGGTCCACCGGGAAACGTCCCGGTGTCCCGGTGGGCTAATCCGCCCCTGCGCAGAAGTATGAAATGTTTCCTAAAAACCATTAAAAATCTGGCAAATCTTAGTTCTTGAAAGGAAAAAGAATTTTCCAAATACGTTTCCTGGAAGAAGAGATTAGGAGAAAAACATTTTAATACTTACACCTCCTAGCGGGAACGTTGTGCATTATTTAAGAAGGATAACGCTCCCTATCTTTTTACGAATGGAATACAGTTAAAAAAATCAATAATGTTTTCAGAAGCGGAGGTACGGTTGCAAACAGAAGTGCACAATAGCACCACCTAGTGTCAGCACTGTAAACTACAAAAACATTGCATGCAAAGTGTTCACATGGTGAATGGTGTCCTGTGTTAAAATAATTTTTTAAATCGTACTTTTACAAGTAGGGATATCGTGAAACTCAAATTATAATCCTGCTGTGAAGTCGCGCCTAACTGTGAAGTAGCGCACTATTTTAGGCAGGAAATGCACAAGAAATGTCTTCGTTATTTGTAGTATCTGACGGAAAAATATTTTTTAAATCGGGTGTTTAGACGCAAATATTGCTGTAACATGCTGCAAACGGTAACCTGAAAATATGCCCTCTAGTGGCGGCTTGTGAATTAAGAAAGATTTTCAATTATATGCAAAACATTTCTCACCTGAAACGCTCTATGTTTTAATAGTCTGATTTGAAAAATTATTTCTTTCTCCATGAAAGAAATAATTTTTCGAATGAGACTATTAAAAACATAAATATGAAGAAAAATAAGATTCACAACTACGCCCTTTGGTGGGGAAACTATGTATTATTTTAAGCAAAAAATATTCTCAAAATATTTTTTCTGGTGAGCGATATCAAATCACAAAATATATATATATATATTTTTGGATTGAAGGCTTAACGACCACCGTGAGCAATTCAGTGGGCTATAAAGCAGTCACCCGTCCCTAATTTAGGGTCACTGGTTCCAGGGAAGGGAGAGAGTCAGTGCCGTTAGACAAACACAACATCCATGATCAGAGATCATCGCATAGACCACTGTGGCACTGAGGCGGCAATAATTTTTTTCGATAGAGTATTTCAGATACTGCAATTACATCAGAAATAGAAATTTACACTTACGTCCCCAAAAGGTTTTTTTTTTTTTTTTTTAAATCAGAAATGATATGCAGAACATTTCCCACTGGGAGCTATCTGGTGCACTTTCGGAAACAGGGATTTAACTTTACGCCTTCTAGCAGAAAAGCTAGAAATTACTTGAAAAAGAAACTATACCCAAAATAGTCTTTGTTATAAATCGTATCAAAGTAATAAAGAATTTATTCAGTCTGATGTTTCGAAGCAGTAATATGCAATAAAATGTATTTTGAATTCGAGAGCATCTTCATTTACGCCTTCTAGAGGGCGAAAAGCAAGGATCGTCGTTCTCAAATTTCAAGCTTCCCAACGCACACATAATTTTTTTCAAATCGAATTAATATTTGCAGAGATGTGGTGTCTACAGACGGACGGACAAAGTGATACCATAAGCACTTTCTTTTATCTATTGGGTTGTCGGAAAAGTTATGACGTATTTTGGCACCCGATGGCGGTAGGGCGGTTTTGGAAGTACTATAGAGGCATGCGCAGCTCTGTTATCGCTATGGCATTCGTCAGGTGCAAGTTCTAGCTGCAGTCTAAAAGGAATAGTGAACGATGTGGTTGATTTGCGGAGATCTGACATCAAGTTGAAGATGGAAGACCAAACTGTGCATTTTCGCCATATTTTACTCTTTTACTTCCGTAAAAGGAAGAACGAGCGTCAAGCTTGTGAAAAGTTGCGTAAAGTGTACGGTGATAATGCTCTACAAGAACGTCAGTGCCAGCGGTGGTTCGCAAAATTCCGTACTGGTGATCTTGATCTCAACGATGCCCCTCAGGCAGGGAGGCCTACCGAGGTTGATGACGACCAAATCAAGGCATTGATCGAGTGAAACCCACGTTACACGACACGAGAGATTGCAGACACATTGCACATCCATCATTCAAGCGTTCACGACCACCTGAAGAAACTGGGATACGTAAGCAAGCTCAATGTGTGGGTTCCTCATGAACTCAAAGAAGCTCAATTGACGGCGCGTATAAACATCTGCGATATGCTCATTAAACGTGAGGAAAACGATCCTTTTTTTTTTTAAGCGATTGATAACTGGTGACGAAAAGTACATTGTGTACAACAATGTGCTGCGCAAACGGTCTTTGTCCCGACGTGCTGCTTCGCCTCAAACGACATCCAGCAGACATTCATCAGCGGAAGGTTCTGGTCTCAGTGTGGTAGGATTTTAAAGGTGTTGTGTTTTTCGAGCTCCTACCACGGAACCAAACAATCAATTCGAATGTGTACTGTCGGCAATTGGACAGTTTGAACGAATCCATCATCCAGAAACGCCCAGAGCTCGCTCATCGTAAAGGTGTTGTGTTCCATCACGACAACGCGAGACCACACACATGTTTGATCACCCGCCAAAATTTATTGAAGCTTGGGTGGGTTGTGTTGCCATACCCAGCATACTCGCCTGACCTTGCGCCGTCAGACTTCCACTTGTTTCGCTCTCTTCAACAGTCCTTGCGTGGTGTAACATTCAGTTCAGATGAGGCTGTAAATCAGCACCATCTACAGTTTTTCGCCACGAAAGACAGGTCCTTCTATGAACGAGGCATTCTGCAGCTCACTGAAAGATGGCAAAAGATTATCGAACAAAACGGACGTTATATCCTTGATTGATCTTTGTTCTTTCTATCAATAAATGAGCTTTGCAAAACATGGCTAAAATACGTCATGACTTTTCTGACAACCCAATATACTGTTATATAAAGCAAAGTGGGAAAATGGGAAAATGAGAGTGTTTCCGTCCGCGAATTGTTCGACCACTTCTAAATAACCAGACGATCTGAAAATTCGTATACTGATAGGTCTTAAAATCCATATGCCTAGAAATGTCCGAAAATAAAAAAAATAAAAAAAATGGCGGTTTTAGAACATTGCTTGCTTGAATTATTTCGCGAATTGTTCGACCACTTCGCTAAATAACCTAGACGATCTGAAAATTCGTATACTGATAGGTCTTAAAATCCATATGCCTAGAAATGTCCGAAAATAAAAAAAATAAAAAAATGGCGGTTTTGGAACATTGCTTGCTTGAATTATTTCGCGAATTGTTATTTCGCTAAATGGCCTAGAGATCTGAAAATTGATATTCTGATAGATCGTAAGGTTCGAATACTTAAAAAAGTCCGGAAACAAAGAAATCAAAATGGAAATCAGCACCATCTACAGTTTTTCGCCACGAAAGACAGGTCCTTCTATGATCGAGGCATTCTGCAGCTCTAGCGATATGAAAATTGATATTCTGATAGATCGTAAGGTCCGAGTACTTGGAAAAATCCGGAAACAAAGAAATCGAAATGGAAATCATAAGGTCCGAATACTCGAAAAAGTCCGGAAACAAAGAAATCAAAATGGCGGCTTTGGAACAGTGTCTACTTGAATTTTTCGCAAATTTTTCGACCACACTTCGAAATGACCTAGAGATCTGAAAATTGGAATGCTGATCGATCTTAAGGTCTGGATACTTAAACTCCAAAAACCAAAAAAATCAACATGGCGCATTTAGAATATTGTCTGCTTGAGTTTTGCTACCACTTCTACACCTAGAAAAAACTGAAAACCGAAATATACAAGAAGGTGACTGAGCTTCACTGTTCAAAATGCTGATAGTTTTAAAGATATTTATTACAGAAACGTTGAAATGCTGTAAAAATTCCTTGTAATTTTGATTTAAAATTAAGGGGCGCCAAAGCCTGTTGCCTTTTTACCTCAAACCATATGCATTGACGTCAGGACTCTGTTCTAAATCGTAAAACCGTTAGGGATCTTATATTACTTTTGTTTCCCTTAATGAATGTTCCCCTTCTTTTATTTTATGTTGAAAAAAATGTTTTTATAGATTCACCGTTTGAAGAACGGGCATGACTGTAAGGTATTATGCAAAATACTTGTGAAAGGGGGGGGGGGCAACGCTCTCTTTGCTAGTGTTATCTCTCGAGCATAATTCTTGAAATAAATATCCGAATTGAGAACACGATGCTGAAATAATTCATGCATGCAGTTTTTCGAATGTCAAATTGCTGCTTAAGAAAAGTATCATTATGCGATGGCAACCTCTACTTTAGCGCTTGAGACGTGGCAGATTTTTCCATAGTACACAAAGGGAGATATTATCACATTAAACCTATACCACTGTTAATGGAACTTCAACTGAAATATCGGGCACGTCGTCTCGGTAACAACAGGTTTACGCTCGGTGACCCCAGCTAGCTGTCTAATAAATGATGCAGAAATTGCAGCACGGAAGCCATTTCAAAGGTCGTTATTGTTTCAACGTCAAAGGGTTGAGGGCTTGGGCATAAAGGAATGCTACGGTGCGGCATCAGACAATGAAACTATAAACGCGAGAGTCATTTGGGGGAAATTAAATACAGAGAACACGCTCATATGGTTTAAATAACACACATTCAACTGATATAGTTGGTCGGAGAGACATTCCCAGTTGTTTGCATACTTCTCGAAATTGGTCTATATATCCAAAACTGAGTTACAATGCATTATACTTCTTGTGGAGAACAGACCATGAAAGTTAAAGACTCTTGTTTCTGGTATTATCATTAATTTTAATCTATTTTCTTAGTACTGAAACGTTTGAAGTACGCCGTAATATCATTTTTATATTCATCTACAAAGACGTTGTCTCCTTAAATGTATTATGGATTTAAATAAATCCTTTAACATCGGATAGTGCTAAGCTCACTAATGCCTATCCACAAACTTTCGAATTTTTGTTATACATAATTCTTCGTGAAGCTCGTCTTTATGTTTGGAACGAGCTCTATATATCGTACGGGAAAACATAATCCACTCTACGGCTGCAGCTTCCCTGCTCGGCATAGAAAATTTCACAACTGGAAGCACTTTGGGACGACTAGGCAAATTGGTGGGTATCTTTGAACAATTGAGTTGTGAAAACGATTGCTTTTGCGAAACAGTCGCGTGATAGGTGAGGGAGATAAAGGGGAAAAAGGCTTGTCGTTGCTAAATTTGTTCGTCCTCATCTGGAAGTGTGGACCACTGACTTGAAGTGATCTCGGTGCTGAAAGCACTTGTAAAGGGTGAGAATGCATGTGCGACGTTATCGGGAATCCTATTATTGCAAGCAGACCATTACCTGACTCATTGTCATAGAGCTACGTACAGCTGGTTTGTTCCTGCGTTGAATATCGGGAGAGATCCATCAGAATAAAACAACTGTCAGATGAATGTAGAGAAAGCAATTTGAGAAAGATAACGTGCGTCAACGTAATGGTACTGGCGCTCGTAAGCGGAGGTCCAAATGTCTTGATCGCCACTTTCGATGGCAAGCCTTAGCAGCCCTACAACCCACAGGAGACGATATTCGATGAGGTGTGTAGGAAACCACGGCCATTCCCTTACCGATACGTGCTGTGAATATCAGATTCTCCAAAGCAGATTTGCGTTCTTGTCAGACCTTGCGATTACAGACACTCGCCAATGCACATCATCGCGCAAGGTTGCAGTGGTGTTCCAGAGACATTCCTCACTTGTGGCACGAGAACCATGTTGTATTTTCCTACGAGGCTCACTTCCTGCACAACTCCGACGATCGGCGATCTGGTCTTATTTTCATCAATGAACTTCATACGGCTCCTCAGCCCGGTGCTACAGTTTAGGTGTTGTCAGCTTCAACAGTCGTTCACCTCTCGTACGTAAATTGGATGCAACACCAGCATGACGATAAGTCGATGAGGTGTTGCAGCCCGTTTTGATGCCGTATAGCCGTTACCCAGATTCAGCAAGATAAGGCCCGCCCACACACTGCCAACATCAGCCAATAGTGCCTACAAGGTGTCCAAGTGGTGTCCTAGCCAACGCTATTTCCAGACTTCTGTTCAACACGGAACGTGTTGGTCATCATTGGCAGATGACTTCACCCCTATGTGCGACCCGCTGGCAATGTCGAAGACTAATTTTGGACTATGTACACCTCACAATGAAGTGCCACCACCAGAAAAGAATGGATTCTTCCAGGACGGTAATGTCCTATGTCATCGGACCTGCCTCGGGCAGGAATGGTTCGACGAACATAGTGCTGATACGAGACATCTTGAATGGTCTCCAAACTCCCTAATCTTTACCCAATTGAGTATCTGTGAAGTGTTGAGGAACGCCAGGTGAGGCAGGTGGACACATCACCCATCTCCATACCAGAACTGCGTGCTGCAAGACAAATTGCTTGGTTGAAGATCTCGATACCACTGTAAAACACCCGTGGAGTCGATTCCGCGCCGCGATGTGGAAGTTTCCCTGTAAAAAGACGCATTGGGAAATACGACCACCTACCCCACGAAGTGGGTAGGTGGTCGTAATTCTGTTAGCATTCAGTGTATATGTTTATTTTGTTTTGTGAGCTAAACAATCTCCGTCAGCAACTCGATGTGCCATAATCTGTCGCCTGTTCCTAATTTAGAGCCAGTAGTTCCAAGGAATTAAGAGGGACAGGGCCGTACGAATACAACATTCATGCCGGTGCGGCATGGGTTCTTTGAATCCGGACTTATTTCGGCAGAATGGTCAGAAGCCATAGTTTAGACCACTGCGCACTGGAGTTTAAAAAAACAATAAGAAATATTAGGCTCCTACATCGCTTGCAGTTAGAACCACATGCATTTCTTCCTACTGACATTCATGTAAATTTCTTATGGTAATACAAATAAAAGGTGATAAATAAAAGTTTGCAACCAAATAGAATACATTTTCGTAAAAACGATATCAAAAATTGGCAATTTTCAAAGAAATTTGCAGAACAATTACTTAGAGTTAATCCTAAAATGAGCCGGACTCGATAATTACCATCTTTAAAAAACGTATTGTGCTTGACGTTCCAGACAACATTGCTCGGCCGACTCGAAAACGCCAATATTTGTGAATAACGAACATTTTTCATTGCCTCAATCAACATAAGGTTCTGTAGGGATACCATATTACTGACATTTCTTCTGATCAGCAATCCACCTCCATAAACGTATGCAATAAAAAATCCAAAATTCCCTCTTTAAATTAGGATTTCCGACTGAGACTGCGAGAATTCCGCCAGATGTGCTACTGGTCAGTGGCAAACAGAGTTGATGCGTGCCGAACGCGACCTGCAGTGAGATACATTCAATGCTATACAAAACTTAAGGACAAACTGTCTTTTGTCTAGTCACAATCGGAAAAAGCGGTTTTACAGGTGTTAGTGATATAGATGGTAATAGTAACAGTAAAGTAAAAGACAGAATATCAAAACTTATGAGTAACATGTAATAGAGATCGAACCAAAATCAAATGTTACGAATCAAATGTCACCTGTCGTCCAATGACACTCTTCCACCAATTCGTCATAAACAGGACACAGGATAAAGTCCTCAGTAGAGAATATGTCCACTCCACACCGTAATGCGTGTTTCGCTCAGGTGTGTCATACTTAGCACGAAGTCGTTTAGGATCTTTTGTGATAAATTGTCCCATTGCTGCTGGAGAGGCCCGATGAGTGCTGGAAGAGTTTCTGGTGTGGGTATTGCTTTGAGCAAGACGTTTCCCTAGAACGTCCGATACATGTTCTTTCGCAATGAAATCAGGGGAGCGCACTGGTCACTCCATTCAACGGATATCCTAACTTACCAGTACTTGATACACAATTATATGAAGTTATTTTACTACAGTTATCTATATGAAGATGTCATCCTTCGTAAAAGTTTAATCTACGCCCTCAGCACCACGGAACAGGTTAACGTTGCGAAGAATTACATCCTTGCAGTACGGTGGAGAAGAATTGCATCATTGCGCTGCCCGGAGATTGTCGATCATCTGCAGTTTGGTACGTCCACTGATCATGATACCGGCAGACACTACTACACCGCGACCACCATATCTTTCCCATTTAACGATGTTTCTGGCAGCATACGCAGTCCCATCTTCTCCTAGATCAAATGACGCTTGAAATCCAACGAAGCACTAAAGTGGCACTCGTCTGTGAACATTACCTTGACCCTGTGATATAAAGAATAGTCAGCGTGAGACATACATCACTGATGATGTGCCGTCGTACTATGTTCTCTAGGTCATGATGCACTGCACACGGGTTTCCGTATAATCATATGTCTTAACACGGGTTTCCGAGCGTATAGTCCTATTATTTAGTCCTATGTCTTAACACGGGTTTCCGAGCGTATAGTCCTATTGCATTTTGTCGTCTTAATACGGATTTTCGAGCTTATAGTCCTATTATATAGTCCTATGTCTTAACGTATAGCCCTATGTCTTAACACGGGTTTCCGAGCGTATAGTCCTATTGCATTTTGACGTCTTAACACGGGTTTCCGAGCGTATAGTCCTATTGCATTTTGACGACTTAACACGAGTTTCCGAGCGTATAGTCCTATTATTTAGTCCTATGTCTTAACGTATAGTCCTATGTCTTAACGTATAGTCCTATGTCTTAACGTATAGTCCTATGTCTTAACACGGGTTTCCAAGCGTACAGTCCTATTGCATTTTGACGTCTTAAGACGGGTTTCCGAGCGTATAGTCATATTATATAGTCCTATGTCTTAACGTATAGTCCTATGTCTTAACACGGGTTTCCGAGCGTTTAGTCCTATTGCATTTTGACGTCTTAACACGGGTTTTCTAGCGTATAGTCCTATGTCTTAACGTATAGTCCTATGTCTTAACACGGGTTTCCGAGCGTATAGTTCTATTGCTTTTTGACGTCTTAACACGGGTTTTCGAGCGTATAGTCCTATTGGATTTTGACGTCTTAACACGGGTTTTCGAGCGTATAGTCCTATTGCATTTTGACGTCTTAACACGGGTTTCCGAGCGTATAGTCCTATTATATAGTCCTATGTCTTAACACGAGTTTCCGAGCTTATAGTCCCATTGCATTTTGACGTCTTCACACGGGTTTACGAGCGTATAGTCCTATTATATAGTCCTATGTCTGAACGTATAGTCCTATTGTAACGTATACTCTAGATTCACTTTCCTTTTGATTTTTACTATCTCTGGTTATTTTATTTTACTATGTAAATTATCTTCTTACTGAACGAGATGTTATTTCTCCCGCTGAATGAGATCTGGCAGTGAGTGTAAGTCATGACGTGGTGGTAGCCAGTATAAATAGGCGCGTTCACCGATACCAGAGAGAGCTTTTTGTTGATGTGCGTAGGGAGAGCTTTGTTTCATGTGTAAAGAGATCTTCGTTATATGCGTAAGGAGAGCTTCGTTTATGTGAGTAGAGCTTCGTTCATGTGCAAGGAGCTACGTTTTATTGAGTAGCTGTGTGTCCGGTGAAGTGTATGTTGGATCATATTAAGAGTTTCCCTAATAAAACGTTGTTTTAGTAAGTACGTTTTTCTCAGTTCATAGTTTTGTCAGACCTCTGTCTGGCTGTTAGGTTTATTTCATTAGTGGTTATTATTAACAACCAGCATAAGACTTTATTCATCTTAATTACTACTACAACATTACTAGCAGTTAAAAGCTTGTTCATTATTATTACTACACTACTAGCAGGAAAGTTTATTTATGATATAATTAACACAACAAGCATTAGAAGAAAGCTTATTCATTATACTATGTCTTAACACGGGCTTCCGAGCGTATAGTCCTATTATATAGTCATATGTCTTAACGTATAGTCTTATGTCTTAACACGGGTTTCCGAGCCTATAGTCCTATTGCATTTGGCGTCTTAACACGGGTTTTCGAGCGTATAGTCCTATTATATAGTCCTATGTCTTAACGTATAGTTCTATGTCTTAACACGGGTTTCCGAGCGTATAGTCCTATTATATAGTCCTGTGTCTTAACGTATAGTCCTATGTCTTAACACGGGTTTTCGAGCGTATAGTCCTATTATATTGTCCTATGTCTTAACACGGGTTTCCGAGCGTATAGTCCTATTGCATTTTGACGTCTTAACACGGTTTGGCGAGAAATTCGCAAACCTATGCTTCCATGATGCCGGTTAGTCAACTTATCTGGTGTGATTACGCAACTCCGTTTTCCCATTATGGACAAGTAAGTCATATCGCCGGATCGTACAGGAACGACCTCCAGCAAGACACATGGGTAAGGTCCTATGTCACCTAAATGCTGAACAAAGCCGCGACATTCTGTTGTATGCTATTCCAAACTCCCTAGCGAAATTAGTCATTGTTCGACCTTTTTCGAGCTTGCCGATAATTCGCCCGCGGGTAAAAATATCCATATGGCCCCTGCGGGATATTCATTTGTTACGTCAGACACGCAGTTTCTCGGTCCGTTCTCGATACACTTAAAAATCAAAATGAACTCATATCAGACACGATTCGGCCTCACCATACACCCTCGACAGTGTCACATGCTCACAACAAATTTTTACACTATCTACCAACAAGTAATTGGACACCTGTGATAGCAAAGGAAAACGAACTTTATTGATCTTCAATGGTTGATGGAGCCTCCACGAGCGGTGATTACAGCTGCGACCCTCCGGGGCATACTCTCAACCAGGCGCTGTACGACGGCTAGCGGTATTTTCTTCCACTCGGCTTGGAGAAGACAGGTCAGTTCCTTCTCCGATTTCGGACGGTGGGGCACCCCTTAAGTCGACGCTCCAACTCGTACCAGAGGTGTTCGATAGGATTAAGGTCCGGGCTCTGCTCAGGCCGGTCCATTTGATTAACCCCATTGTCACCATACCAAGCCATGGTGGACCTCGCAACATGACAGGTGGCATTGTCATCCTGAAAGTAGCACGGGTCCACCCCGTTAAACTGCCACAACGTAGGAAGCGCATTGTCATCCAAAATGGTGCAGGAGGTCTCAGCGTTGAGTCTACCAGGAATTGTGACCAAGGGTCCCGTGCCATACCAGGAGAAACACACCCATAGCATAATTCCACTGCCGCCGAACTTCACAGTTGGCACAATCCATTCCGGCAGGAGGCGTTCTCCAGGCAGACGCCAAACCCAGACCCTGCCATCTGAACGGTAGAGGGTGAACCTCGATTCGTCACTCCAGTGAACCTGTTTCCACTGTTCAACGGTCCACTGTCGACGTTCTTTGCACCACGTTAGCCGAGCAGCGCTATTGGACTTGGTGATCAAAGGCTTGTGGGCGGCAGCACGTCCATGATAACCGAAGAGATGGGCTTCCTTACGGATGGTATTCATTGAAAGAGCACTTCTGGATGCCTGTTGAAACTCCTCGCGGATGTGGCCCATTGATTTGGTGCGGTTCTTCCGAATTTCTCTGGCTAGCACCCGTCGGTCTCTAACACCCAGTTTTGTGAGTCTGCCGTGTCGGGGCACATTCCGACAGTCACCTCTCGTCTTCCACTTGCCAATCACGTAGGCCACTGTCGATTTTGGGTACTTCAACTCGCTGGATATGTCACGTATGGATCGGTCATTTCTGTGATACCCGACGATTAGACCTTTTCCGAAATCAGAGAGCTCCGAACTGCGTGGCATCTTGCATGCGACTGGTTGCGTTGTTGTTTCCCACACGATATTTAACGGCGGCGGCCATGACGTGCATCAGGACCGCAGATATCGTCGATTGCAAGGGTATCCAATTACTTGTTGGTAGATAGTGTATATGCACCGCGCATCATGGAGTATCCCCATTTGCCGCACCGTACTCGCGTTAATATGTTATCAAGCCTTTTCAGCCCCATAATGCACTGCAATCGTCACATTTAATTTTCGCCCTTAAGTTTTATACAGCAGTGGACAATTGTTTTAAACCACTGGCAGGTGACTGAATCAGCCAGCGAACAGGAAATCGGCAGTTCTACTGAAACTCCCGAAGAAACTGAACGCACGCGCTTTCCTTGCGAAGGAAACGAAAAGGGCAGGAATACCGTAAGCTTACCTAAACATGACAGAAGTATGTTTACCGCAATGATTAACTCACGTGTATTTGTATTTGTGTAAAGAGAGTTAAAAATATAAAACAAAGTTAGCACATATTTGAACTTGCGCAAATATAACTCCCGCATATGGAGTGTTCAGTGTAGAGAAATGAAGCCTACTGAAACAAAACATATTGCTAGTGGCGCACGGGATAAATACAATAAAAGCAAAAGTTATTTTAAATAGTATTTTTCGTAGTGTAACTCTCATCTGTTGGCATCTGAAATTACCCGAGTCGCTTGCCCCTGATTTAAGGGCGCTAGTTCTGTGAAAAAGGAGGAAAAGTCGTGGGGAAAAGCATTCCACTCATCCCTTTACGGGACTCGAACCTATACTCAGCTCTGATGAATATGACGCCTTCTGCTCACTTAGTTACATGGGGGCCTGAAAGAATTTGATTCCAGATTTTATTTTAAAATTTCCTGAAGCGCCAAATTTTGGGCAAGTTCAGCAAACTTTCTCTATTCGTATTTAGAGTATGATGATCATAAACTAAAATGTAATTGATTATCCTATTTAAGTGTAAGTCGTTTGGACGTCTTCAGAGAACTTGGAAGAGTCAAAATGAAGCAGATCTCCTTCATCAGTAGCCTTCTTTATTACTTTGGAGAGAACATAATTCAGAGTTACAGAATGTGAGCTTCTGGAATGGGTTAAATGATGTCTTCTTTTTAATTGGTTATCCATCTGATTGAAAAAGTATTGCACTTATCCAGAGATATAGCATATCGAAAGACGTCACTGATTTTAACTTGTTGAAAATTCGGTCTCACCATGCAACCTTAACAGTGTTCACCTTGACAGTGTTCCTATGGAGCTTCAACAGGTGTCCCATACCGAAACAGTACGGAACTCAACAACATTACCGATAAGCATAATGAAAAAGATTTAGCGAACATTGTTCGATACGTTCCCAAGTTATAGCACATACGACAGCAGGAAAAACATAGTTCAAACAGGGCATGCTTTTTGGTATTGAATAAGCAGCAAATCATTATCTCTGTCAGCTTTGCAGTCAGATAATGTCATGCTGTCGCTGATAATTTCTCATTTGGGAAGTGGATTGTAAGTGACTCATCTTCAGCGCTATACCCAATGAAGTTAACCTGAAGTGTGTCTCCGACGAATTCTTGGAAATTAATACTTGCCAACGCCGTATCCGAGTGGTCAGAAGCGCTTGTTGTCTGCTAGTTATCCGAGATGGGCACGTATTCAGGTCCCATATGCGGAATGAGATGTGTTTGTCGTAAAGCGCTGGATACCTCCCTTCTCTAGAACCAGCAGCCACCGAATTAAGCACAGGTGACTACTTATAGCATAAGAGTTGCTCAACTCCTTCTCACTCAAAGAAACTGCTGTCAAAAGCTCCTCTTTTCTCGTTCTATTTTTTTTTTTTTTTTTCGGAGGCAATTTTGTTTTCAGCTTATCCACTTATATAAAACGGCCGTTCCATAAAAACTGAGAGTAAAATCCCACAAAATGAAGAAATATAGGTACACCAAAATATATGTTATTCTTTCTCAAAGTATCTTACTTCAAATGATATGCCACTGCCTATCTTTCAGCCCACTTTACAAATCATCTGGCGAAAGCATTTTGTGAAAGCTGCTTTAGCGATCCCAGTTCAGCTTGAATAACGCTAGCATCTGTGTTCAATCTTGCGCCACGGAACTTCTCCTTCATTGTTGCAAACAACCAGAAATCGCAGGGGGAGAGGTCAGTACTGTGGGAAACCTGTGGCATGATTTCAATACTGCATTTCGTAAGAAACCGTTGAACACAAGCGGCCACATATGAGCAGGCGTTATTATGCTGTCCTTGCCCACCACTTGCCCAACCAGTTCCGATCACTTAATCGATATGTGTCGTGGCAGACGCTTCAAGACTGAAATGTAATACTCCACATTGACAGTAATTTGTGAAGAAACGACATACTGTAGACTACACATCCATGATCAAAGTAAATTATCATCATCGCCTTCCCAGCTAATTTGGTTCGGCGGACCGTTTTTCGGAGTACGCGAACCTGTGTGTTTCCAGACGCCCGTTGTGCGATTCGTGAGAGAGTCGAAATAGTCTGCCCCTGTTTCATCGGCAGTTATTACTGTGTTTAGAAAGTTTGGATCCTTTCCAATCATATGTTTCCACTCGTGACACACTTGAACTCTAGCTAGCAATTGTTCGCTTGTCAGATGATGATATACCCATCTGGAACACACACGATGCAGCAGTAATTTGTCGCGTACAATGCGGAATGATGACGTTTTTGAAATATTAGTTGACGCCCCTATGTCTTCACACTTCATTTGTCGATCTTTTTACGGAAATAGCCCACACAGTTTTAACAATACGCTCCGCAACAACACTTTTGGGTCGACCAGGCCTAGGAGCGAATTCTGCCGACAAACGCAATTTTTTGAAATCGTGGTGCCATCTAGAAATCGTTGTCTCACCCAAACATTTATCTTTGTAAACTGTTTTCATTAAATCAACTGTGTTCTGGAACTGTTGTACCCAAACGATCGTAAAATTTTGTCGTACAACGTGTTTCATTTCTTAACTCTGAATCACTCTCCTCAATAGCTGAATGGCGAAATGCAGACGTACCTTAAACAACTGCACAATAACAAAACCAGAATCGTCTTCCACGGCTAATAACTGTTGCCATAGGTACTTCCTTAATTCAGTTAGTCGTCGTCGTGGTTATTTTTCCTCTTCGCCCTGTTGCCAACTCAAAAAAAAGAAACATTACTCACAGTATTTATGGAATGTCCTTTGTACATCTTCCTCGGAGATATTGGCTCTACGGAAAATTAGTTCTATACTAATAAGCCAACAGGGTTTTAAGCTATGCTGTTGAAATTACCATATTTATTCAGCCATGAACTCAAGCTGTCTTCATATCTCTTTCTGCATATTGTTATACGGTTTTTTAAGGCGTGAATCTTAGGAGTGTTTATGATGTGGAGCCACAAAGAATGTTCTCTAAGTTTAATTAAGATCATCTCATGAGTCTTCATATCAGAACTACAAGCACTAAATGTCATACGCTGCATTTTCAAAAGTATTCGGACACTACCAGATATTTGCCTAAGGGCAGATAACGGCTACGCAGGAATGTGCGCTGTCAGTGAGCAGGTACGTATACACGGTGGAAAGAAACGACCGCATAAACACCACAGGGGGTGATTCCTTCGGTCAATTCAAGCATAAAATGTTCTGTGACATTTTTGGATTTAGGGCTTAGTTTTCCACATACACTATCTACCAACAAGTAATTGGACACCCCTGCAATCGACGATATCTGCGCTCCTGACACACGTCACAGCAGCCGCCGCCGTTAAATATCGTGTGGGAAACAACAACCAGTCGCATACAAGATGCCACGCAGTTCGGAGCTCTCTGATTTCGAGAAAGGTGTAATAGTCGGGTATCACAGAAATGGCCGATCCATGCGTGACATATCCAGCCAGTTGAAGTACCCAAAATCGACAGTGACCTACGTGATTGGCAAGTGCAAGATGAGAGGTGACTGTCGGAATATACCCCGACCCGGCAGACCCACAAAACTGGGAGTTAGAGACCAACGGGTGCTGGCCAGAGAAATTCGGAAGAACCGCACCAAATCGATGGGCCACATCCGCGAGGAGTTCCAACAGGCATCCGGGAGTGTTCTTTCGATGAATACCACCCGTAAGGAAGCCCATCTCTTCGGTTATCATGGACGTGCTGCCGCCCACAAGCCTTTGATCACCAAGTCCAATAGCGCTGCTCGGCTAACGTGGTGCAAAGAACGTCGACAGTGGACCGTTGAACAGTGGAAACAGGTTCTCTGGAGCGACGAATCAAGGTTCACCCTCTACCGTTCGGATGGAAGGGTCTGGGTTTGGCGTCTGCCTGGAGAACGCCTCCTGCCGGAATGTATTGTGTCAACTGTGAAGTTCGGCGGCGGTGGAATTATGCTATGGGGGTGTTTCTTCTGGTATGGCACCGGACCCTTGGTCGCAATTCCTGGTAGACTCAACGCCGAGACCTACTGCACCATTTTGGATGACCATGAGCCTCCTACGTTGTGGCAGTTTAACGGGGTGGACCCGTGCTACTTTCAGGATGACAATGCCACCTGTCATGTTGCGAGGTCCACCATGGCTTGGTATGGTGACAATGGGGTTAATCCAATGGACTGGCCTACGCAGAGCCTGGACCTTATCCCTATCGAGCACCTCTGGGACGAGTTGGAGCGTCGACTTAAGGGGTGCCCTCACCGTCCGAAAGCGGTGAAGGAACTGACCTGTCTTCTCCAAGCCGAGTGGAAGAAAATACCGCTAGCTGTCGTACAACGCCTGGTTGAGAGTATGCCCCGGAGGGTCGCAGCTGTAATCGCCGCTCGTGGAGGCTCCACCAACTATTGAAGGTGAATAACTTCGTTTTCTTTTGCTATCACAGGTGTCTAATTACTTGTTGGTAGATTGTGTATAAGCCCCCAAAGGTGTGTGACGTCACGTCCGAAATCGCCTGTTTTTGAGGCTTCAATCACAACCCGAGTGCCATGCAGGAAAGATCGCTCGGGGCGGATGCCTAATTCTGTAAGCTCGCTACCTCGGCAGTCAATACGACTGATTTACATATCGCAGTGCGTTCCGAGACCGTATGTATTGCAACAGGGCGACCAGTTCAGTACGTCTCAACAATTGCGGACGTGCCACGACTCCGGAAAAAGGCTGAATGACTGTTGTTGCACTGCGATTGCAGCATCATGCTTCCCTGCATGACACTCGGGTTGTGCTTGAAACCTCAAAAACAGGCGATTCCGTACGTGACGTCACGCACCTTTGGGGGCTTATATCTGGAAAACTAAACCCTAAATCCAAAAATGTCTTAGAACCTTTTATGCTTGAATTGAACCAAGGAATCACCCCTTGGAGTTTTAATGCGGTCGTTTCTTTCCACCCTGTATAAAGCCGTGATGTTCTGTCGTGCTATCAGTAACTTTGAAGCGGATATGCTTCGTGAACGTGAACTTTCCAAGTTCCAACGTGGGCTGGTTATGTGATGTTATTTGAGTAACGTTTCCATACGGAACATTGCAGCTAAACTAAACATATCAAAATTGACTGTCAGTGATGTCCTGAAGAGATGTATGCAGGACAGTGCAACTACAGCAAAAGAAACGTTCAGAAAGGACACACAAACTGACAGAACGTCACAAAAGACCTATGTTAGGAAATGCTAAGAAATCCCGTTCCCCCTGCTGAAGTAGAAAATGCTTGTAATGACTCGGTTAGTGCCATCACTATCCGCAGAGAGTTGCACAGTGTGGGTTATTATGGTAGAGCAGCGAACACAAGCCACACATCACTACCGTGAAAGCGAAGCGCCGTCTGAAGTGGTGTGTCTCACGTCGTTCCTGGAGACTGGAAAGCTGTTCTTTGGTAAAATGAGTCACGCTTTTCACTCTTCCAATCTGATGGGCGTGTTTGGATTTGGAGACAGCCCGGAACGCGATTTTCATCGGACTGTGTTCATCCAGCTGTTAAGTTCGGCGGAGGCTCCATCTTAGTATGGAGTTGTTTTTCGTGGATGCGATAGAGCTTCCTGCCACACTTTACGGTGTGTGCAAAATTGGTTTCTTGAAAACGAGGTGGAATTGTTGTACTGGAATGCTCAGAGTCCTGATTTTAATCCTATGGAACACCTCTGGGATGAGCTAGAGCGACGGATATGAAATCGACCACAACGATTGTCTTCGATCTCCACTCTGGCTGCACACAGCTTTGCAGGAAGAATTGCAAGCCATTCCTGTCAAGACCTACTGTAAATTGGGCATAGTATGATTCGACATGTTGCTGCTGCGACAAAAACAAAATTTGGACCGACTAACTACTAATTGCGACAATAAAGGCATTTTCCCCAAACCATTGTGGTATCCGAATACTCTTGACAATGTAGTGTATTACTCAGAGTTCTTGGAGTGTTGACTTGGATAAAACAAAATGTGTAATTTAGTGAAGATCATGTAGTGTTTCTAAATATTGTTCATGCAATCTTGAGTTTTAGTTTCCCATATTCCTCTTTACTCCTGTCCCTGCTGTTTGGACAGTCCAATAGGAAGAGCAGGTATCTCTCGTTTAAAAGCCTAGAGCCTGCCTTCATCCCAAATGTCCCGTTTATTTTACAAAATAAATCCAAGTTTCAGAAAATATCCCGATATACACACGATTTGTTATTAGATTTTATTTCGCACTCAGAAACGGATTGGGAATTTCTCAAATGCAAAATAGCGGACGAAAAACGTTGCCACTCAAGAACAGAATGGAACATAAAAATGGCGAACAAAAAATTCTCTCATCGAACTAAAAGTCGTTCTTCAACATTGACGAGAACCACCTGGGACGTGACGTCATGCGGTCAAACAAAAACGGAAGACATCTAGTATCAAATGAATATTTACCGCCGAAGAAAGAGTCTCTTATCTGGCATACACAAGAAATCCACCGGAGCCGATGACACCATTTCCGGAAAATGACGACGCCTCCTTACCACGTGCCCGGAAGTGTTGCCACTGCCTGAAACTCAATCATGAGCTAAATGCCTGGGCTTACAACTTCCTTATGTAGATATCTGAGAACCTTCAATATGCTTCCGAGTCGGTGCCATTTCGTAAGGTATTAAAACTCGACAAGTTCTTTCTTGACATGCATTGTGTACCGACAAAGTAACAGATTACCAGAAGACAACTTTGAAGACTGTCATCGTTCTAGCCAACAAAGTTACAGATCATCAATTACTTCAAGAAACAAATGCCTCATATGCAATTGGGAAACGAATTTCCCGAACAAATCGTTCTTCATAAATACATGGTAGGCATTGTAATGATGCTATTGGCATATTTTCACTGTATTCCATGTAACGACTTCCTTCAGAAAACTTGAGAATTACATTCGAAACAGCTCCTCCCGATTTCCGGTCGAGCATGCTAGGCATTACATTACCAAGGACAAGGAAATTCCAAGCAACTGAATGTAGATATCTGAGAACCTTCAGATTTGCGCTAGTCGAAGCTATTTCTGCCCCATCGTAGCGTCTCACGACCTTTTCTCACATACATCGACTAGCATGCTTGACCGAAATCGAGAAATCGGGAGGTTCGATTCCATGTCCAGGACAATGCAATTTTCAAGTTTTCTGAAGGAAGTAGTTACATGGAATACAATGAAAATATGCCAATAATAGAAACTAATATGTTGGGATTAAGTCGCCACGATCAAAATCAATGTTACATCTTTCTATGGTGCATAACATCCTTAGGAGGAGAAGTACACGCATACACTGGTGTCCAAAATTAAAGTCTGGAAGGCACTAACGGGCAAATAATCCAAAGCGCTAATGAAATGTTACGATTTCGCCCCGGTGGTGCAGTGGTCTAAACGCTGGTTTCTAACAATACATCCTAGAGGATCTGGGTTCGAATCCCAGTAAGGCATGGATATTGTGCTTGTCTTACGGCACTGGCTCTCTTCCTTCCCGGGAACCAGAGGCCCCAAATTACGAACGGGAGACTGCTTATATTCGACCGAGTTGCTCGCGGTGGTCGTTAAACAAATACCCATAGTAAAACTTGCATATCAGTGAGCATGATATTGTCTAATATGTAAATTGAGTTATGTACTTAAAGCCAGCAGGGAACGGCCAAAGCGTCTCAAGTACTAGAGGCCTAATCCACACGATTTTCCCGTTTGTGGAGTCAGCAACCGGGTCAAAACAAACCTCACTGCAATGATCAAACCAGCTACGATTGAAACCCAGAAGCAGTCTATTTCTTCGGCGTGTGTGTCGTAGTGAGAGTACTGAAGAGTTGGTGTGCTATATGAGGATTACAAGAGAAAGTATTTTTTTACAAATTTAGATTGCATACTTTTCATGAATAGATGAAGTGGGTTATTTCTCTCTATTCTAAAAAAAAGTAACTGCCGCCGCTGCTGCTGCCGCTGTTTTAGAAATTTCGCGACACTCTTGCTTTCATAGCTCGCAGCGCAAAACGTATTGAAACACAAAAATAGGAAATTTACATCGTTTGTAGAGAATTGTTTGGAAAATACGCTGAAATAAACCGTTTCTCGATTCTAGCGATACTTCAAGAGCTATTGTATTTCAAAGTTAAGCTAAGCAAAAAAGTGCTATCAGGTCGCGTTCCGGACACACTAAGAGCAACAGAACCACGAAACTTTGTAGGAAAATAGTGCCATGACCAAATTTTTGCACCTCGTCACGCTTTTTTGGAATTTCGATTTATTTTACGAGAAATTTAATTTCTGAATTTCACAAAATTCTCTATTTCATGATGGGATCCATTTAAAAAAACGGATATATGGCAAACTATAAATCATAACGCATTGTAATTTTTATAGCATAAACTTACAACTATCGTCCCTTTTTTACAAAATAAATTAAGAAAAAGTCATTTTCTGATTTTTAAGCATTTTTTAAAGACGCGATGGACAGAAACGAACGGCTTGTCTGTCTTCACGATAGCTACAGAGGAACGTTCCGGTCCAGTGAACTGCTGCCATGGTGACCCAGAGAATTTGATATGCATATGTTTTGTTGGTAAAGCTATCTCAGTTGTTTAAGGTGGATGTCAAGTAATTTTCCTTCCTATACTTCCAATGGAAAAACTTCTGTACACATTTTTTTCACAATTAATGCATTCCCAAGGAAGAAAATTTTAACAATGATTAAAATAGCTTCATTTTATAACTTGGAATTCTTAATATTTTCTAAAACTTAACCATAATTATGCAATCCAACATTTGTTTGTCTACTGGCGTCATCAAAGAACAGGTCGCGCCATCTTTTTTCTGGTTCCAACACCACCAAAGAAAAAGTTTTTGTTTTCTTATATAATTATGGTTATGTTTTAGAAAATATTAAGCATTCCAAGTTATAATATGAAGTTATTTTAATCGATGTTCAAATTTCCATCCTTGGGAACACAAAATATGAAGGGAATGTTTACAAAAGTTTTCCCATTGGAAGTATAGAAAACAAAATTACTTGACGTCCACCTTAACGGTTTAGCATAACAGTTTACGATTTACGGAAATGCTTTTTGGACCGCTTTTGTTTTTCTTAGTGGTAAATTCAGTAAGTGCTATAAGTTCAAACGACAAAAGTCCGACCTTCCAAAAATTAACGACAGTAAAAAAAAATATGAAATTTCGGAATAACAAGCCTTATTTGCTTAGGCATGCAATAAAAATTGAAATTTATATGAATTTTCCAGTTTTTATATTATGTGATGTACTTGGAGATCGGGCTGCAGGGCCCGAGCGCTACTCTGGAAACGAGCCTAGAGGCCCTAGTGCTATAAAAAGGGCGACGAACTTAAGAAAGAAAAGAAAAGATGTTTGAGTAACTTGTTTCTACTTAGTTGCATGATGTCTGTGTTTGGGGGACTAATCCTTTCGAATCATTCCTTGGGTAATGGAACAGAGAATAAAATACTATAAGGGAATAAAACTGCATTCTGTAAGACTAAAGGACTGTAAGGGAGCACTTACAGCCAGCGACAGATTTATAATCGATACTCCTGAAATGAAATAGGGAAAGGAATTGTTTTGCAGTAGCTTTTATATAACCCTGCCACCATGATAACACTTCTGTTTGAGGAGCGTAGGAAAATATGGGCAACTTTTGGTTCAGGTACATCGGCCGGTTAAAGGATTAAAGAAAGAGTTCCCAATATTGACCGCAAAACCGCTCTCTGAAACTAGATGGGAAAACAAGATCAATGTTATAAGGTATTGAGGACTGGGCTATAATTTTGTTGTAATCCACGATATTTGCACCTTAATGATTTTTGTAAAAAGACAGTGATACAAGAAATTTAGCCAACTTTTATTGTAAAAATGAACAAACCAAAAAAAAAAATGCAAGGTTTATTTGTTTCAGAAAGATTTCAACAAAAATTAATGTCAGTAGCAAATTAATGCCAGAATCTGTTGTAGTTATACTAACCAAATTGAAATGTTAAAACAAGTAAGTTTAAATGGCTGTTAAAAAGGACGAATCACGTTTTAAAGGTATGTTAGCTGAAGATAAAACAATTATCAAGAAAACAGATTGCAAAACAACATTTCCAGCTGTTGAATTGATTAGACCACGTAAAAACTAAAAAAATAATTTTTGCGTACCAAAGTATGAATGAGATATTGATCTGCTAAAAAGAAATTAAACAAGAAAGATGACACCAAATTTTCGGGTGTTGTAAGCACGTCTTTTGAATCCGTTTTGACGCAAATTAAATTTATCAAAGCTATTCAAAGTCAATGAAACCGGTATGGAAAACAATAGTATCTGACGGAAGAAAGAAGTTTTTCAGTCGGGTTTTTAATCCCTCAGATATTGCTGTAAAATGAATCGTTAGTTTACGCCCTATGGTTGCAGACTTGTGCGTTAAGAAAAACATGAATTTATATGAGAAACATTTCGCACCGGAAAAGCTCTCCAACACAGAAATAATTTTTGAAATCGGACTCTTAGAAACAGAGATATCGACAAAAATAAGATGTGACTTTACGTCCCCTGGTGGGAAAACCATGCATTATTTTAGGAAGAAAGTATTCCAAATGGTTTTTCCATATGAGCGTATCGGTCCAAGAAAAAAAAATTTAGTCGAGTTTTCAGGAACCCAGATTTTGCTGCAAATACATCAGAAGCATATAATAACACTTATGCCCCCTGGTTGCCAGACCATTCTTTACCAAACATTAGAAATTGTGTGAAAAATATTTTCCATCAGGTCTTGTATGCGATACAGGATGAATTTTTCAAATCGGAGTTTTAGAAACAGAAATAACGCAGAAAACGCAATTTACATTTGTGCCCCCTAGCGGAAAGTGTATGGTTTACTTGAAAATTTTGAATTTATAGGGAAAATATTTCGCATTGGAAACACCATCCAATAAAAAAGGAATATTTTTCAAATCGGTCTCCTAGAAGTAGAGATATTGACAAAAATAAGATGCAGATCTACGCCCCCTGGCGTAGAAACCATGCGTTATTTCAAGAAGAAAATGTTCCTAAAACGTTTGTCAACATGAGTAGTATCGGTCAACAAACGACTTTTTTTCAATCGAGATTTTGGAAGCTCATATTTTGCTGCAAATACATCAGAAGCGGAAATTAAGACTTACACCACCTGATGGCCAAACCATTTTTTACAAGAATTATAAATTATATGCTAAGGATTTCACACCAGGACCTGTATCCGGTGTAGAAAGAATTTTTCAAATAGAGGATTTAGAAGCAGACATATAGGGGGAAAAGCAATTTGCCTCTACGCCCCCTAGCGGAAAGTCTATGAATTACTTGAAAATTTTGAAATTATATGAAAAACGTATCACACGGAAAACGCTATCCAACAAAGAAGGAATTTTTCCAATCGAACTCCCTCGAAGTAGAGATATTGACAAAAATAAAATACGTCTACGCCCTCTGGCGGAGAAATTGTGGAATATTTTAAGAAGAAAATATTTCGAAAAGGTTTATCGATGTGAGTGGCATCAGTCCACGAAAGAAATTTTTCAATCGATATTTTAGAAGTTCAGATTTTATGGCAAATACATCAAAAGCAAAAAGTAATACTGACGCCCCCTGGTGGCTAAAGTATTCTTTACCAAAATTTTGAAAGTATATGCAAAAGACTTTGTATCACGAGGTGCATCCGCTGAAGCAAAAAGTTTTCAAATCGGAGTTTTTGAAGAAGAGTCATCGGGAAAAATGTAATTTACTTTTAAGCCCCCTAGCGGAAAATCTATGCGTAATTTGAGAAAGTAACTATATCTAAAATACTGTTCGACATAAATGGAATCGAAGGATAAAATATTTTTTTGAATCGGATGTTTAGAAGCAAATATGTGGAATAAAACGTGTTTTTGAATTCGACATCATCCGCATTTAAGCCCTCTAGCGGCGAAATTGTACATCGTAAAAAACAACGAAATAACGGATCATCATTCGCATATTTCGAGCTTCCCAATGCAAAAAGAATTTTTGAAATCGGACTAATAGTTGCAAAGATAGCGTGGGTACAGACGGACGGACGGACTAATGGACGGACAGACTGATGGACGGTCGGACGGACAAACTGGTAACATAAGCTCGATCTTTTTTTACAAAAGTCGTGCTAAAAAATAATAACTTTTCCATCTTGGATACAGCGATATCCAAAATAGAAAAACGGTTCGGGCACCTGAACATGCATAATGAGACTTTTTAATTTTTAAATTACCTTTATTCTCTATCGACACTAAGCAGAGACATAAAAATAATATATTGTATGACAGAGGCGTAACTGGGCATTCCTGCGCCTTGGGCAAATCACAGAATGTTGCGCCTCCATCTGTTTTGATGTGAAACATACACAAGCGCGCGCACGCGCGCGCTTTGTATGTTTACAGCTTTTCGCACGTTTCAGAGTTCGGACCTTCAGTATCACATCAAACGGGCCAAATGTAGATAGCAGTCGTGACTCGCAGCCACTGTAATGATAGAATAGGCCCCCAGAGAATCTTCAACAAAGTGAGCGACATCTTTGTCTTATCTATCCAACTAAAGAAAAGCGGCATCCTTATGTTATTCGTCCAACTAAAGAGAAACGATATCCTTATCCATCCAAGTAATGAAAACCGACATCCTTTTCCATCCAACTAAAGAAAAACTGCGGACTCCATTGTTATCCACAAAGGCCGCGGTTCTTCTTTTGTTCGACGAACTATACAATTGCCCCTCCATTTCTGAATGTAGGCAGCTAGCATCCTATAAACATCTGGAGGAAGAAATTTGAACTCTAAATATGCCAGAAACTGGTATAAAAAAGTTTCAATTCCAATTTTAAGAAGACTGCAAACAGTGATTTTTGCGCCTTATCTTGAGCTGCGCCCGGGGCAGCTGCCCTGTCCTAGTTATTCAAAACATAATAGTTCACGTGAAACTAAGTAGGCTTAAGCAACGTTTCATGAATCATTATTAGGCGTAAGCAACGTTTCATGAATCATTATTAGGCGTAAGCAACGTTTCATGAATCATTATTAGGCTTAAGCAACGTTTCATGAATCATTATTAGCCGTAAGCAACGTTTCATGAATCATTATTAGGCTTAAGCAACGTTTCATGAATCATTATTAGGCTTAAGCAACGTTTCATGAATCATTATTAGGCTTAAGCAACGTTTCATGAATCATTATTAGGCGTAAGCAACGTTTCATGAATCATTATTAGGCTTAAGCAACGTTTCATGAATCATTATTTGGCTTAAGCAACGTTTCATGAATTATTATTAGGCGTGAGCAACGTTTCATGAATCATTATTAGGCTTAAGCAACGTTTCATAAATCATTATAAGGCGTAAGCAACGTTTCATGAATCATTATTAGGCTTAAGCAACGTTTCGTGAATCATTATTAGGCTTAAGCAACGTTTTATGAATCATTATTAGGCTTAAGCAACGTTTCATGAATTATTATTAGGCGTAAGCAACGTTTCATGAATCATTATGCGTTGTTTTTTTGTCCACTGCTGTTTCCTTATTTTGTATGGAATATTTAGATGTTTACTTTTCTGACATCATGCTGCAATAAAAGAAAATATGTATTAATCGCACATTATGTTACTGAAAGGATATGGAATTTACCATGATAACCCTGTGGCTATTTGAAATTGTGGCACCTTTGCGCAAACCTTCGGTACCAGATTCCTATTCCCGTATTCAGTATATATATTACTACCTCGTGTCATCACACATAGCTAAATTTAAGGCAGCTTGTAACTCTTAAACTTTCATCAGTAAGTTGTATTTCGTATCAGTATGCAAATTGGAATGCGCAGACTAGTTGGTGATTGAACATAGGTGCGTTCCACAAGGAAAAACCTAATTTTACTTTCGGTCCTCTTACCTTGGGAATTAGCCGAAAAGATTCTGGAAAGTCCTAAACGTAGGAAGTGTAATTCATGCTAGGAAATATTTAACGAGTTTTAACTCTGTAACTGCCGTATACTGATGACTCTCCCTGATTTGTGTCTTAGCGGTTAAGCTCACTATTATGTCGTGTGCGTACATGCGGGACTACAACAGTACTTTACCCATATTATTCTCAAATTAGAGATTAAGGCTACCAGTCGATAAGAACACCAGTGATAATTATAAATCAGTGTGTGTTTTATTTAAGGGCTCTCGGAGTATGGAAAGAAAATATTTAGAGCTTCTTGGAAAACTACAAGATACCCTACAAAGAAAAAAACCTTAATCCAGGAACCTTCTCCCCGGAGACGTCAATCCGGTGTTTCCCTGAAACAATTAGAAATTTTCGTGGCTGCGGTTATTTTGCCTTTGGGAATTATTTTTTGTTCTTTCGGTCGACGTTTGAAAGGAATTCTCACAGTCGTCTGGTGAAAGCAAAACGAGGTAGCTAATCGTCGTAAAAGGTGTTCCATATCAACATCTGGAGGGTTTTCTAGAAAACAAAAGAAAATTCACCATCATGGGATTTGTTCAGAAAATTGCACACATCCTTTATTCGTTTTTATCGCACTCTGTAATTTTCGGTCGTGAAGAACATGCTTTTGATTTTTATTGTTCATCCACACACCAAAATTTTACTGTAGTTAAATTACATGTTCAAAGGAGAAAAAATTTATGTGCCAGATTAATGTACCTGTGCGATTCGCTTCTTTAAAATTTTCTGCAACGTATTTCAGTAATGAGTTTGTGAATATCGCAATCAATATATAGTTTTGAAACAGTCTTGTAAAGTTGTCTGAAGTGTGAATGCAAATATTTTTTTTACCCATTCTACTACCACTGCTTAGAAACTTTTATCCAGAGCCAAATACCCATCACAGCCTCCATAGGATAAATTTTTTACTCCTTTTATGCCACTGTTTGTCCATTTTATTCATTTTGCCCGTTTTATTACCACTGAGTAGAAACCTTTATCTAGAGCTAAATATCCATCACAACCCCATTGGACATGTTTCACCCCTTTAATACAATTGTTTACCCATTTTATTCATCTTGTCCATTTTACTACCATTGTTTAAAAACCTTTATCCAGAGCCAAACATCCGTCAATACCCCACAGGATAAAGTTTTTTACCCCTTTATTCTTTACCCAATTTAATCATTTTATCCATTTCACTACCATTGTTTTGGAAACCTTTATCCAGAGTCAAATACCAATCACCGTCCCCATAGGATTAATGTTTTTACCCCTTTTAATATCATTGTTTACCCATTTTACTACCACTGTTTAGAAACCTTTATCTAGAGCCAAATATTCATCACAGTCCCCATAAGATGCAGTTTTTCCCTCATTTACTACCATTGCTTAGCCATTTTAATCATTTTGCTTCCATTATTTAGAAATATTTATCCAGAGCCAAATATCCATCCATAGGTAGAAATTCGTGGTCAGTCTGCGATAGATAACATGGTGTTACAAAATATTCTGCGGGTGTTCACTAAGCAAAATAACTACTGGATGCGAAAAACAATAAAAAGCTGCACAGGTAGAAATTAAAAAAAAAAGTTGAAAAAAATGACCACATTATTCAGTATTTCTTCAACCTGAAAAATTGTTTAACCTAGGTACTACAGAAATTGCAATGATAACCAGCATCAAGAATACTCTGTCCCTCTGTAACTAGAATACTCTGTCCCTCTGTAACCAGAATTTTCCCACCATTTTCAAGATGAAACACAAAAATGCATGGAATAAAATTATATTTAACAACAGTGAAGGACACATGTATCCCTTAAAAAAATTACGATAACAGGAGCAATTTCCGCTCCGCCCTACTTTCTTTTCCGGAAAATGTTTCTCCCTTTTACATCTCAAATACAAACATTTGTGCAGTTAATTAATGATTAAACACTAATACAGTGCACGGAAACTCCGTAGGGGATTGGGGTATTACGAGAGAAATCTTTTCAACCTTTAGCTTCCGTGGGCAAAAAATTCTGCCTTAATTACGGGAGAAATTTTAGCTCCGTCTGACTTTCGTTTTTGGAAAATTTTCGCCCATTACCAATCTTAAATGGAAACATTTACCTAGTAAAATGATATTTAAGGCCCATGCAAGAGAGGAGGAACATCGCACGATATTTAAGAATACACGGCTCCGTCTAACCTTCGTTTTCCGAAATTGTTGCCTACATGTTCAAACTGAACACACAAACATTAATAGAACAAAATGATACTTAAAAAAATACCGGACAATCCTTTCTCGGAACATCGAGGGAAAATCGCGAGAAATAAACATTACGATTACGGGATAAATCTTCACTCCGTTTAACTTCCGTTTTCGCCAAATCGTTGTCCCCGTTTTCAAACTGAACGCACAAACATTAATACAATAAAATGATATTTAACAACAATACCGAACAATCCCCTCTCGGAACATCGAGGGAAAATCGCGAGTAAAAGAATTACGATTACACGAGAAATCTTCATCCCGTCTGACTTCCGTATTCGGAAATTTTCAAACGCGAAAGACTTGAATCTATGTTCAGGAACCTGCAAGAAGATTTAATATGGTTCTAGGGATAACGTTTTTGTCGGAACCACCAAAATAAATCTAGGACGTACGTCGCTCTGCGATTCTGCTAGGGGGGTCACAGCCTCTCAAGAATTGTTTCATATTAACGCATTAATACTTCCGGATATTTTCAGAATTAGTGAGCAAAAATTGTAGGTTGAATCGAAATATATGCGCAAGGTTAAATGAAAGAGGCACATGTTTTTCTGGCTGCGATTCCTTTTTCAGATTAAATGCCCGGTGTCTGCAGTTCAGAACATTTTGCGCTGTGTGCAATATAAATTTAAACAGATCCTGTGGTACTGATTCCATGTATTTCTGTGTTCGCTCATGGTGCTGATTCCATGTATTTCGCAATTTTTTTACGATGAAACGACTTTTTTTAAGGAGCATAGATCTTGATTACGGAGTACTAAGAGGAAAAATCTTCAAATGTGAGAATTCTATATACGCTTGGCTTATTTCATGCAAAGCTTCTTTTTGATGCTTGCATCTATCCTGATAGAGGTAAAGTAAATCCTATGCGAAATATATCAATCTAACGGAAATGGGTAACGGAGCAGTCAAAACAATGAATGTTGTCCCATGAAGTGACGCAACAAGAGTTAATTTCGTTGTTACGCAACAATACACAGGGTGATCGTAATTAAAGTGCCCCATTCATCGCTGTCTAGAAAAATATTTAGCCTTCCAAATGCAACCAAATTTGGTATGGTGACATTTCAGGCCATGCGGAAGATATTTTCCCTAAAGAAAAGTACCAAGACTCGCAACTTTGGCACCTGTGGCGCTGCAAGCAACAAATATTTTATTTGTGCAATACATTCGTGCTGTACAAAGATACTGACCTTAGCGAAGAAAGGGATACAGTTCAACGTGGTCCGCATTCTGAAGCTGTAAAATCTGAAGGTGATGAACACCGTGTTCAACGGTCGACTGGTCACCCCGGTGGCCCAATGGTCTAAGCGATGGCTTTTGATCATTCGTCCGAAAGAGGTCTGGGTTCGAATCCCGATGAGGCATGGATGTTGCGTTTGTCTTAAGGCACTGGATTTCTCCCTTCCCTGGAACCAGTGGCCCTAGATTAGGGACGAGCGACTGCTTATAGCCCATTGAGTTGCTCACTGTGGTCGTTAAACCTCCAAGGAAAAAGACGATCGACCGTAACTGATCCTTTGTAGTGCTTCTTACAAGCAAAGTGATGCTTCTTTTCAAGGCTGCCAAATTTTCAACATGATAAACTGCACTTTTTAAATGTTCCCACAACCAGAAATCACAAGGATTAAGTTCCGGAGAACCAGGTGCCCACACTGTGCCATACGATAAATTCAATTGTCATGACACTTCACGTGCACTATTTGAGCCTGCAACATCATTCATTGAATGCTCAACTACAGCTGTGGAAACATTTTCAACGACTTTTGAAGTGATAAGTTTGCGTCCTCGGCCAGGTTTAACTCCTAGATGTACGGTTTCCTCGTATCGAGTCATCATTCTCCTGAGAGTTTGTGAAGTCAATGGTCCTCGCGTAATTTCTTACGACGGCGAAATTCCCAAAGTGCAGCCGCAGCATTGCCGTTGTTTTCATAAAATAGATTCACAAGAAATGCGCATTCAGTCATGGGGATGGTCATCGTAGATTATAAGAAAGGCATTCAAATCAGAACATATGTACAGGATTTTAGGAAGGGAATGTCTGACCCCAGGGGCCTTAAACAACCCTTTGAAGTAGGGAGCCAACAGATTCGGGCTAGAGTACCTGACAGAAGAATCATATGGAAACGGCGTAGAAAGGGGGAGGAAGACGCCATTATTTAATACCGAGGGGCCTGTACCCGGTGTCGGACGACTTAACGTTCCCATCCGACGTACGACGGATATTTAGTGGTTCGAGCGTTCATACCTGCTTATGATCAAACCTGAGACTTTTTCGTAGCAGTCACGAACTTTGACCACTAAGAATGCTATGCCGCTGTTCTGACCACTTTTATAGTGCAACAAGTGTGTTTATGCAAATGAAACTGGTTTTTTTTCCGTTGCTTACGGCGGCACTAATACCATAGTGGTAAGTTTTGGTACTTTTTGTTTTTCGGAGATGTCTTCTGCGTGTCCTGAAATATCCCCATGCCGCATTTGGTTGCATTTGGGCAGCTAAATATATCTCTAGACGGCGTTGAATAGGGGTACTTTAATTATGATCACCCGGTATTTTACTAAACTATCGCCGAACATTGTTTCATTATACGTATTAAGAAAATACAACGTGATTTGTCACAGGTATTTATTTTTTCAAGTCGACCATGGTTTCGCTGGGTATTGACCTAACTTCATCAGGACGAATGGCAGGTAAATATTCAAACTGTACATGATATCATAAACGGTGTTTTCAGTCACGGGTTTTGGTTAGTTGCTTCCACGCGCTTGACAGAAATGGAGTGGATGTCATGTCATTAACAAGTTGCAAAGACTTCTGAAATAGATATGGAAAGCTTCCAAAATGTCAATTTTCGTGGTTGAATCTGATTTGTCAATCAGCTTTACTTCTTCATGTATGGTCCTTTTCGTAACAATGTTTATTTTCCTTTTCGTAACAATGTTTATGGTCCTTTTCGTAACAATGTTTACGGTCCTTTTTGTAACAATGTTTATGGTCCTTTTCATGTCTTTTTTTATGGTCCTTTTCGTAACAATGTTTATTTTCCTTTTCGTAACAATGTTTATGGTCCTTTTCGTAACAATGTTTACGGTCCTTTTTGTAACAATGTTTATGGTCCTTTTCATGTCTTTTTTTATGGTCCTTTTCGTAACAATGTTTATTTTCCTTTTCGTAACAATGTTTATGGTCCTTTTCGTAACAATGTTTACGGTCCTTTTTGTAACAATGTTTATGGTCCTTTTCATGTCTTTTTTATGGTCCTTTTCGTAACAATGTTTATTTTCCTTTTCGTAACAATGTTTATGGTCCTTTTTGTAACAATGTTTACGGTCCTTTTTGTAACAATGTTTATGGTCCTTTTCATGTCTTTTTTTATGGTCCTTTTCGTAACAATGTTTATTTTCCTTTTCGTAACAATGTTTATGGTCCTTTTCGTAACAATGTTTACGGTCCTTTTTGTAACAATGTTTATGGTCCTTTTCATGTCTTTTTTTATGGTCCTTTTCGTAACTGTGAGAATTTTGCCATTATTCGATTTTCCCGTGACATTGCTGTCAAAATTACAAAAATTATCAGAACCTTGAATTTTAAGGGTAATTTTTAAACTCATAAACAAAATGAACTTTTTAAGATCAAAGGCTTTTGTTGAAGACAAACCTTGTGGGAAATTTATCACATTCCATGTGAATATGGCGCTTGGTATATAGTACAGACTCATAGAGCCTTGCGTTTTCGATTGAAGGAGCGCAAGACCTACATTCGTAACGGTGACCTAAAGAAGTCATCGATAGCTAAAAACTGTTACGAAAAGGAGCATAAATTTCTTTTTGAAGAAGCAAAGCTAATTGACAAGCCAGATTCAGCCACCATTTTTTTTAAGCTTTCCACATATATCAGAAGTCTTAGCAACTTGTTAATGACATGGCATCCACCCATTTCTATCAAGTGCGTGGAAGCAACTAACCAAAACCCGTGACTGTAAACACCATTTATGACATCATATACAATTTGAATATTTACGTGCCATTCGTCCTGATAAAGCTGGGTCAATACCCCGCGAAACTATGGTCCACTTGAAAAAATAAATATTTGTGACAAACCACGTTGTATCCTCTTAATACGTATAATAGTCACAAGACTGTAGTCTTTGAGATCAAAAATTATTTCATTATGTTTTACGTAAACGCAAAAATGTCGCATTGCATTCTGCGTAAATTACGAGAACCTGATGCTAAATGTGATAAAAGCCATTACAAAAACTTCATATTTGATGCTATGAAAACTATAGGTCGCAGCGAAATTTGGTATCCTCTCGACCTCCCTTAGGGGTGGTCACCTGCTATTGACGAGTCTTTAAAAATGTTTATAACACGACGGGGTGTGACCTGTAGATATCCTTGGCCAAAAGTTACCAATCCTCTCACTAACACACGATTCAGCTTTTCTTCCTATCGTGATGCCAGGTTTTAGTTTGCTCATGCCCGAAACGTAAGTATCTACATCACATTTTCTCAGTGTCAAGGTCGTTTCTTACGTTCGCCTAAGCCTGAATAATTTATAAAAAAAAATAACAATAATAAAAATAAATATTGCTTTTGAAAAACTAAACAGTCGAAATACTTACTATTGCCGCCTCCACAGTTCAGTAGATATTTCCTTTTATGTCTCACATATCTTCTTTCATTAATTTTATGACAATAATATTCATTAATCCACCTACCTAAGTACCGCTTAATGTGAGGAATTAGTAAACCTTATTGTTCGTTGTTATGATTTAATTCCACTTAGTATATACCGGACTATGGCTCGGTGTGGTCGTGAATGACGCGAATGAATGTAATAGATTGTGCGTTAATAAATGTATACTCTCGAATTACTCGTTTTATTCACCCTCACAAAATCTTGGCATGCGAACGATACATGGCATAAATTATCTACGAAAATTACAAGGGTACCCTCTTTATTTCTTCTTCTTTGTTTGAAATAAGTAACTTCAATTTTTTTTTTCCATATCGCTTTTTCGGAAGTGATGTAAGAAGTCTGAAATCAACGCAAATCCGAGCCTTATGCTGAAGTGCGCTTTGTTTTTCTTCGTTCTTGTACAAGGTTCATTAATAAATTATTGGGACTCACCTTGAATATAGCACTCAAAAAGGTGATAGCCACACTGTTTCACTTAGGAAATTCCACGTATTCCCCACGAAGGTCAGATGCCAGTTCTCTTGGTATTTTCCTGATGGTTGCAGTATATCTGTCTTTGTGTGAACACCAGCTTGTTAAAACACTCCTTTGCCAGTCGTCATCATTCTGGAATTGTCGGTTGGACAATGGTTCTTTAATCTTGTCAAACAGACCATCACTATGAAATGGTGCCACATCAGGTGAATATGACGGATTTACTAAGACCGTGAAGCCAGGGGATGTTGCTGTTTGTATTGTGACATAGTTAGTGCGAAGCTTAGAATATGCTGCAACAACATTCAATGGTCTGAGGTGCAATCATCTTCGAGAACCAAATGTCTTTGATGTTCCTTTCAGGCAGTTTGGCAGCTCAACGGAGCGTAGACAACATCCTGAGTTCTTGTGCTATCCTTTTCTGAAAGGGACTCCTGGCATAATGTTTCAACAAGGAACTGGGCGTCCGCATTCTGCGAACACTTATAGGAAACGTCTAGGTGGTATTAATGCAGTGGAATGCATGGCAACATCCCTGGCACCGTCCCCAATGGAATGTTCGCTCTACATCGTTGGGCTGCAGTTCAACATCCCCCATCAACCAGAACAGACAATTGCTGCCCTTTAAGACCAGATGTAAGAAGAAGCATGGTGGGAAGTGCCGTGGGAGGCCATCAGGCATTTCTACATACACCGTCCAGAGAATTAGATACTTTTTCCAGTACCGGGGTCGACCTCCTTTGGCCCGAATTATAGCACGCATGAGGTTTGGCATAGATTCCACAAAGTGTTAGAGTGCATCTACAGTATGTCAGGCATTCACAGGACAGTCCTTTAATGGGCAACGGAAGTTGGCTTTGCTCCAGGATCTGTTTATTGAACATGCCCCATTCATTCTCAATGGGGTTCAAATCAGGGCTGCGAGATGGCCATGGAAAATGGTGGAAGTCTCTGTCATGCTTGCTGAGGCGCGCACATTTAGCACAATGGATTGTTGTCCATGAAACACCCCTCACCTGCTAGATAAAACGTCAACATTGCAGAATGGACTTAATTGGTAGCAATGCTCAGATAATCCTTGAAGGAATCCGCCCTTCCAGCAATATCAAGGGATCCATTACGCACCAACAGAACGTACCCTACACCACGACAACATCATGTCCAGAACCTTGAGTTTTGTTTACAAGTCAAACTTGGTCCATTGCTTCATGGGGCTGCCGACAAACTCTTTGCCTACCATCGGTACAGAACAAGGTGTACTGCCACTCGTCGGACCATGGCACTTTTTACCAGTGTCCAGTCACGGAGTTCCTGACACCACGGTAGACTAACTTTCCGGTTCTTTGCCGAAATCAGTAGTTTCCCTTTGGACATTCCACTGCCAATACCGACTCTCTTCAATTACCTGCGCATAGTTTGCTGCGATATCGATCGGGAACAGCCTTCACTGAATGTTTCGGCCAATTGCTGCACATTGTTTCTCCGTACAAGCTTTCTCAGAGGATATCGATCTCAATCGTGACAGATTGTCATCGTGCCACAGTTGTGTCTTTTATACAAACAATGTGGGATATTTTTCTGCTGATTAAAAACCTGAAATATCTCACCTTTTGAGAAACCAGTCGGCCCTGCTGCTCTCAAAATCGTAAATCCAGCCAGCCGTGCACCCACGTAGCCACATGAGACACCAATTTCGCTGAAATTGATGAAACCAGTGTACCAGTTCAATGTTGAATGGTCACGGGGCAGACAGTTGGCCAAACGTGCGTGATGAAACTGGCTCGATAGGTCCATGGAGCTGTTTTCCACTTCCATGTATCTGTTCCCTGGAACCAGTGACTGTAAATTTGCCTCAGATGCTCGTGAGGGTCGTTCAGCTCTGGACCAAAAATATCATTAACGACTTTAATCACAAAGAATAATCTTTAAATAAACGTTTCTCTATTTTCGTAAATAAATCCCTAATCACTCTGTACTTATTCCTTGTGATATAACACTTTACATTCTCCTGAATCATTGGAATAATAGTCCAAAGTTCTGAGTACCGTGATACGAAAATTCATTTAGGGTTAAGATACAGTATGTAGCCTAGCCTGCATACTGTATCTTAACCCTATACTGTGTCTTGAGCATGTAGCCTAGCCTACATGCTCAAGACACAGTATGTAGCCTAGCCTACATACTGTATCTTGACCTACCGATGTATGCAAGTAGATTCTTCACTTGAAGCGAATCCTTTGAATCCCAGAACACCTGGTGACATTTCGCTCACACTTTCCCACTAATTGTGTGTTCTGAAATCTCATCTTCAGTTTTCTTCTACACTGCAGGACGAGTTTTTTCTTTTTTGCGCACGAGAAAGTGAAAAACCTGTAACGTATTCTATGATTTAACTTTCCTTTTCAGTTCCTGTATCTATGTAAATTTTAGTTCATTCTCCTTAAGAAGTTTCTGAACTAAACGTTTACATTTTCTCTCTCGACTGAATGTTTGTGGCAACTGCAGTTAGCTCAGAGGTTGAATGACGTATGTGAAAAATAGATATAACAAGTTAGTAAAATCATGCAATGCATTGATATAATACGCTTTCCAACATTACAGAAATCATTACTCAAGTTATCACTCAAGTTATGAGAATAATGTCTGTGGAATAAATATCGGTCCTGTGCCCTGACCTTCGACCCCATTTCGATAACATTCAACAGAACCGGCTTGGTATACCCCCGAAATAACATGATAAAGTTTTGTCGCAATCGAAGCATTTTTACGTAAGTTATGATGCATAAGGGCTATGGAATAGATCCCGCTCCTGTGTCCTAACCTTTGACCCCATTTCGCTCATTTTCAATAAGGTTTGTCGCCAGGTGTTCCCCTACCACATACTAAAATTTCATCGAAATCGAACCTTTTTTACGTTCGTTATGGCGCATAAGAGCAGTGCAATGGATCCCTCTCCTATGAACTGACCTTTGACCCCATTTCGTTCACCTTAAATAGGGTTCCTTCCCAGGTGATCCCCTACCAGATACTAACATTTCATCGAAATCCAACGGTTGTTACGCGAGTTATCGTGCTGACGGACATACGCACACAACGCGTGACGTCATGAGGCAGATGGGAATCGCGACCATCTGCTAGCAAGGTGTGACGTCATCAATCTTTAATAGGGTCCACAAACAACGCGTGACGTAATGAGATAGATGGCATAACCGCGCGCCAACATTCTCAAACGCGAGTTGTGACGTCATAAGATTTCTAAGCATTGGTAACATTAATGGAACAACGTCATCACTAAAAACGTTATAATTCGGGGTGGTTATTTAACCCACTAAACGAATTCTTCTAAAGTCAAGATCAAGCTAAATCGATTTCTAGTACCAGAAAACGGTAGGTTAACGACTTTCATCAAAATTCGTAGAGCCGTTTTTAAAATAAAATGTACATACATACATACAAGAATTGCTACTTTAAGGTGGACGTCAAGTAACTTTGCTTCCTATACTTCCAATGGAAAAACTTTTGTACACATTTTCTTCACAATTATGCGTTCCCAAGGATGAAAATTTGAACATCGATTAAAATATCTTCATTTTATAACTTGCAATACTTAATATTTTCTAAAACCTAACCATAATTATGCAATTCAACATTTGTTTGTCTACTAACGTCATGAAAATACAGGTCGCGCCATCTTTTTTCTGGGCAATTAATGCGTTCACAAGGATGAAAATTTTAACATCGATTAAAATAGCTTCATTTCATAACTTGGAATACTCAATATTTGCTAAACCATAACCGTAATTATGCAATCCAACATATTTTTGTCCACTGACTTCATCAAAGTACAGGTCGCGCCATCTTTTCTCTGGTTTCAACACCACCAAAGGAAAAGTTGTTGATTTTTAATATAATTATGGTTATGTTTTAGAGCATATTAAGTTTTCCAAGTTATAATATGAAGTTACTTTAATCGATGTTCAAATTCTCATCCTTGGGAACACATTAATTGTGAAGGAAATGTGAACAAAAGTTTTTTCCATTGGAAGTATAAGAAGCAAAATTACTTGACGTCCACCTTAAAAATATGTGATAAGGACAATGGAATGGATCGCAATCCTATGTCCTGACCTTTGATCACATTTCGTCCATTTTCAATAGGGTTCGTCCCCAGGTGGTCCGCTACTACATACTGAAATTTCATCGAAATCGAACCATTTTTACGCACTTTATGACGCGTAAGGGCAATGGAATGCATCCCGATCATATGCTCTGACCTTTGATCCCACTTCACCCATTTTAAATAGGGTTCGTCCCCAGGTGGTCTCCTACCACATAGTACACTTTCATTGAAATCGAACCATATTTACGCAAGTTATGACGCATAAGGTTAATGGAATGATCCCGCTCCTACGTCGTGACCTTTGACCCCATTTGTCCCATTTTCAATAGGGTTCGTCCCTAGGTGGTCTCCTACCACATAGTAAACTTTCATTGAAATCGAACCATATTTATGCAAGTTATGACGCATAAGGGTAATGGAATGATCCCGCTCCTACGTCGTGACCTTTGACCCCATTTGTCCCATTTTCAATAGGGTTCGTCCCCGGGTGATCCCCTACCACATACTAAAATTTCATCGAAATCGACCCATTTTTACGCCAGTTATCGTGCGGACGGACGGACGGACAAAGCTGGAGCATATACGCTTCTTCAACCTACGGTTGGAAAGCGTAAAAAAAGATGATTACGATGTAGTTGAAGCTGCTTCTCGTTGAAAGTATACTGCTGTCTTTTGATAGATGTACTGCGTAACATGTGTTTTGTTGAATTCACAGAGATATTCGGCTAGAGCTTGATTTGAAAAGAAATTTGTTATGCGATAGTCAATGTTACATTCTTAGAGACTGATGTTATTTGAGTTTGATTGAAGCAGGTGTATTGAAATCCGTGCTTCATTATTGTTGAAGAGACCATTGTCTTTGCAGACCCGAATACAAGTCTGATGCTGTAAGTACATCTCCTGAAGTATTCGTGAAGTAACACTTCTGTGTTTAATTAAAGACATTAAATGTTGAGAATTACATTCTCATTCATACTTTACTACATTCTCAATACGTATATTTAGGTCAAGTAATCGATTTTAAGGTGGTTCCACCTAAAATCTCTGCCTTACTTATCCAATGGTAAAATTTCTTTTCATATTTTCTTCACAATTAATGTATTCCCAAAGATGAAAATATGCACATTGATAAAACTAACTTTAAGTTAGAGCACGGGATACTTAATGCTTGCTAAAATATAGCCATAATTATATTACAAATCAACCATTTTTCTTTTAGTAATAATGTTCAGACCTGTTAACAGATGGCGCGACCTGTACATTGATGACGTCAGTAGACAAACAAATGTTGGATTGCTTAATTATGGTTATGTTTTAGCAAGTATTAAGTATGCCATGCTATAACTTAAAGTTTGTTTTATCGATGTGCAAATTTTCATCCTTGGAAATGCATTAATTGCAAAGAAAATATGTAAAGAAGTTTTACCATTGGAAACATAAATCAGAGGTTTTAGGTGGAACCACCTTAAAGAAAGACAAGAAAGGGAAATCAATAGAAGAATTTTCCAAGGCTTTTGGATACTTAAAGACTATTTAACCGGTGATCTTTCATTGTGTTTAAAAAGAAAAATCTACAATGTATGTATTAACCCTGTGTCTACTTATGGAAGTGAAACGTGGAGTATCACAGAGCGACAATGTAAAACAAATAAGAGTATCGGTAGGAAAGTTAGAGAGCAGAATATTAGGAATAAGAAGAAGAGATAGAATTAGGAATGAAATTATAAGAGAAAAAGCAGGAATAGTAGATATTATTAAAATAATGAAAGAATCAAAGTGGAGATGGGCTGGACATGTTGGAAGACTGAAACATGAGAGATGAACAAGATTAATAATTGAATGGCAACCAAGAGGTAGAAGGAGAGGAATAGGGCACCATAGAATAAGATGGAGAGATGATCTTCAGAAACTTAGAGGTGCTAACTCGTGGGCTGAAGCTAAGGATCCAGGAAGCTGGGAAAGACTGGGGAGACCTATACCCTGCAGTGAGTGTCAACAGGCTAAGTAGAAGAAGAAGAAGAAGATGAAGAACAATGAAAAACAAGAGGAAGACCAAAAAACAAGAACAAGAAGAACAACAAAAATAAGAAGAACAAAACAAGAAGAAGAACTAGAACAAAAGAAGGACAAAAACAAGAAGAACAAGAACAAGCACAAGAAATGTTATGCTACGCAGGGTTTCCGTTAAAACGAACCAGCTACGATAGTTAATCAAGCTTCACGTAATATTGATGTTCTAAATAAACTGACTTTTAACGTGTATTTATATTCTTAAACCCAAAGAATACCGTACGCCGACACTCAAGAGGAAAATATTTTCTATTGGAATATTTCCATGCGAAAAAGCAACACTCGAGAGCAGTGTATCCTTCAACTCCTCTTCTCATTATGCTTTTGCTACATTGTGGCGAAAAGTAGGAGGAGATGGACGCAGTAACAAAAGTAGATGGCACTTCCTGCCTGATGCGAAAATCGATCAAGCTTTTTATCTCGTGACCGAAGACTCTTTCTGAAGTTCCTAAGATTTCTCTTATTTTCGGATCTCGATGCGTTTTCGTTTTTATTCCACCCAAACCGAAAGTGGTTCACGAAAAGAAACCAATTGATACGCTTCCATCTTTCTCAACTTAAGTCCTTTTGCCTTTGATCCAAGCAAGCAACCACCGCCTCTTGGCCAGTTCCTCTATTCTGATTCCTATTATAGTATCCTAGCATCTTCCCTACTCTCACGGAAGAAATCGATTTCCCAATGAAAGCTTATGCAAATTGTTCGAGTGTGAGACTTCGTTCAGGGTTTAAAAGCAACATAAAATTTCCTTTCTCAAGGTGAGAGTTTTGAAGTGTGCGTAAATCGAAGCTCTTCAACAATTCAAAGGAGCGCAGAGTTCTTACGAGTTTGCTATGCGCTTTTACAAGTAAGGGTTTAGACTTATAAAAAGCTCACTTTAAAGTGAAATCCACCGAGATTCACACTTCTCTTCGCACAAAGAAGTGCAAATAGACAGGTAGTCTTTTTGATGCTACGCATGTTTCCCATACAGTAGTAAAATAAATCCCAAGTAAAAAAATTCAATGAAAGAAAATGGGAAACGGAGGTAGTCCAAACCGTTGTTAAACTCTGGCTTTTGAATGTATAACGAAGTGAATTTCTCCGTCATTTTTATCCGCGCCGGGTTTCGAACCCAGGTCCACTCATTCCGGAATAAGTTGCTCTACCAATTAAGCTACGCGGACATGTATTCTGATTCCTATCTGCCTTTATGTCGTGTGCGTCCTTCTGGCAGGTACGTCACATCTCCTGGTACGTTACAAATGATGTGCCGTGAAGTGACCGAACAATAGAGTATTCCATTGTTACTCAACAATATTTTACTAAACTTTCTCCGAGCATTATTTCATCACGCACGTTTTACACGAATGTAACATTATCTCATTTCAGTCTGCGCAAATTATGAGAAACTGATGCTAAATGCGATAAAAGCCATTAGAAAAATGCAATTTTTGGCGCTATGAAAACTGTGCGTCGTAGAGAAATTTGGCTTTCTCTCGATCACGCCTCCCAATCGGGAAGTTACCTGTCATTGACGAGAGCTTTAAAATTATGTATGATACGGTGGGTTGCAATATGTAAATATCCTAGACGAAAAGTTACCAATCCGCCTCACTAACACAGCTTTGCTTTCCATCTTGAGGTCAGATTTTAGCTTGCGCATGGGCAGATGGACTTTCGTAGCTACATCATATTTCATCGGTGTCAGGGTGGTTCTTTATGTTCGTGCAAATCTGAATAATATTATATAATAATAATAATAATAATAATAACAAATATTGTTTTCACTCATATATTTTCTTTCATTGGTTTTACCACGGCAACATTCATTAATCCACGTACCTAAGTACCGTTCAATATCAGGAATTAGTAAGCCTTGTTGTTATAATTAAATTCTACTTAGTATGTACTGAACTGTGGCTTGGTGTGGTCGTGAGTGACGCGAATAAATGGAATGTGTTGCATGTAGATAAATGGATACTCTCGAATCACTCCTTTTATTTCACACCTACAAAGATCTTGTCATGCTAAAGATGTATAGCCTAAATTATCTACAAAAAAAAAAACCCAAGGCACTCTGTCGATTTTTTCGTATTAGAACCGCTACACGCATTTCGAATGAGCAAATATCCCCTTCACGACTGTGTACACGACGACTAAAGTTCGTGTAAATGAGGCATTTGGTGTATTTAGTTTTGCAAAGTTGTCTGGCATAAATCACTTTTCCTTAAAATGTGAGTGAATCAGTAAGTTTCATTGAGCGGAGCTCTCTTTACGAGACTCGAGACAATTAGTTGTTCGCGCATAAGTACGAGATGGCACATCCGATCACCGTGATTTTTTGCATGCTATTGGACATTGTCCATGGTCAGGTTTTGACGCCTTCCGATTCCCGAAATTCCGTGTCATTGAGGAATAATCGTCCAAAAGCTTACTTTTTAGGGGGTTTCCGGGTTTTGAGAAGGTGTCGTTTGTCACCTATCTCCTCCAAAGATCTTCAGCCGATCGCGGTGATACTTGCCACAAACAAAGGGAAGGATATGGTGAGTGATATGGGGTTGGTATCATGGTGATTGGTCGTGTCGTATAAAAATAATAACCATTGAAAAACTGACTAATTTTAATAAAAAATTGAAAAAATCCGCTCTCTGTACGAAACTCGGAACAATTAGTTGTTCGGGCATAGCTACGATATTACACATCCGATCACCATGATTTTTGGCATTCGATTGGACTTAGTCCATGGTCAGATTTTGAGGCCTTCCGATTACCGATATTCCGTGTCATTGAGGAATTTCAATTAAAATTACTAAAATTGGTCCGCTTCTTAATGGTCATTATTCCTATAGAACACGACCAATCACTATGACACCAACCCCATGTCACTAATCATTGATTTTTTCAATTAAAAAAACAAGCACGAACGCTCCGTTACATTTGTTTGCATTCGATATTCGCAATTTTTCACGACGCAATTCGATCGAGTTTTTTAGTTCTTTTGCCGTCAGTTTGAAATTAATTTGGTTCAAACTCATAATTAAAAGAATCAGAGCACATTGTGGACACAAGAAAAACGTTAGAACTGGCACCGGTAAGCCTTCTTTTTTCTTTTTTTGTTGCTTCTGTTTTTTTTTTTCTAACTAACTGCTGAAGTCGCGGTCGAGGCCGACAATATGGCGTCAATGACGTCGGTTGTCGGTTCGGTGAGTCTTGATGATGAAAACCGTGGCTCCGGATCAGAGTCTGTCTTTCCGCTTTGTTTAAATGCAACCTGATCACAACCAACGTGAAGGCGTGAAGGAAAGTAGTTCATGATAAATTTTAGGCATTTCTTTTTTTAAATGTTCCGTACTTTTATTCTGGAAGTCGCAAATTTACGGCGCTATTTTACATTTTGCTATTTTGCAATTTCTGTTTGGGTGCTGCTGCTATTTACTGCGCTATTTTACATTTTCCACTTCGTCCTTAAGTTTTGGACACCAGTGTATGTAATGTATGGCTTACGTTAAAAATGAGCGCAGTCGAAAATTATGTGGTTTCCCCGCCACCCCCCCCCACCTTTTTTTTTTTTTTTTTTTTTTTGAATCATTCGAAATTTTAATAGTGTTTTAAAAAATATTTAAGTTTCTTACGTGTTTTTTTACATTTATACGTTTTAAAGCCTGTCACCTAGAAAAACGCGTTACCAATGTTGCACTGTGTTTTTTCAAATATTTTTTTTGAGATTGCAAGAAGTTTAAAAAAAAAAAAAAAAAAATTCAGTTCTGGTTAACTTTAAGTTACCCTAAAGGAAAAAAACAGTTTGGTGAACGGTCTTTTGATTGTGAGCATCGACGTTTGCCTTTGTGTTAAACATTATTTTTAATTGCCTCAAGTTTTGAGGCACATACAAATTCTTTTGCAATTTCAGTGCTTGCGAGTGTTGCTCGTTTTTCGATCGATCTGAACTTCAGCTGTGGGTTGCAGGTGTAATGATGGCTCGGGTCCTGTCAAGTGGAAAAGAGACATTCCGCAGAACAGGAGATTCACTACGACTGAGGCTCTTCAAAGAGATGGAAAAAATAGGATGTTCTTTTAAAGTTACCGTATATCCTTTTCGTAAGACGACATTCCATTCTGGGTCAGCAGATTCGACTCCCCCCCCTCTTCCTTCCCAATCTTTGCCTTTTATTTTTTTCTCTGACATTTATCGTCCGAAGTTCTCTGGTAATCCGAATCGATTTATATGCTTAGATTCTGATACATTATTTCCAATTTTCGTCTGGCTTGGATAAAAAAATCTAAAGTGAAAATAAATCAAGGTAGTTCACAACTCTTTCTTGAATCCAGCTTTCTGAAGCGAAGTCAATAATCGTCTTTAAATTTCACGGAGAGTTCTCTAATCTCTTGCAAGATATTCGTAAAAATTTGTGCTGTTGCTTACGAAACATTCAGTTCACGGAAAAAGTTATTTTTTTGCTTTCAGATTCTTGCATCCATATGAAAAGATTGTCGAAAATGAGAAAAAAAAATTTCCAGATTTTGCGGTAGTGCGTTTTAAGTCCTCATAAATCTATTCAACGTGGCTTCGCCAAAAGTCACCTATCTGAATTTTCCGCAATATTAGATCAGCTCACAATTATTCTAAGCCAATATTGCTGTTCTGAGATTAGCAGTGATATTCCTAACTACATATTATCTTGAAGTACGCACAGAAATGATCTTCGATCCCATTTATCGAGACAGCGTTCGATGAATTATGAAAATATACTCTATTTAATAAATATCTCTAACTTACGCTAAACATGCAGAATACAACCAGGATGTAATCATTATGGAATTTGAGATGTATATGGCCTAATATAACGCTAAATTTTAGTTGTATCTTCTTATGTAAATAATGTTACTTCTTCTTGCTTGACGTCATGTCTTTCAGTAGCTTACTTTTTTGTAAGCCAGTAGGCTGTCAATGCAGTAAGACGTTGATAAAAGGCGTAGCATGTGCAATTCAGCTATAGAGCTTTTGACTTCGCTGTTATGTCGACAGATTGTAATTTCTTCGAAGCCGCGTCATCTTTGGTAGTCGAAGCGTTAGTTAAATTGTTCATATTTCTTTACTGAGCTCATCTGCCAGTGTCTGCTATCACAGATATTTACGTTGTCCTGGATTTTGTCAAGGACAAAAACGAAAGCTACTGTAAGTTCGAATTAGATCATTTATTCTCTTTTGCCTTTTGTGATCATTTATTCTCTTTTGCCTTTAGCTACTGTAAGTTCGAATTAGATCATTTATTCTCTTTTGCCTTTAGAGGTACGATCAAACCTCTGTTAGGACGTAACACATTCTAAACTTTCTAAGAGCGATATTTCTTTCAGCATTTTACTCCCAATATTACATATTGGGAGTAATATTACATATATGTCTTAAAAGAAAAGTGTTTGATCAATGCATCCTTCCAGTGCTTACGTATGGTGCAGAGACGTGGACCTTAACTAAAAGAGACATACAAAGGCTGCAAACAACTCAAAGCAGCATGGAGAGGTGCATGCTTGGTATAACCAGGAGAGATAAGAAGAGGAACTCGTGGATCCGAAAAATGACGAGAGTGGAAGACATCATGATCAGAGTTAAATCCCTGAAATGGCAATGGGCTGGACATACTGCCAGAAGGACAGACCATAGATGGACAGCCGAAATTTTAGATTGGATTCCAAGGGACAGGAAAAGACCCAGAAAAAGACCACATGGGAGATGGGTGGATGAAATTCGTAAATATGCGGGAGTGACATGGAGGAGACTGGCACAAGACAGACCGTTGTGGAGGAAACTTGGGGAGACCTTCGTCCAGCAGTGGATTGATAATGGTTGACAATGATGATGATGATGATTACATATTTAATTTTGTAAAATAAACAATATTGAAAGTACTACTAGTATGGTACAAAGAAAGAATGCAACAGTATATAATCATTATGGAATAGAATGCAACCAGGATATAATCATTATGGAATAGAATGCAACCAGTATATAGGATATAATCATTATGGAACAGAATGCAACCAGTATATAGGATATAATCATTGTGGAATAGAATGCAACCAGGATATAGGATATAATCATTATGGAATAGAATGCAACCAGGATATAGGATTTAATCATTTGGAATAGAATGCAACCAGGATATAGGATATAATCATTATGGAATAGAATGCCACCAGGATATGGGATATAATCATTATGGAATAGAGTGCAATCAGAGTTGAAAGATGAACCTTTCTCCGTTCTAAAGAGAAAAGTTTCTGAACTTTGTTATTGTTGAAAGATCTTGAACATACAGAATGTTCCAAGAGAGATGTCTTCTGTAGTGCTGATCTTTTGAAGGATTAAATTTATAGACCTAACAGTTAGCCTTTTTTCACATCTTTCACGGAAATAGATAAGAAAAGTGAGATTTAGAGTGTTATATACCTGTTTTCCTCACCTAACTAGTTTACACTGTATTTCATCAGCACTTGAATATACATATACCGTTCACTGAATTAGAAACTTCTATTCAATTCAAGCTTGGACCTCCTTTAGCCAAAATTACAGAACGCATTCGGTTTGGCCAGATGTTGATTTTCATCTACATCTGCAGCACACCAGACGTTCATCATGCAGTACTTTAACTTGTTCTGATTTAACGGAAGAGGAAGACTTTACTCCCGGATCTGCTTTTCTGATATGTTCCATACATTTTCAATGGGGTTCAGGTCCAGGATTTGTGGTTACCAGGGAAGATAATGGAAGTTGCTGTCGTGATCGCTGAACCACTGATGAACACATCTTCGCGTTAGACAGTAGCATTGTCGTCCATGAAACAGCCGTCACGTGTTTGATAAAAACTCAACATTGCTAAATAAAAAGTCATCAAAATTGGCTTGATTGGCAAAAATGTTCAAATAATCTTTGGAAGGCACGCAACCTTCCAGCAATATTAGGACACCCGTTCCGTACCAACAGAACGTGGCCCACACAATGACACCACCTCCAGAACCTTGAGTTGTGTTTACAAGGCAAGCTGGGTCCATTGCTTCATGGAACTTCCGCCACACTCATTGAGTTGAGTTTACAAGGAAAGCTAGGTCCATTGCTTCATGGGATTTACGCCAAACTCCTGAAGTTGTGCTTACAAGGCAAGCTGGATCCATTGCTTCATGGGACTTCCGCCAAACTCTTTGAGTTGAGTTTACAAGGCAAGCTAGCTCCATTGCTACATGGGACTTCCGCCAAACTCCTGGAGTTGTGTTTACAAGGTAATCTGTGTTTAAAAGGTAATCTAGGTCCATTGCTTCATGGGACTTCCGCCAAATCTTGGGTTATGTTTACAAGGTAAGCTAGGTCCTTTGGTTCATGGGACTTCCTCCAAACCTTGAGTTGTGTTTACAAGGCAAGCTAGGTCCATCGCTTCAGGTGACTTCCGCCAAATCTTGAGTTATGTTTACAAGGCAAGCTGGGTCCATTGCTTCATGGGACTTCCGCCAAACTCCTTGAGTTGAGTTTACAAGGCAATCTAGGTCCATTGCTTCATGGGACTTCCGCCAAATCTTGAGTTGTGTTTACAAGGCAAGCTAGGTCCTTGCTTCATGGGATTTACGCCAAACTCCCGAAGTTGTGTTTACAAGGCAAGCTGGATCCATTGCTTCAGACTTCCTCCAAACCTTGAGTTGAGTTTACAAGGCAAGCTAGGTCCATTGCTACATGGGACTTCCGCCAAACTCCTGGAGTTGTGTTTACAAGGTAATCTAGGTCCATTGCTTCATGGGACTTCCGCTAAATCTTGGGTTATGTTTACAAGGTAAGCTAGGTCCATTGGTTCATGGGACTTCCTCCAAACCTTGAGTTGTGTTTACAAGGCAAGCTGGATCCATTGCTTCATGGTACTTCCGCCAAACTCCTTGAGTGGAGTTTACAAGGCAAGCTAGGTCCATTGCTTCATGGGACTTCCGCCAAATCTTGAAGTTGTGTTTACAAGGCAAGCTGGATCCATTGCTTCATGGGATTTCCGCCAAACTCCATGAAGTTGTGTTTACAAGGCAAGCTAGGTCCATTGCTACATGGGACTTCCGCCAAACTCCTGGAGTTGTGTTTACAAGGTAATCTAGGTCCATTGCTTCATGGGACTTCCGCCAAATCTTGGGTTATATTTACAAGGCAAGCTAGGTCCATTGGTTCATGGGACTTCCTCCAAACCTTGAGTTGAGTTTACAAGGCAAGCTGGGTCCATCGCTTCAGGTGACTTCCGCCAAACCTTGAGTTTTGTTTACAAGGCAAGCTAGGTCCATTGCTTCATGGGACTTTCGCCAAACCTTGAGTTGTGTTTACAAGGCAAGCTAGGTCCATTCTTTCACGATGTTTTGGCCAAACCTTGAGTTGTGTTTACAAGGCAAGCTAGGTCCATTGCTTCATGGGACTTCCGCCAATCTCTTTGAGTTTTGTTTACAAGGCAAGCTAGGTCCATTCTTTCACGATGTTTTGGCCAAACCTTGAGTTGTGTTTACATGGTAAGCTAGGTCCATTGCTTCATGGAACTTCCGCCAACCTCTCTGCTTACCGTCGCTGCAGAACAAGGTGTATCGCTACTCGTCGGACCACATGACGTTTCTCTATTCTTCTAGGATCCGGTCATGGAGTTTCTGACATCACTGTAGACGATCTTTCCGGTGCTTCGCAGAAATCAGTTGCTTTTCTATATGCATTCTACAGCTAATACCGATCATCTTATTTCCTGAGGATAGTTCGCTAAGATATGGAGTGGGGAACAGCCTTCGTTGAATGTTCCGATCAATTGCTGCACACAGGATGTCTGGTTTCTCTGAATAAACCTTCTCAGACTACGGTGTTCTCGTCATTGACAGGTTGTCGTCACGCCACTGTTACGCCTTTTAAACAAGCAATGTATGTTATTTCTTTACTGCTTAAATGCCCGGCACATCTCAGCTTTTGAGAAACCAGTCAACTCTGGTGTTCTTAAATTCGTCTCTCCAGTCAGATGACCCACATTAAGCCCTTTATCGGGCTCGGAAAGATCTTTTGTATTTCCTCATTGTGGTCATCACTAATGACGAGCAGAAATCTTAAATAGTTACCTAGATAATATGGTGATGAATGTGGCCATGTATTTTGCATGTAGGTTGCGTAAGTGACGTCTACGTACATCTGTATGAAAGTTTCTAATTCAATGGCCGTTGTGTCAATTTCACTGCACTGCATTTCTCTCTCTCTCTCTCTCTGTATCTATCTCTGTCTCTCTGTCTCTGTCTCTCTCTCTCTCTCTCTCTCTCTCTCTCTCTGTCTCTCTCTCTTGAATTCTTTGTTTATTGTTATTCTCTTGTTTCATTCTAAAATGCGGTGCAGTTCTGGATCGCTTTTCAAACAAATCGTTTATATCACATGAAATTTTAATATGTCAGGGTTTAAACATTTTACTGCTTACTTAGCTTTATATTTCATTTCTGTATTTGGTGTTCTCTCGTAGTGTTTTGTTCACCTGTTTCCTGCAGGTTAAATACTTTTTATTTGTTGAAGTAGTTTAACTACAGGCTTTACAATATTACAGTGGTTGTCCAAACTAATGGAAACACATCGCTGAAAACAGTGACCTTGGTATGTGCTACTTTTTGAGTAAAACGAACAAGTAGCTACAATGTTTTTGTAAAACCGTATTACTTATATTCTCAAGTGTCTGTGTGATAGCATTGTAAATCGGTGTTTGCATAATTTCGTTCCAGGTGAAGGCACAATGAGTGACCTGTCGGAGTTCAGAAGAGGGTAGATTGTAGGAGCCCGTCTGGTTGGTACGTCGGTAACCACAGTGGTACAGGTATTGGGGGTATCGAGAGGTACCGTGTCGAAGGTCATGACAGCATACAATGCTCACGGCACATCATCATCTACGAGACATAACTGTGGAAGGAAATCCAAACTCACTGCGAGAGACAGGAGGGAATTAAAGTGGATTGTGGCCGCAAGGAGAAAGGCCATGGCGACTAAAGTGACTGCTGAGCTTAATGCACATCTCCAAAACCCAGTGTCGACCCATACCGTGCGAAGGGAATTGCATAAGTACAATATTTACGGCAGAGCTGCGATTGCAAAACCCCTGGTGTCACAGGTGGATATGAAACGGAGACTGCAGTGGTGCCAGGAATATAAAACGTGGACTGCGGATCAACGGAAACATGTCTTGTTTTCCGATGAATCAAGTTTCTCACTATTCCCCACCACAGAACGGGTTTATGTGTGAAGAATTCTCTCAGAAGCCTACAACCCACACTGTCTCCTTCCTACAGTGAAGCATGGAGGCGGTTCCGTAATGGTTTGGGCCATGATCTCGTGGTTTGCAACAGGTACCATTATCACCTTACACGGACGGATCACTATCGGTGACTGTGTCACTCTTTTGGCCAACCATGTGCATTCAATGGCGCAGACATTGTTGTTTCCGTCAGGGTATTGCACCTATCAAGATGATAATGCCCCGATTCACAGAAGTCGAACTGTCCAACCATCGTTTGAGTAACATGAGGATGAAGTTGCACATCATCCCTGGCCTGTACAATCACCGGACTTAAACATCATTGAGCCCCTGTGGTCTGCGTTGGAAAACAGAGTGCGATCCCATTATCCTCCTCGGGCGTCTCTCAAGGAATTTGAGCAGTTTCTGCAGGAAGAATGGTTCAACATACCACTTACCACAATCCACGATTTGTATGCGTCGATTCCAAGGAGGATTCAAGCAGTTTTAAATGCCAAAGGTGCTCCCAGACCATATTACGTGTGGAACAGCTATTGTTTCAAGGTGTTTCCATTATTTTGGACAACCCCTGTTTATTTCATTTAATTCAGAAAACAACGTTTATGAATGTAATATTTATATCTTAAAGTCTACTATACTTTCACTGGAAACTATGATCCAGCTTCATTAGGACTAACCTTTTTCATTTCTTGCTTGTGGCGAGGTTACAAGCTTCACGTGTCAAACGTCTTGTGCAGCCATTGGTTTTGATGAGTGCTTTTCCATGCACTCGATAAATATCGAGATCAAGATAAATTATTAACTTTTTTGTATGTTTGTTTGGAGGTTTAACAACCTCGGTGAGCAACTCGAAAGGCTATAATCGGTCTACCGTCCATGATTTAGGATCATTGGTTCCAGGAAAAGCAGAGATCCAGTGCTTTAAAAGACAAAACAATATCCATGCCTCACCGAGATCCGAACCCAGACCTATATCGGAGGAATGATCGTAAAATGCATTCAATTGTCTAATCTGTTGAGCTCCTATCAAAACCTGCTGGTACTGAGAAATGTGAAATGCAGGTGTGATCAAATAATGTGCGAAAAATATAAGCCAGAAACATTTTCATAATCATCGTAAAGGATTTTTTTAGTCTAAATTATATATACACAGTGTGGCAAAGAATTTTTAAGACTGGGTCTGTAAAATGAAATAGAAACAAGAAATTATAATTTGTTTTGGTTTGTTATTCAAAATAAGTCCCTCCGGCTTAAATACACTTGTTACAGCGATTTATTAATGATTCGAATGCCTTTTCCAGTTCACTTTGCGGAATTGCCTCCAAAGCACGAGTCGAAGCTGTTTGTAGGGTCGAAATATCATCAAAATAACACCTTTGTAACGTCATTTTAAGTTTTGGGAACAAAGAAAAGTCGCAGGGTGCTAAATCAGGCGAATACGGTGGATGCTTCAACACACAGACGTTCTTTTTAGCCAAAAATCTACGAACAAGAAGTGAGGTGTGACTGGGTGCATTATCGTGCAACAAACACCAACTGTTTTCATCTCGATATTCTGGACGAATGCGACGAATTCTGCCCATCCAACGCCTCAAAACATTTAAATAAAACTCACCAGTAATTGTTTGTCCACTTGGAACAAATTCTTTGTGGATAATTCCCTTACTGTCGAAGAATGTAATGAGCATTGTCTTGATTTTCGATGGAACTTTTCTTGTTTCTTTGGCTTGTGGTGAGTTTTTTGACTTCCATTCCGCACTTTGTCGCTTTGTTTCAGGATCATATGGAAAACACCATGTTTCATCACCAGTAACAATCGATTTAAGAAGTTTGGATCATTTTCAGCGGCTGAAATGATGTCTCTGCAATGTGCACTTCTCCTTGATTTTTGTTCATTGGTTAACGTGTGTGGAACAAATTTAGCACAGACTTTTGTTTTGTCCAAATCTTCATGCAGGATGGTTCGAATCGTTTCTTTGTTGATGTTTAAAGACCCTTCCATCATTCTTAGTGACGCACATCGATTGTTTGCCACGAAATCACGCACTTTTTCAAGAATCTCAGGTGTCCTAGATGAACTTGGTCTTCCGGTATGCTTATCATCTTCTAGCGTATCTCTTCCGTCCAAAAAACGTCTGTGCCACAGGAAAACATTTGATCTTCTTAAACAAAACTCACCGTAAACTTGTTTCATCATTTGGTACGTTTTCGAGGCACTGTTACCTAGTTTTGCGTTAAATTTAATAACAGCCCTTTGTTCCATCTTAATAATTCAACATGAAAAATATTTTACTTCTCTAATGAACGCCCGTTTCGTTTGAGTTCATTTAACAACTGCGCAGTACTTTTGGCAGAAAGCAAGCAGATGATCACGGTTTATAACGCATTCGCGATTACACTGGTGGCGCCACCGTAGGCCGAAATCTAGTGCCAGTCTTAAAACTTCTTTGACGCACTGTGTATTTGTCTTAAGCAGCCCGTGACCCTACATTTATCCTAATTTACCTCCAAAATGCTGTTCTCAAATCCTAGATCTACTTGTTGATTTGCTGGAAAGAAGTTTAATCAAAACTTTTAGCCACATTAACTCTGCTTTGAACCCTTTCAATAAGATCACATTACAACACTACCTTTTAGTAACATTATCATGAACACAGTTCGAGAGAACTATCCTTCTCTGCAGCTATTTTTCGTGACAATGCATGAACCACAGATGCTCATTTCCCATAGCGTGCAATCTAAGCGAATTTCTCAGTGATCGTTCATCCATCCGAAGATGTCTTGCTCGCCATTTGAGAAATTCCCTACCGAAAGATTACATCGCGTCTCTCAGGTATTTCATTCAGGTCACACACAATATTTTCAGTATCGCGCACTCTTTAAAGAAATAGAACGATTATGAAGGAAAGAAACAAGCAAATATTTTGCCATGTTCTGTTTTAAACATATACAAACGCACTATTGTCAGTACATTGCTTCACTGAAGAAAATAATAGTCCAGATTATTTAGATTTGTTTATATCAACGCACTTTTTCCCACATAATGTTATCTTACTGGTAGTTGTTGATTGGCTGCTGCCAGGCTACGGAATCAAAATTTTCGTTAATGTTCTACCTACAGTATTTGATCTGTCAAATTTTTATGAAGACGGTACATTGAAAGATGCAGAATTTATGAGAGGAAATATTACATGTTGTTCTTATGTTATGTCATATGCCTCATCATGAGATGTTTTGAAGCAGCACCAATTGTTAATCCTTACTTTTGTATTTTGCCATACAAGTGGTGGCGCAAAACTCTTTTTGTTTGTTATCATGCAAGGAAATGTGTTCGACTGGCATCGCCCCCTTAGAGGTTCAACTGCATTTAAGTTAGTATTACTTACTATTTCTTCTACTGTTAGTTAGCATTATTCATTTTGCTCGGTGGTAAATAGTTATCAGACTCTCAGTTTTCGAGCGTCCGAAAGGTGAGGGCTTCTGTCTTACTTCAGAGTTTCGAATCAAATTCAGGCCGAACCCCTAATTTGAGTTTGTCTTCCTGGCGATGCTCACATTTCTCTTTCTAGTGGCCCTAATTAAGGGGGAAAGTAACTTCTTGTCACTATAAATTGTCTTGGGAGTCGTTAAACAGCAGTAGCATAAAGAACATTTGTCGGGGTGTCCAAGTGAACAGAGAGACAGGTTTCTGACCAACCGTATCCCACAAAAACACAAGTGTTGGGAAACTGCTGGCCACCATATGGCACTGATGGGTCACGGCTGGCTGAAATCTGTCGCTCACGGCCCGGTAGCGGTCCGTTGGTGGCAGCGCCATCAGTTGGAAGCCATCGATGGCCCTGCAGCATCTCCGTGAATAGCGGGCCTCCAAGCACGTAACACTAGTGGCCAGTAGCTGGCAACCAATGTAACCCCGACACCAGGTGGAAACAACGCGATGCCGCCCCGGTAGCGCAGTGGTCTAAGGCGCTGGCCTCTGATCATTCGTCCGTAAGGGGTCCGGGTTCGAATCCCGGTCGGGCATGGATGTTGTGTTTGTCTTATGGCACTGGCTCTCTCCCTTCCCTGGAACCAGTGACCCTAAATTAGGGACGGGCGACTGCTTATAGCCCATTGAGTTGCTCACGGTGGTCGTTAAACCTCCAATAAAAAAAAACAAAAAAACAACGCGCATGCGCAGAAGCAACACGTGCTGTGTCTCTCGTGGTACCAGTTAGTTGAAAACGACGATATCGCCATTGTGTTATTTTACTGGATGTTAAGAAAAAAACAACATATGTAGAGAGGCGAATTAATTTCCTATAATGAAATGCTACGTCGACGAAGATATCAGATTAAGCCATGAAATATATCCACTCCATTCCCATGAATAACAAGAAATAATTTCTGTGTAATCTTTCGTTTTAACATACACTAAACTCCTTGAAACAAAAGTCCTGGAAAAACAATAAAAAACGTTATGTTGGAAGAAAAAAAGCAACGCTATGTGGATATAATGTACTTATCCATGGATTGAATACACAAGACTCGAGGAATTCACTTCTAAAAATAACGAGAAGTAAAATAAAATATCTTTCCTCTTTAAAACAAATGTAGCTTCGGACAGCGGAAAGGAAAGATGCAACGCTAAAAATGTAATAGAATGTGACATGAACGGGTAAATATATTAATTTAACAATTGCCTTTCAAGACGACACGGAGAACATGAAACTTTGGAAAGCGACTTTAAGTTCGTACATTCGTTGAAAATGAGTAAAGTTCCCTTAAGATAAAAAAACAAAACAATCTTTACGTTGAAAAAATAAATTTACGAATTATATGAAACTGACATTTATGAAAAATACCTCGCAATATTGTAAAAATTAAAAAAAGAGAACTATTCGTTACACATTCAGCAGGAAAGAGGCTCAACTTCAAGCAAAAGCTCGTGCGTGACAAATCAGTCCCGTTGGTACAGCGCCCGCTTCTCACGCAGACAGTCCTTGGTTCGTTTCCACCCATATCCAAACGGGCGTTTTTCAGGATCTGTCTAAAAAATTTCCCGAGCGCAGTGCTGTAACGCAGAAGTTTCGTAAGGCCAGAAAAGAAAAGTAACTGTAACTTTGGGAAACTGCGGTTATCCTTTTTTTTATGGCTACTACTGGTTAATTGGCGGACAAGATGCGGCAAGCCATCAGTTACGTCACGTGATTGCCGACTGCCATGACCGGGAAACTAGCGGACCACATTAGGCTAGCCATCATTTATGGCACGTGCTTGCAGGGCCGCTGAAGGGCCACTTGTGGCAGCTACTGCCTGTGATGAATAACTAGTGGCCCTGTTCTGGCATATGACAAATAATGGGGGTGCCACTGTTGGCTCGCTGCTGGCCCGAACTGCTGGCCCATGTGGTGGCCGCCCAGACGTTTTACTGACGGTTGGGCAGCGGCAACATACTGCTGGGCCAACGCTGGCAGTGCTGACCCTGCAAGACTGCTTTTGCTGGGATGAGATGGGCATAGATTCAAGTCCCGGATAAGAAATACCAGATGAGCATGTCCAAAAGCGTTGGAGCTGCTCTTTTCCTTGGGCCAATGGCTCTAAATTAGGGACGGGTTACTCCCTATGGTTATTGAAGTCATTTTACACCAGAACAAGAAAACACGAAAGCGTATCCCGAGTGGCGCAGTGATCAGAGGGTGCGGACATATAATATACCATCCAAGTTTGGCCTGGGTTTGAGTCTTGTATTAGACATGGGATTTGTGCTAGTCCAACTGTGCTTTGGACCTAATTGCTACCTGGATCCATTGGCCCTAAGCTAGGAACGAGCGACACATTTTAGAACAGCAAGTTCATTTGTAGGCGTCTCGTAGACCTGCAAGCTCACGAGAGACGTGAAATCTTAAAAAAAAAAAAAATTTTAATTTCTAGTTCAGTCCAGTGCTTCAAAAAGTTTAATGCGACATTGCAAGTTTTCAAAATGGTTAAATTTCGGATTGAGTTAAGCACTTGTGGAAACTATGCCATTTCTTAAATTGCCTTAAACACCTTTTGGACGTTCAACAATCACTAGGATGGAAATATAAACCGAAATGCGTTCCACATGCTCATTCCCTAAATTTTACCTTCTTCTGAACCGTGCTGTTTGGGCGTAATCTTTAAGAAAAAGATATAAAACTTCCAGTCAGGCGAATTTATTTTTTGTCAATAGTTATGGTATTGGGCCTTCTCGCTTCCCACAGACGAGACGCATCACAAAGTTCTGAAAGTTTCGTCGGAGTCGGGTGATGCCTGTCATAGTTCCTCTGCAGAGCATGCACCTCGGACGTGCTCAATGGGATAAACATCGATGAGATTAAAGGCAGGGGTAAGTGTGGAATTTCTCCGTCTCTTTGAGCTTGAAAACCATTATATGATTTCAATTAGGTCGTGCATTAAAAATCATTGCAAAGAGGAAACTACAGCTTTTCGTACTGTGGAGAAGTGTCACAGTACTCATTGCATGCAGTTACCTCCTGTCGATAAACATACCGGCGATTTAAGCAGATCTTTCCTCATCACGTTACTCAGCCGTACATTTAATTGCAGCGCATTTTTAAGTTTTTCCAGAGACGGAGTGGCTTGCCATTGGAATGTACGTCAAATTTTCAGGAAATGACGCTGTTTCACTCTTCCTGCCACAATTTTTACTGTCGCTTCTACTCACAACATTCTTTCCGGGATGTTACAGAGAGCATCATTTGACGAAATACACATCTCGATCGTAGCCCTTTCTGAGGCATCACTTACCACAGAAAGGGCTCTTCACAGCATCTCGCTTGCGGCGGCTGGGCATTGTTGGGTTTCTGAGACCGTTGATTTAAGGCAGCGGCCTTGCTTTTCTCGTACGACCACTTTTCGATTGTTCCGCGGCATCACCTTGCTCCCCACAAATTTCAACGCGTCGACTTATGATACTTTGGGATAGGTGAAAAGGTTCTGCAACATCTCTCTCTGTTTTCACATACACACACACGGCAGGGACACACCTTGACACACAGACTGCTTCGAAATCCAGTACATTTTCCCTGTACCTCAACGTACGTGGCAGCATTATCGATCCCGAAATTCTCATAACGTTGCGTGTCGCACCTTGTCAGCTACCACTATGGTTTGATAAGAGAAGGACTGCACCTAACATGCCCCTAGAGTTCTAAATCGAAGTATCCCTATCTTTTTGTGCAGTTTATCAGCCACATTTCATTTTATTGCCCGTGTTAGGTGACGTCCTTCTGTTGATGAATTTGAGTTACTAAGGTGCAGTTCTGATTATAAAAATATTGGTTGAACACCTGAATTCCTGAAAAACTGCTCTTTACTGGTTATTATCTGCAGAAAGCAGACTAGTATTGTGGTTGTCAAAGATTCGATTGTAGTGCAATAAAACCACTGGAGAACGGTCATCGCGGAAAACAGGTGGCCCTTGTGAGGAGGTGGCTGTTTTTCAGAGGTTAGGCCTAAATTAATATTGTTTGTCAGTTGAATTTGGGCTTAAAAAAGATCTTGAAAGTCAGTGCGGAATTAGAGACAAATAATGTTGGTGATTGTAGCACTGAAAAGAACGAACTTCATAATGTTTACCTACAGAAACCTGCTCTCAGTTCAAGAGTGAAAATATCCATATTTAGACCAATAAATGCAGCTGATTGTTCCCAGCTGAATGTTTGAACCAGAAACAGCAGTTTGAATGCAATAATTTTTCTAGTTATCTCCACTTATCCTTCACTAGAATTAGATGACCTACAGCTAAACTTGAACAGTCTATCATGGTGAAGAGGATATCTGGAAGACAGTATCTGAATTCTGATCGTGACCAGCCGTTCGAAAGAGCAAACTACGAGATTAGGGGATATCTTAAATGAAAGAAAAACCGCACAACTTTAGAGAAAATGAAGTGTAACTGCATAGTTAGGCGGCTACGCGTAGGAAAGTAGGAGCAGAACCAACAAGGACCAAACCAAGAGAAACATCGGAGTACGGACAATATTCTAGACACTAGAGATGAGTTCGGGCTCAACTTTAGGAGCTCGGGCCCGGCCCGCTTTCTTTGATTACATGTGTTTGCTGAGCCGGAGCCCGCCCGGGCCCGGATTCTTGGGAAGTTTTGCTTATCAAAGCTTGCATTTATGTATTATACACTGGCCAAAGATATGGCCCAAGCAAGGATTAGTTTAAAAATCATTAGTTTAAAAAGTTTAGTTCAGTTAATCCACTTCACAATATTAATATGTTTTTAGAAATACTACATATAAAGTCAAATGTTCTAAAATGTGGATTTGAAAATAAATAAATCAACGTGTCCTTCGATCGTATCAAGGGAATCAGTAATTTTGGTAAAAGCTGAAGAAAAGAAAATCGTTTAATAACAAAATATTCCATTCGTTATTTCTTTTTGATTTCTAAATTTACTTTTATTTTGAATAAATTGCATTATAAAACGTACAACGCTGTACAGACAGTTGCAAGTGTTTGAAATTTTGACTCTAGAAAACTAATTTTTGCAATATAATTTACATATATGCTAATTGGTAAAGGTAGTTTAGAGTGATGAAGTAGAATATAAAAAAAAAGCATGTAGGGAAATTTCCAAAATTAAAAAAAAAAAAAAAAAAAGAACGTAAAAGCATTCCAGACCAGATTATTCTGCATTTTGTAACATTAACAAAGCTTTGCGCTTAATAGTATAATAATCACAATATTATCATATGTGTGTGCAGTTTCCAGATCAAGTTCATCATGAAAAAAGAGAGAGAGAATTGCATCTAATGTCTCAGCGCTTCAACTTGATCTTCTTTTCTCTAAAACTCGATCTGTTGCACTAAAAACCAACGTCACCCCAAAAATTGCGGGAGTGAGGACATTTTTAAAAAATAAATAGCAATGCTTCTAACGGCACAATTTTGGAAATCAATACCTCATTTTGAAGATAAGATTCTTGATTTTTAATAAATACAAAAAATGGGAATGTGATTTTTTCCCATTTTTTCGATACCAGAAACAAATCCACAATGAAATTCAACACGTGTAATTCAACCGGGCTCGGAATTACACGTGCTGAATTAATTACAGTAATGAAATTCGAGACGTGCAATTCCGAGCCCGAGCCCGGGTTTTTTGGTAGTTCATGAATTCTGAGCCTGTCGAGCCCGGTCCCGAGCTCATCTCTACTAGACACCATCTTCCTCCTAAGGTACTGTTTAGCAGCATTTTTCTCCCTATCTTACAGTACCAGCCGAAATATCGAAGGAGTCAGGTGAAATCTTAAGTCCTTCTTCCGGATTGACTGTGGTGTCTGTTGACCGCTGCTAAGAGATTCTGTTGTTCAGAGGTTATCGCTGATGTTAATCATCTACAGCTCTTTTGTACCAACCAAAACTTGTAATGGTTTGGATGTTACTGTTGTAAGGAGGTATCCGTGCTAATGAAGATTTCACTGTATTTGTATTCTCAGTACGATATTTGTGCGCAGATTTTACCTTACCAATTAATATATTTTATCAGAAAAATTTTCATATTACTCTGGTCTATCATAAGAGTCGCCCAAATGAAAGTCAAACTCGTGTAATAGCGTCGTTATAAAATTACACATAGCCGTACATTTGCGCCGGTAGATGGCGTGTCACGTCAGTAAGCACGCTGTTATTGGCGGCACGTGTCTGTGTGCTGTTTGCACGTGTCTGTGTGCTGTTTGCACGTGCGGAGGCAAGTTGACTACGTACGGTCGTGACATGGATTCTTCCAAACAGGTCCAGCGGGCGGTTATGTAATTTTTGACGACAGAAGGTGTTAGTGGAGCCGAAATGTATCGTCGTATGAACGATATGTATGGGAATGAGTGTCAGTTACTGTTCCGCTGGTGTAGTGAATTTCACAAAGGATGCGTGAGCACAGAGGACATGCCGAGACCTGAACAAGCTCACGTGGCCATCCCCATGGAATCGATTGCTGCCGTGGACAACCTCGTGAAGGAGAATCGCCGAATTACCACCCGCGAGCTTGCGGCAACATTGTCCGTGAGTAAGGGAACTGTTAACACCATTCTCTATCGCTTATTGGAATACAGCAAGGTTTGTGCACAAGGGTCCCCAAGCACCACCAGGAGGAGCAGAAGACTCGCCGAATGGGTGCTTGCCTGGAGCATCTGCATCGTGACCACGCAGATGGGAGACAGTTTCTTTCCAAGATTGTGGCAGCAGATAAAACTTGGTGCCACTACTTCGGTCCGGCCATAAAACGGATGAGAATGGAATGGCGGCATCCCAACTTCACGTCCAAAAAGCTCAGTCCTCCTTAAGCGCTGGAAAAGTGATGCTCACGGTTTTCTTCGATGAGAATGGCCCATTGCTGTTGGATTGGCTGGACTCAGGCAGTACGATCAAGGCAACCACATATTGCAATACGTTACACAACCTCAAAACGGCCATCAAGCGTAAGCGTCCCAGTTTGTTGTCAAATATGGTTATTCTACTGCACGACAACGCAAGCCCGCATGTGGCGACAGTGTGCCCAGATTTTCTACGAAGCTTCCTCTGGGAGGTCCTCGAGCATCCCCTCGCTGTAGCCCCGATCCGTTGCCCTTGTAATTACCACATCTTCAGGCCACTGAAAAAAGCTGTCAAGAGCCGCCGGTTCGCCTACGACGCTGAGGTCCGGAACGCCGTTGAAGACTAGTTACACAGCCAAACATGAACGTTCTTCGCTCATTTATCCACAACCTCGCGCCGCGCTGGGACACTTGCTTGAACCGAAAAGGCGACTGCGTGTTGCGGATATGTAGCCCATGCATCACTCTTACTTCCTGTGTGTTCACATATTTCAACCTATAAACCCTTATGGCAAAAAACGACTGTCTCAGTTTCATTTGAGGGACTCTTATACATGTAGTTTTCCTAAGTGGCCAGGTTTACGTTGCTTTTGACAAGCTTTTTACATAACTATTAATGGTATGTAAAAGTTACCGCCACCACCGCTAGTGGGCGCTGTAAGGGGCTAACCGACCGGCGACCCGTACTGTCAGTTCGTACATGAATCCAAGCATGGCGGTCAATGAAGTTCATTTGCGGCACATTCATGTTTAATTTAGGGAATTGTGCGAGTGAAGCATATGGTTCAATATGTCAGGCGTATGGCGAAATGGTTATGGGTGAACGGACGTGTCGACAATCGTTTGCCATGTTTGGGAAAAATTATCTAAGATTTGAAGACAAGCCACGGTCAGGTAGATTGCATGAACTCGCAGACGATGTTGTTGCAAGAGGATGCCACACAATCGACGACGCAACTGGCGAAACGTTTGAAAGTGGCTCAATCGACGGTGGTACAGCGTCTACTGGCCTTGGAGAAGATCCAGAAGATTGGTAAGTGGGTTTCACTTACTTTAACGGAGATTAACCATGGTCAACGATTGGGCATCTGCATGTCGTTGCTGAAGAGGTTTCAAGGGAAGAATTTCTTGTGGAAGGTTGTCACCGGGGATGAAAAATGGATCTATAGCGATAACCCCATACGTAAGCAATCCTGGGTCGACCCAGGTCATCCATCAACATCCACTGCAAAACAGAATATCCACGGGAAAAAGTTGGTGTAATGTGTGTGGTGGGATATGCATGGAGTACTGTACTTCGAACTGTTGAAACCGGGCGAAACAATAACTGCACAACAATATAGCAATCAGTTGATGAAACTGAGCGCCGCCAATCGAGCAAAAACGCCCATGGACAGGTAAACGATGCCGCTCAGTCATCCTGTTACACGATAATGCCGGACCACGTGTCGGTGCCACCACGAAATCAACCCTTGTACAGTTACACTGAGAGGTTTTACTGCCCCCGGCTTACTACCCGGACATTGCACCCTCAGACTTTCATCTGTTTCGCCCTATGCAACATTCTCTAACCCAACAGAGGTTCACAACGGTTCCAGGGATGGAAAATTTCGCCACTGCGTTCTTCAGCTCAAACCCCGAGTCCTTCAATCACAAGGGTTTTCATTTGTTGCTTGAAAAATGGCAAAAGTCCATTGATGCTAAGGGACAATATTTCGTTGAATAAATGTGCACTGGCTGATTGTTCCTGTCTCCATTCTCCTAGAAACGTTTGCATACCCCTAATAGATTAACAGTGCAACCTCTTGCAATGGACAAAATACATTCCCAAATTGTCCTTGAATATTTTAAGTTTCTTTTATTAGGTTTGAACGGCGACCTGTATATTTCCTAACTACCCTTTGGTTCTCACCACTTTATCTCCACCGATTTTCTTACGTTGATATTACTAACCACAATAATCGACATCAAGATGTTTGAAAAAAATAATTCTGTTATATAAAATACGACCAGGAGTAACACAACAAATAATTTTTTCCGGGATCATCACTTCTGTTCGCTACACACCGTAGTCTTACAGAGACAGCAAACTCGCTCCCTCCGTCAAGCCACTATTGCATCCAATTGCCTTTTCATGACTCCGTCCGAGAGCATCCACGCTCCCCGACCTGCCAATCCGGTTTTTACATTCTTCAGGGAGCGGTCATCCCCTTCGGCAAACAGGGCACCGGGTGGCCTAGTGGTCAGCGTTTGTGACTGCCATGGATATAACCTCAGGTTCGACCCTGGGCAGGTACGAACGTTCGAACCGCTAAATACCCGCCATGCGTCGGATGGGAACGTTAAGCCGTTGGACCCCGGGTATTGGCCTCCCGGTAATAAATAATGGCGTCTTTCCTCTCTCTTTCTACCCAGCTTCAGTGTCACTTTCCTATCGGGCATTCTAGCCCAAATCTCCTAGCTTCCTATTTCTAAGGGTTGTTTAAGACCTGGGGTCAGACACTCCCTTCCTATTTTACAAACGTGGAACGAAGTTTAAAGAAAGGGAGAGCCAGAGAAGAGACAACAATTCTGCTTAGTTAAAAATAACAACACGTGACAATGTTTTTAATGTTTTTTCTGTAAAAATACAGGCTATTTTTTTTTTTTCGATTTTTAGCAGAACACAAACGGTGCTGGTCGTCTTGGGATAAGTTTATTTATCTTTTTCAGGAGAACATCATGTGAAACGGAATCGATTGCTGTAACGGGATGTATGGCAGGGTCAAAGATTTCTGGATTTCATTTATACCTACCCCATCTTCTTGACCTGCGTTGTAATTGTTCTTTCCTGGCAAAATTTGTTGAAGTGTACTTTTTTCGGTCCTGTGAACGAATTTCGTTCTTTTCCCGCTGTCATTAAACCTTACGAGTATGTGATGACTTCATTATTTCAGAAACATTTCATAAAACTATTCATATGTAACTCGTAACTCATTCTTATCTTTGTTTTGTTATGTAGTACAATTTTGCTGTAGTGAAGAATGTCTTAAATTTTAGTTCGGCAGGGAAGAATTTTATCGGTCTTTGTCAACAAAAGTTATAACGTTCCTGAATAATCCAGAAATAGCAAGGAACGTAATATTAAAAGTTTACATAACAAATACGTTTCATCGGAGTAAAAAGAAAATTATCATTGGAAGTGCTAGTTTTAATACTGAGAAGTTAACATTAGCTCATTTATAATACTGAACCAACTGGCATGAGCTATATATAGCGAATCTGCCCCCTTTTAGCCGGTGATGAAATTTTAACACACATCTTCCTTCTCCGTAGTTAGATATTCCACCGCTTGAAGTACACCGACGAAAGCTTATCGCTGTGACTTGCCGTTTTGACATTTGCGTCATTTCTAAGGTATGTAGTAGGTGAATCGAAGAGTAAGTTACCCTTAGCGCCATCTGGAGGGCGATTGCAGTCACACCGTGTGTGCTTGGGAGCGAGGTAGACAGTACGTCAGAGCTGCCGATGGGAGGTGTTTCAGTTCAGTAGCTGCGTAAGGCGTGTGCCTGAGGCAGTTCGTAATGGCGCGGTTCAACTGGATTCTTACTCCAAACTGGAAGTACGAGGAATCATTCAATTTTTGTGGGCTAAGCGCCTATATTGCCCGGAACATCCATCGTGGAATCTCGGCTGTATACGGGGGAAATGCCATGTCTCGCCGGGCTGCCATGTTAAAGTGGTGCCAACAATTTGAAAAGGGTCGCACAAGTTTGACGGGCGAATACCGCGAAGGCTGACCATCAATATCCAACACTCCGAAGCATGTTAACGACATGATATGGGGTAATAGGCGTATCAAAATCAAGGAAATTGTCAATGCGTTAGGCATTTCGTACGGGACTGTACTTTCCATCATTCACGAGCAACTGGGATTTTGGAAATTGTGTGCGAGATGGGTGGCACGTTTATTCACCGACCAGCGCAGAAACCAAAGTTTCCTGTCGTCTTTGGCTCTTCTGCAACGGTATTCTGCTGAGGGTCAGAATTTTTGCATCGAATCATCATAGGTGATGAAATGTGCCTTCATCATTTCCCCCTGAAACCAAACGATCGTCCACGGAATGGAAGCATGTCACCTCTCCAACAAGAAAATCCAGCTGCGGGAATGACCATGGTGGCTGTTTTCTTTGACTGTGAAGATGTTGTTGACACAGAATTTCTGCCAAAAGGGACGTCTATCAGTGCTCACTCATATAGCCAAACGCTACGAAATGTGCGAAAGACAATTAAAGACAGACTCCGGGGTAAGTTGAGCGAAGGTGTCATTCTGTTGTAAGACAGCGCCACCCCCATACAGCACGGAAAACAGAAGAATTTCTTCAGTCATTCAAGTGGGAGGTGTGGTAACATTCACCGTGCAGTCCGACTTATCCCCGAGCGACTATCATTTGTTCGGTAAAATGAAACAGGACCTTAGTGGACAACGATTTCAAACCGATGAGGGTGTGAAAACTGCGGTCCTTAACAGGTTGCGCCAAACTGGAGGAGACATTTCCTGTAGCGGTATGGAAAAGTTAATCACGCGTTCCGATAAATGTTTTGTTCATAGGCAACCATGTTGAAAAATGAATAAATGTTGTACCTTTAAACCAACATACATTCCCTGAGTATATCTTATTTTTTATTCAACAGTGTAACTAACACTTTTTGATCCACCCTCGTACGACACATATATCTCCCTCCCCCCCCCCTCCTTCCCCGAGGAAAGCGGGTGTACTTAATCGCAGGTTGTTTCGGATGAGTTGACTATACTTGCTTCAAGTAGCTCACTGTAGAAAAAGGAATTCTTGCCGCCCCGGTGGCGCAGTGGTCTAAGCGATGGCTTATGACCATTCGTCCGTGATGGGTCCGGGTTCGAATCCCGGTGAGGCATGGATGCTGTGTTTGTCTTACAGCGCTGGATCTCTCCTTTCCCTGGAGTCACTGCCACAAAATTAGGGACGGGCGACTGCTTATAGCCCATCTAGTTGCTCACGGTGGTCATTAAACCTTCAATTAAAAAAAAAAAAAAAGAATTCTCATTAATTCCAGACGATGTGCGGAAGAAGTATCTTGCATTTTGCTCAAACCTCATGGCCAAGAGATTCATTTTACGTTCGGGCGCCAATATAGCGTAATTTGTCGGTGATGCAATTTGAACCAACGTCTGCTTTCTCCGGAGTCTGATATTCTACCTCCTGAGCTATACTCCGACGAAGGCTTATCGGTGCACCTTGCCGTTTTGACATGTGCATCACCTCTGAAGTATGGTACGTCACAAAGCTGGTAACAAGTATCAGAAATTTTCTCTTTATGTCTATCAGGGCATAAAGACATGAATCTCCTGCAAAGAGATACGCGCAGACTCTCACGAGAGCAGCACATGCATCGTCAGAAGCATATCTGGTGAACCGCCGATGCAAACCCTGTCGCGTGACTTCCATCCGAAGACATCGTGTTTCCGGAAAAACGTCTATCGTTTTATGTCGTGCACGCCAGCGTAGCGTACGATTTTTACCGTTACTTTCAACGACAACTACAGTTTCTGAGTCCAAATGGAAAGACAGTTTATTTCATTTATTTGTTTTTCGTTATGAGGTTACATTTGACCATAGGGCATTTCAATATTAATTTTATAACATATAATATTATAATGAAAACGTACATAATATATACGTATATGTACTTATGTGCAGGGTAACCACAGAACAGGAAATTGAGTGAATCCCGATTCCTCTAAAGTCTGCAGTAGAGCCATACTCCTGCACACATAAAATGTACGTATATATGGTCTGATTAATAATTTTCTACTATTAAATTTTATAGTTTAGTTTGTTACCAAATATTTTTAGTTGCTTTCGAAAATACATTTCATCACAAACCATAGGTGGAAAACTTCGGAACGACACTGTGAATTTAACATTTTTGAAATTCTTTGCTGTTAACATAACTTCTATAAAACCTCAGTATTTAATTTTATAAGGCTTGACAATTTTTACTTATTCATTGGTATTGCCACGGATCCACACACACACACACACACACACATACCGGTTTATTCCTAAAACTTTTCGTTTTGTCGCTATGTCACTGCGCTTGACCACAAACGAGAATTTTGAATGTTGTCATCTACTTATATACGCAACTTCAACATTTGTATAATTTCTTTATAATTATAGCTCTTCGAAAATATATACTGAGAATTAACACAAATAAGATTATCATCTTACATATCGTGTATAACATTAATAGTGAATGTGCACTTTCGGATGACAGATCGTAATGAAAACGTATTTTAGCCTCATTATTCATTTTTTCATTCATAACACGTTTAAAAGCCGGAATGTGATATTTTTTTATTCTGAAACCATTTGGCTTTCATTATAAGTTTTGGAAACTTCATTACTTATAAGAGATAAGTGATGTGGAAGAGCCTTAGATGTGCTAAGGGACTTCTCGTGGTTAGATGTTTGTAGAAGCTTGGAAAAAGCTTCGTTTATATGATCACTCATTCGAAAAAATAAGAAATAATACGTTTTATGTACATTCATACTCCGATCTTAACCGAATGTTTGTATTGAAAAGATAAGCATGAACATTTGTATCACGTAGTAAGACTTCTTATGAATCATAGGTGTTGTTGAATAATGTTAACTGCTTTGTGTAGAGGTTCTTCCTCAGAATAAAATTATAAGAGGTGGCTTCTCCTTTTGTTAAAGTTGCGATGCTCTGAGGAAAAGCAGCAGAGAAAAATTATACAAGCACCAACACTGAGTGACAAAACTTTTACAGTTTTGAAGGGTATTTACATAACGGCACCAGCTACATGCTCCAGTAAAAGTAGTTCCTGTAAATCATGCTCTACCTCCGTATAGGCAATCCAAATTAAATTTTCTGCACCGAAACACAAATTTGCCGGTGGCGAGGCTTTAACTGTCATCTTTCTGCTCCGGAGCCCAATGCTTTCCCAGTTAAGCTACACCGACGAAATTTGTCGTTGAAACTTTGCCGTCTTGACGTGTGTATCTGCTCTGTAGTACGTGTATATCTCCCCTTGAAAAAGGCGGGGACACAAAATCGTAAGTGTCGCGTCCGCCCAACCATGTTTGAAGTAACTCTCTGTAGAAGAAGGAATTTCCACTAATTCCAGACGATGTGTGGAACGAACATCACATATTTTTCGAATAATTCAACGATCCATTTTTACCTTCTGGTACCAATATAGCGAAACACTAATTCGCCGATGGCAGTGCTCGAATTAGCATCTTTCAGCTACGGAGCAGAATGCTTTCCCAATTAAGCAACACCGACGGAATTTGTCGCTGCAACTTAGCCGTCTTGACATGTACATCGCCTGCGTCGTAATCTTGGAGAAAACGACGCATGATTCACGCTGAGTAAAGATGTGAATGTATTAGTTCCACCCGTTCAGTGTTGCTGATATGTATCCTTTACGCTAAATATTTGAAATCATGTGGAACAACAGATCAGTGCTTGAAGAAAAACTTCATATTCTTAGCAAAGGGCAGCTTTGTAAGATTCTTTAAATTAAAGTAGCTCACATTAACCAATTCCAATTAAAACTGATCACAGCAATCAGTAATAAAAGTGATAAATACCAAATGATGAAGCAACAAATAAGATTTCATATTTATTTGAAAATTTTCAGTGTCTTCTTTCCGGGTTGTTTTTACCCAATTTGTTCATCTCTAAGACATCTTTCATTTAGAGCTACATCACTGAACGAGACTTCCTTCGTGTTCTCTTTTAGGAGGTTCATAAAGTAGAATAAATGCAATAGAGTCATTAATGTTTCGCTCGGAAACATGAACTTCTCAACTGTAGTAGACTCATTCCAAAATTCCGTCTTTGTTTCGCTGGAGGCAGGAGGAAATAAATTGTACACTTCTATTTAGACGACGGAGCTAGTAGAATCTACTCCTGCTGCAACTGGGCAAAATTATATTGTGTTTTTTTTTTCATTAGTTCGTTTTTAGGAGCAATATTTTTTTTATTTCTAGATCATGAAGCAACTTCCTTTTCCACATCTTACGGAAAAACTAAGTCTAGAGGTAAAGTCATTAAGACGATACATTTTGTATTTCTTAGTAGCTAAAGTGGCGTTTCGGGCAGTTGATGTCCTCCGGCTACGTCTACCTCCATTTTAACCATCCAGAAAGAGTTGTTAAAACTGATAGTAAAGCCAACAATTCCTATAAGGGAGGCTTTTTTTCTTTTTGGAGCAGATACTTTACTTTAGCCTTGCAGCAAAAACATGAAAACTAGTTTCTTAACTCTTGGTGTTTTTCTGGCGTTCTACCTTCTACATATACACTGAAGAGCAATTGAATTAGAAATACCGGTCTAGTAACGTGTAGCACCACCTTTCGCCCTGATGACGGCAGCGATTCGTCTTGGCATGGACTCGACAAGACACCGCAAGCGTTGGGAGATACGGATCCACGACCGCAGAACAAGCTCCCACAATTCACGTTGATTTGATGGAGGGGGTCAGAGCTTCGAACATCTCTCTCGATGGCATCCCAGATGTGCTTGATGGGATTGAAGTCAGGTTACCTAGCTAGCCCAGGCAGCGAAGTCACGTCGGTGGAATGTTCATTCAACCATTCGGATACAGTTCGGGAGCGATGGCGCGGTGCATTGTCTTGTTGCAGAATGAGGTCCCCAGTGGGATGTTGAAGACGCACAAACGGGAGCAAATGGTCGTCCAGGATATCCCGATAACGTTGACCTGTGAGGGACGATGTCACACATACCAGAGGTCCCATTTCAGTCCACGTAAACAGTCCCCAGACGACAATGCCACCTCCACCAGCTTGAAAAGTACCCTGCTGGCAAGAAGGATCCATCGCTTCATGTGGTTTGCGCCGTACTCGTATCCTGCCATCCGCATGTACCAACGTGAATCTCGACTCATCAATCCAGGCAACATTTTTCCACATGTCTAGGGTCCAGTGACGATGTTCCCGCGCCCATGTTAATCTTTGCACCTTGTGATGTGTGGTCAGCAGCGGTACTCTCGTGGGACGATGGCTTCTGTACCCCATAGCGAGGAGATGGTTCTAGATGGTGTGGCAACTTACACGTTTTTGTGCACCAGCGTTAAATGGCCGAGTGATTTTTTGCTCTGTGGCCCGTCTATCCGCTGTTACAGTGCGAGCTAGCCGACGATGACCCCTCTCATCCACACGCTGTTGTCCACGGCAGTTGGCCCTTGTAGGGATGGTGTTACCGGATTCGATGTACTCACGGTGCACCCGCGACACAGTAGCTCGTGAAAATCACAGTGCCTGCACGACTTCCGAGATGCAGTTACCCATTCGTCGGGCCTCGGTAATTTGCCCACGATCAAATACGCTTAGATCCTTCGTCTTACCCATACTGCCCCCGACTCTTACTGATTCCCGTCGCATCACTCCTCATATTGTCGGATAGCTGCATACGTCATGTCGTTTCCGTTTACAGGGCCGCCCACAGCGCCACATTTGCATAACGCCAGCTGTCTCTAATTCAATTGATGTTCAGTGAATAGCAGATGCTGTTTTTATGATGTTCTACCCCATATTAAAGGGCAACTTTAACACCTTCTACCAAGTTGAAAGTTATTATAATTTGGCATACCCCGGTTAAATTACGCTTGTTACAGTGAACAGAATGAAACTAAATTGGCCGCCCCGGTGGCGCAGTGATCTAAGCGCTGGCTTGTGATCATTCGTCCGAGATGGGTTAGATTTCAAATTTCGGCGACGCATGGATGTTGTACTAGTCTTGCTGCACTGGCATTCTCCATTTCCTGGACCAGTGGCCCTAATTTAGAAAGATATATAAATTTATGTAGGAGATTTTAGGAAGTTTGCGTCTGAACCCAGCTCACAAACAACCCTTAGAAGTATTGGGTTGGTGCGAATGAAATATCCGGCGGCAACGAGCAGTGGAGACAGCCCCCCCCCCACCACCACAGTGGAATGGAACCACCCACAGGTGTTCCGGGTATTACGTCACAGAGTTGCTATAAATAGCTAGCACGTGTGTGAAGAACAAGATTCAGGCATAGTTCGTTTGGACGTAACGTGGCTTACAAAGGAAACATGCAGACGCAGGATTTCAGAGTCATCTTCCTGTGCGAATTTGAACTGGGTCATTCTGCAGGAATTGCCGCTCGAAACGTTAACAAAGCGTTTAGGGAGAATACAGCCAAGGAACGAACCATTCGGCGATGGTTTGCAAAGTTTCGAAGCGGATATTAAGACTTGCACGTGGTCGCCAACCTGTTGCTGTTTCTAACGATGTTGTGTTACGTGAGGTTGAAGCGGATCCCCAAAAAAACCGTGTCGTGAGATAGCGGCAGAGGTAGGTGTCTACTACACGACGGTTGTTTGGCGTCTGGCTGGGCTGGGTAAGATAAAAAAGCTGGACATGTGGCTGCCTCATGAGTTGACAACTGTCAATAAGACTAGGCGTTTGGAAATCTGCACCTCACTGCTTGCCGGGAATAAGCAGGAACCTCTGCTGCATCAAACCGTCACTTGCCACGAGAAGTGGGTTCTTTATGATAGTCGGAAACAATCTGCACAATGGTTAAGCAAGGCACAGACTGCTGGACGGCATCCTAAGGCACCCCACACACCAAGACGATGATGCTCTTTATCAGGTGGTCCACAGCCGGGATAATTCATCGCAGTTTCTTGGCAAGAGGCCAAACCATCACTGCAGAACGTTATTGTGCTAAATTACACCAAATGCACAGGAAATTGCTGCAGGAACAACCAGCATTGGTCAACAGACATGGCGTTCTTCTGCTCCAGGACAACGACCCCCTCATGTCGGACAACGAACAAGGCTGACACTAAGTGCCTTGGGCTATGAAGCACTGCCTCATCTTGACTATATCCCCGGACTTGTCTCCGACATATTATCATCTGTTTCGTCGCCTGGATCACTTCCTGTCCGGGAAACAGTTCACGACAGACAGCGAGGTTCAACGTGCAGTTGATGACTTCTTCTGGTCCCAGCCACAAGACATTTTTCGTTCCCGGATCATGGCCTTGCCGGACAGATGGCAACTATGTGTCGATGCCGAGGGGGATTATTTTGCCTAGGTAATTTGTCCTACTTTTCCGTTCTCGCCGTCCACGTGTGCTGGTCCTTTGCCGGACATTTCCTTCGTACCAACCCAATAGAAAGCTGAGGGATCTGGGTTAGAGTGCCGACATGAAAGTCACACGGAAGCTAGGTAAAAAGAGTGAGGAGACGCCCTTATTTATAACCAGGGGGCCAGTATCCGAGGTCCGACGGCTTAACGTGTCCATCCGACGCAAGGCGGATATTTAGCGATTCAAGCGTTCGTACCTTTCTGAGATCGATCCAGAGACTTTTCCGTGGCATTCACGAACATTGACCACTCATCCATCCGCGCACAGCGCTGAATTAAGGACGGACGACTGCTTATAGCCCATCGAGTTACTCAGGATGGTCGTTAAACCTCCAATTAAAAACCAAAAGCCTAAATTGAAGAACCAAGACAAAGATTACGTCTTGTTACAGGATCTAACTCATGCTGTCCGTTTACTAGTTTAGATTCTTAACCACTCACTAAAAACCTGTCAGCTTGTAGCTGATGATTAATGAAATACCTGAAATGTATCAAACATCATATTTTAGAATTATCTTTTTCTTAACTTTTTTGGAAAAAATGAAAGTCGTTATTTCAGTTGCAGCAATTTTTGAGCTAAACACCGCGGCTGTTACGGTAAAAATGCTCTTAAGGTGGCCACAGACACGTACTTTTTAATGCCACGCTACCAAATTGGGCAGTTTTGTGCCTGTGGCGGCATGTAGCGTGGACTGAAGAGGATTTCGAGCAGGCGTTGAAGAGCTTCACTCCTGGTTCACTCCACGCTACATGTCTCCTCAAGCACAAAACTCCCCCATTTGATGGCGTGACACTCAGACGTGTGTGTCTGTGGCCGCCTTAAGATTTAGTCGGAAAACTTAAGGTGGCCACAGACACACACTGTTGAATGTCGCGTATGGGTGACATTCAAAAGTTTGCATTAATATTGGGATTGATGTCACGTTTGGGTGACTTTCAAAAAGTGTTTCACGCCAGCAAATAGGGTAGTTTTGTGCCCGGGGAGTAATGTAGCGTAGAGTGAAGAGGATTTCAAGCAGGCGTTGAAAACCTTCAGTCCTGGTTCACTCCACGGTGCATTCCGCCTAGGCACAATACTCCCCATTTGCTGGCGTGACACTGAAACGTGGCATTTAAACGTGCGTGTCTGTGAACACCTTTATGCCGATACGACGCTTATCTCGATTTCTTTTTTCTAAACAACAGTTCAGAAAAAGGGGCAATTGTAAGTTTGTGTGTGATATCACTCTTACAGTTAATAGGCATGAATTTGTCCTCGTCTTTTAACTATACGTTTACCCCACCAAGGTGATTCATAAGGAGAGAAAGCGCCATCAGAGCAATTTTTCCCAGTGACTTGTCTTGTCCACCCTTCTCATAAAACTGAACTTACTTTTAGATCACAGCGAAATCTATCGGAATGACCTCGATTCAAAATTATGATATCGCTAAATTTAATGTCTATGAAAAAAGAAGAAATTTCCGACATTGAACACATTAGTAATTTTTAATTAATGCAACTCGTAATAAACCTTGATAACTGTCTGCAAAAGTATTTAATTTAAAATAATAGGAGTATACATATTCCTATTCACTTTGTAGCGTCACATATCATCCATGTCTACTGCATGGTTTCTGAGAAGTCACCTTCTCTCTTGCCCGCTTTTTGACTCAGCGAAATTAGGGGCAAAAGTTTGCTCACGCTGTTTTTATTAATACTTTTGTCTCTTACCTTTTCGTCATTGCACTCCGATAAGCAGACATGTATCTCTGAAACTAGAGTGCTTTTAATTTGTGCATTAAAATGTAATGCGCTAAACGCTGTGGAATTAATTATACAGAAAATTTGAAAATCAAGGTGTTTGAGAAAGTTGAAAAACTTAGAAATCGAACTGCTGGTTGACGTTTTGCAAGCTGTGGAGAAAAAGATAAAAATATTCTGTCACTGATGCCGACGTATAAATATGGGAAGGGGAATGCACTCCTCCATTATAGAAAGCTGGATCATACGTCAAAGGTATTCTGACAGCCCATCATCAGGATTGTCGAGGTAATTTACTCGTCACGTAATTAGAAATTTACTTGGAGTAGAAAACCAATTTTTTCCGCAGACGTAAATAACTAATTTCCTTTCCTGTATTAAAAACATAAATACTACGTTAATTCTATTACATCTTAAGCTAACATTCTTCTATACACTTCACTATGAAATCATTATTTTCTCAAGATCGTTTATACCGACACGTATTAACAAAGTTTCTGTTCCTTTATGTATATTTAAAAACAAGAAAAATGGCTCCGCATTTCCGGTTCTAATGAGCATGTCTTTTGAATGCTTTGCGATAGGAATAAAATGTTCCACAGTTATTCATAGAGAGTGGAACCAGTTAGAAATAAAGTGAGTCGGATATCATCAATCGATAGAACGTCCAGAATTACACTCTAAGTCAAGAAATAGTTGCACCCAAAAGGGCGTGTCATATCGCAATGCTATTGAGGAGGAAGATAAAGGATTTCAGGAACAATAAATGATTAAACATTGAGTATAATATGGGCAATATGTTTTGAGCTACACACCAATAATAATCAGTGTCTCTCAGTATGGCATTAGGGCCGTCATGTTTGCTTACACAGCATGCCAGACGTCTCGGCATGGAGTTACACAGGTTCCTAATGGTGTCCTGCGATAAGTCATCGTACCATGCAATTCGAATCTTCACACCCAGTTCCTGCAGATTGTGCGGTGAGGTGGATAGCGCGTCCAACAATATCCCATACATTTCAATTGGTGATAGGTCTGGCGATACGGCTGACCATGGCAGAGTGCCAGTTACCTGATGGCAAGCTCTCAAGACAGCAGCAGTATGCGGATGGGCGTTGTCCTGTTGCAAAATCGCACCGGAGTGAGCTTTGAGAAAAGGTGCAGCCACTGGTTGCAGGACCTCATTATCGTAACTTTGGGCTGTCAAAGTGTCTGTAATGAACACCAAAGGCGATCTAGCATCGTAGGCAACTGCACCCCACACCATGACACCAGGCCTTCAGGGTGTGCGACGCTCGACAACAAACCGTTTACCTTGGCGCTGACCACGGTGCCACCACACACGGATTCGTTGATCGTCTCCTCCAAGACAAAAGTGGGACTCGTCACTGAAGATCACCCGCTGCCATTCTGCGTGGCACCAAGACAGTCTGGCACGACATCATTACAGTCTTTGGCGAAGATGCACTGTTGTTAAGTGCAGTCGTCGTAACGTTCTGCGGGTGTAGTCCTATGTCGTGTAGCCGTCTGCCAATGGTGCTGGCACTAATCGGACGAGGCATGGAGGGCACCACTGCTGGCTTAATATCCGCAGTCGTGGCTGTTGAGCCACTCCATGCATGTTGGACAACCCGTCGGTCCTCTCACTCCGTGGTTCTTCCAGGTCTTCCAGACCCTGCCTGTCGCTACTGTCTACCTTGTTCTATCCACTTCCGCCAACAGCGTGCTATAGTGATATCCGCACGACCGGTATGGCAAGTAATACGGCGATAGGACCATCCCGCTTCCAGGAGCCCGACGATGCAGCCTTTCTCGAACTCCTCCAACTTCACGAATTGCTTCCGAACTTATCTCCAAGGCATAACTTCACTTGCAAAGGATGCAACCAACACAACAGGACGAGTCTGAATGACAAGGACGCGCAACGAAACTACCATATATAGTCGATCAGGCACAACGCTACGACCCCTCATTGCTTGCGTCACATGCGCGGCCGAGCATGATATTTGAATCATTTGCATATCTCACGATGTCAAACCTACCCACCAAGTTTCATTCCTGTCGGTTGCTTCATTCTGGGTGCAACTTTTTTTTTTTTTTTTTTTTTTTTTTTTTGACGATGAGTGTAGAAACAGCTACTTTTTTCCACCAGCGGCACAAAAGTATATTACCAAAATTAACATATGGCGTACAGAAAGTTCATAGTAGAAGCAATATGTCGGAAACAAAGGAATTTTCAAATCCAACAATTAGAAGAATTACAAGAAAGCAGCATATAACTTTACTTTTATCTTTGCATAATGGAAAAATTGAAAATATGCGAAAAAGTATTCTTCAGAGCAAAAGCTATGCTAAGGAAAATGAAATTTTGAGATACGTCTCCTAGAAGCAGAGATAGCGAGTTAAAGGTTTTTATATTTACGACCCTAGCGTGAAAGTTGTGCAATATCTAAAGAGGATAATGATCCCCATTCTTATTGTAGCGAATGGCATACAGTAAAAAAAGAAATTCCTTAATATTGTTTTTAAAAGAGGAAATACAGCTGCAAATAGAAGTGCACAAACACCATCTTGCGCAGAACTTTGAACTACAAAACTTCTCAAGTACAAACCTAAAGTGTTCCACAAGGTAAATGGTATCCGGCGTTAAATGATATTTTAAATAGCACATTGCAGATGGTATCCGGCGTTAAATGGTATTTTAAATAGCACAACGATCGTGACAAAATTAACAAAGGGAAAAAATGGGGTGTGTATGTTATTCCTATGCTCGACACTATTTCTGGTGAACTAAATAATCATTATGTGGGTTCAACCAAAAGAAATTTGGATTTGAGATTAAATGAACTTAGATATAATTTAAAAATAAATCACCAAAGCACCTCTTTTGCAAGAACTGTAAGTGCTGGAAATTCCATCCAAGACTGGGACAACGCTATGATCATAAACACACCTAACTCTGTTTATTCCTTGTTATTTACAGAAAGCCTCTGTATTTCGGCTTATAATACACGTTGCTGTAATGACTATTATCCTTGTGTTTTACCTGAACCCTGGAGCAAATCTGATTAGGGAGGACAGCACAATAACTATTGTTTCTGTTGAGTAATTTTCGTTGGCTAATTATGCTTTTTTGACTGTCTTGTTATCTGGTATATCATGTGACACTGACATTACCTTTCCCATGATGCATCTGCTCCACGTATTTAAGACCAGCATCTAACCACATGATGGAAATCACATCTGATGAAGGTGTCACTGTGACACCGAAAGTGCTGATGTGTTTTTTAACCTGTACATAGATTTCGTTTTTTAGCTGAATAAATATCATCGTGCAATAAGACGGATTTCTTTCAATACTAGTATTTATGCACGAATTATAGTGTTTACCGTAGCACATTAGAAACAGGCAGATCGAGAAAAACAGATTAAATATTTGAGGCCCAAGCGGGGAAATTGTACTTCATAATTTGCCCACTTGGGGCTCAAATATTTAATCAAAAACAAAGAGTAATAAAAAAAACTATGAAAACTCTTTGTTTTAATAAAAACAAAGAGTTTTCATAGTCAGTAGCAACTGACTGCAATATTTTTTTCGATCTGGTTTCCAGTCTCGCAGAGACTTCCTGTAAACGGAAAGATGAACTTCCGTTCTCTAGTGGCATACTTGTGCGTTAAGAGAAATTTGAAATTACATGAGAAACATTTCGTACCTGAATCGCATTCCAACAAAGAAAGAATTTTTCAAATCATACTCTTAGAAGCAGAGATATCGACAAAAATAAGTTATATATCTACATCCCCTGGAGGAAACACTATGCTCTATTTTAAGGAAGAGATATTCCCTAAAGGTTTCCTAAGTGAGTGGCATCGGTCCACGGAAAAATTTTTTCAGTCGAGTTTTCAGAGGCTCAGATTTTCTTCAAATACAGAAGCAGGAATAAAAACTGATGCCCGCTGGTGGCCAAACCATTCTGTACCAAAAATTAGGAATATATGAAGGACATTTTCCAGCAGGAGCTGTATTCGATGCAGGAAGGATTTTTTTAAATCTGGTTTTTAGAAGCAGAGATATCGGGGGGGGGGCTCGATTTACCTTTACAGAAAATCCATGCATTACTTGAAAAAGAGACTCTACTTAAAATAGTCTTCTGTATAATGGCATTGAAAGCAAGAAGAAATTTTTCAATCGGATATTTAGAATCAAATATATCGAATAAAATGAGTTTTTAATTCAATATCAGCTGTAGTTACTTCCTCTAGCAGCGAAGTTGTGCATTGGAAAAAAAGCCTGAATGCAGGGATCATCATTCTCACATTTCAAGCTTCCGAATGCAAAAAGAATTTTTCAAATCGGACTAATAGTTGCAGAGATATGGTGTCCACAAGCGGACGGACGAACGGACAAAGTAATATTACTTAAGCACAATCTGTTTTTACAAAAGACGAGCAAAAAATGGAGGAAACAACTGGTGATATCCGCTTCTTGTACTAGCATTAATAAAAATGACAATTCATATGGAATAGAATCCAAGATTTCATGAAAAAAAAGTCGAAATCTGCAATTATGTCGAACAAAATTTATGATTCCCACTAAAAACATCGGAATATGTTGTTAAAGAAACAAGAAAGATCGCACCGGATTCTCAGTTGTAATAAGCGCGTCTTTTTCCGATGCGAATAAATTTCTTCAAAGTTATCCATAATCAATGGAATCGGTTAGAAAAAGAATCAACCGGATTTCTACAATTCATTAAACATCCAGAAATAGAAACAGCATCTTACTACCAGGAGCGGCTAAAAAATATGTTGAGAAAATTAACATGTCGCCCCGTTGGCACAGTGGTCTAAACGATGGCTTCTGATCATTAATCCGAAAGGGGTCCGGGTTCGAATCCCGAGGAAGCATGGATATTGTGTTTATCTTACGGCATTGGCCCTCTCCCTTCCCTGGAACCAGTGACCCTAAATTAGGGACGGGCGACTGCTTATAGTTCACGGTGGTCGTTAAACCTCCAATCAGCCGCCCCGGTGGCGCAGTGGTCTAAGGCGTTGGTCTCTGATCATTCGTCCGTAAGGGGTGCGGGTTCGAATCCCGGTGAGGCATGGATGTTGTGTTTGTCTTACGGCACTGGCTCTCTCCCTTCCCTGGAACTAGTGACCCTAAATTAGGGACGGGCGACTGCTTATAGTCCATTGAGTAGTTCACAGTGGTCGTTAAGCCTCCAATCAGCCGCCCGGTGGCACAGTAGTCTAAGGCGTTGGTCTCTGATCATTCGTCCGTAAGGGGTGCGGGTTCGAATCCCGGTGAGGCATGGATGTTGTGTTTGTCTTACGGCACTGGCTCTCTCCCTTCCCTGGAACCAGTGACCCTAAATTAGGGACGGGCGACTGATTATAGTCCATTGAGAAGTTCACGGTGGTCGTTAAACCTCCAATCAGCCGCCCCGGTGGCGCAGTGGTCTAAGGCGTTGGTCTCTGATCATTCGTCCGAAAGGGGTCCGGGTTCGAATCCCGGTGAGGCATGGATGTTGTGTTTGTCTTACGGCACTGGCTCTCTCCCTTCCCTGAAACCAGTGACCCTAAATTAGGGACGGGCGACTGCTTATAGCCCATTGAATTGCTCACGGTGGTCGTTAAACCTCCAATCAAAAAAAAAAAAAAAAACTCCAATCAAAAAAAAAAAAAGTAACATAGGGCGCGCAAAAGTTTCGCGTAGCAGAACGAAGATATTAGAGACAGAGATTTTCAACTTGAACAGTTAAAACAGTTAAAAGAAGAAATAAAGAAATATAGAAAGTAGCATGACACAGCTCGACCCCCCCCCCCCCCCCCCCGGGAGTATTTTGCATAATGGAAAATTGAAAATATGAAAAAAAGTATTCTTCACAGCAAATGCTGTGCTAAGGAAAAATAGTTTTTTAAATACGTCTCCCGAAAGCAGAGATAGCGAGCGGGGGGGGGGGGGTAAAGGTTTTGGCCTTTACTCCCCTTAGAGAGAAAGCTATGTGCTATTTAAAGAGGATGATGTTCTCTGTATTTATTGTAACGAATGGCATACAGGAAAAAACAAATTTATCAATACGGTTTGTAGAGCGGAGATACAGCTGCAAACAGAAGTACAGAAGCAACACCTAGTGACAGAACCGTAAACTACAAAACTCTCCGCCAGTACAAGCCTAAGGTGTTCCCCAAAGTTAATGGTATCTGGTGCTAAAAGAAATTTTTGCATCGGACATTTCGAAGCAAAGAAATCTAGAAAAGCAGATTTAATATTTCCACCCCTGTAGCAGGGAAGTTGCGCATTATTTTGGGAAGCAAAATACACGTTAAATGTTTCATAATATTAGCAATATCTGACCAAAAAACATTTTTTTAAATCTGGTTTTGAATCACACAGAAACTTGCTGTAAACCCAAACGTGAGCTTATGCCCTCTAGTGACACACTTTAGCGTTAAGAAAAATATGAAATTATATGCAAAACATTTCCTTTGGGAAACATTCTCCAATAAAGAAAGCATTTTTCAAATCGGACTCATAGAAGTAGAGAAATTTACAAAAATAAGATATACACCTACGCCCCCTGGCGGAAAACCTATGCCCTATTTAAGCAGAAGGTGTTCTCAAAAGTTTTTCCAGGATGAGCGGTAGCGGTCCACGAAATAATATTTTCAGTCGAATTTTCAGAAGTGCAGATTTTGCTGCAAATACATCAGAAATAGAAATAAACACTTACACCCTCTGGTGAACAAACTATCGTGCACTAAAAATTAAAAATTATATGTAGATCGTTTCCATCAGGAGCTGTATCCGAAACAGAAATAATTTTAGAAAACGGACTTTTAGAAGCAGAGATGTCGAGAAAATTGCGCTTTACTTTTACGCGGCATAGTGGAAAATTGCATACCTTTGCCGTTAGAAGGCGCAAACACAGATGCTATCCACTTCAAATACATTTAATACATTATTTGAAAAAGAAACTATTCCTAAAATGCTCTTCGCTACAAGTGGCATCGAAAGGAAGAAAGCATTTTTTCAATCGGATATTTAGAAGCAAATAAATCAAATAAAATGTATTTTGAATTGTTTAGAATCTGCTTTTACGCCCTCTAGCGGCGAAGTTATGCATAAAAATATCAAGGAAGCAAGGATCATCGTTCTCGCATTTCCTTCTTTTTAATGCAAAAAGAATTCTTCATATGGGGCAAATAGCTGCAGAGATATGGTGTCCGCAGGCGGACGGACGAACGGACAGACCGACGGACAAAGGGATACTATAAGAATGTACTTTTTTTTACAAAAGACGAGCTGATTATCTACATTCGTGACTGGAAGTGGAAACAAATGACGTGTGTGCAGTTCTTGTGTTAGTGCAGAGCCTTCAGGTGGCGCTTGGATAGCCAAGGTGAGGTGACATTTTATTTTGATTGTTCCCATCGTCTCGTTTCACTTTAAACCACACCGTGGCTTCTGACTTTCTTTGCCGAAAATAAAATTTTTAAATGTGTCGCCCATATTATCTTAGTAAAGGGCCTTTCCGGTGTGAACATGAAGGCTCGGGAAAAAAACCAAAAAGCTATAGAATATGACATAATATGTGACGTGAACGTGGCAATTTGTAATGAGCCAGTAGGACTAAGTTGCCCGCGATGGCTTCTGATTATTCTTCCGAGATGGGTCCGGATTCGAATCCCGGTGAGACATGGATGTTGTGTTTGTCTTACGGCGCTGGCTCTCTCCCTTTCCTGGAACCAGTGGCCCTAAATTAGGGACTGGCGACTGCTCATAGCCCATCTAGTTACTCACGCTAGTCGTTAAACCCCCAATAATAAAAAAAAAAAAGAATAAGATCATGTAAGAACACCGAAGGTGACGTTGGTTTTTTAAAGCCTCTGCAATTTTTGTCGTACATAATAGCCATCACAAGAGCCTTTTTGTTTTTTGTTTTTTTACGTTTTCTACGTGTTTTACGCGTAATTTACGCGTCACGTAGAAAACGTTTTTTTTATTGGAGGTTTAACGACCACCGTGAGCAACTTAATAGGCTATAAGCAGTCGCCCGTCCCTAATTTAGGGTCACTGGTTCCATGGAAGGAAGAGAGCCAATGCCGTAAGACAAACACAACATCCATGCCTCAACGGGATTCGAACCTGGTATCCTTTCGGACGAATGATAAGAGACCATCGCTTAGACCACTGCGCCACCGAGGCGGCAAAACAGTTTTAATCAGGTAACTGCACAGCCCTGCTCATCATGAACTGCAAGAATACAAGCAAAGCAAATGAAAATAAAACATTTTCTCAGCAGACCTGCGTGGTGTTTATCGTTTTATGAAGCGGAAAGTCTTCTCTGTCACGACGGTGCAGCAGTGTTTGCTAGCAGACTGGGAATCTCCATCCAAGAACGAGTATTAGCCACAAGTAAATAAATAAATATGATAATACAAAATATATTCATAATATAATAATAATAATATTTCAAAATATTATAATAAATTCATTCGGGGTATGGTTGACACAAATCCTTTCAGACAGATTACCTACGGGCTCTACCAATAGCGAGAAGCTTACGAAGGGCAGGTGTTTCAATCACTTACCTCTACTTGACGGCATAATGTCTGTGTCAGAGGGACTGAGTCATACGGGGTCATGCCCGAAGCATAGCCCGTCATGCTTTGGTTCATGGAGTAGATAATAAAAATATATTCATAATATTATAAGAATTATATTTCAAAATATTATAATAAATTCATTCGGGGTATGGTTGACACAAATCCTTTCAGGCCGATTACCTACGGGCTGTACCAATAGCGAGAAGTTTACGAAGGGATACAGTAGGTGTTTCAATCACTTGCCTCTACCGAATGGCATGATGTCTGTGAGAGGGGCTGGATCATACGGAGTCATGCTTTGGACCATGACGCAAAGCATGGCCCCGTCATGCTTTGGGTCATGGAGTAGATAATAAAGAAGTAGAAGCGAACGCTTATCACAACATTGACAGGTTCATGTTCTATACTGCTGAGATGAGAGGAGGGAAAGGATTTGTTTTGCCGTATCTTTCGTAAAACCCGACCGCTATATGAACATTTCTATTTGGGAAGCGGGAAAAATTTGGAACATCATTTGGTTCAGGTACATCATCCGCTTAAATGGTAATTTTTCCCTAATCCTTTTTGTTTCTCTGATTTGTCGTGCTTTATCTTTCCCCCATTCTCTTCCTTTTTCGTTTTCTCTTTTTTATTCTAGCTCTGTCTGCAAACTTTTTGTCTCATTTCTTCTGCTTTATCAACATTTCGTTTACAATCCCTGTATATCTTAGCCGACTACTTTTTCTACATTTCTACTGTTCTATTCATCCGACTTTTTGCTTTTCTTACTTCTTTCCTTGAGTTTTTTGTTGGCTATCTTATCATCCACGTCGATTCTCTCAACCTTTCCTTTTCTTCTCTTTTTTGTTTGTTCTTTCACATCAGTTTTCTTTCTTTGTGTGATTTTTCTGTACTTTCCCTTTCCTACAGCATCACAGTTTCCACTCCACTTCCTGATCAGAGCAGCTTTCTTTCGTTTTATTAAATGATTTATCGCCCGTTTCTGGAAATCTTTAGTCTCCCAATTTGCAAGAAATGTGTTTCTCATCAGCGGTTGAAATATCAAACCGGAGAAGACAAAATAGTAGTTTTTTTCTTTTTACGTCTTTTTTACCGTCTCTGTTTGTGTGGAAAAATTCACCCCATTCATTGCTCTTTTCTTTCCCTCCCGTGGGTTTTCCCGGAAGTAACGACATCCGCGGGAATAACATTTTAAAACAGCACGCATCAGTCGAAATCGACACTGCGGAACAAGTACGGCTTGAATATTAATGAGGCAATTTATTTGCATGAGAGTCTGCAACCTGACGCGCATGCCCATACACTCTGTGCTTTAGTGTTATTTCTGAGACTTCTGACGGGAAATTGCTGAGAACTTCGAAGATGACTTTGGTGCTTTTATCTGTGTCATTGGCGATTTGTGTAACCAATACAATCCTATTTCACCCGTTAAATCATGTAAATGCTGCTTAGGGACACAACCAAAGTTCAGATAAATGTGCAATAGAATCAGTGCTCTAAAGCTGCAGTGAAAGGAATGCCGGATGCATATTGAAACTTTTCCTTTTCAACGCTTCTTAGCATTAGCGCCCAGATATATTAAATAACTAATGGTACTCAGAAGTACATGCCAATAAGTTGTTCCTGTAAGAGCATGAATCAATTGCTAGAAGACATTGAAGTAGATGTGTTTGTTTGTTTGGAGTTTTAACGACCCTCGTGAGCAACGCTAGGGAGCTGTAAGAAGGCGCCCGTCCCTATTTCACAGATTTATCGTGAACGGTTTTAGGGAAGGTAGAGCCAGTGTCGTAAGACAAACACACTAGCCATTAAAAAGTCTTGGAACACAAACCTTGGGATGTTGGGAAAGATAAAACGAACAACGAATAATTATATAAATATACACTGACGGAAAAAAAAAATCCCAACACTAAGAAGGGGTTGTGTTAGATAAACGACAGTTGGTAGGCGGTGAGAGTACATCTGTAAGATGACGTCTATGCAAATTTCGCGCTCGGCGCATACGTGTGGCGCTTGTAGCGCCCCTCGGAACATGCAAAGCACGTTTGCTGTAAATACGCGCTGTAACGTTCGTGAGCGTTAGTTATCGTTGAGATTCGAAGTAGTGTGTTGATGTTAGTCAAGAATGCCTTTAAGAAGACGAAGAAGCCATTATCAACTGCTCACGGAGTTTGAACGAGGTCGTGTAATAGGGCTACGAGAAGGTGGATTTTCTTTCAGCAATATTGCAGAACGACTTGGCAGGAATGTAGCCACTGTGCATGATTGTTGGCAGCGGTGGTCAAGGGAAGGTACTGCCTCAAGAAGACCGGGTTCCGGCAGGCCACGTGGCAGTACTCAGAGGGAAGACCGCCGTGTACGGCGTATGGCCGTGGCGCACCGTACCGCGTCTGCGGCAGCAATTCGAGCTGCAGTTGCCACCATAGTGACACAACGAACTGTTACATATCGGTTACTTGAAGGATAGCTCCGAGCCAGACGCCCTGTAGCATGCATTCCACTTACTCCAAACCACTGCCGTTTGCGACGTCAGTGGTGTCAAGCTAGAGCTCATTGGATGACGGAGTGGAGATCTGTTGTGTTTTCTGATGAAAGCTGGTTCTGCCTGGGTGCCAGTGATGGCCGTGTGTTGGTTAGAAGGAGGCCAGGCGAACCAACCTGTCTGCGGCCGAGACACACTGGACCTACACCTGGAGTTATGGTCTGGGGAGCAATTTCCTATGACAGCAGGAGCACTCTCGTGGTTATCCCATGCACCCTGACGGCACAGTTGTACGTCGGTCTGGTGATTCAACCTATTGTGCTGCCATTCATGAACAGCATTCCAGGGGTGTTTTCCAACAGGATAACACTCGCCCGCGTACCACTGTTGTAACCCAACATGCTCTACAGAGCGTCGACATGTTGCCGTGGCCTGCTAGATCACCAGATCTTTCACCAATCGAGCACGTATGGGACATCATTGGACGACAACTCCAGCGTCACCCCCAACCAGCATTAACCGTCCCTGTATTGACCGACCAAGCGCAACAGGCATGGAACTCCATCCCACAAACTGACATCCAACACCTGTACGACACAATGCATGAACGTTTGCGTGCTTGCATTCAACATTCTGGCGGTTACACCGGTTATTAATGTACCAGCATTTCACATTTAAAATGGCTCTTCTCGCGCTTACAATAAGCTGTGATCTTGAAACCTTAATCGATTAAATATGTTACCTATACAAATGTATTGCCGCCATTTCATTCCTCTACAACTATTTTTTCGTGGTGTTGTGATTTTTTCCGTCAATGTATATATATATAGGACCATCAGCTTCCTATCAATCATTTATAAAATCTAAACCAAGTTTCTCTCACATCTTTTGAAGGTACACTAGACATGGCTCAACCAAGGGAACAAGCTGGATTCAGGAGTGACTACAGCGCTGTAGATCATATCCATGTACTGAGAGAACTAATTGAAAAAACAAGAGAATATGAACTCTCATTTTGCATGGGTTTTATTGATTATGAAAAGGTCTTCGATTCCGTGAAACCATCAGCATTTACAATAGCTTTGAAATCCGGCGGTATTGAAGATGCATACATTAGCGTTATTAATAACATCTTTAAAAATGCAAATGCAAAGATTCGGATATTTGAGGATACAGCACAAATAAAAATTGGAAAGGGAGTAAGACAAGGGGACACCATATCTGTCAAACTCCTTAATGCCAACTTGCAAAATGTCTTTCAATCGTTGAACTGAGAAAACAAAAGGATAAAGATTATTGGAGATGATTTAAGTAATTTGTTTTGCTGATGACGTGGTTATTTTTACAACTACATTTTCAGAGCTGCAGAGTATGATCCAAGAACTTGCTGACAAGAGTAAAGAAGTGGGATTAAAAATTAGCTTTCAGAAGAAAAAAGTGATGTACAATGCTTTTACAAGAAATGAAGATTTATCGATTGATGGAGAAAAGCTTGAGATAACCGATACCTACATTTATCTTGGGCAGCAGATATCAAGTGAAGGTCACGTTGGTGAAGAAATTAATTGGCGTATAAAACTTGCATGGAGAGATTTTGGAAGAAACAGTATAATTTTTAAGAGCATCATGACATTATGTCTTAAAAGAAAAGTGTTTGATCAATGCATCCTGCCAGTGCTGACATATAGAGCAGAGACATGGACCTTAACTAAAAATACATACAAATACTGCAGACAACTCAAAGAAGCATGGAGAGATGCATGCTTGGTGTGACCAGGAAAGATAACAAGAGGAACTTGCAGATAAAGAAAATGACAGGAGTGGACGACGTCATGACCAAAATGAAATCATTGAAATGGCAATGGGCTGGACATGTTGCCAGAAGAACAGACCACCGATGGACAACCGAAATTTTAGACTGCATTCCGAGAGACAGAAAAAGACCCAGAAGAAGACCCCGTGGGAGATGTATGGATGAAATGTGAAGGCATGCCGGAGTGACATGGAAGAGGCAGGCTCAAGACAAACAATTGTGGAAGAAACTTGGGCAGACCTTCATCTAGCAGTGGACTGATAATGGTTGACATTGATGATGATGATAATGATGATATATATATGTATGATATAGTGGTTTGACGGAATAATGTGAACCCCTAGGAAAAGAAGGTTTTAAGTACTTAATAGGGTGTGCGACCACCTTTGGTATTATTCAAAACGGCCTGAATCCTCCTCGGAATGGACGCATACAAATCCTGGATTGTGGTTAGTGGGATGTTACACCATTCTTCATACAGAAACCACTCCAGGTTCTTGAGAGATTCAGGAGGACGATAACGGGATATTTCTTTGTTTTCCAACACAGGCCACAGTAACTCGATGATGTTTCAGCTTGGTGACTGGGGTGGCCAAGGAAGGTGTGAAAGTTCGTCCTCATGTTTCTCAAACCATAATTGGACATTCCGAGCTCTGTGAATTGGGGCGTTGTCATCTTGATTGATAGCATCCCCTGCAGTTAAAAAGCCTTAGCAATTGGATGGACTTGGTCGGCCAAAATGGTTTCATACGCCCTGCCAGTCATCCATCCTTTTAAGGTGATCAGTAGGACAGGCTGAAAACTACGATATGACCTGCCTGAACATGACAGAACCAACCCCATGCTGCGCAGTTCGGAGCAGAAAGTCTGGGTGGTACGCTTCTGACGGTGCTCTCCAAATGTAAATACGTCCTGTGGTGGGGAATATTGTGAATGTGGATTCATCTGACCACATTGCACGTTTCCATGCATCGGCAGTGCACGTTGTATGCTCCTGGCACCACAGGCGTCGCCGTTGTGCATTCCCCGAGTCACCAGAGGTTTTGCCATAGCAGATCTGCCATGAATATCTTGTTTATTCAGTTCCCTAGGCACTGTTTTCGTTGATACTGGTGTCTGGCTATGCTGCTTCAGATCTACGCTAATTTTCGGCGCCGTGGCCTTCTTATTACGGGTAACAATCCTCTATTTATGACCATCCATGCCTTGCAGTCTATGCGCCATCCGGAATTCGAACCCGGACCAACCTCGGACGATTGATCAGAAGCCAACGCTTGGTATCACGTGACCGCAGGTGTAGCAAGTCAGTTTTTCTTTTGCCGAAATGATTATGTGTCTTTGGGATTCAGAGTATATCTTGTTAGCTGTGCAGTAACACAGAAGAAATACCAGTTTTAAGTTAGCAATATCTATTTATAAACTACGTTAATCATCTTGCCATGAGGTGCTATATAAAATATTTCTTTTCTCTGTTGTTTAGCTTATTCTGTTATCACTAGCCGGAACCATTAATTTCTTCTTTCAAAAGGAATTTAATAAAAAGGAACTTGACAAAAGCACACTCTAGCTGACATAATTTACTGAACGTGTGACGGGTAGTTGAGCACTGTATGCATCGAAAAGGCAGCGTACAGTCGTCGCTGGAAAAACTTCCAATTAGAAATTACAATGCCTGAACAAGAGAAGTAGTTTAACTTCTCCCGATACACGCGTGGTAGGAATACTTTGATACTAAGGCGAATGATAGCGCTCACACACGTTCAAGACAATGTAAGCATTGGCATTCCCAAAGGTCACATAAGTTACCATATAAATCACGTAGCACGGTAAATACTTTTGCTTCCGTACCAAGCCGCCCTGCCCCTGCCTTTTAGAATTACGATTCGAAATCGGCCGCTACAACTCAGAAAACAATTAAAATAATATTGCAAAATATTGGAGTATCTACCAGGATTTCCCGACAAATTGTGATAATGTGTGTACATAAAAAGTTTCTCTTTCATGACTATGGACTGGAGAAATGATTATTGTTACGGTTCTTATTCAACGCAATGCAAGTCATCATATTCAATTATTTGTAGCAATCTGTAGGAAAGCTGGTTAACGATCCCTTTTAGGTAACATTCTTGGTCCTTGGGCACTAAAAGGTTCCCTATATCCATTATACGAACTAGTATATCCCGATGGCTTTCATGACTATGGACTGGAGAAACGATTACTGTTACTGACCTTATTCAACTCAATACAAGTCATGATATTCAATTATTCGTAGCAATCTGTAGGAAAGCTGGTTAACGATCCCTTTTAGGTAACATTCTTGGTCCTTGGACACTAAAAAGCTACCTATATCCATTATATGAACTTGTATATCCTGACGGATTTTTTGACTATGGACTGGAGAAACGATTAATGTTACGGGCCTTATTCAACTCAATACAAGTCATCATATTCAGTTATTCGTAGCAATCTGTACGAAAGGTGGTTAACGATTCCTTTCAGGTAACATTCTTCGTCCTTGGACACTAAAAAGCTACCTATATCCATTATATAAACTTTTATATCCCGATGGCTTTCATGACTATGGAGAAACGATCACTGTTACGGGGCTTATTGAACTCAATACAAGTCATAATGATCAATTATTCGTAGTAATCTATAGGAAAAATGGTTAACGATCCTTTTCAGGTAACATTCTTAGTCCTTGGACACTAAAAAGCTCCCTATATCCATTATACAAACTTGTATATCCCGATGGCTTTCATGACTATGGACTGGAGAAACTATTACTGTTACGGGCCTGTTTCAACTCAATACAAGTCATAATGCTCAATAATCCGTAGCAATCTGTAGGAAAGTTAGTTAACGAATCCTTTCAGGTAACATTCTTGGTCCTTGGACGCTAAAAAGCTCCCTATATCCATGATACAAATGTGTATGTCCCGATGGCTTTCATGACTATGGACTGGAGAAACGATTATTGTTACTGACCTTATTCAACGCAATACAAGTCATCATATTCAATTATTCGTAGCAATTGTAGGAAAGTTGGTTAACGAATCCTTTCAGGTAACATTCTTGGTCCTTGGGCACTAAAAGGTTCCCTATATTCATTATACGAACTAGTATATCCCGATGGCTTTCATGACTATGGACTGGAGAAACGATTACTGTTACGGGCCTTATTCAACTCAATACAAGTCATGATATTCAATTATTCGTAGCAATCTAAAGGAAAACTGGTTAACGATCCCTTTTAGGTAACATTCTTGGTCCTTGGACGCTAAAAAGCTCCCTATGTCCATGATACAAATTTGTATGTCCCGATGGTTTTCATGAGTATGGACTGGAGAAACGATTATTGTTACTGGCCTTATTCAACGCAATACAAGTCATGATATTCAATTATTCGTAGTAATCTGTAGGAAAGCTGGTTAACGATCCCTTTTAGGTAACATTCTTGGTCCTTGAACACTATCATCATCATCATCATTGTCAACCATTATCAATCCACTGCTGGACGAAGGTCTCCCCAAGTTTCCTCCACAACGGTCTGTCTTGTGCCAGTCTCCTCCATGTCACCCCTGCATACTTTCGAATTTCATCCACCCATCTCCCATGTGGTCTTCTTCTGGGTCTTTTCCTGTCCCTTGGAATCCAATCTAAAATTTCGGTTGTCCATCTATGGTCTGTCCTTCTGGCAGTATGTCCAGCCCATTGCCATTTCAGGGATTTAACTCTGATCATGATGTCTTCCACTCTTGTCATTTTTCGGATCCACGAGTTCCTCTTCTTATCTCTCCTGGTTACACCAAGCATGCACCTCTCCATGCTCCTTTGAGTTGTCTGCAGCCTTTGTATGTCTCTTTTAGTTAAGGTCCACGTCTCTGCACCATACGTAAGCACTGGAAGGATGCATTGATCAAACACTTTTCTTTTAAGACATAATGGCATATTGCTCTTGAAAATTATGCTGTTTCTTCCAAAAGCTCTCCAGGCAAGTTTTGTACGCCGATTAATTTCTTCATCAATGTGACCCTCACTTGATATCTGCTGTCCAAGATAAACGTACGTGTCTGTTATCTCCAGCTTTTCTCCATCAATCGATAAATCTTCATTTCTTGTAAAAGCATTGAACATCACTTTTGTCTTCTGAAAGTTCATTTTTAATCCCACTTCTTTACTCTTGTCAGCAAGTTCCTGGATCATACTCTGCAGCTCTGATGGGGTAGTTGCAAAAATGACTATGTCATCAGCAAAACGAAGGTGGGTTAGATAATCTCCATTAATCTTTATCCCCTTGTTTTCCCAGCTCAGCGACTGAAAAACACCCTCCAATGTGGCATTAAAGAGCTTCGGAGATATGGTGTCACCTTGTCTCACTCCCTTTCCAATTTTTATGTGTGCTGTATTTTCAAACAGCCGAATTTTTGCACTTGCATTTTCATAGATGTTATTAATAATATTAATGTATGCATCTTCAATACCGCAGGTTTTCAGAGATATTGTAACTGCTGATGGTTTCACCGAATCAAAGGCTTTTTCATAATCGATAAAAGCCATGCACAATGGAAGTTCATATTCCCTCGCTCTTTCAATTAGTTCTCTCAGCACGTGGATATGATCTATTGTGCTGTAGCCACTCCTGAATCCAGCTTGTTCTCTCGGTTGAGCCATGTCCAGTGTTACCTTCAAGCGGTGTGAAAGAACTTTAGTGAAGATTTTATAAACTACTGATAGGAGGCTGATAGGTCTGTAGTTTCCAAGATCCTCAATGTCACCTTTCTTATGTAGCAGGATCATTGTAGCGGTGTTCCAATCCTCAGGAATCTTTCCTTCATTAAGGCATCGAGTGAAAATTTGGGCGAGTACTGTTTCGATTTCTCCACTTGCTTCTTGTATGATGTCTACAGTAATTCCATCTTCTCCTGGAGCTTTTCCCCGCTTCATGTTCTTGATTGCATGTGCAACTTCTGCTGGAAGGACTGGAGGAACTCTGGTACTGGTATCTTTCATGATGTCTGGAGTGCATGTATCATCCCTTTCATATAATTTGGAGTAGAAATCTTTCACTCTTGTCAAAATTTCGCCTCTATTTCTTGTTACAGAACCATCTTCTTTTCTCAGTGCCATAATCTGTTTTCTTCCCTTACTGAGATGTCCCTTTGCTATCTTTAGGCTTTGGTTGTTTTCAATTGCTTTCCTCACTAGTTCACAGTTGAATTTTCTTACGTCTTCAGTGATACTTTTTCTTACTGTCTTGCATAGCTCTATATATTCCACTTTGGAAGTCACATCTTCTTTAGTTGTCCTCATCTCTCTTCTTTTTTGCATCAACATTTTGGTTTTTCCTGATAATTTATTTACATGCAACTTGTTCTTAGACCCAGCTAATGTTGTTGCTGTTTCCATAAGAGCTTTGGTTACTTTTCTGCTAACTTCAGAGATGTCCACTTCTTCCGATGTTAGGCCTTCTAAAGCAGAGAACCTGTTCTTCAGTTCCAACTTGAAGGTATTATGGTGTTTTTTAAGGTTAAAGCTCCCTATATCCATTATACGAACTTGTATATCGTGATGGATTTTTTGACTATGGACTGGAGAAACGATTAATGTTACGGGCCTGATTCAACTCAATACAAGTCATCATATTCAGTTATTCGTAGCAATCTGTAGGAAAGGTGGTTAACGATTCCTTTCAGGTAACATTCTTCGTCCTTGGACACTAAAAAGCTATCTATATCCATTATACAAACTTTTATATCCCGATGGCTTTCATGACTATGCACTGGAAAAAACGATCACTGTTACGGGGCTTATTCAACTCAATACAAGTCATAATGTTCAATTATTCGTAGTAATCTGTAGGAAAGTTGGTTAACGGTTCCTTTCAGGTAACATTCTTGATCCTTGGACACTAAAAAGCTACCTATATCCATTATACAAACTTTTATATCCCGATGGCTTTTATGACTATGGACTGGAGAAACGATCACTGTTACGGGGCTTATTCAACTCAATACAAGTCATAATGTTCAATTATTCGTAGTAATCTGTAGGAAAGTTGGTTAACGGTTCCTTTCAGGTAACATTCTTGGTCCTTGGACACTAAAAAGCTCCCTATATCCATTATCATCATCATCATCATTGTCAACCATTATCAATCCACTGCTGGACGAAGGTCTCCCCAAGTTTCCTCCACAACGGTCTGTCTTGTGCCAGTCTCCTCCATGTCACTCCCGCATATTTACGAATTTCATCCACCCATCTCCCATGTGGTCTTTTTCTTTGTCTTTTCCTGTCCCTTGGAATCCAATCAAAAATTTCGGCTGTCCATCTATGGTCTGTCCTTCTGGCAGTATGTCCAGCCCATTGCCATTTCAGGGATTTAACTCTGATCATGATGTCTTCCACTCTCGTCATTTTTCGGATCCACGAGTTCCTCTTCTTATCTCTCCTGGTTATACCAAGCATGCACCTCTCCATGCTTCTTTGAGTTGTCTGCAGCCTTTGTATGTCTCTTTTAGTTAAGGTCCACGTCTCTGCACCATACGTAAGCACTGGAAGGATGCATTGATCAAACACTTTTCTTTTAAGACATAATGGCATATTGCTCTTGAAAATTATGCTGTTTCTTCCAAAAGCTCTCCAGGCAAGTATTGTACGCCGATTAATTTCTTCATCAATGTGACCCTCACTTGATATCTGCTGTCCAAGATAAACATACGTATCTGTTATCTCCAGTTTTTCTCCATCAATCGATAAATCTTCATTTCTTGTAAAAGCATTGAACATCACTTTTGTCTTCTGAAAGTTCATTTTTAATCCCACTTCTTTACTCTTGTCAGCAAGTTCCTGGATCATACTCTGCAGCTCTGATGGGGTAGTTGCAAAAATGACTACGTCATCAGCAAAACGAAGGTGGGTTAGATAATCTCCATTAATCTTTATCCCTTTGTTTTCCCAGTTCAGTGATTGAAAGACATTTTCCAATGTGGCATTAAAGAGCTTCCGAGATATGGTGTCACCTTGTCTTACTCCTTTTCCAATTTTTATGTGTGTTGTATTTTCAAACAGCCGAATCTTTGCACTTGCATTTTTCATAGATGTTATTAATAATATTAATGTATGCATCTTCAATACCGCAGGATTTCAGAGCCGTGGTAACTGCTGATGGTTTCACCGAATCAAAGGCTTTTTCATAATCGATAAAAGCCATGCACAATGGAAGTTCATATTCCCTCGCTCTTTCAATTAGTTCTCTCAGTACGTGGATATGATCTATTGTGCTGTAGCCACTCCTGAATCCAGCTTGTTCTCTCGGTTGAGCCATGTCCAGTGTTACCTTCAAGCGGTGTGAAAGAACTTTAGTGAAGATTTTATAAACCACTGATAGGAGGCTGATAGGTCTGTAGTTCCTGAGATCCTCAATGTCACCTTTTTTATGTAGCAGGATCATTGTAGCATTGTTCCAATCCTCAGGAATCTTCCCTTCATTAAGGCATCGAGTGAAAATTTGGGCGAGTACTGTTTCAATTTCTCCACTTGCTTCTTGTATGATGTCTATAGTAATTCCATCTTCTCCTGGAGCTTTCCCCCGCTTCATGTTCTTGATTGCATGAGCAACTTCTGCTGGGAGGACTGGAAGAACTCTGGTACCTTCCATGATGTCTGGAGTACATGTATCATCCCTTTCATATAATTTGGAGTAGAAATCTTTCACTCTTGTCAAAATTTCGCCTCTATTTCTTGTTATAGAACCATCTTCTTTTCTCAGAGCCATAATCTGTTTTCTTCCCTTACTGAGATGTCCCTTTGCTATCTTTAGGCTTTGGTTGTTTTCAATTGCTTTCCTCACTAGGTCACAGTTGAATTTCCTTACGTCTTCAGTGATACTTTTTCTTACTGTCTTGCATAGCTCTATATATTCCACTTTGGAAGTCACATCTTCTTTAGTTGTCCTCATCTCTCTTCTTTTTTGCATCAACATTTTGGTTTTTCCTGATAATTTGTTTACATGCAACTTGTTCTTAGACCCAGCTAATTTTGTTGCTGTTTCCATAAGAGCTTTGGTTACTTTTCTGTTAACTTCCGAAATATCCACTTCTTCCGATGTTAGGACTTCTAAAGCAGAGAATCTGTTCTTCAGTTCCAACTTGAAAGTATTATGGTGTTTTTTAAGGTTGGTTATGTCAATACATTTTGTTTGTCTTATGAGCTTGCCACGTTCCAGTTTAGTGTTGAGGTGCATCTTACATCTCACCAATCTATGGTCACTACCTGTGTTGAACTTGTTCAGCACACTGCAGTCTTCGATGACGAATTTTTTGTTACACATAATAAAATCAATTTCACTTGTCGTCCCAATTGGATGTCTCCATGTCCATTTCCTGTGTGGCTTTTTCTTGAAAAAGGTATTCAAGATGAAAAATCCTTCTGCTTCTGCAAACTCAACGAGAGTATTTCCACGCTGATTTCTGTTGCTGTGACCGAATTTACCTACGGAAGTTTCATTCTGTTGCCGTTGCCCTATTTTTGCATTGAAATCTCCCATAATTATCTTCAAGTGCTGCTTACCTTTATTATTTAGATGACGAATTTCCTCATAAAATTCTTCAATTTCTTCTTCAGGATGACTTGTGGTGGGTGCATAAGTTTTAATAATCTGAGCCTGGTATCTTCTCGATAGTTGGATAACGAGTCGTGCAGCTCTGTCAGAGGAACTTTCAACTTCTACCACTTTATCCTTCAGTTTCTTGTTTATTATAAATCCAACACCACTAGTTCTGCCAGTATCTGTCCCACGATAATAGAAGAGATGTCCACTTTTCAGTTCAATGAGATCTTCTCCTTTTCTCCTTACCTCACTTAGCCCGACGATGTCCCACTTGATCCTTTGTAGTTCCTCTTCCAATTCAAGAAGCCTTGAATCAGAAGATAGGGAGCGTCCGTTGTAGGTAGCCAAGGTCAGCATCAAATGGCAGCCTAGTCCGGTCCTCCGGGGATTCTTAGCACCCTCTGCCTTCATGTCGCACTGGCCGCTGCCTTGGCCAGGTACATTCCAGCTGCCGGAGACTGAGGGCCAAGATTTAAGTTGTAGAGTCATTTTGGAGGTGTTTGGCCATAACTCACCACGCTGGCCAAGCGGGTTGGTGAGTGTGGGATAGCATTTCCTCTGATCCCGATGGTATAGTTATACCGCTATTTGCGGTCGTCGGAGCCCTTTAGTGGGAACAGGATGCACCACGAGAAGGCGGGGTTGACATTTGTCAAGGAGAGGCTGTGATGTTACGCATCACCTGACATATCCATTATACGAACTAGTATATCCCGATGGCTTTCATGACTATGGACTGGAGAAACGATTACTGTTACGGGCCTTATTCAACTCAATACAAGTCATGATATTCAATTATTCGTAGGTCTGTAGGAAAGCTGGTTAACGATCCCCTTTAGGTAACGTTCTTGGTCCTTGGACACTAAAAAGCTCCCTATATCCATTATACAAATTTGTATATCCCGATGGCTTTCATGACTATGGACTGGAGAAACGATTATTGTTACGGGCCTTATTCAACACAATACAAGTCATGATATTCGATTATTCGTAACAATCTGTAGGAAAGTTGCTTAACAATTCCTTTTAGGTAACATTCTTTGTCTTTGGACACTAAAAAGCTCCCTGTATCCATTATAAAAACTTGTATATCCCGATAGCTTTCATGACTGTGGACTGGAGAAACTATTACTGTTACGGGCCTGTTTCAACCCAATACAAGTCATCATGTTCAATAATTCGTAGCAATCTGTAGGAAATTTGGTTAACGAATCCTTTCAGGTAACATTCTTGGTCCTTGGACACTGAAAAGCTCCCTAAATCCATTATACGAACTTGTATATCCCGATGGCTTTCATGACTATGGACTGGAGAAACGATTACTGTTACGTTCCTTATTCAACTCAATACAAGTCATGATATTTAATTATTCGTAGTAATGTGTAGAAAGTTGGTTAACGAATCCTTTCAGGTAACATTCTTGGTTCTTGGGCACTAAAAGGTTCCCTATATCCATTATACGAACTATTATATCCCGATGGCTTTCATGACTATGGACTGGAGAAACGATTACTGTTACGGGCCTTATTCAACTCAATACAAGCCATGATATTTAATTATTCGTAGCAATCTTTAGGAAAGCTGGTTAACGATCCCTTTTATGTAACATTCTTGGTCCTTGGACACTAAAAAGCTCCCTATATCCATTATACGAACTTGTATATCCTGATGGATTTTTTGACTATGGACTGGAGAAACGATTATTGTTACGGGCCTTATTCAACTCAATACAAGTCATCATATTCAGTTATTCGTAGCAATCTGTAGGAAAGGTGGTTAACGATTCCTTTCAGGTAACATTCTTCGTCTTTGGACACTAAAAAGCTACCTATATCCATTATACAAACTTTTATATCCCGATGGCTTTTATGACTATGGACTGGAGAAACGATCACTGTTACGGGGCTTATTCAATTCAATACAAGTCATAATGTTCAATTATTCGTAGTAATCTGTAGGAAAGTTGGTTAACGATTCCTTTCAGGTAACATTCTTGGTCCTTGGACACTAAAAAGCTCTTTATATCTATTATACGAACTAGTATATCTTGATGGCTTTCATGACTATGGACTGGAGAAACGATTACTGTTACTGGCCTTATTCAACTTAATACAAGTCATGATATTCAATTATTCGTAGCAATCTGTTGGAAAGCTGGTTAACGATCCCTTTTAGGTAACATTCTTGGTCCTTGTACACTAAAAAGCTCCCTATATCCATGATACAAATTTGTATGTCCCGATGGCTTTCATGACCATGGACTGGAGAAACGATTATTGTTACTGGCCCTATTCAACGCAATACAAGTCATCATATTCAATTATTCGTAGCAATCTGTAGGAAAGCTGCTTAACGATTCCTTTAAGGTAACATTCTTGGTCCTTGGACACTGAAAAGCTGCCTATATCCATTATGCAAATTTGCATAATCCGAAGGCGCAGCTGTGTATGCGATGGCTTCTGGCCGTTTGTCCAAATGAGCCTGTGTTCAAGTCCCTGATCAGGCATGGACGGTGTGCTTTTCTTACGGCGCAGGCTCTCATCTATGCCTGGAACCAGTGGCAATAAATTAGGGACAAGCGACTGCTGATAGATCTTGGAGTTCCACGTGGTGGTCGGTAAACCCCGAAAAAGAAAAATAATGCGATTTTTGACTTTTTTAATGTTTTGTACTGCCTATCTGGAAGAAAATGGTTCATGGGATGAAAACAGTGTTAACCAAAGGAAGCCAGTTATATTTTGTACGCTGCGTGACGAAGTAGCTTAAATGCCAGTATTCTAAGTTAGTTTTGTATTAATCGAAACCGTGGTGTGTGGTCTCTCATTGTCTTGTTAGATAAATATTCTGTTTTTCAGCCCTGGGTAACGTTGAAGCATCAGAGAGAGCAAACTTTCTATTTGTGTTGAGTAGAGGACGTCGTTGATGGATCGTTCGTACGTCGGCAACCTTGTCTTTCAACCGTCCTTTATTTAGGGCAGAAAGTACGGTCTGACTGGGAAAAGGCACTGCTTTAGGCTGTTCATATAGTCGAAGTATGAGTAAATTTTTCTTTCATTGCACGTAACAATTTTCTTGATGAAACTGTGACGGCGTGAATTCGCGAGCATTTTGTTGCAAACCTCGATATGGACGTTGGCTTGTTCACTTGTTACCTTTTCGAAATTATTGGCTACCTTACCGATGAGTTGCAAATACCGAACTATAGTTGGGTGTAAGCAACTAAGCAGAAACGAGAGCTAACAAATGATTATCGGTAAATAAGTTTCAGCACCGTGGCAAAGAATATTGATATTTACTGATACTGGGCTTACTGATCGTGGTTTACTTTTGAGGCTCGTAATACTCTCATCCAACATTTTGAATCAAGCTTGAGAAACCCGAATGGAAATTGGCCCCATTACCCTGAACGTCGCTCGTTTCTCGGGACATTTCAGTACCTTTTAGTCCTTTTTTGAAGCTATGGTGCAGAACTGAAAGAGTTTTAATATTTTACTTATCGTCTGTAAAACGTTTCGGACTCTGGAGAATAAACCTTATGATCTGAAGTTCTAGATCGTCAGAACCTCCCAGTAATTATTTTTTTACTTCCGAATTAGATTGGCGTGTGAGCCATGGGCGCTCTATTTGTCTCTGCCCTTCGTAGAAGCAGTGATCCTAAATTACGGATGTACGACTATTATGTTCCTAAGAGTTGCTCATGGTGGTTGTTAACCCTTTAACCGGCTGGAACGAATTAACTTGGAGTTAACAAAATAGGCTGAAATTTTTGTCGTGCTGATTGACAACACGTCGTGTTTTTTAACGAGTCACGATTTAACTTGACGCATCATGATGATCGCATGCGTGTTCGAAGACACCGTGGTGAACAGCATCTTGCGACGCCATACCTACCCAACGTCAAGCATCATGAATTTGGGCGCATTGGGTTCAATTCAAGGTCTGCTTGATGCGAATTGAGGGAACCCTCAACAACCAGGGATACAGGAGTGGGCAGAGTTGATAATTTCTTTAAAAGTTGTCCTGACGCTATATATGTGTGTGTTTAGAGGCAGAGTTGATGCTTTTCCTTAAAAGTTGTCCTGGCGCTACATTTCATCAGAACAATGATCTCCCACATGTGGACCGGATTGTCCAAGGCTAATTCCATGCGCGACAGTCATGGCTTCTTCCCCTGGTTCGCTGGATATCTCCCCGATTGAACATGCTTGGGACATGGTATCTAAGTGGCTAACCCATCAAGCGTCTCCACCAGTTATCAGAAATGAACTCAGGTCTTGCATAGAAGCGGCCTGGAAGGCTATTCTCCACGACGATGTCAAAAACGTCTTCCATTCAATGCTATGCCGTGTAGAAGCTGGTATTTTTGCTCGAGTGGCTTCACGCGATACTGAGTTTTGAAGCGAAAAAATCTTGTATACCTATACAAATTTAATCAGTCATCTCTTGTAAGATGAATAATCTGTGATATAAATTTCATTAGAATAGCGCGATCTTTTCTTGGTTTCACAAACAGCAGTGTATTTATGCATAATTTTCATATCACGAGAACTAACCCTTCCCGTCATGCTTTGTGTCAAGGACCTGAGAAAAGGAGACTAGAATGAGCCATTATAGTAATTTATTCACTAGTGACAGGTTTATAACCTGTACTGCTGGGACAAGAGGGTAAAAGGAACCGCTTTTCTGTAGTTTTCGTAAAACTCTGAAGTTATGTGAACATTTTTGTTTGTGAACGCCACAACATCCTGGACACCATTTGGTTCAGGTGCGTCGGCCGCTAATAGGGTTAAACCCCGAATCGAAAAAATAATTCGACGCCACGACTTAGACTTTCTTTATACCAACTGAGCGCGGTGTGCGGTATAATTCAGGCGACCAGCTCGTCATGCATCAGGTAATGTTGGATTGAAGGTCAGAATGAACAAAACGAGTAGTCAGTTGGGCTCCGTGCGTGCCAGTTTGAACATTGTCCAAGCTTTAATCCTCCTGGAATTTTCACACCTAAGTGTAGCAAGGACATACCGTGAATGGTGCTACACACGAAAAAACTTCCAGCAATGGGTGATCCTGTAGCTGTAAACAACTGGTGGATCACAGGGGTCAATAGAGACTGGCGAATATGGTTTTCCTTTGTTTTAACCGAGCTGTGCGGTGAATCTGGGTTATAGCCTGTCTGCTATCAGGTAACCACAAAAGTATTTGCCGTTTTCAAAGACTGAGGCAGAGTGTAACATATACGTAGTAGAAAACCAATTTATTCGTCAAAATAATTACCATGGGCATTAACAACGTTCTGCCAACAACTTATACACTACCTACCAACAAGTAATTGGACACCTGTGATAGCAAAAGAAAACGAAGTATATTCACCTTCAATTGGTGGGGGAGCCTTCACGAGCGGCGATTACAGATGCAACCTTTCGGGGCATACTCTCAACCAGGCGTTGTACGGCGGCTAGCAGTATTTTCTTCCACTCGGCTTGGAGAAGACAGGTCAGTTCTTTCACCGATTTCGGACGGGGGGCACCCCTTAAGTCGACGCTCCCACTCGTCCCAAAGGTGCTCGATAGGGTTAAGGTCAGGGCTCTGCGCTGGCCAGTCCATTCGATTAACCCCATTGTCACCATACCAAGCCATGGTGGACCTCGCAACATGACAGGTGGCATTGTCATCCTGAAAGTAACATGGGTCCACCCGTAAAACTGCCACAACGTAGGAAGCGCATGGTCATCCAAAATGGTGCAGTAAATCCCGCCGTTGAGTCTACCAGGAATTGCGACCAAGGGTCCCGTGCCACACCAGGAGAAACACCCCCATAGCATAATTCCACCGCCGCCGAACTTCACAGTTGGCATAATACATTCCGGCAGGAGGCGTTCTCCAGGCAGACGCCAAACCCAGACCCTGCCATCTGAACGGTAGAGGATGAACCTTGATTGGTCGCTCCAGAGAACCTGCTTCCACTGTTCAACGGTCCACTGTCGACGTTCTTTGCACAACGTTAGCCGAGCAGCGCTATTGGACTTGTTGATGAAAGGCTTGTGGGTGGCAGCACGTCCATGATAACCGAGCAGATGGGCTTCCTTACGGATAGTATTCTTCGAAATAACACTCCCGGATGTCTGTTAAAACTCCTCGTGGAAGTGGCCTGTCGATTTGGTGTGGTTCTTCCGAATTTCTCCGGCCAGCACCCGTCGGTCTCTAACTCCCAGTTTTATGGGTCTGCCGAGTCGGGGCACATTCCGACAGTCTCCTCTCTCCTTTTGCCATTTGCCAATCACGTAGGCTACTGTCGATTTTGGGTACTTCAACTCGCTTTATATGTCACGTATGGATCGGCCATTTCTGTGATACCCGACGTTTACACTTTCTTGAAATCGGAGAGCTCCGCACTGCGTGGCATCTTGCATGCGACTGGTTGCGTTGTTGTTTCCCACACGATACTTAACGGCAGCGGCCGGGACGTGTATCACGACCGCATAAATCGTCGATTGCAGGGGTGTCCAATTACTTGTTGGTAGATAGTGTATATACCCCTGCAATAAAATGCCGGGTCATGGGTAGATAAAAATGTTGGAGGGCAGCGTGCAACTCATCAAAGTTAGAGAAGTCGTGTCCACGCAAATGATTGTCGAATAACAGAAACAAGTGATAGCCAGAAGAAGAGATATCTGATGAATAAGCTGGATGACATAAAGCTCCCACCCAAGTTCTGAGAGCGTTTCTGGTCAATGAAACGGAGTGAACGCGAGCGTTATCTTGAAGGAGCAGAACTCCCTTTCTGTTGGCCTGTGTTGCTTCCTTCTTACTCATGTCCTCATGCACACATTTCAGTTGTTCGCGGTGCACTGCAGCGGTGATCGTTTGGCCGCGTTGCAAGAGTTCGTAATGAACAACGCCCCGTTCTGTCCACCAAACACACAGCACAACTTTACGTGGATGCAGTGCTGGCTTCGATGTGTGAGATATTGAGCGAGTCCCTGGTGGACAACCAACGTCTGGAACGTTTTGGGGTGCTGTACTGGACCCACTTCTTATCACATGTGTATACCGTATCTCAAAATGGTTCCTTGTCATAGCGAGACAGCAATGCAAGACAAGTTGAGACGAGCTGGTGTTTGTTCACTGCAGACGATTCGTGTGGGATGCACTTAGACAATTTGTATGTCTTACATATTGCATGCAGATTGCAGATGTCTTCGGACGGTTTCATCACTAACACTAAATGACTGAGCTAATTCCTGGCATGTTGGGCTACTGTTCTGCTCAATAGCAACTTTCAAGGCTTCTGTGTCATGGCGGACCGGACGGCCACTCTGGGTGTTTTCTTGAAGGGATTCATCTCCGTCTCTGAACTTTCGAAACCAATTCCGAGTCGAGCGTTCTTTCACAGCATCGTCCACCGAATGCTAAACTAATGCGACGAGCTGTTCCTGAAGCAGATGAACCAAGTTTAAATTCGTATAACAAACACCCACGCATAATCTCCATTGATACCGGCATTGTAATCGCACGACTTTTCACTACCAAACTGCTTGCTTATCAGATTCATATGCACAGGGCATCCTGGGATTTCAGCTGACAATATATCGCTGGCGTAACGCCATTTCTCCGCAAATTCAATCATGACAAGGTGTTTCTTTTGCTCCATCGAAAAACGACGAATATTTTTGTGGTTGCTTGCATGATTCTCTCCAGATCGTTTACCTCTCTGATCCACTAGCTGTTTTCGTCCACAACATCAATGATTGCTAGTTTTTTGCATGTAGAACCATTTCTGGTAAACCTTAGCGGCGGTTGTCCATCAAATCTCAAAAGGACGGTCATTTGAAAGGGGCTTGAAACGACACCCCAGGTGTCAACTTCCATGTCATGTTCAATATCGCTCAGATCCATCGTTTAACCCATTCCGATCCTCATTAGAACGCTAACTGATACTTGATGAGCTGGTCTGCCTTATTTATACTGCACATTGAGGTCGCATGTTCTCTTTCGTGCTGGAGTGAGCCATTCATGTAACGAGGGTAGGTGTACATAATAAATTGCCATCTCGATGCATTTCCTTAAAAGTCTCATGTTTGACTCAGTTGCCACAATATTACTACAAACTCATAATCATTAAGTTGTATAAGACTACAAATCTCCCAACAAGTATTTTATGATAGTATTTCTTTGATTAATTGCAATAAGATTTTGCACAAAAATTTTCAAGTGCTGATATATCCTTATTTCTTTCTTTTTCAGGTAAGTCATCTCATCTAGTGTTTCGATTTGTTTTCTGCAGATTTTATACGAAGTTGAAGCAAAAATCAGTTTTCGTCTTTAATGATGTTTTATAGGTAAGATTTAAATTTCGTTACCAACAGTACTGGCATGCTGGAGTTATAAAGGATTATTTTCACAAACCCTACTAAGCTTTTCCTGCACTTAATTCGGACACACCTAAGAAACATGTTCATTATTGCTATATCATGCTGTTTGCCTTGACTTTCATGAAGCTAAAATATTATTGGCTATCTACGATGAAACGTTCGTCCACAGTTGTAAAAGACACACAAAACTGCTCTCTTTAAAGCAAACTTCCGTCTTACAGTACCTCATACACTTCAAAAAGGTACGATGCTGCCTCGAATAAGTAATAACACCATCTTATAAGAATACACATCGGCTACTGAATTAGAAACTTTTATTCAGTCCCGGGTTGGACCTCTTTTAGCCCGAATTACGGCACGTATGCGGTTTGGCATAGATTACACAAGGTGTTGGAGTCCATCTACATCTACAGCATACCAGGAGTTACACTCTGCTCCCGGATCTGTTTTTTTCGCTGAACAACTATTGAACACATATTGCGCGATGTTTAGCATTGTCGTCCATGAAACAGCCGTCACCTGCTAGGTGAAAAATCAACATTGCAGGATGGACTTGGTCGGCAACAATGTTCAGGTGATCTTTGGAGTACAATATCAGGAGACCTGTTTGGTACCAACGGAACGTGCCCTACGTCATAACACCACCTCCAGAACCTTGAGTGGTGTTTACAAGGCAATCTGGGACTATAGCTTTATGAGGCTACTATCGGTGCAGAACAAGCTGTACCGCAATTCGTCGGACCCCTTGGATTTCTTCCAGTGTCCAATCACGGTAGTCGTGATGACATTTTAGACGGACTTTTCGATTCTACGCAGAACTCAGTGGTTTCTGTATTCATGTGTCTGCCAGTACCAATGCTTTTTAATTCGATGCCCATAATTCGCTGAAATATGGGCCAAGAACAACCTTCATTGAATATTTCAATTGCTGCACACAGGAAGTCCAGTTTCCCCGTACAAGCCTTCTCAGACGATGGCTATCTTGTTCCTAACAGATTGTCGTCGCGCTTCATTCACGTCTCTTAGACAAGGAATGTGGGTTATGTTTCCACTGATTAAAGACTGGGGATATCTCACCTCTTGAGTAACCAAACAACTGTGCTGTTTTCAAAATCGTCACTCCAGCCAGATGGGCACCCACAATAAGCCCTGTCGAAAAATCCTTTGTTTTTCCCATTTTAATGAGTACTACTGTCGAGCATAAGGCTTAAATAGTTGCCAGGATCACGCAATGGCGCATGTGACCACGTATTTTACATATACGCTGCGTAAATGACTTTTACAACTCGTACGTACATCGGCATAAATGCGTCTAGTCAAGTGGCAGGTGTGTATGTGAGGTAATGCAATAGAGCAAGTCCGCAGCCTCTGTATGTCTTTTTACGCTTGATGCAACAAACAAGATAAGAAAAAGAACTCATGGATCAGGAGAAAAACAAGAGTGGATGACAGCACGATCAAAGTAAAGACTCTCAGGTGGCAATTAAATAGACACATTCCTGGAAGAACTAATCACCGTTTCGCAACTAAAATATTGGGCTGAATGCCAAGAGACATGAAAAATAACAGTATACCATGTGGGAGATGGGTGATGAAATTCGAAAGCATGAGGAAGTGACATGAAGGAAAATCACTCCAGTTGCGCAGTGGTCTAAGCGCGGGCTTCAGACCATTTCTCCAAGACGGGTAGGTGTTGTATTTGTCTTACGTCCCTGGTTCTCTCCATTCCTTGGAACCAGTGGCCCTAAATTAGGAACGGGCGACTGCTTATAGCCTATCGAGTTGCTCAAGGTTCCAAATAAAAAAGAAATTGCTCAAGACCGAGAGTTGTGAAAGAGACTTGGGAAGACTTTCATCAGTTGTGCAACTCAAACAATAGACTAGATACTAAGTGACAGAAAATGACCCAGAAAAAAATGACGTGGGAGATGCGAGATGAAATTGGAAAACATGAGGGAGTGATATGGAGGAAAATCGCTCAAGAGAGAGAATTACGGTGGAGACTTGGAGAGATCTTCTTTGAGCAGTGGATTGTGAATGGTTGATGATGATGATGATGATAATGATAAGAGGTGATTCCAGGCGTATCGATGGTAAAGCATTCACTAGGAACACCACCATCTCAAAAGAGTGCATCATGACTATATGCGTAGAGCAGTGCTGCTCTCTTGTGGAAAGTTACTTTCGACTAAATTTTATGCTGCAAAGATGAAACTTTTTCGTGTAAAATTAACTTAAGAGATACTCTAGAGACTTATGCAATATGGAAATCGTGCGTAGATTTCCAGAAAGTGGAAGTATAAACGATCTACTTCGTAGTGAGCCTCGTGTTTTGATTACCGAGCGTTTGTCATGCGTTGACTCCATTGTTGCACCGTTCCAAGAAACTCTTACTGCTCTTATCTTCCGAGTGTGACAACTGGGATATGAAGTACCGTATATACTCGTGTATAGGTCGACTTTTTTAATGAAATATTTAGGTCGAAATTAGGGGGTCGAACTATACACGGAAAATATTTCTGATAGGTTGAAAACCAAAATTTTGATGCCTTATGGAAATGCGCATACTTAGCCCTTTGCGCCATCAGTTCATTTGCAGTTGCATATTTAGTCATTTTCCGGGTGTTACTGGTACAGAAGAAAGTTATTGCTAAGAATTTTCTTGATCTTATATGTACGAGTTTTTTTTATTCACTAATAGAAAAACTTATTTCTCAATGATGTCTCAAAGCCCGTTTTAGATCTGTCGATATGACCTTGACTGCCCCGCTGGTAAATCACCCAGAGGATAGAGGTGAGCGCGTCAGCCAGTGGTTTAAGTTGCACCGTGCCGTGGCATATGCTCAATTCTCGACGGGATGAAGAGGGAAAAGAACAGACTACTGGAAAAGGAGACTGCTGCCCCTGCTTAGCGACGGCGGAGAAGAGAGACGTGACAATCTACAGAACAGCGGTAACTTGATCAATGCATCCCGAAAACGAAAGCATTTTAACTTGGCCGATCGCTCAGAATAACATAGCCACTGATAGTAAAAAAATGCATTAGTTTAATAACCTACTTACGATTGTTATTAAATTGAGTGTGCCCCAGCTGTAAAAATCAAACCAACAGTAACCTTTTCTGAAGACTCAGAGCGAGCAAAAAGGATTGCATCTTTACTGAATGGGGCGATGTTTGGGTTTGTCACTAAATCCGATTCTTTGTCACAAACACGGTGGAGAGGGGGGATTAAACTCGGGAGTAGATAAACGACCGCTCTGTCAATCACACAGTCTTCAAGCTCAGCAGTTGACAGACAGCTGCTACGCTGCACAGGGTAGTGAGAGAAAATTTTATAGAACAAAATTTCTTCAAATTTTTTAAATAGTTGCGCGCAAATTTACCAGTGTCCAAAATACATCAAAATAAAAATTCATTTTAAAGTTTGAAGAGATCCATTGAAAACTTCAAAAGTTACACATTTATTTTTTACGGCATGCATATTCTTAATGGGATGAAAAAACTATCAGGTTGACATCAAGACCTATTTATGCTTTCCAAATATGTTTCAGGAAGTGTTTTTATTTTATTTTATTTTTTTAAATAACGATGTGCCTTACGATGTTTGGTAAATGCATCATAATTCATTTGCTGCGGGAGCAAATGCTTTACTCTCCATGAATGAAGTAACTGCAAAAAACTCACTCGCAAAAAGTGGGAGAAAGGGAACTATGTGCAAAACTGGATTCATATATTGTTAAAGTGTGTAATCTTCCCCTGAAAACTTTCTAACCAGGGTGGTGAGCCCTATCATCTTCCTAGAATTGTGCCTCAATTCCACCCACATTTTGCGGGAAACGGCCGCAAGCAACATTGCGAGAGCCAGCTACAACAATGAATAGTAGGTTGACATTTCCGCATTCGGGCGCATCCTCGTAAAAGATTTTTTTTTTTTTTTTTTTTTTTTTGTTAATTTATACGCAGGATAGGTTGGTATACAAAAACTGCAGATATTCACATAAAAATCAGGGGGTCGACTTATACACGGGATATACAAATATTCAGATAAAAATCGGGAGGCTCGACCTATACACGATATCGACTTATACATGAGTATATATAGGGTAAGCATCTAATCAAAGACAATACGTGTTTGTTTCTTTAATTTCATTCCCTGCCGCCCCGGTGGCGCAGTGGTCTAAGTCGTTGGCCTCTGATCATTCGTCCGTAACGGGTCCGGGTTCTAATCCCGGTCAGGCATGGATGTTGTGTTTGTCTTACGGCACTGGCTCTCTCCCTTCCCTGGAACCAGTGACCCTAAATTAGGGACGGGCGGCTGCTTATAGCCCATTGAGTTGCTCACGGTGGTCGTATAACCTCCAATCAAAAAAAAAAAATTTCATTCCCAACTCGTAAGCAATATCCAGCAATCGGAATATCAAAGTAGCCGAATTGCTTGTTACTCATAGAGCTCGCTTCTATTTGCTCTTTGCGTTGCACTAGTTAATGTGTATGACGTCATATCATCATCATCATCACTGACAACAAGCGTCTATTTTTAGACTACGCCCTTCTTCTTTGTGCAATGGTCGCCGTGGTTGTTTATGTGTTGTGCTGACTGCTATGATATCGTCAGTCTGGAATTTCTATTTCTGGTGTTTATAGCCGTAATGTGACGTGCGTGGAATTGCTTTCGGCAAACTACTAAGTAGTAATAATATACACACCAAGTGTGATTCGAACTATTATGAGAAGGTATTTGACTGCAGCATTCCACGGTGATATATATTTTGTGATTAGCATTCTTTTCATCATATAGGTTTTTGGATGCCGAATATTATTTCAGGGTTTTTCTTCAATACCGGGAGCGTATTAAGTTGGGGCACCAAGGTTCCCTTGCCCCCCGAAAATGAATTTTTTTTTTTATGTTTTTACTTAAAATGCGACTTACATTAGAAAACAATGCCTTAATTTAATAAAAATGCCCTAACTTACATTAGAAAAAAAAATATGTTTTATTTTTTATTCTATTTTTCATTAAGTTTTATTTTGTTTTGGTAAATTAAAAATGAGACCTACATTAGAAAGCAATGCCTTAATTTAATAAAAATGCCCTAAGGAAAAAAAAATATGTTTTATTTTTTATTATATTTTTCATTAGGTTTTATTTTGTTTTGGTAAATTAAAAATGCGACTTACATTAGAAAGCAATGCCTTAATTTTATAAAAATGCCCTAACTTACATTAGAAAAAAAAATATGTTTTATTTTTTATTCTATTTTTCATTAAGTTTTATTTTGTTTTGGTAAATTAAAAATGCGACTTACATTAGAAAGCAATGCCTTAATTTAATAAAAATGCCCTAACTTACATTAGAAAAAAATATGTTTTATTTTTTATTCTATTTTTCATTAAGTTTTATTTTGTTTTGGTAAATTAAAAATGCGACTTACATTAGAAAGCAATGCCTTAATTTTATAAAAATGCCCTAACTTACATTAGAAAAAAAATATGTTTTATTTTTTATTCTATATTTCATTAAGTTTTATTTTGTTTTGGTAAATTAAAAATGCGACTTACATTAGAAAGCCATGCCTTAATTTAATAAAAATGCCCTAACTTACATTAGAAAAAAAAATATGTTTTTTTTTTATTTTATTTTTCATTAAGTTTTATTTTGTTTTGGTAAATTAAAAATGCGACTTACATTAGAAAGCAATGCCTTAATTTAATAAAAATGCCCTAACTTACATTAGAAAAAAAATATGTTTTATTTTTTATTCTATTTTTCATTAAGTTTTATTTTGTTTTGGTAAATTAAAAATGAGACCTACATTAGAAAGCAATGCCTTAATTTAATAAAAATGCCCTAAGGAAAAAAAAATATGTTTTATTTTTTATTATATTTTTCATTAGGTTTTATTTTGTTTTGGTAAATTAAAAATGCGACTTACATTAGAAAGCAATGCCTTAATTTTATAAAAATGCCCTAACTTACATTAGAAAAAAAAATATGTTTTATTTTTTATTCTATTTTTCATTAAGTTTTATTTTGTTTTGGTAAATTAAAAATGCGACTTACATTAGAAAGCAATGCCTTAATTTAATAAAAATGCCCTAACTTACATTAGAAAAAAATATGTTTTATTTTTTATTCTATTTTTCATTAAGTTTTATTTTGTTTTGGTAAATTAAAAATGCGACTTACATTAGAAAGCAATGCCTTAATTTTATAAAAATGCCCTAACTTACATTAGAAAAAAAATATGTTTTATTTTTTATTCTATATTTCATTAAGTTTTATTTTGTTTTGGTAAATTAAAAATGCGACTTACATTAGAAAGCCATGCCTTAATTTAATAAAAATGCCCTAACTTACATTAGAAAAAAAAATATGTTTTTTTTTTATTTTATTTTTCATTAAGTTTTATTTTGTTTTGGTAAATTAAAAATGCGACTTACATTAGAAAGCAATGCCTTAATTTAATAAAAATGCCCTAACTTACATTAGAAAAAAAAATATGTTTTATTTTTTATTCTATTTTTCATTAAGTTTTATTTTGTTTTGGTAAATTAAAAATGCGACTTACATTAGAAAGCAATGCCTTAATTTAATAAAAATGCCGTAACTTACATTAGAAAACAAATATGCTGTATTTTTTATTCTATTTTTCATTAAGTTTTATTTTGTATATAAAATAAAATAAAACTTAATGAAACTTCCATTTTCCCTCGCCTCCCCATTCCCGAAAAAAATTCTTAATACGCCCTTGTTCAATACAATGTGAATCTTCTGACTCGTGTTGTTCAGCTAATATATACGTTCCACTTTTCACTGATTCATTTTTTTCATTATTGTGCTGATGGCCAAAGTTAATATGCAATAACTTCTTCCTACATATGGGACTTGTGTAGCTTCTACCCAAGTTAACTGCGCACCTTTAGTTTATTAAATATAATAATACTTTTTACAACATTTACTAGTAGTTTTCGTAGATGTTCTACACGAACGATAGATGCGCTATTTGCCAGAAGACCTCGCCTCTGATTACTTATTACTAGTAGTTTTGTTAGAAAGTTCTACACGAGCGAAGGATGGGTTATTTTCCAGAAGACCGCGCTTCACAATTCAGCTGGGCCACCCCAGTGGGCGGCCCAGCTGAATTGTGCTACGGTTTCAATGTAGAGAATTGTATTTTAGTAAATAACTTTTCTGTCTACAATCCCTTTTATCATGGGCCCACTGAAAGAGCAAAATCCAGATTTCAAAGTATGAATATTTGCATTGAAATTTAGAATTCCGGTTTCGAATTTTGATAGCACTATTTCCCTAACATCTGAACGTTTGACAGTAGCAGTACGAAAAAGGCCAGTGCACTCACTCATCAAGCCTCAGAGTTCTTTGCCATGAAAGTTTTAACGTTGGAATACCGTTCAGGTCATTAATATCTTTAATACTCGAAGAGGTACATAAAAGAATTTTCTACACTGTAGAAACGCAGTAAAGAATGATATTAGATAGTTCAAGCAGTATTCTTTAGTACCAGAATAGTGCATCGTTAGCTCTTGGGAAATACTCGTAATGGTCTCTTATCCCAATTTTCATCAAAATCAGTTGGTGGGCTTCAGCGCTAACGTTGGATCAAGTAGAAACTGGAGAACAAACCAACGGTCACGACTTCATAATGCATACTTTCTTTTCTTTCGAAAAGAAATCCACTACTCATGAGTGCTAGAATGTGTCGATTACTCAATAAGTGGTCTGTCGTTTATTTGTATAGAATTCATCTAGGATATACATCTTTTATTGCTTCCATTTTCTAGTGATATAACTGAGAATCAGCGGTTCGTGTCTTAGTCACGTCTAATCTTCTTTTGGTGAAAGATCGTGTTAATGCATAATAAACACGGGAAACGTAACCCAACGAATGTGCATTCCGAACTTTTCCTTAATGTCCTTTGAGATTTCTGTAATCTCTGAAGAAGAGTTTGGGAAAACAAATGCACCAACTTTCGGGCACGAATTTCTTAAGGGTATTGGTCTTCGAACATCCAATCAGCGTTCACATTTTCGCCTTCTAATAAGATAAACTTGCTAGGTTTTCGGAACGGGATCAACTGAACTGGTAAATAACCGAAAAACCTGCACGTATGTGATGAACTTGTCGCTTAGGGAACGCCCTCCAGAATGCCACACCGTTAATTTCTTGGAAAGTCTGCAAGGCAGCGAAAGAAATGGGAAACTTTAGGCATCACCAGTGACGGTTCCAGAAATTTTTGAGAGGAAGGGAGCCTTTTTTTTTTTTTTTTTTTTTTATTGGAGGTTTAACGACCACCGTGAGCAACCCAGTAGGCTATAAGCAGCCGCCCGTCATTAATTTAGGGCCACTAGTTCCAGGGAAGGGTGAGAGCCAGGGCCGTAACACAAACACAACATCCATGCCTCACCGAGATTCGAACCCGGACTCGACTCGGACGAATTATCAAAAGCCATCGCATAGACCACTGCGCCACCGGGGCGATATCCTTATTTTGGGAAGGTTATTTGCAGACGGGGACACAGAAGGGGACGGGGAACCCCTTTCTTTCTGTCATTTTTATATGTTTTTATTTTGTTCCAAAATAATTGTTGTAAGCCAGTGGTTCTCATTTGGCGGTTCGGGAACCTTTCTAGGTTAGTACGTTTGTTTTGCATTGAACCATCGTTTCGAATCCTAAAAGTTCGTACTAAACATTCTGTATTGGCCTCTTAAACAGTAAAGAATTGTTCGATTATTTTACAAACATATATTTCCTCTGGGACAAAAAACATGTGCGTTTTTGAAGCAGGAGCGTGTTTAGACGGAAAGATTCATTTTTTATGTTTTTCTTTAAAATATGACTAATATTAGAAAAAATGCTTAATTTTTTTCTTCGATTTTTCATTCACTTTTTAAAAAATGCTTAATTTTTTCTTCAACTTTTCGTTCTTGTGAATTTCAAAAACTCACCTTTTTCGTTGCCCCCTCCCACGAAATTTTTTTATATACGTCCCTGGTTTGAAGAATAGATTTGTTCATACAGTGACTCGAAACTATCATGGACTATTACAGACTTTCTACAGAAACAAATCTTATATTGCCTCTCATTGCAGTATTAAGACTGTTTTCTGATTTAAACATATCCTCTGCTTATAGAACTATCCTTCCATCTGGAAGATTTTTACTTGATTCTTGTGTTAAATCAAAATACAGAAATAACAAGAATTATTAACACTGCATTCATACATCTCTGAATTGCTTGTATTCATTTTTCATCACGTAACATTAATCACATCACGAAACTGTAATGTCCTAATGGAGACAACTTTGAAATCCACTGCAAATGCAACGAAGTCTCGCGGCGTAGATCGCCGTCAGACACGGCAGCTTTCTTTGCTGACGACCGTCGACTCTAAGAATTCTAAAGGGCCCATCTGCAAATTGCGTTTGTACCAGTACCAGTAACCTAGGAAACACAGCCAGGATTGGATCCATTTTTCTCTATTAAACATAGCACAAATAAGTATAATACACTAATACCGAAGGCAGCGGGTAGCGTCAAATGCGTGCATGTTGCAGACTAAAGCAACTTGTTCCAAGGAGTTGTGCAGCAGGAAAACGAGTGAGATCCTAAGTAGGAAAAGCAGGAGGTCAGTGTATGCAAATGACCTGACACCAAGAGCTCATATCCCAAACTAAGGGTGATACAGATATCTAATACCACAGCTTAGAACAAGTGCTATCTGAATTACATTGTCGGAATTTACCCTGGGCTAACACCAAAAAGTTGTTAAATATTATTACCCTGACAGCAGGTAGGACGGTACTCCTGAACTTAAAAGTTTTTATAATGTAATAGCAGCACTCAGATGGAAGTTCAGAACATGTAGCATACAGGTAAATATTTGTTCAAGCACCAAGGACTATTTTAGTAATTTGTATAACCTCCATTTTTCTGAATTGCATAAATTAATGGATTTGTACACGTCGGCTAAGAATTATGGGAGCATGCCACTTAAGGCTCCAGTGGAAAGTGTCACAAAGAAATGTAAGTGTATGTAAGTCAACAACTCTTGTGCACATAGTTTGGGACACATTAGCTGGACACCAAACCAACAGCAGAAAACAGAACCTGGGAAAAATGGCAACACATTACAAGTAAGAATACCATGTGTTGTAAATAGGGAAACGTGTTAATATGGGAAAAAAAGTACATGTACAAGGGTACGGACGAAAGACATCATCGCATTGTACATTGTGCAGATGTTTTTCGATCAATGTAGTAAGCCATATTTGAATTTGTGGGCCGCCCCTTTACAATCCTGGCGGTTTTTCCCAGGTTACTGTTACAAACGTAATTTGTAGATGGTCCCCTTAGGATTCCCTGAATCGACGGTCGTCAGAGAAGAAAGTTGCCTGCTCTGACCTCTATCTACGCCGCGAGACTTCGCTGCATCTCCCGGTGGATTTCAAAGTTGCCTACGTTAAGACATTTCCCACAAAACTTGAAAATTACGTTGCCCTGAAGTGAGAAACGAACCCGCATCTTCCAATTTCCGTATGCGGAACCAGGTTTAAGATAATACACTCTATTCGGAACCAGGTTTAAAATTGTGTTTGTCTGGTGTTGAGCCAAAATATTGCATATCTTTGTTAAAACAAAGTTCAATACCAAATTATTAAATTAAATTAATTCATCTTTGATGATGAACTTAATTTCAACATTAAGTTCATCATCAAACTTCAACATCAAAATTATATGGTTATTATATGATATTAAACACCTTCAGAGCAGTAACATATTTAATTTAAAATGTTAGTTTTATTGAATATAATGTGTTCAGCAAAATATGTGCAATTCAGATATTCAGTATGAAGTTCTGCAGATAAATTATTTTATTAGTTTTATAGTTTAACATTTAGGCTCTAAATTTTAGAGATTTCGTAATTGTTGGTAGAAAACTTTTATGATTATATAAAGCAAATTTTAATTTGAAACTCTTTTTAGTCATTTTTACCCTTGGGTTTTACAACACACATATTTGGTTTGAAAGGGTTTCCCGAAACAAAAATCGCTGGAAGCCACTGTTCTAAGCAAAGACAAAATGTCCCCTAACCACAAATTAAAAAAAAAAAGTTCAATGTTTTTCCGGTATGCAATGTATGTAACAATTATCCAGTTGCAAAGTTTTGTCTGTGCTGTGACCTCTTGTCCAGTATTTACAAAGTTTGTAGAAATATACAACAAATACAAAATTACAAAATGTTGAAAACATTGATACAAGTGTTTTGTAAGCAATCCTATGCCCTTACGTTCAGCAAAGTTTTTTGTTTTGTGCACATAACTGAATATGAACAGAAAGAACACGAAAGAAAAATGAGACTGATGCAGATCAAAATAATATTTTTCCTTTTCCTTCTTTTTTTAATGGAATATCTGAACTGTACAGTTTCTATACCGCCGTCTAAAGACTCAAATAAAAATTTCTATGCCCAAAACTAAAGCTTTTATGTCAGGTCATTTGCCATCTAAAGACTCAAATAAAAATTTCTATCCCCAAAACTGAAGCTTATATGTCAGGTCAAGGTGGAGCCAACAAAAAGAAATAAATGAGTTACCCCTTTTTTTAAAAAGATGATCATGATCATATGTAGAGGATTTTAGGAAGGGAATGTCTGACCCCAGGTCTTGAACAACCCTTAGAAATAGGAAACTAGGAGATTTGGGCCAGAGCGTCCGATAGGAAAGTGACACGGAAGCGAAGTAGAAAGGGGGAGGAAGACGCCCTTATTTATTACCGGAGAGCCAGCACCCGGGGTCCGACGGCTTAACGTGCCCATCCGACGCACGGCGGATATTAAGTGGATCGAGCGTTCGTACCTGCCTGTGATCGAACCTGAGGCCCTTTCCGTGGCAGTCACGAACGTTGCCCACTAGGCCAATCGCGGCCCTCTTAAAATATGATTAGGGCCCCTCCGAAAATCATTATAATTATACAAATAAAAAAGAATGTCTGATTCTCTTTAAATTTTGATTAAAGTTAAAAAATAATGCAAACATTTTACAGTTGTTAAATGAGCTTTGAGATTTACTGGAAATCCTTTCGACTTGTGATCTACTATTTGAAAGTGCCATTCTCCCCCTGTTTTGTTTTTATTCTTGATAAGATGGTTTGCATGTTTTTTTCCTTCTCGTCCCACTTGGAGCAAAATCAAAGCAATCCCAGTTTCAAAGGGCACTGGATAAACCAGGTAACTGCAATTTAACTCCAAAGGCCTACCCCCTCCACCCCAACCGGTTTCCGATTAGAAGTGTCTTTGTTCCATCAGGGCTCACGGGAGTTTCTTGTGATGGAGCCTCTCGTATGAAGCACCTAGTTGGTCACATCCCCACGGGATTTTTTTTGTTGCATGTAAAATCGCCTGATGTCTCGCAGTTCTCTCAACTGCTCGGGTATCCCGTAGCAGCTGTATCGTGTATGGCTCTGCTCGTCGTTCCGTTCTCCGGCCTTTGGATACTATTCACCATCAAGTGCTGCATCTTTGTACGAGAGCATTTCGAACATCTCCGATTCCCAGCCTTTACGCTGACGCGAACAAACCATCTCTTGAATTATGCCCTCTGCAGCTGTCTGTCCACTTTTACTTAAAACTTCGATCTATTCTAGACCATCCTTTGTACGATGCAGTTTTCCATCCCCAACATGCTCGTTTATTTGAGAACCGGCCCTCGTGCATTCCAACCTTCGGTCTTCTTATGGCGGCCGTAGCTCGTGATGCAGGGCTCGACTTGTCACTTGTTGGAGAGACCAGGGGCTTTGGGGATCCTCCATGGCACCCACTTGATGTCATGGTTGATACCTCCTTTACATCTTTCAATAAATCCTCAAACCCTACGTCAGTGTACCAGCAGCTCTTCGGTGAACACCGTGTCCTTAATTCTGACTCCACTCCACTGATGGCTCCAAGATGCATGGAGTGGTTGGATCCGTGGCTGTCTGTGTAGAAGACGTTTCAGTAGCGCGGATCCCAGCTGAGGCCACGGGGTTTTCTGCGGAGATGCATGCTGTGTATCTCGCCCTTCTCCATGTATAGTCGAGTTCTCATCATGGTGCTATGGTCTATTCGGATTCTTTAAGTGTCTTGCAGTCCTTGTCATCTGCCGATTGCCGTGACTATCCTTTTCTCTTGGATGTGAGACAGTTACTTCGTCGTTTGCTCGAGGCCGGTTTTCAGGTCCAGTTTTACTGGATTCCTGGGCATGTTGGAATCCCGGGTAACGAGTGTACTGATGCGGCTGTTAGATCTGCTTCCGCGCTGGTCGTCACACCCTTGCCACTGTTTCACCGGGATTTCTGCTTTCTTGTTCGCGACCATATCAAGCGAACGTGGCAAGGTCTGTGGGACCAAGAGGTGGAAAATAAGCTGCATCGTATTAAACCTAATCTGGAAATCTGGAAATCCTCATATCGTCGGAACCGTAGGGAGGAAGTGGTGCTTGCGCGTCTCCGCATTGGGCATTGTCGTTTCACTCACCGCTTTTTGCTGTGTGGCGACACTGCGCCGATGTGTGAGACGTGCAATTGCCGACTCACCTAGATTTTAGCCCTATCATCATCCTCATTTCCCAGTTTTAATGAATCAGCTAGATTTTAATCATTGTATCATGTTTTTAACACTGTTTGTTTAATTATCTTTTTTAGCCCTTCCATCGTTCTCATTTTTCAGTTTTACTTGATCAGCCAGATTTTAAGTTTTATACCACGCTTTTAATACTGTTTGTTTGTTTTGTGTCTGGCGCTCTTTGGCCAAACATGGCCCTTGCGCCATAAAAAATCAACCAACCAACCAACCAACCCGTAGCATCTCATAAATTTGTGAAAGCGGCCTGGAAAAGACACTACGTAAGACCCTCATCACCCTGCTTCCAAAACATCACCCAATTTTCAACCCATGGAATCTCCAAAGGGTTCTCGTAAATCACCTTCTTACTCCTCTGATGAATAGCTGGACCCAGGAACAACTCGACAGCTCACAAAAATTTTCAGTTCCACCTCAAGGAGATACTAGCCACCTCTTATACCCACTGCTTCTGTGACCTTCCAGCGCAAGAGGGTGCGGGAACCCGTTAGTGTTTTAAATTTCTTTATCTTGAATAATAACACTAGTCAACATTTTTAAACTTTGTTTTCATAACATGAGTGAAATAAGGTGTTTTTAACTAATACGGAGAGTCATAAGTTCGTAGCTTTTCGCGGTACACATGAAGAAGCTCCGCCAAACAGGTGGGACATGCGCAGTAAGGTGGAATGTGTCCCACGCCTGATTGGGTGACGTGCTCCGCTGCTCAGACAGGTAGGCATGCGCCGGGTCCAACACGTGTGTGCCGTTCATACGAGACAAGAATGTCGGAGGAGAAACTTGTTGTTCCTGTGCTCCTAGGCCATTATTGAAAAAGGGTTGAATACAATAGCTGCCGGGAAGGCAATTTGTAGTGTAGAAGTTGAAGGAACACTGCACCTGAAACAGCAAGAAAATATTTTTAACGCTTCCGGTCCAGAGGCGCAGAGGTCATTGACAAATCGAGGTGTGGGAGATCAGTCACCACCAACTCTGCGTTTAGCTGTTGAATACACCCAGGAACCAGCACCCGACGTTTAGCAGAGGAGGTTCATGCATCACAAACCATCATCGCTCGACACCTAAACCAGCTCGGTTTTCACTCCAGAGGTCCGCGAATGGTTCCCCATGAGTTGAGCCCAAAGCGAGCTGAGTAGCGTGTCACTCTGTGTCGAGAACTGTTGCAAAATCTACGTGACAGCCGGTTTTGGTGAAGAATCGTGACGAGCGATGAGAAGTGGGTCTTCGTACGTTATCCTGCTACCGGAAACCAATGGCTGCGGCCAGGGAATGAGACTCCAGCAGTGGCTCAAATAGGGCATTTTGAACTGAAAACAATGTTGTGTGTATGGTGGAATTTCGAGGTTCCTCTCCACTGGGAGCTTGAACCACATGGTCGGGCTGTCGATAGGAATCTGTATGCCGACAAGCACGACGTTCTATGCTAGCGCTACCCCTCAATGGTGAACCGAAAGAAGGTCCTCCTGCAATCGAAAACGCCCCATGTCAGAGGTCACGGAATGTCCACCAGAAAATTCAGGATTTGGATGGCGTCGAAATCCTACCACACCCACCCTATAGCCCGGATCTTGCCCCTTCGGATTTACACATGTTTCGTTCCATGGCACACTTCTTCGCCGGTAGTCAGTTCCATTCCTTGGAGGCTGTGAAAGAGGGCATCACTGACTTTTTTGCATTTAAGCCAGCCGCCAGGTGTCGCAACGGCATTGCATCGTTGGCTGAACGTTGCCGAAGGACCATAGACTCTGATGGACTGTATTTTGCCGAATAGACATATGTGATCACGATGTCGTACCAGGCTGTATATTGTAACCCAAAACACTACGAACTTATAATTCGCCCTGATAATTTCGGGGTGCTGAATTCAGATATGACTGTAAAAACTCTCCATCACGTACAGTTTTCTGTGTATGAACATTTGCTATATTTCCAGATACATACACTGTATTGACAAAAGTCACCGGGCACCTATAAGAGAAACACAACATAGCATTTTTGGCATACATTAGTACGGTGTCTATCCACCTTTGGTCTTAATGCATGCACTGACCCTTCGAGACATGCTTTCAACAAGGTTTTGGAACACAGCTATGGGTATGCGCTTCCAATCAGTACATAATACTGCCACTAACTGTTGCTTAGTAGTAAGCCTTGGTTCCAAACTTCTTGTGCGGAGCACTAATTCATCCCATAGGTGCTCTATGGGATTAAGCTCAGGGATCTGTGCTGGCCAGGCCACACACGATGCAGAATTATCGTCAAACCATGCCGTAACAGTCCTTGCTTTACGGCTCGGTGCATTATCCTGCTGGTACCAACGAGGCTCTGTTCCATAGTATTGCCACAGAGTTGTTAAGGCACAATTGTCCAGAACATCGAAGTAGACGTGCTGGTTAACAGGTTTGTCCACGATAACCAATGGGCCGGGACCATACCACTACCCCCCCACACACACACACCACAAGTACACTGCCAGCTCCAAACTTCAGCGTAGGAACAGTGCACTGTAGTAAATAGCTTTCCCCCGGCTGACGCCATACCCACACACACCCATCAGACTGATGGATCGTGTATCTGGATTCATCAGCCCATAGGACCCGTTTCCATTGATCTAAGGTCCACGAAAAATGATCTTTACACCATGCTAAACAACGAGTAACATTACGAGTAGAGATGAAAGTCTTATGAGCAGCCGTACGACCACGGCAACCCATGGAATGAAGTTCTCTCCGACGCCATGTGCCTTCCACTTATTCAGTACATCCAAAACAGTTGACTTGGGTATGTTTAAACGCCTCAAGGTGGCTCTTATGTACAACCCACTAATATAACATCCAACAATCTTTCCTTTCTCAAAGTCAGTTCTCTCCCGCCGCGACATTTCCACTCAACCTCACAGTGCTATATGATCGTGGCCAGCTGCCGGCTTGTTTTTATACCATCAAACAGAGGTCATAGCTCTTTCCACGTCTGTATTGTTTTAATACCGTTTGCAGCTGTATCGCGCATCTTAACGACGCAGCGGATACGTTCATTTGCTTTTGAAGGGGTGTATGGTGACTTTTGTCAATATAGAGTATATACAATGCAAGATGTACAGTTTACAGCTTCACATTGTAATGTATTACAGCATTTATGTGTCTTGTTAGCTATAGAATTAGTGTTACAAAGTATAAATACCATATTAAAATATCAGTGCATATGATACAGAAAAAGAGAAAATTAAAGAACAAACAATATTAACACAAATCTAAATGTATACGCACATACTCGTATACTAGTACAAGTAGTTCATTTTTTTCTCTTATGTGTCGAATTGTCCTCTTTCTGAAAAAACCAGCAGTAATCATTCATCATTGAGGGATCCCACCTGCCTTGATACCTCTCCTCCATCGTTCGGATATCTTGGTGGAACCTTTCTCCTTGTTCTTCGCTGACTGCTCCTAGGTTGTCAGAAAAGAACTCCAGGTGCAAATGGAGGATTGTAATTCCCTCTCTGTTACTAATTGAATTACTAACTTAACCTTTATTCATATATGGGTAGGAGGAAATGGCGCGTTTAAGTTTATTATTTTCTTATATACTTTTTTCCTCATTTTAATAATTTAAATTTTGAAGCCTCAATTCGTCGTTCCTTTGTTCGCACATTTTTTTTTCATCTTTTATTTCGCTTTACTATGATTTTTCTTTCGATGTTGCTTAGAACTGTTGTTTTGGCACAAATTAAAAACGTGCATAAAAGCAACAGGGTATGGCTCTGTTCCCCAAATCTGTATCCGCTACTGGACGTCATCTTTTGATGTAAAAATTGCACAGTGCAATATAGACAAAATGAACAGCATAAAATGATCTGCAAAAAGCGGACGCCTGGCTGTGGAAAAGAAATTCAGTCGTACCATTCTCGCGGCGTCTAAATTCAAGATCTGTGCGACGATTATCTTGCTATGTACATCGCGTAACCGGGCTTTATGCGGCAAGCACTTTTCTTTTTTTAATAAGTTCTCACTTCTGTCGTTAAATTACTGGCGTTCTGTGCTAATGGGGCTTATCATACTTATTCACACTTTTAACTCCTTAATCCCCAATGCTGACTGCAAATCAGATGTACAACATTTTCAATTACATTTTCTTTCATTACTTCGTCTCTTGTTATTCCATTTGTTGTATTTACAGCTTTTGAATGCGGAACCAGCAAACAGCATGCAAATGGCGTTTGTTTGAAATGCTCGCCACGTTTTCCGCAGTGCCTTTCAACATCCGTATGTGGTTAAGAGTCGAAGCCAACCGAGGCGTTTTAAAGCGTCACGCTATGGTTGTATTGTGTGCTCCTTTAGCAACGAAACGAAGTTTTTTTTTTAATACGGGGCTAGTTCAGCTCCTCTGTTTGACATCTCCTGCGAGCATGAATTCATAATTAAATGTTTATCTCATGCATTTTCTCATTTCGGTAGAGATCAGGTTTTCAAATCACTGTTTGAATAATTTTACGCCTGCGTAGAATTGAAAAGTCCCGTCCGGCATTTGTTTTTGGCTTTGTCTTTGCAAAATTATGTCATTTCATTTATTTTCAGTTTATTTTTCGAAGATGACAATACTGCAAAACCTATTTTGTCGAGTTATCTGCACATGAACATCCCGTTTATATAGCTTCCTAGAAGTTTGGGGTTATACGCACCGAGTTAACTTTTCATTAGGAACACCCGCTGTTTTACATATTCTGATTGATAACGAAGTACCACGTGATATCAACGGCGCGTGTGGCTACTACAAATTGTGCGCACTTATCCTATGTATGTAATCAGTCAACGTTTGACAGTAATGGGGAAAAGAAGTGAGGTAAGCATATTTGATCGCGGCCAGTTAGAACCCGTAGAGCAGGTGCCAGTGTTTCAGAAATAGCTGCACTTGTTGACTGCTCCCGTACTTCTGTACAAAAGTGCACCAAACCTTGATTAACCATGTACAGACATGAAGCAGAAGGGTTGATCCGAAGGGTGATCATCGGATGTCACGACTGGTATCTCAGCCGCGACGTGCAACAGTCACCCCAGCTCACCCACCAGTACAACAGCGGTGCAGTTCGACCTATTTCCACATGCACCGTACCTTGCTTTGCCTGGGGTTCCACAACCGGAGACCAAATCGGGTACCATTGATGATGCCCAGTCATTACAAACTACGCCTCACATGGGCCAAGAAACACCGGTCCCTATCCCCTGGTTGCACATTTGAATTTCAACAGGTCGGTGGAGGAGGTGTTCTGGTCTAGGGCGCTTTTCCCTGGCAAGCCTTAAGTCCATTGGGTATCATCCCACAAACATGAATGATGGGAGCTTCAGGAACCTGTTAACCAACCAGCTCCATCCATATCTGCGGGAGGTTTACTTGGACCACAGTGCCACATCTCAACGGGGCAACGCAGCGTGTCATCAGGTTCGTATAACCACATTGCCTTGGACCCCAAACTTCCCTGGTTGTAACCCAAGTGAACATTTGTCAGATATACTACATGGGAGTGTAAGAACTGCTGATCCTCCTCCACAGAATGTGCGTGAACTCACGGAGCTGCTGCAGCGAGCATGTGTCAATTATGCATGGGAGATGTTCCATGCCTTGTAGTATCTGTTTCCAGGCGTCTGCGAGCCGTAATTGCACATAAAGGTGGACCGACGCGTTATTTCGTAGGTGTTCCCAATCCAAAAGCTAACTCGGTGTAAATATCATGCACTTAATTTGTTACGTATCACTTACGCAAGTTTCCATTTTTATTCACGGCCTCTTATGTAAATTTTTGGTTGTCTCTCGTTATAATTTCTGAACTTAACGTCACTTCAGAACTTATAAGGGTTTATTCCTTTTGGAATTCCCTGGCAAACAGTCAGGCGACGGAAAGGAATATATATATATATACGAATTTACTGTTGTTAAAAGTCGTTTTCAAATGATCTGTGATCGTCCAGTGAATTGTCATCCAGCTAAATCGTAGAGCCAAACTATTAACATGCTATCCTCGTGTTGCGTGTTAGGTTTGGAGTTGAGACTTTGTGTAACTGTGTTAAAAGTACATTAGCTACATACGTTAAATATTTTGTACTAATCAGTTGTTTAGTCATCGTTCTTTATATTATGCTTTGTCCTTCCTGTCGTAATAAGGATCTTGAAACGAGAGTTTAATCTGTGACTTATTTACTCTCAGTTTGCTCTTGCCATACTTATTAAGCCTAGAGCAACGTCATAACTTGTTTTCTTGCGATAGACTCTTGCAAAGGATAAGCCATGTTTGTAATACAGTAGCATTACTCCATGCATAGTTGGGAATTCTTCCGGACTTCCTTCATTTTTAGTTCGTATGTTCATTACGATGCAATATGTTCAACAAAAAGTGTTACCAAGGATCTAAAATCTGCCTTTGTATTGTACCTCCGAGCGATTACAGGTTTCCAGTCTGGTCGTCATATTCACTTGAATCTTTTATTAAGTTATGTGAAAAATGGACATTTATAAGAAGATAGAGAAAATCTAAAGCCCCCCTTCCTTTTCTCAAAAATAAAAATTAAAAAAAAAACATAAATGAATAACAAAATATAAAATTTAAATAAAGCGGGCTCCAGAGACTTAATTCGAAAAGCCATACAAAGGCTGCAGACAATTGCAAGAAGCATAGAGTTGATGCATGCTTTGTGAAACCACGAAATGATAAGAAGAAAAGGTCGTGGGTCAGGAAAATAACAAGAGTGGAAGACATCATGATCAGCGTAAAATCTTTGAATGACAGTAGTGTGGACAATATTGCCAGAAGAACGGATCACCGATGGACAACCGAAATTTTAGACAGGATATCAAGGGACACGATAAGACCACGTGGGCGATAAGGTGAATGAAATACGTAAGCATGCAGGAGTGACATGGATGAAATACGTAAGCATGGGAGAGTGCCGTGTAGGACATAAACGTGAAGTGCCCATGAGGCATGGGCATTAACCGAAAATGCAATTTAAGACTTGAAATTGTGGCTCAAAACAGATCATTGTGGAAGAAATTTAGGGAGAAATTCATCTATCAGTTGACTGATGATAATGATAAATATGCTGCCGAATATCAGGCAGCATATTCATCAGTTTGATCATGATAATAATGATGAACATACTGCCAGAAGGACAGACCATAGATGGACAGCCGAAATTTTAGATTGGATTCCAAGGGACAGGAAAAGACCCAGAAAAAGACCACATGGGAGATGGGTGGATGAAATTCGTAAATATGCGGGAGTGACATGGAGGAGACTGGCACAAGACAGACCGTTGTGGAGGAAACTTGGGGAGACCTTCGTCCAGCAGTGGATTGATAATGGTTGACAATGATGATGATGATGATGTTGCCGAAGATCAGTGGAAATTACTGATTAACCACCATACGTGATTTTCCTCCAAATAGCGTGAAATTCAATTTCTTAATCTACTGCTTTACCAGTTTTAAATAATAATAAAATGTTAAACTACTAAAAATAATATAAAAATTAATAATATAAAATTACTTTAAAACACCTTCAGTAAGTTTGAGACGCCTATCAAAAGACGTGTTGATTAATCATCAAATGTACTAAAGAGCAGAAAATCTGAAATTCTTATTGGAGTGTAAAGAATATAATTAACTTGTTTTGCTGGTATCTCTGGGGGTGGGGGATGTAAAAAAATCACCAAATAGTACTAGAAATTTGGAAATATTTATATTGTAAAACTATTTTATTTCATTAATATTTCTTCTTTAAAATGTAAGCTAAATATTCATTCATTGCGGTCCTTTAATTATAAAAATCATGGAGTAAGGACTTGGGAATTTAACTGGAGCTAAAGAAAAACTTCAAAATTGAAATATCCCAAATTTCATTGGCAAGTACATAAGCGTGAAGTACCCATGAGGCATACTCATTAACCGAAAATGCAATTTAAGGCTTGAAAATGTGGATAACGTAAGAATAAAACTTGAGGGCACGTTCGTTACTAACAAATCTGCTACTCTTTCATGCCCATGGTGAAGGGCCATACTGCTTTCGAAGCTGTAGCCCTCATGTACTTTCGATGCTGCGTTTATTGAAATGGTGCACCAATTTCTTCTCTCGGAATGTTTTAGCAATCGGGAAGTGGAAGTTAATTACCATACTAATCTATGTTACTTGAGTTCGCGAAGACGATTTGAAACCCTTGTGTGAAAGAGGTTATGCCTGCGACGTGAGTGCCGGTGCGATTAGCAAGTTGTGATGATCCCGGTGGAGACGGCCTCGTTAACACGTTCACTGCTTCGCCGTTAACTGCCATCTTTAGCCCTGTGCTCCACATATTTGAATGATTTGTATAGTTTCCTCGGTACTTAATGATCTCACAATGGACAGTTCGTAACATTCAATCAATAATTTCCCCTCTCACCGGTTGTCTGCTTGCTCTCCAGGAACATATTTCCTTCATAGACACGCAGTTTAAATAATCCGATTGCGTGCCTCGCTGACATCCACGCACAAAATAGCGTGTGGTTAACTTTGTGGAAGCAAAATAAAAGTGGAAACACAAAAATTGAGCTTCCATTATACAGTTTATGGTTGAAATTCCGGATCGTGTGAGTGATAAGATTAACAAGTTATATATTTTAATAGAGTTTACCATGAACGCATTAAAAGACGTTTCCGACTGTCCTGAATATGTCGCCTTACATTGTGTATTTTCGGTGACTCCCGACTCATATAACAGTTTCATACCAGTGTTTAGGGGGTCTGAAAATAGGAGTTGAAATGGGATTACGCGTTGCGACAGACTGCAATCGCTCTCTCGCAATCTGTTGTTTGTCGGCGTGCCACTGTTTTTCGAGGACGAGCAGCGATTGCTCAATGACTCTATAAAATAGACTGAGTCCAATCAAGACCGTCTAGGAAATACATAACCATTAGAGAGGTGAGTTCCCTCTGTTTGTGGCATCACTCTCATGTTACTTTGAAGGATACGTAGGCGTCGTTTTAGACGTCATGTACGACAACATTAGAAACAAATCGGAAGTCTTCGTTTCCACGTGATGTAACTAAAAGCGACAACTCGTTCCTCTAATGTAATGGCCTTATATTTTCTAGACGGCCTTGGTTATATTAAATGTACCTGGGATGACGTCACCGCATATTCGCTGTCATTATTCAGCTAGAAGCGTCAAGGCGTTTTCAAAACAACAAATAGGTGCGCAGGCACTGGTTACTTGGGGAATGCACACTTAGTCCACTGCCTAACTGAGAAAAAAGGAATATTTATTAGCTGGTATGGCACGTGACAGATGTGTTTAAAACAATTGTGATTTAAACCATTGTACAATATTATCATTAATTAGATTGTGCAAACAACGTGATCATTCGAACCATCTTAATTGTGAAGCCTTTTAGGCTTAATGCTTTATATGAAACGTTGTTTAAAGGTAATCCGCTTTCATTACTCATTAGTCATAGCGCTAATGGTCTCCATTTTAATGCGTCATTACTTGATTGAATACGAGACATCATTAGTTGCAAAATGCAGCCAGGGGTGGCTTTCACGATAGAATCTAAATTGTTTATCTACTTCGTTTTTCGAAGTCTTCCAGTTTACTTGACAACACATCTAAAGAGAGAAAGAACGATGATGTTCTTCTTCCACCTTCGTGCAATGGAAGCACCCGTCAGGGGTTGCCATGGAGATACTTGGAGTGAGCAACAAGTAAGTTTCTTGAACATCATTTTTTGACGTACGACTACGTCTAACTCCGGGGATAGTATGGGGCGACTTACGGCCGACCACCTGTGACGAAAATAGATCCCAACTGAAATCATTATAATGTTAAAAATACGTGCCGTACACTAATCGGGTTAGCATATTCGTAAACAGCAGAGAGTCCAATTCGTGTACTGTACAATACATCGTGCGCGCGACGCTCCACGCTCCTGTTCGCTGGGGAGATGATACAATATTTCTGGGAGTGTCGCCGCGTTTGACTCAGTCTATCTTCGCAACCGTGAGCTCAACACGACTGTGCGTGGTATCGTTTTAAAGCTCTCGACCAGATCTGTTCAAATATACGAAGTGCATTTCGCAGTGGTTTGAACTGAACATTTTAAAAATTGCTTTCTTGTGAACCGGTGAACACTTTTGAATATATCGCGGTTTATATGGATAATCGTGAGTGCAAAACGACACTGCGTGGTATTGTTTTAAATCTCTCGGCGAGATCTATTCAAATATAAAAAGAACAAATAGCACTGGTTTAAACTAAAAAAAAAATTGTATTGTTTTCGTGTGAACGGGTTAACATTTTCGACAATGCCGTGGAATTCGCTGAATGAACGCAAACAAAGTGGAGAAAATCAAAACGAGAGGCAAGAGCAAGTTATGGAGAAGGTAAGAAGCTCAAGAAGACAGAGCACCACGTTGGGTAATTCGTGTATCAATCCGCTTTGTGTCCTCAATGTATCCAGCATTATTAGTAAAAATTATGAAAGCTACTTTTCACATCTTAGACCTGTGTTGTCTATAACCAATTAAATAAACGCTTTGAAACCATACTTGACTTGCTCATTTCATATCAGATCATATGTAGACGATTTTAGAAAGGTTTCTGACCAAAGGTCTCAAACAACCCTTAGAAATAGGAAGCTAAGAGATTTGGGCTATAGAGTGCCTGATAGGAAAGTGACACGGAAGAGAGGTAGAAAGGGTAAGGAATACGCCTTTATTTATTACCGGGGGGCCAGTGCCCGGGCCCCGACGGCTTAACGTGCCCATCCGACGCACGGCGGATATTTAGTGGTTTGCGCGTTCGTACCTTGCTGTGATCGCACCCGAGGTCTTCTCCGCGGCGGTCACGAATGCTGACCACTAGGCCACCCACGGCCTAGCTCATTTCAGCTCTCCGTTCTGCATGTTGTAGTCCTACGTTCCAAACTGATGGCTCAATCAGTACTGAGCCTATCCGTTTTGTTTTTTATTCTATGAGTCTTTCCCGAAATTAGTAAAGTAAATTCCAAGTAAAGATTTTTACAGAAGTGGTTAAAACCATTGTTGAAATCTGATTTTTGAATGGTGGTCCCATGAAGTGACGCAGAAATAGTTAATTTCGTTGTTACTTAAAATATATTACTAAACTATCGCCGAACATTAAATTTTCAACTCGTTCTACATAAACGTAGCAATATCTCACTACAATATGCGTAAGAGAAACTGATGCTAAATGTGATAAAAGCCACAGTAACATCAACCTCTTGGAAAGTTTCTGGCTCAACAGAAGACATTTCAGAACAGAAGTTTTTCTTCTGCCGCAAAACACCGAGCTGGATCAAACCAGATGGGTCCAGCCTTTTCTCCTACACGGGCTTTTTCGGGAATGCCACTTCTCCGATATTAACACTTCGCCAAGAGTTATTCGCTTTTCCCAAGGATTTGTGTTCACTCAGTTGTCACTTTTATTACTTTAAAAACATCTAAAGAACGTTAAAAGTGCACTGCTCTTGCGTTCTGAAATATAGTGCGGTCAGTGAACTCATTAGTGATCCAGACACTGAACTAACTAGCTCTTCATCCTACCAAGGCCGTCATCGAGAACGCCATAAAGCACGATTAACATTTCAACAGTTCCCAAATATTTGGAAAAAGGTGATTTCAACGGAACTCCCAATGCGCAATGACCAAAGCACTTGGACATCTTCCCCTCTGCTTCCGTCCCTCATAAACATGCAAATATTTCGAAGAATTTCTCTTTCGTGAGGCAAAGCCACGAGTAGTAGTTACCTTTCCGTAAACAAAGTTAACGCTCTTCCTGCCTCTCGCTAATGGGATTAATTACGCCTACTAAAATTCGTAGCAATATGAACGTCAGGAAAAGTATTTTTTTTATGTGGATAGCAGTTTTTAAATAATACTGGACTTTTATATTGACGTAATATTGGACCTCTTTGTTTTAAATGCAGTGGGCTTTCATTTACGATATACAGTATATTGGGTTCCATTTTCAGCATTACTCAAAAAAAAATATTTTTTTTAACCTGGCTTAAATTTTAATTTTATTAAGTTTTTATATTCAGGAGAAGTAATGTTTTCCCTCAGCACGTTCTGTTCTCAGTGAGGTGTATATGACTGATCTTTTATCGAAGTTCAATAATTGTCATACTACAAGATCAAAAACGCTTACAAATTCGTTTATTTATTGAGGTAAAACCGTATACAAACATCGCCATGCTTTTGCTCTCCACTGGGAGTCTGTTTAAGGCAGTGGTTGGACATAAAGATGACCTCGTATAACTGATATTGTCATGTAATAACGCCAAGCAGTACTGCAGTGTTTTTAGCATAAGTACTGCTTACGTAAGTAACTTTTCATTCTTCAAAATAATTTCTATTGGCTGCCCTTGTGGAAAACCGGCGTAGCGTTTGATATCTGTATGAAGCTGAGAATGGAAAGACTTAATAAACCAAAAGAAAAAGTTATACTCTTCCCCCTGTTCAAGGAACGCGAGAGTTGGATTGGATCTTCAGATCTCTCGGAAACAGTAAAATAAGACAACTTAGAAATTCTACGGGAACAGTCCTAGGCTGGTTGTTAAGAAACTGCAAGCTACAACACTACATAGGCGCCGAATTGTGCAAATTACTGGGAAGGGGAGGTGGGATGTAATGGATGCGTTTTAGCAGAACATGCAATTTTTTATGTTTTATACATTATAGGGGCAACAGCGAATGTACTGTATAATAAAGTAATATTGTTTATTTGATGTTAACTTATTATTATTATAATTAAGGTGGCTACAGCAATTTTGAACTACTTAAATATTTAGCATTGAAACTTTGACACAAAAAAGCACGAAATGTTCATACCTAAAGCATCAAAACTGAATCAAATTTTCAAAAACTAAATGTTTATGCCATTTCAAAACCTAATCTAGTACTACATTATAAATTGAAAAACAGTGTGTAAAGTTTATCTACCTCCGCCTCATGAAAGTTCTTAATTCTTCTTTAATGCGAATGTTTGGTGTCTTATGTCCACTCTTGAAATGAACTCGTTGGCTATTTCATCCAGATCTAGTGAAGCTGTGAGAGTTCGATGACAGTTCAAAATAGCAGTAGAATTTAATGGATCTGGTTCATTTGCCCGACGTTTACTTCACCGAATGGTCACTTGACCGAAAATCACTTCACCGAAATGGTTGTTTCACCGAAAGATCACTTGATCAAAACGTTCATTTCACCGAACGGTCACTTGATCGAAAGGTACATTCCACCGAATGGTCATTTGACCGAAAAGTTCATTTCATCGAATGGTCACTTCACCAAAAAGTTCATTTCACCGAAGGGTGAGTTTATCGAAAACTTTGGATTTCATTACAGGATCTGTTGAAGCATGGTTCCAGTTCGGAAGACAGATCACCGAAACGTTAAGGGATCATACTCAAATTGCACTTTTGATTTCTCCGTGCCTCAAATAGCGCAAAGATTTAGTTTTAAGACAAAAATAATTAATTTTAAGTTCCTACGCCTCGGCTTAGACATTTAAAAACAATTTTAATCGTGTGAGCTCATGTTCACAAGGTTTACATAAAAAGTAAATTTAATAATGTTGCACACTTATTCAGGCAAAAAAGAATAAATTTTAGGACCCTAGGCCTCGGCTTAGGCCTTTTAGCACATTTTAATCATGCGCGCTCATGTTCATAAGGTTTACATAAAATTCTTATGAGCATTAAAAATTTCCCATATCTAGTCCTAAGTCTTAAAATTAATGTTTTAGGCTTGAGCAAGGGTGCAACATATTTTACTTTAAATATTATGCAACGTTTATGAATATGAGTAAGGTTTAAATCTATTAAAATGGCCTGTATCTAGGCCTACGGTCAAAAAATTAATGTTTTGTGGTTGAGTAAAAGTGGAACATTATTTACTTGACTTGCTATGTAGCCCTAACGAATATGAGCTCGGAGTATTAAAATTTGATAAAAAGCCCCAGATCTAGGCTTTATATTTCGAAAGCCTACTTATGGAGAGGTGTTTCATAGGAATTAAAAGTGCATTTGTTATACAATCCCATAAGGTTTATGTGGCCAGTTTTTCAAAAACCCGTACCACACTCACTCAAACAGATCTCTAACAACAAAATTCTAAGTTTTCGATAAACTGACCATTCGGTGAAATGATCTTTCGATATAATGAACTTTTAGGTGAAGTAATCCTTCGGTGAAATGAACTTTGCGGTCAAGTGACCCTTCGGTGAAATGTACCTTTCGATCAAGTGATTTTCGGTGAACTCGTTTGCGGTTAAGTGATCTTTCGATCAAGTGAACGATACCCGAATTTAATCGCCTTTGACTCATTGATTATCTCAAGTATGTCTTGAGCCTCCCAACACTTGAGAAAGATCTTTCAGCTGTGCAAGTTGATACCGGGATCGTCAGTAACAGTCGAACCAACTTCACCATTTCTGGGAGCATATCCTTCATGTAAGTGTTCTTTTTAAAAATCTCTAGAACAGAGGAGAGGCCAAACTGTCCAAATGCAGTACGGTTAAAATGTACAGGTAACTGTTTAAATTGCAGTATAGTTTTATTATTAACCAATAAATGTAAGGAGGGCCCTGGCCCCTATTTAAAATTATTGGGGGGGGGCAAACCCCTTCGGCCCCACAGAGTCGGCGCCTATGCTACACTCTAACATTTGCTAAACCCGGTTCTTAGTAAAGGCAAATTTTAAATCGGCTTCTAATTTTCTGTTGGGTGCAGCTCAATGAATTCGATATATTTCCAAGTTTCCATTAATCAAAATACGTACATGTGTGATTGAATCTCTGGCAATGTTTTTATCATTTCAGTCCATTTCGGCAAAATTATTAAACTTTATGAAAAGGAAGGCCGCCGTTCCTGTAATTCCCTGTACAAGCATTCCACTAAAGACTCCTTTTTCTCTCAAATACAGGAGGCAAACCAGGAAAGAACAAACCATTACCTAAAGTAAATCTCCGAAAAAAGGAGTTTGTTGTAATGAAAGTGTAGCGCTCATTAAAATGCAAGTGTGTTGTCCTCGTTTCATTTCTGAAATCTCCGAATACGCCATAAATTCAAGGAGGAAACGTTCTGGATGTCTAAAAGCTATAATTAGATTCAAATAAATTGCACTCGAAACACACAAGAGAGTGAAAACGAATGCAATTTTCGTTTTATTCAAATTAGTTTCCCAAGTTTCTTCCTTTACAGAACATACGCTAAAAAGAACCATAATCCCCACTTGATACAAATTTAGCGTAAAATAGAATTTTCCTTGAATTTCATTATTCAGAATTTAACAATTGTCTGCTGAATTTCATTATTCATTACAGGAAACGTAAATAAATGGCACATGGTAAGGGAAAATGAAAATTTAATGGAAAAGTAATTCTAATTAAAAGTTCTCAACCCTGGTATAGAAATACATTTGATTATGGTTGGCGTTTTTTTAAAATACGTATATGATTAAGAATAAAACAGAGCCTATGTGGTTCGCGGTAAGAACAGTTCCCAGAACGCGTAATAAGGCTATTATGTACCACACTGCCGAGAAAACTATGTGGTAATAATGACCTTATTTCCTTAGAATTACTTTATTGCCATTTTAGTGTGCAAATAAGTCAGACCAGCTGCAAACCAATAAAGGAACCGATCGAAAATACACGCACAGAAACATTCATATCGGTGAGATACACTACGAAGGTTTCAACAAAAATTTAGGTTAGAAGGATTGTATTTCGTGCAGGTATATAAATACCAGTATACAAATGTAAGGTCAGGTGATGCGTAACATCACAGCCTCTCCTTGACAAAGGTCAACCCCGCCTTCTCGTAGTGCATCCTGTTCCCACTAAAGGGGCTCTGACGACCGCCAATAGCGGTATAACTATACCATCGGGATTAGAGGAAATGCTATCCATCACTCACCAACCCGCTTGGCCAGCGTGGTGAGTTATGGCCAAACCCCTCCAAAATGACTTCACAACTTAAATCTTGGCCCTCAGTCTGCGGCAGCTGGAATGTACCTGGCTAAGGCAGCGGCAAGTGCGACATGAAGGCAGAGGGTGCTAAGAATCCCCGGACGACCGGACTAGGCTGCCATCTGATGCTGACCTTTGCTACGTATAATGGCCGCTCCCTATCTTCTGATTCAAGGCTTCTTGAATTGGAAGAGGAACTACAAAGGATCAAGTGGGACATCGTCGGGCTAAGTGAGGTAAGGAGAAAAGGAGAAGATCTCATTGAACTAAAAAATGGACATCTCTTCTACTATCGTGGGACAGATTATGGCAGAACTAGTGGTGTTGGATTTATAATAAACAAGAAACTGAAGGATAAAGTTGTAGAAGTTGAAAGTTCCTCTGACAGAGCTGCCCGACTTGTTATCCAACTCTCGAGAAGATACCAGGCTCAGATTATTCAAACTTATGCACCCACCACAAGTCATCCTGAAGAAGAAATTAAAGAATTTTATGAGGAAATTCGTGATCTAAATAATAAAGGTAAGCAACACTTGAAGATAATTATGAAAGATTTCAATGCAAAAATAGGGCAACGGCAACAGAATGAAACTTCAGTAGGTAAATTCGGTCACGGCAACAGAAACCAGCGTGGAAATACTCTCGTTGAGTTTGCAGAGGCAGAAGGGTTTTTCATCTTGAACTCCTTTTTCAAGAAAAAGCCACACAGGAAATGGACATGGAGACATCCAAATGGGACGACAAGTGAAACTGATTTTATTATGTGTAACAAAAAATTCGTCATAGAAGACTGCAGTGTGCTAAACAAGTTCAACACAGGTAGTGACCATAGATTGGTGAGATGTAAGATGCACCTGAACACTAAACTCGAACGTGGAAAGCTCATAAGACAAACAAAATGTATTGACATAACCAACCTTAAACAATACCATAATACCTTCAAGTTGGAACTGAAGAACAGATTCTCTGCTTTAGAAGGCCTAACATTGGAAGAAGTGGATATTTCTGAAGTTAACAGAAAAGTAACCAAAGCTCTTATGGAAACAGCAACAAAATTAGCTGGGTCTAAGAACAAGTTGCGTAGGAACAAATTATCAGGAAAAACCAAAATGTTAATGCAAAATGATGGCGAAATTTTGACAAGAGTGAAAGATTTCTACTCCAAATTATATGAAAGGGATGATACGTGTATTCCAGACATCATGAAAGGTATCCGTACCAGAGTTCTTCCAGTCGTCCCAGCAGAAGTTCTACATGCAATCAAGAACATGAAGCGGGGAAAAGATCCAGGAGAAGATGGAATTACTGTAGATATCATACAAGAAGCAAGTGGAGAAATCGAAACAGTACTCGCCCAAATTTTCACTCGATGCCTTAATAAAGGGAAGATTCCTGAGGATTGGAACAACGCTACAATGATCCTGCTACATAAAAAAGGTGACATTGAGGATCTCGGGAACTACAGACCTATCAGCCTCCTATCAGTGGTTTATAAAATCTTCACTAAAGTTCTTTCACACCGCTTGAAAGTAACACTGGACATGGCTCAACCGAGAGAACAAGCTGGATTCAGGAGTGGCTACAGCACAATAGATCATATCCATGTGCTGAGAGAACTAATTGAAAGAGCGAGGGAATATGAACTTCCATTGTGCATGGCTTTTATCGATTATGAAAAAGCCTTTGATTTGGTGAAACCATCAGCAGTTACAATGGCTCTGAGATCCTGCGGTATTGAAGATGCATACATTAATATTATTAATAACATCTATGAAAATGCAAGTTTCAAAGATTTGGCTGTTTGAAAGTACAACACACATAAAAATTGGAAAGGGAGTGAGACAAGGTGACACCATATCTCCGAAGCTCTTTAATGCCACATTGGAAAATGTCTTTAAGTCACTGAACTAGGAAAACAAAGGAATAAAGATTGATGGAGATTATCTAACCCACCTTCGTTTTGCTGATGACGTAGTCATGTTTGCAACTACCCCATCAGAGCTGTAGAGTATGATCCAGGAACTTGCTGACAAGAGTAAAGAAGTGGGATTAAAAATGAACTTTCAGAAGACAAAAGTGATGTTCAATGCTTTTACAAAAAATGAAGATTTATCGATTGATGGCGAAAAGCTGGAGATAACAGACATGTACGTTTATCTTGGACAGCAGATATCAAGTGAGGGTCACATTGATGAAGAAATTAATCGGCGTACAAAACTTGCCTGGAGAGCTTTTGGAAGAAACAGCATAATTTTCAAGAGCAATATGCCATTATGTCTTAAAAGAAAAGTGTTTGATCAATGCATCCTTCCAGTGCTTACGTATGGTGCAGAGACGTGGACCTTAACTAAAAGAGACATACAAAGGCTGCAGACAACTCAAAGCAGCATGGAGAGGTGCATGCTTGGTGTAACCAGGAGAGATAAGAAGAGGAACTCGTGGATCCGAAAAATGACGAGAGTGGAAGACATCATGATCAGAGTTAAATCCCTGAAATGGCAATGGGCTGGACATACTGCCAGAAGGACAGACCATCGATGGACAGCCGAAATTTTAGATTGGATTCCAAGGGACAGGAAAAGACCCAGAAAAAGACCACATAGGAGATGGGTGGATGAAATTCGAAAGTATGCGGGAGTGACATGGAGGAGACTGGCACAAGACAGACCGCTGTGGAGGAAACTTGGGGAGACCTTCGTTCAGCAGTGGATTGATAATGGTTGACAATGATGATGATGATGATACAAAAGTTTAATGCGAGTATACAAATACCTCGGTATCCAAGAAAATGGAAAATGTGACATGGAAATGAAAGAAATGATAAAGGAAAATATCATTTTACAACAAGAAAAATTGTTTTTTAATAAAATGAATAAAAATTTAAGGAAGAGGCTTATTAAGTGCTATATTTTGAATTTAAGTTTATATGGGGCGGAAATGTGGACCATTAGGAAGAAAGAAGCTAAACTTTTTGAGACATTTTGAAATGTGGTTATGGAGAAGAACGGAAAAAATAAAGTGGATTGAACAAATTACCAATGATGAAGTATTGCAAAGAGTTGAAGTAAAAAGAAACTTGCTAAAGACCATAAGAAAAAGAGGAGACAGCCTCTTGAAAAGAATGATAGGAGGGAAAATTGAAGGAAAGCAACCAAGAGGATGGAGACGACTAATGATAGATTATGATATAATGGGCATAGGAAGCTATCAAGAATTGAAGAAGGAAGCAAAGAACAGAGGAAACTGGAGGAAGATAACTTACTGAATTACCATTGGACCTGTAAAGAGAAAGAACAATAATCATGATGATGTTTTAATGCCTTGTATCGTCACCATCATGAACAATAACCATTATAAATCCACTGCTGCATGAAGGTCTCCCCAAGTTCTTCCATAACTGTCTGTCTTAGGTGAGACCCCTCCATGTCACTCCGGCGTGCTTTCGAATTTCATCCGGCCATCTCCTAAGCAGAGGCTTAACAAGACATTTCTGATTCCGAGACAAACTCCAAAATATTGCGCCCCTATCTGTATTTTTTTTTCAGAAATTCAACGGCCATGGTGAATGACTCCATGGAATATCAGCAGTCGCCCGTCCCGAATTTAGGGCTCCTGGTTCTAGAGAAAAACGACAGCCAGTGTGAGAAGACAAACACACTATCCATGCCTTATCCGGGACCGAAAACCGGCCCATTCAGATGAACACCGTCAAAACAAAAATTAACGACTTACTACAAAAGCTATATGGAAGGACAATTAAATCGACAGCCACGCAGGGCTTTCGATTTCGTTCCGTGTTTTAAAGTTCGATTTTTTTTTTATTTATACACATCACGAATAATATTTTATTGCTAACATAATCGCTCTAAATTAGGTGATGCAAGAATCCTTCAATATTTTAGAATTTTCCTGACAGCTCCACGGGAATACGATTCCCATGTTTGCTCTTTAACCTACGACAGCAATTGATTAAACATCAGCTCGCGAGGCGCATGTGACTCTTACACTGCCTATCTTTTCACACAGCGTTTGGGGAAATCATTGTACCGGACTTCGGGCTTCTTGCCTCGTATTCATTGTTAAGCGAACCGTGCCCGGATATTTTGACTCACGGCATTCGCTGTCCAATTTCTTACGCAGAGAAACTGGTTTCCCATGCTGGCGCACGATCACGCATCACTTTTGTGAACTAAACTTTATTAAGAAACTAATAGTTTTACACATCCAACAATAAGCATGATAAAGTATAAATATTTGCCGATTGAATTTAAATTTCCCTACTGAATTTCTTACTCGTTAACTGAAACTCTTCAATCGTCACAGACGAACAGACGACCGCATTTTTCAAGCCCTGACTACGGCTATACCCAATTGTGCCTGTACGGCGCTGAATTCATATGATATTTCATACACATGTACGTCCTTCACTAATTCTATGAATCCGCCTTACTGGCAAAACTTCTAAGCATTAAGAACCATTAGGATGTTACAACTGAGTATTGAGGCAGATTAGCCGCGGACACAGGCCTGTGGAATGAGAACTACGGGTGTAATTTTCGGATACTCAAATCGTCACGTCCGAAAAAAATCTGCGTCACGATTACCGCTACGATCCATTTCTTTTCATCACAGCTGAGAAAGCGTTTTCTGCTATTACATAGCAAAACGCTAAAACAATTTCAGGGGGCTCTGATTTCTATTATTCGTCATTTCTACTCTGAAGTCTTTAATTACAAATCGGACTACCATTTGTCTCCCTTTTTACGCTTTCCAACCGTAGGTTAAAGAAGTGAAAATATGCTCCAAGCTTTATCCGTCCGTCTGCCTGTCCGCACGATAACTCGCGTAAAAATAGTTCGATTTCGATAAAATTTTAGTATGTGCTAGGGGACCACCTGGGAACGAACCCTATTAAAAATTGGTGCAGTGGGGTCAAATGTCAGGATATAGGAGCGGGATGCATTCCATTGTCTTTATGCGTCATAACGTGCGTAAAAATGGTTCGATTTCGATGAAATTTTAGTATGTGGTAGGGGACCACCCCTATTGAAAAAGGGCGAAATGGGGTCAAAGGTCAAAACATAGGATCGGGATCCATTCTATCGCCCTTATCCTATGCTATTAAAGGAGCAATTCTTGTATGTATGTAAATTTTATTTTATAAACTGCTCTAAGAATTTTGATGAAAGTCGTTAACCTACCGTTTTCTGGTACTAGAAATCGATTTAGCTTGATCTCGACTTTAGGAAAATTCGTTCATTGGGTTAAATAACCACCCCGAATTACCACGTTTTTAGTGTCATGACGTCGTGCCATTAATGTTACCCATGCTTAGAAATCTTATGACGTCACACTCTCGTCACACCCATGCTTAGAAATCTTGTCACGTCATCTGTCTCATTACGTCACGCGTTGTGTGTATCCTATCAAATTTTTATGACGTCACACTCTTGCGAGCAGATGGTTGCGATTCCCATCTGCCTCATTACGTCACGCGTTGTGTGCGTATGCCCGTCCGCACGATACCTCGCGTAAAAATTGTTCGATTTCGATGAAATTTTAATATGTGGTAGAGGAACACCTGGGAAGGAACCCTTTTGAAAGTGAACGAAATGGGATTAAAAGTCAGGACATAGGAGCGGGATTCATTCCACTGCTCTTATGCATCATAACTAACGTAAAAAAAGTTCGATTTCGATGAAATTTTAGTATGTGGTAGGGGACCACCTGGGGACAACCCCTATTGAAAATGGGAGAAATAGGGTCAAAGATCAGGACATAGGAGTGGAAGCACTTTCATCGTCATTATGCGTCATAACTTACGTTAAAATGTTTCGATTTGGATGAAATGTTCGCATATTGTAGGGGCCTGTCTGGGGACGAATCCTATTGAAAATGGGCGAAATGGGGTCAAAGGTTATTACACAGGATCGGGATCTATTTCATAGCCTTTATGCATCATAACGTACGTAAAAATGTTTCGATTGCGCAAAACTTTATCATGTTATTTCGGACGTATACTGAACTGGTTCTGTTGAATATCATCGAAATGGGATCAAAGGTCAGAGCACAGGACCGAGATTTATTCCACAGCCATGATCCTCATAACTTGAGTGATAACTTGAGTAATGATTTCTGGCATGTTGGAAAGCGCATCATAATCAATGCGTTGCATGATTTTACTAACTTGTTTAAAAACCTTTTTGTAGAATTTAGCCAATTCACTGGATAGCGATGTGGTGCTGTCGTATTTGGAATTTTATTCAAAAATGTTTTCCGGACGTTTTGAGTATTCTCGCCATGCACGCGTACAACAAACTCAACCAAAAATAGACACTCATCCAATGATAACACAATGGCTAATGCATTCGACTGCAACTAGGATAACTGAACTGCAGACATGCTATAGGCTGACTTTAAATCTTTCCTGCAATCACTCCTCTTCGAACTGTTCCATGCTGTCATGCTGCTAGTTGAGCTTGAGTCTTCCCTACACTCCTTCTCCTCCCCACTACTACCTGCTGCCATGCTACTGATTGATCTCGAGTCTTCTCTACAATCTTTCCTTTCCCCGCTACTCCTTTCTACAACGTTACTCTCTCTCTCTCTCTGTCTTTTTCTGTCTCTCTGGATGACTCCTCCTTGAGTCTTCCCTATAATGCCTCCTCGCCCCACTATTCCCAGCTTCTGGTTGACCTTGAGCCTCCCCTGCAACCTCTCTTCTCCACACTACTCTCTACTACTGGTTGACCTTGAGTCTTTTTTACACTTCCTCTCCTGTTATTCCGAAGCCTCGGCATGTTGTTTGAATATTTGTAGGTCACTCTCGATATCTGTTGTAAGGCATCAATTATGCGTATAACTGAAAATGGTAAGCAACAAACGAATTGTAATAATAAAATAGCACATTTCTTTGTGTCATCAAACAGAAATCATCGCTCTTTCCACGTTTATAAGTGAGTCGCGGAAAACTTCTCATCGGTCGCCACCGGGAATCGAACCCAGGGTCTTCCAGTTACACGCCGGACATGCTACCACTGCACCACAGTGGCCTCGAATTCTCCAGACTCACAAACGACTAACTGCCAAACCACATGGCAGGTTGCTTCTTGGTGCCCCGCACAATGTTTGATGATCCTAATCCACGTCAATCGTGTGCATTAATTTCTTTGTGTTTTAAAATAGGTGTACAGTTACTTTTCAAACACCCTGTATGTTCCACCTCACATGATAATTTTCCATCTACAAAATCAGAAAAATTCCGTCTATCCGATCCAAAAAAGTTTTCTGAATTTTTCTCGCAAATGCGAGCCGCTCACAGTATAACATTTCATTTCCGATATATAAATGTTTCGTTAGTGTTTATGAAAAAATATCATTTAACAGCCGGCCGAAAAAGTTTTAGAGTAAGATATATTCCTAAAACAGTGGAAATATACGTCAGTCGTATTGACAAACACATATAAAAGTGCGATTTAAAAGCGCTGCCCAGGATCTTATCGATACGTTGGTGTTGGAGTAGTGAGCCTAATTGGTGATGTTGGGGCTTCGTAATGGCCCAGCTGTGAATGGATCCGAAGATTCAGTATCGCACTAAGGAAGAATACAACGCCGTTGTTATCTTGATCAATAGGATGCGACCGCTATCTGTCTGTGAATTGCGTGATTGCGTAAAGAACTATTCGTTCGGGACGAAGCTTCAAGAGGAAAGGAAATAACAAGTAGACGAACTGCGAGTAGCCAATGATAGTGACGGCAGAGGAAGCACATTACGGGCTCTTTTGTCTCAGCTGCGCCGATCGATAATCACCCTAGTAATTCCGAGATGCACCTGATATCTTGAAATTTCGAGACTTCATGCCATTTCTGTGATGGAACAACACCACAGCTTCGTATTTCGGGTTTCGTATTGGAACGAAAACAATACACGCCTAATAGTTCTTCCCAACTTCTATGTTTCAAAACAATAGGGAAATGTTACTTCGAGCAATTTAAAATTAAAGCAAACGTCAGCGAAATAGTTTCACTTCC